>CM035836.1:323156370-324444581 GCA_020510985.1 Pholidichthys leucotaenia | reverse complement strand
GAAGACAGCATCTTGCACCATGATGTTGGTTTTCTTAAGACTGATCATGAGCCTAAACTCCTTGCAGGTGTGGGACAGTTTGTCGACCAGGTGCTGCAGGCCCTCCTCGCTGTGCGATGCTAGAGCAGCGTTGTCTGCAAACAGCAGCTCACGTATGAGGACCTCGTAGACTTTGGTTTTAATTCAATTCAATTCAACTTTATTTATATAACACCATTTCACAACAACAGTCATCTCATAGCACATGTTGGGGAGTTTTCCATCTGATCTCGTGCGGACGTAGACACCTTCAGGACAGTCGGCAAAGGCATAGTGGAGGAGCATTGAGGAAAAAAATCCCAAAGAGAGTCTGTGCTAGAACGCAACCCTGCTTCACGCCACTGCTGACTGGGAAGGCATCTGAGGTGGCTCCATCAAAGCAAACAGTACTATGCATGTCTATGTGGAAGGAGGAGATGATTGCAAGGAGCTTTGGGGGACAACCAATCTTTTGCAGGATCTGGAAGAGCCTGCTTCGACTAACAAAGTCAAAAGCTTTGGTCAGATCCACGAACGCAAGGAACAATGGCTGCTGCTGCTCTCGACACTTCTCCTGCAGCTGACGGAGGGAGAAGATCATATCCACTGTGGAACTTCCGACTCTGAAGCCACACTGGGACTCAGGATAGACTCGCAAAGTGGGGCTCTGCAGGCAGAATAGGGTGACCTGGGCGAAGACTTTGCCAACTATGCTCAGAAGAGAGATGCCGCGGTAATTGTTGCAGTCACTGCGGTCGCCTTTGTTCTTATACAGCGTGACTATGTTGTTGGCATCTCTCATATCTTGGGGAATGTGACCTTGCTCTCAGCAAAGGCAGAGTAGATCATATAGTGGTTGTAACATTGCTGTTTTCCCACGAGGCAGTCCATGGCTTTGCTGAGCTCTTCCAGCGTGGGCATTTCGTCAAGCTCTTCCATGACTGGTAGGCCAGGCAAGGCGTCAAGGGCAACGTCTGTCACGATGTTCTAGGTCGAGTACAATTCAAGATAATGCTTGACCCAACGCTGGAGTTGCTTGCTCTTGTCAGTGATGGCTTCGCCTGTCTTGGCTTTGAGCGATGCTGTTTTGATGCTTGTGGGGCCGATGGCTGTTTTGATGCCCTCATACATTCCTTTGGCATATCCGCAATTGGCAGCTACCTGGATGTTGGTGCACAGGTTCTGCCAGTACTCACTGGCACAACGGTGGGCAATCTGCCGTGTCTTGCTCCTTGCTGCTCGAAGGGCATCGCGTGGGCCAGGGCAAGGGTTCTGCTTGTGAGCCAGCAGTGCTTCTCTTTTGGCCTCTGTGACTTGCTGCATTTCATCCCAGTGAGCCTCAAACCAGTCAGCATTCTTGGGTTCTTTCTTTCCAAATGTGGTCATGGCTGAGTCATAGATGGCGTCGCAAAGGTGGTTCCATTTGGCATCCACGTCACCTGGGATATCGGACTGGAGGTGAGCTTCAAGTTTCCTCTGAAAGTTGTCAACGAAGGTCTGAGCTTTGATCGGATCGGAAATTCCGCAGGTGTTGATGCGGGGGCAACCCTTAGTCTTGGCATGGTGGATCTTCCTTGGCTTCAGCCTGACCATACTGGCAACAAGGGAATGATCTGTATCACAATCAGCACTGTGATAGCTTCTCGTGTGAAGAACACTGCTGAGGTCTGCTTTTCTGGTGATGACAAGATCAAGCTGGTGTCAGTGATGGGACCGGGGGTGTCTCCAAGACACTTTCCACAGCTCTTTACACTTGAAATAGGAGTTTGTATTGCAAAGGCCGTGATGACAACAGAATTCCAACAGCCTCTGTCCGCTCTCGTTCATCCTGCCTATGCCAAAGTGGCCAAGACAGGATGGCCACACTTGCCAGTCTGCTCCGACACAAGCGTTGAAGTAGACCAGCACTAGATGGCACTTCCTCTACAGCCTCGTAGAACTGATCTTTGGCTTCTGGAGTGGACATGAGGGTCGGGGCATACACAGAAAGGATGTTCACAAAGCTCGTCGATGTCTTCATGTGGAGGGCGAGGATTCTTTCGGACCCTCCTGTAGGGGTTTCTGTGGTGGCGATCAGCGAGTTCCTCACTGCAAAACCTACACCATGCTGCCTGGACTCGTCCTGGGACAGGCCCTGCCAATAAAAGGTGTAGTCTGATTCTCTAAGAGAGCCGCTGTCGACCAGGCGGGTTTCCTGAAGGCAGGCAACATTGAAGTTAAGTCTTGCCAGTCCCTTATTGATGATGGCGGTCTTGCGAGAGTCATCCATTTGTTGGAGATCAGCAGTAAGTCCGGGGTGCATGGTGCAAACGTTCCAGCTTGCAAATCGAAGAGCCTGGAGTCTTTGTATGTTTCTCCTTTTGACTGCCTGGTGCAGATTGACGCTTGCTTGTCGGGAGAGACCCCTAAGCTCTACGCATCCAGTAGAGCAGGCAAGCCATGGTGGGGCAACACCTTACTGGCTGGGGGCTGCCCAGCTTGAGGCGGGCGGTAGCTGCCCAATGAAGCTGCAAAGGCTTCTCCCACCGTTGGACGAGACCCCCGGCGCTCCTCCCTACGCCAGTCGGTTGGAGCTTATAACCGGTAACTGCCTCGTCCCGTGTTGTGCCGGAATCTTGCGACGCCGCTGGAGTGGCCTCTCCAGTTTGCGCTAAAAAGCAATACTATACTATACTACTATATTGTACTATACAACAAATAAAGCTAGGGTCACCAAACTTGGTATACAGGTTCACCCTGTGACCCTGAGGTGTGGCTATGGTTTTTGGATCACAAGGTCAAAGGTCAACATCAAAATGACTTATAAACTATATCTCAACAACAAACAAAGTTAGGGTCACCAAACTTGCTACAAAGGTTCATCTTGGCATCCTGACCTCTGACTATGGGTTTGTGGTCAAAGGTCAAGGTTGGCACTCCCTATGATCTCTTACTATAGAATGTGCAAAGCTCTCTGAAGTCACCAAACTTGCTGCACGGGTTCACCTTTGGATCCTGCCCTCCAACTATGGGTTGTGTACTTTGTTGTATATTCGTTGATGATGGGTTTATCATAATTTGGTTCTGCCACAGTAATTATATTGAAAAGTTGAAAACTGCCCTCTTTCAGTAAGTATTGGGATCTTCAAAGAAAACGGAGGTGGGGGATATTGCACTCACCTCAGAGTGCTTTTGTTTTTCTTGTCCACTGGTTTGAATACGTCGGTGTGTTGTCAAAATGAGTTTCTGTTGATGGGCAGAATGATCCGTGTTCGTCGTGTTTTTTTTTGGTTTTTTTTGTTTATTATATAGTGACGGAAAAGAGCAGATTGTGATGGAATTGGAGCTAATAAATATTAAAAGCAGAGACGAAGGAGGGGCATAAAGACGCCAGAGAAAATGGTATGTACGACCACCGGCACTGCCGTCATTTCACTATCTATGTAAATAATTGGGTTAGGATGAGTCATAGAAATGTTCGGTATTTGCTAGCTTTCTCGATATTCTTTTGACTTTTGATGGTAGTTTACATGAGTCACTTTGGAAGTGGCGCCCCGGTGAATGAGCAGAGAAAGTCAAAAGTGGATTCACTGTTAGCATCCCTAGTGTGAATGATGGTCTTAAGTTTAGAAAAATTATTAAATCAGTGACTACAGCTCTCAGCATTATAATATTGAGAGTCACCTGGTTTGCTCCCCCCGAAAAGTTGCTGGGGCTCATAGCATTTGTGTACTTGGCCGTATGAAGGAAACTGCTATGAGTTTGACAGAGCTGATTAACAGTTTTTCTCTGCTGACAAGATGCACATAATGAAAGTGGGATCTATTTGATTGTCATCACCTTCTTGCCACATTCATTCATTCTTACACCAAAAGAGCCTGAATACTGTAGGATTCACTGTGTAAAACAGCATCTTCACAGATAGCATCTGAAATGTGTGTTAAAAGTGCATAAAGGATCTCTTTAAATGTTCACTGTTCTTGTTATAAATTTATGGCTTCTTGTATAGCTACATTATTTTCTTTAAATAAAAAAATGTGCATCTATGATTTTTTTAATGCAACTTTGCAATTACTTATTTGTAATTTTAATTTTGTAAATTATTTTTTTCTCATAACCACAGACAGGCAGTAGTTTACAAGAGGCATGTGGTGCTCCTGTGCTGCAGTTTTCAGACCTGTGGTGTAGTCTGTTAGGGACAGGAGACTCAGCTTGACTCCGCTCTAGTCCTCCATATTAGGGTATTAATACTGCATCCTGCCTAGTCCAGTTAATGCAGCCTCTGATGCTGCGAGGCCATTAACGAGCTCTCCATTTCTGTGTGCCCTCAGTGTTAATGAGCCGAGGGCCTTAATGAGATCTGGACGGATGTCTGAAGTGTGAAGCTCTGGCCCGATGGTCTTTTCTAATTTGTTTCTGAGCTTGTTGGTTGAAGTGCGATAATCATATCTGATCTGACCACCAGGGGTCACTGTTGCCCTCTTGAATTAGTGCAACATGTTGATCGTTTATTTTGGAGGAGGTGGTGTGAAAACAAATCTGCAGTCAGAGCAGCATTGATAAGTGAAGAAAGAAACTTTCTGTTCTCATATAAAACGAACTGTTATAGAGCAGGGGTCAACAATCTATACTATGAAATGTGGTCATTTTGTGCAGTTTTTCCCTACGAAACCTGCATGGAGCAACAAAATATATTGGAGCCTTGAAATAAAGTTAAACCAGCCAAGTTATGATAATGGAATAATCTGGTGATATCAGCAGTAGATTATGCAATTTTTCTGGCATTAAAGACAACCAAGGGACATTTTGATGGGGAAACATCCCTATTGTTTTAAGTGATAATGATGATGCCCAAGGTTAAAAACCAACTGAAAAAAATTATGTCCAAGTCTATGGCAATAAATGATAAAAGCACCAGGGGGTGCTATGCCTCAGTGTTTGTCTGCGGGGACACACACATAACACACATACAAACTTCCGTATGCTTTGTTTCACCAAGACATAACAACATTCCAGAAAGCCAGGATCTTTTGCCAGTATTTTCAGTCAAATTTACCCAAAATATACATCACAATTTGACTGATCTAACTCTGTGTAAAAAGAGATTTTAACCAATAAACTTTAAATGTTTTCACTTCAATATATTTAATTTTATTTTTTTTTTAATTTTGTTTCAGTGTGTAAGATTGCATATTTATTGGGAGAAAAAAAAATTACAGATTTACAAGAAAAAAGTCACAAATTAACAAGCAAAAAGTAAAAAATGTAGTAGAAGTTGAAAATATACCAGAAAAATAATCAAAGATTTATAGGGGGAAAAGTAACAAATTTATTAGAAAAAAGATTCAAGTTTTTCAGAAAAAGTTGCAAATTTTTGAGAGGAAAAAGTAAAGAAAATGACAATAGTTGAAATTAACAAGTAAAAAGTTGCAAATTTATGAGGAAACAATTTACAAATTTACAAGAAACTTGAAAGTAGGTTTAGTTTTCCCCTTCTTAAACATATTAAACAGAAATGCTAATAAATGGTACATTTTCTGCTACTGCTGATGCACGGTACGTAGGTGCAGTCATCTTTTCATTCATTCATAACCTTTATTTCTACAGGGAAGTCATTGAAAGCAAGCTCTATTTTTCATTGACACTGTTTATAATAAAAGCATATTAACAATAAAAACAAAAACTGCAACATGACTCATAGATTAAATTACATCATATAAAGTAGCAATAAATTAAGAACAGTCATTGAAAACACAAACATTTCAGCTTGTATAAAAGCACATAACACAAATTTCAATATATGTATCATTTTTAAAACACATGCACTTATTCTGCTCAGTCCTGGAGGGTTTTACACTGGTTAAAAGGTATTATCTGATCTAGTTTTAACACTTTTTGTAAATTGTTAAATTGTATGAAGCCTAATTATTCAAGGCTGACTTCCCAAGCTGTGTGTAAATGCAGTACTTTTTGAGAATTATATACAGTGGTGTGAAAAAGTGTTTGCCCCCTTCCTGATTTCTCATTTTTTTTGTATGTCACACTTAAATGTTTCAGATCATCAAACAAATTTAAATATTAGACAGAGATAACACAAGTAAACACAAAATGCAGTTTTTAAATGAAGGTGTTTATTATTAAGGAAAAAAAATCCAAACCTACATGACCCTGTCTGAAAAAGTGAAAAACCTAATAACTGGTTGGGTCACTCTTAGCAGCAACAACTGCAATCAAGCATTGGCGATAACTGGCAATGAGTTTTTTTACAGCGCTATGGAGGGATTTTGGCCCACTCATCTTTGCAGAATTGTTGTAATTCAACCACATTGGAGGGTTTTCAAGCATGAACCGTCTTTTTAAGGTCATGCCACAGCATCTCAATCGGATTCAGGTCAGGACTTTGACAAGGCCACTCCAAAGTCTTCATTTTGTTTTTCTTAAGCCATTCAGAGGTGGACTTGCTGGTTTGTTTTTTGTATCGTTGTCCTGCTGCAGAACCCAAGTGTGCTTCAGCTTGAGGTCACAAACAGATGGCCTGATATTCTCCTTCAGGATTTTTTGGTCGGCATCAGAATTAATGGCTCCATTTACCACAGCAAGTCTTCCAGGTCCTGAAGCAGCAAAACAGCCCCAGACCATCACACTACCACCACCATATTTTACTGTTGGTATGATGTTCCTTTTCTGAAATGCTGTGTTACTTTTACGCCGGATATAATGGGCCACACACCTTCAAAAAGTTCAACTTTTGTCTCGTCAGTCCACAGAGTATTTTCCCAAAAGTCTTGGGGATCATCAAGATTTTTCCTGGCAAAACGGAGACGAGCCTTTTTTTTTTTTTTTTTTTTTTTTTTTTTTCCTCAGCAGTGGTTTTCGTCTTGGAACTCTGCCATGCAGGCCATTTTTGCCCAGTCTCTTTCTTATGGTGGAGTCATGAACACTGACCTTAACTGAGGCAAATGAGGCCTGCAGTTCTTTGAATGTTGTGGGTTTTTTGTGACCTCTTGGATGAGTTGTCACTGTGATCTTGGGGTAATTTTGGTTGGCCAGCCACTCCTGTAAAGGTTCACCACTGTTCCATGTTTTCACCATTTGTGGATAATGGCTGTCACTGTGGTTCGCTGGAGTCCCAAAGCTTTAGAAATGGCTTTATAACCTTTTCCAGACTGATAGATCTGTTACTTTGTTTCTCATTTGTTCCTGAAATTCTTTTTGTGACCAAATTTTTAATTTTCACAATCACAAAGATACAATAAACCCAATGCTCTTAAGATCTCATTTAAACCAAATATGCACTCAAAGTGCCTATAAAAAGGGAGAAAGGAGAAAAAAAACACAGAACAAAACCTAAAACAAACAGCAAAAGTAAACATAAAGGGGGGAGGCAGACCCAATAATTTTAATTACCATTTATCAGAGATTGGAGGTTTGCAGCAAGTAAATACCAGGCCTCAAGTATAGAATCCCTGGTCCCAAATACCTGGGCTATAGATGGCTCTAAATAAACAATGTCCAAGGTAAGTAGAGATCCAAGCATGAGTACATAGAGTATGAGGGGGTTTCCATCGAGTTGCAATCATTTTTTTTTGCTGCTGTAAGTCCTGCTGAGGGGGTTTCTGTAATGAGATCCCACTAGCTTTAAGACAAGATCTTAGTTGAAGGTAAAAGAAAAATGAAGTGCGTGGTAAATTATATTTTGTGGTCAGCTCTGTAAATGATAACACAACATAACAAAAATAATTTTTTTGTAAGTTGTCTGTGTTTTTTCAACTGATTTAAGACAGTTTTGCACTGCTGAATCAGAAAATGACATCCATTTCTCCCTCTTCTCTCAGGTCAGGTTTTTATGCTAAGTTGTAAGCAGTTCTACAGCAGTTGTACTGTAAATTGAATAGTAGACATTGATAATGGTAAGTACATGTAAATTGAATGTTACGTCATCATTGTTCAAAATTCAGAGAATTTCAAGAATTAAAAGAATTTTGCATCATATAAAGTGAAAATACCCGTACATGTAAACAAAAATGCAAAAAAACATGTGGCCATAGTTCAAAGAGTTGACCTGATTGAGCAAAACCAATGTGATTTTTGGATTCAGCACATCAAAATTGTCCTAAATCAGCTAAAAAAAACCCAAACAAACTTGGACAATAAATTTGGTGTTGATCAGTGTAATAGACCATTCTTCCCAAAAATATCATTCAAAACAGAAATGCCACTCTTTTCCCAGAGAGGAACGCTTATGGGGCGGCCCCCAATCAAAAGTCTATCATTATTAAATAATGGAATTCCTGGGTCCCATGGAAAAGAGCAGTCACACAGTTTTTCTGCTTTCCTCCACACTGAAGCCAGATATGAAATAAGCATGCCATTTTTGACCAAGCGAGAGGTAGAGAGATGCAAGTTAAAAAAAATTAACAAGGGAGTGAGGGGCGATCATCTTTTCTTCTACTTTGCGCCAGGAAACTTGAGAGCTATGTTGCACCCAAATCAGTAGAGGCCTGAATCTGAAAGCCCAGCTGTAAAGTTCAAAGTCAGGGAGAGACAGGCCTCCAGACCACCTCTTCCAGTGTATCGTGTGCCATCATGGTCATTTATTTTACCAAATGAATTTAAACACCGCAAAATGCAGTTTGTGCCAATAAAGAGGATGAAGAGGAAGCATAGAGCTCACAAAGTTAATCCTTGGTAAGATGTTCATCTTAATTGAGATACGGCTGCGGAGAGAGTTCTTCAAACTGGACCATCTTTCCACGTCTGTCGTTATTTTAGCAAGTATATTATCAAAGTTATGTTTAATAATTGCCTGAATCATTGGAAAGATTTTAATGCCCAGATAAGTAAAAACTTCCACAGTTGGTATAGGAGGAGGAACCGGGCATTCACGCATCGCCTGATTTAAGGGTAGCAATGCTGATTTCTGCCAATTTATTCTAAACCCAGATAGCTCGCCATATTTCTCAAAAATAGATAAAATGTATGGTATGCATTGCAATGGATTATGAATATATAATATATCATCCACATACAACGGAATGTGATGAAAAACGCTCTTAACACATATCGGAGAGAACAGAGAGGAGGAACGGATGGTTTGTGCTAATGACTCCAAAGAAAAGGCAAACAGGGGCCTTAAAGGACATCCCTGTCTTGATCCTCTTGAGATTGCAAATGTAAGAGAACTATTTCTACCAGTAATTACTGCGGCCGTAGGATTCCTATACAACACCTTGATCATATCAGTGAAAATCTGCCCAAACCCCATAGACTCCAACACTGACCACAGAAAAGGCCACTCAAGACGGTAAAAAGCTTTACAAGCATCTAGA
This sequence comes from Pholidichthys leucotaenia, assembly GCA_020510985.1. Classification (NCBI taxonomy): domain Eukaryota; kingdom Metazoa; phylum Chordata; class Actinopteri; order Cichliformes; family Pholidichthyidae; genus Pholidichthys; species Pholidichthys leucotaenia. Next base: position 324,435,255 of record CM035836.1, on the reverse strand, counting down.
AAGAACTGACTGGAGAGCTTGTGTCTTTGATATTGTCTATAGCATGCAGCAATCTTCTAACATTGTCTCCAGCCAGCCTGGATTTTATGAACCCAGTCTGGTCACAGTCTACTAATGTCAGCATATGGCCTTGTCGACGTCTTGCCAGGACCTTTGCAAAGATCTTTAGATCAGCATTTAATAACGAGACAAGTCTGTAACTAGAGCATTCTAAGGGGTCTTTACTTTTCTTAAGGAGCAGTGAAATTAATGCTACATTCACATCTCTAAAAAACGAGCCCTCCTTAAGCGAAAAAAGAAACATGTTCAAAAGTAAAAGGACCTAGCAGAGGCCAAAAGGTAACGTAGACCTCAGGCGGTATCCCATTCGGATCTGGTGATTTGCCCCTGTGCGTCTCTTTTACCGATATTTCGCACTCTTGCAATGTAATAACAGCATCTAGCTGTGCAGCTTTACTGCTTGATAGTTGAGGAAGCTGAATAGTGTTTAAAAAGCTGTCATATGCTGACTTCTCCAAAGTAGTCTTGGAAGTGTATAAAGAGTGATAAAAAGATGCAAAAGTTGCATTAACTTCCTTTGGATCAGATTGAATAGTACCATCCTCTGTTCTAATGCAATAAATATCTGAAAACTGTTCATCTGTCTTGAGATGCAGGGCCAATAGATGACTAGGCCTGGCTGAGTAAAAATAGTATGTTTACCTGGTTTTATGCATCAGGAATTCTGAGCGTCATCTTAAAATGGAATTAATCTCTTTTTTAACCAGTTCTTTACAGGCTGCCACTGCCTCACTATAGCTAAGTTGCAATGATGCATCAGGGGAAGCATATTCCAGTTCCAGCGTGGACAGTTTTGCTATACGCTTTTTGTTCCTTGAAGAAGCGTAAAGAGTAGTGTTACTTCTTTTAAAGCCCTTTACTGCCTCCCAAAGTATCCGTGCATCAGAAACGGAGCCTTCATTAAGTGGTAAAAACTCACGGAGATTTGAAAGAAATTGGGATTGGAAAGCTTCATCTTGAAGCAGTGATGTATTAAAGCACCACCTAGTGGCTTTGCCAACCAAAGTATGAATGGAACTTGAGCAACAGAGAGGCTTGTAATCAGACCATACAACTGGTATATAAAAAAGAATTATGGGCATTAGGTGTTAATTCCTTAGCGATTTAAAAAAAAAAAAAAAAAAAAAATCTATCCTGAAGAATGACCTATGCCTGCCTGAAAAGAAGGAATAATCTCTCAAGGATGGGTGTATCATACGCCAGGCATCTACCATGCCCGTATCGTTAGCCCAATGGTGCAAAGTCTGAGAGGCAATACATTGATCCCTGGTTTCAACACCACCCGACCTATCAATATTACTATCCCAAACAGCATTAAAATCAGCCCCTAAGATTAAATGAAAGCCTGCCAAATTGAGCATTACCCGGGTTAGTGAGTTATAGAACGTACGGTCAAATTTATTTGGAGCATATACTGAAATAAGAGCAATATTTGCCACATTTAAGCATAGTTTTGCCATGGCCATCCATCCTTCCTCATCCGCCCACGAGCCAAGCAGATCAAATTTGAGACTACGTTTACAGATCACTATCACTCCCCTGGATTTTGCTGCAGCGGAAGAACTTGCAATAGAATAATAAAACCTATTTGCAAATTGACCTACATCCTTGTGGAGTAGATGTGATTCCTCAATCAGCAAGTCCACATTTTTCTTACGAAGGAAATCTAGAATAGTAGTTCTCTTATATGGAATATAAAGACCTCTGGCATTAACGGATATAAAAATAAGACCCTTCATGTTGAGTTTAAAAAGACAAAGAAAGTTACTTCCAAGCACAAAAAAATTTGGTCTGGGTTCCCAAAGTTAAGAAAAAAAAAAAAGAGAAAATGAAAAAAACATCTTGGTTCAAAAAAAACCCAAAACAAACCCTAACATTAAAAATAATCAAACAAAAACTAGAGATATGGAGGGAAAAAAACATTCTCCAATAACTGAAAATTTCATATCTGGAGAACAAACTAAAAAAACAAAACAAAACTAGTGGCTGTCAATCTGCTGTGTGGAGCTCAGACCACCGCTGGTAATTTTCATATTCCAGATGCCAACACTCTATCTACAGCAAAACCTTTCTATCTTCACGAGGAAACAGAATCATAAAACTGTTTTCTATATTAAGCATTGGTTATGTACCTAACCCCCCCCCCCCCCCACAATAAAGTAAAAATGGAAAACAAGTTATTAATAATAGTAATAAGAATAAGGATAATGATCAGACCTCAGTCAAAAGTTAGATTATAAATATTAAATGTAAAAAAAAAAAAAAAAAAAAAAAAAAAAAAAAAAAAAAAAAAAAAAAGCTACAACCTGAGAACAGTAGGATTCACAGTCCGGGAGAGAGTGGTGGGGAAGGGTGCCAGAATAAACAAAAGTCCGGAGGGATCAGTTGGTGAGAATTTTTATGCATTCCAGTGCCTTCTTCAGGCCATCATAACAATGCTTTACCCCTTCTGATGAAGTAAAGGAGAGCACAGCAGGATATGCAATACCAAACAGAATTTTAACCTGGTGAAGCTGCCGTTTGCACTCCAGAAAGGTTTGGCGGCGCATCTGTGTAGTCTTTGAGAAATCCTGATTTAAAAACTTATCTTGTGGTTCTGCCAACTCACCTCCCCGAGCTCCCTAGCAAGCTGTCTCACCCGCTCCTTTTGTTGGAACCTCAGGAACCGTACGAAGAATGGCCTTGGCGGTGCTCCAGGCCTCACCGGCAGGAGTGCTCTATCAGCATGTTCCAAGTCCAGTCCCCCAGGAAAATCAGCCTGAAAAATTTCAGGCAATGTCTTCGTGAGGAAGGCTATAGGATCCTTGTTTTCAACGTGCTCCGGGAAGCCCAGGATATGAAGGTTCATCTGTCTCTCCCTGTCCTCGTATTCGTCAGTTTAGCATTCAGTCTTTCCACCTCAGACGCCAAAGCCACAGGTGAGTCACAGCGCTGTCTCTCCGCCTCTTCCAGCATGTCCAGCTGGTCCTCTGCGCTGGAGACCCGCGTTAGCATACCGGCTAGCCGCATCTCTACTAGCTCTTTGCGGATATCCTCATACTCTTCCTCCGTGGAAGCTTCCACTGAGGTGGGCCGAGAGGCTTTACTGTCAGAGCTAGCTTTAGCACTAGTTTGTTGAGACGTACTGGCTTCAGGTTTCCGGGTGTTAGGCATTTTAACAGATAATAATTGAGGTAGGTAGTAAAATACCTTGTAGCTTGTCACATCAGCATAGAGAATTGGCAAAATTAGTGTACAATATTAGCTGTGGTAGCAGAGCCTCCGAGTTATGCAGCCATCTTGTCTCCCCTCATTCCTGAATTTCTTTGGATCGCAGCATGATGTCTAGCTTTTGATGATCTTTTGGTCTACTTCACTTTGTCAGGCAGGTCCTATTTGAGTGATTTGTTGATTGAGAACAGGTGTGGCAGTAATCAGGCCTGGGTGTGACTAGAGAAATTGAACTCAGCTTTCCAAAGATGTGATAAATCACAGTTAATTTATGTTTTAACAGGGGGCAATCACTTTTTTCCCACACAGGGCCATGTAGGTTTGGATTTTTTTTTTACCCTTAATAATAAACACCTTCATTTAAAAACTGCATTTTGTGTTTACTTGTGTTATCTTTGTCTAATATTTAAATTTAAAAAACAATTAAACATTTAAGTGTGACAAACATACAAAACCATGAGAAACCAGGAAGGGGGCAAACACTTTTTCACATAATGTAATTTTGCGGCCTAGTGTAGTGTAAAGTGTGTAGTGTGTGTGCACCTCAGGGGACTGCAGTGTTGAGATTAAGACATGAATAAAATTTTGTCTGTTTCAATCAGCTTTGCTTTTATCTTTAGAGAGTCATTAGTTAATCCACTTCTAACAAGTCCATATGGAAATACATGTTTTCATGCAGGATTTCATTTGTACATATTCAAAATTTACTGTAGCTGGATGAAAACAAACTAATTGTCTTCTTCTCTCTGCCCGTGGATGATAATGTTGCCTCGGAGTCTTTAGAAGCTGAGGAATACAAGTAAAGATGTTCATATTATATATTTTTATGAATACTGTATAATGCCTTTGTGCTGGAAAGAAATGCTGTATCAATGAAAGCACCATAGGTGCTCCTGCTTCAGTGTGGACAGACAGGTACACAGACACATTGACACTACCATATGCCTCTCCACTGAGGCATAATAGAGAGGGAAATACAGAGGAAAAGATAAGGTCTGTATGGAAAACAACTTGGATGAAGAGAAGAAATTAATTTGGAGAGGCAGAAAAGATAGAGGATGAAAAAAGTAGAATAAAAATTAACTCCAAGAAAGTAAAGGAAGGTGAGAGGGAGGAAAAGCAGTGGGAGAGAAAAGGAGAGGGATAAGGAAGCAAGAGGAGATTAGGAGGTAATGTGCTGATGTGGATGACTGCGCTTAGCCACCAGGGACTTGATGGGTTCATGTATGAGGACATGTTTCAGGGCTTTTTTTAAGCTTATGAGGACATTTCGTCTGGTCCTGACTATGGTGGACATAATGTAAACCCAGGATCCAAACATGGACCCTGAGACATCTTCCCAAACGTCCTCACAGAGAGCAGCAGTGAAGCGTGTGTGATTTTAGAGGCAGCAGTTTTAGTCAGGAAGGGTCTTTACTTTCCTCTGGGCTCACTGAGGTGTTACTAAGCTTCTCCAGGCAGGGGCGAGAGAAACAACAAACTCCTCATCTTTATTTTCTACTGAAAATTTCTTTCTTCTTCAAGGTAAAGTTTTCCTTTGATCCCTGAGTCGTGACAGAAAGTTTTCAAAAGATTTGAGGAACTTTCTGGAGGGGTTTTCAAGTACTGTGCTCATCTGGGTGACGAGAACTTCTCAAAAAGGCAATTTATTTTGACTTGTTAATTCTCAATCAGAATATGTGATTGCCAGTCCCTGTTGGCCTTGGGATAGACAGACAACCTGTTCAAGGTTTACTTCTGAATAACCTTTTCTATGGAAAAACCCATGAGAGACTGGACATCCTGGCAGATAAGCACGTCTGTTGCAAGGTCTGTGGTGGACTTTTGCCAGTCGTGCATTGTGACATGCACTACACAAAGAGCAGAGATTAACCTATCTTCTGGTCAGTCACTGCAACAGATACTGGAGTCAGCTTGTCTTGGCCTGTCCTTGCCACTGATAATACCTCTGTCTGCCAAGAATGTGCTGCTAGTTCAGCAAAAACTAGCAGTGCTCAAATAATTTGCAAGCAGTTTCATGAAATGGTCAGTCAGAGAGCAACTCATACCGGCTCGGACATCGCCCGGGTTAACAAGGCGGGAGTTCCTGGTGGGGGGTGGGTGGGTGGGGGGGGGGCAGAGCTGCGTTGGGGAATCTGATCGGACCTAGATGAAACAGTCATTGTCACCCCCAACAGACTGCGATGATGATGTCCAAAAGTTTATTGGAGCTGGAAAACAATTTTAACCATAAAGTAAATCCAAGGTATTGTTGTTGAGCACCAGCTGATCCAGAAAACATTGGATTCCTACACTTCCATGTTACAGGAGGAGGATTATTGTTATGGGCCATCCAAGTCGAGGTACTGGGCACTTATGCAATTTCACAATGATGACTACTAAGCCTACAGTAGACAACTGAACAGATGCTCACCAAATTGTGCTCATAGTTTAAAAGTCCAAAGATGTGATTAGGTGTCATTTCATATTAGGTTACTGTATATAGGTATAGTGTCACAATAATTACTATATCCACTTTTGATAATGACTTTCATGGGTTAACCGTTATATCAAAAACCAGAACCCGTTTGTCCAAATAAATACCATAAGTTCAAAACTAGAAAATGTATTACGTGGGGTTCCCCAAGGATCTGTCTTGGGGCCACTGTTGTCCATACTCTAAATCAATGACATCTGTGCAAGTTCAGAAACACTGAAAGAAATATTATTTGCAGATGATGCAGCCTTACTGTGCTGTGGTACAAGTTTGGAACAACTTCTGAATAAAGTAGAAAATGAACTAAACAAACTAAACATTTGGTCTGATTATAATACATTAACATTGAACATCATCATAGCAGTCTGTCGGAGGCGACAGTGACTGTTTCATTTAGATCTTATCAGATTCCTCCACCAGCTCTGTCCTTTGCCTTCCACTGCAGAAGTAAAACAAAATTCAATATATTTGGAAATCATCCAAATCATTCACCTGTAAGAAACTCACAATAAACATCAGAAATCAAATTCCCCAGCGTGGTAATACATCATAAATTATGCTGGAAATCTCACATCACAAGTCTGTTGCAGTTGTATATAAAATTAAAGATTTCATGAACCAAAAAGCACTATATACTCTGTGTTGTTCCTTCATATTTCCATACATGACACACAGTGTGGAAGTGTGGGGAAACACAAAACAAACACCCAATCCAATATTCATTCTGCAAAAAAAGCAATACGAATCATGATCAAAACTACCTATAGACAACCATCAAACTCGCTTTTTTTTAATCAAATAAATTTAAATTTAAGGACTTGGTTGACTTGAAAATGGCAGAATTCATGTATAAAGCAGCAAACAAATCTTTGTCTCAAAATATCCAGAATTTGCTCCAAACTATTACAGCCTGAGAGGAATCCTCATGTTCAGTAAACCAGTAGTAAGGACCTATGTAAAATATCACAGCATTAAGGTTACAGGAGTCAGCATGTGGAATAACTGTACAAACCAAATTAAAAAAGAAAGTACAGCATGACATATTTTCATGCAACTGTTGAAAAACAGCAAATTTAGGAATCCTCTCAGTAATCAAGCTGTCTCAATATGTTCTATTAACCCTTGTCTTCATTATTACTGATCACAGTGGGAATAATCCAAGCTGTATGCAAGCTTGTATGACTATGGTTGACTATATTTTGTATTGTTACCTCCTCCAAGCTGGTTATGTAATCGGGGTGGTTTGTTTGTTTGTCCATCCGTCTGTTTGTTTGTCTGTCTGTTAGAGGGATTACACAAAAACTACTTAATAGATTTTGATGAAATTTTCACCAGAGGTAGCCCTTGGGCCAAGGATGAACCCATTAAATTTTGGGGATGATCTCAGAGTGCATACCTCCACCAAGGACCTTGTTTGTATTTGTGCAGCAGGATTACACAAAAACTACTGCATGGATTTGAATGAAATTTTCACCAGAGGTGGTTCTTGGGCTAGAGAGGAACCCGTAACATTTTGGTGATGATCCCAGAATGCATACTTCCACCAAGGCTCTTCTCACACTGTTAGCAAGAATCCTCCAAAACAAGTCATTATGTTTTGGAGGTGATCCATGAGGGATGGAAGGAGCCTTGGCGGACGTATGCACTCTCTGAGCGTTTTTCTAGTTATGTAATGTTTCTTGAGATCAGGGGGTAGGTCCTGCCTGATAAGTGACAAACTTCTACCTACTCCCGTTTGGACACGATACTTCAGTTAACATCTTTTGTGAAATTGTTGGCTATAGGACACCAACTCTAAAGGCTGTGTCTTGGTTTTATATTTATTACCTCCGCCAAGGAGGGGGTAATGATTTTATCAGTGTTGGTTTGTCTGTTAGCAACTTTACTCAAAACGTTCTGAACGGTTTATGAACAGATTTTGAAAACATTTTCAGGAAAGGTGTGTAATGGCATGGGGAACAGAGTACTGGCATACAGTTTGTAAGGATGTCTTGCAAGGCACGTTACCCCACACAGTATGTAAACACAGCACTGGACAATGTTAAATTTTTATTACCTCCGCCAAGAGGAGGAGGTAATGTTTTTGCTGGTGTCGTGCAAAAAAGTGATTGAGGGTGGTGTGATCAGCTGCCAAAAAGTGCTCTCCGGCTACAGAAGCCAGGAGTGCCTGTTTGTTAAAGGTGTACTGTCTGATCTCAGTCCACCTACGATGTGTCAGTAAATGTTTTGGGGTTTTATCGCATCTGAAAAAAAAAAAAATTTAGTGTTGACCAGAGTGTTTGCAATTTGGATAACAACATATAGCATTTATGAGATTACAATTGATTCCAATATTTATGTGCAAAAACCTCATTTCCATGTAACCTTGTGGCTGCATTATTTTAATTGCTTTTAATCTTACATCAAGTTTGTTTCCAGTTCAGAATGCATCCTAAATGTTAAATATATCTTATTATACCTAACTCAGTACTGCTTACCTGTTCAAATATATATTTTACGGCTAATATAACCAGTGTTGGGAGTAACACGTTACTTTAACGTCACTACTTTTGCAGTAACGTGCTGTGTAACGACATTACTGTTTAAAAATTAAGTAATGTGTTACAGTTACTGAAATTTGATCAAATGTGTTACTCATTACTCATTTTATTAATATTGATAGATATTTTTAGCGCAAATAAATGAATATAGAAACTGACCCTGCTGTAGCTGAGACGTAGCAGTCAGTCGACATGACCTGTTGCAGAACGCCGAGTCTTCACTACTGAGCAAGGAAAAGATGACACTACTTTGTTTTTATGGAAATGGACAGATTAATTATGACAAAGGAAAAATTGACACATGCAGGTTAGGTTAATTAGAGACTCTATAGTTGCCCTAGGTGTGAATGTGTATGTGAATGGTAAAGGGATTGGTGCCACACCGTGGCTGCCTCATCCATCCAGGTGGATGCCCTGTAATTTCCCCGTTGTGGGACTAATCAAGTCAGTCAACTTTAATGTCAATTCTGCCATATGTATAGCGTATACAGAGAATTGAAATTACGTTACTCTGAGACCCACGGTGCAGCAAGGTAAATACTAATAAAGGATTATATCTACTAAACCAACCAACTGGAATACAGTATGAGTTGACACTCTGAAACCAAATCCAAACATACCAGGTAGAGCAAAGACCTCCACAATTACCTGTGTGGGATTTGAACTGAAGAAAGTGTAGCTGATCTGTGGCACCAGCTTGTATATATATTGTCCTGTGACATTCAGTAGGAATCCGTTGATCTCTTAGAATCATGGAGTTGCGCCCTGTATATCCGGGTGAGTACAGCCTCTGCTGTGACGCTAGGACATACAGTGAATATAAAAAGTCTACACACCCCCTGTTCAAATGCCAGGTTTTTGTGATGTAAAAAAATGAGACCAAGATACAGTGGGGCAAAAAAGTATTTAGTCAACCACCAATTGTGCAAGTTCTCCCTTAAAAGATGAGAGAGGTCTCCAATTTTCATCATAGGTATACCTCAACTATGAGAGACAAAATGAGGGGAAAAAAAAAATCCAGAAAATCACATTGAAGGATTTTTAATGAATTAATTGGTAAATTCCTCGGTAAAATAAGTATTTGGTAAATAACAAAAGTTCATCTCAGTACTTTGTTATATACCCTTTGTTGGCAATGACAGAGGTCAAACGTTTTCTGTAAGTCTTCACAAGGTTTTCACACACTGTTGCTGGTATTTTGTCCCATTCCTCCATGCAGATCTCCTCTAGAGCAGTGATGTTTTGGGGCTGTCGCTGGGCAACACGGACTTTCAACTCCCTCCAAAGATTTTCTATGGGGTTGAGATCTGGAGACTGGCTAGGCCACTCCAGGACCTTGAAATGTTTCTTACGAAGCCACTCCTTCGTTGCCCGGGCGGTATGTTTGGGATCATTGTCATGCTGAAAGACCCAGCCACGTTTCATCTTCAATGCCCTTGCTGATGGAAGGAGGTTTTCACTCAAAATCTCACGATACATGGCTCCATTCATTCTTTCCTTTACACGGATCAGTCGTCCTGGTCCCTTTGCAGAAAAACGGCCCCAAAGCATGATGTTTCCACCCCCATGCTTCACAGTAGGTATGGTGTTCTTTCTCCTCCAAACACGACAAGTTGAGTTTTTACAATAAAGTTCTATTTTGGTTTCATCTGACCATATGACATTCTCCCAATCCTCTTCTGGATCATCCAAATGCTCTCTAGCAAACTTCAGACGGGCCTGGACATGTACTGGCTTAAGCAGGGGGACACGTCTGGCACTGCAGGATTTGAGTCCCTGGCGGCGTAGTGTGTTACTGATGTAGCCTTTGTTACTTTGGTCCCAGCTCTCTGCAGGTCATTCACTTGGTCCCCCCGTGTGGTTCTGGGATTTTTGCTCACCGTTCTCGTGATAATTTTGACCCCACAGGGTGAGATCTCACTTCCGCCTCCCAAAGAGAGCAGACGCTTTTTTCTTCTGTGCATTGAGGGCTTTTTTTCTTGTAATCATAATATTGATCATATATGACCGGTATTCTGACAATCAATGGTTTTTTGCTCTTTCCTATTGTGTTATCCTTTTCCTCCCTATGCATCCTGTACCCATCTGATGACAGGCGCGTTTTTCAGATGCTGCCGCGTCACCGGAAATGCAGGTCGTTTTCTGTGTCAAGTCAAATCCCTCGTATGTTATCAGTTGTTTACTGTTAATGTACTTGGCAATAAATCTTTTCTGAGTTCTGAGATCTTGCGTGGAGCCCTTAGATGGAGGGAGATTATCAGTGGTCTTGTACACTCACCGGCCACTTTATTAGGTACACCATGCTAGTAACGGGTTGGACCCCCTTTTGCCTTCAGAACTGCCTCAATTCTTCGTGGCATAGATTCAACAAGGTGCTGGAAGCATTCCTCAGAGAGTTTGGTCCATATTGACATGATGGCATCACACAGTTGGCGCAGATTTGTCGGCTGCACATCCATGATGCCAATCTCCCGTTCCACCACATCCCAAAGATGCTCTATTGGATTGAGATCTGGTGACTGTGGAGGCCATTTGAGTACAGTGAACTCATTGTCATGTTCAAGAAACCAGTCTGAGATGATTCCAGCTTTATGACATGGCGCATTATCCTGCTGAAAGTAGCCATCAGAAGTTGGGTACATTGTGGTCATAAAGGGATGGACATGGTCAGCAACAATACTCAGGTAGGCTGTAGCGTTGCAACGATGCTCAATTGGTACCAAGGGGCCCAAAGAGTGCCAAGAAAATATTCCCCACACCATTACACCACCACCACCAGCCTGAACCATTGATACAAGGCAGGATGGATCCATGCTTTCATGTTGTTGACGCCAAATTCTGACCCTACCATCCGAATGTCGCAGCAGAAATCGAGACTCATCAGACCAGGCAACGTTTTTCCAATCTTCTATTGTCCAATTTCGATGAGCTTGTGCAAATTGTAGCCTCAGTTTCCTGTTCTTAGCTGAAAGGAGTGGCACCCGGCGTGGTCTTCTGCTGCTGTAGCCCATCTGCCTCAAAGTTCGACGTACTGTGCGTTCAGAGATGCTCTTCTGCCTACCTTGGTTGTAACGGGTGGTTATTTGAGTCACTGTTGCCTTTCTATCAGCTCGAACCAGTCTGGCCATTCTCCTCTGACCTCTGGCATCAACAAGGCATTTCCGCCCACAGAACTGCCGCTCACTGGATATTTTTTCTTTTTCGGACCATTCTCTGTAAACCCTAGAGATGGTTGTGCATGAAAATCCCAGTAGATCAGCAGTTTCTGAAATACTCAGACCAGCCCTTCTGGCACCAACAACCATGCCACGTTCAAAGTCACTCAAATCACCTTTCTTCCCCATACTGATGCTCGGTTTGAACTGCAGGAGATTGTCTTGACCATGTCTACATGCCTAAATGCACTGAGTTGCCGCCATGTGATTGGCTGATTAGAAATTAAGTGTTAACGAGCAGTTGGACAGGTGTACCTAATAAAGTGGCCGGTGAGTGTATGTCTTCCATTTTCTAATAATTGCTCCCACAGTTGATTTCTTCACACCAAGCTGCTTACCTATTGCAGATTCAGTCTTCCCAGCCTGGTGCAGGTCTACAATTTTGTTTCTGGTGTCCTTTGACAGCTCTTTGGTCTTGGCCATAGTGGAGTTTGGAGTCTGACTATTTGAGGTTGTGGACAGGTGTCTTTTATACTGATAAAGAGTTCAAACAGGTGCCATTAATACAGGTAACGAGTGGAGGACAGAGGAGCCTCTTAAAGAAGAAGATATACAGGTCTGTGAGAGCCAGAAATCTTGCTTGTTTGTAGGTGACCAAATACTTATTTTACCGAGGAATTTACCAATTAATTCATTAAAAATCCTTCAATGTGACTTTCTGGATTTTTTTTTCTCATTTTGTCTCTCATAGTTGAGGTATACCTATGATGAAAATTGGAGACCTCTCTCATCTTTTAAGTGGGAGATGTTGCACAATTGGTGGCTGACTAAATACTTTTTTACCCCACTGTAAATCATTTGAAGTTTTTTTCCACTATTAATGTGACCTATAGCCTGTACAACCCAATTGGAAAGCAAGCTGGAATCTTTTAAGGGGAAAAATAAAACTTACAATAACCTGGTTGCATAAATATGCATACCCTTAAACTAATACTTTGTTGCAGCACCTTTGGCTTTTATTACAGCACTGTCTTTTTGGGTAGGAGCCTATCAGCGTGGCACATCTTGATGTGCCAATATTTGCCCACTCTTCTTTGCAAAAACGCTCCAAATCTGTCAGATTGCGAGGGCATCGCCTGTGCACTGCCCTCTTCAGATCACCCTGTTGTGTGGTTCATTTACTGTGAAGTGCGCTGTGATGACTCCGCCTTCCTGTTGCATCATCACACTGCCCTATATTGGGGGCAGCCACCACGAGGACTCCGCTGGGTGCAGTATATGTACGGTGTTCCTAAATCCCTAATAAACACATGTTCAGTGATACCTCTCTATTGGCCTCATTCATCACCAGGTTTATCGACATAACATTTGGTGACTGAGAGTTAACATATGGAGGCGTGCATCACACCACTCCGTCCCTTCCTTGAGCTCCCGGGCAAGCCACCAGTGCCGTGGCCTCATTGGCTTGAGGCCTTTCAAACGTACATTGCGGCGCTGGACCTCGGGAAGCTCAATAAGGTGAGGGTACATGCGCTCCTTGTCCACAACCTGGGTATTGAAGGCCAGAGGGTCCTACGGACGCTTGGTGCATCAGACTCATATGAAGACGTCATGGAGCAACTAGCTAATCATTTCACCACCCCAGACAGCGTGACTGTTCGGAGAATTCGCTTTTGCCAGAGACACCAACATGTCGGTGAGCCTATCCACCAGTATGTCGCTGAATTGAGGCAGCTAGCTAGCGAGTGCTGTTTTGGGCCACTGGAAGACGAGATGGTGCGAGACCAATTGGCTGAGTGCATGTGGAATGCTGGATTGCGTGCTAGGCTATTGACAGCGCCTATTGACTTGACGCTAGCTAGGGCTGTCGAGCTAGCTCTCCGGTTGGAGGCCGCTGATAAGTTACCTTCGGAGCTAAACTGGCGCCAGTCGCAGAAACCGCCAGAGCCGCTCTCCTCAGCTAATGTTGCAGACCCCGATAGCGAAGATAGGTTGGATGAAGATTATGAAACCAGTGCTGCCAGCCGAAGGTCTGCCCTGGGAAACCCCGTTTGCAAGGGTTGTGGGTCCACGATGCACCACCATAAAGTGAGCGAGTGCCTGGCAAGAAGGAGATGATGCAGCAGATTTGGACGCTTGAATCACTATGCCAGGGTGTGCCATTTGTCTGACCCAGAAAACCCATGGAAGAAATCACCCTGCCCGCCCCAGACAACCATCCACTCAGTGAGTCCCAACACCACGGGTATTCATATTGTATGGTGGAGTTAGACGATGTGGAGGTGCCACTGTTACTCCACACAGTGGCGGTGCGGTCCGTGCTGAATTGAGCCACGGTGAAGAAGTTTCTCCTCCACCACAGGATTAGGAGTAACCCTGCACCGTTGTATGGCTACAGTGGTAGCAGACTGTGCACTGTTGGGACTATGGAGTTGACTGTTTGTTACAAGTTTGAAGCAATGCTCCACTTCACTTTCCAAGTGGCGGCGCGTGGCGATAACATCATAACATGTGACCTGTTATGTGGACTGGGTTTCGCCATTAGAGACGGCGCTGGGAACAAATGGTCTGGTTGTGGTCGCTGGGGCTCGCAGGCTCCGGTGATCGAAGAGGACGTGGTTTGGGACAAAGAGCTAACGGACACCCTCGCTTTCAAGTCGACCAGTTCTTGCTCAATGTTGGTACGGGAAAGTTTCAGTGCCTGCGCTCGGAGGGAGGTAGTTGAGGGGGCCGAGCGTGACTGTGGGGCACCCGTGCTGACGAGCAACACCATGCTAGCACCGGACGCCTTCAGTACTCGGCCATAGTTGGGTGAGGGGTCTGCTGCTACAACGGTGACCACTGCAAGGCTCTTAGAAGAGGGCGGGGCACGACCGACAAGCATAACATCACCGCATGCTCAGGAGCACGTCAGGCCGAGTGAGGTCCCACTTCGGGTTATGGACTGGGTTTGGGTTTGAGGTGATGAACGACCACGGCAAAATTGGGCTAGACAACAACTGGCGAAACATCGGGCATGCCTGAGGATAGTGGCGAAGTTGGGAGCAGCGTGTTTCCAGTTGTCTGACGGCTCAATGAGGCACGCTAACCAGGACACCGCTCCATGTGGCGAGGCTAGATGGGAGTCGGTGAAGGTGGTTTGGGATCCGGGCTCCAGCATTCTGAAGATCGGTCCTCGCCCCAGGGGCCTGTCACCTCCAGCGGCGCGCCTGCTGCAGGGCTGCCCAGGGCCCCCCCTGCCTGTCCCACCATTCTCCTGAATGACTGTGCTGACAGACTTTGTGTTTATAGTTCTGGTTTGTTGTTTAGTTTAGGAGCACAGCGGGGGTTTTTTTTTGTGTGTTTGTTTGTTTTTTTAAGTTCAGTCAGTGGCAGAATAACCCACTGTGCCATGCGGGCCGTGTGGTAGTCCACCCACCGGTCCTATTTTAGTTTTTTTTTTTTTTGTATGTTTTAGGCCTTAGTTTTGCTTTTAGTTTGTGTGATTGGGGTTCTAAATTAGGGTGGGTTTGATTTACATGTGTGGTTTTGGACCTTGTAAGGGGGGAGGGGGTGTTGTGTGGGGATTTATTGTGAAGTGCACTGTGATGACGCTGCCTTCCTGTTGCATCATCACCCTGCCCTATATTGGGGGGCAGCCACCATGAGGACTTTGTCTTGGGCCAGATGACTCTGCTGGGTGCAGTATATGTATGGTGTTCCTAAATCCCTAATAAACACACGTTCAGTGATACGTCTCTGTTGGCCTCATTCATCACCAAGTTTGTGGACATAATACACCCCACAGATGTTCGATCGGATTCAGGTCTGGACTCAAGCTGGGCCATTCCCAAACCTCAATCTTCTTCTGGTGAATCCATTCTTTTGTTGTTTTGGATGTGTGCTTTGGGTCACTGTCGTGCTGAAAGATGAAGTTCCTCTCAATCTTCAGCTTTCTAGCATAAGCCTGAAGGTTTTGTGCCAACACTGACTGGTATTGGAGCTGTTCATAATTTCCTCCACCTTGACTAAGGCCCCAGTTTCAGCTGAAGGAAAAACAGCCCCAAAGCATGATGGTGCCACCACCATGCTTCACTGTAGGTATGGTGTTATTTTGGTGATGAGCAGTGTTGTGTTTGCGCCAAATATACCTTTTGGAATTATGGCCAAAAAGTTCAACCTTGGTTTCATCAGATCATAACATATTTTCCCACATGCATTTGGGAGATTTCAAATGTGTTTTTGCAAAATGTGGCCGGGCTTGGATGTTTTTCTTCATAAGATGAGGCTTCCATCTTGCCACCCTAGATGTGAGATTGTCACATGTACTTGCCAGAAATTCCTGCAGCTCCTTCAATGTTGCTGTCGACCTCTTGGTAGCCTCCTTGACCAGTTTTCTTCTCGTCTTTTCACCAATTTTGGAGGGACGTCCAGTTCTTGGTAATGTCACTGTTGTGCCATATTTTCTCCACTTGATGATAACTGTCTTCACTGTTGCATGGTATATTCAGTGCCTTTGAAATTCTTTTATACCCTTCTCCTGACTAATACCTTTGAACAATGCAATCCCTCTGATGCTTTGGAAGCTCTCTGTGGACCATGGCTTGTGCTGTAAGATGTGACTACAAAAATGTCAGGAAAAGCCTACTAGAACAGCTGAACTATATTTGGGGTTAATCAGAGGCACTTTAAATGGTGGCAGATGTGTTCTGACTCCCATTAACATGAGTTTGAATGTGGTTAATTCTGAACACAGCCACATCCCCAGTTATAACAGGGTGTGCATATTTATGCAACCAGGTTATTTTAAGTTTTTTAAAAATTTTCCCCTTGAGATTTCAGCCTTTCAATTGGGTTGTACAGGTTATAGGTCACATTAATGGTGGAAAAAGTTTTGAAATGACTTATCTTGGTCTTATTTTTTTTGCATCACAAAAATCTGACATTTGAACAGGGTTGTGTAGACTTTTTATATCCACTGTATGTAGTTGCTTAATTGTCAGTATATTTTATTTATTTTTTATTTAGCCTTTATTTAACCAGGTTAGTCCCACTGTGATAAGATAAGATAAGATAAGCCTTTATTAGTCCCACAACGGGGAAATTCCAGGATTGCAACAGCACAGGGATAGCAACACTCAGAGCAACAATCAGAAGGCAAGAAAAAAAAAAAAAAAAGCAAGCAAGAACAGCTAATATACATATGTACATATTACTATAAAATATATATATACACACACACAGACACACAGTGCAGAGCATTGTAGCTGGATGGAATAAATATAAGAATATGTAAACACACAGTGCGGAGCATTGTAGCTAGATGGAATAAATATGTGAATATATAAACACCCACAGTACGGAGCAATGTAGCTAGATGGAATAATATGTAGATATATAAACACACAGTGCGGAGCATTGTAGCTAGATGGAATAAATATATAGATATATAAATATAAACACACTCAGTGCAGAGCATTGTAGCTAGATGGAATAAATATGTAAATATATAAACACACACAGTGCAGAGCATTGTTGCTAGATGGGATGAAACAGCACAACCGTCTACGTAGTTATCCTACATGGTATGATTATGTGCCCATACATATTCTCACTCTCCATAGCGACCGGTATTTTCCTAGTTGTATGCCGGAGGGGACCATTGTGTAAGTCTATTGCATCTTTGCATTCAAAAACTATTAGTTTGTTACGTCTTTTTGCTATCTCTGCGAGCAGCCCTGCTTAGGTTGTACAGTCTGACAGCCGTTGGTAGGAAGGACCTGCGAAACCTCTCGGGTGTGCACCTGGGATGATGTAGTCTGCTGCTAAATGAGCTCCTCAGTGCATTCAGTATGTCCTGCATAGGGTGGAACTCGGACTCCAGCAGAGATGACAGTTTAGCCACCGTCCTTCTCTCTCTTATCTCCTCCACCGGATCAAGGCGCTGCCCCAGGACAGAGCTAGCTTTCTTGATCAGTTTGTTCAGTCTCTTCCTATCGGCTGCAGTAATGCCACTTCCCCAGCAGACCACTCCAAAAGTGATGGCTGATGCCACCACCGTGTCATAGAATGTCTTCAGCAGCGCCCCTTGTACACCAAAAGACCTGAGTCTCCTCAGCAGGAACAGCCTGCGCTGTCCCTTCTTGTAGAGTGCGTCAGTATTGTGTGACCAGTCTAGTTTATTGTTCAGATGAACACCCAGGTACTTATAGGCTGTCACCATCTCGATGTCTGTTCCCTGCATATTTACTGGTGCTGTGAGGGGTTGTCCTTGCCTGCGACAGTCCACCACCAGCTCCTTAGTTTTCCTCGCGCTGATCTGGAGGCAGTTCCGATGGCACCAGTCCACGAAGTCCTGGATAAGCCCTCTGTACTCGGCTTCATCTCCATTGGAGATGAGGCCAACGATCGCAGAGTCACCAGAGAACTTCTGTAGAAGGCAGTGTGTTGTGTTGTGTGAGAAGTCCGCAGTATAAAGAATGAACAGGAAGGGAGCCAGCACCGTTCCCTGGGGGGCCCCTGTGCTACTGATGATCGTGTCGGACACACAGTCCCGGGTTCTCACAAACTGAGGCCGGTTCGTGAGGTAGTCCAGGATCCATGATGACAGGTGCTGGTCCACCCCTGCGCGCAGCAGCTTGTCCTTCAGGATCATCGGTTGGATGGTGTTGAAAGCACTGGAGAAGTCAAAGAACATGATCCTCACCATATTCCCGGGCTTCTCTAGGTGGGACAGAGAACGGTGAAGGAGGAAGATCACCGCATCCTCCACCCCAATGCCATGCTGGTAGGCGAACTGGAGTGGATCCATCGCTGGTTCCACCAGGGGGCGGAGGTGAGCAAGGAGCAGTCTCTCCAGGGTCTTCATCAAGTGGGACGTCAAGGCCACCGGTCTGTAGCTGTTCAGGTCTTTGGGGTGGGAAGTTTTTGGTACAGGTACCACACAAGATGTTTTCCACAGCTGTGGTACCCTCCCCAGTTTCAGGCTCAGGTTGAAGATATACGTCACAATCCCACACAGCTGGTCTGCACAGGACTTGAGGAGCTTTGCGCTGATGCCGTCCGGTCCCGACGCCTTCCTCGCCTTGATCTTCCTCAGCTCCGTCCTCACCTGGGTCCAGGTCAGGGTCAGGATGGGGGGCTGTGTGTTGGGGGTGGGGGGGTGTTGGTGGAGTGGGGGGTGGGCAGCAGGACTTGATTTCTTTAGAGGCAGCAGTGGTTGTTGTGCAGACAGGGGGGGAGAGCGGTTCGTCAAACCTATTGAAAAACAGATTCAGGTTGTTCGCCCACTCCCTGCCCCCCGTGGCCTGGGGGGAGGTATTCTGGAGCCCAGAGATGGTTTTGAGGTTTCTCCAGACCCCGCTGATGTCGCTCTGTTGCAGCTTGTCCTCCATCTTCTTCCTGAAGCTGTCCTTGCCTACTCTGATCTTTCTCCTCAGCTCCCTCTGTACGGACTTCAGCATCTCCCTATTCCCCGACCTGAAGATCCTCTTCTTCTCTCTCAGAAGTGTTTTTATCTCAGGGTTGATCCAGGGTTTGTTGTTTGAGTGACGCCGTATGGTCTTGGTGGGAACGGATTTGTCCACACAGAAGCTGAGGTAGTCCGTGAAGGTGTGAATGAGGCCATCGATGTCCTCACCATGTGGATCGCAGAGCTGCTTCCAGGCAGTGGCTTCAAAACAGCCCTTTAGAGTGTCCATTGTCTCCTCAGACCATAACTCCACAGTGTGCATGGCCGGAGGTTGTCTGTGCACTAGGGGTTTTTTACACCGGCCGGAGATGAACCAAGTTGTGATCCGATCTCCCGAGTGGGGGGAGTTGTGATGAGGTGTACGCCTCCTTAGTGTTTGCGTAGAATAAGTCCAGTGTTTTATTGTCTCTAGTGTGGCATGTGACATACTGGGTGAACGTGGGTAGAATGGGAGGTAGTGAAACATGGTTGAAATCGCCTGAGATGAGGAGAAGAGCATCTGGGTGTTCAGTCTGCAGCCTGCTGGTTACTGAATGGATGACGTCACGCGCTGTCCCAGCGTTCGCCGTCGGATTTGCATAAACAACAATGCAGATCACGTGTGAGTGTTCTCTCGGGAGATATGTAGGCCTCATGCTAACAGCTAGCAACTCAATGTCTTTGCTGCAGTGTCGTTGTTTAACAGTGATATGTCCCGGTCTGCACCAGTTGTTATTAACATACATTATCACTCCACCGCCCCTTGCTTTACCACTGTCTGGTGTTCGGTCTGCCCGTATCATGTGAAAACCCTCCAGCTCAATGTTAGCATCTGCTGCTAGTTCAGATAGCCACGTCTCAGTAAACAAAAGGAGAGAGCACTCCCGGTATGTGCTATCGTAGCGGGAGATAGCCGCTAGCTCATCTACCTTTCCCAGTAACGACCGTACATTTCCCATGACAATAGATGGAAGCGAGGGTCTGTACCTTATATTTTTTGTCCTCCGCCTTACTCCAGCCCGGCAGCCGCGGCGTTTTCGCCTCAGTTCTCTCAGTATATCGAGTTTTTCCAATGGGACCGGGTGGCGGTTAAATGCTAGCAGCTCTTCCCTGCTGTATCGTATCCTGCTATAAGCAGTGGCTCCGTCCACCGGCTCAGGAGACATTTAGGACGATCTGTGTGTCCGTGGTATAAGTGGAGTGAAAAAAGACGGATCAAAAAGAGAGAGGGAGGGAAAAAGACTCGGAATCGAGCCGCTGTTGCAAAGGGCAGCCTACTCGTGTGGCGCCGGGAGAGAGAAAAAAAAAAAAGCAATCTCTTTTACAAGGGAGACCTGGTCAAGACGGCAGCAACACAGTTACAGTATTAAAATAAAAGGATAGACAATGAATAAAGTAGCTACCAAAACATAATCCTATAAAACACTTGCACACAGAAAGCCTGGACCCCACTGATTTCACTAGAGATTTAAATTCAGTCAAAGGCATGAGGTTTTGTTGATGGAGCTCTGAGTTTATCTTGTCCATGCATCAGGAGCTGAAAACCTAAAAGCTTTCTGTCTTAATTCTGTTCTTATTTTTGGAACAACCAGTTGCAGATAATCCATTGACCGGAGATTGTGGCTTCCTTGCTTCCATGTTAAAAGTGAACAAAGGAATTCTACCCAGAATGGCTTGGTAAATAAATATATGCCAGTGATGGAGGCGATGGGCAGATAATGATGACCAGTTCACTTTACTGTATAGAACACAATGATGAGTGATGGAAGCACAGTTTGTAATGTATAAAACCAACTTGCAACAAAACTTTGATGTCTTTTGAAAGTTTGATACTTGATGAACAGTTTGGCTGGGAAACATAATTTAACAGAAAATAACCTTTTCTTTTTATCATTGTTTGGGGTAGGTGAGTTTTATGAGGGCTGCTGGCTAGATTATAACTAGAGCATAATTATCTCAAAAAAATTGTGATAAATTCTCTTTTATGACCCCTAAATTTTTGGGACCCATCAGAATAGTCCTCTACCCACCATCTTTTGTACAGATGTTTTCAGCGTGGCACACAAGGCCTTCTCCTCATAATGAGATGGTCTTGTCATCTTTTGTTGGGATCAGGTTGGAGCTCGCAGAGTCCTTCATGCTGTCGCCGAGAAGGAAATAAATTGCTGTTTCTCCCCCCCCCCCCTCCTTTTGTGTCTGTGGTTTCAGGGATTTTATGTTGTGCTCTTGAGGTTGAGATGAGCAGAGCAGAGCCTTTGTCTGCCTCACCTCTTACAAGGCTGCAAGTCGAGTGTAGTACATTCACATAATTCTGTTTTCTTCTTTCTGTGTAACATTTAATCAAAATATAATTTTTTGAACAATATTTTAATATAATCTATAAAGTATAGTTAACAAAATTGCACCATCTGCTCCTTTTTTGTTTCTGATTAATTAGTGAAAGTATTAATGCGAGATATTTTCAAGCAAAGACCTCCATGATTTGTCAGTTAAAAAGTTAAATTTCATTTTTATGATTATTTTACCAAATTGCCTAAATTGAATCCAGAAAAAAGAGAACATATTAGATCTATTTTGAAGTCCCTTTACAATTTGTGTTGATTTTCATATTCTTTGATCTTTCAAAGTGCATCATGGATTTGTCTCCAGAATGTTTTCTGATAAGTTAAACAGGTAGTATCTCACTGGGCTACAACAGTTGGAAACTAGTTGGAGATTAAAAAAAGTGACAAGTATGTGAATAGCAACAATTTTCACTTGGAATCACACTGAATTGGCACATTTGCATATGTCACATGAATATTGCTCAAATGTCACATAAACTCCCAGTGAGTTTTGGGCCAGAATTCGGTGGGAGTTTGCATACATGCCATGTGCATGTTGCACGACATTTGCATAACATGCTTTTGACTCAATTATGACTGCCCAGTGACTGCCACACAAATCCCATGCATCGCTTACATAACAGTTATCCATGACAATTGCAAATTCTGGATTTTATCATCAGATGTCAAATAAGATTGACCGCACAGAAGTGTAGACTGCGAGATGAGAATTCTGCCTTGGAGTCCTCCACATCAGACACAGCAGACCCTGGGACCAGCTCCCCTTCAGCCTGTGGGGCAGAGACAGCAGCTCCCCATCCATTGCCTTGCCTTTCTTGCCCTTGGGTGGCATGGTGACACTGTCAGTCGCAGCTGTATCAACATGTGCTAGAAAATGACCAGGCTGTTTATGCCTGTCTCACGCGTGGAATGTATTGTCCTCTTTGTCTCCAATTAGTCTGAATTTAGTTTCATAGGTTCTCAACCCCATGCAAAGTTGTGTAATTTTTCTACTTTCTGACTTACTGAAACGAAATTGAGAAGGGTTTGACATGGGTTTCAGACGCCCACAACAACTATGCAACTGTTTTGAGAGAAAATTTGTCGCACAGATATTTTGAACATGTTCAAAATTCCTGCAACAGGACAGCAAGGCCCTTTGACTCATGACAGGAAATTGTGAACCTCTACAAACGTTTGAAGAGATTTTTGAAACTCCTTCGTGAATACCATTCTCCACCTAGTTGTGGGCTGTCGCAGCGCAGTGAGATACTGCCTTAAGTTTGAACCACAGCTCAGCAGATAAAGCACCTTCCAACTTAGTCTTGCTGCTTCTTCCAGGACATCCTGAACAACCTGGAGTCTTGTGATCTGGCTGACGATGACCTCATGCTAGATGTGGATTTCCCAGAAGATGGCTCTCTGCACAGCGGTAAGTGTGACTGAATGTCCCACATTATAAATTAAAATGATTGTGATCAGAATTAAAGCTGTGATTTCTAATACATTAACCCATGAATTCAATTATACCCTTAACTCTGCATGCATGTATGCTGTATTCTGTTATTAGTTTTTTTTATTTTCTGAATTCTGTTTTTTTTTTTTTTTTTTAATCCAAATTTGACTTGTGATGGTCCTTCAACTGCAGTAACCTACAGTAAAGGTATTGTGCAAAGGTTGGTTGTTTGGTCGGTTTTGGTTGGTTGGATGGGTGAATAATTAAATTGTGAGGTTCTTAAAAGGTTGATTGATTGGGTAAGGGATTGGTTGTTTGGTTGGTGTTGGCCCGTTGATTGGGCTGTTCATTGATTGGTTGTTTGCTTGAATAGTTCTTTTGGTGGTTAGTTGGTTCAGGTTTTTTTTTTTTTTTTTAGACTGGTTAGTTGGTTGGATGTTGTTTGACTGATTGGATGTCTGGTTGTTTGAGTGGATGACTTGCAGTGTTGGGAGTAATGCATTACAAAGTAACACATTACTGTAACACCACTACTTTTGCAGTAACGTGCCGTGTAACGAAATTACTGTTTAAAAATTCAGTAATGCAATACAGTTACTGAAATTTGATCAGATGCATTACTCACATTACTCGTTTTATTAATATGGATAGATATTTTAGCGCAACTAAATATAAACTGAGTCTACTAGCTGGTGCAGCCGTCAATCTCCTCTGTGGGTCGGTTTCCTGTCCTGCTCACACTGCAACCCGGCAGCGGCAATAAATGCCGTGGCGGTGGTACAGTAGCTTCTCATATCAAGCCCTTATCACCTGTTGTCCGAGCCGTGAGTACCCCCAACGGCTCCTACCTCTGTGATTAAGCATGAGTATTTTTAGAGCAAGAAGCTCACATTTATTGTCCACAGTTGTGTAAATTACCGCAGAGAAAAAGTGACTGATTTGTTGAAGTAATTCTAAGGTGAACTTTCATTTATCTGTGCTTTCTGTTTTATTTTATCTTATTTACATGCTGTTGTGATATGCAACTATTTTATGGACATAAATCCTCTAAATATGCATTTTTAATGGGCTGATCCAGGGGTGTCAAATATATGGCTTGTGGGCCAAAAACAGCCCACCAGAGGCCCAAAATTTTCTCTTTGAATTTACTGCTTTATTTCTAGTAAATTTCTAACTTTCTACTGATTGCAATAGTTTGTGTAAATCTGAGACATTTTTTCTCTGTAAGATGAGATTTTCTCTCATCAGTTTTCTTTTTCTTATTTTTTTCTGATGAGAACAAGGGGCCCTTGATCTTGCTATGTGTGCAAGATGATTTAAGTTTGCATTTAAAAGTAACGTGAAAGTTACTTTTCCAAGTAACGAGTTACTTTAATCATGCAGTAACTGGTAACTCAGTTACTTTTGAAAAGAAGTAACTAGTAACTGTAACTAGTTACTATTTTTAGTAACTTGCCCAACACTGCTGACTTGTTTGTTGGATGGTTGACAGGGTGGTTGAGAGGATGGTTTAGTGAATTGGTTGGTTGGTTGGTTGTCTGACTGGTTGGTTGACTGACTGATTGGGTTTTTCATTGATTGGTTGATCCTTTTGGTTGTTAGTTGGCTGAGGATTTTTTTTAGCTCATTCCAGCAAAGCTGGAAGGAGCTCATAATGTCTGCCATCCATCCATTGACATGTCACGGAAATCACTTCTCCTCAACAATTTCTTAAATGCTTACAAAAATCACACACAGTGCTCACCTGTTGGGTCTGCTCCCACGTTGTGCTCAAGGTGAAGGTCACAGGTCAGGAAATCTTGACACTTATATGATTTCACTAAAATCACTGCTACCCCTAGGCAATTGCTGATTCTCAACAAACTCGTACACATTGGTCCTCAGGTGGGCCTGTATCTAGGTTGCAGTCAAGGTCAACAGTTAGGAAATATGGCATCTTACAGTTTCAGAAAACTGGCTAATCCTGGATCTCACCCAACTCTCACACAAAGATTCTCGGGTTGATCCATAGGTTGAGCTCAATGTCAAATTCAGGGTCAAAGATCAGAAGATCTGAGCACTCTTGGGATGATTTCATCAGGCCATAATGAAATATTTCGTCATTGATGTCTGATTTTGGATTGGTTGGATGGTTAGTTGACTGATTTGATGGCAGGTTTATTGAGTGGGTGACTTGTTAGTGGGTAGGTTGGTTGACTGGATGGCTGAGAGGATGTTTTAGGTATTCCATAATTCATATTGATGAATTAGTTGATTGGTTGACTGATTGGGTTGTTCATTTATTGGTTGGTTGCTAAGTAATAATGTTGAAACTGAGGCCTTATTAAACTGAGCAACTTTGAGACAATTGCTTCATGAGAGACACCGTGTTATGAAACAGCTAATAAAGACTGTCATCTGGTGACTGACTGTCAGAACTGCATCTGAGTGGAAAACCTGAAAAAAATCTCAATACTTTTTTTTTGAGCATTTGACCATCTGAGGTCTATTCAAAATTGGATGGCAGGAACAAACAATACAAAGCAAACAACAACAACAACAAAAAATAATTCCCTCTCAAACTTCCTGCGAGCCCTCAAGTCACGTGATGTGACTGACATAACAAGGTATCGCTTGCTACGGTCATGTGACTGTGGGTGTGCTGAAATAGCGCTCAATGCACTGCTCATGACACTTCTGCTTTATATTGCTCAAATCAGTGTCGAGCGGGCGGTGTCGAGCGTAACATCATTATTGCTAGGTTGATTCTTTTTGTGGATGATTGGTTGAGGATTGATGATCTGTTTGGTTAGTTAAATGGTTAATTGACTGACTAATTGCATGGTTGCCTTGTTAGTTGGTTGGTTAGTAGCTGGTTTGGTTAATTGGCTGGTCTAATAATTGAATGATGTTGGTTGATTTTTAGCGGTGGGGAAGATCTTTCAACAATCTGTAAAAGTGTCTCCTGTAAAACATTTAGCCCATTGATTCTCAGCTGTTTTGATCTGACTGCCTGGAAAACCCAAATTCTCTCTTCTTATGAGTTTGCACAGAATATAAATGAAGGCAATAATCAAGTAACAAATGCAACAGGTTTCCTGCAGTTTGTGCTGGAAAAACATGACCGTGGCAACAAAAAAATAACCTTAGTGACAGCATTTAGAACATAGTGCTAATTTTGTTTTACATCTCTGGTCTGGTGTACGTAAATGTCTGTACTTTTTTTGGCACTTACAATAGCAGATGGAGATGGATTTTCCCACATGGCTCAGTGGAGGAGGAGACAACTCTGCTGGGGAACGCAGGACATCCACAATGACAATGAAAGGTGAGCGAAGCTTTGTCTGTATGCAGAACCTTGATTAACCTATGGATTCATGGTCACAAGGTCTACCAAAGTCTAAGTAACGTAATGAGAAAGAAGTTTAAAGTATCAAATGCATGAATACAGCTGCAAGGATGCAAATGTTTTAATGGATGGTATTGAGAGAGAAAAAATTAAGAAGTATTGACTATTCAGGAGGTCTCTAGGTCAGAGTAAATCATTTTGAAAGTTCAAAAAGGTTATGGATGCCAAGAATCAGCATTTGTGTTTTTCTCATTAGATAACAGTATGATTGAGGCTGGAGGTGACTGAGGGTTAAAGGGTCAAAGAAATAAATCACACGTATGAATATGTGCAGCACAACTAGGTGGAATAACTCAACCTCTTAACCTCTGCTTAAGGAATGAATTTTTACAGTTGCAATCAAAATTATTCAACCTCCACTGCAAATCAGGTTTATTGGCAAAATGACAAACTAGCAGCTGTTTGCAATGAACAAATTAAACAAGAACAATTTATGCAGCTCAGCATAACTAATATTACAAGTGGTTTCCTCCAAATTCAACACAAAATTCCACTTTTAATGACTACTGCAGTCTCAATAATATTCATCCCCTTCATGATAAGCATCTTTAGTGCTTAGTAGAGCACCCTTTTGCTGTTATAATCTGCTGCAAATGTGCCACCAGCTTCTGGCAGCACGCCTGAGAAATCTTGATCCATTCCTCATGGTCAAAGGCCTCTATTTTACTAATATTCTTGGGTTTGCCTGCTGCAACCATCTTTTTTTAAATCCCACCAGAGACTTTCAATAAGGTTCAAGTCAGGTGACTATGACAGTCACTCTAGTATCTGTGTGACACATGGAAATGCACGTCCTAATCGGATCAACTTTTTCAGGACCCATGTAAACAGTACAGTTCTGATCTGAATTGTAATCAGACTGAAGAAATTTTGCACATGTAACCGTGGCTAGTAACTGTCTTGTGATATCAACTCCTCCTTCAGTTTGGATTGTTTTGAAATGTGATACCAGGGTTTGATATACACTGATGTGTATATTGCAGTTTGACTCTGACCGGATGATTTTTGCAGGAATTGTAGACCTTGAGGTCAAGGTCAGAGGCCAGTTTTTCCTTAAATCTTCTAAACACGATAACTACTGAAAGAAATGATGTAGGCTTTTCAAATCGATACCATAGTTGTATCTAAGACAAATCTTCTTGGGACGATTTACACCATGACCTGACTATGGGTTTAGGTCAAAAGGTCATAGGTCAATGTTAACATTCCATTTGCACCATTACCATAGAACAGGTAAACTTGCTACACAGGTTGACCCTGACCTGTGACTATGGTTTTGAGATTACAAGGTCAAAGGTCAAGTGCAAAATGCCATATAGACTATAGCTCAACAACAAATAAAGCTAGGGTCACCAAATTTGCTACACAGGGTCGCTTTGGGATCCTGACCTACAATTATGGGTTGTATGCAACTATTTTTTTGTTTATTCATGGATGATAGGCTTATCAACATTTGGTTCTGCCCCAGTTGTTATATGGAAAAGTTGAAAACTGCTCTCCTTCAGCGACATATTGGGATCTTCAAAGAAAACGGAGGCGGGGGATATTGCACTCGCCTCAGCGTGCTCTTCTTGATTGAATAAATAGAATATATTAGCAGCAGTTTTTTTCTTTATAGTAATGGTTTATTGTGAGATATGACCTCTTTCATCTGAAGGTTTTTAGTTCTGCTGCCTCAAACTGAACTGAGTCCTTCTTCTTTTTAATGTGTGTGTACTCTTACTTTATATCAAAATTCAAAAGGCAATGTCCCCTTTTTTCCAGCAGTGATTTCCCAAGTTACAAACTAACAGAGGATCCTAGGAATAAAAGAACAGACATGACCAGGGACAGAGACTTCATTCTGAACCTCTGTCCAACAAGGTGATCCAACACATCTTTTAATAACTGTCCACTCAGCTCACAGTTCAGTGCATCAGTATGGGTGACATTTCACAAGGCAGTCAAAGATGGCATACTGGACCTTAATGAAATAAAGATGATTGCTTTACCACATCCAGCTACAGTGCATAAATTGTCCTTTTCTTCAGAACCCATTAGGATCTTTGGTGTATTTTTGCAGTTTAAAGCAGGATGTTTGATGGTTTGAAAGGGATTTGTTAACTCAAATCATCTTTTTTCTTAACTATATTCTGTCAATGTAAAGTTTTAAGTCTAATAAACATTTTTCTCAGTGTAAAGTATAATGGTATGTTGAGACCAAATGGGAAGTACTTTTTCCATGTGGTGTGATTCCACAAAGTCAATGGAAAGATGAAAATATAAGAAAATAAATAAATCTGTGTCCCTGTGAGTTGGAATTTTCTAAACTTGGGTGAAAAATTCACTGGTTGCTTGGTCACAATAGCCATTTGAGAAAAATGCCACTCACTAAAGACAGATGGACAAGCGCTCTCCAAATGAGCTGGAGTGCCTGCAGTTTGTATCCACCAGTTAAATTCTGTCAGTGAGCTTTGGTAGCAGCTCATCAAACTGAGCACTGGTTAGCCTCAAGTCTCATTTCCACTTAATGTGGCTGCAAACCTTGATTATGAAATCCATTGTGGTGAGCCGGATCCATGACACAGCACATTGTATCTAGTGGAAAGAATAGTATTGACTAGACTGGGAACTGTCTGTTGCGGCGACTTCCCATTGCAGCTGTAACGGAATGCAACCACAGTCAGTGGAAATAATCAAGACTCAGTTCCTGGGGGAGGCACTGAAATTCTCCCAACTGTGTGTGTGTGCTGCCAGATAATGTTGTGAAACCAAACAATCATTTTTTTGTGTGTTTTTGCGATTTCCTTGGCTGGCATAAGGCAGCAACAGAGGATATGTTGCTCATTGCTGATAGCAGAAAGAAGTGTTGGAAAGGTGAGTGGTACCCATGGATGTAGCCCCGCCCATCCAAAGGATCAACTTTCATTTGTTGCTCTCAACTCTCTCTTGTTCTCATACAAATGGAGCAGTGCAAATTTTTGCTTTGCATTAGGTCTCACCATACCATAAGAGTTTGTGTAATCATCTTAACGCAGTTTAATGCAACAAGATGACCTGACTGAATTGAATTGACTCAACAAATATTTTTTTTACAGTGTGCCAACAGACGCACATCATCACTATATTTTACCATCTCCTTCAGGAGCAAAAAAAATATTGCATTTTAAGGTATGGCAGCAGTCACATTTTAAGCAACTGTGACCCTGTAGCAGTGGGACTTTAATAAATTTGTATTTCATTAATTAATGTGAAGGTCTGATTGGTGTTTGAGCCCCAGTTCCTCTCCTTTGCACATGTGTGCAAGTGTGTGATAAAAGCATTGTGTGTGGGGGTTATTTTGACTATTAGTCTGAAACATTTGAAGTTGTCAGCTGAATAGAAAAATACATTTTCATGTTCCTGAAGGCAGAGTGCAGGAGTGGAAGCTTCTCCAACTGGACATATCATGAAGTGTTTTTTCCCCCTTTTTTTTCTATAGGTCTGTCTGCCTCTCTCCTGGCACTCCTAGTTTGGGTCTGGATGTGGAGGAGCTGGCAGAAGACTGCTCAGCTGTGCGATCTCAGCTGGAGTATCTGCAGAAGCTGCTGCTGCAGGTGGGGGAGGAGCACATTTCCTCACAAGTTTATAAGTATAATCTTGTATTGTTAAGGGCAAGAAGGAAGTGGGGGGCACCTTCATCTCCCCTTCCTCCTATCCTCACTGCCTGTGAGCTTCAGAAATGAAACAAGGGCAGCATAGTTAGCCTAGCTTAACGACTACTATTTTATGACTACTCTCTATATTCTACTCACCCTTCTAGACATCCATGCTCACAGCTGGTTAATTAATCCACATTGAATGAATGAATGAATCTTTATTTCAGATAGATTAGATTGAAAGATTAAAAGAAAGGAATAGAATAACATAACGAGGGGAGAAAATCCAACAAGGTCAAATTAAACAATAACTCCTCAGATTATACAATTCAACATAAGTTATCCGAAATGGGTGATGGCTGAAGCCACAGCTTATATTGCCCACCCATATTCCATCCAAGAATTCAAAAAAATAAGCGATTACAAATTAGAACAAAGCTGAGACAAAACGTGACAAAACAAAACTAAGCAACAGCACAACACAGACTGGATATGATAATCCTTATGTGATTTTACATGTTTTGCATATATGTTTGGAGCATTTCTTCCTTTAGTTTTTGTTTAAATTGTACAAGCATTGTACATGATTTTAATTCAGGTCCAAAAGTGTTCCACAGTCTGACTCCTTGCACTGAGACACAGTGTTGCTTGGTGGTAGTTCTCACTGAAGGTTTTTGAAATATACATGTTCCTCTGAAATATTGTTTCTCCCTTATTTGGAACAACCTTTGGATATTTGCGGGCAGTGATAGATTCTTCACTTTTAAACATTATTATTGCAGTTTTAAAATCAACCAGAACTTTCAACTTGAGAGCTTTTAATTTAAGAAAAAGTGGGTTTGTTGGTTCCCTGTAAGCAGCTTTGTTTATTATTCTAATAGTTCTCTTCTGAAGCATAAAGACTGGATATATGTTTGTTGTATATTTTATTTCCCCATACTTCAGTACAATATGTCATGTATGGGAGTATTAATGAATAATACAAAGTATATAGTGTAGGTTGATTCAGCAAATTTTTCACTCTGTGTAGTGTTGCGATTGATTTGGATATTTTACCTTTAATATACGTAATTAATATGTGATTTCCAACACAATTTATCAATTAATTACTCCAAGGAATTTAATTTTGGATACCCTTTCAATTGCTACACCATTTACACTGAGTTTAGATACTGAGTTGTTGTGATGGTTGTGAAAAATTATAAATTTTGTCTTACTTAAATTAAGCGTTAATTTATTTGAATCAAACCACAGTTTAAGCTTTCCAGATTTCTTTCCGAGTGTGTCCAAAAGTTGTTCCAAATTGATTTCACTGCATAATAAATTAGTGTCATCTGCAAACAATATCAAATCCATTTTTTCCAAAACTTTACATATATCATTTATATACATATTAAATAACAATGGCCCCAAAACTGAACCCTGTGGGACTCCACAAGTAACCTTCAGTAACTGTGAGTTTTTGCTACCAACACATACATACTGATATCTGTTCTTTAAGTAACTACATAACCAGGACAGTGCTACCCCTCTAATACCATAATTTTGTAGCTTCTTTAACAATAATTTATGATCCACTGTATCAAATGCTTTTTTAAGATCCAGGAATATCCCAACTGTATACTCTTTATTTTCTACAGCAGTTGATGTTTTTTCTATAAATTCCATTAGAGCAAATGCAGTTGTCCTCTTGTGTCTGAACCCATATTGCTGCTCACACAATAAATTATTCTTCATTAAAAAGTTTGTCAATTCTCTCACAGAATATTTTTTCGAGTATCTTTGAAAATTGCAATAGTGAAATAGGCCTATAGTTTGAAAGTTCCCCTCTGCCACCCGTCTTGTATATCAGAATTACTTTGGCTATTTTCATTGCATTGGGAAATATACCTGTTTGGAGAGACAGGTTACAGATATACCTCAGTGGCTTCACTAAGCATTCAATGATAGTTTTGACTAAAAGCATGTCAATACCATCACAATCCGTACATGATTTACTTTTAAATGATTTAACAGTTTCAATGACCTCTCTCTCATCTGTGTTCTTTATGAAGATGGAGTCTTTTATAGCAATGTTTTTGCTTACTGTATCACCTGTAGGTGCCATAATGGATATTTGATTGATCGTTTGACTATATAACTTGCTTGCAGGCATTATTCTAACTTTTTTAGCCTGGGATAGCTCTGTAATCCTAATAATTTATATATTATAATACCCTCATTGTATGTCTGTGTTCCCAGCTGGTTAATCAGTCCACAATTATTAACAAATGTATATCTTCCTTCTGGTCAAGGTGTCTTTATTTCACAGGGTAATTTGGTTTACAGCCAGCAGAAAAAAAAAAACACATGCAACAATACAATACAAAAACTGGAAAAACAAAAGTCTAAAGGACAGAAACTAGTCAAATACAATTCATCATTAAAGAGTGCCATTTACTGGGCTAATGATAGCAGGAATAAATGCTCTTTGGAATTTGCTTGTCCTGCATTGTGGGACATTACATCTGCGATCTGATGCCAACAATCTCCCTAATTGCAAAAAATATTGCAATTATAAATAAAATTAAGCAAGTCCTAGATTACAAATCGCTTCATATCTTGTATTGCTCATTAGTACTTCCATACTTGACCTATTGTATAAAGGTCTGGGTTAACAATTATAAAAGTACACTTAATTCATTGCTAATATTAAAAAAAAATAAAGGCCAGTCCATGTTATACACAAAGTCGGGTATCTTGAACATACTAATTTATTGTTTTTACATTCGAAGTTATTGAAATTACAAGATCTGGTTGATTATTGTACAGTTAATATTTAAAGTCAGTAAAAACTTTTTGCCACACAATATACAAAATCTTTTTAGTCAGAGAAAAAGAAAATACAATTTACGGAGGAATACAAAATTTAAACTGCATCTAGTAAGATCTACTAGGAAAAGTTTTTGTGTGTCTGTGTGTGGGGTAAAATTTTGGAATGGGTTGGAGGAGAAACACAGGCAATGTCCAAACATCCATATATTTAAATCAACATATGAAGAAATTATTTTTGAACAATATAAAAATAAAGGACAGTAATATTACAATGTTTCTTCAGTGAAGAAAGGTTATTGTTGCTATTGTTGAATATATATATATGCTGAGTTATTGTTGAATATATATATATATATATATATATATATATATATATATGTGTATATATGTGTATATATATATATGTGTATATATATGGTTAGTACTATTATTATTGATATCATTACTACTAACTAACTAACTAACCTACACTTATATAGCGCTTTTCTAGTCACAAAGACCACTCAAAGCGCTTTCAGTAGTACTAACCCTCTATTCTAAGGGCCTATAGGAAACGGATATCTAGGGACAATGTAGAACAGCCAATTAACCTAACATGCATGTCTTTGGATTGTGGGAGGAAACCGGAGCCCCCGGAGTAAACCCACGCAGCACAGGGAGAACATGCAAACTCCACACAGAAAGGTTCCAACCCCTGCCAGCCTGGGGATTCGAGCCAGGAACCTTCTAGCTGTAAGGCAACAGTGCTAACCACTGCACCACCATGCTGCCCAAACTACTAGAATATTACAACGGTATTATAGTATTATGATTGTTGTTTAGGATGGAATTATTTAAAGTATTATATAATCCAGGTGGTGGTATTATTACTATTATTATTATTTTTATTATTATTATTGTTATTGTAACTACTATATGGCTACCTATTTTTATGGTTATTATGTGGTTACTTATAGCGCCTAGGTATTGTAAGCCATGTGGGGGTATATGGTGGTATATATGGTGATTATGACGATGATAATATTGTCTATAATTATATTAAACATACGAGAAGCATTTACTTATTATTATTACAATTATTATTAGATGTTGGTATTATTGTCACTATAAACTATCATTGTTGTAGTATTTCTACTGCATAATTTAATTATAATATGCATTATATGCATATTATAAATTGCACATTATTATTATATTTATGCATATTGTAAATTATGCATTATATAAATCAAATGCATTATATATTATGGTATTGTATAATGAATGTAATCATGGGATGGATAATGACTAGAATGATATTATAATTTATTGGGTATGGAGAAGGGGTGGGACTATATAAGCGTTGGCTTCTTCCCAATCATTTTGAACAAGGACATTTTTTTTTTATTTTATTTTATTTTTTTTTGGTTTTGATTCCTTGTTTTTATTTTTTTGTCTTGATGTTCAAATAAATCAATAAATAAACTAAAATAAAAAATAAACAATCGAAACTCACCTACAAGTGATGCTCTGATCTGCCTAGATTGATGAGCTTTCTTTAAAGACCTGTCCTTACACAAGGGGCTATTCAGGCATGTGCCAAAGTCAAAGTACCTTGATTGATCTCTTTTGGGAGAGATTTGTCTTGGACAAAGGGGTCTGCTGCACAACAAAAACACATACAATACATACAACCGATACACAAATAACCACCAAGAATAAAAATCGACATAATTCAACCAAAGTGCAAGTACAGTGGACTGAACTTCACCGACAAAGAGATGAATGAATGCTTGTACCGATTATATTTACAAAGAGGGACCCTATACCTTCTTCCCGAATTCATTAAAACATGTGCCAGCAATTTTTCTGCACACCTTCACAACACATTCTTCTTATTCTGGCTTATTTTGGTATGTTTTTGCTGGGATACCAACAAACAAGCTAACTTAATTAGCCAAGCTTAGCTTGAGATTGTGGCTCTCCTCTACATAACTCACCCATCCTATCCAACAATCATGATCCCAAGTGGCTCATAAGATAAGATAGAGATAAGATAAGATAAGATAAGCCTTTATTAGTCCCACAATGGGGAAATTCCAGGATTGCAACAGCACAGGGATAGCAACACTCAGAGCAACAATCAGAAGGCAAGAAAAAAAACAAGCAAGCAAGAGCAGCTAATAAACATATGTACGTATTACTATAAAATATATGTATATACACACACACACAGACACACAGTGCAGAGCATTGTAGCTGGATGGAATAAATATATGAATATATGAACACACAGTGCAGAGCATTGTAGCTAGATGGAATAAATATGTAAATATATAAACACCCACAGTACGGAGCATTGCAGCTAGGTGGAATAAATATGCAAGTATATAAACACACACAGTGCGGAGCAATGTAGCTAGATGGAATAATATGTAGATATATAAATATATAAACACACCCAGTGCTGAGCATTGTAGCTAGATGGAATAAATATGTAAATATATAAACACACACAGTGCAGAGCATTGTTGCTAGATGGAATGAAACAGCATAACCGTCTACTTAGTTATCCTACATGGTATGATTATGTGCCCATACATATTCTCACCCTCCATAGCGACCGGTATGTTCCTAGTTGTATGCCGGAGGGGACCATTGTGTAAGTCTATTGCATCTTTTGCATTCAAAAAACTATTAGTTTGTTACGTCTTTTTGCTATCTCTGCGAGCAGCCCTGCTTAGGTTGTACAGTCTGACAGCCGTTGGTAGGAAGGACCTACGAAACCTCTCGGTTGTGCACCTGGGATGATGTAGTCTGCTGCTAAATGAGCTCCTCAGTGCATTCAGTATGTCCTGCATAGGGTGGAACTCGGACTCCAGCAGAGATGACAGTTTAGCCACCGTCCTTCTCTCTCCTATCTCCTCCATCGGATCAAGGCGCTGCCCCAGGACAGAGCTAGCTTTCTTAATCAGTTTGTTCAGTCTCTTCCTATCGGCTGCAGTAATGCCACTGCCCCAGCAGACCACTCCAAAAGTGATGGCTGATGCCACCACCGTGTCATAGAATGACTTCAGCAGCGCCCCTTGTACACCAAAAGACCTGAGTCTCCTCAGCAGGAACAGCCTGCGCTGTCCCTTCTTGTAGAGTGCATCAGTATTGTGTGACCAGTCTAGTTTATTGTTCAGATGAATACCCAGGTACTTATAGGATGTCACCATCTCGATGTCTGTTCCCTGTATATTTACTGGTACTGTGAGGGGCTGCCCATGCCTGCGGCAGTCCACCACCAGCTCCTTAGTTTTCCTCGCGTTGATCTGGAGGCAGTTCCGATGGCACCAGTCCACGAAGTCCTGGATAAGCCCTCTGTACTCAGCTTCATCTCCATTGGAGATGAGGCCAACGATCGCAGAGTCATCAGAGAACTTCTGTAGATGGCAGTGTGTTGTGTTGTGTGAGAAGTCCGCAGTATAAAGAGTGAACAGGAAGGGAGCCAGCACCGTTCCCTGGGGGGCCCCCGTGCTACTGATGATCGTGTCGGACACACAGTCCCGGGTTCTCACAAACTGAGGCCGGTTCGTGAGGTAGTCCAGGATCCATGATGACAGGTGCTGGTCCACCCCTGCGCGCAGCAGCTTGTCCTTCAGGATCATCGGTTGGATGGTGTTGAAAGCACTGGAGAAGTCAAAGAACATGATCCTCACCATATTCCCGGGCTTCTCCAGGTGGGACAGAGAACGGTGAAGGAGGAAGATCACCGCATCCTCCACCCCAATGCCATGCTGGTAGGCGAACTGGAGTGGATCCATCGCTGGTTCCACCAGGGGGCGGAGGTGAGCAAGGAGCAGTCTCTCCAGGGTCTTCATCAAGTGGGACGTCAAGGCCACCGGTCTGTAGCTGTTCAGGTCTTTGGGGTGGGAAGTTTTTGGTACAGGTACCACACAAGATGTTTTCCACAGCTGTGGTACCCTCCCCAGTTTCAGGCTCATGTTGAAGATATACGTCACAATCCCACACAGCTGGTCTGCACAGGACTTGAGGAGCTTTGCGCTGATGCCGTCCGGTCCCGGCGCCTTCCTCGCCTTGATCTTCCTCAGCTCCGTCCTCACCTGGGTCCTGGTCAGGGTCAGGATGGGGGGCTGTGTGTTGGGAGTGGGGGGGTGTTGGTGGAGTGGGGAGTGGGCAGCAGGACTTGATTTCTTTAGAGGCAGCAGTGGTTGTTGTGCAGTCAGGGGGGAGGGCGGTTGGTCAAATCTATTGAAAAACAGATTCAGGTTGTTCGCCCACTCCCTGCCCCCTGTGGCCTGGGGGGAGGTATTCTGGAGCCCCGAGATGGTTTTGAGGTTTCTCCAGACCCCGCTGATGTCGCTCTGTTGCAGCTTGTCCTCCATCTTCTTCCTGAAGCTGTCCTTGCCTTCTCTGATCTTTCTCCTCAGCTCCCTCTGTACGGACTTCAGCATCTCCCTGTTCCCTGACCTGAAGATCCTCTTCTTCTCTCTCAGAAGTGTTTTTATCTCAGGGTTGATCCAGGGTTTGTTGTTTGAGTGACGCCGTATGGTCTTGGTGGGAACGGATTTGTCCACACAGAAGCTGAGGTAGCCCGTGAAGGTGTGAATGAGGCCATCGATGTCCTCACCATGTGGATCGCAGAGCTGCTTCCAGGCGGTGGCTTCAAAACAGCCCTTTAGGGTGTCCATTGTCTCCTCAGACCATAACTCCACAGTGTGCATGGTCGGAGGTTGTCTGTGCACTAGGGGTTTGTACACCGGCCGGAGATGAACCAAGTTGTGATCCGATCTCCCGAGTGGGGGGAGTTGTGATGAGGTGTACGCCTCCTTAGTGTTTGCGTAGAATAAATCCAGTGTTTTATTGTCTCTAGTGTGGCATGTGACATACTGGGTGAACGTGGGTAGAATGGGAGACAGTGAAACATGGTTGAAATCGCCTGAGATGAGGAGAAGAGCATCTGGGTGTTCTGTCTGCAGCCTGCTGGTTACTGAATGGATGACGTCACGTGCTGTCCCAGCGTTCGCCGTCGGATTTGCATAAACAACAATGCAGATCACGTGTGAGTGTTCTCTCGGGAGATATGTAGGCCTCATGCTAACAGCTAGCAACTCAATGTCTTTGCTGCAGTGTCGTTGTTTAACAGTGATATGTCCCGGTCTGCACCAGTTGTTGTTAACATACATTATCACTCCACCGCCCCTAGCCTTGCCACTGTCTGGTGTTCGGTCAGCTCGTATCATGTGAAAACCCTCCAGCTCAATGTTAGCATCTGCTGCTAGTTCAGTTAGCCACGTCTCAGTAAACAAAAGGAGAGAGCACTCCCGGTATGTGCTATCATAACGGGAGATAGCCGCTAGCTCATCTAACTTTCCCAGTATCGACCGTACATTTCCCATGACAACAGATGGAAGGGAGGGTCTGTACCTTATATTTTTTGTCCTCCGCCTTACTCCAGCCCGGCAGCCGCGGCGTTTTCGCCTCAGTTCTCTCGGTATGTCGAGTTTTTCCAATGGGACCGGGTGGCGGTTGAATGCTAGCAGCTGTTCTCTGCTGTATCGTATCCTGCTATAGACAGTGGCTCCGTCCACCGGCTCAGGAGACATTTAGGACGATCTGTGTGTCCGTGATATAAGTGAGGTGAAAAAAAAAGACGGATCAAAAGAGAGAGGAAGGGAAAAAGACTCGGAATCGAGCCGCTGTTGCAAAAGGCAGCCGACTCGTGTGGCGCCGAGAGAAAAAAAAAAAAAAAAAAAAAACATCTACCAAACATCTACCAAACATTGGCCAGATATCTCATCCGTAGGCATTATCTGTCCAGAACAGCTCAACTAGCAACTTTGATTAGCCGCAGTTAAGAGTGATGCAGCTTCACTAGGGGCTGACCCTGCCCTGTCAATCACTCTGACCACATACCCCTGTCCCTGACTATGCTTTATTTGGGCTGTTAAGCCCAATTCATGGTGGCAAAAACACATTGGTATGCAAGCGAGTGCAGTGGACGCATTTGTGCGCAAACCTTAAGCAGAGGGTGAGCGCTGATCGAGTGCATGCAGGCCCAAAAAAGTGAACA
The DNA here is from genome assembly GCA_020510985.1 of Pholidichthys leucotaenia. Lineage (NCBI taxonomy): Eukaryota > Metazoa > Chordata > Actinopteri > Cichliformes > Pholidichthyidae > Pholidichthys > Pholidichthys leucotaenia. The sequence goes on along the minus strand of CM035836.1, from coordinate 324,396,728 downwards.
CACATACAAGAACGCAGTGGACTGCGTATGTGCCAGGAAACTCCCACCATCCCAGAGGGGGAAGTATTGAGCAACCCGACAAAAACTGTGAGAAGACGAAGAACAACTTTGACAGACCAAGCAACATGGATGCTAGTTTTGAGGAGTGTTTAATTGAAGAAGTTCACAGCTATCCCCATCCCTACAACTTATCTTTATGTGACTACAAAGACTCAGCCAAGGTGGCAAATTCAACAGCATTCAGTCAATTTTATCATGGGTAGCTAAGACCTAGTCCATCAATGGGAGCTAACTGCTAACTTCAGCATCAACCATTGATCTCAGATGTGACAAAAGAGGGAGGATGGAGTGAACTTTGGCTCAGTAACATTTAAAGAAACAGGCACTGAAATGTGTCACTGTGAAGAAGGTTGATTAATCTTGGTGGGAAATTGTGCTGTAGTATTTAATCCCTGAGGTATTTTAACCAAAGCACGTCACAGACCCTTTAAATTAAAAAATGTACAAGACTAAAGTTATTAATGTAAGAGATTAATCTCATCAGTGAACCCATTTAAAAACTCAACAAATGTAAAAGCTCAAATTCGGGAGGAAAAAAAACCTTAAAAAGCTCCTTTGTGTGATATTTCCAGGAGGAGGACATGGATGATGACACGCTGACCACCGACACTCTGAGTCCAGACACCAATGACTCGTCTCACAGCTCTGACTCACAGGTTTAAACACCTTTAGGCTTCTTCACTTCCAAGTGTTTTCCTTCCTAGATTTCCCAGAATGCTCCTCTCATCTGTACATATGTGTGTGGTTACAGGTGCAGGCTCTCCTGCAGGAGGTGCAGCAGCTCAGGGAGGAGCTGAGGAGTAGAGACCGAACCATAGCACAGCTCACCCAGCAGCTGGTCTGTGTCTGCTCAAATAAAAAAAATAAAAAAAGTTTTATGAAAGACTTTTAGGCAACAATTTTTTGTTGATGCTTTATTTTTTTTTTATCATGGTTAATGACCTATACTATGACAATATTAGCAACATTAATGTATCACTTAAAAAAAAAAAAACTGAGTGCAGAGTTTTAATTGTAAATTAATCCAGGACCATTTCACAGACTGACTAGAAAAAAGTTGCAAATTTACAAGGAAAAAGTTGCAAATTTATGAGGAAAAACTTGTAAATGAAAAAAAAAAAAAAAACCTCAAATTTACGAGAAAAGTTGCAAATTTATTTAAAAAAAAAAAAACCCTTTTAAAAATGTAGGAGAATATGTGGTAAAGGTCATTTTAACTCTTCCCCCCTCAAAAAATGTTAAGTATGAACTAGCTCTGGGAAACGGGGGGAAGGGGCATTGCATTTATGTACCCTGTTTTACATCCAGAAACGCCTCTGAATGTGCTGTGTGTGCATGTGCATTTATTTGCAGACCGTTCCCACGGTAACCACAAGGTGTCGCTGCCAGGAGATGAGACGGACAGATGGGCAAACGCAGACGAGCGCGACGGAGAGTGAGAGTGTTGCTTCACAGACGCCGTGGAGAGAACATGTATGTATACAAACACATAAAAAGCTTTTGTAAAATAATGGCATCATTGAATCGCAGTAGTTTTTTAAGATAATTTTTTTTTCATAGAATCAATAAAACAAAATCAATAAGCATTAATCTTGCATGCAGGAAATTATGCATTGTACCACATTATAGCCAAGAGCTAATTTCTATCTGCAGTCCCTATAAGATATAAACATAACAGAAAATGTATAAAACAAACATAACAGGAAAAGTAAGTAAACACAGACGTATTCCTTCTAAATCTGCTAAAAAGCATAAATATACTACATGTGAAGCCCTGATCTCCATGATTTCTTAGCCATATTTTACTCTATGGAAGAATAAAGTCCTTTAATTAAATGATTACAAGTTTGATTTGTCGACCAGCGGCCGGACTCTCCTCTCCAGTACCCTGGCATAGACCTTCCCAGGGAGGCTGAGAAGTATGATCCCCCTAAAGATGGAGCACACCCTCCGGTCCCCTTTTTTAAAAAGAGGAACCACCACCCCAGTATGCCATGCCAAAAGCACTTTCCCCGACCTCCACGCAACATTGCAGAGGAGTGTCAACCATGATAGTCCTACAACATCCAGGGCCTTGAGGTACTCTGGACGAACCTCGTCCACCCCCAGGGCCTGGCCACCAAAGAGTTATTTAACCACTTCGGTGACCTCTGGGACTAACATCACTGAACCCCTCTGGGATACCTCGGATCCAGGAGGAGCAATGTGGTTTTCATCCTGGCCATGGTACATCGGACCACCTCATTACCCTCTCAAGAATCCTCGAGGGTTCCTGGGAGTTTGTCCAACCAGTCCACATGTGTTTTGTGGACTTGGAGAAAGCATTTGACCACACCCCTCATGGTCTCTTGGGTATGGGGTATTGGGTTCATTGTTATGAGCTATCTGGTCCCTATATGACTGTTGCAAGAGTTTGGTTCGTATTGCCAACACCCAGTCAAACTCGTTTCCAGTGAGAGTTGGACTCCGCCAGGGTTGCCCTTTGTCACGATCCTGTTCATAAACTTTATGAACAGGATTTCTAGGCGCAGCCAAGGATCGGAGGGTATCATGCTTGGTGACCACAGGATTTCATCTCTGCTGTTTGCAGATTATGTTGTTCTCTTGGCTTTTTTGACCAGTGACCTACAGGCCTTGTTGGGATGGTTCGCTACTGAGTGTGAAGCATCTGGGATGAGAATCAGCACCTCCAAGTCAGAGTCCATGGTCCTCAGCCGGAAAAAGGTGGATTGTCCTCTCCAGGTTGGGGACAAGCTCCTGCCCTAAGTGGACGAGTTAAAGTATTTCGGAGTCTCATTCACGAGTGAGGGGAGGGTGGAGCAAGAGATTGACAGATGGATCGGAGCAGCATCTGCAGTGATGTGAACGTTGTACTGGTTTGTTGTGGTGAAAAGGGAGCTGAGCACTAAAGCAAAGCTGTCGATTTACTGGTCAATCTACATTCCTACTCTCACCTATGGTCATGAGCTTTGGGTAATGACCGAAAGAATGAGGTCATGGATACAAGCAGCTGAAATGAGCTTTCTCCGTACGATTGCTGGACTCACCCTTAGAGATAGGGTGAAGAGCTCAGTCATCTGGGAGAGGCTCAGAGTAGAACCGCTGCTCCTCCATATTGGAAGGAGCCAGTTGAGGTGGTTTGGGCATCTGATCAGGACGCCTCCTGGACGCCTCCCACTTCAGGTGTTTTGGGCATGTCCCGCTGGGAGGAGACCCTGGGGCAGACCCAGGACACGATGGAGAGACTACATCTCCCAGCTGGTCTGAGAATGTCTTGGTATCCTCTCTGAAGAGCTGGAGCAGGTGGCAGGGGAGAGGGAAGTCTGGGCTTCTCAGCTTCAGCTGCTGCCTCTGTGACCTGGACCTCCGGATAAGCGGTAGAAGATGGATCGAAGTCTAATTTGTGATAATGCACTTTTGTAATATTCTGGAAACCGTTACAAAATTTGTACAGGTTTTCAAATCTGTGGGAAGCTTGTTCCACTCCTTTATGGCTTTATTATGAAAATAAAGTTTGTTCAAAAGGAGTTGTTCTTTTAGGAGTAATACACAGCCCTCTGTGGATCGCCACCTTACTGTGGTGGAGGGGTTTGTCTGCAGTCATGATCCAAGGAGCTATGCTGTCAGGGGAAACTTGCCCTGGTAGGTGCTCTCAAGGCAAATTAGTTCTGGGTGAAAGGTCAGACCAAAGCTGGATTTATACACCCGCATCATGGTGATACCGTGGCTGATGCAGTTATCAACAATTTTTTTCTTATGTGCCGATTTGAATACATTGGTGCATTGCCGAAATGGGTTTCTGCCAATGTGTAGAGTTATTCGTGTTCGTTGTATGTTTTTGTTTATTAAATAGTGACAGATAATAGCAGATTGTGATGGAGTTTGAGCTAATAAGTTTAAAAAAGTGACTTTACATATGATTAATGAGGTCTGGATGAGTCATGCAAATGTTCATATCTACTACCTCAGTATTCTTTTGAATTTGTTTATCTGACTTGCTTTGGAAGTGGCTCTGCAGTGAATGAGTGGAGCAGAGAAGAGAACCGGCAAATGTGAAAGAGGAGACAAAGCAAACTAGTCGCAGCTCTTGCGGTCTGTGATGCCGACACCCATTTCTGGCGGGGGGGGGGGACAAGGGGGTCTGCATTAACGCCATCGCCACTGGGCATAAATGCAGCTTAAGAGCGATCCAGTGGATCCCAATGAAAAAGTTACAAGGATCCAGTGTAGCCCACTGAATTTGAGGGCCTGAAGGAGCCACCTGGGTCCGTCCTCCAGTGGGCTCACCACCTGCAGGAGGGATCGTGGTGCTTTGTGAGCTGGGCCATAATCTGGGCTACTCCGCTTGGGCTGCTGCCATCCCAACCTGGACCCACAGATAAGCAGTAGAAGATTGGTAGATGGATGAATGGACACAACCTTCTAAAGGTGCGTTCAGACCAAACGTGGATGGACGATTACATTATAACTCAATGTAAACACACAAATAGACAGGATTTCACCATCTGAGGGAGTTGCCTTTATAACTTCTGCAGCAGTGTTCAGCCTGCTGTGGAAATCCCCAAAACATCGTCATGCTTAGGTTTACATTATCAGATGATGTCTCACCTGAAAAAATTGTCCCTGCCTCCAGAATTTCATCTGGATGATGGGTTGTTTACACTGCTAGCCTGCTAGCCTTGTTAGCACATTCATGGCATTATTATTATTTATATGCTCAGAGGTCAGTTGGACAAAGTTTTTAAGGGCTGGTCAAACAGTGTTATTAATTTAAAAACCAGGCAAACTTCAGCATATATAATTAAACTGCCAGGGTTTATGATGTTGTACCTGGAGAGTATATGGCAATGGTGATACTGTTGTGATTTTTTTTCTTTTAATTTTGAGAGCTTGTTTATAAAGTGACTCGAGTGGCTTCAGAAGGAGCCTGAGACGAGCATGATATACAGTAGCAGGAAAGTGACACGTTCACTGTGTTCAGAAATATCCTACTTGCCCTCTAATTTAGGTGAATTTCTGTTATGTTTTAAGGATGTCTGGTCCTTTTTAATGTTAAAACTGAGCATTGCATCTAGTATATAATACTTTGTTTTTTAAACTCATTCACTTTTCAGTTTTTTCCCCATTTGCGCTTATGAACATTTTAGTTTATTGGTAAAATACATAGTAGCGGCTTTCCATGTTTAAAGAAAAACAGGAATCTTTGCCATTTTGCCACTGATAATTTGACAGTCGCTTGTCCTCCAGTCATTACCTTCACCAAGGAGGTTATGTAATCGGGGTGGTTTGTCTGTTCGTCCATCTGTCCGTCTTGTTAGCACGATTATGCAAAAACTACTGGATGGATTTTGATGAAAGTTTCACCAGAGGTAGCCCTTGGGCCAAGGATAAACCCATTAAATTTTGGTGATCTCAGAGTGCATACCTCCACCAAGGACCTTGTTTGTATTTGTGCAGCAGGATTACACAAAAACTGTTGCATGGATTTAGATGAAATTTTCACCAGAGATGGTTCTTGGATAGAAAGGAACCTGTAACATTTTGGTGATGATCTCAGAATACGTACGCCAAGGCTCTTATCTTCTCATACTGTGTTAGTAAGAATCCTCCAAAACAAACCCATTACATTTTGGAGGTGATCCATGAGGGACAGAAGGAGCCTTGACGGAGGTATGCGCTCTCTTCTTCTTGTTTTACTACTACTACTCCTACTACTTTGACTGCTTCTTGTCTTCTCCTCTTCTTGATGAGTTCAATAAACCTCCTTCTCCTTTTCCTCTTTCCTGCTTCATCTCTCCTCAGGCATTTCCTCCTCCTGTCCCTTTTCTCTCTCCTCCCTGGCAGTATCAGCGCTCCCGGCCTTACAGGGGGAGGCCCAAGCCCAGCATCCCCTCCCACCTGGCTAGAAAAAGTGAGTCCATAACAGTCCCCCCCCCCCCCCCCCAAAATCCTCAAGCAACCCTATCAACTCTTCCTTATTTTCATCCTTCTTTTTTTAATAATTTATATCACTTCCTTATTCTTTTGGGGGTATTTTTTGTTTGATATATTATTTACAGTGCTGCATGAAACTTTTAGAAGTTTGGGTTTTAGTGATACCTGTTCATCATAAAGTGAACTGCAGCCATTCATTTCTGAGAAAATCACTGGGTTTTCCCTGTATTTATGGAGGGAATGGGGCTACAGTTCACAGAACAACTATAAGCTGTCACTAAAACCTGTAAGTAAATTCTCAAACTCTTAACTATTCATGTTCTAAAATAAGATTAGAGCCTGTGCCCCCGAGGGCTGTCGCAACAAGCTTTGCAGGGCTCTAAATAATCAGGAATAACTCATAGAAATTTTGCAGATAATTGCCTCCAGTTCTGCTATATCCAGTAGGCGATTTGTTACCTTTTTTAACAAGGGGTGTCATGGGTCATTTCCAATCAGTTTAACCACTCCCAAAAAACTCCATAAAGTTTACTGGGAATCTTGTGAAACTGCAAACACAATGCAGTACAACACTTGAATGAGTTAAGTTGAATGAGTAACACATGAGTTAAGCAGTGTGATGTCTGGGCAAGTATCACAGCTTAATTAGAGTAACCTCACATTTTATGCAATAAACTCATTTTAACCGATAAAACAACAATAAAACATGTAACTAACTCATCATTTTAACAATTGATACTCACAGACGTTGCCTGAGCAAAGAGGGAGAAACGGAGAGTAGCATCTGGCTAAGGAGCTGATAAGTGTGTGTGTGTGCGCACTCTGACGCTGGAGCTAGCTGCACTGATCACCACATGGCAAGCCACCTCCTGACTCCTAGCATGCACTACTGCCATGCTTTGTAGTTTTTGTAGTTTTTAACTGCAAGAATGAATAAATGCACTGAACCGTGATAACAACACATCTCTTAATTAAAGATGCATATTAAACACATTTTAAGCTGCTGAACAGAGATTGTTGCTAAACAGTTTCATTGTATTCTTGTGTACAATGACAATAAAGATTCTATTCATTTTTCTGGGTGCATAACACTCCCCGCTTGGGGTCTTTAAAGAGCCCACATTAATGATCGGAATCAGACTTTGCAGAGAGAAGCACAACTATTTCTGTAATGGGACCAGAGAAAACTTTCTTGGTTCCATCCTCAATGGCCTCCACTTCAGCCTTCCAAACCAATCCATCTTCTCCTGGAAAGGTTTTCAAGATGATGCCCATAGGCCAGTCATTTCTTCTCATTTGATTGTCTTTTAGGAGAACTATGTCTTCTTTCTTGAGACAGGGCCGCTTTCCTTTCCACTTATATCGAAGCTGCAGTGTTTTGAGGTACTCACGTTTCCATCTGTTCCAAAACATGTCTGCTATGCCCCAAACCTGTTTCCATTCTTCTCTGAGAAGATCAATTTCCTCCAAGGTGCCTGACGGAAGAGCAGGTGAAGAGCCTGTCTTGAAGGTCAGGAGCATTGGTGGGGTGAGAATAAGAAGTGATTCAAGATCTGATGACACTGGGATGAGCAGCCTGGCATTCATGACTGCAGCAACCTCTGCCATGAGTGTAATCAGAACCTCATGCGTCAAAGGAGACTTCTTTTGTTCGAGCAGCATGCAATCCAAAATATGACGGGAGATGCCAATCATTCGCTCCCACGCACCCCCCATGTCGGAAGTGTGGGGTGGGTTGCACAACCAGGTCCATCTCTGTGAGTTCAGGTACTTATCCACACTGTTCAACCCCAGATCTGTCTTGTCCATTATCAGCTCACGGGCAGCACCGATGAAGTTGGTCCCGCTATCAGAGCGTATCTGCTTTGCGGGGACCCTGACTGCAAAGAACTTCCTCAAGGCATTGATAAAGTTGCTGGCACTCATTGCCTCAATCACCTCAATGTGAACTGTCCTGGTGCACATGCATGAGAACATTACAGCCCATTGTTTGGAGTTACAGACTCCTCCTCTTGTACGATGGGAAACTATGTTCCATGTTCCAAAGACGTGGACACCTACATAGGTGAATGGAGGCGCTACTTGTAGTCGTTCTCCCATCAGGGTTGCCATCTGTTGATGTTCAGCCTTTCCTCTTAGCTTTCTACAGGTAACACATCTGTGAAGCAGGCTGTTCATACAGCGTTTGGCCCCCATCAGCCAGAAGCCTGCAGTGCAGATGGCACCCTTGGTTAGATGTCTTCCTTGGTGTTTCACTGCTCTGTGATAGTGAGAGGCGAGCAGGGTTGCGAGATGATGCCTTCCAGGGATGATCACAGGATGTGTCTCGTCTGTGCTTAGACCTGATTGTCCTCCTACTCGAAGAAGTTGGTCTTGGTTGATTGTGGGGTACCATTTCCACAAGCTGCTAGAGGACGGGATGTTGGATCCCGAGTTGATGCATTTAAGTTCTCCTGCATAGCACTCATTCTGGACGCTCCTTATGATACACACCTTAGCTCTCAGCAGCTTCATCTTCAGTTGGACAACAGATGTGCCACCCCTTACATACATTCTGGATGGAGTGTGTGAAGTTGCGGGCTATGTGGATGAGGTGCGCTATGGCTGTGAGGAGGGTGTTGAACTGAGAGAAGCGTTCAAAGCGTTGTGGGTGTACCACATCTCCGGTAACGTGTGTAAGACTTGTCGTCACCTGGGGTCATATTTCAGCATTGATGTCAAGGTCGATAAAATTGTGTGTCTCCTGAGACTCGGATGAGTGCAGAGACAGCTCATGAAGAAAGGCTGGTCCTTTGAGCCATGTTTTGCTGCTAAGCAGGGCTGGTGTCACGGTTCTTGACCTGATGTCGGCTGGGTTGAGGCATGTTGAGACGTACTTCCACTGGCTGGGACAGGGGGATTGATGGATTTGCTGGATCCTGTTATGTACGTAGACGTAGAATCTCCTTGACTGGTTATGGATATATCCCAATACGACCTTACTGTCTGTAGTAGGTGATGTTGTCGAATGTTGTGTCCATCTCTGTGGCCACCATCTCTGCGATCTCCACGGTGAGTACGGCTGCGCAGAACTCCAGCCTCGGGATGGTTAGGCTGGGATGAGGAGCCAACTTTGCCTTTCTGAAGACAAAGCCAATATCAGTCTGTGCTTCATGGTTTGTCACCCTGATGTAGGCCACAGCTGCTGTTGCTTTGACTGATGCATCTGCTAAGACACAGTTTTCTCCGTAGTGCACCTGCAGTGGAGGAGGACATATAAAGGTGTGGTATCTGGAGCCCTTCTAGGCCTTGGAGTGACTGTTTCCATCTAGTCCACTCAATGTACGTGTTCTTTGGGAGAGGTGAATCCCATTCCTCTGCTTGCATGGTGAGTTCTGAGTATCGATCTTCCACGAACCGTGATGGGTGTGAGGAACCCCAAAGGATCGTAGAGACTATTCACTGTTGAGAGTACACCTCTGCAGGTGAAGGGTTTCTGGTCATCTTCGATCTGAAACATGAAGGTGTCTGTGCGCATGTTCCAGAACAATCCAAGACTGTGTTAGATAGGCGAATCATCGGCAAAGAGATCTAGGTTTTCAACATCCTTGGAGCAATCTTTGGATAGGAATGCCTTGATGACTGCGGGTCGGTTCAGTGGAGTCTTATGCAGCCTAAGGTCAGAATCTGCAAGCATCTTCTGCGCTCGCCTCAGGACACAGCCTCTTCTGTGCTAAAGGACTTTACTTTAAGGTGTCATTAACATAGAACTCACAGTCGATGAATCTCTTTGCATCGCTGCCATAGTTGGTTTCTGCTGCCTTGGCTTCCCGTTGCAGACCGCACATGGCAACAGCAGGAGAGGGACTGTTTCCAAAGAGGTGAACCCGCAAAGCTGCTAGATGTTTAGCTTATCACACACACACACACACTCACTTTGACTGATGCATCTGCTAAGACACAGTTTTCTCCGTAGTGCACCTGCGATGGAGAAGGACATATAAAGGTGTGGTATCTGGAGCCCTTCTAGGCCTTGGAGTGACTGTTTCCATCTAGTCCACTCGATGTACGTGTCCTTTGGGAGAGGTGAATCCCAATCCTCTGCTTGCATGGTGAGTTCTGAGTATCGGTCTTCCATGAACCGTGATGGGTGTGAGGAACCCCAAAGGATCGTAGAGACTATTCACTGTTGAGAGTACACCTCTGCAGGTGAAGGGTTTCTGGTCATCTTCGATCTGAAACATGAAGGTGTCTGTGCGCATGTTCCAGAACAATCCAAGACTGTGTTAGATAGGCGAATCATCGGCAAAGAGATCTAGGTTTTCAGCATCCTTGGAGCAGTCTTTGGATAGGAGTGCTTTGATGACTGCGGGTCGGTTCAGTGGAGTCTTATGCAGCCTAAGGTCAGAATCTGCAAGCATCTTCTGCGCTCGCCTCAGGACACAGCCTCTTCTATGCTAAAGGACTTTACTTTAAGGCGTCATTAACATAGAACTCACAGTCGATGAATCTCTTTGCATCGCTGCCATAGTTGGTTTCTGCTGCCTTGGCTTCCCGTCGCAGACCGCACATGACAACAGCAAGAGAGGGACTGTTCCCAAAGAGGTGAACCCGCAAAGCTGCTAGATGTTTAGCTTATGACACACACACACACTCACAGTCTGAGTGGACGAAGTCAGTATGTGCCTGAAGCCTTTAGTCAAATGCAGTGATTTATTAGTGTGACACTGACAGGGAAGAAACATTTACATCGACTGGCGGCGGCCGGGGGGGTTGTGCAGGTGCAATTCATTTGCAGTCTGGATGTAAGTGGCATGGGCGTGGGTCTCCTCTCTGACTGCAACTAACTGCTGCATGAGACTACTGTGAGACTGACCTCTTGTGAGTGCTTTGGGATGGAGAGAAGCTCATGGTAGCATTCGCTGCTTGCTGAAGATAGTAACTGCAGAGCAATATGTTGGCAGCCACTGTGGCTAGTGATTTTCCAAAGTTACTAGCCACTCAGCCTTTTCACTAGCCACAGTTTTGTAGTTGGAAAATTATGTTTAATATGATCAAATTTGATTATTGCATGCTAAAATGTAGTTGAATTAAATGTACAACTTGTTTAAATGCAATGACTGCTTCATTTAGGTCTGATCAGATTCCTCCACGTAGCTCTGTAATTCGCCTTCCACTGCCAGGAACTCCTGACCTTGTTAATCCGGGCGACATCCGAGCCAGTATGAGTTGCTATCTGACTGACCATTTCATGAAACTGCTTGCAAAGTATTTCAATTCAATTCAATTCAATTCAACTTTATTTATATAGCGCCATTTCACAACAACAGTCATCTCATAGCACTATCAACTGAAGGGGGGACCCCCACAGTTGCAGAAAGACCCCAGCAATCAGGCGATCCCCTGTGAGCAAGCACTTGGCGACGGTGGAGAGGAAAAACTCCCTTTTAACAGGAAGAAACCTCCAGCAGAACCAGGCTCAGGGAGGGGCAGTCATCTGCTGCGACTGGCTGGGGGGTGAGGGGATAGAGAAGAAGAAAAGAACAGACATGTAGAGAGCAAACAGCACGATGGGGACTCAATCTATGGGAGAGAACAAACAAATGTTAATGACCAGCAAAAAAAAAATATTTCATAGAGAGTGAGGAAAGAAGTGAGGCCCAGTGCATTACTGGAGGTCCCCCGGCTGACTAAACCTATTAGCAGCATAACTAAGGGAGGGTTCAGAAACACATGATCCCTCCCTAATTGTAGGCTATATCAAAAAGGTAGGTTTTAGCCCTATTCTTAAAAACAGAGATCGAGTCTGACTCCCGAATCCAGATTGGCAGCTGATTCCACAGGAGAGGAGCTTGATAACTGAAGGCTCTGCCTCCCATTGTACTTTTGGAGATTCTAGGTATTACAAGTAATCCTGCATTTTGGGAGCGTAGTGCTCTGTTAGGATGATACGGTAGTATCAGATCTTTTAAATAAAAAGGAGCCTGATTGTTTAAAGCTTTGTAAGTAAGAAGAAGGATTTTAATCTTAATTCTAAACTCTATGGGAAGCCAATGAAGGGAGGCCAGAACCGGAGAGATATGATCTCTCTTTCTAGTACCTGTTAAAACTCTTGCTGCAGCATTTTGGATCAGCTGAAGACTTTTTAAAGATGTTTTAGGACAGCCTGATAATAAAGAATTACAATAATCTAATCTCGAGCTAACAAAAGCATGGATCAGCTTCTCAGCATCACTCTGAGACAAGATGCTCCTAATCTTGGCAATATTACGCAAATGATAGAAGGCAGTCTTAGAAACAAATTTAATATGTGAATTGAAGGACAAATCCTGATCAAAAATAACTCCAAGGTTCCTCACAGAGCTATTAAGAGAAAGAGTAACTGCATCCAAACTGAAAGTTTGATTTGGAAAGGAATTTCTAAGGTTTTTTGGACCAACAAGAATGACTTCAGTCTTATCTGAATTTAATAGCAGGAAATTACAAGTCATCCAAGCTTTGATTTCCTTAAGACAGGCTTCTAACTTGGCTAATTGATTAGTATCATCTGGCTTCATTGACAGGTATAATTGTGTGTCATCTGCATAACAATGAAAATGTATACAGTGCTTTCTAATAATGTTGCCTAACGGAAGCATATATAAACTAAAAAGAGTAGGGCCTAGCACAGATCCCTGTGGAACTCCATGACTAAGCTTTGAGCTGAAAGAAAACTCATCATTTACATGAACAAACTGGAACCTATCAGATAAATAAGATCTAAACCACTGCAACAAAGTTCCATTAAGTCCAACATAGTGTTCTAATCTATCAAGTAGAATATTATGATCAATAGTATCAAAAGCTGCACTAAGATCTAAAAGGACAAGTACAGAAACTAGTCCATTATCAGATGCAATGAGGAGGTCGTTAGTGACCTTCACTAAAGCTGTTTCAGTACTATGATGGATTCTAAACCCAGATTGAAACTCTTCAAGTAAACCATTTCCCTGCAGGTGGTCAAATAATTGCGTAGCAACAACTCTTTCTAAGATTTTTGAAATGAAAGGGAGATTAGAGATTGGTCTATAGTTAGCTAAAGCTCCTGGATCTAGCGTTGGCTTTTTGAGTAAGGGTTTAATTACAGCTGTTTTAAAAGCCTGCGGTACATGGCCTAAAGTTAATGAAGAATTGATTATATGAAGAATAAAGCTACCAATAAGTGGGAAGACTTCTTTAAATAACCTGGTAGGAATAGGGTCTAAAAGACAAGTTGAAGGTTTGGATGAGGAAACTATTTTGTCTAACTCACAAAGGTCGATTGGAGTAAACTCATCAAGACAGACATCAATAGAAGGAGTTGTAATAGTTACAGTATTTAAGTTAACTGTGGGAAGAATCTGATTGATTTTATCTCTGATGGATGAAATTTTATTATTGAAAAAGTTCATAAAGTCCTGGCTAGTAAGCTCTAAGGGGATGCTAGGATTGACAGAGTCCTGACTCTTTGTCAACCTGGCTACAGTACTGAAAAGAAACCTGGGATTATTCTTGTTCTCTTCTATTAATGCAGAGTAATAACTCGTTCTAGCTTTTCTAAGAGATTTTTTATAAATTAAAAGATGATTTCTCCAAGCTAAATAGATTTCATCTAAATTAGTAGAGCGCCATTTTCTTTCTAATTGACGAGTCTTCTGTTTTAAGCTACGAGTTTCTGTGTTGAACCAAGGAGTTAAAAATCTCTGATTAGACTTTTTCTTTTTTAAGGGGGCCACCAAGTCTAGAGCCTGATGCAGAGAAGCTGAAACACTATCCACCATGTTATCAATTACAGAAGGAGCAAGCTGTCTATAGCTTATTTCCGTTGTGTTGACACATGGCATAGAGGAAACAATCTGCATAAATTTGGAAACAGCATCATCTGAGAGGCATCTACTGTGATAATATTTTTCTTTAGGAGCCAAATAGTCAGAAATAGTAAAATCAAAGGTTAACAGACAATGGTCTGACAGTACAGGGTTATGAGGAGACACTACAAGATTTTCTATTTCTATGCCATATGTCAGAACAAGGTCCAATGTATGGTGGAGGTAATGAGTAGAATTTCCTACTTTCTGAGAAAACCCAATCGAGTCTAATATTGAATTAAAAGCCACATTAAGGCAGTCACTATCTACATCCACATGTATATTAAAGTCCCCTACTATAATTATTCTATCAGATTTCAGCACTAAATCAGCTAAGAAATCAGCAAATTCGGATAAAAATTCTGAATAGGTTGATGGGGGACGATAAACTATGGCAAATAAAATTGGGTTTAACCTGAAATTGCTAAAGTGCCCAACACTGAGGACCAGGCCCTCAAAGGAATTATAACATGTTTTTTGCTTTACATTAACTAGTAATTTGGAATGGTAAATTGTTGCTACTCCTCCTCCACGACCAGAACTTCTGGGATTTTGACAGTTTAAATAACCAGAGGGAGTTGATTCATTTAAACCAACATAATCCTCTTGCCCTAACCAAGTCTCTGTAAGGGAAATTAAATCAATCTGATGATCAATTAACAGATCATGGACTAACAGAGACTTGGGAGTTAGAGACCTAATATTTAATAAACCACATTTAATTTTTAAATTATGAGGAGGAACAGAGGCCAAATCATTCAATTTAGAGGCTTTATGTTTAATTTGAGTTTTACCAATATTTTGCTTTATCACTTTGGGATGCTTATACATTATATTTTTATTTACTTTGGAGGGAGCAGACAACGATTCTCTGATGGGGAAGACAGGGGCTAAGCTGAGGGGTGGCGGATGAAGAGGAGCTGCAGAGAGGCGTGTAAGACTGCGACTCTGCTTCCTGGTCCCAACTCTGAGTAGTCACGGTTTTGGAAATTTGGATAAAAAAGATGCCAGATTGTTAGATAAATGAGAAGCACCATCCAAAGTGGGATGAATGCTGTCTCGTCTCATAAGACCAGGTTTTCCCCAAAAAGAGCTCCAATTGTCAATGTAGCCCACGTCATTTTTAGGACACCACACAGACAGCCAGCGGTTCAAGGATGACGAGCGACTAAACATGTCATCACTGGTCAGATTGGGGAGGGGTCCAGAGAATACTACAGTGGCAGACATCGTTTTTGCAAACTCACACACCGATTCTATATTAAGTTTCGTGACTTCCGACTGCCGGAGACGGATGTCATTAATGCCAGCGTGAATAACAATTGTGGAGTATTTACAGTTACTTTTAGCCAGCATTTTCAAATTTGACTCGATGTCGCCTGCTCTGGCCCCAGGAATACATTGGACTATGGCCGCTGGAGTCTCTAGGTTCACGTTTCTGACTACAGAGTCGCCAATGATCAGAGTTTTTTCCTCAGCGGGTGTGTCGCTGAGCGGGGAAAAACGATTAGAAACGTGAACAGGTTGGTGGTGAACCGGGGCTTTGCGACTAGGCTTCCTTCTCACCATCACCCACCCAGTCTCCTCGCTGCTGAGGAGAGCCGGGGAACCGCTGACAGGGGGACCTAAGCTAGCTAGCTCCGCTGCAGCTAATGGGCGTCCGTCGAGATTAACTGGCGCAGACGGTGTTTCAATGCAGCGGAGCCGGGATTCCAAATCAGACAACCTCGCCTCGAGCGCCTCAAAAAGACAACATTTATTACATTTACCGTTATCACTAAAAGAGGCAGAGGTGTAGCTAAACATCTGACAGAGAGAGCATCAACAGAGGAGGAGAGGAAAGAGAGGTAGTAGCCATAGCTAGTGGCTAGCTAGTGGCTGGAGAGCTGGAGAGCAAACCACACAGGCAGACAGCAAAACAGGAAGTGACGATACGTTACCACAAGGAAGTGACAATCAGGAGGTGATCAGGACTTTTTGAGTACTGCTAGCTTTTGCTGGGCTAGTGGAACATTCTTGGCAGATAGAGGTATTATCAGTGGCAAGGACAGGCCAAGACAAACTGACTCCAGTATCTGTTGCAGTGACTGACCAGATGATAGGTTTGTTTGTCTCTGCTCTTTGTGTAGTGCATGTCACGATGCACCGACTGGCAAAAGTCCACCACAGACCTTGCGACAGATGTGCTTATCTGCCAGGATGTCCAGTCTCACCCCGTGTAACTGGGAGTGGTCCACCATACATACATAAAAATAGCAAGAGAAACACTGTCTGTTTTAAGTAGTTATTAACAGCAGTAAATGCTGTAAAACGGTTGAGAAAAATATTTGCAATGTGAGAGTGAAGTACAGGTAGATTTGGGGTCCGTCTCATTTCTACATTGTCCCCTTGGTCCTCGAAATCAAGGGCCCCTTGTTCTCATCAGAAAAAAAGAATAAAAAGAAAACTGATGAGAAAAAAGTTTCATCTTACAGAAAAAAAAAAATGTCTCAGATTTACCCAAACTATTCTAATCAGTAGAACGTCAGAAATTTACTAGAAATAAACTTGTAAATTCACAGAGAAAATTTTGGACCCCCTGGTGGGCCATATGTTTGAGAAAGTTGCCAAACTGTGGGGAAAAGGGTGAAAATTTAAAAGAACTAGTGCCTACCTGTGCATGTCCGTAGAAAGCAGGTGTAAGCAAGCACGTCAGCACTCATTTAGTGATGCCTGCCTTTGATCTTTAATGGTGTCATAGCAAGTCCTATGAACTTTGATGATGTCACAGCGAGTCCTATGATCGTGAGTGATGCCTGCCTTTGATCTTTGATGTCCTGTGATTGTGAGTGAGCGTGAGTGATACCTGCCTTTAATCACTGATGATATCATAGTGAGTCCTATGATTGTGAGTGATGCAGTGAGCACTGGACGACCTCACCTTGGACACAGTCCAGAGACGGATGTTTTTTTTTTTCCCCACACATAAGGAGTTGTTCAGAACTCCTTATGCAGGGATATGGAGTGATGGTGGTTGGATCGGTGGCGGTAGTGTGCCTGTGGGCTGGTTGCCAGCCGCCGATCAGATCTAGAAGAAGAGTGATATAGAGGCGAGATACAGAGTGATAATTTAGAGTGAAGTATGTGGCGGTAATGCACCTGTAAGCTGGTTGCCAATCAAATCTAAAAGAAGTCGTCCAAGGACGGATAATTTTTTTCACACATAAGGAGTCATTATACATAGGAACATCATAGGCGGTCCTATGATATTTGGCCGTGACACACACACTGACAGACAGACCCAGAGATAGATTTCTTGAATTCATAGAGTGAAGTGTAGAAATACATTATATAGGAAAACAGTGCTCCATCTGTGCTGCATACACATCAGCATTGACATTTAATATTTTTTTTATTTGTGTACCAAATGGTTTGTAATGGTTTGCAAATCTAAAAGAAGAAGAAGAATCCGCGTAATACCAGTCTTAGTCCAAAATAGCACTGGGGGGAAACAGCACTGAAAACCTTAATTTTATTGCTCTTGATGAGCTGCAGTTCTCTTAGCAACCACAGATCACAAAAATTCAAAGGGAATAAATTTTACATTAATATCAAGGATGAGCAGGAATTTTGAGGGCAAATATGTTTTATTTAACCAGAATTTTTAATGACACTAAATTGGTTTAGTTCCCGTTAAACCAAATATTTAAAGAAATAAAGGACTAAAGGTGAGTGTAAAAACTTGTGTAACCGGACTAAAGAGAATGAGGTGAAAAGTTTAAAAGAATAACTTGAATATCACTGTAAATTCAAGAAATCTGTCACGATGTCATGATGTGACAATGTCATGACCATAGGACTCGCTAAAAGATCATAGGATTCACCTATCAAAGATCCAAGATGGCGCCCACAGTGGTCGCCATGGTGCTTCGCTGCGCTTTTTTTTTGTTCGTCAATTCAGAATCAGAATCAGAATCAGCTTTATTGCCAAGTATATTTACAAGTAAACACACAAGGAATTTGACTTGACATTGGGCACGCACGTTAGGCGCATCCAATGACACGGCAGCCATGAAGGCGCCTGTCATGCAGTGGGGGTAAAGAGGGGAAGGGGGGGGGGAACACAATAGGCAGAGAGAAAAAACATAGTTATCAGAATAACGCTCGTATAAGCTCATATAAGCTCAATGAGCCAAATTTTGATTACACAGAAAAAAAACCCTCTATGCACATTAGCAGACAAAGCGAGAGAGACCAGTGTATGTAGTCAGCATATGATCAGTGTGTGATGCAGTGTGGAGGTGTGTCAATTGCTGGTGAACAGCAGAGGGCACCCCCTGGCAACGGATAGTCATGTGTTCTACTCGGCATGTCCATTCTTCATGCAGGTGGCAAGTTCTGTAAACACATGATAGCGCTGTCCTTGAAGAAGCTCGATCTGCAGAACAGAACAGAATAATTGTGTGTCTGCCTGCTCTTACCTGCTCTTACCCCCGTGAAGAGCTACTAAATATCAGGACTTTCACTCCCATGGACCTACTCCCAGTTTTTTTGGCTCCTGCCGCCGATCTGGTTCACTTTTTAGCCCAAAAAGTGAGATGGCGGAAGAGAGGAAGACGAGCGGGCGCTCTCGTGCGGCTTCGCAGGAGAGGCACGCGCACGGCTTTGCCTGGAATATTTCTGTCCAACGTCAACTCTCTTTATAACAAGGTAGATGAGCTGAGACTGCTGATGCGATTTAAGGACCTCTCCACCTCGTGTGCCCTCTGCTTCACTGAGACCTGGCTCAAGGAAAAGACACCGGACAGCGCACTCCTCCTCGAGGGATTTCAGCTGTTTCATGCTGATCGAGACACAAGGATCTCCAGCAAGACCACAGGCGGAGGAGTCTGCTTCTACATCAACAGCAGCTGGTGCTCCGATGTAACTGTGATCTCCCAACACTGTTCTCCCACTCTGGAATATTTATTCATCAACTGCAAGCCATTTTATTCCCCGCGTGAGTTTGCTTCATTCATCCTGGCCGCTGTTTACGTCCCGCCCGACGCGGACGTGCGTGAGGCTCAGCGCGCGCTCGCGGATCACATTCAGCAAGCAGAGCGGACTTTCCCGGACTCTCTGGTTATTGTGGTTGGCGACTTTAACCAGAGCAACCTGAGCCACGAACTCCCCCGATACAAACGGTTTATTAAATGCCCCACCAGAGGAGAGAACACGCTGGATCACTGTTACACTACAGTTAAGGACGCGTATCGCGCTGTTCCCCGGGCTGCGCTCGGACTATCTGATCACGTGATGGTCCACCTGATTCCCACATACAGACAGAGACTGAAGCTCACAAAACCTGTTGTGAGCACTACGAGGAAATGGACCAGTGAAGCTGGGGAGGAGCTGCGCACGTGCTTGGAAATAACTGACTGGGGCATGTTTAAAGGAGCCACACATGATCTGGATGAATACACGGACACTGTGACCTCATATATCCACTTTTGTGAGGAGAGCATTCTTCCATCGCGCACCAGGGTGAGTTACTCCAACGACAAGCCCTGGTTCACAGCTAAGCTCAGACAGATCAGGAAGGAGAAGAAAGCAGCGCTGAAAAGTGGAGACAGGGACTGCTACAAGGAGGCCAAATACCGGTTTAGGAGACAGCTGAGGAGAGCTAAATCTGTGTATTCTGAGAGACTCCAGCAACAGTTCACTGCTAACGACTCTGCTTCTGTGTGGAGAGGACTGAGGCAAATCACCAACTATCGGCCTCAGGCTTCTAAAGGACAGGATGACAAAGCCCTTTGTCAAAGACTGTCCCAACACTATGCCCGTTTTGACACCTCGTCAGCTGTGTCCAGCTCCCCCCCTCCCCCCAGCACCACTGCCTCCATGGTCCCCACTTCATCAAAGGCGGCCCCCCCTCCTTCCCCCCTGCCCTTGCCATCAGTGAGCAGGACGTGCACAGACAGTTCTCCAGACTGAACCTGCGCAAGGCTCCCGGTCCGGACGGCGTGTCTCCCTCCACCCTGAGACACTGTGCGGAGGAACTGACTCCTGTCTTCACAGACATTTTTAACACCTCCCTGAAGTCATGCCACGTGCCGGCCTGCCTCAAAACCTCTCCCATCGTCCCTGTCCCCAAGAAGCCACAGATCACTGGACTTAACGACTACAGACCTGTAGCGCTCACCTCTGTAGTCATGAAGTCCTTTGAGCGCCTGGTCCTGCCCCACCTCAAGACCATCACCACTCCCTTCCTGGACCCGCTGCAGTTTGCCTACAGAGTCAACAGGTCTGTGGACGACGCAGTCAACCTGGCCCTCCACTCCATCCTGCAGCACCTGGACTCCCCGGGAACCTATGTCAGGATCCTGTTTGTGGACTTCAGCTCTGCATTCAATACCATCCGCCCCGCTCTGCTCCAGGACAAGCTGTCCCTGCTCAACGTGCCTGACTCCCTCTGCAGGTGGATCACCGACTTCCTGACGGACCGAAGGCAGCATGTGTGGCTGGGAAAGACTGTCTCAGACTCTGTTAGCATCAGCACCGGATCACCCCAGGGCTATGTACTTTCCCCCCTGCTCTTCTCCCTGTACACCAACTCCTGCATCTCCAGCCACCAGTCTGTCAAGCTGATCAAGTTTGCGGACGACACCACCCTCATTGGGCTCATCTCCAACGGCGACGAGTCCGTCTACAGGAGAGAGGTGGCCCAGCTGGCGTCCTGGTGCAGCCACAACAACCTGCAGCTGAACGCTCTGAAGACAGTGGAGATGATCGTGGACTTCAGAAAAGTCACAGCCCCTCTGCCCCCCCTTACCCTCACAGACTCTCCCATCACCACTGCGGATTCCTTCCGCTTCCTGGGCACCACCATCACCCGGGACCTCAAGTCGGAGCCGACCATCAGCTCCCTCATCAAAAAGGCCCAGCAGAGGATGTTCTTCCTGCGGCAGCTGAAGAAGCTCAAGCTACCCACCAAGATGTTGGTGCAGTTCTACACAGCCATCATCGAGTCCATCCTCACCACCTCCATCACCGTGTGGTACGCAGGAGCCACCGCCAGGGACAGACTAAGACTGCAGTGCGTTGTGCGCGCTGCTGAGAAGGTGATCAGCTGCAAGCTCCCATCCCTCCAGGACCTGTACATCTCCAGGACCCGGAGGCGTGCAGGTCGGATCATAGCTGACCTTTCACACCCTGGACACGCACTGTTTTCCCCCCTCCCCTCAGGCAGAAGACTTCGGTCCATTCAGACTAAAACCTCCCGCTACATGAACAGCTTCTTCCCCTCTGCCATCAGACTGCTGAACACTAAGTGACTTATTAGACTCTCGTGCATTACGTACAGCAGCTCAACCGGACTCATGACAATTATCACTGTTTTCTTTTTGCACTACCGACTGCACTATGTGGAACTCCACAATATCTGCTGCTTGTTAATATATTTAAAAATTGCATAGATTAGTATTACTTATTCATATTCTACCTTTTATTGCATGCATAGTTTTTTATTTTTATCTTTAGTGCTACTCCATGTTTAATGTTGCAGCATTGCACCGAGACAAATTCCTTGTTTGTGTACTACATGAACAATGGCAATAAATCTGATTCTGACCTATGATGTCTGACATCATATAGACACCACAGTATAATTAAAGAAATTTCTGTGTGTGTGTGTGTGTCTGTCACGATCATAGGACTCGCTATGACATCAGTAAAGCTCATAGGACTCGCTGTGTAACGATCATAGGACTCGCTAAAAGATCATAGGACTCATGACATCATTAAAGATCAAAGGCAGGCTTCACTCACGATTACAGGAGTGTCGTATAGACACCATTGGCACATCATAGGCTCAGTGATGCCTGATGTCATAGCTGACGTCATCAAACCCTGTCTGTCACAATGTCACGATCATAGGACTCGCTAAAAGGTCATAGGACTCGCTATGAGATCAAAGGCAGGCATCACTTACGATTATAGGACTCGCTATAAGATCGTGGGACTCACTATGACATCATCAAAGATCAAAGGCAGCCATCACAGATCAAAGGCAGTCATCACTGAACGAGTGGTGACGTCAAAGATCAAAGGCAGGTTTCACCATGGTTACTGTTGCCATGGTAACAGTAACTTTCTACGGGCATGCAGAAATGCTTGCCTACACTTGCTTTCTATGGGCATGCACAGGTATGCACTAGTTATTCTGAATGTAAGCCGGAGCCAATGCACTGCTGCTCTGAATTTAAACTTCAAATTAAAAGTCTCCATGTGGTTGTAGAAAATTCATGAAGATTGAGGGGTTTTTTAATCCTTGTTATTGCTTCACAATAATTTCATTTGTCCCTCTTCTCCCGATGAGTTTGTCACATTTACATTTCTCCTTCCTCATCTCATCTCACATTTAATAAATAAAATCTGACTCCTGTTTTCCTCCTCTAACACTCCTCCTCCTCTCCCCTCTGTGTTTTCTCCTTTGCTAACACCCAGGAGTGGAAAATCTAGTGCTTTACTTCAGCGACACAGCGTGGTATGGTGCAAACTTTTTTGCTTCTTCTTTCATCTTTTCCTGATTTCTTCCTCCCAACCTTGATCACAGTTCCCACAAGTCTTCACGACGTGTCTGTGACATATTTTGGTCAAAATGCCTCAGGGATTAAATATTACACACCTGAAAGCCTCTCTCCACTGAGGTGAGCTCTAATGCAGTTGTTACACAGTCTGGGCGCATTCTCGCCCAGTAGTGCCCTACAAAGTGGACTGCATAGGGTATTCAGCCATATTAAATGAGATTCCAAACTGTAGGGAGCAAAAGATGTTCAGTTCAAGGGGAACTGAGTAGAAGAAGTGAACAACCACACATCACTTCACTAGAAATTGACAGAGTGTAGAGTTGTTTTTAAGGACAGTCAGCTTGATGAACATTGATATCAATGTAAACTTGCCAGATTGTAGCCAGTGGCTAATTTTCATCTGTTGTCCGTGGGTCACAAAGGCTGGGAGTTTTAAGAGAAATGAGCATTTTGATATTTTTTTTTTTTGATAATCATGTGACCAATAAGTGCATTTCAGAAGGTTAAAACCTAAAAAAAAAAAAAAAGCCCACAATTTTTCAGTCAATGACCCCTTTAAGGAACATCCTAAAAGCACAAATGACATTTTCAGACATCAGTTGTTAATGCTATAAGAAATTTTCAAAAATACTGCAGTAAAAAAAACTGAAAACCTTGTTTCCCTTTAAAAAAAAACAAAAACAAACAGCAAATGCAAAGCAATAAAATTGTATAATACTTTTATTGTATATTTAAGATTACCCACAAGTCATTGCGCATCAGGTATGACTAAAACAAACTATTGTTGTTATCAAGCTATTATCAAGCTAAACTAATATTGGTTATTATTTATATTAATTGATATTAACAAAATGTATTTGTATCAATATTTTATTCAAGAACTATAAAATGTTCACAGTAGTATCAGTAATGCACGGAGGAGAGAGGTGCTGTTGCAGGGTGTTTCAAATGGAGAAATTTTGCTAAAAGCAGTTCCTTTAACTGATATTCCCTGACAACGGAGAAGGAAGTACTGCTGAAGCATGCATAGCTTCTGACTCCAGATGCCTAGCCAAGCTAATGCTAACGCTCCAATCTATTGACAGTGAAACTATAACCCAGAATATTGTGAGATACTGTGTATTATCAACTGTGAATCAGTGAACCAGGTGGGAACAAGGATGTACAGTATAGTGGGATGACTGAAATTTAAAGAAAATAACTATAAAAACCTGCTTTTAAGCTACTGCCATAGTAACACTGTTGGTGTTCAGAAACTCTGGTGGGGACTGGGTCAATATTCCAGCCAGTAGCTTGGTGATGTGTTTTAACTGAAGACAGAGTTGTGTGTTGGTGATATAGGGAAATGTAACCTGGAAGAGGTATACTTGCTTGTGCTCATTCTGCCAAAAATAATTTAAAATACCATACATAATTTCTCAGTAAAGAGAGATTATAATATTTTTACTGTAAAGAACTTAGGTTAAAACCCACAAACACACAATGTTTTAGTGAATGGAACCTTTAAGAGTCTGAATTTAATTTAAAGATTAGCATCTTGGTAGAAATTGCAGTACCTGGAAAAAGTTTTCAAAAAAGTGTGTTTAGCTGAGAATACAGTATACACAAGGTAATCTCAAAAGTACAAGCTCATTCATCAGAACTCCAATCATCAAGGATGATGCAGAGCGGAACGATGAACTAATGGGGGGTGAGATTAGAGGACATGAGACGACACTGGAAGTGTGTGTTTGTGGTGTTAAAGATTTTGGCAGTGGAATGTGTCCTCCTTTTTCAAAGGTGAATCCTCCCTGGGATTAGCTCTCCTTCCTTCCTTCTGCTTCTTCTCTGGTTTCTTCCTCCTTTGTCTCCTCCCTTGGCGTCACCTCATCCTCTTGTCTTATTTCTCTACCTGCTGCCCTTCTGCCCTTCTTACTAATGCACCCCTGCTGTCATGCATTATTTATGAGGGATGGACACAGTTTAAGTCTTCAACTGTTAAGACTTGGGAAACATTCCAGACGGAGATGCGGTTATCTTGCAGTACCACTGTCCACCACCAGATGGCAGTGTTTACCAGAGAATTCTTCTTTTCCTACTGTTCTTGAGGCTTGGAACATTCAGATGTTTTCATGTCACATACTGAAGACGCACTCCCGTGGATATAAATCCCCTATAAAAGCAAATCTACATTGTCTAAAATGGTATCTTATGCCCCCTTTTCCACAAAAAAATTCTGAGTTTTGTGTCAAAATCTTTTCACTTTTCCTCCTCCTTCAAAGGCCAGAATGTGTCCACCTACATCCCACAAGGCTAATAGTGGTTACCGCTACATTAAACAGAATAAAACCCTGTGATAAAAAGACTTAGCAGTTGAAGGACATGGCCAGTTGTATGCACAGTGGCTCAGAATAATGACTGAAACTGTACTGGTTCTTAAAAGCAGTTTAATGGTAAAACCCATCTTAATTTGGGTCAAGTTTTCAAAGCAGTTTGTTTAAAAATGCTAACTGGGCCTGGAGGCTAACTTCAGTTAGGTCAGCGAGTCCTGATTGGCTCAACACTATAGACCCGTTACAGTTACATCGCCAAAAACGTTCTGTCCAAATTTGCCTTTTTTCAGGGGCGGGGTTTAAGTGAGACTTTAAAGCACAAAAATAGATACATGAGATATCTGAGCAATTTCCTTCTTGATACAGCATGTCTTGTAAGTCATAAAAACATGTTACAGACATGTTAGGAAGGAAAAGAAAAAGCTTTATTTTTGGCGGAGTGTCACTTTTAAGTGTTTATGTTCAGCATTTTCCCTACTGCTGGACACTTTGAGGCCAACTCACTTTTTTGCAGAGTGTGAGTCAATCTGCAGCTGCAAGTAGTCCCTGTCACATTCAGTATATGTACTGTATGTTTGCAGATGTTTGAGGATGATAACAACAACCAGTTTGAGTAATTTTCCCAGGTCCGATTTTCACAGTCCGTTCCAGGAAGTTGTTGAACGGCCCACCCCCTGAAGTCAGATTTCTGATTTTTAACATGTTTTAGCATAGCATTTTCACAGGCCCCTCCATGAAAGCCACCATTGTGCTTACTCTGTTAGAAGTGCGAGAGAACATTTTGTTGAGCCTCCACTTACTGTTGACGCTAAGCACAATTATTCTGAATTCTTAAGGATACCCTGTTATGCTTGTAAGATTTTTATGACATTTTGTTTTACAAAGCCAAAAAAAACCTCAGTCCTCCTGCAAAGGAGTACTCATCTCCCACAGAATGTAGAACTACAGAGCTCTCTGAAACACCTCGTTTGGAATGGCCGTTGTCTTCTGTGAGGTTATGGCATCATACCTAACAGACCTGATACAGACCTGCCTCCTAGATAGTCTAATACAGCCTCTCCTCAGAAGGGAAGAGGATGTTTCCTGCTGAGCCTCAGAGCTCACATACATGGGTGTGAAAAAGTGTTTGCCCCCTTCCTGAATTCTCGTTTTTTTGTCACACTATTTCAGATCATCAAACAAATTTAAATATTAGACAAAGATAACACAAGTAAACACAAAATGCAGTTTTTAAATCAAGGTGTTTATTATTAAGGGGGAAAAAAATCCAAACCTACATGGCCCTGTGTGAAAAAATGATTGCCCCCCTGTTAAAACATAACTGTGGTTTATCACATCTTTGGAAAGCTGGGTTCAATTTCTCTAGCCACACCCAGGCCTGATTACTGCCACACCTGTTCTCAATCAAGAAATCACTTAAATAGGACCTGCCTAACAAAGTGAAGTAGACCAAAAAGATCCTTAAAGTGAAACCTTAAAGTGATTTTCTTTCAAAAATAAGGAAATTTCTAAGTGCCCCCAAACTTTTGAACGTACCGTTCTTAACTTAGAAATTTCCTTATTTTTGAAAGAAAATCACTTTTTTTCAATGGAGATAACTTTAAACTAATCAGAAATACACTCTATACATTGTTAATGTGGTAAATGACTATTCTAGCTGCAAATGTCTGGTTTTTGGTGCAATATCTACATAGGTGTATAGAGGCCCATTTCCAGCAACTATCACTCCAGTGTTCTAATGGTACAATGTGTTTGCTCATTGCATCAGAAGGCTAATGGATGATTAGAAAACCCTTGTGCAATCATGTTAGCACAGCTGAAAACAGTTTAGCTGGTTAGAGAAGCTATAAAACTGACCTTCCTTTGAGCAAGTTGAGTATCTGGAAAAAAATATTATTTCAAATACAAATCATTATTTCTAACCTTGTCAATGTCTTGACCATATTTTCTATTCATTTTACAACTCATAGTGGTAAACAAGTGTGACTTTTCATGGAAAACACAAAATAATTGTCTGGGTGACCCCAAACTTTTGAACGGTAGTGTGTGTGTATATATATATATATATATATATATATATATATATATATATATATATATATACACTGTATATTAATATAGCACTATTCATGTACTGCCCCTTTAAGACGTGTCCACTGAGTTACATGCATGGTCACGCCATAGGGCCACGTGCCTCAGCAACCCGGAAACCAAACACTGCATCTACAGCGCTGAGTTCCCACGGTGCTGAAACGCTTTGAGCAGTGGCCCCTTTTTGTTATGGCACTCAGGGCTGAAAAAAGTTCAACTTTTCAGACTACTGTACAGCTGCGCTCGTCAATGTTAGACCTTTCTAAGCAGCCAATCAGAATTAAAGAAGGGCGGGACATAGGACACCGGTACAGGAAGACAAGAATGGTAGGTGACGGTAGAGGAGGTGGAGGCTGAACTTTGCTGCATCTCATCGGTACTCTTTGATCTGACACTAGAAGGATATCATGATCAAAATTTAAAGCAAACGCTTGGAGGAACATGTCCGCGTCTGTCGGCGTGCCAGGTGAACGTTTGTGCCTTTGTCATGGCCATATTTCTTACAAGTTTGTTGCGGTAGATAATATGGACTCTATGTGAATTTGTAGTTGATAAATGCAAAAAAAAATGGTATGATACCGCACTGTTGTGTAATATTGCTCAATAATTATGAAACTTGTTAGTAAACTGTAATGGAGAACAGAGGAGTTAAAAAAGGAAAGAAAAAAAAAAAAACGACCTGAAAGATTCAATGAACCATGATGTTGATTTAAGGTGGAATTATCCAGCTCTAATGTATGGTTAATACAGTTAAGACAGTCTTGTTAGTATTATTATTATGTAGTCATATTGTTTTTGCTGCTGTTTCTGTCTGTTAATAATAATAATAATAATGATAATGATAATAATGGATTGCATTTATATAGCGCCTTTCATTCAAATTTTCAGGAAAGGTGTGTAACGGCACACTGAACACATGATTAGATTTTGGTGGTGATCTCAAAATGCATACCTCTGCCAAGGCTCTTATCTTCTCACAGACTGTTAGCAACAGTACTCCAAAACTGCTGGATGGATTTGGATGAAATTTTCACCAGAGGTGGTCCTTGGGCTACAGACGAATTCATTACATTTTGGTGATGATCTGAGAATGCATACCTCAGCCAAGGTTCTTATCTTTTACAGTGTGTTAGCAACAATACTCCAAAACTAATGGACAGACTTTGATGCAGTTTTCACCAAAAGAGGCTCAAGGCCCACACACAAACCCTTTACATTTTAGAGGGGTCCATGAAGGATGGAAGGAGCATTGGCGGCGGTCTGCGCTCTCTGAATGCTTTCTAGTTGGGGCCTTTACATTCTCACATTCAGCTAGTGGTAGCATTTGTTAGTATGTTACTTAGTCTGAAAACCAAAACTAAAAGCTGGCATTGGTCTCAAACATGGCATCACAACAAAACAAAAATCTCAGAGAAATGACAAAAGAGGGAGGGTGGGGTGACCTGGAGCTCATTAAATCAAAATGCCATAATGTTTTGAGAACACCTCCTTCCACTTGTATAAAATGGTACTAAAATAATTGTATCCTGTAGTAGTTTTGACCAAAGCATGTCACAGACATTTCATTAACATCCCTGGGAGCTGTGTCAACATCAGAGAGTGTAATAGGAGTTCTTTAATGCCTCCTTAACTTGGGTAAGATGTTGGCTTCCTGACTTAGTCAGAAATCCAATTTACAGTAAGGGGGTGTGGTATTTGACACTTTTCAAGGAGTTGGGATCTCAAGGTGATGGAATGAGCTGGAGACTGGAAAGTGTTGAGCTACACTAAAGCAAATGTTCCATATTTTACAAAAACAGATTGTTTTCTTCAGCTTTTCTTCCTTGCAGAACAAAAAAAAAAACGTAAAAAGTTTCAGGCACATTAAAGACCAATTTCATCAGAGCTACCCCCATTGATCCACCCTCACAGAGACAGAAGAGTCTTTGATCCATTCGTGTCGGACTGAGAAAGTGAATCTTCCCGTTGGTTTTTCCATTCTTTAATCCTGCTGTGTCCTCATCTGTTAATCTGATTTATCAGAGGGAAGGTGAAGAAACGGCAGTGAAATCCGTCATGTGCTACAAACTCGGCTTATTGATCCTGACAAACTTTGTGTGAAGTCATACCTAATCTGTGGGTTTATCCGTCTCACTGCTGCTGGTTTTGTTTTAAGATATACAAAGAAACTGATTTACTCGCAGCCACAGACCAGAGTGGTAACAGCTCATGCGAAGAGACTACATTGGACAAGGATGTTTCTGAATTATTTTCAAAACGGGGATGTATACGTCTTCAGTAAGCTTTTTGTGTACTTAGGAATTTCACAGTTAGGAAGGAGCAACAAAGTAACATGGAGAGCAGTAAATAGAAGCTACTAATGTAACTAAACACTGAGTTAACCCCTTGCACTCCGGTCAATTTCCCTAAAAACGCCAAAAAATAATGTGCCCAAATTAAATCCAAAGCTGTTCTTCAACCCTTTGCAGCATCTTCATGGGGTTGGTCTCATTTAAAAGAAAACACTTTGAATTTTTTGGCAAAACAGTCATAATCTCTCTAAGTGCTCCGGCCACTGAGTTACAGTCATCTAGACATAGTGAACTTGAAGAAAATAAATTTGGCCTGGGTGTTTTTTTTTGGATACAAATGCTTGCAAATAACACACAGCTTCAGATCCGGGCTGGAAAATGCAACAGAAATGTAGAACCAAGTGTTATCCAGCTGAGGTCCAAATTTTGTAACAATACCACAAAAAATGAATATATTGCACAGCTTTTTCCTCAGGTAGTTCCCAGGCATTTTGGAACTGTGCCAAATGGCACAGTTTGAAAAAACGTCTGTAACTTTTGAATGATTCAATATAGAAGCTTCATCTTGGCCTCTAATGAAAGGTGACATTCAGGGCTGTGTGTGTGGCCTCGCTACAGAGGACGGAGATCGGCCATCGCTACATGACTGATTACACTCATGTGGCGATGTGGCCACAGTGGTGCAGTCACCGCGGCTCTCTCCCCCCCCCCCCCCCGCTACTATTCTGTAGCGGGGGGGGGGGGGGGGGGTCACGGTCCGGATGCGGCGCACGCACTTCGGACATCGTGCGCCGCACAGTTGTAATTTACCAATCGGTCAAAAGTCATTTTGGATTACAATTTTCAGGGATAAAGAATAATTTAGCTTATAACACCTTACCTCTTCACAGCAGTGTCCTGGCAAACTTCTCTTCCTCATTGTCAGACGAACGCCACGCTGGTCCGCTCGTGGTTCTGGTCTCGCGACCCGGTCAAAACATAATTCCATGATTGCGGTTTTGGCGAATGATTTACGACCTTCGTCGTCGGCCTCCGTCGGTCTATGATGACCATATAAGAGAATCCTAAACACTCTGCTGGAGTTAAAAAAAAATAAAAAATAAAGCACCGCCTGTGGCTGCTGTAGCAGTGTCTCTTCACCCAGCCTTTGTAGACAAAACAGCTCAGCGAACTTCTGTGCTTCAAATGGCTCGCTGCATTGGTAGGCGGGTCCTTCTTGCTAGGTTTTCAGTCATTGGTTCTTCAAGGTTTCAGAAACCCAATTCAAGGCTCTTATTAGTCGAATGAGAGGTCAATCAGATGAACTAATCTGTTCGCGGCTGTGTCTGCAGCTTTTATTTTCAGTGCGCGCTTGGACGCATCTCCATCATGCATCCTAGAGTGCACGAGGGTGCTCTCGGACGCAGAGACTTGCCCGCCTGCGGTACAACGGAGTGCAAGAGGTTGAAGCCAAATAAGAAACAAAGTAGCTAAACCAAACTGCACACTGCAATGTTGGCCACTTCAGATGAAAAGATGGACACCATGGGTGAATCTTGATACCTTTTGGTTGTGGCACTAAGTGTGGCCCTGCTACTACAACCTTGATCAAACCAACCAATAGTTGTTTTTGACTTTTTAAATCCTCATAATCTGCAGTGGTATTTTCAGATTTCTTTTGTTTTTATCTAATGTATGTTAGCTAGCTCCATTTACAAATACAGCCTGAGCTAACTAATGTAAAATTGACTGAGGAGGGTAAAAGTCCAAATTAGAGGGCAGTCAGAGAGTGCATACCTCCGCCAAGGCTCCCTCCCTCCACCCCTCCCTGTGTCTGCCCCTCTGTCCCTTTGTCTGTCCATTGCGAGTTAGGGCCTTGGCGGAGGTATGCACTCACAGATCACCTCCAACATGTAATGAGTTCATCTTTGGGCCAAGGGCCACCTCTGGTGAAAATGTCATCCAAATCCATCAATGATTTTTTGTGTTATCCTGCTAACAGACAGAGACACAGCAACAAAAACAACTAGAATAGCCCTCGGAGAGCACAGACCTCTGGCAAGCAGCTCATTTCCCCCAAATGACGTTGTTAGAAATGCAGCAGTTTTCTAAATGCAACATTTCTGTGTTTGATACTGATGAAAAATACTAATTCAAGTGTCCTTCTATAAGATTTATTGAAATAATAAATAAATAGTATTAGGTAGTTTAGCTACAGAAATTCTGGTGTACCAGCAAAAGTAAAATTTAACCAAGTTGATACTGATTTATCCTAAAAATTTCTGGATTCAGGTGGTGATCTGGATCACCACAAAAATGTAATCATCTGTTCCCCATGCCATTACACATTCTTCCTGAAAATGTCATCAAAATTTGTTGATAAATTTTGGAGTAACGTTGCTAAGAGACAGACGGACAAAGCAATGCTGGTGTCATGGCAAAAAGTGATCAGCTGCCAAAAATTGATCACCAGGTGCCATATTGTAGTTATAGGGTTATATTAGCTGCAAAATATATATTTCAACAGGTAAACAGTACTGAGTTAGGTATAATAAAATATATTTAACACTTAGGATGCATTTTGAACTGAAAACAAACTTGATGTAGAATTACAAACAATTAAAATAATGCAGTCACAAGGTTACATGGAAAAATACATAGATTTACTGGATATATACATGTAGATACTGTATAAACGCATATTCTGTGCATCAACAATGAACAATTACAGTGTACTTTTTGGCATGACACCGGCAAAAACATTATCTCCTCTTGGCAGAGGTAATAAAAATGAAACATTGTCCAGTGCTGTGTGTCTACATACCGTGTGGGTAACGTGCCTCACAAAACATCCTTATCTTGTCTGCTGGTACTCTGTTCCTTGTGCCATTACACAACTTTCCTGAAAATGTCATCAAAATCTGCTCATAAACCACAGTTTGCTTGCTTTTTGTTGGCGTCTTCAGATGAAATAATGTCAACCATCGTATACTGTGTATGGATGCGGAGGTGAACGTAACTCTTTGGACACGTCTTAAAGGGGAAGCTCCATGTTATTATTATTTCCCCCCCAAAAAAAAATTCCTGCATGCACATCGTGATCCGGATCACCACCAAAATCTAATCATCTGTTACCTGTGCCATTACAAACCTTTCCTGAAAATTTCATCAGAATCCGTCCAGAACTTTTTGAGTTATGTTGCTAACAGACAGATAAATCAACTAACGCCACTAAAAACATTACCTCCTCCTCTTGGCGAAGGTAATAACACATTGTTGTTGGGGATAGGGGTGTGTGATTTGACTGGCTGATAATACAGTTGAAACCAGAAGTTTACATACTATATAAAAAGACACTTTACCCTTTTTTCCACACTGTCAGACATTAAATCAGACTACACTTTTCCTGTTTTAGGTCAGCTAGGATTACCAAAATTATTTCTGTTTGCTAAATAATTGTTAAATTTGATGATTTTTTATTACTTTCTTCAAAGTCAGAAGTTTACATACACTAAGATTACGCTGCCTTGAAACGATTTGGGAAAGCCCAAATGATGATGTCTTGGCTTTGGAAGCTTCTGATAGGTTAATTGACAACATTTGAGTTAAATGGAGGCACATCTGTGGATGTATTTTAAGGCACACCTCAAACACACTGCTTCCTTGTGTGACATCCTGGGAAAATCAAAAGAAATCAGCCAAGATATCAGGAGAATTGTGGACCTCCGCAAGTCTGATTCACCCTTGGGTACAATTTTCCAATGCCTGAAGGTGCCACATTCATCTGTTCAAACAATTACACACAAGTATAAACACCATGGGAATGTCCAGCCATCATACCGCCCTGGAAGAAGACACGTTCTGTGTCCCAGAGATGAACGTGTTTTGATGTGAAATGTGAACATCAACCCCAGAACAAAAGCGAAAGACCTTGTGAAGATGCCGGCTGAAGCTGGTAAGAGTGTCATTATCCACAGTGAAACTAATCCTTTACTAACGTGGACTGAAAGGCCACTCAGCAAGGAAGAAGCCATCTATCTATAAATTCAAGGGATCTCTGTTTGTGTGTGTGTGTGTGTTCCTCAGATATCTCTCAAACCATTCGTCACACTGACCTAAGATTTTAAACGTGCTTTGCTGAAGCTACGAGGGTGTGCATCCCCGAATATGGAGTCACTCTGTCAAAATATGTAATTTTTATCAATAAAAGTTTAGCCACCGCTGTGTGACCGCTCTGTCTTCACCCCCCTGACTTCAAGAAGTGTGGGCAGGGTTTTGGATTGACTTTGTGCTCATTGGAGAATACGCCGCATCACGACCATGCTGATTGGGTGCCACACAGCATCACGACCTGTCAGTCACCACAGTGTTCCTGGGACAAAACAAGGAAATGAAAGTTAGAAAAAGATAATACTGAAGATTATACTATAAAGTTGCCCTGATTGCGTAGGTCTAAAGGATAATTCGCCATATGTGGAGAATGAGTTGCACAAGCAGACTGGGCGGAGCGTCAGCGGGGACCAGGTCTGACAAATCAACACAGAACATCTTTTGAACCATTCATCAGAATGGCCTCAGATTTTATACGTGCTGTGCTGAGGTTGAGTGTGTGCATCCCTGAATTTCCGCCTCCCCGGATATGCGGAAGTTAGGAGGGGAAATCTTTAATGAACATCCATAGGGGAGCTATGGCCATTCATAGCTATGACATCATAGACGTACAGATGTTGCCATGGTTACTGTTGCCAGGCAGACGCATCATCAAAGATCAAAGGCAGACATCACTGAACGAGTGCTGACTTCAAAGCATGGTAACCATGTTAAAGAACAAAGGCAGACATCACCATGGTTACTGTTGCCATGGTAACAGTAACTTTCTGTGGCCATGCAGAAATGCTTGCTTACACTTGCTTTCTACAGGCATGCAGAAATACTTGCTTATACTTGGTTTCTACGGGCATACACGGGTACACACTAGTTATTCCAAAAGCAACATAAAAAAGCCAGCTTACAGTTCGTGAATGCACACAGGGACAATGACCTGAATTTTAGAAGACATGTCCTGTGGTCTGATGAAACTGAAATTGAACTGTTTGGCCGTAATGGCCATCATTGCATTTGGATGAAAAAGGAGGAACCTTGCAAGCCTGAGAACACCATCCCAGCTGTGGCGTACAGGGGTGGCAGCATCATGTTGCAAAGGTGTTTTGTTGCAGGAGGGACTGGTGCACTTCACAAAATAGATGGCATCATGATGAAAGAACATTGTGTCGAAATACTGAAGACACATTTCAAGAGATCAGCCAACAATTTAACCCAGGATTTACACTGACTCCAGATGCAGTCCGTTGCAAATGCAGTGTGGATGTTCCCTTGTGTTTATCCCTTCCAGCTCCATGGATAAGAACAAGGTTCAAAATACAAGCTCGCACAAGAATTATACAAAATAACGCGAGATCTTGAGAGACCCGAGAGTGACCGAGATGAACCGATCGCAATCACGTGATAACAAGGAAGTGTAATGTAGTGGCTCCCCACCTGGATTTTTGGGCTCTAAATAAAACGTAAGTCGCCCATTAATTTTAATTTTTTGAAGCATTTGTATGTTAAGTCAAGTTTTTACCTTCTCTGACACAGTGGTGGAGGAGTAGACCTCAGAAAATAACAGATGATCCTTAAATCATTTTTAATGATCAAATAGCTATTGAATACAGCGAGATACTGCGGTATTTCCTTGCGGATTGGATCCGGCATCTGTAAAAATAGACTTGTGTTTCATTAGCGAACTGAATTTGACGAGCCAGATTCGTTGTGCAGTTGTCCAGACCAGGGGGGCATTAGAAAATTGACAAGAATGGGAACTATTTGCTGCGGAGGCCAGATCGCAGCCGTAACGTCCTGCATCCAGAGTCAGTGTAAATCCAGGGCAAAGCTTGGGTGCAAATGGGTCTTCCAAATGGACAATGACCCTAAGCATACTGCCAGATTAGTTACAAAGTTGCTTAAGGACAACATAGTGAATGTATTGGAGAGGCCATCACAAAGCCCTGATCTTATTCTCATAGAAAATTTGTGGGCAGAGCTAAAAAGACTGTTTGACCCAAGTCATACAGTTTAAAGGCAATGATACCAAATACCTAAGGCAATGTATGTAAACTTCTGACTTTGAAGAAAGTAATAAAAATAAATTCTGTCAAAAATTACAAATAATTTTGGTAATCCCAACTGACCTAAAACAGGAAAAGTTTAGTTTTGATTTAATGTCACAAAGTAAGAAAATAATGTTATGTGTCTTTTATACAGTGTATGTAAACTTCTGATTTCAACTGTACATGTACCAGTCACTGGAGCATAATAAGCACAGAAATGAGCCTTAATGAATAATTAACTCTGCCAGATGCAGCTAGCTGCTGGTGAAAG
The DNA here is from genome assembly GCA_020510985.1 of Pholidichthys leucotaenia. Lineage (NCBI taxonomy): Eukaryota > Metazoa > Chordata > Actinopteri > Cichliformes > Pholidichthyidae > Pholidichthys > Pholidichthys leucotaenia. Next base: position 324,361,230 of record CM035836.1, on the reverse strand, counting down.
AGTCTCCACTGCCACACTATAATAGTCTTAGACTATAATTTTAAAAAAAAGTTTAAATGACTTCTAGGAAAGACGTATGTGTTCCAAGTTTCAGATGGATGGGGTTAGTGAGTTATGACGAGTCAGACAAAGTAGCTAAGCTAGGCTACTTAGTGGTGAGTATACAGAAGATGCTCACAGGGGATCGCCTGATTGCTGGGGTCTTTCTGCAACTGTGGGGGTTCCCCCTACAGTTGATAGTGCTATGAGATGACTGTTGTTGTGAAATGGCGCTATATAAATAAAGTTGAATTGAATTGAAGGAAAATATACACTACCGTTCAAAAGTTTGGGGTCACCCAGACAATTATTTTGTGTTTTCCATGAAAAGTCACACTTATTTACCACCATGAGTTGTAAAATCAATAGAAAATATAGTCAAGACATTGACAAGGTTAGAAATAATGATTTGTATTTGAAATAATAATTTTTTCCTTCAAACTTTGCTTTCGTCAAAGAATCCTCCATTTGCAGCAATTACAGCATTGCAGACCTAACAAGATTGCACAAGGGTTTTCTAATCATCCATTAGCCTTCTGACGCAATGAGCAAACACATTGTACCATTAGAACACTGGAGTGATAGTTGCTGGAAATGGGCCTCTATATACCTATGTAGATATTGCACAAAAAAACAGACATTTGCAGCTATAATAGTCATTTACCACATTAGCAATGTATAGAGTGTATTTCTGATTAGTTTAAAGTTATCTTCATTGAAAAAAGTGCTTTTCTTTCAAAAATAAGGAAATTTCTAAGTGACCCCAAACTTTTGAACAGTAGTGTATATCCAAAAAAAGTTAGAATGACGAGGGATATGTATAATCACAGTGATTAATAAACTGACTAGGAACATGAATGTATAGCAAGATGAAAAGAATATATAGAGAAAATAGCCATGAAAACCACAGCCTAAGGCTAAGCTAAATCCACTACCAGTCTGATTTACCAGGTCACCTGGGCAAAATAAATACATAAAATAAAATGCTGTATATTATCAGCTGTGGTGTAATGAACCAGGTAGGAACACTGATGTCTAGTTGAGTGAGTAGAATATATAGAGTAGTCAAAAATACCCTGATTGCTTTGCTAAGCTAACTCACTAGTAGCATTGTAGGTGTGTGGATTTGGACCCTTACTGGGAAACGACATTAAAATATGTAGAGATTATAGGGGGGCCTCACTAATTTAAACCTAGTGAGACCAAGGTGGACCCTATATAAAGTACAGTGTTTTGTTTTGTTTTGTTTTAAACTGGTAGCCATTCCATTTACCCAAATTCTTACAGAAAAGCACTGAAAAACTGAAATTTTCATCACATTGACCCTTTAGTCTAAGATCACGCCCTGTTTGTTTTTCAGTCACAGATACTTCACTCCTCCAATCAGGAAGACCAGGAACCACTGACAGACCGAATCCTGATCCAAACCCCACTCCCATCCCACCCACTCCCTGACCTCCCTGCTGACAGACTCTCCAGACACCCTGAAACTGCTGCTGCCACCCAAAAGGATGGAGACAATGGTGGGAAACTGAAGAGGGAAGAGGAGAGAGGTGAAAAGAAAGGGACCCGTGGCACATCCCTGCTGCATCCCCCACAGACCTCCAAAATCTGCTACTTCCCATCATCCACCACCGTTTCCTCCATTGCTCCAAAGGCTAGAGCGTCCAGGCAGTCACCATCTCACGAACACAACACCAACAGCAAATCTGGGCTGAAGCTAAAAGTGTTGGCCTTCACCTCCTGCTCATCTCGCCTCCCCAAACCAAAGAGCCACTGAGGAGGCTCCTCCAACTAACAAGAAACCACTGATGGAAACAGGAGCTGAATGAGGTTTAAATGCACACATTTAACTTATTGGTAAGATTTTATTTGGACAGCTTACAGCGTCTTAATAAAATTTCTATAGAATCTATAGAACAAGTGTAATGTTACACTGTAAAATATCCAAATAAAGTGTTACCAGATTATTTAATGCTGTAATTTTCCAATAAAGTTAGAGATAATAAAGGCTTAAAATCTTGAAAACTTATTTCATAGGTTCCTAAAATTAATCTGACAATGCAAAAGAGCAAGTTATAGATAAAACTTCTCATGTAAATTCTGTTTTAGTGGCAACAGTTTTTATGGACCCTGGGAGGTGTCACAGAGGGAGAAATAATAAATTTGCATGTATGATTTTTTTTAAATAAATCATTACCTCTTGACTTGATTTTCCTTGAATGTAAAAAAAAAAAAAAAAAAAGCTTTTGGCTGTTAATTTTATCCCTTAAAAAGCGCCCCCCCCCCCAAAAAAAAAAGTTTTGAGCATCTTTTTCAAAACTAGAGTATGTCAATCCAGCCAAGCTCTGTACACTTCCAAGTCTTTATATTTGCTCTTGCAATCCTTAAATGTCACGTAAACAAGCAGTAATAAATTGACAATTTAATAATTCAGCTCTTCATCTTATAATGAAGAGCTGCTCATCAATAAAAGCTAAAAGATTCTCATTCATTTGTACAAATGTATTTATTTCTTATTTGTGAGATTAGAAGAAAAATAATGCCACTAAAACCAAAACTCTGTCTGGATAATTTCACCCAAACTATAATTTTAACTGCTGTTATGGCTGATTGAAGATTTTTCTGAAATTCCTCAAATCTTCATCCTTCGCCTTCCTTTTCCAAATGACCTGAGCCTTCTAGCCTTGTCTTCCTCTCCAAACACAATGACTAGTACTACTATTATTACTACTACTACTTCTACTGCTACTACCTGTACCTAGCCTTAACTTACAACCCTAACCCCACTTTCAAATATCCCTTCTTTCTCTGTCCACCCAATCATTGCTTCATTTTGAACTCTTCGATGTCAGAAAATCCAACTTTAGTTCTTCAGCATCTTAAGTGAGGTTCAGTTTGTTTTGTTTTCCAAATTAATTTGTGGTTTTGTTCCTCCTAAAGGTACTTGAATTCTAACATTTTCTATATTCTCAGATAAATTTCCTTCCTTCTGCAAGTAGCTGAGAAAATGTCTCTAAAGAAGGTCAAGGCTGATTTTTTTTTTTCAATGGTTTAAATAAATGAAGTTTAATGAGTCCCAGTATGCTTCAAACCAAACCAAGTGCTTATCACCACCTAATTGACTCAGATTCTATAGAAAAATTTCAGTTTTAAAGTTGATTTCTAAATATTTTACCCTTTTCTATATTAATCTGAGAGGTACAATCTGCTTGCAGATGATAACTCGTGTTTAAAATGCTTGTACATGTCCCACTGGAACATTTTCGTGTATGGGACTGTATATTCGGCCAACAATACTCGTGATAAATGACTGATGGCTCTCCTCGAGCTATACTGATTGGACAACACTTGTCCATGGAGGGCATGTTGGCTGATGTTTTGTTTGTTTTTAGAATGCATCCCACATGGCAGCTCAGACTTGCTCTAATATCATGAAAACAAAATAAATGGCAAATGGTGCTTCTGAATATCTTTGAGCTTAGAGTAAGCTGTTTAGTAGGGCTGGGTAATATGTCCTAAAAGTAAAATCCCACACACAATTTTCAAATTTTAATTTGTATATTTTCTTATTACAAAATGTAGTTTTTATTATTTTAAAGAAATATGAACAAGCATGATTCCCTATTTGGAATAAGGTGCAAACCTGGCTTTAAATTTCTGATTAAAATAATCCCAACATAGCATTTCTAAAATAACTTGTAAAAATAAAATGTTCCTCTATCCTCTTAAAGCTGAATAAACAAAGTGTAAACACATCTCGTTGTTTTTAGTAACTTTTTTGTTTGACAGTGTGTCACTGACCCTGTTTATATGGTCATGAGTAAACCGATTATAATCTCCTTCCTGGAGTTACCTGATTATTGAAACTGTCATGTAAACAGAGTAATCTGATTACCTTTATCAGTTAAAGGCCATTATCGGTTTATGAGAAAACTGATTAACACACCTAGTTTATTTGCCCAATAAACCATTTACTAAGCTGTTTATTGCCTTTATCGGTTTACTCCAGTAATCAGTTTACTCATGACCGTGTAAACAGGGTCACTGATGCCAACACCATGTTTCACTACTTCAGAGACAGGGTGGGGGAGGGGCTTAGAGCTGGAGGCTACCTTGTTTACTCCAGTGAAGAGGAAAATTGATTTTTACGTTTTTTATTTTTTAACATTGTCCAAACAAATTAGTTCAAATTTTGATTTAAAATAGATTTATTACCCAGCCCTGGTCAAAGCTAGGGTCCAGTAAAATCAAAACTAAGCATTTAATGTAGGGTAGGACACATCCTCAGTGCCCAGCAACCTTAAAAATGTGTAGAACAGAGGGTGTGCTACATTTTCTCATTAGCTGTCATTTTGACAGCCAAGGTTTTAAAAAATCTGTCTTGTTATTACCCGTCATGTTAATTTTCACATCTTAATATGCAGCATTTTCAACTTACAAATATTCCAGAGACGCCTAAAAATATATGTGCAAAAAAAGTCTCTTTTGCTGTTATGCCAAATATGATAATTTGATATTGCAGAGCTGTGAATTCATTTATGAAGCTGATAAAGGGCTGATAAAGTGATAAGTATCAGTTGCACCAGCAGGGTTGAGTATAAACCAGTTTTCAGCTCGGTGTCAAAAATCCTGTGTTGTAACTTAATTAGGTTCATTCTAGAGTAGGGCAGAGCATGTACAGTATAATGATACCAGTTCACTTGGAGTAGACAAACTTGAAGAATTCATCATGGGTCATCAGAAAAAAAAAAAAAAAAATCAAATTCACTTCGGCCTAGTTGATTTTTTTTATTTTTTGGGTGGTGGTGGTGGTGTGTGTGTGTGTGTGGGGGGGGGGGGGTCATTACTGCTACTGTATGTGGTGTTGCCAGTAATCACCTGCAGTTTCTACATAGTCCACCTTTAAGATGCCACAATGTTTTTTCTTCACATGTTCAGTTTTAATATGAACCTACATAAAGCAGCATGCAGAAAATGCATGAACAGATACTGGTGAGACAATAGATAATCCCATTTAATGAGTTATAAAGGGGACAGTGGGAATTAGAATAGAATAGACTTTTGTTGTCATTGTATAGTTGTACAGCACAGTGAAATTGTGGAAGTAAAAGTTATAATAGATCACCTTCAGTGACGGTTCTCAAACTTTTCTGTCACTGCTAAGAAATATGTCAATGAGAGACAAAATTCAGTTAATGCAACCTCTGGTGTAGAATCAGAAACTAATTTATAACCCTGTGCTATTAAAGCCTAAAAAATCATTGAACGGAACAGCAGCATTTGTGAGTGCTGTGTAAGGCAGTTAGGGCTACTTTAACTCGTTTTATACGTTGCACAACTTTATTGCATTCATTCAGTCATCTTTACTGCTTAATCCTTTTTGGGCTGTGAGACAACTTTGTTTCTTGAGGTTTTAAAATGGCTTCATTTAAATGAGCAAATGTGTTACCATATTGTCCATGTTGCAGCTCCCAAAGTAAATGCAAGTAATTGTTAAAAAAAATACAGATGCACCAATAAAAAAGTCCTTTCAAAAACATTTGATAGCATCAGACATGCCATACAAAGCTGTTGGTTGGAAGCATACTGAGGTTGATTCAGAAGTTCAGTAACGCCATAAAAATGGTGAAAACTTAGTTATTCCAGTATTACCATTTAAATGAAGAGGGGCATTTTTTTTCCACCTTAAACAAAAACTGACATTTCAACTGTGCTCCATCAGTCATTCTTTAAAGGCATTATTTCCTTTCTCAGTGCTGGATTTCACATTTTCAACTGAGATATGCAGTCGGGACACGTCTGTGTGACGACCTTAACATTTAGTCAATTCAAAGGAAGTTCTTTCACCTGGATTTCCATGGGGGAACAAACCCACTGACATTTTCTCCCTCAAACACCCAGCATAGTCTCACTTATATCAGTAATTATCTGACAGCACTGCTCGCTTTGATATTAGCAACACTATATGCAATAAAATATGCAACAAAGTCACAGGCTCAAACACCAGATCAGACTCTTTGTTGTGCCCATATGTTGTTGGAAATGTATGCAAAAAAAAAAAAGACCTTTGCTTTTTTACTCATGTCACACAGCTGTTAGTGACTCAAGACAATCCAGAAATATCACAAATCACACATGCTGGGATTTAGTCATCAAAACCACAGCAGTGAAATACAGTGGGGGAAATGAGTATTGAACTCGTCAGTGTTTTTCAGTACATAGAGTTCTAATGAGGCTACTCGTGCGAAATTTTCACCAGACTTTGGTATTAACTCCAAAAAATCCACACAGAGAATCAAAATATTTAAGTCTGTAAATAGTTATGTAGTAACTTGGTAATAAAGGGGAATAAAACAGGGGAAAAGTATTGAACACAGTAACTAAAATGTAATCGTGTAGAGGCCTTTGTTTGCATTGACCCCTTCAAGACCCTTCCTGTATAAGAAACTAATCTTCCACAGTGCTCAGGTGGGAGTTTGGACTATTCTTCTAAACAGACTGCCTTTAAATCCTGAAGACTCCAGGGGGCCCTCTTGTGAGTCCTATTCTTTTATTTCCATGAAGTCAGGTGACTGACTGGGTCACTGTCACAACTTGATTTTTTTAATTTTTTTTTTACAAACTAATGGAGATTCCTTCATTGTCCTGCAGAAAGCCCCCCCCCCCCATCTCATCTCATCATCCTGGTGGATGACAGCAGATTATTTTCAAGAGTACTCATGTCCATGATTCCATTCATTGGTACTTTATAGAAAGTCTGCCAGTGACACTTCCACCTCCAAACTTCACTATTGCAGTAGTTTTTTTTTTGTTGTTTTTTTTTTTTTTGAGGGGGATGATGTGCAGTGCTGTTTCGACTTTAAACATTGTGTGTAGTATGACAGTCAAAAAAGTTTTTTTTTTTATCTCATCTGAGCACACTACATTCTCTCAGTATTTCACAGGCTTGTCCAAATGCTGCTTAGCAAACTTTAATCAAGCATCAGTATGTTTTTTTTTTTTCCCTCTAATAATGGAATTTTGTGAGTTAAGCATTTAATGGAGCCCATAGACAGCCTAAGTGACACCCCTGTCCTTCCTCACATGGGACCTTAAATTGGAAAAAAAAATCTTCATGGAAATGAATGGCAAGAGCAAAATTATCTTTTGATCCCAACTGAATTTTGCCACGAGTTACACGTTTGTCAATTTCAAAGATAATTTTCCACGTAAATAATGGCATAGGTTGTTGTCTAACTGTTAAGATATAAGGTAGTGAAAATACATAAATTAATAAACTACAAACACAGACATGTTAAGCTACATCTGTCCCAATTACCATAACCTGACAAGTTAAGCCTGTCACGCTCAGCAAGTCAACTGGATTCAAATATTTTTACTTCTGAAATGTTTCACCATTCATCCAAATTGTATGGTAATACCAAGCAGCATATATGTGTAATTTTTTCCCCACAATGCAATGTTTTTTATTTTTATTTTATTATTTATTTTTACACTATTATTTTACAAACTTAAATAGTGCTCATTTTGTTTATTTTTTCAAAATTATGCTGCTTAGTATTACCGCGGGCGGGGAGTCAGTGAGTGCTTGACAGAGGAAATGGAGCATGAACAAGGCTTGAGTGAGGATGAATATGAATGAGCCTGCGCAGTGAGTCTTTTGGCTCTGACATCTGATAGGCTGCCATGATCATGTGACACGGCAGATCGTCGGTTATGCCTGGGCTGGTTTTTCACTGGTTTTCACACATTACTTTAATGCATACAACTAAAAAAAACCATAACTTTAATGCGTAAAACTCTCAGAAGTAATGTGTAATACTCTGAAAAGTATTGATACCAAAATATCGACTACCTGGTATGGAAGTATCGATATCTAGCAGCCCCGTGTGGAATCTTCGTACGGCCGTGTGGAATAGTGCGTATGGCCCCGTGTGGAATGATGATGGCACTACATCAGAATAATAACAGCGGTAGAAGTGAAATTTTTAATTAATAGTAATTGCATTTTTTTTTCCTGAACACCTCCATACTCAGGGATGCACACCCTCGTACCCTCAGGAAAGCACATTTAAAATCTGAGGCCAGTCTGACAAACAGTTCAAGAGGTATGCATGGGACAGACAGACAAACGCACAGAGATTTGCTGCATTTATAGATAGATGAGGACCAGGCCAAATGGCCTCACAAGGAAGAATCTATTCACAAAAAAGGTGGTTTGTCAAGGGGTGGTCAACACAAGAATAGAAAGACAGGAACACACACGCATACTTGTTTTCATGTTTTATGGGAACTCATTTTCTGATCATCAGTTGTGGGGACTACCCTTTCTACACAGACAGCGATTCCTTGCATTTAGATAGATTAACTTGACACTCTAGGGGGGCAATGGTAGGGGAAACACTGTTACTGTTATACAACAGCCGACAACTTTAATTACGTGGAAAATTATCTTTAAAATTGACAAACATCATATGTGTAACTCGTGGCAAAATTCGATCAGGATCAAGAGATAACTGCACTCTTGCCATTCATTTCAGTGAAGATTTTTTCCAATTTAAGGTCCCACATGTGGAAGTAGGGGTGTGACTTAGGCTTTCTATGGGCTCCATAAATGCTTAACTCACAAAATTCCATTATTGGAGGAAAAAAAAAAACATACTGATGCTTGATTAAAGTTTGCTAAGCAGCATTTGGACAAGCCTGTAAAATACTGAGAGAATGTAGTGTGCTCAGATGAGATAAAAACAAAATGTTTTGACTATCATACTACTGTTAGTACTATTTTTTCCGATTTGAGGTTCCATATGCGTTAGTAGAGTGGGCATGACTTAGGGTCTCTATTATGATGGAGTGCATTGCCTCTTGTTTTCAGTCACAGTTGTACCTGCTGCCTCCAAGTCTTTCTAGAGCCCATTCTAAGTTGTCCTTGGCTTTTGGGTCACTCTTCTGACTCCCTGGTCAGATATCTCACGAGGAGCTCCTGTGCATGGTGGTTGATGAGAGAGTGATGATTATTCAGCTTGTGGATAATGGACCCGATGGTGTTTAATGGAAGATTGTCAAGTTTTAATATACATCTGTAACCAAATCCATCAGTGTGTTTTGACGCAATTAGGCTATGAAGGTCTTGGGAGACCTCTTGGCTTTTACCAAAAACCTTTAATAACCACTCATGAAGTAAGTACCCTGCTGATATTAATTTCCACAGGTAGGAGGTAGAACTACTTTCTAACAACTTACAGGTTTTGGCTGATTCCTTCCCTTGGGGTACTGCTTTTTCTAATGTGTTCAGTACTTTAATGTTTCATTGTTCTTTATTACAAATAACTTTGTTATGAACTTAAATATTTTGATTTTTTTGAGGTAATGCCAAAGTCGAGGGAAAATTTCATGTTAGTTGCCTTACTGGAAATATATCAACTGGAAAAATCTTGACACATTTCACACTTATTTCCCCCAAAGTTTCAAAATTTAATAAATATAATGAAATGTAAAAATGGAATCAGCAAATATTTTACTTTAATTTTAAAAATTGTTTTATTAATTCAGCAGCTGTTTGCATTTTTATCTCACGCACCTTACTGTAAATTATTTTCAGAGATGGTTTCAGTCCTTCACTGTCAATTTTAAAAAGAACCTTACCCTATTCAGCTGGTGTCTTAATTAATACATTCTGAATCTGATTTTCACCCCATCATGTTTTTCCACTGCAACTATTACCATATAATTGTTTGAATTTTCAGTCACTTTCAACCAGTTTTAAAGTCTCTGGCTAGGTGTTGTAAATTCTCAAATTAAAGTCTTCCAAATCAGAAATATTGATGATAAAATCAACATTGTACAGTTCTAATCAAACAGTAATGTTTTTTTTAATGTGGACTTCAATGATAAACGAATCCAGAATCCTATCTACTTTTCAAAACATTTAAAAAGCTCAACACTTCCTGAAGATGTCACAAGAGCTCACTCTCTTTAACTCCTTGAGGAGTTTTAATCTGAAAGAACAGTCACAAATAATAAACAGACTTTTAGCTGTTGCCATTTTTATGATTAAAAAAACAAAACTGAATAATCTTGGTTACATTTCATATTAAAACCTTGCCAAGCATTATCTTGAGGCTTTTTATTTTGAAACAATTGATGCGATATGGACAGAAAACTGACAATCAAAAAGAGTCAAGTAAATGACACTAGATTTGTGTGATCCACAGTAATTACAACTTTAAAATCTTTAAAAGCTTAGACAAATGTCAGCAATAATTGTTCATTCTATGCACAAATAATGTCTCAAAAACAATAACAAATAATAATAATAAAAAAAACTTCAAAAATGAACAAAGGCTTAAAGCTCACAATGCAAAATTTAAAGGGTGATGAGCCCTAAATGGTCCCAGGGTGAAATCCCGGACAAGCCCCATTTGTCACAAGTTTGAATTTAAGAAACTTAGTGAACAAATACAACAATAACAAAACTCTAATTCATAGCGGGTATTCTTTGATCAATACTTCTATACAAAATGCCTCAAACTAAAAAGTTAAATCATCTGTATAAAATATACACTTAGAACTCCACAACAAAAGCTTAAAAAAATTGTCAGACTTTATTTGAGAATTTCCAGCAGTTTTGTAGTGTTTACAGATGGCTCACATTTCAGTCACTGTATTTAAATATTAATCGTTTCATATCTGTGCTGTGTCATTCATGCAGTATCTGCTGTGGACATGCTTTTATTTCGAAAACTTGAAGGTTGTGTTTTTCCTGTTAACACTTGGGTCTCACTTGATGGTTTTAAGTTATTTTTTGTGCAATAACTCTGAAGGGGTGTCTCCTCATTTACTTTTATTTATGTAATGAGATGTGTCTCAGTGACTGTAATTATTATTATTGTATCTTGTGAAAGATCTCCATCTGAAACTGCACTTTAAGACATGTTTTTTTTTTTCTTTTTTTAATCCTGTTGCAGTCATGTGAAACTAAATGAAAACTTTTAATGCCTGTATTCTTGTGATTGGTCAATGAGGCCCACTGGTACTCATTGGTCGGTATTTATTGATCCTATCCTGTTATTGGCTGACATTTATTTTGATGCTGCTGAAATAAAATCTAATCTTCACCACAAATGGAGTCCATCTCATTTTTTTATAATGGGAACTGTCATCATTGTACTGCTATACTACAAGGGCCGATGGAGAATTTAAAAAAAGGGTTGTTTAGGGGCTCTATGCAAGACTGTGTTTGGAGTTCAAACTCTTGAAAAGTGAAAAAAAAAAATTCTCCCCTCAGAACAAAAACATACAGTATATAAACTAACATGTACAATACATAGCTACTGTACATGATTGGCTGTATGGACTGAATGACAATAGAGCTGGCTTCTTCATATAAAGCTATAACGTTTGGTCATTGTCTAGATGAACAAAAAAAAAGATTACTTAAAATTGATTCACTTTGAATCAGCATCTATGGTCATTGCAAATTCACATTTTTTTATGGTTTCAGAGAAAAGTGGGAAATTTACAAGAAAAGTCACAAATTAAAGAGAAATTTTGTAAATGTATAAAACAAAGTGGTCAATTTATGAGGGAAAACTACATTTACAAGAAAAAAGTTGCATTTACAAGAAAAGTCAAATTTGAGAGGTTTCACATTTTTAAGAAAATTGTAAATTTATGAGGAAAAAGTTACAAATTTACAAGAAAAGGGAGCAAATGTATTAGGAAAATGCACAATTGAAGAAAGTCAAATTTATAATAAAGCTGCAAATTTATAGGAAAAAAATGACAAGAAAAAAAGTTGAAAGTACTTGTAATTCTCCCTCAAAAAATGTTGAGGATGAACTTGTAGCTTGAGGCCCCCTAGGAAGCTGAGATACTTCAATGTGTGCAACAAGATACTGGAGCTTTTCTACCATGCCGTTGTTGCCAGCGCCATCTCCTCTGTTGCTGTCTGTTGGGGTAGCAGTATCAGAGCCAGCGACACCAACAGACTTGACAAGATTATCAAGAAGGCTGGCTCCGTTATTGGTCTCAGGCTGGAGACTGTTTGAGAATGTCGTGAAGGGGAGGGCACTGAACAAACTGTTATCCATTATGGGCAACTCTGACAGACAGCGGAGCACTTTCTCCAGCAGACTGCTACAGCTCTGCTGCCGAACGGTATGGTACAGGAAATCTTTCCTGCCACATGCCATTCACTGTACAATAACTCACTCTAATGTTGAATTCTGGTCATAACTGCTTGCTCATAACCTTGCAGCCTAATTGGTACCTCACATTGCACCCTGTGCCTGATAGTCCTGTATTGTACAGCAAGTATGATGTATCTATCTATACAGGTCATCATCTGTGATGTATATAAAGTTACCTAGCCAGGTTTACTTTCCTGGTTAATTCCTTTGTCTATTATGCTGTGTGTGTTTGTCGTTTTGGTCGTCGACTGTCACGCTGCTGTTACAATATAATTTTCCAGTTTGGGATCAGTAAAGTACATCTATCTATCTATCTGCAATCATCCAACTAATATGTAAATGTTGATCATAAATGAGCTCCTCAATACACCCGCACACCTTGCTTCAAAACAATTTCTCAAATCTGAGTACGGAAGTTGGTAAGGGATGGTTAATGACAAAAAAAAAAATTGCCCGTCCACACCTGTGCCTTGAGTTTGATTCTTCATTGTAACTTTTTGTCACTGCTGTCTGTTTGCTAAAACTTCCTCTTTCAAGATTCACTTTGTATTGGTTATTAATTTCTTTTACACAATAAATACTGTACATATTTTTAACTGGTTAAGTGTTGGGTAATGGGTAAGCGTGGGAAATAAAAACGTTTCAGGAAATTGCTAGGAAAAGGTAACCTGTGGCACACATATATGCACATATGTTGGTTTCAGATGCTCCACAGATATATCATTGTATGCTTATTGTATACTTCACGTCTCAGGGGAACAAAGGGACTGAGCCTTCCAGAGGTAAAGGGAGGGTGTGAGATCTGGCCTTTTGTTTCAAGGAGATGGCCTTGAGAGATTTCCTGACCACCGGAGACTAGGAGGTGGATGGTGTTAAGATCGGGGGAAGTTACATTGTGACTGGGATTAAGTACCATGTGACTGTATGTTTGATTAAGCCCCATGTGATTGTATGTTTGATGTCCTGGTATAAAAGGACAGATGTGAGAAGATTCATCCTCTTTTTCTGCTTTTGAATGTTGGAGAATGTCATTGTGAATAAAGCTAAACCTGAGGAATACACTCAGTCTCGTCCTTCACAACTCTCCACACTGGTGACCTTACGACGAAGCATGAGCAGAAGTAATTCTCCTGAGCCGGACTTGTCAGAAGCCAGCCTGACGAATGCCGCCACGTTCCAGCTGCCGGACTTCTGGCAGAGCAGTCCGCGCTCCTGGTTTAGCGCGGTCGAGGCGCAGTTCAACCTCCGGAGAATTTCGAGAGACGACACAAAATTCTACCATGTGGTAGCGAAGCTGGACAACCACACAGTCCAGAGGGTGGAGAGCCTGGTCAACCACCCACCGGACAGCGACAAGTACGGCACATTGAAGGCTGCGCTTATCAGCCACTTCACCCCCTCGGTGCAACAGCGAGCAGAGGGGCTCCTGGCGTTGATGGAGTTTGAGAACGACAGACCCGCAGACCTGATGGGGAAGATGCTGAGGTTGAGAGACTCTGATGATGACAGCTTTATCTTCACCCACCTTTTCCTCAGGACCCTACCGTCAGCGGTGAGAGTGACCCTGGCCGATTCACCGCTGTTGGCCCGACGAGACTACCACGAGCTGAGCCAGGAGGCGCAGCGACTCGTTGACGCCCACAAACGGAGCGCAGCTTTGGCCGCAGCAGCAGAGCTAGGCGCGACGTCCGGAGACGGCATGGGGCCAGAGGCTGCAGCACCAGACTCACCGACGACGGCAGCAGCAAGGGCCAGGCGACACGGAGCGGACGACGTCCTTTGCTTCTACCATCGCTGTTTCGCAGAGAGGGCACGCAAGTGCATCCGACCGTGTCACTTCAAGAGCTCGGGAAATGCCAAGGCCGGGGGTCGGTAGCAGCCGCGGCCCTCGGAGAAGAGAACAAGCTGCTCTACCTGAAGGACGCACGCTCGGGGAGGCAATTCCTCGTGGACACAGGCTCCCAGCTGAGCTTCATCACGCCTTCCTATGCGGACCGGCTGGCGCCTTCCAGTGGTCCCCGGGTGACAGCAGCAAACGGCTCGGCGATTAAGACCTTCGGTGAGAGGACTCTGCTTCTGTCTTTGCAGGGCCGTACATTCGAGTGGACTTTTGTTGTAGCGGCAGTCAATTTCAACATGTTAGGGGCTGATTTTTTGTGCTCACATGGTATATTGGTTGACCTTGCTAACAGACACCTGGTTAATGCACTCTCCTTTTATTCTATTCCCTGCACAGCTCGAGTGGCCCCGCCAACTGCACAAGCCAACGTCACAGCTGCGGGTGGTAAGTTCCACACACTCCTCACTCAGTTCCCAGCACTCACGGTCCCAACGTTTTCGGCGACAGTGGTTAAACATGGGGTGGAACATTTTATTACTACCACCGGCCCACCCGTTTTTGCAAAAGCTCGGCACTTGGACTCAGCTAAACTGACCATAGCGCGCGAGGAGTTTGCCAACCTGGAAAGACTGGGCATCATCAGGAGGTCGAAGAGCCCCTGGGCTTCGCCGCTCCATATGGTCCCAAAGGCTGATGGCTCGTGGCGACCTTGCGGTGATTTCCGCAGGTTGAATAACGCTACAGCGCACGACCGCTATCCGATCCCGCACATCCAAGATTTTTCGGTGCATTTGGCAGGGGCGCGCATTTTTTCTAAAATAGATTTGGTACGCGGTTACCACCAGGTTCCAGTGCGCGCTGAGGACATACCCAAAACAGCGGTAATAACTCCTTTCGGGCTTTTTGAGTTCTTGCGCATGCCGTTTGGGCTTAAAGGCGCAGCGCAGACGTTCCAACGCATGATGGACGCGGTTCTGCGCGACCTCCCCTTCGTGTTCGTCTACTTGGACGACATATTGGTAGCCAGCGTGTCCGAAGACGAACACGAAAACCACCTCACAGCAGTTTTCCGGAGGTTGGCAGAGCACGGGTTAATAATCAACCCAGCGAAGTGTCAGTTTGGGGTGGCGCAGATTGATTTTTTGGGGCATCGCGTCTCTCCAGAAGGAGCGGTTCCTCTGCCCGACAAAGTGTGCGCAATAACAAATTTTCCCCAACCACAAACGGTCAAAGCGTTACAGGAGTTTTTGGGAATGGTGAATTTTTATAACCGTTTCCTCCCTCACGCAGCGCAGCTCATGCAACCATTGTATGCTGCACTAAAAAAAACAAAAACCCACAAACAAAATCGAATGGTCTCCGGAGCGGGAGCGCGCATTCGCTGAAGTCAAAATAGCCCTGGCAAACGCTGCGTTGTTGGCACATCCAGACCCAATGGTCCGCATAGCGCTCACTACTGACGCGTCAGACGTGGCCATAGGAGCGGTCGTGGAACAGTATGTAGCAGGAGCTTGGCAACCGCTCGCCTTTTTCAGCAGGACCTTGCGCGATAGTGAATGAAAATACAGCGCATTCGACAGGGAGTTGTTAGCTCTCCACTTGGCCATTCGCCATTTCCAGTTTTGGCTGGAGGGACGCAGTTTCATCGCATTCGTGGATCACAAGCCGCTGACTTTCGCGATGGCCAAGATTACAGAACCATGGTCGGGCCGGCAGCAGAGAAAGCTGGCCGCCATCTTGGAGTTTACTACCGATATCCAGCATGTAGCGGGTAAACTTAATGTAGTGGCGGACTGCCTCTCGCGCGCCGTGGCGGCTCCAGCCCGCGCAGAGGTAGATTTTGCAGCCATGGCCGCGGACCAGGTTAGCGACGCGGAAGTGCGCGCAGCCCCAGTCCGCATAGGGATAGATTATGCAGCCATGGCCGCGGATCAAGTTGCCAACGCGGACGTGTGCGCGCTCCAGTCTGGACCAACAGGGTTAAGGCTGGAGAACAGGGTGCTACAAGATGGTATGCCCCCCCTAATCTGCGATGTCTCCACGGGACAACCGCGCCCGGTGGTGCCGACCACGTGACGCCGCCGCGTTTTTGACTCGATTCATTCTCTGGCGCACCCGGGGGTGCGCGCGTCGGTCAAAATGGTAGGAGAGAAATTTGTATGGCCGTGCCTGCGCAAGCAAGTCAAGGAGTGGGCAACAGCCTGCGTGGCTTGTCAGCGAGCCAAAATACACAAACACACTAGAGCTCCCTTGGAGCCTTTTCACGTCCCGGCTAAGCGATTCGATCACGTGCATGTCGACCTCGTAGGCCCCCTCCCGCCGTCACAGGGGTGCACACACCTTTTGACAATGGTGGACCGCACCACGCGTTGGCCGGAAGTGGTCCCACTGGCATCAACCACAGCCGAGGAGGTGGAGCGCGCGTTTCTAACAGCATGGGTAGCGCGTTTCGGAGTTCCGTCGAACATTACGTCTGACAGAGGTCCTCAATTTGTTTCCGAGCTCTGGTCAGCGATGGCCCGCAGCCTGGGGATAACGATCCACCGCACTACCGCATACAACCTGCAGGCTAATGGTTTATGTGAACGTTTCCATAGGTCACTGAAAGCAGCCCTCAAAGCGTCGCTTACGGATGCAAATTGGGTGGACAGGCTACCATGGGTTTTATTGGGGTTGCGTTCTGCACCTAAAGAGGATTTAAAAGCCTCCCCAGCTGAGTTAGTTTTTGTGCAGCCACTCCGGCTGCCCGGGGAGTTTCTCCCGGATAATCCTGCACCAGAGTGCCCCCCCGCTCAGCAGTTGCAGAGCGACACGGGAGCGAGCACGCTTTCTGGCCCAGTTCATCACAGCTTCCCGCGCGTTTTTGTGCCTAAAGCTTTAAAAAATGCGGAGTTTGTTTTTGTCAGACATGATGCACACCGCCCACCCTTACGCCCACCTTATGACGGACCATACAGAGTGCTGGAAACAGGGGATAAGCATTTTTTGCTAGATTTGGGGGGCAGGAAAGAAATGATTTGTATAAACAGGCTCAAACCCGCTTTTGTGCTGGCTGACGAAGTGGTGCAGTTGGCGAGGGCTCCTCGGTGCGGCAGACCCCCTAGAGAGCATTCCCCAGAACACCCACAGAGATTGACTAACAGTTCTAATCCTCAAACAGCAGCTCCACAGCGGGAAGACGCCGCGGGGGTGGTAAAGCCCGCTTACAGCATATATGGAAGGCGACTGAGGCCCAAGCAAAATTTGGACTGATGTGTAATAATGTGACCATGACTTGCAAACTGTATTGCATTTGTTCCATCTTAGACGTTTGGGGGGGGGGGGGGTCATGTGGCACACATATATGCACATATGTTGGTTTCAGTTGCTCCACAGATATATCACTGTATGCTTATTGTATACTTCACGTCTCAGGGGAACAAAGGGACTGAGCCTTCCAAAGGTAACGGGAGGGTGTGAGATCTGGCCTTTTGTTTCAAGGAGATGGCCTTGAGAGATTTCCTGACCACCGGAGACTAGGAGGTGGATGGTGTTAAGATCGGGGGAAGTTACATTGTGACTGGGATTAAGTACCATGTGACTGTATGTTTGATTAAGCACCATGTGATTGTATGTTTGATGTCCTGGTATAAAAGGACAGATATGAGAAGATTCATCCTCTTTTTCTGCTTTTGAATGTTGGAGAATGTCATTGTGAATAAAGCTGAACCTGAGGAATACACTCAGTCTCGTCCTTCACAACTCTTAACAAACCGATTGGTTTAGACACATTACAACTTTAACCCTCCACCTACAGTGGTGTGAAAAAATGTTTGCCCCTTCCTGATTTCTCTTTTTTTTTTGTATGTTTGTCACACTTAAATGTTTCAGATCATCAAACAAATTTAAATATTAGATAACAATAACACAAGTAAACACAAAATGTGGTTTTTAAATGAAGGTGTTTATTATTAAGGGTAAAAAAAATCAAAACCTACATGGCCCTGTGTGAAAAAGTGATTGCCCCCCCCCCCTCTGTTAAAAACTAAATTAACTGTGGTTTATCACATCTTTAGAAAGCTGAGTTCAGTTTCTCGAGCTACATCCAGGCCTGATTACTGCCACACCTGTTCTCAATCAAGAAATCACTTAAATAGGACCTGCCTGACAAAGTGAAGTAGAACAAAAGATCCTCAAAAACTAGACATCATGCTACTATCCAAAGATATTCAGGAACAAATGAGAAACAAAGTAATTGAGATCTGTCAGTCTGGAAAAGGTTATAAAGCCATTTCTAAAGCTTTGAGACTCCAGTGAACCACAGTGAGAGCCATTATCCACAAATGGTGAAAACATGGAAGAGTGGTGAACCTTCCCAGGAGTGGCCAGTCAACCAAAATTACCCCAAGAGCACAGCGACGACTCATCCAAGAGGTCACAAAAGACCCCACAACAACATCCAAAGAACTGCAGGCCTCACTTGCCTCAGTTAAGGTCAGTGTTCATGACTCCACCATAAGAAAGAAACTGGGCAAAAATGGTCTGCATGGCAGAGTTCCAAGACGAAAACCACTGCTGAGCAAAAAGAAAATAAAGGCTCGTCTCAGTTTTGCCAGAAAACATCTTGATGATTGCCAAGACTTTGGGGAAAATACTCTGTGGACTGATGAGACAAAAGTTAAACCTTTTGCAAGGTGTGTGTGCCATTACATCTGGTGTACAAGTAACACAGCATTTCAGAAAAGGAAAATCATACCAACAGTAAAATATGGTGGTGGTAGTGTGATGATCTGGGGCTGTTTTGCTGCTTCAGGACCTGGAAGACTTGCTGTGGTAAATGGAACCATGAATTCTGCTGTCTACCAAAAAATCCTGAATGAGAATGTCTGGCCATCTGTTCGTGACCTCAAGCTGAAGCGCACTTGGGTTCTGCAGCAGGACAATGATCCAAAACACACTAGCAAGTCTACCTCTGAATGGCTTAAGAAAAACAAAATGAAGACTTTGGAGTGGCCTAGCCAAAATCCTGACCTGAATCTGATTGGGATATTTTGACATGACCTTAAAAAGGCGGTTCATGCTCAAAACCCATCCAGTGTGGCTGAATTACAACAATTCTGCAAAGATGAGTGGGCCAAAATTCCTCCACAGCGCTGTAAAAGACTCATTGTCAGTTGTCGCAAACGCTTGATTGCAGTTGTTGCTGCTAAGGGTGGCCCAACCAGTTATTAGGTTTAGGGGGCAATCACTTTTTCCACACACGGCCATGTAGGTTTGTATTTTTTCCCCTTAATAATAAACACCTTCATTTAAAAACTGTATTTTGTGTTTAATTGTGTTATCTTTGTCTAATATTTAAATTTGAAGATCTGAAACATTTAAGTGTGACAAACATACAAAAAAAAAGAGAAATCAGGAAGGGGCAAACACTTTTTCACACCACTGTAGATATCCACAAGCTTAATATTCACTTAATATTAAAGCATGTAGTATATACAGTATATGCAGTATAGTATTTGTTATTTTATTTCCTTTTTTTATTACTCTACTGCTGTTGACTGCTGGAAGATACCACATAAGTTTCGTTGTACTTTACACAATGAAGCCTCTAATATTACTTGATCTCATGATATGGATTCCAGAGACTTGTGGAATGTGCTATGATTGTTGACTGCTTTGTGACGACCCTGGCATTTTTATTTAGCCAACTCTTGACGCTAAGTGTTCGCATCTCTTGTGCTAGTTGCAAGTATTCTTTCCACTGTGATTTTTTTTCACTGACTGACAATAGTACATTTTACATTTGCAACTTTCCTCTCAAATGTGAGAATTGTTTTTGTGTATTTAAAACTTCTTTACAAACCTTTTTTTGTGTTTTTTTTTAATATACTTGCGTTTTTTTCCTTTTTCTCATAATTTTACCATTTTTCTCCTAAAAATGTCATGTTTTACTCTTAAATTTGTGAGTTTGTTTTCTCTTATGTTTGCTTTTTTTCTCCCAGAGTTTTTATTACAGGTAAAATAGAGGTTGCAGACCATGGTGCTGGTATGTTGCCTTCCATTTTTTCCAAGAACTACTTCTTCATCATTATCGTCATCATGGCTGTCACTCCTTTTGGTTTTCAGCATGAAGATGGAGCAATGCCTCTGCCATCTATCAGACACTTGGGCTTAAGGACATTTTTCTGCATTATTCCATTGTCAGGATCAGAAAACAGAAAAGAAAATGGAGAGAACAAAGATGGAGTGTTGGGGGGCTGAAAGTTTCACAGATTTTAACCTCATGTCAGAGTTCAGGGCTGGATGACCAACCAGAGACACCAAACCTTCCCACGGTTCATCTCCCACTTGGAAAACATTTAAAAAATTGTTGTAAATTTTGTCTTTGAGGAGCAAGCTTTGTCTTTAGTGTGTGATTCTACATCCTGTAGAATTCGTCTGTTCAGCCGGATGAAAAACTGTGGTCTGCAAAAACAAGCAAGCAAAGTTTATTTGTATGGCACTTATCACAAAGTGCTTCACAGCAAATTAAAATTTACAAATACACAAAAATTAAAATCAACAGAAATAAGATAAAATATACATATTCATAGGGATAAAAAGAGAAAACAGTGAAGAAATAAAAGCCATTCAATGAGAGCTAAAAGCCTGTCTAAACAAATGAGTTTTTAACTCCTTCTTAAAGGAGTCAACAGACTCAAGGCAGCGCAAGGACAGGGGAAGTGCATTCCAAAGCCGTGGTGCAGTGGCCTGGAAAGACTGATCTCCATGGGTTCTGAATTTGGTCTGAGGGACCACCAGGAGTCTCTGGTCTGACGATCTTAGTGATTGTGTCGTGGCATAAGGAGTCAAGAGGGCTGAGATGTATGAAGGGGCTTGGCCATTAAGAGTTCTAAAAGTCAAAATTAAAATCTTAAAATGAAATCTAAAAGCAACTGGCAACCATTGAGGGGACGATAAAACTGGGGAAATGTGTTCCCTTTTCTTTGTAAGGGTTAAAAGCCAAGCTGCTGCATTTTGCAGTCTGAATGCGGGCAACAGCAGTTTTGTTAAAACACATTAAAAGGGCATTACAATAATCTAAGCGAGACGAGATAAAAGCATGATGATCATGGAAATGATCATCATAGCAATGATCATTTCCAATTCAGGTGTTGAGACCATAGGTCTAAGTTTTGCTATATTCCTCAGATGAAAAAAGCAATTTTTGACTAGTTGCCGACCATGGCAGTCCAGTGACATAGCATTGCCAAAAACAACACCCAGGTTACGCAGGCTGAGCTAGACAGAAGAGCCTAGGTGACCTAAGTGTTACTTTATCAGAGAAATTTTACTGTCTGGAGCGATGATCAGTGTTTCTGTCTTGTTAAGATTTAATTGTAAGCCTTCTGATAATCCTCTAGATGATTTTTTATTAGTTAAACCAACTTCTAAGGGGGTAATGTCAGTTTTATATAATTTAATTTCAAATTTACAATCTTCTTCTCTGGCCGCTATCAAATTGAACTGGGAACAAGATCTTAATTTTACTTTTACTGATGAACTGTGGGACTCTATTCTTGGCCAGGTTCACACTGTATCAATGTGTGCTCGTCACGCTCTTATTCAATTTAAGATTGTATACCGGATGCACCTGTCCAAGGTTAAGTTAGCACGTATTTACTCGGATATAGACCCAACTTGTGAAAAGTGTGGTAGCGCTCCTGGCACTTTGCTTCACATGTATTGGTCCTGCCCTGCATTGATGAATTTTTGGCATTCTGTTTTTATCACTATGTCTGAAGTCCTGCAATATCAAATTAAACCTGATCCATTATGCGCCATTTTTGGTGTGGCTCCAGAACTTGTCTTGCCAAGTTCCAAATTAAAAGTATTCAAATTTTCATTATTATTGGCCAGACGTGCTGTATTACTGAAGTGGAAAGACTCTTCGCCCCCTTCACATTTACAGTGGATAAAAGATATAATGTCCTGTTTGGATTTAGAAAAAATCAGATATACAGTCTGTGGCTCTGAAAACAAATTCTATAAATTATGGCGCCCGTTTCTTGATTTCTTTGAAAGACCCACGATTATAGTTTCTGAGTAGCTCATATCCCCTTTACCCCACCCCCACTTCACACACACAATTTTTCTTTGTATTTTTTTTTTTTTTTATTGTTTATTTAAAGGTTTTTGTGTTTTGAAGCATTTACATTTGTTGGCTTTAAGTTCTAGTTTTTTACTGTTTGGTTGAAACAAAAATGAAAATTTCTAATACTTTGTATTGTATTGATACTTCAATTAATAATAATAAAAAGACCTTTGAAAGAAAAGAAGATTTAATTGTAAGAAGTTATTGTTTAACCATTTGTTAATGGCAGACAGCCAAGAGATTAAATTTTATAAAATGTTCAGCTCATTTTCTTTAAAAGAACAGTAAAGCTGAATGTCGTCTGTGTAACAATGGTAAGAAACACCCTTAAACTGATTAATAATCTGGCCAAGTGGGGTGCACTGAATGCACTGAGGAGCTCATTTAGAAGCAGACTACATCATCCTAGGTGCACAACCGAGAGGTTTCGCAGGTCCTTCCTACCTACGGCTGTCAGACTGTACAACCTAAGCAGGGCTGCTCGTAGAGATAGCAAAAAGACTTGACAACCTAATAGTACTGAATGCAAAAGACGCAATAGACTTACACAATGGTCCCCTCCGGTATACAACTAGGAAAATGCCGGTAGCTACGGAGGGTGACAATATGTATGGGTACATAACCATACCATGTAGGATAACTAAGTAGACGGTTATGCTGTTTCATTCCATCTAGCTACAATGCTCCGCACTGTGTGTTTATATATTTACATATTCATTCCATCTAGCTACAATGCTCCACACTGTGTGTGTTTATATATTTACATATTTATTCCATCTAGCTACAAGGCTCCGCACTGTGTGTGTGTTTATATATTTACAAATTTAATCCATCTAGCTACAATGCTCCGCACTGTGTGTGTTTATATATTCATATATTATTCCATCTAGCTACAATGCTCTGCACTGTGTGTTTATATATTTATATATTTATTCCATCTAGCTACAATGCTCTGCACTGGGTGTCTATATATTTATGTTTATATGTACATATGTATACTCGCTGCTCTTGTTTTGTTTTTTTTCTTGCCTTCTGATTGTTGCTCAGAGTGTTGCTATCCCTGTGCTGTTGCAATCCTGGAATTTCCCCATTGTGGGACTAATAAAGGCTTATCTTATCTTAAATACAATAAAAACAGAGTAGGGCTCAGAATTGAGCCTTGAGGAACCCCACAGGGAAGTCCTTTAACCTCTGACATCTTCTCATTAAACAAAACACAAAAACCTTTGTCAGTTAAATAAGATGAGAACCATTTCAGAACTAATCCTGAAATACCAAATGTGTCCTTCATCCCATTTATCAATATATTGTGGTCCACCGTGTCAAAAGCAGCGGTGAGATCCAACAACACCAGAACCGAGTACTGACCAGAATCTGCTGTCATCATGATGTCACTGGAAACTTTAATTAGCGCTGTCTCAGTGGAGTGCATTTTGCGGAAACCAGACTGGAAGGTGTCTAAGATTTTATTTCTCTCTATGAATGTAGTTAATTGCTCAGCTACTACTTTCTCAAGCGTTTTGGATAAGAAGGGAAGCTTTGAAATTGGCCTGTAATTGTTCAATTCTGTAGGGTCTAAGTTTTGTTTCTTTAATTTGGGTTCAACCACTGCTTGTTTACTGTGCACCTCACCGGGCTGCACGGTGGCGCAGTGGTTTAGCACTGTGGCAGCACAGTTTTACCCTCGGCCGGGGGATCGCGGGGATCATGAGATCGTGGGTTCGATCCCAGCCCCCGACCAACAGTGAGCTGTGTGGAGTTTGCATGTTCTCCCCGTGTTGCGTGGGTTTACTTGGGGATTTCTCCGGTTTCCTCCCGCATACCAAAAACATGTAGGTTTAGGGCGCTCGCGCATGCAGCGACCGGCAGCCGATGGCTTGTCACCAGGCTGCAAACCAAATCTACCTACGGGTACAAATAAGTAACAAAAAAAAAAAAAAAAAAGAACTGGGAACAGTGCCTGATAAAAGTGACCAATTTATGATTTTGACAATTAAAGGCCCGATAGAGTCAAATATTTTGAAAAGCAGTGATGTTGGGAGGATATCTAAGGGGCATGAAGAGGGCTTCATAGAGGCCAGAAGACCATTTACATCCAGTAGTGTGACTGCAGTGAATCAGGACCACGTGTTAGAGGGGGCCTGATTCAGGCCAAGGTCTTCAGCAGATGGTGTAGTGCTTGCTCTAATATCATTCACCTTATTCACCATAAAATTTGCAAAGTCATTACATTCAGCATTAGAATAAGCAGGAACCATGGCTAAATCAAGTGAGACAATGGAGTTAATGGTGCCAAACAAAAACCTGGGATTTCCCTTGTTTAAGGATATAAGCTGAAGAAAGTAATTTGTTTTCGAATCCTTCATCATATCATTTAGTGAGGTTATGAGGTCTTTGAGGTGGAGTCTGTGCACCTCAAGCTTGGTGGCCTTCCACAAACGTTCCACCTTCTGACAACTTCTTCTAAGAATACAGATCTCTTCATTTAATCAAGGGCATGGTTTCTTAGGAGAAGTATAGCTATATTTAATAGGATCCACTTTTTCAAGTACCAATAGGCACTGTTGGTTAAAGCAATCCACCATAGAATTTACATCCTCACATCCTGCAACAAGGTGAGTGTCAAAAGTCTTCAGGTGAGTGAATTCATCCTGTCGTTGCCACGTTTCAGTCAGAAATAGAAAATCCAGGTTTTCTTTCCCAATCAAATCGTTCAGGAAAAATGATTTGTTTGAGATGGAGCGAGAGTTCAGCAGCGCCATCTTAATCCGTGATGGCAGTGCAGCGTCATGCCCAGCTGACTGAATGTTGACAGCTGTCAGACAGCGGTATTGTGGAGTAGAAATTCTCCGAGAGCAAAGGCAACGGTAGAACAGGTCATACCGGAAGCGGTGGCATGGGGTTGTAGTCCTCCTCAGGTATTTGCACGTGGATGGGACACAAACAACTTGTGTATCCCTCTCGGTTTAGGTGGCTGGTGCGCCTCAGCCTCACCTGGACGCTGGCTAGGGATCCACGCCTCCGTGGCCTTCTACGCAGTGGAGGCGGCAGCAGTAGACTTCCAAGTGACAGGTCAGCACAAACCAATGGTGGAGCAAAGAAGCATCGGCCCCACTTTGCACTGTGTTGATTCCATAGATGCCTTAGTTTGCATCAGCATTGTACAGTCATGACATAGCTCAGAAGGGTATGTTAAAATGGCTTCAGATAGACATAGCAGGAATAAAAATGCCAGCAGTGAAAGAGCAGCAGAGGCCGTACCAGTCACAGGCGCCATTTTTGCCAATATGAAAACACCACACAGGAAGGAATTTAATCAGGAGGGAAGCTTCACTACACCTGCTTGCTCAAACGTGCTCAGAGTTGTAAATATAGACAACAACGAATAAAAATCTCAACTAACAGCTGCTCACTGCATCATTCTTCTTCTGTGGTTGCTGGGCTTTGGTGAAGCTTTGACATAAAACACTGAAGCACACAAACAGAAGATTATGTATTTGCTGTTTAGCCTTTAAATGAACCTGAGACATATTGCAGTGTCTATTTATAATCTATGTCTCTTTTTTTGTTACTTTCTTCTCCTTCCTCCCTCTGTTGTTACTTCTTTGTTGTTGTTTGCCCCACCCACATTAGTTTCACCTGCTTGTCTTCAGTTAAACACAGGCATACAAGCACTTACATTCTCTCTGATTTAACCATGTTCTACTTGGAGTTTCTCTTGCTAGTATACTTGAGTACTTTGAATTCTTCATGAATAACATGGACTGTTTTCAGGACTATTCCTTTACCAAATTGATTACTGGGTTTCTGTGGCAGTTTGCGTTGTTGTCGTGGTTGTGAACCCTGCCTTCATTGAACACTTTTGGATTTTAGACTTTTAATCTCACCACCCCATCCTCAAAAAAAAAAAAACAGATTGTCCCAGCTGTTATATGTGGGATTTGACTCTCGGGGCTTGGACTGGCTTTATTATCATGAACAACACAATATACACTCCAGCCGTAGCTCGCCTGACGTCATTACCCCAACCCCCTCGGCCAGGCTACGGCTGGAGTGTATATTGTGTTGTTCATGATAATAAAGCCAGTTCAGTGTTCAGTTGAGAGAGGCACCCGTTTCATGTTATTCGGACATCACATTTGGCGATGAGGATTAAAATGGGGGCGTGTATTAGACAACCACCTCCATTTTTACAGTCTCCGGGCACACCAGCTATACCATGAGCCCGCTGGAGGGAGAAGTTCGACATGTACGTGGCTGCAGCCGGCCTTAGTGGCATCGATGAGGAGAGACGGAGGAGCCTAATTGGTCACTACCTCGGTGAGGAGGACCAACGGGTATTTTTTGGGCTGTATGGCAGCGGCTCGCGGAAAGACGGTTTGGAATTAATGGACTGTGTTTTCGGTGATCATTCCACCGTCATGGTGCAGAGATATGAGTTTTTTGACCACCAACAGCAAACAGGTGAGTCCACTCAGTCCTTTTTTATGGAGCTATGCAGCCTAGCAAGAGAATGCGCCTTCGGGCCTATTGAGGAGTTGCTGGTCTGGGATAAGCTAGCCCACGGTACTAACAATGTGTGGCTGAAGAGCAAGCTAAAGCTAACTAAAGATACTCTCTCGTTGGAAAACGTGTTTGAACTGGTTAGGCAGAGTGAGTCCACAGTTCAATGGAGTTTGTCGGTGTTGGCTAAAGGGAGTATAGCCACTCAAGTTTCCTCGCCAAGCACAGCCGTTAGCAAGGTGGCTAATTCTCCAGGGCGGATCCCCAGGAGGCGGTGGACTACGGCACAGGACAGGGCCTGCTCTATCACAGCTGGATCATTGGCGGTGGAGTCCAGAAACATGACACAGGTGTGTGTGGCATGTGCAAAGAAGGGACCATTGAAATGGTACGTGTCAAAACTCGACGGAGTCGACGTGCCACTTACGGTGGACTCAGGGGCTGGCAGGTCCATTCTAAGTATGGCTACTTTGAAGAGACTTTTCCCAAATAAAACCATCAACACTGGAGCAGTGAGAATGTTTGGATATGGCCATGCCAAGTTTGAAATAGCGAGCACGGTCAACTTTTCAGTAAAATGTGGGTTGAAGACGATCCCTATGTTCACCTTCTAAATCTCGCACCGGGGATGGACTTGCTAGGGATAGACCTGCTGGGTGAACTGGGATTTTCTATCAAGCTCAACGGTGCTGACAGTGTACCCCGAATGGCATGTCTGCTGGCCGGCGCTGTTCAGAGGCCTGGGATGCATCAGCGCTTTCCACCACCGCCCGCTCATAGACCCAAGTGTGATGCCGAAAATTCAACCGCTACAACGGCTCCCCCTCACCCGACAGGACAAAGTCACGGTAGAGTTGACCAAACTGCTGGAAGCAGGCATCGAGAGAGTGGATGCTTCACCCTGAATATCATATATCATGGTGGCCAAGAAAAAAGCTGGGTGGCATCCGTCCATGTATCGATCTCAGGATGGTATATAAGCAATCGTCCCGGACAAGTAACCGCTTCCAACGATGGAGGAACTTACTGCAACATTCAGCGGTTCACAGGTGTTCACGAAGCTGGACCTTCACCAGGGTTACCTGCAGGTGCCCCTCCACCCAGCCAGCAGGAACCTGAGAGTGTTCGTGACTCACATGTGTGTGTTGAGGTACACCCACATGCCGTTTGGTCTGAGTTCAGCACCCAGCTATTTCCAGAAAATAATGTCCATGATTCTGGCCAGCCTCAAGGGTGTGGTGGCATACCTTGATGACATCGTGGTACACGGCAGGTCACGTGAGGAACACGATGATCGGTTGAGACAGGTGCCGATGGTACTACAGGAACACGGGGTCACCCTGAACGGAGAAAAGTGTATTTTTGCAGCGGACTCCATCGACTTTGTGGAGTTCCCGTTCACGGGTGGGGGGGGTGGGGGGGGCTGTGACCCTTGCATTTGAATGTGGATGTGCTCCTACGCCTTCCAGAGCCATTGACACATGCACAGATTTCCTCGTTTCTGGGTATGATGAACTTTTATGGGCGTTTTATTCCCTGCTACTCTCCGGGCATTGTTGAAACAGGATGCGCCGTGGCAATGGACCCCAGCCTGTTCAGCGACAGTTACTACACTGAAGCGTCAACTCACTTCCCCTCCGGCGCCTGCCCATTTTGATCCAAAACGGCCAACCATTGTGAC
Source organism: Pholidichthys leucotaenia (assembly GCA_020510985.1). NCBI lineage: Eukaryota > Metazoa > Chordata > Actinopteri > Cichliformes > Pholidichthyidae > Pholidichthys > Pholidichthys leucotaenia. The sequence goes on along the minus strand of CM035836.1, from coordinate 324,332,860 downwards.
CTGTGACGCATCTGGCTCAGCGATGGGGGCGGTTATGTCTCAGGTGCAGGATGGCACGGAGCGCCCAGCGGCGTTCGCATCGAGGTTCCTATCAGCAGCTGAACAAAAGTACGCCATGGGTGAGAGAGAGGTGCTCGCCTGCGTCTGGGTGTGTGAACGGGGGCATATCTACCTCTATGGGCGCCATTTCACTCTACGGACAGACCACCGAGTGCTGACGACATTACTGGAGACGTCAGGTTCGGGACACAGACCTTTGCGGATCCACAGGCAGACGGAGCGGCTGAGGGCCTACAATTTTACCATCCAGTTCACTCCTGGCAAGGATAACGTCATGGTGGATCTCCTGTCCCACGCCATGGCCAACTCCATGCAATCGGACAACGACGATGATGACGATCCAACAGAGGCGGATCTGGTTAATACACTGCACGGGGCCCTCTGAGATATAGTATCCCCCCAGGAACTTCGGGCGGAGTCGGTACGAGACCCTGTGTTGTCACAACTGTGCTTGGTGATTAGGGAGGGTTGGCCTGCAAAGGTGCAGGGCAGGCTGGCACCCTTCCACCGGTTTAAAGACCAACTGAGCTGTTGGAATGACGTGTGTGTGGCGAGGGGGCACTGCACACTAATCCCGGTGTCTCTGAGGGTGCGTGTCCTAGCGATGCTCCACGAGAGCCACCTGGGCGTGGTCAGGATAAAACAGTGCTGCAGGGATTCTGTTTGGTGGCCGGGTATTGATAAGGACATTGAAGTTATGGTGAAAAGCTGTGTTCCGTGTTTGGAGAGCGGGAAGACCAGCGGACCACCTCCTCCACCCCTGCGGCTGCTGTCGTACCCAGAGGGCCCTTGGAAACACATGCAGTTTTACATTTGTGGCAAACTACATGCAGCACCCCCAAACAGTTGATTCCTGCTCATGGCCTACGACTTGTTCTCAAAGTGACCAGAGGTGTTACTCACTAATTCAGTCACGAAGGATGTGGTTACGGGTTTCTTCTCGTCACTGTTCGCCAGGTGGGGGGTCCTGAATACAATCACGACTGACAATGGCCCGCAGTTCACCTCTGGGGCGTTTGAAGAGTTCTTGAGCGGTAGGGGCGTGGAATACATTAAAACCGCGTACAACCATCCCCAGGCCAATGGGGGCGTTGAACGTTTTAACAAAACCCTGAAAAACGGACTGAGAGCCCATTTGGCGGACGGCTTCACATTCCCAGACTCCTGTTTGGTTGGCTTAGTTTTGCCTATTTAAGATAAGATAAGATAAGCCTTTATTAGTCCCACAACGGGGAAATTCCAGGATTGCAACAGCACAGGGATAGCAACACTCAGAGCAACAATCAGAAGGCAAGAAAAAAAAAGCAAGAGCAGCTAATATACATATGTACATATTACTATAAATATACACTCACCGGCCACTTTATTAGGTACACCATGCGAGTAACGGGTTGGACCCCCTTTTGCCTTCAGAACTGCCTCAATTCTTCGTGGCATAGATTCAACAAGGTGCTGGAAGCATTCCTCAGACAGTTTGGTCCATATTGACATGATGGCATCACACAGTTGGCGCAGATTTGTCGGCTGCACATCCATGATGCGAATCTCCCGTTCCACCACATCCCAAAGATGCTCTATTGGATTGAGATCTGGTGACTGTGGAGGCCATTTGAGTACAGTGAACTCATTGTCATGTTCAAGAAACCAGTCTGAGATGATTCCAGCTTTATGACATGGCGCATTATCCTGCTGAAAGTAGCCATCAGAAGTTGGGTACATTGTGGTCATAAAGGGATGGACATGGTCAGCAACAATACTCAGGTAGGCTGTAGCGTTGCAACGATGCTCAATTGGTACCAAGGGGCCCAAAGAGTGCCAAGAAAATATTCCCCACACCATTACACCACCACCACCAGCCTGAACCATTGATACAAGGCAGGATGGATCCATGCTTTCATGTTGTTGACGCCAAATTCTGACCCTACCATCCGAATGTCGCAGCAGAAATCGAGACTCATCAGACCAGGCAACGTTTTTCCAATCTTCTATTGTCCAATTTCGATGAGCTTGTGCAAATTGTAGCCTCAGTTTCCTGTTCTTAGCTGAAAGGAGTGGCACCCGGCGTGGTCTTCTGCTGCTGTAGCCCATCTGCCTCAAAGTTCGACGTACTGTGCGTTCAGAGATGCTCTTCTGCCTACCTTGGTTGTAACGGGTGGTTATTTGAGTCACTGTTGCCTTTCTATCAGCTCAAACCAGTATGGCCATTCTCCTCTGACCTCTGGCATCAACAAGGCATTTCCGCCCACAGAACTGCCGCTCACTGGATATTTTTTCTTTTTCGGACCATTCTCTGTAAACCCTAGAGATGGTTGTGCGTGAAAATCCCAGTAGATCAGCAGTTTCTGAAATACTCAGACCAGCCCTTCTGGCACCAACAACCATGCCACGTTCAAAGTCACTCAAATCACCTTTCTTCCCCATACTGATGCTCGGTTTGAACTGCAGGAGATTGTCTTGACCATGTCTACATGCCTAAATGCACTGAGTTGCCGCCATGTGATTGGCTGATTAGAAATTAAGTGTTAACGAGCAGTTGGACAGGTGTACCTAATAAAGTGGTCGGTGAGTGTATATATATATATATATATATATATATATATGTATATATATATATATATATATATATATATATATATACACAGACACACAGTGCAGAGCATTGTAGCTGGATGGAATAAATATATGAGTATATAAACACACAGTGCGGAGCATTGTAGCTAGATGGAATAAATATGTAGATATATATAAACACCCACAGTACAGAGCATTGCAGCTAGGTGGAATAAATATGTAAATATATAAACACACACAGTGCGGAGCATTGTAGCTAGATGGAATAAATATATAGATATATAAACACACAGTGCGGAGCATTGTAGCTAGATGGAATAAATATGTAAATATATAAACACACACAGTGCAGAGCATTGTAGCTAGATAGGATGAAACAGCACAACCGTCTACTTAGTTATCCTACATGGTATGATTATGTGCCCATACATATTCTCACCCTCCATAGCGACCGGTATTTTCCTAGTTGTATGCCGGAGGGGACCATTGTGTAAGTCTACTGCATCTTTTGCATTCAAAAAACTGTTAGGTTGTTACGTCTTTTTTGCTATCTCTGCGAGCAGCCCTGCTTATGTCGTACAGTCTGACAGCCGTTGGTAGGAAGGACCTGCGAAACCTCTCGGTTGTGCACCTGGGATGATGTAGTCTGCTGCTAAATGAGCTCCTCAGTGCATTCAGTATGTCCTGCATAGGGTGGAACTCGGACTCCAGCAGAGATGACAGTTTAGCCACCGTCCTTCTCTCTCCTATCTCCTCCACCGGATCAAGGCGCTACCCCAGGACAGAGCTAGCTTTCTTGATCAGTTTGTTCAGTCTCTTCCTATCGGCTGCAGTAATGCCACTGCCCCAGCAGACCACTCCAAAAGTGATGGCTGATGCCACCACCGTGTAATAGAATGTCTTCAGCAGCACCCCTTGTACACCAAAAGACCTGAGTCTCCTCAGTAGGAACAGCCTGCTCTGTCCCTTCTTGTAGAGTGCGTCAGTATTGTGTGACCAGTCTAGTTTATTGTTCAGATGAACACCCAGGTACTTGTAGGATGTCACCATCTCAATGTCTGTTCCCTGGATGTTTACTGGTGCTGTGAGGGGTTGTCCTTGCCTGCGGCAGTCCACCACCAGCTCCTTGGTTTTCCTCGCGTTGATCTGGAGGCAGTTCCGATGGCACCAGTCCACGAAGTCCTGGATAAGCCCTCTGTACTCAGCTTCATCTCCATTGGAGATGAGGCCAACGATCGCAGAGTCATCAGAGAACTTCTGTAGATGGCAGTGTGTTGTGTTGTGTGAGAAGTCCGCAGCATAAAGAGTGAACAGGAAGGGAGACAACACCGTTCCCTGGGGGGCCCCCGTGCTACCGATGATCGTGTCGGACACACATTCCCGGGTTCTCACAAACTGAGGCCAGTTCGTGAGGTAGTCCAGGATCCACGATGACAGGTGCTGATCCACCCCTACGCGCAGCAGCTTGTCCTTCCTGAATAAGCCTGTAATAACCTGTAATAAGCCATATACATGTAATATCATGTCCATGTTAACTGCAGTCCAGCAAGCATATTGTTATTGTGTTTTATGGGTAAATTTTTGAGTCAGAGTTCACTCTTTTAGCTAACAAGAGTCAGTATGGGCCTAGAGTAGTGCAGTACTCTGTAATTTTCCCATAAAACACCATAATTAATGTTTTGCTGGAATACAGTTAATGCTGAAGTGGTCATTTTGGCTCCTTATGCTATTGGCTATTAGCCCACGGATGTGCTTAGTTTATGAATGTTTGAAGTTTAGCTCCAAAATGCCAAAGGCAGGGATGTTAACTATCTTATAATGTTAACTGTGTGGTGACACTAGACACAGCGGGTGGACATTCTTCTCACACCCAGAAGCAGGAAGAGGGGCAGAACAATGGACTGTTATGTATACGTCCCCGGACAACGGAGAGGACATCCAGGCGCCAGCCGATGTCATGCTAATGATATGTATTGACTGATATGTATGAGATGACAATCACTACGCTAATGTGCCATGCATTCTCTCTGTCTGTATAACTGTATAAAAGAGCTTGTTATACATGCCTCAGCAACGCAGTAGCTCACTGAGCTACAAAGCGTGTTTCATTATGTTGGAGGAAATAAAACCTTGCATCCTTCCAGCTCGTTGCATCTCGCCTGTTACATACCCTCCACATTGGTGACACTGGACATGCATGTGCGTCTCTTGACTAGACTTGGCGGTTTGGCTTTAGGTACGGTAGCAGCCCTAAAGTCATCGGGGAAAGCAATCGGCTAAATTCTCATTGTGCGCCGTGGCTGAGAAACCCATACAAAGTCCTGTGTGCGGGCTGTATGTCTGCTTCAGATGCGTGAGCAGCCCTAAAGGTTCCGAGGATGGTGATTGGCCGTGTTTCTCGGGCATGTGCAGTGGCGGAGGACGATGTATAAGTCTGTGGAGCTGGTTTGTCCCTGGTACGTGGCACGCACCTGGCACAGTGACCACATAGCTGGAAGTTGTGCTGTCCTTGTAATCCTGCGGTGTGCGCGCGGGACTTCTGTGCGCAGAAAGTCCGCTGTTGGGAGGTGAGTCAGGGTCGGGGAGCTTGATGGAAATCAACGCAGACGGCACCGATGATCTTCCCCGTTCAGGCTGTTTCCTTCAGTTCGCTCGTGTCGCCGTTCATGGTGCGTGTTGGTCCCAGCGCTGCCTGCTCCGGAGAACGTGCTCCGGTGTGGATGAAGAGGATGCAGGCATTCTCTGGTACTCTGGAATCCACAGCGTGGTGAGAGGGAGTAGACGGTCATTCTCTCTCGTCGGGTCACCAGTGTGGAGAAAATGGCATAGTCGAGAGACGCACCATGCATGTCCAGGGTCACCAATGTGGAGGGTATGTAACAGGTGAGATGTAACGAGCTGGAAGGATGCAAGGTTTTATTTCCTCCAACATAATGAAACACGCTTTGTAGCTCGGTGAGCTACTGCGTTGCTGAGGCATGTATAACAAGCTCTTTTATACAGTTATACAGACCGAGAGAATGCATGGCACATTAGTGTAGTGATTGTCATCTCATACATATCAGTCAATACATATCATTAGCATGACATCAGCTGGCGCCCAGATGTCCTCTCCGTCATCCGGGGACGTATACATAACAGTCCATTGTTCTGCCCCTCTTCCTGCTTCTGGGTGTGAGAAGAATGTCCACCCACTGTGTCTAGTGTCCCCCACAGCGGTTAAATTATAGATGCTACAGCGATCTGAATTGTTCAGTCAAATGGGAGGCAAGAAGGCAGTTTAGCACCATGGATGTAAATAATCCAGTGTAGGCTTGCAATCCAACTTTTCCCCCCCAAAAAAGTACTGTAACATGCTTATCAAGAATAGTTAATAAAATGACCAGAACTGCTCACTTCGGGTGAAACGCAGGAAATTCTGCACAGTGCTAGAACCCATCAAGGGCATAGATTGTAATCATGGAGCCGATTTAAAAAATGAGCCAAAATGGCTGCCATTGTAAAGATGATGGACAGGCTAGTTTCCATTAGCACAGGCCATATTTTAGGTACTATGGCAGATATGATGATGAGTTTTGCTATCTTATTATACATTTTTAACATCAAATAAACTGATGACTGTCAATACAGCCATATTGACCACAGCAATATGGTTAATTAACATTAATCACATGTAGCTTCTTTTTCAGAGAGGAGAAACATTTAATGTCTATCTTATGTCTGGATGAAGGGACCAGCAGACACATTCTCTGTGTTTTGAGGGTTAGCTTTATTGAACTGCTAACTTACGTGGAACACGTTAACAACAAGCTAGTAGCAAGCTAATGGGAGTGTGACAGGCAGGTAGCAGGTGGAAGGCAGAGCGCCAAAGAGAGACTGTCTTCCGACTGTTATGTCTGAAAGTACTCCTTTAAGAATGAGGCCAGGTGTACGATTGAACTTAGCCTTATTGATGCTGCGAGCTTCACAATACAGCCGCCAGGCAGGGGCATTGGCAAAGAGGCCGGACTTTCCTGCCCGCTGATATTTATAGGAGCAGTGTAGTGGTGGAAACGGAAGTGGGCACCACTACACTGCACTTCACAAATAAGAGTGTCTTTGAATATCATTGAATTATACAACATTTTCCCCTCCCTGGAGAAAAGTCCAAAACACACGCACAATTAAGACCCCCCCCAATTTAGGACCCGAATCACGCACTAAGAAAACTAAAACTGAAAACACTAAAGGGCCTATCACATCCACACAGCAAACCTACGCTAGGTGGGACGGGTGGACTACCGTCCTACCCCACACGGCAAGGTGGGTTATTCTTCCACCTCTAGAGCAAATAAATAAAGTCCATACACAAACGAAAATCACTGCCGTGTTCCTAAGCTAAATAAAACATACAAAACTAGAAAAGCACTCATAGAGCGCATACCTCCGCCAAGGCTCCTTCCGTTTCTCATGGATCACCTCCAAAATGTAATGGGTTTGTGTGTAGGCCTATAGCCACTTGTGGTGAAAATTGCATCAAAGTCTGTCCATCAGTTTTGGAGTATTGTTGCTAACACACTGTGAGAAGTTAAGAGCCTTGGCTGAGGTATGCATTCTCAGATCATCACCAAAATATAATGGGTTCCTCTCTAGCCCAAGAACCACCTCTGGTGAAAATTTCATCCAAATCCATCCAGTAGTTTTTGTGTAATCCTGCTGCACAAATACAAACAAAGCCCTTGGTGGAGGTATGCACTCTCAGATCATCACCAAAATCTAATCATCTGTTCCCCGTGCCATTACACACCTTTCCTGAAAATTTCATCAAAATCCGTTCATAACTTTTTGAGTTATGTTGGTAACAGACAGACAGACAGACAAATGCTGGTAAAAACATTACCTCCTTGGCGGAGGTAATAATCCCGGAAAAATATACAACCATATGAACATTAGAACACTCTTATTTTCACACATGCACAAACATATGAACACTGAAACTTTTTTTTTTATCATTATTATTACTTTTTCAAAACACCTAAAAAGTACCACACTATTAGAACTCGTTTCTGTTTCGGCTGCAAGCTCCCATCTCTCCAGGATCTGTACATCTCCAGGACCCGGAGGCGTGCTGGCCGGATCATAGCCGATCCCTCACACCCTGGTCATGTACTGTTTGCCCCCCTCCCCTCTGGTAGAAGACTTCGGTCCATCCAGACTAAAACCTCCCGTCACATGAACAGCTTCTTCCCCTCTGCCATTAGACTGCTGAACACTAAGTGACTCTCGTGCACCATGTACAGCAGCTCAACCAGACTCATGTCAATCATCACTGTTTTCTTCCTGCATTACCGACTGCACTATATAGTTCTCCACAGTATCTGCTGCTGGCTAATATATATTTTAACTGTTGACCAGTATCACTTAATCTTATCCTACACTTTATTACATGTATAGTTTATTTCTCTTATCTTATCATGTTTAATGTTGCAGCATTGTACCGAGACAAATTCCTAGTTTGTGTACTACATGAACAATGGCAATAAACCTGATTCTGATTCTGATTCTGATTCTGATTCCCTCGATGTGAAGTGTGTAATAAACTGTGTGCCATGAGCCCGACTCTTATTTCACACACTCCACACTGGTGACCCAAGACGTATTATGGAACACGAGACAAGATCCCCGGAGCCGGCCCGGTCAGGAAGCTACAGTGAGGCGGCAGCCATCCCACAGACAGCCCGGACTGGAACCTCCAGCCACGCGTGTGTGGTTTCAGTCAAGCTACCGGATTTCTGGCAGCACAACCCGCGCTCTTGGTTCCACCTCACCGAGGCCCAGTTCGCCCTCCGGGGAGTAATGGCAGACGACACCAGATTCTACCATGTGGTCGCAGCAGTGGACGCCCGCACAGCTCAGCAGGTAGCGAGCCTGCTCGATCAGCCACCAGCCAGCAGCAAATATGAGGCGCTCAAGGCTGCGCTCATCCAGCGCTACACGCTCTCGGACTGTGAGAGAGCGGAGAGGCTCCTGACGCGGACCGAGTTAGGAGATGGTTCGGCCGTAGACCTGATTGAGAAGATGCTGGCGTTAATGGGCACGGACGACGGGCACTTTCTGTTGGCCCACCTCTTCCTCCGGAACCTTCCGACAGTGGCGAGAGCGGTTCTGGCCAATTCGCCATTGCTGGCCACGCCCGACTACCGTGCGCTAGCCCAGGAGGCAGACTGGATCATCCTCACCACCAGGGCGATCACAGTCAACGCGGCAGCGGCGGAGGCCAGCGAGACAACCAGAGGAGGCGAGGAGCCACCAACGGTAGCAGCAGCGAGGGCCCAAGGAGCGCCAGAGAGACACGCTCTGTTTCTACCACCGCCGCTTCGGAGAGAAGGCATGCAGATGTGCGCCCCCGTGCCAATTCAAGCGCTCGGGAAATGCCAAGGCCGGTGGTCGGTAGCAGCTGTGACCCTCGGTGAAGAGAACAAGCTGCTCTACTTGACGGATGCACGCTCGGGGAGGCGTTTCCTCGTGGAAACCGGAGCCCAGAAGAGTTTCATCCTGCCGACCTACGCTGACCGGCTGGCAGGACCTAGCGGCCCCAAGATGTTGGCAGCAAACGGCTCGGATATTAAGACCTTTGGTGAGAGGACTCTGCTCTTATCTCTACACGGCCGTACATATGAGTGGACTTTTGTTGTAGCAGCACTGAATTACCATATCCTGAGGGCTGATTTTCTGTGTGCACATGGTTTACTGGTTGATGTTGCTAACAGGTGCACGGTTAATGCACTGTCCTTTGACTCTCTCCCCTTTATAGCTCGAGTGACCCAGCCAACAGCACAAGCCAACGTCACAGCTACAGGCAGTAAGTTCCACACACTGCTCACTCAGTTCCCAACACTCACGGTCCTGACGTTTTCCGCGGCCATCGCTAAACACGGGGTGGAGCACTTTATCACCACCACCGGGCCGCCCGTTTTTGCAAGACCTCAGCGCTTGGATGCAGCTAAACTGGCCATAGCGCACGAGGAGTTCGCCAACCTGGAAAGGTTGGGCATCATCAGGCGCTCGAACAGCCCATGGGCATCCCCGCTACACATGGTCCCTAAGGCTGAGGGCTCGTGGCGACCGTGCGGGGATTTCCGCAGGTTGAACAACGCCGCAGCGCACGACCGCTACCCAATTCCCCACATACAGGATTTTTCCGTTCACCTTGCCGGAGCACGCATTTTTTCCAAAATAGACCTGGTCCGTGGTTACCACCAAGTCCCAGTGCGCGCTGAGGACGTACCCAAAACAGCGGTAATAACTCCGTTCCGTCTATTCGAGTTCCTGCGCATGCCATTCGGGTTAAAAGGAGTGACACAGACGTTCCAGCGCATGATGGATGCAGTGCTGCGCGATCTCCCGTTCGTGTTCGTCTACCTGGACAATATCCTGGTAGCTAATGCGTCCGAAGACGAACACGAAACCCACCTCACGACGGTTTTCCGGAGGTTGGAGGAGCACGAGTTAATAATCAACCCAGTGAAATGCCAGTTCGGCGTGACGGAGATTGATTTTTTGGGGCACCGCGTCTCTCCGGAAGGAGCGATCCCGCTGCCCGACAAAGTGCGTGCCGTGGCGGATTTTCCCCGGCCTCAGACGGTCAGGGCGCTGCAGGAATTTTTGGGGATGGTGAACTTTTATAACCGTTTCCTTCCCCGCGTGGCGCAGCTCATGCAACCATTGTACGCCACGCTCAAGAAACAGAAACTCGCGGATAGGGTCGAATGGACCCTGGAGCGAGAGCGGGTGTTCTCGGAAGTTAAAGCAGCCCTGGCAAATGCCGCACTGCTGGCGCATCCGGACCCGGCGGCCCGCATAGCGCTCACCACCGACGCTTCGGACGTGGCCATAGGGGCTGTCATGGAGCAGCGCGTCGCCGGGGCTTGGCAGCCGCTCGCCTTTTTCAGCAGAACTTTGCGCAACAGCGAATGTAAATACAGCGCGTTCGACAGAGAGTTGCTGGCTCTTCACCTGGCCATACGCCACTTTCAGTTCTGGCTGGAAGGGCGCAGCTTCACCGCATTCGTGGACCACAAGCCGCTAACATTCGCGATGGCCAAGGTTTCAGAACCGTGGTCGGGCCGGCAGCAGAGACAGCTGGCCGCGATCTCAGAGTTTACTACCAATATTCAGCATGTGTCGGGTAAACTGAATGTGGTGGCAGACGGCCTCTCGCGCGCTCGTGGTGGCCCCGGTCTGCGTGGGGATAGATTACGCAGCCATGGCCGCGGAGCAGATTAGCGATGCAGACTTGCACGCGCTCCAGTCTGGACCAACAGGGTTAAGGCTGGAGAGCAGGGTGCTGCAAGATGGCGGCCTCCCCCTAATCTGCGATGTCTCCACGGGTCGCCCGCATCCAATGGTCCCGGTCGCGTGGCGCTGCCGCGTGTTTGAGTCGGTTCACACTCTGGCGCACCCAGGAGTGCGCGCGTTGGTCAAAATGGTGGGAGAGAAGTTTGTGTGGCCGAGCCTACGCAAACAAGTGAAAGAGTGGGCTGCAGCCTGTGTGGCGTGCCAACGAGCCAAGGTACACAGACACACGAAGGCTCCCTTGGAGCTGTTTCGTATCCTGGCTAAGAGGTTCGACCATGTTCACGTGGACCTCGTGGGCCCCCTCCCGCCATCACAGGGGTGCACGCACCTCCTGACAGTGGTGGACCACACCACGCGCTGGCCAGAAGCAGTCGTGCTGGCCAGAAGCAGTCCCGCTGGCTGCAACCACGTCCGCAGACGTAGCGCACACTTTTTTAACAGCATGGGTGGCGCGTTTTGGAGTCCCGTCGGACATTACGTCCGACAGGGGCCCTCAATTTGTTTCCGAACTCTGGTCCGCGATGGCTCGCAGCCTGGGTGTTACAATTCACTGCACAACTGCGTACAACCCACAGGCCAATGGGTTATGCGAGTGTTTTCATTGATCACTGAAAGCAGCACTCAGGGCTTCATTGACAGATGCAAATTGGGTAGACAGGCTGCCGTGGGTTTTACTGGGGTTGCGTTCCACGCCGAAAGAGGATCTGGAAGCTTCCCCGGCAGAGCTCGTTTTTGCGCAGCCCCCACGGCTGCCTGGGGAATTTCTGCCAGATAATCCCGCGCCGGGCAGCTGCCCGTCTCAGCTTTTGCAGCGTAGCGCAAACACAGGCATGCTGCTGGGCCCTGCCCACCACAGTTTTCCGCGTGTTTTCGTGCCTAAAACTTTGAAGAACGCGGAGTTCGTGTTTGTCAGACACAACGCCCACTACCCTCCATTGCGCCCACCCAATGATGGACCGTTCAGAGTGCTGGAAACAGGGGATAAGCATTTTTTGCTAGACTTGGGGGGTAGGTGGGAAAAAATTGGCATAGACAGACTCAAACCAGCTTTCGTTGTGGCGGACGAGCAAGTGCTGTTGGCTAGGGCCCCTCGGGGTGGAAGACCCCTACGGAGAGCTCCCCAGGGAAACGATTCACCAGAGCAGCCACATGGACAGACCGAAGTGCAACCCCCCCCCCAGTCACAGCCCACCCGCAGTCAGACACACTCCCAGCAGCCCCCCACCGGCACAGCAGCGCCACGGAGGCGGTAAACCCCAGTTACAGCAGATACAGGAGGAGACGGAATCCCAAACAGCATGTGGACTGATATTCTATTGTTTTATCACAGCATGTGGACTGTTATTCTATTGTTCTATCTATGATGCTGGGGGGGGGGAGTTTAGTACCTTGGGGGAGCCAGATTATTTAGCATCTCAGACAGGAGACAGTGGATAAACATGGGAGAACAATACTCAGGAAGTTCCTGGCGAGATAGCAGGAAGGAGTCAAGGACGTAGGGGGTTGAATGCAGTGTGATGCAAATGTCATGTTGTGTGTGGAGAAATGCCATAAAACTTAAGAGGAGAGTGCCTGCTGAAATGTTCAGTCTGTTCTGTGCTAGAGAGATGTGAAGTGTGTAATAAACTGTGTGCCATGAGCCCGACTCTTATTTCACACACTCCACAGTATATAATATATATAAATGCGGGAAACAAGTTATATACATATATAAAAACAGAGGTAACAACATATGTGTATGTGTATATATGTATATACAGTGGGGCAAAAAAGTATTTAGTCAGCCACCAATTGTGCAGGTTCTCCCACTTAAAAGATGAGAGAGGTCTCCAGTTTTCACCATAGGTATACCTCAACTATGAGAGACAAAATGAGAAAAAAAAAATCCAGAAAATCACATTGAAGGATTTTTAATGAATTATTTGATAAATTCCTTGGTAAGATAAGTATTTGGTCAATAAAAAAAGTTCATCTCAGTACTTTCTTATATACCCTTTGTTGGCAATGACAGAAGTCAAACGTTTTCTGTAAGTCTTCACAAGGTTTTCACACACTGTTGCTGGTATTTTGGCCCATTCCTCCATACAGATCTCCTCTAGAACAGTGATGTTTTGGGGCTGTCGCTGGGCAACATGGACTTTCAACTCCCTCCAAAGATTTTCTATGGGGTTGAGATCTGGAGACTGGCTAGGCCACTCCAGGACCTTGAAATGCTTCTTACGAAGCCACTCCTTCATTGCCCGGGCAGTGTGTTTGGGATCATTGTCATGCTGAAAGACCCAGCCACGTTTCATCTTCAATGCCCTTGCTGATGGAAGGAGGTTTTCACTCAAAATCTCACGATACATGGCCCCATTCATTCTTTCCTTTACAGGGATCAGTCGTCCTGGTCCCTTTGCAGAAAAACAGCCCCAAAGCATGATGTTTCCACCCCCATGCTTCACAGTAGGTATGGTGTTCTTTCTCCTCCAAACACGACAAGTTGAGTTTTTACAATAAAGTTCCGTTTTGGTTTCATCTGACCATATGGCATTCTCCCAATCCTCTTCTGGATCATCCAAATGCTCTCTAGCAAACTTCAGATGGGCCTGGACATGTACTGGCTTAAGCAGGGGGACACGTCTGGCACTGCAGGATTTGAGTCCCTGGCGGCGTAGTGTGTTACTGATGGTAGCCTTTGTTACTTTGGTCCCAGCTCTCTGCAGGACATTCACTAGGTCCCCCCGTGTGGTTCTGGGATTTTTGCTCACCGTTCTCGTGATCATTTTGACCCCACGGGTTTGAGCTCTTGCGTGGAGCCCCAGATCGAGGGAGATTATCAGTGGTCTTGTTTGTCTTCCATTTTCTAATAATTGCTCCCACAGTTGATTTCTTCACACCAAGCTGCTTACCTATTGCAGATTCAGTCTTCCCAGCCTGGTGCAGGTCTACAATTTTGTTTCTGGTGTCCTTTGACAGCTCTTTGGTCTTGGCCATAGTGGAATTTGGAGTCTGACTGTTTGAGGTTGTGGACAGGTGTCTTTTATACTGATAACGAGTTCAAACAGGTGCCATTAATACAGGTAACAAGTGGAGGACAGAGGAGCCTCTTAAAGAAGAAGATATACAGGTCTGTGAGAGCCAGAAATCTTGCTTGTTTGTAGGTGACCAAATACTTATTTTACCAAGGAATTTACCAATTAATTCATTAAAAATCCTTCAATGTGATTTTCTGGATTTTTTTTTCTCATTTTGTCTCTCATAGTTGAGGTATACCTATGATGAAAATTGGAGACCTCTCTCATCTCTTTTAAGTGGGAGAACTTGCACAACTGGTGGCTGACTAAATACTTTTTTGCCCCACTGTATGTGTGTATATATATATATATATATATATATATATATATATATATATATATATATATATATAAACTCCCACTCCACTCGATGCCCGGTCAACCTCTCAGTGTGTCTGCCTTTGAAGGCGGTATGCCTCCGGGGCCACAGCTGATCGTGTAGACAGTGATGTGCCTCATCTTCTCTGCCATCAGACACTCCTCTCGTCTGGACCCACCGTCCAAAACCTCCTCCTGGGCATGTCACAGCTCATTGGCGTGTCTCCACGAACTATCTGACAGTTGAAAGTGGGCTGCGCCCCGTTCAGCCACAATGTGCAGCTGATCCTGGTGATCCTCAGGCTGTCGTTAGGCCCATATTCACCGTGGATATGCCTTCTCAAGAGCCCGAACCAGATCCGTGACTCTCAGAGGGATCTTGCTTGGCCTACAGTGTTGCTGCTTGGCACGTGGTTTCTCTGTGCCTGTTGGTCTGGCCCCGACCTATTTTAAAGCCACTGCAGCAGTCACCGTTGTAGCCCCAGTTCCTCCAGCCCACTGCGGCTGAGCTCTGGGGAAAACTGGAGCTAGCTTGTCGGCGTCGCTTGACGACACAGGCACCTCGCCATTATGCTCAGCATCCTCGTCCAGGGCATCTTGAGCTCCGGCACTGAGACCTTCCTGCATTAACCCTGAGCGAGGCTGGTCCTACTCGACTTCCGGGGTGCCCGGTAAATCTTCATCCCACACTGCATCGTTCTCCACTCTCGGAACCAGCCGGTTCCAGTCCACAACCCGACCACTTCTCCCCAGCGTCGTTCTTAATGGCGAACCCCAGACCATAAAATAGGTCACAGCCCATGATGTTGTCGCCTCGGGCCATCACAATGAACTTGAAATCGGCCATCTCAGGCACTGGGTCTCCTGCAATTCTATAGTGGGGGAAGAATTTTGTCACCGTAGCCCAATTCAGCAGAGAACTCTCCGTCCCCATGTCAATCAGCAGCGGCATCTCCACACCATCCATCTCGACTGTGCAGAACGTGTACCTGTTGGTACTTGGAGACACCACATGGACAATTTTTGGGGTGGAGGGGTGGGGGGTTGATTTCCCCTGTGAGCTCTCCTGCTCAGACATAAGGCACACCTTGGAATAGTGGTTCAACCGTCCACACTTGCTACAGCGCTTTCTTCTTGCCAGGCAGTCCCTGGCCTTGAAGCAGTGTTTCACAGACCCACAACCCATACACATGTGTTTTCATGGGGCAGACCTAAGTTTCGCAGCATTGGTTTCTACAGTGTCATCCTCCGCACTGCCATTGCTGTCTTGGTCGACTACTTGTGCTGTGGCGGGAAACTCCAGCTGCCTATGTGACTGGCGCCCACTTAGCTCTGAAGCTAACATTTCCGCTGTCTCCAATTGGAGAGTTAACTCGATAGGTCTAGCTAGCGTCAAGTCACCCGGTATCATGAGCAGTTTCGTCCGTATCACAGCGTTGTTGTGTGTTCCGCCAGCTGGTCATGAACCATCTCCTACTCCAGCATCCCAAAACAACACTCACTAGCCAGTAGTTTCAGGCTGGTGACGAACCGCTGGATAGGTTCTCCCACCTGTTGGTGGCGCTGCCGAAACCTGATCCTCTGGATGATGACACTGTTCAGGTCGTGAAAATGGTGCACCATCAGCTTGACCATGTCTTCCAATCCGTCTGAATCACCGAGTGTGCTTAGGATCCGCTGGCCTTCAATTCCCAAATTGTACACCAGGAGTGAGCGTGCCCATAGCTTGTCTGTCTCAACCAGATTGAGTGCCATGATTTATGTCTTGAAGGCTGCATACCATCTCGGCCAGGGGATGGGTGGTTTGCCCAGGTGCTCCAGGAAAGGCCGAATCGCAGAAATACACGCTTCCATGCTTTATCCTCATCACCAAAACGTTATGTCTGAAAATACTCCTTTAAGAATGAGGCCAGGTGCACAACTGAACTTAGCTTTATTGATGCTGCGAGCTCCACAATACAGCCACCATGCAGGGGTGTTGGCAAAGAGGCCAGACTTCCCTGCCCGCTGATATTTATAGGAGCAGTGTAGTGGCGAAAACGGAAATGGGTGCTACACCGCACTTCACAAATAAGAGCATCTTTGAACATCACTGAACTATACAACACCGCCGTTAGTCCCTTAATATAGTCACAGCATGATGACATTCCGTCATGTGTGCGTCCCCACATCCATGACTTATACAGTGTTGCCAGGTTTCACGAGAGAAACAAGCACCCAGCTCTATGGAAACAAGCCCCCAAAAAGCCCAACAGACAACCTACGACATTGTGTAAAAGAGAGGCTGCTTGATAACATATATCGATATATAGATTTATTTTTGTTTGCTGTGAATTGACTGTAAACACAGTCAGCATTGAATAACGGAATTTTATAAACTCTAATTAAAGGAAAATACATATGCATTCTGCATAAGCAACAGCAAATTTACAGTAAACATAATTAACATAAAAACTTTGAATAAATTAAATTTTTAAACCGATCAAAAGAAAAGACATGTACATTCTGCATAAGTAACAGCACTAAACACGATTACAGTTTAGTGATGTAGGATGATGGGAGTTGTCCGCTGGTCTTTTAAACAAAACTAAATATTACTCTGTTACAGCCAACAACTTTAATTATGTGGAAAATTATTTTTTAAACTGACAAACATCATATGTGTAACTCGTGGCAAAATTTGATTGGGATCAAAAGATAATTTTGGTCTTGCCATTCATTTCCATAGAGATTTTTTTTTTTTTTTTTCGTTTTAAGGTCCCATATGCATAAAACAAGCCTGGATAGCTCACGCCCCATTAATGAGTATAGAGCCGAGTGGAGTCGGGCGGGCTACTGATCTCTATAGAAAAACTGGATGGATCATTGGCCACCAGAAGTGATTCCCTTTGCAGGCCACTTTTACCACAATAACTTCCCCCAAAAGCAAGCCCAAATAAGCAACTACATGTTAAAAAACAAGTCCAAAAACCCGCAACCTGTGACTGACAAGATTTGCAAGCGACTTTAGAGAAAAACAAGCCCAAAGTCGCTTATAATAAGCAGATTTAGCAACTATGGACGTATATGATGGTATTCCACTATGCAACATGCCCCCCCCCCCCCACCAACACACACACACACACCCCTGGGAAAAACCAGAACCTTCCTGATGATGGTGGTGGTGTGGTACCAGCTAAGGTACCACTATAGAGGTACCTTAATAACTTGATATTATAACTTAATAACTTGAATCTGACAAAAGTGGTAATAAAAAAAAAATTCTATGAAAATTAACCACTGAAAATCAGACAATGCTTTTGAATTGTGGTTCAACAGAATTATTTTTTTTATTTTTTTATTTACTAGGTCAGAGCTATTGACAATAATACAAACATCTAATAATAATTGTAATAATAATAAATAAATACTTCTGGTATGTTTAATATAATTATAGACAATATTATCATCATCATCATAATCACCATATATACCACCATATGCCCCCACATGGCTTACAATACCTAGGCGCAATAAGTAACCATATAATAATAATAACCATAATAATAGGTAGCCATATAGTAGTTACATTAACAACAACAACAACACATAGCCTATATAATACTTCAAATAATTCCATCTTAACAACAATCATAATACTATAATACCATTGTAATATTCTAGGAATAATGATATCAATAATAATAGTACTCGGCATATACAGTATATTCAACAATAACAACCTTTCTTCATTGAAGACACATTGCAATATTACTGTCCTTTATTTTTATATTGCTCAAAAATCATTTCTTTATATGTTGATTTAAATATATGGATGTTTGGACATTGCCTGTGTTTCTCCCCCAGCCCATTCCACAATTTTACCCCACACACAGACACACAAAAACCTTTCCTAGTAGATCTTACTAGGTGCATTTTAAATTTTGTATTCCCCCATAAATTGTATTTCCCTTCTCTCTCACTGAAAAGATTTTGTATATTGTGTGGCAAAAAGGTTTTACTGACTTTAAACATTAACTGTGCTGTATAATAATCAACCAGATCCTGTAACTTCAATAACTTTGAATGTAAAAACAATAAATTAGTATGTTCAAGATACCTGACTTTGTGTATAACACGGGCTGCTCTTTTTTGTAATAATAGCAACATTAAAAAAAAATAAAAATAAAAAAAAGTTTTTTTTTTTCTATCGCCTATCCTCCCATCTGTCCTCTTATTGGCATTTACCATTTGATTGATGTACACAGCAGCCAATCAGGAGAGGTCCTGTCCTCTGTGTGTCATAGGTCACCCTGCATGCGCAGTCAAACATGCTAGCTAGCTACTGCTAAACTTCAGCGAGCTGTGACCGTGTTAGGGCTTCCAGTTTCTTTCAACTAAAGAAGGGATATTAAGTAAGAAGACAAAAACTAACCACTTCCGTGTGGAATGGAAGGAAGATTTTTTTTCACAATGTCATTTTCGAAGTGTATTTGTCTGATCTGTCAATCTAACGTTGCATTTCCAAAGAAGGGAAATGTGGAGAGGCACTTTCGAACCGTTCATTAAATCTACGACACTAACTTTCCTCCAAAAAGTGAGCTGAGAAAAAGAAAGGTGAAGGAACTGAAATCTCAGTTAATTGGACAGCAGTCATTTTTCACACAGCTAGGATTCAAAGGCAAAGGCAGCCACTGAAGCATCATTCCGAGTGAGTCATTGCAATATTAAGCATACTCCAGCAGCTACTGTCCTATGCAACCCTGGCTGACTCCATCCAGTGCAAGTAATCAGAGTAATAATAATAATGCATCAGATTTATATAGCGCTTTATCATAGACACTCAAAGTGGCTTTTACAAGCAGATACATTATTCATTCACTCCAGACAGACAATGGTAGTGGTAAGCTACTACTGTAGCCACAGCTGTCCTGGGGCAGGCTGATGGAAACGTGGCTGCCAATCCACGCCAATGGCCTCTCCAGCCACCACCGAACATTTATACACATTCATACCCAGTGTTATGGACACTGGAGGCAAGGTGGGTAAAGTGTCTTGCCTAGGGACACAACGGCAGGATATCTAGGGAGAGCAGGATTTGAACCTCCAACCATCCGGTGATTGGGTGACCTGCTCTACCTCCTGAGCCACTGCCATCCAAGTAAGGTAATGATCGTAAATGTATTGAATTGCATTGTGCCATAAGGGTTCATGCAGTTATATAATGTACGGCGTGCATTGTACGCCAACATTTATTGCCATATTTGGCATTTTTTAAATGTAGATAGATCATTTTGACCTGGTCCTTTTAAAAGTAGCTCACAAGCCAAAAAAAAAAGTGTGGGCACCCTTTGATTCCACTGATCATTCTTGAGATGTTTCTACAGCTTAATTGGAGTCCACCTGTGGTAAATTCAGTTGATTGGACATGATTTGGAAAGGCACATACCTGTCTATGTAAGGTCCTACAGTTGACAGTGCATGTCAGAGCACAAACCAAACAGGAAGTCAAAGGAATTGTCTGTAGACCTCCGAGACAGGATTGTCTCGGGTACAAATCTGGTGAAGGGTACAGAAAAATTTCTATTGCTTTAAAGGTCCCAATGAGCACAGTGGCCCCCATCATTCGTAAATGGAACCACCGGGACTCTTCCTAGGGCTGGCCGGTCATCTAAACCAAGCGATCAGGGAAGAAGGGCCGTAGTCAGGGAGGTGACCAAGAACCCGATGGTCACTCTGTCAGAGCTCCAGCATTGCTCTGTGAAGAGAGGAGAACGTTCCAGAAGGACAATCATCTCTGCAGCAATCCACCAATCAGGCTTGTATGGTAGAGTGACCAGATGGAAGCCACTCCTTAGTAAAAGGCACATGGAAGCCCACCTGGAGTTTGCCAAAAGGTACCTGAAGGACTCTCAGACCATGAGAAATAAAATTCTCTAGTCTGATGAGACAAAGATTGAACTCTTTGGCGTGAATTCCAGGTATCATATTTGGAGGAAACCAGACACCATTCATAACCACGCCAATGTTGGTAGCAGCATCATACTGTGGGGATGTTTTCGAGTGGCAGGAATTGGGAGACTAGTCAGAATAGATTGAAAGATGAATGTAGCAATGTACAGAGACATCCTGGATGAAAACCTGCTCCAGAGTGCTTTTGACTTCAGACTGGGGCGACGGTTCATCTTTCAGCAGGACAATGACCCTAACCACACAGCCAAGATATCGAAGGAGTGGCTTCAGGACAACTCTGTGAATGTCCTTATGTGGCCCAGCCAGAGCCCAGACTTGAATCCAATTGAACATGTCTGGAGAGATCTGAAAATTGCTGTGCACCGACGCTTCCCATCCAACCTGATGGAGCTTAAGAGGTGCTGCAAAGAGGAGTGGGCAAAACTGCCCAAAGATAGGTGTGCCAAGCTTGTGGCATCATATTCAAAAAGACTTGAGGCTGTAATTGCTGCCAAAGGTGCAACAACAAAGTATTGAGCAAAGGCTGTGAATACTTATGTACATGTGATTTCTTAGTTTTTTTTATTTTTAATAAATTTGCAAAAGTTTCAAAAAACGTTTTTCACATTGTCATTAACCTGTTGAACTCCGGGATACCACGGGCAGTCACGTCTCTGCGTCATAGTGCGTCTCAGTGTGCGCTGAAAAAAAAAAGCTGCATTTCTGTTCTTCCAGTACAGACACAGCCGCGAACAGAAAGCCAAAGGAGTGTTTGATTGGTTTAGATTTGATTGACCTCTCATTCGACTAATAAGAGACTTGAATTGGGTTTCTGAAACCTTGAAGAACCAATGACTGAAAACCTAGCAAGAAGGACCTGCCTACCAACGACCGCGAATACAACGAGCCAATTGAAGCAGAGAAGTTCAACGATTGCAACGCGTGCGTCCCGTGCGTAAAATCTTTTTTGTCTAAGCTGCTGGGAGACACACATTGAGACCTGTGTGTAATGGTAGCGTTAGCCACTCTCAGCCATTAGCCAGTCTTTTTTTATTACTACTGTTCTTATTTGTTTTGAAAAATGGTTCGCAAAAACCGCAATCATGGAAGCGGAGATGGTTTGACCAGGTCGGGTGACCAGAACCACGAGTCCGTAACAACCGGACCAGCTTCATGTTCATCTGACAATGAGGTACAGATGTTCGCCAACGACACTGCTGTTGTGGACAGGTAAGTGTTATAAGCTAAATTATTCTTTATCAATGAAAATAGTAATAAAAATGACTTTTGACCGATCGGGAATTACAACGGTCCATCATGGCCACATGACGGACCGTTGACGGACCGTTTTTTGTGCACTGAGCTCCTCTGTAGTGTGTGTGTGTGTGTGTGGGGGGGGGAGTTGTTATCCTCTACATTGCAGATATTTTAGTATAATTTTTATTGCACTGTAAGTTATTTTTTCTTGTAAAAAAAATGCCACACATTTTTTATGTGGCATGTTTCTTTGTGTGTGGGGGGCTTGTTTGTTCATTCATTCATTCATGAATGAACAAACGATCCCCCCCCCCACACACACACACACAGCCCTGTGGGTCACCTTTCATTAGAGCCCAAGATGAAGCTTCTATGTTGAAGCTTTCAAAAGTTATAGATGTTTTTCCAAACTGTGCCATTTGGCACAATTTGGCACAGTTCAAAAACGCCTGGGAACAACCTGAGAAAAAGGCTGTGTAATATATTAATTTTTTGTGGTATTGTTACAAAATTTTGACCTCAGCTTGATAACACTTGGTTCTATATTTCTGTTGCATTTTCCAGCCAGTATCTGACAGCTATGTGTTATTTGCAAGCATTTGTATCTAAAAAAACACCCAGGCGAACTTTATTTTCTTCAAATTCAGTATGTTTAGATGACTGTTACTCAGTGGCAGGAGCACTTAGAGAGATTATGACTGTTTTGCCAAAAAAAATCACAAAGTGTTTTCTTTTAAATGAGACCAACCCCATGAAGATGCTGCAAAGTGTTGAAGAACAGCTTTTGATTTACTTTGGGTATGTTATTTTTAGGCGTTTTTAGGGAAATTGACCAGAGTTCAAGGGGTTAAGGGGTATTGTGTGTAGAATTTTGAGGAAAAAATGAATTTAATCCCTTTTGGAATAAGGCTATAACATAACAAAATGTGGAAAAAGTGAAGTGCTGTGAATACTTTCAGGATGTACTGTAATTTTTTGACTTTCAAGATATTAAGCACCTAAATCATCATCCTACCCGCTCTAGTAGGTAAGCTATAGTCCCTCAGAAGCTAATGGCTGCCATTTTGTCTTCTCTTGAAAATACTGTATAATTTGATGCCAAAATTCCTCATCACATCTTTTCTATCATATTGAAAATGGTTGCTATATTGGTTGATTTTTTTATTGGTTCCATATCCAGAATTATTGACCTTGACGGGTTCTATCTCTATGTAAAATTTAATGCTCTTAACCTAATCTGAGCATTTTTTTTCACCACTCTGCTGGGCTATACATTGACTATGCATGTTATCACAATGAAGACTTCTTGAGGAGTCATAAAGCACCACCAGTGACACAGTATCTGTTCAAAATTAAATGAATTAATTTCTTTAATGAATAATTCCACCGGCGTGATGGCTCAGTTGGTAGAGCATCTGCCCCACACCTGGGAGGCAGGGGTTCAAATCCCGGCCGGGTCATACCAAAGACCATATAAAAATGCTACTTTCCGCCTTCTAGCGTGGTGCTCAGCATAATAGAACGGGGAAAGGAAAGTTACGCACAGAGCTACCAGAGGACTGACCCCCCACTGTAGCTTTCACTACTTACAGTAGCTGTGTGGCCTAGGGTCAGAGAAACGGAGATAGGCACCGGCCCATACACCAGAAATGGTGTTCCACATGCCGTGGAAGGGAATTAACTAACTAACTAATGAATAATTCCATTGTAGCTCATTTTCTTGATTTTTTTTTTCAGCTTGTCTTCTCTTGTTGCCATTTAACTAATGTGCCCCCTGTTACGTCGGTAATAAGGAGCCAAGAACGAGACCAGGTGTCGAACTAAGCACACGTTTATTGAGGGGCACAACACAACACACAAGTGCAGCCGTCAGGCAGAGAGATGGCAAAGAGACCGCCCCTCCTGCCCACTGCCCTCTTATAGCTGTGGGTGGTGGCATGTCATGATTGGTAATAATTAACAGCTCATGTGCAGGGAGTGACACCAGAGAAAACACACGATGACACAGAGAAGCAAATTTGATTTGAATTTTATTAATGCAAAAAGGAAAGCTCTGCAAAGGAAAAACGTCACTCACCAGAGGAAGACGCAGCCTGTAGGGAGAGATGAGAGCAGATTAGATAAGAAGGGATGGGTGAAGTGTCTGACCGAGAGAAAATGGTTGCTGACGTGGTGATGGTGATGAAGCAGGTGAGCACACAACAACCCCGGAGACGCACCACGAAGGAGGTAGCAACCTGAAGAGGAGAAGACAAAAGGATTAATGGTTTATTCTCCAAAAGGGAGAACCAAACTTACTTGTTGAGACAGATAGTACACCCAACGAGCCAGCGCTGAAGTGTTGAAGAGAGGGTCTATTTAAGTGCTGGCAAGTCAGAGGTAGCAGGTGCGTCTCATTACGCAGGTGAGGATGATTGCCCGTGGAGTAGGGGAAAGTTGAGCAGGACAGAAGGGGGACAGTGCGCTCACCAGATCATGACATGGCGGGACCGGAAGGTGGTGCCGCCACCCGTACCACATAAATAAAAGACCAAACTCTAACACAGCATTCTTCCCCCCTTCACAAAAGCTAAACACACACGCACAATTCGGACTGACCCCAATTTGGAACCCGAATCATGCACTAAAAGTAATGAGATAACACAATACAAATGGCCTAACCCAGTTGTTCCAAAATAACTAAAACTAGGGGGGGATGGGTAGACTGCCACCTCACCCCACACGGCGAAGCGGGTTATTCTGCTGTTTGTACTTCAAATAAGTCTACTTAAAACAAAATACCGCCGCGTCTTAATCTAAACATAACATCAAATTAATCCCCATGAACACATACAAATATCAGATACACAGAGTAAAACATCCTAAAAACACCATGTTTTTAACACCAGCCGTACCCCATGACCAGCAAAACATACACACATGTACAACATCTAAACCAGATATTAACTATAAGAACAAACCCATGCCCCCCCTTCTTGGACTGTCCTCCCATCAGTCCGCCCCAGGGGAAAAATCACCTCCCAGGTTGCTGCTGGATGTCTCGACCCCGGTGCGCCTCCTCTTTGACACCACCGGAGGAGTCCCATGTCCAGGTCTAAGTCCACCGGTCTTCTCCCGGGCATGCCGGAGCCCTTTCAGGTGCCTGCATGAACCATCCAACAGTTGGAGATAGGTGTCCTCCCATCTGGCCACCACATACAGCTGCCCCTGGTGCTCCTCCATCCGCTGCTTAGCCCGAATCTGCTGCGACCGTGCCTCCTTGCTGGCCCGGACCACATTCGCGACACACAGAGGGGCCCTACTCAGCTTGCAGTGTCTCTGCTTGGCACGTCGTTCTATCGTGCCAGACGGTCCGGCCCTGACCGCTTTTACCTTCGCTGCTGCCATCGCCATTGTGACCTCCTGTTTACCGGCTCATTCCAGCCGAGATCCGAGAACAGGTGGAGCCAGCCTCTCGACGTCACCCACCGTCACAGGCATCCTGCTGTGCCGCCCAGTACACTCGTCCAGGGCAACTTGAGCTCTGGCACAGGGACCCTCCTGTGATGACCCTGGGCAATATTGGTATTGCTCACTCTCAAGGGTGCCAGGCATGTTCTCATCCCACACAGCTCTGTCTTCCATTCTCGGGACCGGCCAGTCCCACAAACCGCAGCCTGACCACTCCTCCCCAGCACCACTTTTAATGGTGAAGCCCAGACCATAAAACAGATCGCATCCCATTATGTTCTCACCACGGGCTGTCACGGTGAACCTCAGGTCACACACCTCAGCTGACTTGTACTGGGCCGTCAGTCTCAGCGTTCCCACCGGGGTCAATCTCCCTCCATAATAACCGCAAAGTGGCGTTGGGTCACCTCCAATCCTGTAATGTGGGAAAAAACACCTCACAGTTGCCCAATTTAACACGGAGCCCACTGCTCCCATGTCAATCAATAATGGCACATCCACCCCATCCAACTCCACCATACAGTACATATGTCCGTTAGCGCTCGGGGACACAGCATGGACAATTGTTGGGGCGTAAGAGTCCTCTTTGCTTCTTGGACTTCCTCGCTCGAACGTGCATCATGCCCTGGCGAAAATGACGCACTTGCCGCAGCGCTTCTCTCTCGCCGGACACTCTCTGTCCTTAAAATGGTGCTTCATGGACCCACAACCCATACATACGAGTGTTCCCGGGGCAGACCTCATTTTCACAGCGTTGGCGTTGTCCACATAACCTTCCACGCTATCATCGCTGTCCAGGTCCACTGCATGTGCTGTCGGCTGTGATCCCAGTTGTCAGTGTGGCACGCTCCCACTCAGCTCCTCTGATTGTTTATCCGCAACCTCAAGCTGCTGAGCTAACTTGATGGCTGTAGATAGCGTCAGTTCCCCTGAGTGTCACGGCGCGCCGCTCATCAGCGGCGCCACCTGCTCGCACACCTGTTCATCATCAGCGGCGAGGAATATAAGCCGCCTCGCCCTGAGCTTCGGCCTGAAGCCGTCAGACTTCATTCCTCGTCAACGTGACGCAACTTATTCTTCAGCACGACGCTGCATGGTAAGAAACACTTACCTCATCTTCTCCAGTCTGCTCCCCTGTGCACAGGTGGATTCCTCGGCGGCGGACAACTCCGTTCCCTCGTCCTTCCTCGCTGCTGCACCGAGCCCTGCAGGTGGCTGTCTCCCGGGTTCCGTCCTTGTTGTGCCAGTCATCTGTCCCAAGCAAGGAAGCTTCTCCCTCGCCTATTCTCCTCCTGTGTTGGTGTGTGCCCATCACCCTGTGTCTCTGTTCTCTCCCATAGGGTTGCCGGCTGTACGGTCTCCTGCCTCTGTGCCTGAAGCAGACGCCGCCACCAACACATTAACATTCCGCAGACACACACCCATACACCCCTGTTGTTAATAAACAATTTGAACTACTCTGAGCCTGTGTGTGTGCGTCTCCTGAGCCAAACGTTATGTCAGTACGGCTTCAGCAGAGCGGCTCGGCAGACGGCGGGCTCGCACACCGGTTTTCCACTCTCGAGGCTCGAGTGGATCAGATTGTCTATCAGCAACAGGTGATTTTTAATCAGTTGATTACTATAACTAACCGGTTGAACCGCTTGGACCCCCAACAGCCGTTCCCCCCGGCTCGTCAGGGTGGCGCAGCTCCTGCTGCTCCAGTGGCCGTCCAGCAGGCTCCGGGTGCACCGGTTTGGCTCACGCCCATTCCAACCCCCGCCCGCTTTAGCGGTAAGCTCGGCGGAGCGCGGGGGTTTATTATGCAGTGTGAGTCCGTTTTCCACCGGGTGCCCGGGGACTTTCCCTCAGATCATAGCCGAATTGGTTATATCGGGAATCTCCTGGAGGGGCGAGCATTAACATGGGCCTACGCCGTAATGGCGAGGCCCAGTTATGCCACCCTCACGTATGACCAGTTCGTGAGACGCTTCCTGGAGGTCTTTGACCATGCTCTTACCGAGACGGTCCAGGTCGATCGGCTTCTCGCCCTCCAGAATCAGAATCAGAATCAGAATCAGAATCAGGTTTGTTGCCATTGTTCATGTAGTACACAAACTAGGAATTTGTCTCGGTGCAATGCTGCAACATTAAACATGATAAAATAAAAGAAATAAACTATACATGCAATAAAGTGTAGAATAAGAGTAAGTGATACTGGTCAGCAGTTAAAATATATTAGCGAGCAGCAGATACTGTGGAGAACTATATAGTGCAGTCGGTAATGCAGGAAGAAAACAGCAGGGAAGGCGGTTGGCAGCGGACTACGCGGTCGACTTCCGGGTAGCGGCGGAGGAGTTAGGCTGGGAGGAACGCTCCCTCTGCGGCCTTTTCCTCCGCAGTCTCAATGATGATCTGAGGGATGAACTAGCTGGGCGGGATATCCCTGAGACGCTAGCGGAGCTAACATCTCTAGCGATCAGTTTGGATAACAGGCTGCGCGAGCGCTCCTTGGGATGGAAGTCGTCTTCTTCTCGCCCTCGCGAAGCCTCGCCGCGCCTGTTCCAAGCTCGCCCCCTGGCGGCGCCGCCACCATCGTGCCCCGAGGAGTCGGAGCCGATGGTGACGGGCTGGACAAAGCTTTCCCCTGCGGAGAGACAACGCCGCCGTGAGTTGGATCTCTGCATGTATTGCGGAGATGACCAACACACGGTGAAGCTTTGTCCACGGAAAGCCAGTCGGCGGGGTCCGCGAGTCACTGTAGGGGGCCTCGCGGACGTCAACCGGTTAAATCCACTCACCCAATTGAAGCTGCCCATCCGTTTCTGCCACAACCCCACTGGGCTTCTCACCCACGCACTGGTGGATTCGGGCGCAGAAGGCAGCTTCATTTCACAAAGCCTGGCAACCCGTTTGGGCATCCGCTGTCAGGCACTCAAGAATCCCATCTCCCTTGTCAACCTCTCCCGTGCCTCCCTTGGGAGAGTCTCACACCAGACCATCCCCGTCCCGGTCATCATCTCAGGAAACCACCGGGAGGAGATGACCTTTTATGTCCTACCCAACTCTGTGTCGCCCGTCATCCTGGGGTATCCCTGGCTACGCCTTCACAACCCTGTCCTGGATTGGAAGTCAGCTGGGGTATCGGCATGGAGCACGTTCTGCATGGGCATCTGCCTTCAGTCCGCTGTCTGCTCTCCGTTTGCTTCTCCCCCTGCTACGGACGCTGCACCCCCGGACCTGTCTCTGGTGCCCCCGGAATTTCACGACCTGGGTATGGTGTTCAGTAAGACTAAAGCTATGTCTCTCCCCCCTCATCGGCCCTATGACTGCGCCATCAACCTCCGCCAGGGGGCTCCCTTACCTTCTGGTCGGCTCTATAGCCTGTCAGCGCCAGAGAAGGAGACAATGAACGCCTACCTGAAAGAATCATTGAGCGCTGGGATAATCTGCCCATCATCGTCACCCGTGGGGGCAGGGTTCTTCTTCGTGGGAAAAAAGGATGGGTCCCTCCGCCCTTGCATTGACTACCGGGCCCTCAACGACATCACTGAGAAGGACCGTTACACCCTGCCCCTCATGGACACTGCCTTCCACTCCCTCCAGGGGGCGACCTGGTTCACCAAGCTGGATCTACGCAGCGCATACCACCTCGTCCGGATCCGGGAGGGAGATGAGTGGAAGACAGCCTTCCGTACCCCGAACGGCCACTTTGAATACCTGGTAATGCCGTTCGGGTTGACCAACGCTCCTGCCGTCTTTCAGCGCCTCATTAATGACGTCCTCCGGGACTTCATCGGCCTTTTCGTGTTCGTCTACCTGGACGATATTCTCATCTTCTCCAAGTCCAGGGACGAGCACCAGGTCCATGTGAGGCGGGTCCTCCAAAGACTGCTGGAGAATCGGCTATACGTGAAGGCTGAAAAATGTGAATTTTACGCCAGGACTACATCCTTCCTGGGGTTCATCATCGCCCACGACAAGGTGCTCCCAGACCCAGAGAAGGTGAAGGCGGTGGTGGAATGGCCTACACCTGCGTCCCGGAAGCAGGTGCAACAGTTCGTTGGTTTCGCCAATTTCTACCGCCGCTTTGTCCCCAACTTCAGCTCCATCGTCGGACCACTGACCCGCCTCACGTCCCCTAAGGTCCCGTTCCGGTGGACCGAAGAGGTCGCTGCTGCCTTTCAGGCGCTGAAGGCGGAGTTCTCCTCCTCCCGGGTCCTTCGCCAGGTCGACCCCGTGCTGCAGTGCATCGTGGAGGTAGACGCCTCGGATACAGGAGTGGGAGCAGTGCTATCCCAGCGGTCGCCGGACGATGGCGCCAAACGGCCCTGCGCCTTCTTCTCCCGGCGCTTGTCCCCGGCGGAGAGGAACTACGATGTGGGGGACAGAGAGCTCTTGGCCATCAAACTCGCCCTGCAGGAGTGGCGCCACTGGCTAGAGGGGGCGAACCTGCCGTTCGTGGTCCTGACGGACCACAAGAACTTGGAATACCTACAATCTGCCAAGCGCCTGAACGCCCGCCAGGCGTGCTGGTCCTTGTTCTTCGCCAGGTTCCAGTTCTCCATCACCTTCAGGCCTGGCTCCAAGAACGGCCTGCCTGACGCCCTCTCTAGGCAGTTCACCCCCGTGGAGTCGGAGGAAACGCCCCACACCATCCTGCCCAGGTCGTGCGTCGTGGGAGCCATCTCGTGGGACATTGAGAGCAAGATCCGGAAGGCGCAGGAAGTGGAACCTGACCCTGGCGGCGGACCGGAGGGGCGGCTGTTCGTGCCATCCGCGGTCCGAGGAGAGGTCATCCACTGGCTGCACACCTCCAAGCTCACCTGTCACCCTGGCACCTACCGGATGATAGACCTCCTCCAACGGTCCTTTTGGTGGCCAGGCCTGCGGAGGGACGCAGCCCGCTACGCCCGGGCCTGCCCAATCTGTGCCACCTGCAAGTCGGGAAATGCCCCTCCAGCGGGTCTGCTCCAGCCCCTGCCCGTCCCTGGCAGGCCCTGGTCGCACATCGCGTTGGATTTCGTCACCGGACTCCCCGTCTCCAACTCCTATGACACCATCCTGACCATTGTGGACCGTTTCTCCAAGGCTGTGCACTTCGTCCCCCTGCGAGGCCTCCCTACTGCCCTGGAGATGGCGGATCTCCTCGTCCAACACGTGGTCAGGCTGCACGGGATTCTGGTGGACGTGGTCTCGGACCGGGGCCCCCATTTTTCATCTGAGGTTTGGAGGTCGTTTTGTAACGCCATCGGAGCCAAGGTGAGCCTCTCCTCCGGCCATCACCCCCAATCCAACGGTCAGTGTGAACGGACCAACCAGGAGCTGGAGGCTGCGCTCCGCTGTGTGACCTCATCCAAACCCACGTCCTGGAGCAACCATCTTGCCTGGGTTGAATACGCCCACAATACCGCTCGCTCTTCTGCCACAGGGATGTCCCCCTTCAAGGCGTCCCTGGGTTATGACCCCCCGCTGTTCCCGGTGCAGGAGAGTGAGGTAACTGTTCCCTCGGTTAGGGCACATCTCAGGCAGTTCCGCTCCATCTGGGCTGCCGCGCGCAATGCGCTTTTACGCACAGCGGAGCGCAACAGGACTGTGGCGGACCGGCATAGAAGACCTGCCCCGGCGTACAGAGTTGGGCAACATGTCTACGTTTCCACCCAGGACGTAACTCTAAAAGGCGAGAGGAGGAAGCTGGCACAGCGATTCATGGGTCCCTATCCCATCACCCGGATCGTCAACCCGGTGGCTGTGTGCGTGGCTATTCCCCCCTCCCTCCGCATCCATCCCACCTTCCACGTGTCAAAGGTGAAGCTGGCAGTCTCCGACCCCCTTTGCCCTCCTCCTGCTGCGCAACCCGCGCCCCGGATGATTGGTGGCCATCCGGCCTGGCCCGTCTCCCCCATCCTAGACTCCCGGCGCCGGGGTCGTGGGTTGCAGTACTTGGTGGACTGGGAGGGCTATGGGCCCGAGCATCGACAGTGGGTGCCCCCGTCGTTCGTGTTGGACCCATCGCTCATCGCTGACTTCCACCGAGCGTACCCAGAGAAGCCATCGCCAGGAGGCGCTGCTAGAGGGGGGAGTACTGTCACGCCGCGCCGCTCATCAGCGGCGCCACCTGCTCGCACACCTGTTCATCATCAGCGGCGAGGAATATAAGCCGCCTCGCCCTGAGCTTCGGCCTGAAGCCGTCAGACTTCATTCCTCGTCAACGTGACGCAACTTATTCTTCAGCACGACGCTGCATGGTAAGAAACACTTACCTCATCTTCTCCAGTCTGCTCCCCTGTGCACAGGTGGATTCCTCGGCGGCGGACAACTCCGTTCCCTCGTCCTTCCTCGCTGCTGCACCGAGCCCTGCAGGTGGCTGTCTCCCAGGTTCCGTCCTTGTTGTGCCAGTCATCTGTCCCAAGCAAGGAAGCTTCTCCCTCGCCTATTCTCCTCCTGTGTTGGTGTGTGCCCATCACCCTGTGTCTCTGTTCTCTCCCATAGGGTTGCCGGCTGTACGGTCTCCTGCCTCTGTGCCTGAAGCAGACGCCGCCACCAACACATTAACATTCCGCAGACACACACCCATACACCCCTGTTGTTAATAAACAATTTGAACTACTCTGAGCCTGTGTGTGTGCGTCTCCTGAGCCGAACGTTATGTCACTGAAAACGTAAGCAGTTTTGAATGAATGAATGAATGAATCTTTATTTCGGATAGATTAAAAGTAAAGATTAAAAGAAAGGAACAGAATAATATAACAAAGGGGAAACAAATCTAACAAGGTCAAATTAAACAATAACTCATCGGATTATACAGTCCAGCATAAGTTATCCGAAATGGGTGATGGCTGAAATCGCAGCATTTATTGGCCACCCATATTCCATCCAAGAATTCAGAAGAAAAACAAAACAAGAGCGATTACAATTTCAGAACAAAGCTAAGACAAAACTTGACAAAAAACTAAGCAACAGCACAACACAGACTGGATATGATAATCCTTATGTGATTTTACATGTCATCTTGTATATATGTTTGGAGTATTTCTTCCTTTAGTTTTTGTTTAAATTGTCCAAGCGTTGTACATGATTTTAATTCAGGTCCAAAAGCGTTCCACAATCTGACTCCTTGCACTGAGACACAGTGCTGCTTGGTGGTAGTTCTCACTGAAGGTTTTTGAAATATACATGTTCCTCTGAAATGATACTGTTTCGCCCTTATTTGGAACAACTTTTGGATATTTGCGTGCAGTGATAGATTCTTCACTTTAAACATTATTACTGCAGTTTTAAAGTCAACCACATCTTTCACCTTGAGAGCTTTCAATTTAAGAAAAAGTGGGTTTGTTGGTTCCCTGTAAGCAGCTTTGTTTATTATTCTAATAGCTCTCTTCTGAAGCATAAAGACTGGATATATGTTTGTTTTATATGTATTTCCCCATACTTCAGTACAATATGTCATGTATGGGAGTATTAATGAATGATACAAAGTATATAGTGTGGGTTGATTCAGCAAATATTTCACTCTGTGTAGTATTGCGATTGATTTGGATATTTTACTTTTAATATCCGGCTGGGGGATCCTGGGTTCGATCCCAGCCCCTGACCAACAGTGATCTGTGTGGAGTTTGCGTGTTCTCCCCGTGTCTGCGTGGGTTTACTCCGGAATTTCTCCGGTTTCCTCCACATGCCAAAAACATGCAAGTTAGGTTAATTGGCATCAAACTGGGGATTCTAAATTGTCCTTAGGTATGACTGTGAGAGTGAATGGTTGTCTGTCTCTGTGTTGGCTTTGCGATGGACTGGCGATCTGTCTGGGGTGTACCCTGCCTCTCGCCCAAAGATGCTGGGATAGGCTCCAGCCCCCCCGCGACCCGAAAAGGATTAAGCGGAAGAAGATGGATGGATGGATGGATGGATGGATGGATTTTTAATATAATTAATATGTGACTTCCAACACAGTTTATTATCAATTATTACTCCAAGAAACTTAATTTTGGATACCCTTTCAATCTCTACACCATTTACACTGAGTTTAGATACTAAATTGTTGTGATATTTGTTAAAAATTATAAATTTTGTCTTACTTAAATTGAGAGTTAATTTGTTTGAATCAAACCACAGTTTAAGCTTTCCTAATTCCCTTCCGAGTGTATCCAAAAGTTGTTCCAAATTGCTTCCACTGCAAAACAAATTAGTGTCACCTGCAAACAATATTAAATCAATTTTTTCTGAAACTTTACATATATCATTTACACTACCGTTCAAAAGTTTGGGGTCACACAGACAATTATTTTGTGTTTTCCATGAAAAGTCACACTTATTTACCACCATGAGTTGTAAAATGAATAGAAAATATAGTCAAGACATTGACAATATTAGAAATAATGATTTGTATTTGAAATAATAATTTTTTCCTTCAAACTTTGCTTTCGTCAAAGAATCCTCCATTTGCAGCAATTACAGCATTGCAGACCTAACATGATTGCACAAGGGTTTTCTAATCATCCATTAGCCTTCTGACGCAATGAGCAAACACATTGTACCATTAGAACACCGGAGTGATAGTTGCTGGAAATGGGCCTCTATACGCCTATGTAGATATTGCACCAAAAACCAGACATTTGCAGCTATAATAGTCACTTACCACATTAGCAATGTATAGAGTGTATTTCTGATTAGTTTAAAGTTATCTTCATTGAAAAAAAGTGTTTTTCTTTCAAAAATAAGGAAATTTCTAAGTGACCCCAAACTTTTGAACGGTAGTGTATATACATATTGAATAACAATGGCCCCATAACTGAACCCTGTGGGACTCCGCAAGTAACTTTCAGTAACTGCGAGTTTTTGCTACCAACACATACATACTGATATCTGTTCTGTAAGTAACTACATAACCAGGACAGTGCTACCCCCAATACCACAGTTTTGTAGTTTCTTTAACAATAATTTATGATCCACTGTATCAAATGCTTTTTTAAGATCCAGGAATACCCCAACTGAATACTCTTTATTTTCCACAGCAGTTGATATTTTCTCTATAAATTCCATTAGAGCAAATGTAGTTGTCCTCTTGTGTCTGAACCACATATTGCTGCTCACACAATAAATTATTCTTCATTATAAAGTTGTCAATTCTCTCATAGAATATTTTTTCAAGTATCTTGGAAAATTGCGGCAATAGTGAAATAGATCTATAGTTTGAAAATTCCCCTCTGTCACCCGTCTTGTATATCGGAATTACTTTAGCTATTTTCATTGCGCTGGGAAATATACCTGTTTGGAGAGACAGGTTACAGATATACGTCAGTGGCTTCACTAAGCATTCAATGATAGTTTTGACTAAAAGCATGTCAATACCATCGCAATCCGTAGATGTTTTACTTTTAAATGATTTAACAATTTCAATGACCTCTCTCTCATCTGTGTTCTTTATGAAAATTGAGTCTTTTATAGCAATATTTTTGCTTATTGAATCACCTGTAGGTGCTGTAATGGGTATTTGTCGAGCCAAATTAGGACCAATGTTAACAAAAAAATTATGAAATTCATCTGCAGGTGAGTCTGCATTCACACTCTGAGTTGTTTTTGTTTTTGTCAGAAAATTGTATATACATGTTATCATTTTATATCCATTTTATATACTCAAGTGTATATTGTATGCATATTACCATCTTTTATAAACCATAAGTTCATTACACACTGTTTCATTTTTGGATATTGAGAAGACTTACTGAATGTCCTTCATGTGCAAAACTAAGATGTGCTTAGTTTGAGAAATAAAACTGTCCCACTAGACAAAACTATGTACGTGATAAGGGGTCTGGGAATAAGGGAAAATTAATCTTGTTTTCCTATGAAATGCTGTGACTATGATTAACTTGGAGTCTGGACTTAGCACACCTGCAAGGTCATAGCAAGGTCATGTTGTTCTCCTTTCGGGCCGACCTTTGCATATTCCTGTTATGACTGTATATGATATTATGACATTCAGCAGATGTTCTCTTGTGATTATATGACTGACGACATATAAAAAGTCTCTGAATTGTTAAACTCTTCAGTGCTGAAAATTCTGTTAAAGGTATGCACTCCTGCAGTAAATATATATATGAACTAATATTCTGTGTCATGAATCTTAATTGAGGTAACGAACTGACATACGATCACTCTGAGTTTTCAGATTCTGACAGGTTTTTTTTTTTGAAAGATTGGTTGGTAGCTTGTATTTCTGTTTTTATTTCCAAGAATATTGTTAAGTATTGTCCATGTATTTTTAGTGTTATCTCTGGAGAAAAACAGAAATTTTTGTATGTTTTATACCGCTGCTCTGCTTCTTTTGTCCTTTTCTTTAGAAAAGCTTTATATAATGAATTTTTCTTTTTACACGCTTTTTGTAATCCTTTGGTTAACCATGGCTTGTCGACAAATTTCTGTTTAAGCTTTTTCTTTACTAATGGACAATTTTTTTCATAAAGAGTGGTTACAATGTTCATGAATATGTCATAGGCTTCATTTCACTTTTGTCCAATCTTGCTTCAGCAGGTCTTCTTTAAAAGAACTGATTGCATTTTGTGATTTGTATCTGAAAGATTTTAAAGTTTTTTTCTGTATTGACCCCCATGTGGCCATGGATAAGTGCAAAGACTGGCAGATGGTCACTTATGTCATTTATCAATAATCCACTTTCTACTTTCTTATCAATAATATTAACAAACAGGTTATCAATAAGTGTAGCAGTGTGAACTGTGATTCTACTGGGATGTGTTATTGTGGGATATAGACTCATACTATACATAGAATTCATGAACTCTGTAATTACATTTTGTTGAAATTGATTTAGTAAATCAATATTGAAGTCTCCACAGATTACAACCATTTTCTTATTAGTTATATTATTGTACAACTCAACTAACTTATCTCTGAATGTCTCAATGCAAGTTCCCAGCATTCTATATATACAACTTGTAGCCCATGTATTTTGGCCCACATATGCATAAGCATAAAGGGGATGCTGGAGATTGCATGTGTGGATTGACTTCACGTCCTGAATGGAACAATATGTCTGGACCACCTGCGGTTAACAACAAGAGGACGGAGGTACGGCGATAAGGGACTGAAAGGACTTCCCGACCTCCTAGGAGACAGGTGGAGGACTGAGAGACCGGAGGGGGAGTTAATGTCAATAGGGGGTTTTGACAGGGATATGTGATTCTCCCTTTGTGTGAGATGTATAAATGTGAAGGTCTGATGCAGCTCACTCTCTTGTGTTCTTGAGAGAAGGCTGGGGATGAAGTGCATGAATAAAACCTGAATTAAGAACCAATTCAGCTTCGTTATTTCACGCTCCCCACATTGGTGACCAGTGACGTGTGAGAATGCCTGGAAATGCTCTCCACGATCAGGACTCATTGGAGTCTGCTCTAGCGAGCGCCATCGCCGTCAAACTGCCGGAATTCTGGCAGGACAACCCAGACTCGTGGTTCCTCCAGGCGGAGGCACAGTTCACGCTTGCAGGCATAACGGCGGATGACACTAAGTTCTACCACGTCATCGCTAGACTCGACAACCGCACAGCTCGATACGTGCGGAGCTTGGTACAGCAGCCACCCGCCGAAGACAAACACGGCAGATTGAAGGCTGCCCTCACCAAGTGTTTCACGCCCTCAGCCGAAGAGAGGGCTAGGAGGCTCCTGGCTATGCTCAACCAAGGAGGACACAGGCCAGTCGCTCTGATGGAAGACATGCTGCAGCTGAGGGGGTCAGACAATGATGATTTCCTCTTTAAGTACATCTTCCTGACTAACCTCCCGACGCATATGAGAGGAACGCTGTCCAGCATGCGTTGTGACACCCAGCAGGATTTCCGTGAGCTGGCCCAAGAGGCTCAGAGGCTCCTCAGCTCCTGCGGCGAGCAGACAACCGCGGCGGCGACCCGAGGCAGCGACGAGCCGGAGACAGCCGAGCCAAGCCCACCAACAATGGCAGCGGCACGGCCCCGACACGGCGGAGGTGATAGCCCAGCGGCAGAGGCGCGGCCCCGACGCAGCGGAGGAGAGGATCTCTGTTTTTATCATCAGCGGTTCGCAGAGAGGGCGCACAGGTGTGTGCTGCCGTGCAACTTCAAGAAGTCGGGAAACGGCAGGACCGAGAATCGTTAGCAGCTTCGGCTCTCGGCGAAAAAAATAAGCTGCTCTACATCACAGATACGAGCTCTGGGCGGCAGTTCCTTATAGACACGGGAGCCCAAGTGAGTTTCATCACCCCAACCTATGCTGACCGGGTGGCTGGCCCCCGTGGAAACGGGGCAATGGCGGCGAACGGCTCGAGCATCAACACCTACGGGGAAAGGACTTTGTCTCCGTCCTTGCATGGCCGCACTTATGAATGGACTTTTGTCATAGCGGCTGTGAGTTTCAACATGTTAGGTGCTGATTTTCTGTGCTCACATGGTTTGTTAGTTGATCTTGCCAATAGGCGGCTGGTAAATGCACTCTCTTTTTATTCTATTCCCTGTGCAGCTCGAGTGTCCCCGCCACCAGTGCAGACCAACGTCGCCACAGCAGGCGGTAAGTTTAACATAATCCTCACCCAGTTTCCAGCACTCACGGTTCCCACATTTTCGGCAACAGTTGCGAAACACGGGGTGGAGCATTTTATCACTACAACTGGCCCCCCCGTCTTCGTGAAAGCTCGGCGCCTGGATGCTGCTAAACTCTCCAAGGCGCGCGAGGAGTTCGCCAGCCTAGAGAGGCTGGGCATTATTCGCCGTTCGAAAAGCCCATGGGCTTCGCCGCTGCATATGGTCCTGAAAGCCGATGGCTCCTGGAGACCTTGCAGCGATTACCGCAGGCTAAACAATGCCACGGCACACGATCGCTACCCCATCCCACACATACAGGATTTTTCGGTGCATTTAGCGGGGGCACGCATTTTTTCTAAAATAGACCTGGTTCGCGGCTACCATCAGGTTCCAGTCCGGCCGGAGGACATTCCTAAAACAGCGGTTATAACCCCTTTTGGACTTTTTGAGTTTTTGCGCATGCCGTTTGGCCTTAAAAGCGCCGCACAAACATTCCAACGCATGATGGATGCCGTGTTACGTGATCTTCCATTCGTGTTCGTTTACCTCGACGACATTTTGGTCACCAGTACTTTAGAGGAAGAACACGAAAAACACCTCACTGCGGTTTTTCGGAGGTTGGGAGAGCACAGCTTAATAATTAATCCAGCCAAGTGCCAGTTTGGCGTTGCGCAGATCGATTTTTTGGGCCACCGCGTGTCCCCAGAAGGGGCAGTTCCGCTGCCGGATAAGGTGCGCGCAGTAGCAGATTTTCCCCGACCACAAACGGTCAAATCATTGCAGGAATTTTTAGGAATGGTAAACTTTTATAACCGTTTCCTACCCCACGCAGCACAGCTCATGCAACCATTATACGCCGCGCTCAGAAAGCAAAAACCCTCCAATACAATCGAGTGGTCCCCGGAGCGGGAGCGCACGTTCACGGAGGTAAAAAAAGCCTTGGCTGAAGCCGCGCTTCTAGCTCATCCGGACCCATCGGCCCGCATCGCGCTAACTACCGACGCATCAGATTTGGCCATAGGGGCAGTTATAGAGCAGCACGTTGCCGGTGTTTGGCAGCCGCTAGCATTCTTCAGCAAATCCTTGAGCGAAGCTGAGCGGAAATACAGCACGTTTGACAGGGAGCTGTTAGCGCTCCATTTGGCCATCCGCTATTTCCAGTTCTGGCTAGAAGGCCGGCGTTTCACCGCTTTTGTTGACCATAAGCCGCTCACTTTCGCGATGTCCAAAATTTCAGATCCGTGGTTGGGCCGGCAGCAGAGGCAGCTGGCCGCAATTTCGGAATTTACCACTGATAGTCAGCACGTAGCGGGTAAACTCAACATAGTAGCAGACTGCCTCTCTCGCGCAGCCACAGCACCGGCGCGCGCAGGGGCAGATTATACTACGGCAGCCGCGAAGCAAAATAGCAGTGCGGAAGCGCACACGGCCCCGGTTCACGTGGGGATAGATTACGCAGCCATGGCAGCGGAGCAGGGCAGAGATGCGGACATGCATGCGCTCCAGTCTGGACCAACAGGGTTAAGGCTGGAGAGCAGGTGTTTGCAAACTGGTATGCCCCCCCTAATCTGCGATGTGTCAACCGGGCGGCCACGCCCGGTAGTTCCGGCCACGTGGCGCCGCCGCGTTTTTGACTCGGTCCACTCCCTGGCACACCCAGGGGTGTGCGCTTCGGTGAAAATGGTAGCGGAGAAGTTTGTTTGGCCGAGCCTGCGCAAGCACATGAAAGAGTGGGCAAGGACCTGCATGGCTTGTCAGCGGGCCAAAATTCATAAGCACACAAGAGCCCCTTTAGAACCGTTCCACATTCCGGCCAAAAGATTCGATCACGTGCACGTCGACCTCGTGGGCCCCCTACTGTCGTCACAGGGGTTCACACATCTTTTGACAATGGTGGACCGAACCACACGCTGGCCGGAAGTGGTCCCACTGGCATCGACCACGGCCGCAGAGGTGGCTCGCGTTTTTTTGACGGCCTGGGTAGCGCGTTTCGGGGTCCCGTCAGATATTACGTCCGACAGAGGGCCTCAATTTGTCTCTGAGCTGTGGTCAGCGATGGCCAGCAGCTTAGGAGCGAAAATTCACCGCACTACTGCTTATCACCCTCAGGCTAATGGTTTATGCGAACGTTTTCATAGGTCTTTGAAGGCAGCTCTCAGAGCGTCGCATACGGATGCAGATTGGGTAAACAAACTACCATGGGTTTTATTAGGGTTGCGTTCTGCGCCTAAGGAGGATTTAAATGCCTCCCCAGCGGAGTTAGTTTTTGCACAACCTCTCAGGCTGCCCAGTGAGTTTCTACCAGAGCATCCGGAACCGGGACGCCTCCTGGCTCTTGGACCACCGATCGGCACGGGAGCGGACATGCTCCCGGGCCCCGTTCATCACACTTTTCCACGCGTTTTTGTTCCCAAAGCTTTGAAAAATGCTGAGTTCGTTTTTGTCAGGCACGAGGCTCTAAGACCAACCCTCCGACCGCCATATGATGGGCCATATAGGGTGCTGGAGACAGGTGATAAGCATTTTGTGCTAGATTTGGGAGACAGAAAAGAGACAGTCAGTATTGACAGACTAAAGCCTGCCTTTGTGATGAACGACGAGTCTGTACGGGTAGCGAGGGCACCTCGACGTGGCAGACCCCCCAGGGAACGCGTCCCGGAGCCCCCGCAGGGATCAAATAACCACTGTCTTCCGCAGTCAGCAGATTCTTTGCAGGACGGCGCCGCAGGGACGCCGAGACCTGCCTACAGCAGATTCGGAAGACGGTTGAAGCCCAGACAGCGTACGGACTGACTGTTTGATGTTTGATGTGATCATGTGGTATAGACTATGCTATTGATGTTATCACTGATTTTTGATGTGGTCATGTGGTATAGACTGTGCTGTTGATATTAACATGTTCTCTGAATTTTAATATATTGTCCATTCTTTGACGTTTGAGGGGGGGGGGGGTTGTAGCCCATGTATTTTGGCCCACATATGCATAAGCATAAAGGGGATGCTGGAGATTGCATGTGTGGATTGACTTCACGTCCTGAATGGAACAATATGTCTGGACCACCTGCGGTTAACAACAAGAGGACGGAGGTACGGCAATAAGGGACTGAAAGGACTTCTCGACCTCCTAGGAGACAGGTGGAGGACTGAGAGACCGGAGGGGGAGTTAATGTCAATAGGGGGTTTTGACAGGGATATGTGATTCTCCCTTTGTGTGAGATGTATAAATGTGAAGGTCTGATGCAGCTCACTCTCTTGTGTTCTTGAGAGAAGGCTGGGGATGAAGTGCATGAATAAAACCTGAATTAAGAACCAATTCAGCTTCGTTATTTCACGCTCCCCACACAACTTATAATTAGACTTTTTGTTTTATCTTGGACAATCTCAACAGTAACACATTCCAGAATCCCTGGTAGTGCAAAAACATTCCATTTACAAGTTTACACCTATACAGTTCATCAATATACAGTGCAACACCACCACCCTTTTTTTTGAGATCTATTAATATAAAACATCTGATATCCTTCTATTGCCATCAGAGAAGCCTGCTCTTCATTGAGCCAAGTTTCAGAGACTGCGATAGCTGTAAATTTTCTATCTAGCTGTTTTAAATAATCCTGAATCTGTGGAAAGTTTTTGTTAAGACTTATGCTGTTGAAGTGTATTATTGATACAGTAGTTTACCATCTAATTGCGCTTGACTTTTGAATTGCTTTTCAGTGTAATATTCACAGTGATTATGAATATTATTGAAGAAGTGGTTATCAGGATCAATATCATTCTCCATCTCTTGTAGTTTATGTTCAGCATAATGACATATTTTCAGAGTCTAAATTTCCTCACTCTGTGTCAAAAGACTTCCTCCAACTGCAGATGACTGATGTCTACTAAAGTCAGTCATAAGTTTTTTGTTTTGTTTTTTAAATTACATTGACATGGTATGTCACAAAAGAACTGTTCTTGCCGTGTGTGTGGATATGGATTATCATAGTCTCTTAATTTTCTTAATCAGTGTTCATCTATATTTATTTAAGTCAGTGAGACCTGTTATTATTATGGACTTTGTTTCCTCAGGTGTTCCATTTAGTCTGACCCAAACTCTACAGTTTCTTGTCCATGTTGCTTGTATCTTGTT
Source organism: Pholidichthys leucotaenia (assembly GCA_020510985.1). Taxonomy (NCBI): domain Eukaryota; kingdom Metazoa; phylum Chordata; class Actinopteri; order Cichliformes; family Pholidichthyidae; genus Pholidichthys; species Pholidichthys leucotaenia. The sequence goes on along the minus strand of CM035836.1, from coordinate 324,291,201 downwards.
TTGTCTTTTCAGCATCCGTGCTTGCTGTGCTATTTCAGCATTAGTCTTTGTTAAATGTTCATTTAGGTAAACTTCTGTTCCCCATAGCTTTCTGGCCTGTCTCAGTCATTTTTTACCCTTCTGTTTACAAAGTGCATCACAATTAATTTCTTTGTTTTATTATTCTTTCTGGGTAAAGTATGACAGGATGAAATTGCGTTTACTTCAACCTTTATGTTTCTGCTTTCAAGGAACTGAAGCACCTGGTTTTCCAGGGAGACTGATTCACTTGGAGGAGCCTTCTCACCTCTCATTCCTGCTGTAACATGAGCATATGATTGGTATTTAATGTCTAGTCCACTAATGATTAAATCATCCATACGAGAATATTGTTCAAGGTCCTCGATCCGTCACTCCAAGTCTGCAATTTTTTTGTCTCTTTCCTTAATTGTTAATTTCAGTTCTCAGACTTCCTCCATTAGCACTAATAATTTAGACTGTTGATTGGCCACTTTGGTCAGTTCTTCTGACAAAGCAGTTTTGACCTAATAGCGGGGCAACTGGTATGTTCCGCCATCTGGTCGCGAACCATTTCCTCCTCCAACGGTCCAAACTGGCATTCGCTGGCCAACAGTCTCAGGTCTGCCACGAACCGCTGCACAGACTCACCAACCCATTTGTGGCACTGTCGAAACTGGATTCTGCGGACAATGACGTTTTCCGGGGTGCAAAAATGGCACACCATTAGCTCAGCCACTTCTTCAAAGCTATCACAGTCGCCCATTGTGCTCAAAATTTGCTGTCCCTCCATTCCAAGATTATGACCCAACAACACACGTGCCCTCATTTTCTCCAGCCTCCCAAGGTTTAGCGCCACCATATACGTCTGGAACGCGGCGAACCACCTCGACCAAGGGACGGGGGGGGCTCACCAGGAAGCTCCAAAAATGGCCGAACAGATGTAACACACACATCCATACCTGCTTTTATATAATCGTTGCCAAATGTTATGTTAGTAATAAGGAGCCAAGGACGAGGCCAGGTGTTGAACTAAACACACGTTTATTGAGGCGCACAACACAGCACAAAGGCACAGCTGTCAGGCAGAGAGATGGCAAGGAGACCGCCCCTCCTGCCCACTGCCCTCTAATAGCCATGGGTGGTGGCAGAACTGAAAGGTAGAGCCGCCACCTGTACTACACAAATAGAAGACTGAACTTTAACACAACACCCCCGTGTTCTCCTCTTTTCATCTTTCCTACACTTTCGGTTCTAGCATAGAACTAAATTTAAAAAAAAAAGCCTTTTGTGTCTCCTGTGTACACGAACACATGCTAACATACTACACAGCAGCTTGGGTCCCATTACATTCGGGGCTCTGGAGCGGTCTACCATCCCAATTCCCAAATCTGTAAGTGGGCCCATGTTCTGTCAGTTACATCGGCTCAGTTAACACGCACACAAACACCTCCCAGGGGAAAAGCTGCAGCAGTTGATCCATGAGAACACCTGCTCATGGAGGAGCTTGTTAAAGAGAAGTTCCACCACAAATCCCCTCACCTGTTTGGCAGCAGAAACAGATGTTCCCATTCCTGTGTTGATTGGGTTAGAAATTCAATAAATGGCTGTCTCTTTATCCTTTTTATTAAAGCTTTTGCAACTCGACCGTCAGCAGGATGTACGCACCTTTAAGAAAAATAAATTTACAATGGAAACCAAAATTATTGGGATACCAATTTTATAAAAGTGCATTTTCTTATTTCCTGAAATGAGTCATTGTTTTTGTTATGTTAGTTATTTTAGTTCATAAAAAAGATCAATAAGTAAGTCAGTGATACTGAACAGTTACCAGTGAGTGTTACAGTGTTATTTCTACAGTCATAAATATGGTCATATTTATCAATAAATTGATTATTAGCATTTATTGCAAAATGATAAACAGTACAGTATGTGACCACATTATAAATTATTTTGTCCAAAATGAAATTTTTGTAAATTCAAGATTATCTCTACAACTCATATTAAATGTTTACTCCTCATGGTTCATCGTCTCAGATAATTAAGTTATTTATTTAACATCTACACCTGAAACTAGCCTTTCCCTCCATAACCAAATGGTTGCTGTTAATGCTTTTCAATTTGTGCTATGTTGAAATGCAAATTACAAGTAACTGAATCTAAAAATTTCACCTTGCAACTAAAAAAAATACACCAACCTTTTTTTGAAAATCAGGTCTACAGTATTTTTAAGATGCTTGAAAAAAATGGAGCATTCATTGTCATTTTTAAGAATAAAAAGGTTCTTAATTTTGGATAAACAAAGATTATTTTGAAGGATCTGTGTGCACCCAGGACAAAAACTACAGAAAAATGCATGGAATACAATCAGTGCAGAGAGTATTGAAATGCAAGGGAAAAAAGATGTGATTGCTAAGATGACTGCAGCAAAACATTAAAAAAACACAAAATATTTAGTAGTCACAAAGAGTGCCCTTTTTTAACTTTATATGTTAATATCACACTGTTAACTGTAGTGATGTGTGGGTAAAGAACAAGGAGCACACAAAAGTGAAGGACTGGTTCTGAACCTTCAATTATTTATCTATTTTTTGTCAATTAGTACAAGATGGAATGATAAGATTAACTCTCAGCAATGCAAGCAGACACTCTGTGTACTACCGTGACTGAATACTGTGGGTTTTTTGTGTTTTACTGCATATTCCCCAGTTTTGCCACTCAGGGTTTTGTAACTGCCCTGAGTTCTGTTTTGTGACATCAGGGGCATACCCTAGAGCAGTGGTGTCAAACATATGAATTTTAAAATGTGAAAAGATGGCTTCCATTTCGAACCCTTTGAGCTTCGACCGGCGGGGGATTATATTATGTGTCAGTCCATCCGTCCGTCCATCCGTCCGTCCCACTTTTGTGAAATCAACTCCTCCTACAGTTTTGTTCTGATTGTTTTGAAACTTGTTACCATGGTTTGATACACTCCGATTATGTGTATATTGAAATTTCACTCTCATTGGATGACCTTGAGGTGAAAGGTCAGAGGTCAGATTTTTCACTAAATCTTCTAAACACAATAACTGCTGAAAGAAATGATGTAGACTTTTCAAATCGATACAGGAGTTGTATCTAATACACATCTTGGATGACTTGCACCCTCACCTAACTATGGGTTTGGGGCCAAGGGGTCAAAGCCAAAGTTCAAAGTTAACATTGCAGTTGCACTTTGGAAAATGGTAAATGCCACATTTTGTCGGCCTCCGTCGGTCTATGATGACCATGGAAGAGAATCCTAAACGTCTACTCTGCTGGAACAGCACCACCTGTGGCTGAACAGGCCGATGCGCGAATGGCAGTCCCTGTCACACAGGTCGCACTTGTGGGTGGTCTCCGTGCTGCTGGGTCTGTAGCGGTTCTTCCTGCGGGTCCTTTTTTCATCTGCTGCAGCAGTCAGTCTCTCTTCACCCGCCTTGAGTTGTCTGGTCAGGGTGCCTCTCCATTTGGAGCGGTCTGTTGCAAGGTCCTCCCAGCGCTCTGTGTTGATCTCCAGGGCCTTCGTGTCTCTCTTGCAGACGTCTCTAAAGCGCAGCTGTGGGCGGCCAACGTCTCTCCTGCCAGTCGCCAGTTCTCCGTAGAGGACGTCTTTGGGGATTCTGCCATCCTCCATACGGTGAACGTGGCCTAGCCAGCGCAGCCTGCACTGCCTGAGTAGAGTGAACATGGAGGGAAGGCCGGCGCGGGACAGAACTTCTGTGTTGGGCACTTTGTCCTGCCAGGATATGTCCAGGATGCGGTGAATGCAGCGCAAGTGGAAGGAGTTCAGTCTCTTTCCTGCCGGGCGTATGTTGTCCACATCTCACTCCCATAGAGCAGTGTGCTGATGACGCAGGCACTGTACACTGCCATCTTCGTCTTGACAGAAAGTTTGGGATTCTCCCACACTCGTGTGGTGAGGCGAGCGAGTGTGGAGGCTGATTTTCCAATCCTCTTGTCGATCTCTGTATCAAGGGAGAGGTTGCTGCTGATCGTGGACCCCAGGTACGTGAACTGATTCATGACCTCCAGCTCGTAGTCGTCGATGGTGATGGTTGGTGGTACTTCCGTGCCTTGCACCAAGACGTTAGTCTTCTTCAGGCTGATGGTAAGCCCGAAGTCCTTGCATGCCTGGGAGAAGTGGTCCATCAGGGTCTGAAGCTCCTGCTGTGTGTGGGTCGTGACTACAGAATCGTCTGCAAACAGCATGTCTCTGATTAGAGCCTTGCGTACTTTGGTTCTGGCTTTCAGGCGGGCGAGGTTGAAAAGCCTGCCGTCAGATCTTGTATGCAGGTAGATTCCCTCTGTTGCTGTGCTGAAGGCATGCCTCAGGAGCATAGCAAAGAAAATCCCAAAGAGGGTTGACGCAAGTACACAGCCCTGTTTCACTCCGCTGCGTATGTTGAATGGCTCTGAGACGTTGCCGTCGTGCTGCACTATCCCCTGCATGTTGGTGTGAAATGATTCAATGAGGCTTTGCAACTTTGGTGGGCATCCTATCTTTGGCAGGATCTTGGAAAGGCCCTCTCTGCTGACCAGATCGAACGCTTTGGTGAGGTCAATGAAGGCGACGTACAGGGGCATGTTCTGTTCTCTGCATTTCTCCTGGAGTTGGCGGATAGAGAATATCATGTCTACCGTCGATCGCTCAGCGCGGAAGCCCCACTGAGACTCGGGGTAGACACGTTCGGCAAGCTTCTGTAGACGAACGAGAACAACTCGTGTGTAGACTTTGACAACAACGCTGAGGAGGGAGATGCCCCTGTAGTTGTTGCAGTCGCTTCTCTCCCCTTTGTTTTTGTAGAGGGTGGTGATCTTGGCGTCCCTCATGTCCTGTGGTACGGCACCTTCCTTCCAGCACTGGCAGAGGACGTCATGCAATGACAGCAGTAGGGCGGTCTTGCGGTGCTTGATCAGGTCGGGGGGTATGCTGTCGTTGCCGGGTGCCTTACCAGCGGCCAAGCTATCAATGGCCTTGCTGAGTTCGTCGATGGTTGGCTCGGTGTCAAGTTCGTCCATGGATGGCAGGCAATCGATGGCATCAAGGGCTGACGGTGTCACGGTGTTCTGTCTGGAGTAGAGGTCGGAGTAGTGCTCCACCCATCTCTCCATCTGCTTGTTCTTTTCTGTGATCATCTCCCCAGTGGAGGATTTGAGGGGGGCCGTCTTGCTCTGAGCCGGACCAAGTGCTTTCTTGATGCCATTGTACATACCACGGATGTTCTCTGTTATGGCAGCGGTTTGAATGTCTTGGCTGAGCTGAGTCCAGTACTCGTTGGCACAGCGCCAAGCAGTCTGCTGAACTTTGCTTTTCGCAGCCCTGGGAATCTGGAGATTCTTCTCGTTTGGGTACTTCTTGTACTCGGCAAGAGCTGAGCGCTTGGCTTCAATGACGGGGGTCATCTCGGTCAACTTGGCATCAAACCAGTCCTGTGATTTCGAGGTCTTCCACCCAAAGGTAGCTAAGGCTGTGCGGTGGATGGTGTTTCGCAGCTCTTCCCACTTCTGCTTTGCAGATTCTCCTTCTTGTGGTACACCAAGTTCCTTCTCAAAGGTGGAGGCAAACCGCTCAACAAGTTCTGGTTGGGCCATCTTGCTGGTGTCAATCCGTGCCTTTCCAGGCTGTCTAGCACGATGGAATTTCTTTAGCTGCAGCTTGACCTTGCAACACACCAATGAATGGTCTGTATCGCAATCTGCACTCTGGAACGAACGGGTGATTAGCACGTTCTTCAGTGAGGTGCGCCTGGTCAGGATCAAGTCCAGCTGGTGCCAGTGCTTTGAGCGCGGATGTCGCCAGGAAACCTTGTGTTGGGGCTTGGTCTTGAAGAACGAGTTTGTGATGCACAGATCGTGATAAGTGCAGAACTCGAGCAGCCGCTGTCCGTTGTCGTTCATTCTGCTCACGCCAAATGGTCCAAGACAGGAGGGCCAGGAGTCATGGTCAGCACCCACTCTGGCATTGAAGTCTCCAAGGAGAATGAGTTGTTCAGAGTTGGGGATGATCCTGACAGTTGTTGTGAGATTCTCGTAGAACTCGTCTTTTGCCTCTGGTGTGGCTGTCAGTGTTGGGGCATACACACTGACGAGGGTGACTGGGCCTTGAGTGGTGTTGAGGCGGAGGGTGAGGAGCTGTGCAGAGCCATTGCTGCCCGGTTCCACCATCTTCAGCAAGGTGTTCTTCACTGCGAAGCCCACTTCATGTTCCCTGTGTTCGTCACTGCTCTTTCCCTGCCAGTAGAACGCGTAGTCCTTCTCTCTCAGTGTGCCTGCGTCAGCCAACCGTGCTTCCTGGAGAGTGGCGATATCCACTTCCAGTCTCTTCAGCTCATTATTGATGATGGCAGTCTGCCTGGTGTCGTTGATGTCCTTGAGGTTAGCAGCGAGTCCTGTCATCATAGTGCGGACGTTCCAAGTTCTCAGTTTTAGAGTTGGTCTCTTTTGTTTTTTTGTCTTGCCTGGTGCGAAAGTTCTCAGCCTGCCGTTCAGACTTCTCCTCATCCCCATGCACCCAATGAGGAAAGCAGGCTGTGGCGGGACAACACCTTATTGGCTGGGGGCTGCCCAGCTTGAGGTGGGCGGTAGCTGTCCAGTGAGATCTGATGATCCCTCCCACCATCGGGAACAACCCCTGGCGCCGCACTGTACGCCAATTGAGCGGTGGCTTATAACCGGTAACTGTCATTCCCCGTGTTTTGTCTACGCCAAAGGCGAAGCTGGAGTGTCCTCTCCAGTGATCCAGTATTCTACCTTCCAGCATTGGGCGTTGGTAGGATTCAAGCCTGGGCAGGAAGATATGGAGGACAAGATGCTGCCCATGCAGCATGTCCCCCCTCTCCACGTCACTGATGAATCCAAAGGAACAGAAGGGCTGCTACAGTTTGGCACCAGCGCCATCGCAGGAGCTGCCAGAACGATGTTGAGCACAACAGAGAACTGCCTTAGGGAATCCGACTCCGGATTTTTCCTCAGGGTTGACTCCCGAAGCCTTTCCCGTGACTGGGTGTGCCGCAAGGCAGCAGAGGTTTGAAATCAGGGTTTACCTTCCCCTAGATGGGCTACCTTCCCAGGTTGACGAGCCACCATCTACCCGAAGCATCTGGTTTTAAGGCGCCAGAGATCCACCCTCGCCCCTTCTCCTATTAGTAAAAGCAGTTCCGCCAGGCTTAGAGACTAAACCACACGGGCAGGCTAGGAGTTGGGCTTAGTTGTCAGAGGCTTTTCGAGACGCACGCCATAAGGAGCATTTTATAAGCACTAGGAGCTTAACCCCAGTGCCGCTCCTGGCTATGACAACCTTGGAACCATGCCACATTTACTATTACTATAAAACGAGTAAAGCTAGGGTCACCAAACCTGGTACACAGGTTCATCTTGGGACCCTGCCCTCTGACTATGGGTTTGGGGTCAAAAGGTCAAAGGTCAAGGTTAACATTCTTTATGCCTCATTACTATACAACAAGAAAAGTTAGGGTCACCAAACTTGGTACACAGGTTCACCTTGGGATACTGATGTGTGACTGTGGTTTTGGGATCGCAAGGTCGAGGGTCAACATCAAAATGCTTTATAAAGTATATCTCAACAACAAAGAAAGATAGGGTCACCAAACCTGGTACCAAGTTCCCTTTGAGACCCTAACCTCTGACTACAGGTTTGGGGTTAAAAGGTCAAAGGTCAAGGTTGACACTCCCTATGATCTCTTACTATAGAATGTGTAAAGCTCTCTAGGATCACCATACTTGCTACATGGGTTCACCTTGGGATCGTGACCTACAACTATGGGTTGTATGCCTTGTTGTACTGTATATTTGTGGATGATGGACTTATCATAATTTGGTTCTGCCACAGTAATTATATTGAAAAGTTGAAAACTGCTCTCCGTCAGTAAGTATTGGGATCTTCAAAGAAAACGGAGGCGGGGGATATTGCACTTGGCTCAGAGTGCTCTTGTTCAATAAAATAACTGCTTACATTCCCAATTTGTACGCTAGGGTTTGCACTGTTTTATTAAGAGCAGCAGACACAACACTGAAAGTCAGAGTTAGATGGCAACAGGCAGCAATGTGCTCTACTGCACACAGTTTTTATGGATGTTTATGTATAAATTTTAGTCAGGGACATAACTTTCTTCCTTAATAGCGCCCACTTCAGGTTGTATGGTGTGGTGAGTCAATTCACGAGATTAGGATAGATGACAGATAAGGAAATGTCTGTAATTATAAAATAATTTCTTGTTCTTGACAAGTTGCTTTTATCCTAAAGTGAAATTCTATATTTTTGAGTTTCCAGATACCTGTGACTTAATGGTTTGTGCCATTGTGATGTGCAAGTAATGTAAGTAAATGTAAATGATTAACTGAGGTATAATATTGTTGAATTTGCAATTGTTTTTTTATTCAAAGTTTTGTAAAAAAGAATGGTTCATATTTCATAATGTGCTTGTGCTACTTTACACTAAAACAAAGAAACAAATTTGGAGTTGTGATTATTTAGGTTATTATGTTATTATTTTACTGGTCCGGCCCACTTGAAATTGATGTAGGCTGTATGTGGCCCCTGGACTAAAACAACTTTGATGCCCCCGCCCTAGAGGGTTAATGCAGTTAATAGTTAACCACTTTGCATGGTCTTCAAGATTAGAAACAAGTGCCATATGAACACAAATCCTGACTCTTAAAGTTGTTTTTCCACCACAGGAATGTTCTGAGTATCAGCGACCATCTAATGGTATATCCTTTTTTTTTGGCAAATCCTTTTTCAGGAACCAATTTAGCTCCCACTAGAGAACAAAGATCTCAGTGTCTTCTGATAATGTCCCAAACACCAAAGACTGTTGACACTTCATTAAAGCATCCAGGACACAACCATCTTAACCACAACAAGCATTGCTCATAGTTCCTTCTAGAAGGTTTTCAAGTCTGCAATTACCAGTAAACCAATATAAACATATAGTTGTAATAATGTCATCCTCCGTCTTCCACGCTGAAGCTGACTGCGTCACTTTGACATCCCATCATCCTTTGGTGATTACATCATCATACAGCTTCTAATCTGGGTGGAAATGCCACAAGAACAAAAAAATAATGCATCAGATTTATATAACACTTTTTCATGGACACTAAAAGACTCTTTACAATGGATACATGATTCATTCACTCCACAGACAATGGTAGTAGTAAGCTACTCCTGTAGCCACTGCTGCCCTGGGGCAGACTGATGAAAATGTGGCTGCCAATCCACACCAACAGCCTCTCCGACCACCACCAAGCATTTATACACATTCATACCCAGCATCATGGACACTGCAGGCAAAGTGGGTAAAGTGCCTTGCCCAGGGACACACGGCAGGATTTCTGGGGAGAGCGGGATTCGAACCACCAACTCTCCAGTTATTGGAAGAACTGCTCCACCTCCTGAGCCACTGCCACCCAAAAAGGTTCAAAGAAAAGTTCCTCAGCCAATAGAAAAAGATCCAGTACTTTGTGGTGGAAAATTAGCTCTTGTCCAGTTGATGAGTTCACCACGTAGACAAGACAAGGTCATCATCATCATCATAGCAGTCTGTCGCGGGCGACAATGACTGTTTCATTTAGGTCTGATCAGATTCCTCTACGCAGCTCCATCCCCCGCCCTCCGCTGCCAGGAACTCCCAACCCTGCAAACCTGGGCAATGTCCGAGCCAGCATAAGCTGCCCTCTGACTGACCATTTCATGAAACTGCTTTCAAAGTATTTGAGTACCACTAGCTTTTGCTGGACTAGCGGCACATTCTTGGCAGATAGAGGTATTATCAATAGCAAGGACACGCCAAGACAAACTGATTCCAGTATCTGTTGCAGTGACTGACCAGATGATAGGTTTGTTTATTTCTGCTCATTGTGTAGCGCATGTCATGATGCACCGACTGGCAAAAGTCCACCACAGACTTTGCGACAGATGTGCTTATCTGCCAGGATGTCCAGTCTCACCCCGTGTAACTGGGAGTGGTCCACCACAGGCATGTGACAGATATTGTTTTTAGTTCTGCCAGGATGCCCAGTTTCACCCTCCACACCCTCGGAAGAGTGGGGTTGCCGGTTGAGTTGCCAACGGCCCGACCCATGAGACAGGTAGTACCGGTTTTCATGGTTATCCGGTAGCAAGGAAACCAACGCCTGACCCGACAGACAAGGTTATAATACTAAGTATATGTGGTTGCACTAAAAGTTTCTCACCTCAGTTTTGGTTTAAAAATGCTCAAAATAGCTCTTTCCATAGAAGAGGTTGCTGACCCACACAGAATTTAAAAAAAAAAATCCTGTATGATCTCAGCCATTTTAAATGTTTCTTCTTCCTTCCCTCCAAATGTGTTTCTTTTTTTCAATTTAATGATGGTATATATATAACTACGATACAAGCTAAATTTACACATCGTCAAACATCCCCCACATAGGTCTGTCACTTTTCTATTAGATGCAGGGGAAACAACACTGGAAGTAAGACTTCAGTCTCTCTATTGAAAAGGACTTGTCTGATAAATGAACCAAATCTTCCAGAATGAAAACACCTGCCTTTATCACCATCACATAAAATATTACTGAGCTGATAGCTGTTTGTATAATCACCTTTCTTGGTACATTATACAAGTATTACTGACACACAATATTTGCAGTAGGAAGCTTTTTTTCTTTGTGAACACCTCTGGCTTTTTTTTAGTTTCACCTATTATACGATATTTGTTACTGCTGTGTGTGTCGTCTATCTTCTGCTGGTTGTTTGTAAAAGGAACAGTAGACAGATGGACCTGTGGAAAATGATGGTTTTTAGGTCACTGCTGCTTTGAGATACCGCCACATTTAGTCAGAAAAACAAACGGCATACTATCAGCTCGCCTTTGTCATATTAAACAGCTGATGCTGCTTTCCAAAATCAGCCAAGTCGTTAATTTTGAATTATCTCGACTTATTACAGCCAGTAAACGTGTTTTTAATGAATCCACAGTATTGGATATCAGGTGCTGTGAAAATTCGTTTGCTCTGGATCGACAATTGATGATGAACTGGGACTCATAATGAACTCAACAGTTATTACAAACAAATGTTGTTGAATCATCTCAGAGAGATGTGTTTGTGTGTACAGGTGCATCTCAATAAATTAGAATATTAATGAAAAATTGATTTATTTCAGTATAGGTGGTGGGTCAAGTGCGTTTTTCATGTCATTGATCGATCCGCATCGGGAGAGTATGCCATTTTTTAAATATAGTCTTCTCTATTTTTGGTAAATCTGAGAAAATTTGTTGACAGCCTCGGTTTGCCCCCATTTTTTTTTAATAAACTTACAGCCGTGGACAAAATTGTTGGTACCCCTCTGTTAATGAAAGAAAAACCCACAATGGTCACAGAAATAACTTGAATCTTACAAAAGTGGTAATAAATAAAAATTCTATGAAAATTAACCAATGAAAATCAGACAATGCTTTTGAATTGGGGTTCAACAGAATTACTTTAAAAAACAAACTCATGAAACAGGCCTGGACATAAATGATGGTACGCCTAGAAAAGATTGAAAATAATGTGACCATAGGGACATGTTCAACCAAGATGTGTCCTCTAATTAACATCACAGGTGTCTACAAACTTGTAATCAGTCAGTCGGCCTATTTAAAGGGTGACAAGTAGTCACTGTGCTGTTTGGTGACATGGTGTGTACCACACTAAACATGGACCAGAGGAAGCAAAGGAGAGAGTTGTCTCAGGAGATTAGAAAGAAAATTATAGACAAGCATGTTAAAGGTAAAGTCTATAAGACCATCTTCAAGCAGCTTGATGTTCCTGTGACTACAATTGCACATATTATTCAGAAATTTAAGATCCACGGGACTGTAGCCAACCTCCCTGGACGTGGCCGCAGGAGGAGACGGATAATATGAATGGTAACAAAAGAGCCCAGAACAACCTCTAAACACATTCATGGTGAACTCCAAGGTCAAGGTACATCAGTGTCAGATCGCACCATCCATTGTTGTTTGAGCCAAAGTGGACTTCATGGGAGACAACCAAGGAGGACACCACTGTTGAAAACAAATCATAAAAAGGCCAGACTGGAATTTGCCAAACTGCATGTTGACAAGCCACAAAGCTTCTGGGAGAATGTCCTATGGACAGACGAGACAAAACTGCAACTTTTTGGCAAGGCACATCAGCTCTATGTTCACAGACGCAAAAATGAAGCATAGCAAGAAAAGAACACTGTCCCTACTGTGAAACATGGAGGAGGTTCTGTTATGTTCTGGGGCTCCTTTGCTGCATCTGGCACAGGGTGTCTTGAATCTGTGCAGGGTACAATGAAATCTCAAAACTATCAAAGTATTCTAGAGAGAAATGTGCTGCCCAGTGTCAAACAGCTTGGTCTCAGTCGCAGGTCATGGGTCTTAAAACAGGATAATGACCCAAAACACACAGCTAAAAACACCCAAGAATGGCTAAGAGCCAAACACTGGACTATTCTAAAGTGGCCTTCTATGAGCCCTGATCTAAATGCTTTTAAACATCTGTGGAAGGAGCTGAAACATGCTGTCTGGAGAAGGCACCCTTCAAACCTGAGACAACTGGAGCAGTTTGCTCATGAGGAGTGGGCCAAAATACCTGCTGAGAGGTGCAGAAGTCTCATTGACAGTTACAGAAATTGTTTGATTGCAGTGATTGCCTCAAAAGGTTATGCAACAAAATATTAAGTTAAGGGTACCATCATTTTTGTCCAGGCCTGTTTCATGAGTTTGTTTTTTAAAATAATTCTGTTGAACCACAATTCAAAAGCATTGTCTGATTTTCACTGGTTAATTTTCATAGAATTTTTATTTATTACCACTTTTGTCAGATTCAAGTTATTTCTGTGACCATTGTGGGTTTTTCTTTCATTAACAGAGGGGTACCAACAATTTTGTCCACGTGTGTACATTTCTATCGTCAGTCCTCTCCGGCATGTCTCAGAACAGCTTTAGCTGATGAACCAGAACCAGTTTGGTTGTGGTAGGTGACCACATACATCAATCACATTCGACTTAATCAGGAACACCCCCCCCCCCCCCGGGTAAATAAAAAAAAAAAAAAAAGAAAAATCTAAATGCAGCAGGTCTGAGGTGAATATGTATTCATTTTCAAGAATTTAACTGGCTTACAAAAAAACATGTATTGATTGTTGAAATAAACAACCAGAGTGCAAAATGATAGAGCATAATACATTTATAAGCCTTGATTCATTACCTCACAGATTATCACATACATTTTCAGGTTTATTCTGTGAACAAACTATATACCATTAAGAACAATGTATCACAGCATCCTTAGGAAATTTGATATTTATTCGTAGCTGCACGGTGGCGCAGTGGTTAGCACTGCGGCAGCACAGTTTTACCCTCGGCCGGGGGATCGCGGGGATCATGAGCTCGTGGGTTTGATCCCTGTCCCCAACCAACAGTGATCTGTATGGAGTTTGCATGTTCTCCCCGTGTTTGCGTGGGTTTACTCTGGGATTTCTCCGGTTTCCTCCCACATGCTAAAAACATGCAGGTTAGGGAGTTAAGGGGCGCTTGCGCACGCAGCCACCGGCAGCTGGTGGTTTGTCACCAGACTGCAAAACAAATCTACCTACGGGTACAAAATAAGTACAAAAAAAAAAAAAAAGTAGCATCACTTCTTATATTTAGATCTGATCAGAATGTTAAAATAAACTAGTTTGCCCCACCCTTATGTCTGCTGCTCAGTTTCTTGCTTTGGTATGGGTCTGTCTTTATTTATGTCAATTATGTCAGAATCAGAATCAGAATCAGGTTTATTGCCATTGTTCATGTGATACACAAACTAGGAATTTGTCTCGGTGCCATGCTGCAACATTAAAAACATAATGAGAAAAAGGGATAAACTAAAAAACTAAAGGACTAGAAACGTGCAATAAGTGTAGAAAAATAAGTAATAATAAGTAATAATAATAATAATACTAGTAATAATGAGTAGTACTAGTCAAGGCAGTTTAAAAAATTAGCATGTAGCAGATAATGTGAAGTACCACATAGTGCAGTCAATAATGCAACAGAAAAACAGTGATGAATGACATGAGTCTGGTTGAGCTGCTGTACATAGTGCACGAGAGTCAAAAGTCACTTAGTGTTCAGCAGTCTGATGGCAGAGGGGAAAAAGCTGTTCATGTGCCGGGAGGTTTTAGTCCGAATGGACCAAAGCCTTCTACCTGAGGGGAGGGGGGCAAACAGCACGTGACCAGGATGTGAAGGATCGGCTATGATCCGGCCAGCACGCCTCCGGGTCCTGGAGATGTACAGGTCCTGGAGAGATGGGAGCTTGCAGCCTATCACCTTCTCAGCAGTGCGCACGACGCGCTGCAGCCTTAGTCTGTCCCTGGCAGTGGCTCCTGCGTACCACACAGTTATGGAGGAGGTGAGGATGGACTCGATGATGGCCGTGTAGAACTGCACTAACATCTTGGTGGGTAGCTTGAGCTTCCTCAGCTGCCGCAGAAAGAACATCCTCTGCTGGGCCTTTTTGATGAGGGAGCTGATGGTTGGCTCCCATTTGAGGTCTCGGGTGATGGTGGTGCCCAAGAAGCGGAAGGAATCTGCAAAGGTGATGGGAGAGCCTGTGATGGTGAGGGGGAGCAGGGGGGATGTGACTTTCCTGAAGTCCACAATCATCTCCGCTGTCTTCAGAGCATTCAGCTGCAGGTTGTTGTGGCTGCACCAGGACACCAGCTGGGCCACCTCTTCCCTGTAGGCGGACTCGTCACCGTTGGAGATGAGCCCGATGAGGGTGGTGTCGTCCGCAAACTTAATCAGCTTAACAGACTGGTGGGAGGAGGTGCAGGAGTTGGTATAAAGGGAGAAGAGTAGGGGGGAAAGTACACAGCCCTGGGGTGATCCAATGCTGATGCTAACAGAGTCTGAGACAGACTTCCCCAGCCGCACATGCTGTCTCCGGTCCGTCAGGAAGTCGGTGATCCACCTGCAGAGGGAGTCAGGCACGTTGAGCAGGGACAGCTTGTCCTGGAGCAGATCGGGGCGGATGGTGTTGAATGCGGAGCTGAAGTCCACAAACAGAATCCTGGCGTAGGTTCCCGGGGAGTCCAGGTGCTGCAGGATGGAGTGGAGGGCCAGGTTGACTGCGTCGTCCACAGACCTGTTAGCACGGTAGGCAAACTGCAACGGGTCTAGGAGGGGTGTGGTGATGGACTTGAGGTGAGACAGGACCAGGCGCTCAAAGGACTTCATGACTACAGAGGTGAGCGCTACAGGTCTGTAGTCGTTAAGTCCAGTAATCCGTGGCTTCTTGGGGACAGGGATGATGGTGGAGGATTTGAGGCAGGTCGGCACGTGACATTGCTTAAGGGAGGTGTTAAAAATGTCTGTGAAGACAGGAGCCAGCTCTTTCGCACAGTGTCTCAGGGTGGAGGGAGACACACCGTCCGGCCCGGGGGCCTTGCGCGGGTTCAGTCTGGAGAACTGTCTGTGCACGTCCTGCTCACTGATGACAAGGGGAGTGGGGGAGGAGGAGGAGGAGGAGGGGGGGACCGCTCTTGATGAATTAGGGGCTGAGGAGGCAGAGGAGCTGGGTGGAGTGGGTGAGTTGGACACAGCTGACGAGGTGTCAAAACGGGCATAGTGTTGGGACAGTCTTTGACAAAGGGCTTTGTCATCCTGACCTTTAGAAGCCTGAGGCCGATAGTTGGTGATTTGCCTCAGTCCTCTCCACACAGAAGCCGAGTCATTAGCAGTGAACTGCTGCTGGAGTCTCTCAGAATATACAGATTTAGCTCTCCTCAGCTCTCTGTTAAACCGATATTTGACCTCCCTGTAGCAGTCCCTGTCTCCACTTTTCAATGCTGCTTCCTTCTCCTTCCTGATCCGTCTGAGCTTAGCTGTGAACCAAGGCTTGTCATTAGAATATCTTATCCTGGTGCGCGATGGGAGAATGTGCTCTTCACAGAAGTTGATATATGAGTTCACAGTGTATGTGTACTCATTAAGATCATGTGTGGCTCTTTTAAACATGCCCCAGTCAGTTATTTCCATGCATGTGTTCAGTTTCTCTCCAGCTTCACTGGTCAATTTCTTTGTGGTGGTCACCACAGGTTTAGTGAGTTTCAGTCTCTGTCTGTATGTGGGGATGAGGTGAACCATCACGTGATCAGATAGTCCCAGCGCTGCGCGGGTCAAGTCAGACACGTGCTTTCATTAGCTAGCATGAATATCAGGGACAGGTATGGAGCGCTGAATGCATGTTACAAGCTCTTTAGAAAATATAATTCAATTTTCAGACGGGAGCTCTTTTCTTCTTCTTGTTTTAGATGGAAAAAATTTGTGGTGTTGATACAAAGGAAAGCAAAATAGCTGAAAATGCAATAGAAAAATATAATTTGCATAATACCCACCCTTCTGATGTGTCAGTTAACACAGGCTATCATAGACAATGCTACATGCAGTATGCTAATACAAGAAATACTGAAAGAGCCCAAGAAAGGACACAAAAATCAGTACACGCAAGTGATGGTGAGCATTCATTTTTAATCTGATGAACTCCAGCTGAACTCATCATGTACATTAATGAGTGGAAACATTAATAGTCAATTTGAAAGGTGACTTGCACAAAAAAATTGTTTAAAGTGAGGAGGAGATTGCGTGACACGTCGACATCACTCTCTCATCCAAACTCCTCCTGGATCCAGCACCAAGACATCCTCAAGACGGCTGGAGGAAGAGACAGACGCAGTGGATGACTGTGACTTCTTGTGCCTCATCACACTCTTTGCAGTCCACAACACGTTGCAGCGATCGCCATCCAGCTTGCTGAAGCATTTGATGGTTCGAAGCTTTCCGCTGAAGGCTGATTTCACATGCTAGCTAGGCAAGCCCAGAAGTGGCATGCTCACAAAAGGATTGCCAGGACTGACGCCAAGTTGACAAGCAGAACCGCTGAGTGTAGTGACCGAGGCCGTATCCCTGGCCAAGGGAGGCGAGGGTGTGCCAACACTTACCCAAGGTGTACACCCAGGCTACTGGAGGGAAGGAGGTGCCTTACTTCTCCATTCTAGACCGGCTCCAAGCAAGGGCTGGCCACTGCCCCAACAGTCAATTTAAGACAAGACAGAGCCAGACAGGTCCAGGAGTGTGTCAGGAATGTCTGAGCAGCTAGAGATACCTGTAGAACAGAATAGACAATGTTAACACAATGTAGTTATCTTTAGAATGAACACTTATGCAGTAAATATATAGTTGTCCCAAATTAAGCATCCCATCCAAATTTGTCTCCTTTACAATATTTTAGATGAAGAACCACATACTTCCACTACAGATCCCCAACCAAACCGGGTTCTCCGGTCAACAAAAACAGAGGTTCCAGTCCACCTAAGAAGAGCACCACATTTGTTCCCAAGGCAATGCATCATATGCAGAAGGGAAAGGTATACAACTCAAAAATATAACTGAAAGAGGCGAAGAGAGAAACTTAACCAGTAAAAATACTACTGTCCAACAAAGAACATTGCGTGTCATTAAAGACACTAAGAAAAGCTTTTCAACTACTTCCAGAGCAGTATGAGGCCACTGATGTCATGAGCTGAGTGCTGGAGATCCCCACCAGACTCGGTCTCATGGCTTTTTTCTGCTTATTTACTTATCTGTTGCAATTTATGCCTTTTTGGGTTTATGTTTTAAGGTTCTGCTTGCCAACCTTCTGTTTGTGTTAGTGTCATAATTTTATTTTTTTGTACTTATTTATAATTACACATATACTTTGGCATGTTATTTTATTTGTTTCATCCCTGGTATGGTCCTTTTTACTGTTGACAGCTGTCAGGGGTGTGAAGCTTCGTGTGGGCGTGCCCTGTCAGCTGTCAGCGTTGGTTGCCTCCCTCTCACTGCCTCAGCTGATCCCAATTACTGTATGTATCATCGTTTTCTCCTGCCCATTCAGATACCCACACCTGTTGTTAATTATGTTAATGGGTTCTGATCCCTACGTATATAAGGGCTTTATTTTCATTCTGTTTTTGCCGCCGTCTTGATTGTTATTCCAGTCACTTCACCACCAGAGCCCTTATTTTGCTCTGGTGTGTTCTCCTGAAGTTATTCCAGCTGTAAGTTTTTTTCTCTGTGTTTGTCTTTGGATTTTTGTTTGATGCCCTTTGGAACTTTGTTTCTTTTGTGTCATAAATTTTCACAAACTGCAGTTGGCGCATGGGTCTCTCACTGCCCTAAGGGGCGATTCATGACAATTGAAAAATTAACTTGTGTTCTGTATGATCTCAAAGGCTCCAAGGATGTGAATTGCACAAGATGCCAACTGTTTAAGAGTGGCAAGTGCACAGACAGAAGTCTTCCACCAAACAGAGACTCACTATATAAACACATTCAATGAACAAACTACCAGGCAGCCATCTATAGAAGATGCCTGCAGAGTCAGCCAGACATACCTCCACCAATGGCCCATGGTTGGAAGACTGAGGGAGACTCCTTTGAGATTGACTGGATAACTCTTCCCCCTGCACCTCTCAGCATTCTGGAGCTTGTATACTCCATCCATCCATCCATCCATCCATCTTCTACCGCTTTTCCGGAGGTCCGGGTCGCGGAGGCAGCAGTTCAAGCAGAGAAGCCCAGACTTCCCTCTCCCCAGCCACCTGCTCCAGCTCTTCAGAGGGGATACCAAGGCGTTCCCAGACCAGCTGGGAGACATAGTCTCTCCACCAAGTCCTGGGTCTGCCCCGGGGTCTCCTCCCAGTGGGACGTGCCTGAAACACCTCAAGTGGGAGGCGTCCAGGAGGCATCCTAATCAGATGCCCATACCACCTCATCTGACTCCTTTCAATGTGGAGGAGCAGCGGTTCTACTCTGAGCCTCTCCCGGATGACTGAGCTCCTCACCCTATCTCTGAGGGTGAGTCCAGCAATCCTACGGAGAAAGCTCATTTCAGCCGCTTGTATCTGCAATCTCGTTCTTTCGGTCATTACCCAAAGCTCGTGACCATAGGTGAGAGTAGGAACGTAGATTGACTGGTAAATCGACAGCTTTGCCTTAGAACTAAGCTCCCTCTTCACCACAACAGACCGGTACAACGTTCGCATCACTGCAGATGCTTCTCCAATCCGTCTGTCGATCTCTCGCTCCATTTTCCCCTCACTCGTGAACAAGACCTCAAGATACTTAAACTCCTCCACTTGGGGCAGGAGCCTGTCCCCAACCCGGAGAGGACAATCCACCTTTTTCCGGCTGAGGACCATGGACTCGGACTTGGAGGTGCTGATTCTCATCCCAGCCACTTCACACTCAGCGGCAAACCGTCCCAGCAAGAGCTGTAGGTCATTGCTGGATGAAGCCAACAGGACAACATCATCTGCAAACAACAGAGATGAGATCCTGTGGTCACCAAGCATGACACCCTCCATTCCCTGGCTGCGCCTTGAAATCCTGTCCATAAAAATTATGAACAGGATCGGTGACAAAGGGCAGCCCTGGCGGAGTCCAACTCTAACTGGGAATGACTCCGACCGAGTGTTGGTAATACGAACCAAACTCTCACAACGGTCGTACAGAGACCGAATAGCTCGTAACAACAAGCCCGATACCCCATACTCCCGAAGCACCCCCCACAAAAATCCATGAGGGACGCGGTCAAATGCCTTCTCCAAGTCCACAAAACACATGTAAACTGGTTGGGCAAACTCCCACGAACCCTCAAGAATTCTCGAGAGGGTAAAGAGCTGGTCCAATGTGCCACGGCCAGGAGGAAAACCACATTGCTCCTCCTGAATCCGAGGTTCGACCAACAGCCGGACTCTCCTCTCCAGTACCTTGGCATAGACCTTCCCAGGGAGGCTGAGGAGTGTGATCCCTCTAAAGTTGGAGCACACCCTCCGGTCCCCTTTTTTGAAGAGAGGAACCACCACCCTGGTTTGCCATGCCAAAGGCACTGCCCCTGACCTCCATGCAATGTTGCAGAGGCGTGTCAACCATGACAACCCAACAACATCCAGGGCCTTGAGGTACTCAGGGCGAATCTTGTCCACCCCCGGGGCCCGGCCACCAAGGAGATTTTTAACCACCTTGGCGACCCCAGCCCCTGTGATAGGCGAGTCATCCCCCTCGCCCCCAAACCCTGCTTCCTCTGTGGAAGGCGTATCAGTGGGATTGAGTAGATCCTCGAAGTATTCCTTCCACCGCCCAACGATATCCCCAGTCGAAGTCAACAGTGTCCCATCCGCACCATACACAGTGTGGACGGGGAGCTGCTTTCCCCTCCTGAGCCGCCGAACAGTTTGCCAGAATCTCTTTGAGGCCAACCGAAAGTCTTGTTCCATGGCCTCACCGAACTCCTCCCATACCCGGGTTTTTGCTTCAGCAACCACCCAAGTTGCACTCCACTTGGCCTGCCGGTACACCTCAGCTGCTTCGGGAGTCCCACAAGCCAACCAAGCTTGATAGGACTCCTTCTTCAGCTTAATGGCCCCCCTCACCACTGGTGTCCACCACTTGGTTCGGGGGTTGCCACCACAAGATGCACCGACCACCTTGCGGCCGCAGCTCTGGGCCGCCGCTTCAACAATAGAGGTGGAGAACATGGCCCATTCAGACTCCATGTCTCCAGACTCCCTCGGAATGTGATTGAAGTTCTTCCGGAGGTGGGAGTTGAAGACCTCCGGGACAGGGGCCTCAGCCAGATGCTCCCAGCACACCCTCACTATACGTTTGGGTCTACCAGGTCTGAATGGCTTCCTCCCCTGCCATCGGATCCAACTCACCACCAGGTGGTGATCAGTTGACAGCTCTGCACCTCTCTTTACTCGGGTGTCCAAGACATACGGTCGCAGGTCTGATGATACGATAACAAAATTGATCATCGACCTGCGGCCTAGGGTGTCCTGGTGCCAGGTGCACATATGGACACCCTTATGCTTGAACATGGTGTTCGTTATGGACAAACTGTGGTTAGCACACAAGTCCAATAACTGAACACCACTCGGGTTCAGATCGGGCAGGCCGTTCCTCCCAATCACCCCCCTCCAGGTTTCACTGTCGTTGCCCACGTGCGCATTGAAGTCCCCCAGTAGGACAATGGAGTCTCTAAGAGGAGCACGCTCCAGCACCCCAGTCACAGACTCCAAAAAGGGTGGGTACTCTGAAACATCATTTGGTGCATAGGCACAAATGATGGTCAGGACCCGTTTCCCAACCCGAAGGCGCAGGGAAGCAACCCTTTCGTCCACCGGGGAAAACTCCAATATAGAGGCAGCAAGGTGGGGCGATACAAGAATACCCACCCCTGCTCGTCGCCTCTAGCCCGGGGCAACTCCAGAAAAGGCCAAGCTCCAGCCCCTCTCCAGGAGACTGGTTCCGGAATCAGAGCTATGTGTTGAAGTGAGGCCGACTATATCTAGCCGGTATCTCTCAACCTCGTACACCAGCTCAGGCTCCTTCCCCACCAGAGAGGTGACATTCCACGTACCAAAAGCCAGTTTAGAAAGCTTGGGATCAGTCCGCCAAGGTCTCCACCTTTGACCGCCACCTAATCCACATAGCACCGGACCCCCATGATCCCTCCTGCAGGTGGTGAGCCCACTGGAGGGCGGACCCATGTAACTCCTTTGGGCTGAGCCCGGCCGGGTCCCATGGGTGGAAACCCGGCCACCAGAGGCTAGCCTTCGAGCCCCTCCCCC
Source organism: Pholidichthys leucotaenia (assembly GCA_020510985.1). NCBI lineage: Eukaryota > Metazoa > Chordata > Actinopteri > Cichliformes > Pholidichthyidae > Pholidichthys > Pholidichthys leucotaenia. The sequence continues at coordinate 324,269,480 of CM035836.1, read as the reverse complement.
AGGCCTGGCTCCAGGGTGGGGCCCCGGTAACCCCATACCGGGCGGGATACACTGAATCCTTGATATACAATTTATCATGAGAGTCTGTTGGACCGTTCTTAGTCTGGCCCTTCACCCAGGACCAGTTTGTCTTGGGAGACCCTATCAGAGGCAAATTGCCCCGGACAACATAGCTCCTGGGATCACTGGGGCACGCAATGGCTTGTATACTGCTCCTGTAAAAAACCCCACAACACTGTGAAAGGGAGATGCACGTGCAGACAGAACGAGTTTCCATGCACAGACATGTGTTATTGCTTGAACTGTGAGAACATTTCTGACTAGGCCACATAGACACACATACTGTGTGTTCTGTATGTACTTTTGGTTGTGGAATGTTGCAACAAGTTTTCTTGTTGTGCTTCACTTGTTCTTTGTTTGTGGTGATTATAACACCAATAAAAATGTTACAGTTAATTTAGAAAAATGAGCCACTCCTGTTTGAAATGTTGAATATTTAATCTTTAACCTCTTAAAATTCTGGTGTTCCACCCGTGGAACATTTCACATTGGTTGTAAACTTGCTGGAATGCTTTAAAGCCTTTTAGTGCTACAATTATAATAGTTCATCTGGTGCTTTTTATCTTTTTTTTTAAACTAGTACATACCTGTGCATACCCGTCCATGCCCATAGAAACCAAGTACAGTATAAGCAAGTATTTCTGCATGCCCGTTGCCGTTGCTGAAAGGTCTCCTCCTGTCTGAGATGGCTGTGTTGTTCACAGTCATACCGCAGGCATCACTGACAGAGATTTCTTGAATTTATAGAGTGCTTTCTGCCTTACTGAGTGAGATTTCCCGATTTCCTGCTTCGAATAGGTGTGGTTTAAAGTAGTGTGTCCTATTCAGTCTCAGCTTCTCTGTGCCTTGCCTGGCGGCCAGCTGACTATTCCGTATCTCCTGGGTCTCAGCTTGTCTGTGCCTTGCCTGGCGTGCAGCATTGCTCTCTTTGCAGGCGTTTCGGGTTTCAAGTGACTCAGCACGTGCATGGCGTACTGCCACACATTTCCTGTCTGTCTGTGCATCCCTTGTCTGTCATACCCTATGCTGGTGAAGGGTCTCGTCCTGTGACAGGCATCATAGGATGCTACATCATAGGTCGGCAAAGGCAGGCATCATAGGGCACTACATCATAGGTAGCCAGTCCTATTGTCTATATGACGGCATCGCCTATATCAAATCACTGATGCCTAGAGGGGCCGCAGTGTCCATCCGCGCCGCCATCTTGTACTACATATGACGGCATCGCGAGTCCTATGTACCCTGAGATCATAGGCTCATCATAGGAAATCAGGCAGGCATCATAGGCCGTCCTATGATGTCCTATGATCGTGACAGACAGACACACACACACACAGATTTCTTAAATTTATAGTGATAAATTTGTCATAAAATGTCCTTTGTGTAAAATATTTTGCCCTGTTTTTCAGAAGTGTACATTTCAAAATCTGGCAAGTATGTGTCAATATTATGTTTTTAAATGCTTAAAACAGTGTGTAATAACAACAACAACAACAAAAAAACTGATTTCACTGGTTTTCTCTTTATAAATATTTCAAATGTACATGAACAAAAGTTTTGCGATAGCAAAAATTAAACTGAACCCTTATACATGTTCTCAAATATTTATGTTTGCCCAGAACTTACAGCGTCTGTCACGCCGCGCCGCTCATCAGCGGCGCCACCCGCTCACACACCTGCACATCATCAGCGGCGAAGGATATAAGCCGCCTCACCCTGAGATTCGGCCTGAAGCCGTCAGACTTCTTCATGATTCGCTGTGAGTTTCCTTCACCCTCAGCGTGTTACTTGGGTAAGAAGATCTTACCTTCCTTCTCTTCCCAGTCTGCTCCCCTGTGCACAGGTGGATTCCTCGGCGGCGGACAACGCCTCTCCATCGCCTGTTCCTCGCTGCTGCACCAGGCCCTGCAGGTGGCTGTCTACCGGGTCTCGTCCCTTGTTGTGCCAGTCATCTGTCCTCTCCAAGTAAGCTCCTCTCTCGCTCATTCATCTCCTGTGTTGGTGTGTGCCCGTCACCCTTTCTCCTTGTGCTTTTTCCCATAGGGTTGTCCGGCTGTACGGCCTCCTGCCTCTGTGCCCGAAGCAGACGCCGCCACCAACACATTTACATCCCGCAGACACACACTCATACACACCTGTTGTTAATAAACTGTTTGAACTACTCTGAGCCTGTGTGTGTGCGTCTCCTGAGCCGTGCGTTATGTCAGTACGGCTTCAGCAGAGCGGCTCGGCAGACGGCGGGCTCGCACACCGGTTTTCCACTCTCGAGGCTCGAGTGGATCAGATAGCCTATCAGCAACAGGTGATTTTTAATCAGTTGTTAAATTTAACTAACCGGTTGGGCTGCTTGGACCCCCAACAGCCATTCCCCCCAGCTTGTCAGGGTGGCGCGGCTCCTGCTGCTCCAGTGGCCGTCCAGCAGGCTCCGGGTGCACCGGTTCGGCTCACGCCCATTCCAACCCCCGCCCGCTTTAGCGGTAAGCTCGGCGGAGCGCGGGGGTTTATTATGCAGTGTGAGTCCGTTTTCCACCGTGTGCCCGGAGACTTTCCCTCAGATCATAGCCGAATTGGTTATATCGGGAATCTCCTGGAGGGGCGAGCATTAACATGGACCTACGCCGTAATGGCGAGGCCCAGTTATGCCACCCTCACATATGACTAATTCGTGAGACGCTTCCTGGAGGTCTTTGACCATTCTCCTACCGAGACGGTCCAGGTCGATCGGCTTCTCGCCCTCCAGCAGGGAAGCCGGTTGGCAGCGGACTACGCGGTCGACTTCCGGGTAGCGGCGGAGGAATTAGGCTGGGAGGAACGCTCCCTCTGCGGCCTTTTCCTCCGCAGTCTCAATGATGATCTGAGGGATGAACTGGCTGGGCGAGATATCCCTGAGACGCTAGCGGAGCTAAAATCCTTAGCGATTAGTTTGGACAACAGGCTGCGCGAGCGCTCCTCGGGACGGAAGTCGTCTTCTTCTCGCCCTCGTGGAGTCTCGCCGCGCCTGTTCCAAGCTCGCCCCCTGGCGGCGCCGGCACCATCGTGCCCCGAGGAGCCGGAGCCGATGGTGACGGGCTGGACAAAGCTTTCCCCTGCGGAGAAACAACGCCGCCGTGAGTTGGATCTCTGCATGTATTGCGGAGATGACCAACACACGGTGAAGCTTTGCCCACGGAAAGCCAGTCGGCGGGGTCCGCGAGTCACTGTAGGGGGCCTCGCGGATGTCAACCGGTTAAATTCCCTCACTCAATTAAAGCTGCCCATCCGTTTCTGCCACAACCCCACTGGGCATCTCACCCACGCACTGGTGGATTCGGGCACAGAAGGCAGCTTTATTTCACAAAGCCTGGCAACCCAATTGGGCATCCGCTGCCAGGCACTCAGAAACCCAATCTCCCTGGTCAACCTCTCTCGTGCCTCCCTTGGGAGAGTTACGCACCAGACCATTCCTGTCCCGGTTATTATCTCAGGAAACCACCGGGAGGAGATGACCTTTTACGTCCTGCCCAACTCTGTGTCGCCCGTCATCCTGGGGTATCCCTGGCTACACCTCCACAACCCCGCTCTGGATTGGAAGTCCGCCGGGGTGTCGGCATGGAGCACGTTCTGCATGGGCACCTGCCTACAGTCCGCTGCCTGCTCTCCGTCCGCTTCACCCCCACCTACGGACGCAGCACCCCCGGACCTGTCCCTGGTGCCACTGGAATTTCACGACCTGGGTATGGTATTCAGCAAATCCAAGGCGATGTCTCTCCCTCCTCATCGGCCCTACGACTGCGCTATCAATCTCCGCCAGGGGGCACCCTTACCTTCTGGAAGGCTCTACAGTCTATCGGCGCCGGAGAAGGAGACAATGAACACCTACCTCAAGGAATCGCTGAGTGTTGGGATAATCCGCCCATCGTCATCACCCGTGGGGGCAGGATTCTTCTTCGTTGGTAAGAAGGACGGATCCCTCCATCCTTGCATCGACTACCGTGCTCTTAATGACATAACGGAGAAGGATCGTTACACCCTGCCCCTCATGGACATCGCTTTCCACTCCCTCCAGGGGGCGACTTGGTTCACCAAGCTGGATCTACGCAGCGCATACCACCTCGTCCGGATCCGGGAGGGAGATGAGTGGAAAACAGCCTTCCGTACCCCGAACGGCCACTTCGAATACCTGGTGATGCCGTTCGGGTTGACCAACGCTCCAGCCGTCTTTCAGCGCCTCATCAATGACGTCCTCCGGGATTTCATCGGCCTTTTTGTGTTCGTCTACCTGGATGACATACTCATCTTCTCAAAGTCCAGAGACGAGCACCAGGTCCACGTGAGGCGGGTCCTCCAAAGGCTGCTGGAGAACCAGTTATACGTGAAGGCTGAGAAATGTGAGTTTTACGCAAGAACAACATCCTTCCTTGGGTTCATCATCTCACACGATCGGGTGCTTCCGGACCCAGAGAAGGTGAAAGCAGTGGTGGAGTGGCCGACACCTGCGTCACGGAAGCAGGTGCAACAGTTCGTTGGGTTGCGAACTTCTACCGCCGCTTCGTCCCAAACTTTGGCACCATCGTCGGCCCGCTGACCCGCCTCACGTCCCCTAAGGTTCCGTTCCGGTGGACCGAAGAGGCCGCAGCTGCTTTCCAGGCGCTTAAGGCGGAGTTCTCCTCCTCCCGGGTCCTTAGCCAAGTCAACCCCGCGCTGCAGTGCATCGTGGAAGTGGACGCTTTGGACACAGGAGTGGGAGCGGTGCTATCCCAGCGGTCACCAGAAGATGGGGTCAAACGGCCCTGCGCCTTCTTCTCTCGGCGCTTGTCCCCGGCGGAGCGGAATTACGACGTGGGGGACAGAGAGCTCCTCACCATCAAGCTCGCCCTACAGGAGTGGTGTCACTGGCTAGAGGTGGCGGACCTGCCGTTCGTGGTCCTGACGGACCACAAGAATTTGGAGTACCTGAGATCTGCCAAGCGCCTGAACGCCCGCCAGGCGCGCTGGTCCTTGTTCTTTGCCAGGTTCCAATTTACCATCACCTTCAGGCCTGGCTCCAAGAACGGCCTGCCCGACGCCCTCTCTAGGCAATTCGCCCCTGAGGAGTCGGAGGACACGGTTCACACCATCCTACCCAGGTCGTGCGTTGTGGGAGCCGTCACCTGGGACATCGAGAGCAAGATCCGGAAGGCGCAGGAAGTGGAACCTGACCCTGGCGGCGGACCGGAGGGGAGGCTGTTCGTGCCATCCATGGTTCGGGGGGAGGTTATCCACTGGTTGCACACGTCCAAGCTCACCTGTCACCCTGGCTCCTCCCGGATGATTGACCTCCTCCAGCGGTCCTTTTGGTGGCCGGGCCTGCGGAGGGACGCTGCCCGCTACGCCCGGGCCTGTCCAGTTTGTGTCACCAATAAATCGGGAAATGCCCCTCCAGCGGGTTTGCTCCAGCCTCTGCCCGTCCCAGGCAGGCCCTGGTCGCATATCGCCCTGGACTTCGTCACCGGACTCCCAGTCTCGAACACCTACGACACCATCCTGACCATCGTGGACCGCTTCTCCAAGGCGGTGCACTTCGTCCCCCTTCGAGGTCTCCCAACTGCCCTGGAGACGGCGGACCTCCTCATCCAACACGTGGTCAGGCTGCATGGGATTCCGGTGGACGTGGTCTCGGACCGAGGGCCCCAATTTTCCTCAGAGGTTTGGAGGTCGTTCTGCAACGCCTTAGGAGCCAAGGTGAGCCTCTCCTCCGGCCATCACCCCCAATCCAATGGGCAGTGTGAGCGGACCAACCAGGAGGTGGAGGCTGCGCTCCGCTGTGTAACAGCATCCAAACCCACGTCCTGGAGTAACCACCTTGCCTGGGTTGAATACGCCCATAACACCACTCGCTCTTCTGCTACAGGGATGTCCCCCTTCAAGGCGTCCCTAGGTTACGACCCCCCGCTGTTCCCGGCGCAGGAGAGTGAGGTGACTGTCCCCTCAGTACGGGCCCATCTCAGGCAGTTCCGCTCCATTTGGGCGTCAGCGCGCAATGCGCTTTTACGCACGGCGGAGCGCAACAGAACCGTGGCGGACCGGCACAGAAGACCTGCCCCGGCGTACAGAGTTGGGCAACAAGTCTACGTGTCGACCCAGGACGTGAGTTTAAAGGGCGAGAGGAGGAAGCTGGCACAGCGCTTCATGGGTCCATACCCCATCACCAGGATCGTCAACCCGGTGGCTGTGCGTGTAGCTATTCCCCCCTCCCTCCGCATCCATCCCACCTTCCACGTGTCCAAGGTGAAGCTGGCAGTCTCCGACCCCCTTTGCCCTCCTCCTGCTGCGCAACCCGCGCCCCGGATGGTTGGTGGCCATCCGGCCTGGGCCGTCTCCTCCATCCTGGACTCCTGGCGCCGGGGTCGTGGGTTGCAGTACTTGGTGGACTGGGAGGGCTATGGGCCTGAACATCGGCAGTGGGTACCCCCGTCGTTTGTGTTGGACCCATCGCTCATCGCTGACTTCCACCGAGCGCACCCAGAGAAGCCATCGCCAGGAGGCGCTGCTAGAGGGGGGAGTACTGTCACGCCGCGCCGCTCATCAGCGGCGCCACCTGCTCACACACCTGCACATCATCAGCGGCGAGGGATATAAGTCGCCTCGCCCTGAGCTTCGGCCTGAAGCCGTCAGACTTCTTCGTGATTCGCTGTGAGTTTCCTTCACCCTCAGCGTGTTACTCGGGTAAGAAGATCTTACCTTCCTTCTCTTCCCAGTCTGCTCCCCTGTGCACAGGTGGATTCCTCGGCGGCGGACAACGCCTCTCCATCGCCTGTTCCTCGCTGCTGCACCGGGCCCTGCAGGTGGCTGTCTACCGGGTCTTGTCCCTTGTTGTGCCAGTCATCTGTCCTCTCCAAGTAAGCTCCTCTCTCGCTCATTCATCTCCTGTGTTGGTGTGTGCCCGTCACCCTTTCTCCTTGTGCTTTTCCCCATAGGGTTGTCTGGCTGTACGGCCTCCTGCCTCTGTGCCCGAAGCAGACGCTGCCACCAACACATTTACATCCCGCAGACACACACTCATACACGCCTGTTGTTAATAAACTGTTTGAACTACTCTGAGCCTGTGTGTGTGCGTCTCCTGAGCTGTGCGTTATGTCAGCGTCCAGTTTACAGGCTGTTTTATGTGTTCATGTCGAGGTGTTTTCTTAGCTCTGTGGTAGTCCAGGAATCAGTTCCTCTCCAGCTGTTCCTGTTCCACTGCTGGTCCTGGTGATGGCTCTTCATCTGAACAATCTCTAAAAATATAAATGTATAGCATAAGATTAGATAAGATTTATCCAAAAGAAACTTGTGTTTCAAGAACAAATGCTCAACAGTATACAAATAAGTAATAAAGGATGACAAAGCAATTTGAAACAAAGCTAATAAGAAAAAAATACACTAGATATTGAAAAAAATAGAAATAATATAAATAGATATTGAAAAAAACTATTGTAACAAAGCTGGGAGTAAATATCCAGTGATACAAACTGTATCACTGTGGTTGGCACTGGGACGCTTCTCCTGAGAGTTCCTCGTCTTCCATAGGGATGTAAAAAATCTACAAAAACAAGAAATAAAGCGAAAAAAGATGAACAATATGAAAAAAAGACGCTGCTCCGAAAACACGACAAAACACGTAACAAAAACAATAAACACTCAAAAACTCTCACAAACAATACTAAAACTACTACTTACAATACTAAACTATTATTTATTGCTGCTGGTCTGACGCTGTTGTATGCCGTGTTTTTCAGCAGGGCTTCTTTAAGAGCAGCAGGACAACACGACGGACGTGCAACTTCATTTAGCGATATGCTACACAAGACAAGGGACAATGAGGAGCAGCACTTGGTTGAAATATTAACTATAGAGATCTGTAACACGAAAAGAAAATACAGGAACATAAATATAACGTTATTGTGCTTACCTGGCTGATGAAATTCCAGCCTTGTCAGCCCATCTTTCCTTTACGGTTACTTCCGACAATGACGCAGCTCATTGGGCGAACTCAAGTCAAGTGATCATGGGGCGCTGTTTTGATTGGTTAAGCATATAGAGGTCTTTAGTGATCGCCTCAAATCCGCCTTATCAGGTTTCACAACTAAAGTTTAATTTTCATTAAAATATGCACATACTTAGCCTGCCAACAAACAGATTCATGTTTTGAAAAATATGAGTTAGTCTGTCTGTGAAACTCTGCTGCTCTCTAGATGGAGATCGATCATCTCAAAAACTAAAGCAGAGCCACTCGGCCCACCACCTAGTAATTCAATTCAAAAAATGAAACCTATATTGTCATGATTGGAAGAAGGAAAAGCTCATGTGGAGGCTCCTAACACCAGAGAATGCACACAACACAGAGAGGCAACGTTAAACATAACTTTATTGAAAACAACTCCCAGCTGTAAGGAAAAGCGACACTCGCCAGAGGAACACAGTCTGTGAAGAGTGGGACACGAGCGCAGGTTAGGCCTGGCAGGGGAACCCAGCAGAGACGGAGGAACCAGCAGAGCAGAGCTGGTGGGAAGTGGGAGAGGAGCGGAGCTGGGAGGAGAGCCTGACCGGGTGGAGAAGGCAGTCTGGAGTGGAGATGATGATGGCGCAGGTGAGCGCGCTGCAACCCCGGAGATGCACCGCGGAGATGGCAGCAACCTGAGGAGACAGGAGGAAAGGGAGTGTTAGGCTGAGTTCCCAAAAATGCGTTTAATTCTATTTCCTGTTTAAGGCAGCTATACCCAACGAGCCAGCACCGCAGCATTCACGAACAGGTCCTTTGAAGTGCTGGCAGAGAAGGGGCAACAAGTGCGTCCACTTACGCAGGTGCACTGATGACCTGCGGAGCCAGGAGCCTGACGGAGAACCTCCCACAGAAAAGGAGGAGGAGAGCGCTCACCTAATCAAAACACATATATTATGTAGATTCATTGCACACAGAGTGATATATTTCAAGTGTTTATTTCTTTTAATATTTTTTTTTTTATATTTCAAGTGTTTATTTTTTCTTTTAAGGGCAGCTTGGTGGCACCGTGGTTAGCACTATGGCAGTACAGCAAAAAGGTTGTGGGTGTGGCGGTTTGGGAAAACGCCCACAACAGGCTAAGGACAGACAGCTCGCTACTCCTGGGTTTTTTCCGCTGCATGCTGTGATCTAATCTGCCATTTATGCATTTCACTGCTGTGAGGTTAATGTGCCATCCATGCATTGTGTTCATGCATCCTGTCTGTGCCTCTCATATGCAAATGCTCATATCGACCCATGTGAATGCTTTGATGTATTGTTGTAGCTGAGTATATAAGCTGTCTGAATCTCATGTTCACTCTCTCATTCTCACTCTGCAACTGCTGCTGCAGGACACAGACATTGTGTCCCTCTTCTCTGAGAGCCGTGAGCTCACTCCCGGCGCACACGCACGGTGCCGGGAGAGGAGCTCGTGACGGCGGTATGATTAATAAAACCTGCTTAAAACCTCAGCATCGCTGCCTTATTTTATCATCCGCCGCACTGGTGACCCAACGCTGAAACGAACACGCTGCCAGCGAACGCAACACCCGGCGGTGATTCTCCGACGACAAGCGAACGCGGCAGCCTGACTGATCTGCCCTCCCTTCTGCTTCAGGGAGACCTCAACGCGGAGTTTCCAGGCGAAACTCTCCGGAGAACACCCACGACCAGGAAAGCTGAGCAACGTTTCATGGTGAGATCTGCACGCCTAGATCGGCACATCCACGCTGGACCGGCCGCGCTCACAGCTCCTCCACACGAGAGCGCATGCACCTCGTCCTCTCTCCACGACGGTGATCCCCATGGCCGACGGAGCACACGTGGACCTGAACGCACCATGACCGAGCGAGTGACAGAGCGTCTACTTCCCTTCACCGCTCCAACACACTGAACAGGGCTGATCAAGCTCCCTGACCCTGATTCTCCTCTCCAGCTGGCCCACCCATCACGGAACCCCGGCGCACGCACCGGGGAGTTACGAGGACAGTGCACACCACGCACGGGACAAATACGGCTTTTCTGACCGCCTTCCTTCTGCTGCACACTGGCCCTTCAGGCTTGCTCGTTCACCTGAGGCACGCAGCTTGCTCACTGGATTTTATGGTCTTAGCCACGGCACACAAGGGAAATTCAGCGGTTTGTGGTTCCCGAGAGCTTTAAGGTTGTGCCCGCACCTAAAGTCAACACGCCAGTCCCTCTGCCCTCATCACAGCCACCACGCAGCCTCGTCTTTTCTTCATGGCCGCTATTAATCCTTGCAGGACTTAATCGCGGGAGGAGCCAGTGACTAATTTTTCTTCTTGTGGATGGGACAGCCCTTCGACATCGCGGACCCACAAGCAATTTTTGCACGGCCCGGACGTTTTCATCGTCTCCGGCCGGCTTTTACTACCCCCCACCCCCCTCCACCCCCTCCTGCACAGAGCTTTTTCCTGCTCGCTGCCCAAGCTGCACTATCGAGGTCTTGGCCACCTGCCGAGCCCTCTGGGGGGGAGCTGTGGTGGTTTGGGAAAACCCCCACAACACACAGGGACAGACAGCTCGCTACTCCTGGGTTTTTTCCGCTGCCTGCTGTGATCTAATCTGCCATTTATGCATTTCACTGCTGTGAGGTTAATGTGCCATCCATGCATTGTGTTCATGCATCCTGTCTGTGCCTCTCATATGCAAATGCTCATATCGACCCATGTGAATGCTTTGATGTATTGTTGTAGCTGAGTATATAAGCTGTCTGAATCTCATGTTCACTCTTCTCATTCTCACTCTGCAACTGCTGCTGCAGGACACAGACATTGTGTCCCTCTTCTCTGAGAGCCGTGGGCTCGCTCCCGGCGCGCACGCACGGTGCCGGGAGAGGAGCTCGTGACGGCGGTATGATTAATAAAACCTGCTTAAAACCTCAGCATCGCTGCCTTATTTTATCATCCGCCGCAGTGGGTTTGATCCCACCCCATGACCATCGGTGACCCTTCTGTGTGGAGTTTGCATGTTCTCCCCGTGTCTGTGTGGGTTTCCTCCAGGTACTCTGGTTTCCTCCCATAGGCCAAAGACATGAAGGTTATGTTAATTGGCATCAACTGGGGATTCTAAATTGTTCTTAGGTATGAATGTGAGAGTGTGTCTCTCTTTGTTGGCCTTGTCATGGACTGGCGAGCTGTCTATGGTGTACCCTGCCTCTCGCCCAAAGATGGTATAGGCTCCAGACCTCCTGCAACCCAAAAAGAATTAAGTGGATGAAGATATTTCTTTTAATTTTGATGGTTATATCTAATAACTCATGAAAACCCCAAATTAAGTTTCTCAAAAAAATTAATATTACATAAAATTAATTTTGAAAAATGGATTTTTAATAGAAATGTTGGCTGACTGAAAAGTATGTCGATGTCAACCCGATCTCAGCAAAAAACGTATGATTTCCTATAGTCCATGTTTAAGACTTACAATTTACTGATAATAGTTTCTCGTAGGGCTGCACGGTGGCGCAGTGGTTAGCACTGCGGCAGCACAGTTTACCCTTGGCCACCAGCACAGTTTACCCTTGGCCGGGGGATTGTGGGGATCGTGGGATCGTGGGTTCAATCCCAGCCCCCGACCAACAGTGATCTGTGTGGAGTTTGCATGTTCTCCCCGTGTTGCGTGGGTTTACTCCGGGATTTCTCCGGTTTCCTCCCACATGCCAAAAACATGCATGTTAGGTTAACTGGCTGTTCTAAATTGTCCCTAGATATCTGTTTCCGATAGGCCCTTAGAATAGAGGGTTAGTATTAATGAAAGCGCTTTGAGTGGTCTTTGCGACTAGAAAAGCGCTATATAAGTGCAGGTTAGTTAGTTAGTTAGTTATGCATTTTCCTGGTTTTATGTTCCTCTTATAGTTAAGCCCTAGTCCCATGTGTAGATTCTAATGAATCCATGTACTCTGTTCTTTCAGTGTTTCTTTTCAGAAACGGAACAACCAGAAACACCGTTATAACGTTTTGGCCTTTTCAAAAATAAAATCAGAATAAGGGTATCTGACATGATTACAGTGTTAAGACCCAGAAGCAGACAGCCAGACACAGTTTAGAAAGTGTGATGTTTCTTATCTTAATGAAGAAACTTGGGTTCTTTTTAAATGATTTTTATTAGCTGACTGGAGTAGAAGTAGCAAACAGTGCACAAGCTCACATAAACACGCCATCTGTTCCATCAACCAAACTTGCTGTTTTCACTGCATAATAAGTGTATTACACAGGGTGTGACTGCCCTCTCCTGGGTGGAGGTAATATTGACTCCTATCACTACATCCCCTTTTTCTTAAGATACCAGCTGGATACAACAAACTATTTTTAAAATAAACAACTTAACCGACAAACATACTATGTTGGTATCTGCGCTTATGATCTTATTACCACAAATACTTTTGTGTTAACATAAACATATATAAAACTTTCCTTTTTATTTTTTTTTACACATTTCTTTTATAAAATTATAGTGTCCAGTTCTGTTGTGTTTAAAGGATACAGCTCACTTCGATGGCTACAAAGGTTCAGTCTGTCAGGTGCTTTAATGTTGCGTGTTGATCTCCTCAGCGTGGGTGCAGAGTGCAGCTGCTTAGCAGTTCTGCTGTTATCGCTCACTGGTGGTGGTTCCACTGAAATGGTGCAAGTTAAGCTTTCTTGCTGCGGTTGACCTTGGAGTGTCTTGTTTGTCTTCACCAAACCCCTACGATTCCTCCTCAGGATTTGACCATCATCTGTACTAAGAGTAAAAGATCTTGGACTCACTTCCTCCATAACAGTGGCTCTTTTACTCCACACATTTGAATCTTCGAGTCTCACTTAGGTCTTTTCCACCAAAACGGTTCCAGTGCTTAACTGGAGCCAGAGCCTGATTGGCACCAGTTCTTATGGTTTTCCACCGCCTGAAGCACCATTCCCAGGCTCTCAAAAGTGGGGCTATTGTGGCCCCAACTCCTAGCTGGGCCAGCGGCAGCACCATTTTATTGTTGGTTACGTCCACAGCCATGGGCGTGGTTAACTGACCAGCTTCAAAACATTACTGACGCCATGTTGCATCCCAAACAGCCGAGCAAGCGATGGATTCCAAAACCAAACAGATTTGGAGCAGAGAGGAGACACATTTCTTGGCTCTATGGACATGAGCAAAAGTACAAGATAAGCTGGAGGGGGCCACTCATCTGATGAACTGTTTTGGAGGATAGGCCAGCCAGCTGGACCATTGTAACTGCCATGGATTAGTCCGTACAACAAACTGCTCAAAACACACTCATAAATGTATTGTCTTTAAAATGCCAAAAGTTACTGAATATATATACATATATATCCGCTTGTATTGATTGATATGTAACAGTCAAAGTGCGGATATATACCGTATTTTTTGGACTATAAGGCGCACTTAAAATCCTTTAATTTTCTCAAAAATCGACTGTGCTTTATAATCCGGTGCGCCTTATGTATTACTTTTGGTTGTTGTACTTACTGACCTCGAACCGATTTTATGTCATACACGGCGCTCAAAAATCTGTCAAAATGTTTTAGTACGACTTTGGTAAGCTACGAAGCCGTACCGCTTGATGGGTTGTCAGAGCGTTACGGCTACCGTAGTCAGGAGCCTCGTGGAGTGATACTGTATGTGCTTCAACATAATACTACGGTGTGTGTATAAGGACCCCAAAATGGCACCTGTTAAGAGACATGCTTACGAAGCAGATTTTAAATTCAAGGCTATCAGTCACGCAGTAGTACATGGGAATAGAGCAGCTGCGAGAGAATTCAACATTAATGAATCAATGGTACGGAAGTGGAGGAAGCAAAAAAATGCCCTGCGCCAAGTAAAGAAGACCAAACTGAGTTTCCGAGGAAGCAAAGCGAGATGGCCACAGTTAGAGGACAAAATTGAACAGTGGGTTATTGAACAGAGAACAGCAGGTAGAAGCGTCTCTACAGTCTCTATTCGACTCAAGGCAGCAGCGGTAGCACGTGACATGAAGATCGACGACTTTCGAGGAGGTCCTTCTTGGTGCTTCCGTTTTATGAAAAGGCATAATCTCTCCATCCGCACAAGAACTAACATCTCGCAGCAACTGCCAAAGGATTACGAAGAAAAGCTGGCCATTTTCCGCACCTACTGCAAGAACAAGATCACTGGAAAGAAGTGTCACGTGGGCCGTTCTTGCCGGCCCAGCTCTTATTGTGACTGCATCTCAGCGGGCTCCCAGCTGTCAAGCTCTACGGGACAGCTGGAGCCCAATTACCTCATCAGCTGAGACGCTGTCAACCATTATAAAAGGGAGCAGCTCCGATCATTCGGGGCTGTGACCCCGCACATGATTATCCACGCTCTTCTCTGGCGTGGGTAAGGCTGGAACCCCTACGTCCGGCGCCAGCCACCCTTCTGTCATCCTGCATTGTGTATAAGTGTTACCCTTGTCATCATTTGTGTTTTGGCCCCACGAGGCCCTGTTCCTTTGTTCCTTTCCCCTTATCACAATAAATAACGCAAACTCACTGGTCTGCTCTCGGCTCTCATTGTATGGCTCGCGAGAGCCATACGTAACAGTAGGTCACAGCCAAGTGAGTTGCCGGCGGCCGTGAGTTTGCTGTTTTGGACTTTGTTCTTCCCGGTCTGGGTGTCAACGCTGGGAGCATGCCGACTCCCAGGAGCCGCGCTCGGTGCTTGGGCTACGAGCTAGCTAGCGCCCTGGAGTATGTCGACGGGACGCTCTTCGCTGCTAGTCTCGACGACGATTCCAAACCTGATTCGCTGGCACCTAGACTACGCTGAGGTTCTTCTCAATAACCTTCCTTGCTATGCCGACCACCCCGAAGTCAGCGTGAGGAGGGCTGAACTCGCCGCGCAGCGCAAGACTCTCCGTGTGCTGGAGGGAAATCCCGGCAGGAAGCTGAAGAGGAGGCATCCCCGCTCCTCACGCCCGGATCCCATTCCTGCCTCCACTCCGGTCCACGACTTCGCTCCGCCCAGGGGTGATCCCCACCAGAGAGCTGGGTCATTCAGGAATCCCCTGGAGAAGCTCCAGCGCGCAGCTGCTTCCATCTGGGATCACGTGGCGGTGGTTCGTTCAGCAACAAGTCCTTCTTTGGCTTTTGATCATATGGCGCGGCAGTCAGACTGGTGGAGAGGAATCCTAGGCTAAGGGACTTCCCGGAGTTTGCCGACCTCCTCGCCTCGGTCTCAGCACAGGAGCAGCGATTCCCGAACCTTACGTTCGCCTCGCCCTCTGCAAGTAGCCGTCGTCACACTGGTCACCGACCTCAGTATGAATCCCGTCCGGATCCAGTTCCAGGTCGCCGCAAGGTCTCAACTCCCCACACAGCTGTCACTCCCACGCCTCATCAGAGGGGAAAATCCCGCAGCCTCATCTCCTGAGCCATCCTCCCCCACTGTTACGTCAGCATTCCGGGGCCGGCTCACCTCGGCTGTCGCCCCCTCCTCCTCGACGCACCTCCCGGCTGCTGTGTGTATCCAGAGTCCTGTCTTGGCGAGCTCCGTCCCGGAACCATCGCGAGCGACTGCCCAACGTCTTCCCAGGGGGTCCTCCGTTACTGTCGGGCGGGAGAAGGGAGGAGCGACGTCCGCCACAGCGGTCACCACCCAGCCTCCAGGAGACAGGCAAGTCCCAGTTAGTTCATTCACTTATTGTGATTTGCTTTGTCAGACTCCTGGAGGTGGAGTTCGGGGTTCGCAGCTCCCCGAACTCCCACCACCCGCTGTGGCTGTAATTATTAATCCTGCATCCTCTGTGTCTCCCTCCGCTGAGCGGTCCTCGACGCCAGGCCAACGTCGTGGGATGAGGAGGGGGCCTGCGGTTCTGGAGAGCCTGGTTCCGGTTCCGCAGCTACGCCGTGGGCGGAGGAGGAGAGCGGACTGCAGCGTGGAACCTGCGCCGACGATGAAGCGTCCCCGGGTCTCCACGGAGGAGCGGTCCGGTCCGGCGGGACGAGGTTCTCCTGCCACCACGCCGTGTGGGCCATCGGTGTGGGCACCGGTGCCGGAGGACTCGCAAGCTGCACATACCATCATGCCAGCTGCGGAGCCCGACGCAGCTGAGTGGGAGCCTGAAGACGACCTCCTGACGCTTGAACCTGGATCTTCGCAGTCCTGGACGGCATCAGAACCCAAGATCAGGCAAGTGCTCTACTTTATCTTTCTCCTTCTCATTTTAGAGCATTTTAGCCTGTCTCTAGGGGAGATGAGCCGGGTGCAGCCGTCCGCTGCGTCCAAGCTTGTCTCGCCGGGTTCTGGCACTGCCGGTGATCCTGATCCCGGTTCTTCTCTCTCTCCTGAGCCTTCTTCCAGGGTCGCCGGCGAGTAGCTGCTATTGCCCGCTGTGGCAGAGGTTCCTGGTTCAGGATTGGAGGTCGGCTCTGGTGCGGCGCCGACCCAATCGGGGTCCGACGAGGGTTCTACCGACACCCAATTGGGGTCCGTCACGGGAGCAGCCCCGATCCTATCGGAGTGCGACACGGGTGCTTCAGAGACCCAATCGGGGTCCAATGTGGGTGCAGCACCAATGATATCCAGGTCCGGTGAGGGAGCTGCAGATCCCCTGCCATCGGACATTGGACCGGCTCATCATCATCTTCTTCCCCTTCTTCGTTATCGTCATCTGATTCACCCTCATCTTTCCCCCAAGCTTCCTCCACCAGGGCCCATATGGACCTCTCACTTTAGGCCCGGCTCGCCCTCATTATCTATCTTTACAGGGAAGCCGTTGCCTCTCTCTCCCCTACGGGCCTGGTGGCTGAGTGATGCGGGTCGGCCGCCAGAGGGTCTGCCGTGCCCTTTCGGCTCTTTGGTGCGGCCGCCCGACCCATTGGACTTCCTGTTCGGCGATCTGGTCCGGCCGCCCGAGAGACTGTGTTTTCTGGCCTGGGATTCGGGTAGGCCGCCTGAACTTTTCCCTTCACCCCTGTTGGCGGTTTGGACGCTGGGTGCGGGGAGACCCCCCAAACTGTATTTTCTCTGCTGTGCTTAGTCTTTGTGTTTTTGGGTGGGTGCAGCCATGTAATCCCTTGTAATTGCTTCGTGTTTAGCATGTTTTTTTTTTCTCTCTTCCCCTCCTGTTTGAGGGATGCCTGTACTTATTAGATTTCACCCTTAGGAGTCTTTCCTCTCATTTTATGGTCTCCTGGGTTGTCTTCCTTTGAATTTGTCTGTACATTATTATTCTTGACTGTGGAGTATTGTGGTTTTTCCTGTGCCTCAGTCTCTGTTATTGCCACATTTATCCTCTGCCTAGTAGCGTTTTTTTTTCTATCCGTCCGCATATTGTTGCCTATGGAGTATTGTGTTTTTTTTCCTGTACCTCATTCTCCGTTATTGCCACGTTTATCCTCTACCTAATTAGTGGGGGGTTTTTCTGTCCGTCCGTATATTGTTGTCTATGGAGTATTGTGTTTTTTTTCCTGTACCTCATTCTCTGCTATTGCCACGTTATCCTCTGCCTAAGTAGTGGTTTTTTTTCTGTCCTCATGTTGTTGTCTATGGAGTATTGTGTGTGTGTTTTTTTTTCCCCTCATACTCTGTATTGTTTCATTGTTGATTGCTGATGTTTTTCCTTTTTCTGATTCTCTCCCTCCTGGCCTGCGCCCCATCCGCCCACCCTGGGGGGGGGGGGGGGGCTTGGGTGTTACTGGCCGTTCTGAGCCCGGCATGGAGGGGGAGGTACTGTCACGTGGGCCGTTCTTGCCGGCCCAGCTCTTATTGTGACAGTGTCTCAGCGGGCTCCCAGCTTTCAATCTCTACGGGACAGCTGGAGCCCAATTACCTCATCAGCTGAGACGCTGTCAACCATTATAAAAGGGAGCAGCTCCGATCATTCGGGGCTGTGACCCCGCACATGATTATCCACGCTCTTCTCTGGCGTGGGTAAGGCTGGAACCCCTACGTCCGGCGCCAGCCACCCTTCTGTCATCCTGCATCATGTGTAAGTGTTACCCTTGTCATCGTTTGTGTTTTGGCCCCACGAGGCACTGTTCCTTTGTTCCTTTCCCCTTATCACAATAAATAATGCAAACTCACAGGTCTGCCCTCGGCTCTCATTGTATGGCTCGCGAGAGCCATACGTAACAAGAAGATCTGGCCAGAACACATCACCAACATGGACGAGGTCCCCCTCACCTTTGACATCCCCGTGAACTGTACTGTCGAGAAAACAGGGACCAGTACTATATCTATACGCACCACAGGGAACGAGAAGTCATCGTTTACTGTGGTTCTCGGTTGCCAGGCTAATGGCCAGAAACTACCACCCATGGTCATTTTCAAGAGGAAGACTGCCAAAAGAAAAGTTTCCGTCTGGCGCCATCATCAAGGCTAACCCAAAGGGCTGGATGGACGAGGAGAAGATGAGTGAGTGGCTGAGAGAAGTTTACGTCAAGAGACCGGATGGCTTTTTCCACAAATCTCCGTCCCTATTGCTCTGTGACTCCATGTGCACCCATCTCACCGATACTGTCAAAACCCAAGCGAAGCAAACTAATTTGGAGCTTGCCATCATTCCGGGTGGATTAACCAAATTACTCCAGCCGCTAGATATTGGTGTCAACAGGTAATTCAAAGTTAAATTGCGAGCTGCGTGGGAGCATTGGATGACAGAAGGCAAACACACATTCACCAAGACAGGGAGGCAACGCCGGGCGAGTTACGCCACTATCTGCCAATGGATCGTGGATGCCTGGGCTAAGGTATCAGTCTCAAGTGTTGTCCGAGTTTTCACGAAGGCTGGAATCATCACTGAACCGCTAAATAACAGCAACGAGATTGACTCGGTTAATGACGAGAGGGATCCGGGCATGCTTGATGCCAAAATCGCCCAACTGTTAAACTCAGACACTGAAGATGAAGAATTTGATGGATTTATGGAAGAGGAATGAACTAAAAAAGTGAAAATATTGTTTTGTATTTTATGTGTTCCAACTGTTTTTTTGTGTTCCAACTGAACAATGTTGAGCGCTATTGTGAATAAGTTGAATAAAATTTCACTTATCTGATGGTTTTGTTGCGCTTAATGTGCCTCGCTCACTGCGCCTTATAATCCGATGGGCCTTATGTATGAAAATAGACTGCAAATAGACCGTTAATTGATACTGCGCCTTATAATCCGGTGCGTCTTATAGTCCGAAAAATACGGTATACATAGTATACTAAAATACTATAATATTTTCCGTTAGCTATGCTAACAAGCTAACAGTACTTTTACTACGACCAAACATTTCTCCTCGCCATAAAGAAATGAACAGGCTGTCTCTGCTGACAAATGTATATCGCTTGTATTGATATGTAACGGCCAAAGTGTGGATATTTTTTTACTCACTCTTGCGGCTATACTATTTTCGGTTAGCTATGCTAACAAGCAAACAGTGTTTTTACCAAGAACGTTTCTCCTCGCCATAAAGAAATGCGTGTTTGAGAAACTAGAACAAAAATCTTAGCGTCTTACAGAATACTTTGTTAGATATCCAGTGCAAAATACGCTGTTCAGTATCAGTACTGTTTATTGTTGTCTCAAATGACATTAGTGGCGTCGCCATATATCTTGAAATGCTCATTTGAGAGAAAACGAGAAAAAAATCTTAGCGTCTTACAGAATACTTTTTTTAAATAAAGATATCCAGCACAAAAAACGCTTTTTGTGGTATCAATACTGTGTATGAATGGGTGCCTTGCGTTGTGTTATGGGGATTTTTCTACCAAAGACGCTAGTAACGTTGTCATTTTTACTATTTTGGTAATATTTCCATAATTGGGCCATTTTAAAAAAAAATTTCACTCGTGTGTTTAATTGTGTGTTGTGTAACTGTATTTTATCTAATCCTTCTCTTACTTTATTGCGCAGTAGCCTGGTGGAACACCTACAATTTCGTTGTACTGTACAACTGTACAGTGACAATGAAGCCTATTCTATTCCTATTCTTCTATTCCATAATCTGACATGTAAGCTTTGCTAATATTGATATTGAATAAAACTGCCGTCTGTGTCTGCACATTTAATGGAAGGCTTAAGTTGTACACTGCACAAACTAAAACACTTTTTTTGTTGTTTTTACAGATTTATCTCACCTGGATGATGAGGGAGAACCATCCAGACCTGTGGTGTCCAGCTCTCCTTCACCAGCACCAAGCTTGTCCTCCTCCTGCTCTTTCTCCTCTTCTCATCAGACCAGATTAGGTAATATATGTTCAGATCATGACCCATTCACACAAAGGAGGGAGTGAATTAAACCAGTTATACACTTGAATTGAATGTTGTGATGCCACTAACAGTAAATGGATGTTGAATAGACACATTCAATCTTGGATTGACAATTCCTGCATTTTTCAATATGTGGTTATTTTATATTGCTTATTTTTATACTTTAAAACAGGGAAACAGAAGTGAGACACAAACACGGACCTCCTTCCTGACTACCTGGAAAGGTCAGATGAGAGACAGCAGGAGCAGAGCAGGAGGGAGGAGCAGCTGACCTCCATTTTGCTGCAAAGCATCCAGAAGATGGAGAACAGTACCAATACCCTTGCTGGACTGATGGGACATGTTGTGTCTGTGCTTGAGGGACTGCAAACAAAGCAACTATCACAGCTTTGATATTTTTGGCTGTGTGTACATAATATTTCATATGTAGCAGTCTTAAGTTTTTAGATAGATAGATAGATAGATAGATTAGTTTATTTGACAGGGACAGTGCAATAAACATAGAAATTAATCAATGACAATCAATCTGATGTGTTGCACATAGAGTGTATAGCTATTAGCTAATTTGCAACTCTTGTCCCTGGATGGGCTTTAGAAAAGAGAATCAAGTAAAGAAAAGAAAAAATACACAATAACCACATACATCAATGCAAAAAGATTATAAATACACAATTATAAATATTATAAATATTATAAATACACAAATATAACAACCTGACTCACATTTGCCTATTTCAGGCCTCCCTCCCTTCGTCACTCACTATAAACAAACACATTCATTCCTTCCCTTCATTCACTCTCACTTTGCAGACAATCAATTCATACATGAGTACATTCTTGTTTATTTTTCAGCCAGTTTTTAACCTTTTTAGTGAATGTTTTAAAGTCCGTTATTATTTTAATTACATTTGGCATTGTGTTCCAGATGTGACTGCCCTTTATAGAGAAAGCTGTTTGTCCGAATGTGGTTCTGCGGTGGAATATTTTACAGTTATTGTTAACAGAACTCCTGGTGGCTCTGCTGCTGTCCTGTCTTTGGACGAAACCAGCAAGTGGCTCGGGTGCTGATTTATGGAAACATTTGAACGTTAATTTCAGAAAACAGAGGTCAATGAAGCTCTCAAAACTCAATAGGTTGTATTTTTTTTAAAACATTACAGTGATGCCACCTAATGGGCTTTTGGTCCAAGATTTTTAGGGTTTGATTATATAATGAACCTATATGTCTTATTGTGGAAGGGGCTGCTTGAGCCCAGACTGTCAAACAGTATGATATATGAGAAAAAACCATAGAATGCATATACAGTACAGCTGCTTCGTAAGGTATGTAATATCTAATTAATTTAAAGCAGTTCAGATTTTTTTTTGCTGTTTTTGAAATTTTCTTTATATGAAGATTAAATTTGAGTTGAGGATCTAGTACAATGCCAAGGTATTTGAATTCTGTAGCTAAACTGATGTCATGATCATGTATATTAACTTTAAAACGTTGCAGGTTACATTTTTTGATTGAAAAGCACATTGAGACTGTTTTCTGAAGGTTCAGCAATAGATGGTTCTGGAGGAGCCACTCTTGGACATCAACCATACTTGTAGACAGTACATCTGCAGCCTGTGCTGGAGTCTTGGCAGCTGTGTAAATAACTGCATCATCTGCATAAAGTTGGCATGTTGCAGCTGAGCAGTGTAACGGCAAGTCATTAATAAAAATGCTGAAAAGTAAAGGACCAAGAATGGACCCTTGTGGGATACCCATGCGGTTGTTTAAAAATGAGGATTTATCCTGGTGAACTTTTACACACTGTTCTCTATTCTGGAGATAAGATGCAAACCATTCTAATGTATCTGGGGAGAAGTTAAAAGATAAAAGTTAAAAGTTTTGCACATTTTGTAAATAAAAGCTTTCTTTCCTTAAGTGTTTTTCTGCTTCTACATTAAGTTATTGCTATCCTCACACCAAACATATGCATAAACTGTAAAGCTATTTAGGACAAACAATGCAAATCACTATAACATTGTAGTGGTGGGAAGTGAAAGTACAAGTACTGAATCACTGCACTTAAATTCATTTTTTTCAGATATTGGACAATATATCTGTCATGGTCTGTGCACTGATATTGTCCGCGCTCGGATCATGCAGTATTTTCCTCCTGTTTCTGTGTTAGTCTCCTTATGGCCTTCCAAGCTCTTATTTTGACAGCGTCTCTGCGGGGCTTCCGGCTGTCAGAGCCGAGCTGCGCAGTGACAGCTGGATTACATTCCACTGTTTAATGCCCATTATCTGTTTAATCCTCTAAGCCCTGTTTAAGGGAGCAGCCGAGGTTACTCGGGGCTGCGACCTCACACATGCATAACGTTGGTCTCCCTAACGTTCAGCTGGAGTCCCTATGCCCGGCTCCAGTCACCCTCTTGATCTTCATGTTCTCAGTAAGTTTATTCCTTAGTCTGAGTATTTCTTCATTGTGTCTAAGCCAAAGTTCTTGTTTGTCTTTTTTCCCCACGTGGCTCATTATTTTGTAATCGTCATCTTTCATTAATAAATATGCAAACTCAGTGGCTGCCTATAGCATCTCATTAATGGCCCGCGAGGGCCACCCATGACAGTAGGTCGCAGCCACCACAAGACGCCAGTCACCGTGAGTTTGCGTTTTTGGGCTTGTAGTTTTTCCCCTGTTTCCCCGTGCACCAGCGTGTTGGGAGATGACGTTGTCAGGGAAGGGCTATGCCATGAGCTTGGGCTATGAGCTAGTTTTAGCCCTCATCGAGATTGATGGAATCCTCTCCAGCACTCGCGGCAGTGTCACCCCCAGCGGCTTACGCTGGTACCTGGACCTCGCAGAGGCAGTTATTAACCGCTATCCTCGCTACTCTAACCACACCGAAGTTGCGACAAGGATGGCGGAGATCTCGGCACTTTGGGAGAAGACCCGGGGACTGGAGGGAAACTCCGGCAGGAAGCCGAAGGTGAGGCATCCCCGTTCCTCGCCTCGGGATCCAGTTCCTGTCGCCCATCCAGCCCAGGAGTTCACGTCGCCCAAGTGTCATTCCCGTCGACAGTGGAGGAGGACGTCAGCCAGGATTCCCCCGGAGGAGATGCAGTGGACAGCTGTGGTCATCCAGGACCGTGTGGCTGCGGCTCGTTCTGCCTCCCATCCTACCCAAGTGATTGAGCATGTGACGGCAGCAGTCAGACTTGTGGAGATCAGTCCCGAACTTTTTGACTATCCTGAGTATGCTGAACTGTTAGCCTCTGTGTCAGCGCAGCAGCGGTGGTTTCCAGATCTCACCTTCACCTCGCCCTCTGCCAGTAAACGTCATCACCATGCTCGAAACAAGCCTCAGCGAGATCCCCTTCCAGTTCCAGTTCCGGGTAGCCGCATGAACTCTGTCTCTCAGCCAGCTGCTGTGAGCTCCGTGAGTCCGACTCCGGCTATCCCCGTTCCTGATCCTTAGGGAGTGGCTCCTCTTCATCCTCCCGGGGGGGCCCTCCATCACCATCCAAAGGGGAAGGGAGAAAACAAAGCCCACCGCAGCAGCTTCCATCGGTCCTCAGCAGATCAGGCAAGTGTCTTTTCATTCTTTTCCTTCACTGGGTGAATTGCCTTGTTTGATCCCTGGGGGTGGAGTTCAGCGTTCACAGTCCCCCGAGCTCCCTCCACCTGTGGCAATTATTAATTGTGAACCTGCTCCCTCTGCGTCTCCTTCCCCTGAGCGTTCCCTGGTGCCAGGACTACACCGCCGGATGAGGAAGGATCCTGCCGCCCTGGAGAGCCTGGTTCCAGCCCCGCAGCCACGTTACGAGCAGAGGAGGAGGGCGGACTGCCATTTGGAGCCTGCGCCGACGACTAAGTGTCCCCGGGTCTCCACGGAGGAACGGTCCGACCTAGCAGGCCGCAGATCCCATGCCACCACTCCGTGCGGGCCTTTGCCATGGACGTCAGCGCCAAGGAATCCCCAGACTGTGGAGATCATCATGCAGGCTGCGGAGCCCGCCGCAGTCGAGTGGGGACCAGAGATGGACCTTCAGCTCATTGAACCTGGAGCATCGAAGTCATGGGCGACGGTAGAACCCGAGATCAAGCAAGTGCTCTATTTTGTCTTCCTCTTTTCTATTCTGGAGCATTATTGCCTGTCTCTTGGGGAGACGAGCTGGGTGCAGCCGTCCACTGCATCCGAGCTTGTCTCGCTGGGCTCTGCCGCTGCCGGTGATTCTGATCCCGGTTTCTGTTCTTCATCTGAGTCTTCTCCCAGGGTCACGGGTGACAAGCCCATTCTGGTTGTCGCCTTGGAGGTTCCGGGTTCGTATCTGGAGGTCGTTCCTGGTGCTGTTCCGGACCATTAGGGGTCCGTTGTGGGTATTGTTCCGGCCCAGTCGGGGTCCGTCATGGGTGTGACTCTGACCCAATCGCTGGTCTGCCGTGGACGCTGTTCCGGCCCAGTCAGGGTCCGTTGTGGATGCAGCACGGTCCCGCTTGGGTTTCAGCAAGAGCGCAGTGCCAGTTCGTTTGGAGTTCGGAAAAGAAGCTGCAACTCCTCCGCTGATCCACGCTGGACTGGTCCCTCATCTTTTCCCCATTCCCTGCTTCCCTCCACCGGGTGCCGCGGGGATTCCCCATATTTGGCTCGGCTTTCCCCTGCTATCCCTCTCGGTAGGGAGGCCGCCTCCGAGTTCTCCCCTGCGGTCCTGGTGGCCTGATGACGCGGGACGGCCGCCTGGGAAATTGCTTCGCCGGTTCGGCGTTCTGGGTCGGCCACCCGACGGGCTGGCCTCTTTGTTCAGAGACCTGGTCTGGCCGCCAGAGGTACTGTTTTCCTGGGCCTGGGACTGGGGTAGGCCGCCCGAACGTGTTCTGTTTCCCCTGCTAGCAATCTGGACGCTGGATGCAGGTAGACCTCCCGAACTGTTTGTTTTTTTTGGTTGTTGTGCTCTGCCTGCCTGCATTCCTGTGATGTTTTTTTTTCTTTTATGGTTGCCTCCTCTGTAGTCCGAGAGATATGCTCTTTTGTTGCCTATGCCCTTTTACTTGTACTTCATTGACCTGTCTGTATATCGTCGCTCTTTAGCATGTTTTTTTTTTTTTGTCCTGGTTTCTGGTATTTTTGAGGTACGTTGTATGGTGCCTGTATTTCTGTTTGTGGAGATGTTTTTTTTTCTCTGTTGCCTATGCCCGTTTATTTGAACTTCATTGAACTGTCTGTATATCGCTGCTCTTTAGCGTGTTTTTTCTTTTCCCCTTTTTTCTGGTATTATTAGGGTACGTTATGTTTGTGCCTGTATTTCTGTTTTTTGAGTGATTTTTTTTACCTCCTCTATAGGCTGAGAGAGGCTCTGTGGTTGCCTTTGCCTGTAAATCATGGTCTATTTTTGTAGTACCGCTGTGTTGCATCCATTGTTCATTCTGTATTTTCACCTGTGAAATATGGAGTATATTTGTAGTTTTTTTTTTTCCATGCTCAGATTGTTGCACCATGTTCTTGTTTCTCCTGTATTCGCCCTTTGTCATTCTAGCTCCTTGTTCCCCTCCTAGGTGCGTTTTTTTTTCTTTCTTTCTATGATTCTCGCCCTCCTGGCCTGTTCCCCCTCCACCCACCCTGGGTGGGCCTGAGTAGCCTTCTGGGTGGGGGGCTTGGATGTTATGTTGCGCCTGGAATGCGCTTTTTTTTTTGGGGGGGGGGAGTACTGTCATGGTCTGTGCGCTAATATTGTCCGCGCTCGGATCATGCAGTATTTTCCTCCTGTTTCTGTGTTAGTCTCCTTATGGCCTTCCGGGCTCTAATTTTGACAGCGTCTCTGCGGGGCTTCCGGCTGTCAGAGCCGAACTGCACAGTGACAGCTGGATTACATTCCACTGATTAATGCTTATTATCTGTTTAATCCTCTAAGCCCTATTTAAGGGAGCAGCTGAGGTTACTCGGGGCTGCGACCTCACACAAGTGTAACGTTGGTCTCCCTAACGTTCGGCTGGAGTCCCTATGCCCAGCTCCAGTCACCCTCTTGATCTTCACGTTCTCAGTAAGTTTATTCCTTAGTCTGAGTATTTCTTCATTGTGTCTAAGCCGAAGTTCTTGTTTGTGTTTTTTCCCCATGTGGCTCATTATTTTGTAATCGTCATCTTTCATTAATAAATATGCAAACTCATCGGCTGCCTATAGCATCTCATTAATGGCTCGCGAGGGCCACCCATGACAATATCAGGTATTTGTGGACTTACTCATATTTTGACAACTTTTTTCACATTTTCTAAAGAACAAGCAGCAACAAACTTTAAATCTATGCACTTTTTCTGTGGAAAATGTTCCAAGTTGCCAGCTTCAAAAATGATGAGTTTATATTCTTTTGACAATGTACCGCATGACATTCTATCAGCTCTTGACAAGATTATTTCTGGGGAAAGTACTTTTTGTCATGGTTTGAGTGCCGATCTCGTTCGCGCTCGGGCCATGCAGTATTTTTCCCATCTGGCGTGTGTGTGTCCCTTTTGGCTCTCCGAGCTTTTATTATGACAGCGCTCGGAGGGGCTTCCGGCTGTCAGAGCTGACAGCTGAGCTGCATTAATCGCCTCATCAGCTGCTCCACCTGGAGCCCTACTTAAGAGGGCAGCTGAGAGGTGAAAGTTGCGGCAGTCTCGTCAAACTTTCCCTGGTCTGACAACGCTGAGCATCCCTTGCTGAGATTCCTGGTCAGACGTCATCTACCTCTTCATCCTCGTCCTTTATTGTAAGTGTGTGTCATTATGTATTTGTTCCTCCGTGTCATAGACTGAGTGTAATAGTTATCGTGTGTTTTAGCCCCCCGTGGCTCGTTATTTTGTCCTTTTTCGTTCCTTTAATAAACTGCAAACTCACCGGTGATATGTGGCGTCTTATGATGGCTCGTGAGGGCCATCCATGACAGTAGACTGCCGCCAGACTGAGACGCCTGTCACCGTGAGTTTTGCCTAAATTGGACTTGTTTTTCCCTGTCTGGGTACCTGTGTGCTGGGAGGTCATGTCGTCATTCAGGGGCCGCGCTCGGAGCCTGGGCTACGAGCTGGCAGAGGCCTTGGACTACATTGATGGAACTATCTTCACTGCTGGCCTCTACGACACTCCCAGTGATGTATGCCGGAACCTGGACCTTGCTGAGGACATTATTAATCGCCTTTCCCGCTACTCCAACCACCCAGAAGTCACGGTGAGGAAGGCAGACATCGCTGTGCACCGGGAGAGACTCCATGGGCTGGAAGGAAACTCCAGCAGGAATCCGAAGAGGAGGCATCCTCGCTCCTCGCTTCGGCATCCCATTCCTGTCTCCGTTCCAGGCCAGGAGTTCGCACCACCCAGGGGTGATCCCCGAGAGTGTGTGACATCAGTCGGGATTCCCCCGGAGAAGTTACATCAGTCAGCTGTTTCCATCCGGGACCGAGTGGCTGCAGCTTGCGCCGTTGTTCACCCCACGCAGATTATAAAGCATGTGACGGCGGCAGTCAGGCTGGTGGAGAGGAATCCGGTGTTAAGTGACTTTCCAGAGTACGCTGACCTGCTCGCTTCTGTTTCCGCACAGGAGCGGCGATTCCCGAACCGCTCCTTCGCCTCGCCTTCTGCCGGTAACCGTCGTCACACAGCTAACAAGAAGCCTCAGCAAGAACCGCATCCGGATCCTGTTCCGGTTCATCGCACAGACTCTACCTCTCTGACAGCTGCCGCTCCTACGTCTCGTCATGAGGGAATTCCCGCAGCCTCTCTCCCCGGGTCACCTCTTCCTGCTGTTCCATCAGCTCCTCGTGCCCGGATCGCCTCAGCTGTCATCCCCTCCTCCTGGACGTCTTCCTCGGCAGCTGTGAGTGTTATGAGTCCTGCTCCGGCGAAGCCCATTATTGGACCATCGCGAGCGGCTCCTCTTCGTCCTCCCAGGGGGCCCTCCATCACCATCTAGCAGGGAAAGTGAACAACAACAAAGAACAACGTCCGCTACAGCAGGCATCATCGGTTCCCCGGAGAACAGGCAAGTGCAATTTCATTCTTCTCCTCGTTGTTGTGATTTGCCTTGTCTGACTCCTGGGGGTGGAGTTCGGGGTTCGCAGTCCCCCGAGCTCTCACCACCTGCTGTAGCCTCTGACATTAAACCTGCTGCCTCTGTGTCTCCCTCCGCTGAGCGGTCCACGATGCCAGGTCTACGTCACCGGACGAGGAGGGGGCCTGCGGTTCTGGAGAGCCTGGTTCCAGCCCCGCAGCCCCGTCATTGGCAGAGGAGGACAGCGGACTGCAGCATGGAGCCTGCGCCGAACAACGAAATGTCCCAGGGTCTCCACCGATGAGCGGTTTGATCCAGCGGGTCAAGGATCCCCTGCCACCACACCGTGCGGGTCGTCGGCGTGGACGTCAGTGCTGGAGGGTCCTCAGGCTGCGGAGAACATCATGCCGGCTGCGGAGCCCGCCGTAGCCGAGTGGGAGCCAGACGGCGTCCTGCTTCGTCCTGAGCCCGGATCGTCAAAGTCCTGGACGGCGACAGAACTCGAGTGCAGGCAAGTGCTCTACTTTGTTTTCCTTCTTTCTATTTTGGAGCATTCTTGCCTGTCTCTCGGGGAGACGAGCCAGGGGCAGCCGTCCGCTGCACCCGAGCTCATCTCGCTGGGCTCTGTCGCTACCAGTGATCCTGATCCCGGTTCTTCTTCTTCTCCTGAGCCTTCTCCCAGGCTCACCGGTGCGGAGTCAACCCCGGTCGCTGTGCTGGAGGTTCCGGGTTCGGGGTTGGAGGTCGTTTCTGGTGCTGCGCCGACCCAGTCGGGGTCCAACGTGGGCACAGCCGAGACCCAATCGGGGTCCATCGTGGGTGCTGCTCTGGCCCAATCGGGGTCCGTCATGGGTGCAGCGCTGACCCGATTGGGGTCCAGTAGGGGCGCAGCGCCGGTTTGGTTCAAGGTCGGTGAGGGAGCTGCAGATCCTCTGCCGCCTGACACTGGACTGGTTCATCGTCCTCATCGTCGCCATCATCATCATCGTCATCATCATCATCCCAGCTCATCTCCACCGGGGGCCGTTGGGGTTCTCAATATTCGGCCCAGCTCTCCCTCGTCTTCCCACTCTCCAGAGAGGCCATCTTCAAGTTTTCCCCTACGGTCCTGGTGGCTGAGTGATGTGGGTCGGCCGCCTGGTGAGCTGTTTTGCCGGTTCGGTGTTCTGGGTCGGCTACCCGACGTACTGTGCTTCCTACTGGGCGACCTGGTTCGGCTGCCGGAGGTTCTGTCTTTCCGGGCCTGGGACTGGGGTAGGCTGCCCGAACGTTCCCTGTTCCCCTTATTGGCGATCTGGACATTGGACGCAGGGAGACCACCAGAACTGTTCCTGTCTCATTGGTCTCTGCCTGTTGTCATCCACGTGTGTTTCTTAGTTCCACTGTCATATAAAGGTCACTCTGTGTTATTTGCTCTACCCTGCTCTGTGTATTCACCGCTGTTTAGTGTGGTTTTTTTTTCTCCCCTCCCCTGTCTGAGGGAGGATTTGTAGTTGCCACATTTTTGTCTCATAGGCCTGGGTGTTTAGTTTTAGGTTTCTTTCTGTCATTTGTGTTTTTTTGTACTGCTCTATTTATCATCCTTGCTTTATGGAGTATTGTGTTTTTTTCCTAACCGTACTCTGCAATTGCTTCGTTTGTTCCCTGTCATCGTCTTGGTGTTTTTTGGTCTTTTCTGGTTCTCACCCTCCAGGCTTTTCCCCCATCCCTCCAGGGTGGGGGGGGATGGGGGAAAGGCCCCCCTCCACCTTGGGGGGGAGGTACTGTCATGGTTCGAGCGCTGATCTCGTCCGCACTCGGGCCATGTAGTATTTTTCCCATCTGGCGTGTGTGTGTCCCTTTTGGCTCTCCGAGCTTTTATTATGACAGCACTCGAAGGGGCTTCCGGCTGTTAGAGGTGACAGCTGAGCTGCATTAATCACCTCATCAGCTGCGCCACCTGGAGCCCTACTTAAGAGGGCAGCTGAGAGGCGAAAGTTGCGGCAGTCTCGTCAAACTTTCCCTGGTCTGACATCGCTGAGCATCCCTCGCCGAAATTCCTGGTCAGACGTCATCTACCTCTTCATCCTCATCCTTTATTGTAAGTGTGTGTCATTATGTATTTGTTCCTCCGTGTCATAGACTGAGGGTAATAGTTATCATGTGTTTTAGCCCCCCGTGGCTCGTTATTTTGTCCTTTTTCGTTCCTTTAATAAACTGTGCAAACTCACCGGTGATATGTGGTGTCTTATGATGGCTCGTGAGGGCCATCCATGACACTTTTAACTTTTACACTTTACAGTCTGTCTCTTGTTACCCCTACATGAATAAAAACTTGAATCAGTACTTTAACCAGAATAGATGACATACAAGTGCAGAAGGGTATACCTTTAACAGCTCTGTAAATGTTCCTATAAATACACCATAAATACTTAAACAGAGTACACTGAGGACTGATTGTCAGCTGAATGTTTTATTCATTAATTATTTTTAACTACTTCACGTTACATTTTGTAAATGACATGGCAGGCATTAAACAGGTTATTGCTCCCCACTGTTAAAATACTCTATTAAAGCTGCCCGAATGTCATTCCCTTCTACACTGGCATGGTCAGGTAGTGGTTGAACTGGAGGCTGACTGATCAGGTGTGTCTGGGAGTCCAAAGTTGTCACCATGTTCCTCACAAATATTATCAAGTATGCAGCAGGTGAGCACCATTTTCTTGCTCAGCTCCAGTCCGCAGTCATTCCTTGTCAGGGGGGACCTCCATTGTCCTTTCAAGCCGCCAAAAGCCAGTTCCACAACTGAACCTACATGGCTCATCTGGTAGTTGTAGTTACGTTGTTCAGGGGTAAGTTTGCCTGTGTCCGAAAAGGGTTTCATCAGCCACTTCTGCGTGGGGTCGACTGGGTGGTGAAAACCGGTGTCATGCCAAAAAGTGATCACCGTCTACAGGAGCCAGGAGTGCCCTCTTGTTAAAGGTGGACTGCCTGGTCTCAGTCCACCTACTATGTGTCTAAATGTTTTGAGGTTTTATCGCATCTGAAAAATTATAGTGTTGGCCAAAGTGTTGCAGTTTGAGAAACAATGTATAGAATTTATCTGATTGCAATATCCATCCATCCATCCATCCATCCATCTTCTTCCGCTTAATCCTTTTCGCATCGCGGGGGGACTGGAGCCTATCCCAGCACCTTTGGGCGAGAGGCAAGGTACACCCTGGACAGATCGCCAGTCCATCGCAGGGCCAACACAGAGAGACAGACAACCATTCACTCTCACAGTCATACCTAATGACAATTTAGAATCCCTACTTTGATGCCAATTGACCTAACTTGCATGTTTTTGGCATGTGGGAGGAAACCGGAGAAATCCCAGAGTAAACCCACGCAGACATGGGAAGAATATGCAAACTCCACACAGATCACTGTTGGTCGGGGGCTGGGATTGTACCCAGGATCCCCCAGCAGCACGGTGGCGGAGTGGTAAGCACTGCGGCATCACAGCAACTCACCCTTGGCTGATTGCAATATTTATGTACAAAAACATTGTTGTTTGGAGGTACATAGAATATACAGTATATTGATACAGTATCTTCATGTATATATGCAGTAAATCTATGCATTTTTCCATGTAACCTTGTGACTGCATTATTATAATTGCTTTTAATCCTAGATTAAGTTTGTTTTGGGTTCAAAATGCATCATAAGTGTTAAATATATCTTGTTATACCTAACTAAGTACTGTTTATCTGTCGAAATATGTATTTAACGGCTAATATAAACCCATAACAATATAGCCCCTGGCAATCATTTTTAGGGCAGCTTATCACTTTTTGGCATGACATAACAGGTGACCTCTGTCTCGTAATGCGCCGTAACACCACCTTTTACAGAACTGACATAAATATTATGTTTAAAAGTGTAATCAATGCTCACGCTACGGACTTGATCTAACAATGGCTAATAACTGAAACATTGATAATTACCGGTCTCCTTAAACGTAGCCACCGTTCTCTGCAATTAAGAATAAAACTGTTTTTGGATGGTAATACAGGTTTGGAATAATAAAAGCAGCACTGCCAAAGAGACAACAAACTCCTCATGTTGACAAGCTGTTGACAAGCTAGCACTGCTACTTCTTCTTCTATGGTGTTCTGCGGGGTTGCATAAAGGCGCTTCACACTATATAATGATGTAGCCCTGACGTAATCCCCCACTAGCTCCATATCGGTGGAAAATCAACTGGTTCTTATGAGGCACTACAGTTGAACTGGTTAAGCACTGGCACCAGCCCCAGAACCGAACTAGCACTGGCTCTTATTTTGGTGGAAATGAGCCCTATTCATGCCTTGCTAGCAGCACCAGGCTTCTTGTTGACTTGCCATAATTGATCTTTTGACTCTTTTGGAGATGCTTCTATTTCTGTTTCACCTCTTTGTGTTCCTTTTGGTTTACAGTGTGAGGAAGGGTGGTTTGTAGTCTTCTACCCATCAGAAGCTCAGCAGAAGACATACCATATTCAAGCTGGGAAGCTTGGTAGAGCCAGATATGAGTCAGAGTTACTGTCTTTTGCTTTCTTGAGTAGCTGTTTGACAATGTGAACTCTGCTTTACCATTTGAGTGAGCATAGTGAGGACTTGAAGTCACATGTTGAAAGCCATACTCATTAGCAAAGTGTTACATATGAAAAACAGTAGTAAGATGGTGGCCTGGGGATGACCGGGGAATAGAGGGGGTTGGTGGTCCACCTTTCCGGTGATGACATCAGCCAGGGTATAAGGGTCACGGCCAGAAGGGGCACGTCCTCTTTCGCCGTTGACGCCTAGACCAGGAGCGCTGTAGTCCACTGCTGTGTGTTTATGAGTTCAATAATAAATAATATAAACTGCCTTCTGCCCTCTTCATTATTCCACTAATTATGGACACAACATTTGGCAACGAGGAGAACACAGATATGGAGCGTGCTGCAACTATGTTGTGTATGGGAATGCGTGTGTATGTGATGCCGTGCCCACCCACAAGGTGACATCAGGCGGGCATGGTCCACTGTGTATATAATCCCAAGTTCTCTGTAATAAAGTTATTTGTTGGCTGCATGAAGACAAGACTCCTGTCCACTCATTTTGGCGACGAGGAGAACAATGGATGCGTGCTGGCTACCTCCACCACTGCTGCCATTTGTGGGGCATGTAGGAGAGCCGATAATCCCGTGGCCGGACTGGAGATCCGACTTTGAGGAGTAAATCGAAGCGCTGGGTCTCCATGGGCTTACCGGGAGATGGTGGTTTGCATGTTACATATGAAAAACAGTAGTAAGATGGCGGCCTGGGGATGACCAGGGAATAGAGGGGGTTGGCGGCCCACATTTCTGGTGGTGACGTCAGCCAGGGTATAAAGGTCATAGTCGGAAGGGGCACGTCCTCTTTCGCCGTTGACGCCTGGACCAGGAGCACTGTAGTCCACTGCTGTGTGTTCGTGAGTTCAATAATAAATAATATAAACTGCCTTCCGCTTCATTATTCCACTAATTATGGACACAACACAAAGCTCTCAAACTCTTTACAACTGTAACATGGTCCACTGTCACTGTAGACAGTTTGGGGAATGCCATGTCTAGCGAAAATCGATTTCATGTGATTGATCACACAGATTGCCGATATACTTGGAAGTAGTGCCATTTCTGGATAGTTTGAAAAGTAATCTATTACCATCCAAGTGAAACAGGTCAGTCCCTACTTTCTGCCATGGTTCCTCAGGTAGGTCAGTGATCACCATAGGCTCTTTTGGCTGTTTTGCTTGAAACTTCAAACATGTCACATCCTGAGACCATCCTCTCAATGTCAGCATTAATCCCTGGCCAATAATCGGCACTTCTGGCCCTCCCTCTTACATTTCTCTACACTGAGGTGCCCCTCATGCAGTCTTTTCAGCATCTCTGGTCTCAGTAACTGTGGGATGACTATCCTGTTCCCTCTAAGCAGAAGTCCATCAACAGCACTCAGATCTGCTCTGATGTTGTAATACTGCTGACAATCACCTCTAGGCCAACCTTCCTGTAGATTTGTGATGACTGTCTGTAGGACTGTCTTTTACCATTTTATCTGCAATCTGCTTGGATTTCATATCATACACAGGCAGTGACTCCTTTATCAGGTTCACATGGAGATTCACATCAGTCTCTGTGGAGCCCTCACTCTCTGCCCCACTCAGCATGGTTGCCAGGGACAGAGGATTAGCGAGCACAATGTGCTTATCTGGTGTATAGATCAGGTCAAAATCATAGAATTGTAGCTTCATCATTAGTCTCTGGAGTCATGGTGACATCTCACTGAGGTTTTTCTTAATGATGGTTATTAGTGGCTTATGGTCTGTTTCTGCCACAAATTTTGGTAGGCCATAGACATAGCTGTGGAATTTCTCAAACCTATATACTAGTCCCAAGCACTCTTTTTCTATTTGTGTGTAGTGACATTCAGCCATGGTCATTTTCCCTTGAGGCATATGCAATTGGTCTCCAATTTTCTCCCATCAGAGTGAAGAAGCACAGCTCCAATCCCATTTTTGGATGAGTCAGTGGATATCTTTGTCTTTCTGGATGGATCAAAGAGCATCAATACAGGTTCTGTTGTGAGAGTGGTTTTTAGCCGTGCCCATTCCTCTTCATGGTTATCATCCCACTTAAACTCACACTTCTGGTGTAACAGCTGTCTCAGGTACACTGTTTTTGAAGATACGCTTGGTATGAATTTCCCATAAAATTAATCATCCCCAGCACTCTCAGCACACCTTTTTTTATCTTCAGGGCAGGCCATCTCCAGTATGACTTTGTTCTTGTCTGGTTTAACACCCACCCCAGACAGCTTGTCTCCCAGAATGATTTAATCCACACCAAACTGACATTTTTCTTTGTTCAGCTTCACTCCATAATGCTGTATTCTTGGTAGCAAATTGATGAGCCTCTTGTTATGCTGCTCCAATGTGGACCTCCAAAGCATGATGTCATCCACATACACACGTACCCCTTCAATGGTGTGCTTCATGGTCTTATGGAACACTTCAGGAGCCAAAGAGATTCCAAAAGGCATCCTTTGGAAAGAGTGGCGACCAAAAGGTGTATTGAATGTACAGTACTTTGTGGTATCATTATGTAACTTGATCTGCCAAAACCAATGGGATGCATTCAACTTACTGAAGAATTTTGCCATTTCACTTGTTATTTAATCTCTGGTAGGGATCTGATAATGTTCTCTTTTTATGTTGGCATTGAGATCTTTAGGATCCATGCACACATGTAGGTCTCCATTCTGCTTTTTGGCACACACCATTGAATTCACCCACTCTGTAGGTTCCTTAGTGAAGCCATTTGTTCAAGTTCTTGCTTCAGTTTGTCTCGTAGTGGTGCTGGAACCCATCTGGGGGCATGAAAAACAGGCTGTGCATCATCCTTAAGTTGTATTTTATAGGTGAATGGTAAGACACCAAACCCCTTGAATATATCTGGATACTGATCCACAATCGACTCTATGCTGTTGTGTGGATTTAAGTTAAAGACCCTCTTGACCAAACTCAATTTTTCCACACGCTTCACCACCTAACAGTGAGTCATGGCCATCTAACAAGTACAAACATGAGGTTGTGTTCTTTTCCTTTAACAGTCACTTTCAGTTTGGACTTGCCCTTGGTGACAATGGGTTGTCCATTGTAGACTTTGAGTGAACTGGTCTCTGGATAAATGTGTGGCTTTACCTTCGTGGCACTGATGTCCCACTCACTTATTAAATTGGCCTTTGCTCCTGTGTCAAGCTTTAGAGGAATGACAGTTCCATTTACATGCAGTAGCACTGTTCACTTGTCCTGCTCAACTTTATTTACACTTAACTGTTCCACCTTGTTAAGCTTGGAGTCTTCCTGTGCCACCATGCCAACAAAGAAAGTATCATAGAGAGCTGTCTCTTTCACAGTGTGCACATGTTCACCTCTGTTTTGCTTCTGTTTGGAGAAACACTGTTTGGCATAGTGATTTTGTCCATTACACTTGTTGCACACGTTGCCATAAGCTGGACATTTTTTGGTGCATGGCAAGTACCACATCTTTTGCAGTTGAAAGCCTCTGAATCATTTGACCTTTTAGCTTGCACTTTTCTCTGGTTATATTTCCCAGTAGACATTGTGGCAGCTGCTGTATTATTTTTTATCAATTTCCTTCATGCCGTTACTAAACGTTTTGGTGTGCTGCAGGGCTAAATCACTGGCGTGGCATGTTCACTGCTCCAGCTAAGGTCAGTTCAGTCTCTCTTAGCAACCTCTCTCTCACTTTGTCATTAATCTCAAATACAGTTAGATCACGGATCAGGGAGTCCTGAAGAACATCAAAGTTGCATGTTTCCACTTTTAATTGTAATTCCGTCCAAAATGCATCAACGCTGTCACCAGGCTGCTGCATGCATGACCGAAACACGTACTGTTCAAAGGTTTAATTTTTTTCGGTGAGCAGTGTTTGTCAAACTTTTGCACAACTGTGTCAAACTTGTCTTTATCTTCATCAGTGTATGCAAACGTGTTGAATACCTCCACAGCTTGAGGTCCTGCAACAGTCAGCAGCAGCACAATCTTCCATGCATCCGGTTTAGAATCCAGCCCGAGAGCTTGCAGGTACAGCATGAAACGTTGCTTAAACATCCTCCACTCACAGTCCACATTTCCTGTCCAACTCACAGCTTCTGGCGGTTTCACACTTTCCATGACGTCCGTCTTCGGACCACTTCTGGTACCATGTGATGTTTCTTATCTTAATGAAGAAACTTGGGTTCTTTTTTAATAATTTTTATTAGCTAACTGGAGTAAAGGTAGCAAACAGTGTACAAGCTCACACAAACACGCTGTCTGTTTCATCAACCAAACTTGCTGTTTTCACTGCATAATAAGTGTATTACACAGGCTGTGACTGCCTTCTACTGAGTGGAAGTAATATTGACTCTTGTCGTTCACAAATGCCCCTTTTCCACTAGTACCCAGTCGGCCTTACTCTACTCTACTCGGTTCGGTTCGGTTTCCATTGCAGCTGGGTACGTCTGGGGTGGGTGGGATGTTTTTACAGCAAGGCCGTAAAAACAAAGCCACACTCCTGTGACATAAAACACGCGACCCAAGTAAAACATAACATGGCAGCTGTACAAGACGACTCCTCGGTCTCTGGCTTTTTGTCACCGTAAAGGCCAAAAAAGAGAGCCAGAGAAGGGGACAGGCAGTGAGACGAAACACTCTGGAAAAGTACTGGAGCGTCTGGGAAGCCATAGAGTGGAAGACGTGAGGATACAAACTAGATCACATATGATGGTAAGCTAATGATTGCTAATGCTAGTTTGTGTTAAGTATGCCGTACTACATTGTAATGCCTGCAAGTTATCACTCCTAGGTACTAAAATATGTATGCTGTGTGTGTGTTTCAGAAGGCTCTGTTGTGGGAAAATTACCGCTTCAAACGGTCGGTCTGGGTGTTCAACACAGCCTCTCACTGATGTCACCCCAGCTTCACAAATGATCGCTCTTATTTAAAACAATAAAAGTACAGAACATACTTTGGTAATGACTGGCTGCATTTTGCACACAGATAAAACCACATAACTAAAAGTCAAAGAATATATTACAAATTTTACTCAGTTCAGCAACGCTGCTGCTTTTTTATTTTAAACTTTGCAACATTGGCAGCATTTCACTGGTCAGCACTATGTAAACATGCATTCTGAAGTTTTAAGTGCAAGTTTAAGCAAAATTTTCAAGCTGAGTATTTAAGTAAACATTCATATGAAATTCAAAGCGCCACTTTATGCATGAGGTAAAAAAAAACAAACTTATTGTCTGCTGAGGCATGGCATTCTACTCTTCTTGAAGGGCGGCCCTCAGGTCCTTGACATTGTGGGGTGTAGGGTTATGAGCCTCTACACAGTGACTCAGCTGATCCCATAGGTTTTCTATGGGAATCAGGTCTGGAGAAAGTGCAGGCCACTCCATTTGAGGTACCCCAGCTTCCAGCAGCAGTTCCCTAATGATGCGACCTTGATGAGATGGAGCATTGTCGTCCATGAAGATGAAATTAGGCCTGTGTTGGTCATGCAGGGCACAATGACTGGATTAATGATGTTATTCGGGTAGTATCAGCTTGTCACTGTACCATTCACAAGGTGTAGGGCAGTTCTGTATTGACTGGACATACCTGCCCAGACTGTAACACCACCACCTCCAAAGGCTCGTCTGGTGACAACAGTGGCTGATGCATAGAGCCCTCCTTGACGTCTCCAACATCATTGGCGCCCATCATTACTGCTCAGTGTGAGTCGACTTTTATCAGAGAACAGCACTGAGGCCCACTGGTCCCTTGTCCCTGCTGGGATGCTGTCCAAGCTGGAGCTTGTAAATGCTCCCTGGCTCCATGAAAGACAATGACACCTTTGCCTGGTGGTGTATATATACAGTGTATATAGTATATATATATATATATATATATATATATATATATATTGTGAAGAAAATGGAACAGGCGAGAGGCAACGAGCTGGAAGGACGGAAAGTTTTATTTTCTCCAACATAATACCACACGCTTCGTAGCTTGTGTGAACTACTGCACTGCTGAGGTTAGTGTACATAGCTCTTTTATACTGTTGCACAGACAAAGAGAATGTGTGGCACATTTGCACAGTGATTGTCAGTCAATACACATCATTAGCTTAACATCAGCTGGTGCCGCTTTGACCGCTGCTTCTGGTCTCTGTCCTCAGGGGCCGCATACTTAACACTCCAGTCTGATTGCCCCCCGGGGCTCTTTGTCCATATGTCTATTGTCCTGCCCTTCCTCCTGTCCTGATGGGTGTGAGAGGATGTCCCCCCGCTGAATCAGGTGTCCACCCCCCCCCCCCCCCCCGAACACCCAGAAGGGGCAGTAACCCCCGGTCCCTTGGGCACAAATCAGTGCCCCTGGTGGCTGCAGTGGGGGTGTGCCGCTCCGGTCGAACTGTCCTGCTGGTGAGGAGTGTCGGAGGGCATGCAAGTCCGTGGGGGGAAAGGGGGAGGGGTGAAATACAGTTCTGCTCCGCTCCAAGTTCCAACACTTGACGGCAGTGGCTCATGGGTGCACGGGGTCCAGTGCGCATCGTGTGTAATGGAACAAAGCTGGCAATCGGCAGGCTTTTGGGACGGAGGTGCGGGAAGAACGATATGGAGGGTGAGGGGGATGTGGGGAAAGCAACGGCGTACCAGCCCGGGACGTCAAAAACATCTGGGCCGCGGAAAAATTGCGTGCAGATCAGGCTCGGGCGAGGGGCTTTCCGGTAAACCCTCTGGTGATCCGCAGCGGCTGTGAAAAAAATAAGTTCAGTGGGCTCCTCCTCAGCACAGAGCTCCGTCCTGCAAGGATCTGGGGAAGGCGATTGGCCCAATTCCCCAAGGATGCGTAGCGGCTGTGCAGAAACCAAAATAAGTCCTGTGGGTGAGCTGCCGACTCCTTTAGGTGCAATGTGCGAAGCCTAAAGGGCCCGAGGGTGGCGATCGGCCATGTTCCCCGGGATTGTGCAGCGGCTGAGGACCTTTATCAGTTCTTGGACCCGTGCTTGTCCCTGGTGCGTGGTCCGCTCTCTGGTGCAGGGGCCATGTAGTTGTAGGGTTCGCTCCTTGTAATCCTGCGGTGTGCGCATGGGTCTTCTGTGCGCTGAAACTCTGCTGTCGGGAGGTGAGTCAGGGTCGGGGAGCTTAATGGAAATCAACACAGTTGGCGTCGATCTTCCCAGTCCAGGCTGTTTCCGTCGGCTTGCTCATCTCGCCGATCATGGTGCGTCTCTGTCCCAGCACCGCTTGCTCTCTCGGGCCCTAGGTAGCCTGTGTGGAGAGAGGAACAGGCAAGCGAGCTCCGGTGTGGATGAAGAGGGAGTCCACAGCGCGGCAAAAGGGAGAGATAGTCCATTTCCCGTCAGGTCACCAATGTGGAGAAAAAGGATTGCCGGTGAAGTATAGCGATCTTTGTTCCACAGCATGGTGAAATGGAGAGATGCTCCATGCACGTCCAGGGTCACCAATGTGGGGAAAATGGAACATGCGAGAGGCACCGGGCTGGAAGGACACAAGGTTTTATTTTCTCCAACATAATACAACACACTTCGTAGTTCGTGTGAACTACTGTGCTGCTGAGGTTACTGTACACAGCTCTTTTGTACTGTTGCACAGACAAAGAGAATGTGTGGCACATTAGTATAGTGATCGTCAGTCAACACGCATCATTAGCCTAACATCAGCTGGTGCCACTTTGACCGCTGCTTCTGCGCTTCGTCCTTGGGGGGGCGTATACTTAACAGTCCAGTCTGATTGCCCCCCGGGGCTTTTTGTCCATATAAGATAAGATAAGATAAGATAAGCCTTTATTAGTCCCACAATGGGGAAATTCCAGGATTGCAACAGCACAGGGATAGCAACACTCAGAGCAATAATCAGAAGGCAAGAAAAAAAACAAGAACATCTAGTAAACATATGTACATATTACTATAAATATATATATATAGACACACAGTGCGGAGCATTATGGTTGGTGAATGTGCAGCAGAAAGTCTAAGCTCTCTCTCCGCGGATGCGGCGGGCCAGCTGGAAGTCTTTGGGCATGATGGTGACCCTCTTAGCAAAGAAGAGACCCACCAGGTAGGCCTCTCTGGTCTCCTGCAGAGCCATGACGGCGAAGCTGAGGAAGCGCAGGTGGGTCTTGAAGTCCTGAGCGATCTCCCTCACCAGGCGCTGGACGGGCAGCTTACGGATGAGCAGCTCCGTGGATTTCTGGTAGTGACGGATCTCTCTCAGAGCCACGGGCCTGTAACGGCGAGGCCTCTTCACTCCGCCGGTAGCCGGAGCGCCTCTCCGAGCAGCCCTGGTGGCTAGCTGCCTCCTGGGGGACAATATGCCTATTGTCCTACCCTTCCTCCTATCCTGATGGGTGTGAGAGGATGTCCCCCCGCTGAGTCAGGTGTCCACCACAATATCTATATCTATATCTATATCTATATCTATATCTATATATATATATATACAGTATATATATATATATATATATGTGTGTGTGTGTGTGTGTGTGTGTGTGTGTGTGTGTGTGTGTGTGTGTGTGTGTGTGTGTGTGTGTGAACAGCAGGGAAAATAAGTATTGAACATGCCAACATTTTTCTCATTAAACATATTTCTGATGGAGCCACTGACCTGAGATTTTCACCAGATACCAGTAACAACCAAAGTAATCCATACATACAAAGAAATCAAGGCAACTGTGTTCACAAGACAAGTTACATTTAATAAAGTGGAATGACACAGGGAACAAATACTGACCTCATGAAGAAAAAGAGGTGCAAAAAGGCATAGAAAGCCAAGAAACCAGCTGAAATCCAACAGTATTTAGGAAGCCATCCCATCCCCCATCAGTGCAAATTAATTTCAGCTGGGTAAGTCCTGACTGATAGCTGTCTGTGAATATTGAATTGTCACACCACAAAGAACTCATGGTGGGTAGAAGCAAAGAGCTCTCTCTAGACCTTCGCAACCTTACTGTTGCAAAACATAATGATAGCACTGGTTATAGGCACATTTCTAATCTACTGAATGTTCCAGCGAGCACTGTTGAAGCCATCATTCAATACATCATACAAACCTTTATTGAAGCGCAGCAGGCCAGCAGTGAAACAAATCAGGATTTGGCCAGAGAGTGCAACCTCTGCACTGAAAGACTGTTTTCTGCACACAGACTGGGAGGTCTTCAAAATAGCAGCCTCCCAGGAAGACAAGACAGATGTGGAGGAGTATGCTGGTACAGTCACCAGCTACATCGCGAAGTGCACAGAGGATGTCACTACAGTGAAGACCATCACTATGCGGGGTAATCATAAGCCCTGGATGACTGCAGAGGTGCGCTCACTGCTTACAGCCAGAGATGCAGTCTTCAGAGCGAAGGACAGGATCACCCTCCGCTCAGCCAGGTCTGCGCTCTCAAAGGGAATTAAGGCGGCAAATCGCGCCTATGCGGAGAAAATCCAGGGACACCTCTGTGACACTAGGGACACCAAGCAGATGTGGCAGGGAGTTCGGACACTGACGGGCTGTAAGTCTAGGCAGGGGGTCGATGATGACGACGCTTCACTTCCAGACAGGCTTAACGACTTCTTTGCACGTTTTGAAGCATCAAACTCGACAATCAGAGGAAGGGCTGGCCCACCCCCACCATCGGTCGGACCAGCTTTTACCATCAACACAGCAGACACACGGAGGACCCTAACCAGAGTCAACCCACGCAAAGCTGCAGGTCCGGACAACATTCCGGGACGTGTGCTCCGAGACTGCGCGAGCGAGTTGGCGGATGTCCTGACTGACATTTATAACATCTCCCTGAGTCAGGCCATCGTTCCCAGATGCTTCAAGACCTCTATCATTGTACCGGTGGCAAAGAAACCGGTTGTGTCCTGTTTGAATGACTATCGTCCTGTTGCACTGACACCCATTGTGATGAAGTGTTTTGAACGGCTTGTCAAACCACACATTACAGCCTGTCTCCCTGCATCACACGACCCGCTCCAGTTTGCATATCGTTCAAACCGCTCCACGGAGGATGCTATAGTCACCACCCTACACTCTGTGATCACCCACCTGGACCAGAAAGACACCTACGCCAGACTCCTGTACATTGATTTCAGTTCAGCATTCAACACCATTATTCCCCAGAGACTGATGGAGAAATTACTCCTTCTCGGTCTGAACACCGCCACATGTCTCTGGATCCTGGATTTCTGACTGAGAGACCTCAGTCTGTCCGGGTTGGAAACAACATCTCCAACTCTGTCACGCTGAGCACTGGATCCCCTCAAGGCTGTGTACTCAGTCCACTGTTGTTTACACTTCAAACACATGACTGTGTATCCAGATACGAGGGGAACCAGATTATTAAGTTTGCAGACAACACCACGGTGGTGGGACTTATTCAGAGGGATGAGGAATCAATGTACAGGGAAGAAGTGAGAGACCTGGAGGGCTGGTGCAGGGAGAACAATCTGGTGCTCAACGTGGACAAAACGAAGGAGATGATTATCGACTTCCGGCAGTCACAGCCTGAGCACGTCCCCCTCAGCATCGGCGGCCGTTTAGTGGAGAGAGTAGAGAACATCAAGTTCCTCGGAGTGCAGATCTCGCAGGACCTGACCTGGAGCAAGAATTCCTTGGAGATCAGGAAGCGGGCTCAGCAGAGACTGCACTTCTTGAGGAAACTCAAACAGGCCTCTCTCCCCATCTGCATCCTCAGGACCTTCTACAGAGGTGTGGTGGAGAGTGTTCTGACGTACTGCATTGCTACATGGTACTCCAGCTGCAGTATGTCAGACAAAAAAGCCCTGCAGAGGATAGTCAAGAGGGCTGAGAGGGTAATTGGAGTCTCCATCCCCTCTGTCCAAGAACTTTTTCAGAACCGTTATAGGAGCAGGGCACTGAACATTGTCAAGGACCGTTCTCACCCTCTGCATAAACACTCTGAACTTCTTCCATCTGGTAAACGATTCCGGAGCATCAGAGGCAGAACCACCAGACTGATCAACAGCTTCCTTCCACAAGCTGTCAGGATGCTGAACAGTTGACCCGGAATCTCTCATACACACTACTGCACCTACGGACATTTTGTATATTATTT
Source organism: Pholidichthys leucotaenia (assembly GCA_020510985.1). Taxonomy (NCBI): domain Eukaryota; kingdom Metazoa; phylum Chordata; class Actinopteri; order Cichliformes; family Pholidichthyidae; genus Pholidichthys; species Pholidichthys leucotaenia. The sequence goes on along the minus strand of CM035836.1, from coordinate 324,225,559 downwards.
GTATATTATAGTTAGTTAGTTTTTTTTTTTTCCCCCCAAGTATGTCTCAGGGATGTGTGAATGGATTGGGGGGGGGGGTGGAGCTATGTGGGAGTGTGTTTTAAATCATGCTGCTTCTATTTATATGGATGCCGAGAGAAACACAATTTCATCTTGCCTGCACTACAGTTGTATGTACAGAAATATGACAATAAAGTTTGATTTGATTTGATTTGATTTGATCATTCAGAAGTGGAAAGAACATCATTTTACCATAAACTGGTCACGGCCAGGAGCTCCTTGCAAGATTTCTTACAGATGAGTCAAAAGAATTATCAGAAGAGTTATCCAAGAGTCAAAGACCTCTCATGGAGAGCTCCAGAAAGACCTGGAGTTAGCAGGTACTGCTGTTTCAAAGAAAACAATAAGAAATAAACTCAACCGACATGGGCTCTGTGCTTACTCACCTTGCAAGACTGCATTGCTGAAGAAAAAGTAAGTTGAAGTTTGTTTAAAGTTTGCTGCACAACATCTGGGCAAACCAGTAAAATACTGGGAGAATATAGTCTGGTCAGATGAGACCAAAATTCAACTTTTTGGATGCCACAACACACAGAATGTTTGGAGGAGAAACGGCACTGCACATCCCATCACATGTTTTTCAGCACAGGTACAGGCAGATTTCATATAATTGAAGGAAAGATGAATGGACAAATATACAGAGACATCCTGGATAAGAACTTGTTGCCATCTGCCAAGATGCTGAAGATGAAACAGGGGTAGACATTTCAGCAAGACAATAATCCCAAACACACAGCTAAGGAAACTCTCAGCTGGCTCCAGAGAAGGAAAATAAAGCTGCTAGAATGGCCCAGTCAGTCACCCGACCTGAATCTAATTGAAAATCTATGGAAAGAACTGAAGATCAGAGTTCATAGAAGACACCCACGGAACCTTCAAGATTTGAAGACAGTTTGTGTGGAAGAATGGGCTAAAATCACTCCCGAGCAATGCCTGCACCTAGTTTCTCCATCCATTACCAACAAAGGCTTTTCTACTAAATATTAAATGAATTTCACCAAGTGTGTTCAATACTTATTCCCTGTGTCATTCCACTTTAATTAATATAACTTGCCTTGTGAACACAGTTGCCTTGATTTCTTTGTATGTATGGATTACTTGGGTTGCTACTGATATCTGGTGAAAATCTCAGGTCAATGGCTCCATCAGAAATATGTTTAATGAGAAAAATGTTGATGTGTTCAACACTTATTTCCCCCGCTGTATATTTCTAAATTCATTCATGCAATTTTGTGATCTTTTTTGGAAATATAGTAAATCAGAATTAGCATAATTAAAACTGAGCAGTTTGGGTGAAGGAGCAAATATCCAAATACCAATTTAAAAAAATTAATCCCACTGTCATGAATAGATATCCAGATAAGAGAATATTTGGGTACTGCCCTGTTAAAATGTAAGAAAGCCTGATGATTCCCTCCTTCACTGTTTATTTTGTGAAGCTCTGCTAAGGTTTTTTTTTAACTTTCCGTACATACAGGGGTGTGAAAAAGTGGTTGCCTCCTTCCTGATTTCTCATTTTTTTGTATGTTTGTCACACTTAAATTATTTCAGATCATCAAACAAATTTAAATATTAGACAAAGATAACACAAGTAAACACAAAATGCAGTTTTTAAATGAAGGTGTTTATTATTAAGGGTAAAAAAAAATAAATCCAAACCTACACGGCCCTGTGTGAAAAAGTGATTGCTGCCCCCCCACCCCTGTTAAAACATAAATTAACTGTTTTTATCACATCTTTGGAAAGCTGAGTTCAATTTCTCTAGCCACACCCAGGCCTGATTAATGCCACACCTGTTCTCAATCAAGAAATCACTCAAATCTGACCTGCCTGTCAAAGTGAAGTAGACCAAAAGATTCTCAAAAGCTAGACATCATGTTGTGATCCAAAGAAATTTAGGAACAAATGAGAAACAAAGTAATTGAGATGTATCAGTCAGGAACAGGTTATAAAGCTATTTCTAAAGCTTTGGGACTCCAGCGAGCCACAGTGTGAGCCATTATCCACAAATGGCGAAAACATGGAGCAGTGGTGAACCTTCCCAGGAGCGGCCGGCCCACCAAAATTACTCCAAGAGCACAGCAATGACTCATCCAAGAGGTCACAAAAGACCCCACAACAACATCTAAAGAACTGCTGGCCTCACTTGCCTCAGTTAAGGTCAGTCACCAAACGTGAATGGGCGGCACAAATCCATACAAAGTGAATGGGAAGAGGCGAGTACCCAAGAGTTTGCGTAGTCGCGCGTTTGCGTTTGCTAGATTCTGTTGTCACCAGAGTAAAATTATCACCACTGCAGAGTAAACTAGTTAGAAAATGAAACTCACTCACTGGGAGACAGGAGGACCGGGAAGTCTTCAGCTGAATCTGGAATTTTGAGTTATTTTACCCACGGTTTCTGGCCACGGACGTCCTAGCATGCCAGCATGCTAGCAAGCTAGCAACGTAAATGCCCATCATCTGTGAAGTTTTGGAGGCTTGAGATGACATTTTCAGGTGAGCCCCTGGTTTGAAAATGTAAACCTAAGCATGATGTTATTTTGGGAATTTTCACAGCAGGTTGAACACAGCTGCAGAAATTCTAAAGACAACTTCACCTTTCTGCATCTCACTGTTCATGCCTGTTGGCATGTTTACATTGATTTATGATGTAATCATGCCGTGTGAAAAATTCGCCTGTGTGGAAGTTGTGTTCAATGATGAGGCTGAGTGTATTTCTCAGGTTCAGCTTTATTGCAGAACACAATCTCCATCATTCTCAAATAGCCAAAAGAGGCAGAATCATGTCACATCACATTCTTATACATCTTGGGGATTAAGAACTCAAGTCACATGGTGCTTCTGCAAACATACAGTCACAATGCAACGTCTTTGAAGATTCACCATTGTCTCTCATTCTCCGATGTTCCGGGAATCCCTCCGGGACCTCTTCTCTGAGACAAAGATCAAAACTCACACCTCCTCGTCATCTCCTGTCGACCTCTGCCCACCCAGACTCTTTGTCCCTCAAGACGTGAAGCCCCAATCCACATAAGCCATACACTCTGTGGGAGATATGAACCAACATATGTGCCACACACTTGTGGGAAATATGAACCAAACATATGTGCCACATAACCCCCCCCCAAACGTCTGCATGGGACAAACATAATCAGAACTGCATAACATAAAAACATTACCACATAACAAAAATCAATCCCCCAGTCTCTTAGGTCTTAATCTCCTGCCGAACCTGCTGTAAGCCGGCTTTGCTGCCTCTGCAGCGTCTCCTCGCACCTGTGGATTAGATTTGTTAGCACATCTCTGTGGGAGCTCTGGAGAATGCCTTCTCGGTGGTCTGCCACGGCGGGGGGCCTTCGCCAACTGCACTTGTTCATCAGCCAGAACAAAAGCGGGCTTGAGTCTGTTTATGCAAATTAGCTCCTTTCTGTCTCCTAAATCTAGCAAGAAATGCTTCTCATTTTTTTCCAGCACTCTGAACGGTCCATCGTAAGGCAGGCACGAACCTGGGCATTGTGCATCATGTCTAACAAAAACAAACTCTGTGTTTTTTAAAGCCTTTGACACAAAAACGCGTGGGAAACTGTGATGAAATGGGCCAGGCAGCTTGTTTGCTGCTGTGCCGCTCTGCAACAGCTGAGCGGGGGGGCAATTTGGTGCAGGATTTTCGGGAAGAAATTCCCCCTGCAAACGGAGAGGTTGTGCAAAAACTAACTCAGCTGGGGAGGCCTGCAAGTCCTCCTTAGGTGCAGAACGCAACCCCAATAAAACCCATGGCAGTTTGTCCACCCAATTTGTATCCGTGAGTGATGCTCTGAGGGCTGCTTTCAATGACCTATGAAAGCGTTCACATAAACCGTTGACCTGGGGGTTATACGCGGTAGTGCGATGTACCTTCACCCCTAAGCTGCGGGCCATAGACGACCACAGTTCGGAAACAAATTGAGGACCTCTATCGGACGTTATGTCTGACGGAACTCCAAAACGCGCAACCCAGGCTGTTAAAAACGCACGCGCAACTTCTTCCGCTGTTGTTGACGCCAGAGGAACCGCTTCTGGCCAACGCGTGGTGCGGTCCACCATCGTCAAAAGGTGCGTGTGCCCTTGCGACGAGGGAAGGGGGCCCACCAAGTCAACATGCACATGATCAAAGCGCTTAGCCGGAATATGAAACGGCTCCAAAGGAGCTCTCGTGTGCTTGTGTATTTTAGCCCTCTGGCACGCTACGCAGGCTGCTGCCCATTCCTTGACCTGTTTGCGCAACCCGGGCCAAACAAATTTCTCCCCCACCATCTTGATCGATGCGCGCACCCCCGGGTGCGCCAGAGAATGGACCAAGTCAAAAACGCGGCGGCACCACGCAGCTGGAACCACGGGGCGAGGCCGTCCTGTGGAGACATCGCGTATTAGAGGGGGGCATACCTATTTGCTGCACCCTGTGCTCCAGCCTTAACCCTGTTGGTCCGGACTGGAGCGCGCGCACATCCGCGTCACTAACCTGCTCCGCGGCCATGGCTGCATAATCTAAACCTACGTGGACCGGGGCTGCGCGCGCTTCCGTGTCACTTCCCTGGCCCGCGGCCACGGCTACAGAGTCTGCCCCCACGGGGCCTGGCGTTGCCACAGCACGCGAGAGACAGTCTGCCACTACATTGTGTTTACCTGCGACATGCTGGATATCGGTGGTGAACTCCGATATCGCGGCTAGCTGCCTTTGCTGTCGGGCTGACCAAGGTTCTGAGATCTTGGCCATTGCAAACGTTAATGGTTTGTGGTCCACGAACGCGGTGAAACGGCGCCCTTCCAGCCAGAACTGGAAATGGCGGGTGGCCAAGTGTAGAGCCAAAAGCTCCCTGTCGAACGCGTTGTATTTACGCTCGTTATCGCGCAAGGATTTGCTAAAAAACGCGAGCGGCTGCCAGGTCCCTGCCACAAACTGTTCAATGACCGCCCCCACCGCTAAATCAGAAGCGTCGGTGGTGAGCGCCAAACGGGCTGTTGGAACTGGGTGCGCTAACAAAACCGCGCTTGCAAGGGCTGATTTGACCTGGGAGAAAGCGCGCTCCCGCTCCGGAGACCATTCAACCTTATTTGTGGGCTTTTGTTTCTTTAGTGCCGTGTACAGTGGCTGCATGAGCCGCGCTGCGCTCGGAAGAAACCGGTTGTAAAAATTAACCATTCCTAGAAACTCCTGCAGCGCTTTTACCGTTTGAGGTCGGGGAAAATTTGTTATCGTGCGAACCTTATTGGGCAGGGGAACCGCTCCTTCTGGCGAAACGCGATGCCCCAAAAAATCAATTTGCGCCACCCCAAACTGGCACTTCGCTGGGTTAATTATTAACCCGTGCTCTGCCAGTCTCCGAAAAACCGTTGTGAGGTGGATTTCGTGTTCGTCTTCGGACGTGCTGGCTACCAAAATGTCGTCCAAATAGACGAACACGAAAGGGAGGTCGCGTAAAACTGCATCCATCATGCGTTGGAAAGTTTGCGCGGCACCCTTTAAACCAAACGGCATGCGCAAAAACTCAAAAAGCCCGAAAGGAGTTATTACCGCTGTTTTGGGTATATCCTGCACGCGCACCGGGACTTGATGGTAGCCGCGCACCAAATCTATTTTAGAAAAAATGCGTGCCCCCGCCAAATGAACTGAAAAGTCCTGGATGTGCGGAATCGGGTAGCGGTCGTGTGCCGAAACGTTGTTCAACCTGCGGAAATTGCCGCAAGGCCGCCACGAGCCATCGGCCTTTGGGACCATGTGTAACGGTGAAGCCCAGGGGCTGTTCGAGCGTCTAATTATGCCCAGTTTTTCCAGGTTGACGAATTCCTCGCACGCTATTGCCAGCTTAGCTGAGTCCAAGCACCGAGCTTTTGCAAAAACGGGCGGCCCAGTGGTGGTGATAAAATGCTCCACCCCGTGTTTGGCCACTGTCGCCGAAAACTTTGGGACTGTGAGTGCTGGGAACTGAGTGAGCAGAGCATGAAACTTACCACCCGTAGCTGTGACGTTGGCATGTGCAGTCGGCGGGGCCACCCGAGCTGTGCAGGGAATAGAATGGAAAGACAGTGCATTAACCAGACGTCTATTAGCAAGATCAACCAATAAACCATGTGAGCACAAAAAATCAGACCCTAACATGTTGAAACTGACTGCCGCTACAATAAAGGTCCACTCAAATGAACGGCCCTGTAAAGACAGAAGCATGGTCCTCTCACCGAAGGTCTTAATCGCTGAGCCATTCGCTGCTGACACTGACACCCAGGGAGCTTTAGACGGCATCAGCCGTTCCGCGTAGGTAGGCGTGACGAAACTCAGCTGGGAGCCCGTGTCCACAAGGAATTGTTTCCCCGAGTGTGCATCCGTCAGGTAAAGCAGCTTGTTTTCTTCTCCGAGGGTCGCAGCTGCTACCGGCCCCCGGTCTTGGCGTTTCCCTGACGCTTGAAGTGGCACAGTGGGAGACATCTGTGTGCCCTCTCCGCAAAACGGTGGTGGTAGAAGCACAGGCCGTCTTCGGCTCCGCGTCGCCTGGTGCCTGTCGCCGCCGTTGTCGGTGCGTCTGGCGCCGCCACCACTGGCTCCAAACCACTTCCGGGCGCCGTTCCTGGCTCAGCTGCCGCGGCCGAAACTGCGCTCCACTTGTGGGCGTCAACGAGTCGTTGCGCCTCCTTGCTCAGCCTATGGTAGTCTCGCTTGGCCAACCGGAGTGAATCTGCCAGGGTCACTCTCACCGCTGGCGGCAGGGTCCGGAGGAAAAGGTGGGCGAAAATAAATTTGCCATCCTCGGAGTCTTTCAGCCTCAGCATCTTCACCATCAGGTCCGCAGGTCTGTCGTTCTCTGACTCCGTCAACGCTAGGAGCCCCTCTGCTCGCTGTTGCACCGAGGAAGTGAAATGTCTGATCAGCGCCTCCTTCAATGCGCTGTACTTGTCGGTGTCCGGTGGGTGATTAACCAGATCTTCCACCCTCTGGACCGTGTGGCTGTCTAGCTTCGCTACCACATGGTAGAATTTTGTGTCATCCTTCAAGATTCTCCGGAGGTTGAACTGCGCTTCGACTGCGTTAAACCAGGAGTGCAGGCTATGCTGCCAGAAATCAGGCAGCTGGAGCGTGGAGGCAGCCATCAGGCTGGCCTCTGATGAGCTCCGCTCGGGAGAATTCTCTTTGCTCATTCTTTGTCGTGGGTCACCAGTGTGGAAGTTGTGTTCAATGATGAGGCTGAGCGTATTTCTCAGGTTCAGCTTTATTGCAGAACACAATCTCCATCATTCTCAAATAGCCAAAAGAGGCAGAATCATGTCACATCACATTCTTATACATCTCAGGGATTAAGAACTCAAGTCACATGGTGCTTCTGCAAACATACAGTCACAATGCAACATCTTTGAAGATTCACCATTGTCTCTCATTCTCCGATGTTCCGGGAATCCCTCCGGGGCCTCTTCTCTGAGACAAAGGTCAAAACTCACACCTCCTCATCATCTCCTGTCGACCTCTTCCAACCCAGACTCTTTGTCCCTCAAGACGTGAAGCCCCAATCCACATAAGCCATACACTTGTGGGAGATATGAACCAAACATATGTGCCACACCTGTTCGCTTTTGGTGTGAACGCACCTTGAGAAAGAGACTGGGCAAAAATGGCCTGCATGGCAGAGTTCCAAGACGAAAACCACTGCTGAGCAAAAAAAAAAAAAAAATATAAAGGCTCGTCTCAGTTTTGCCAGAAATCATCTTGATGATCCCCAAGACTTTTGGGAAAATACTCTGTGGCTTGACGAGACAAAAGTTGAACTTTTTTGTGTCTCCTTACATCCGACATAAAAGTAACACAGCATTTCAGAAAAGGAACATCATACCAACAATAAAATATGGTGGTGGTAGTGTGAAGGTCTGGGGCTGTTTTGCTGCTTCAGGACCTGGAAGACTTGCTGTGGTAAATGGAACCATGAATTCTGCTGTCTACCAAAAAAATCCTGAAGGAGAATGTCTGGTAATCTGTTCGTGACCTCAAACTGAAGGGTACTCGGGTTCTGCAGCAGGACAATGATCCAAAACACACCAGCAAGTCCACCTCTGAATGGCTTAAGAAAAACAAAATGAAGGCTTTGGAGTGGCCTAGTCAAAGTCCTGATCTGAATCCGATTGAGATGCTGTGGCATGACCTTAAAAAGGCGGTTCATGCTCGAAAACCCTCCAGTGTGGCTGAATTTCAACAATTCTGCAAAGGTGAGTGGGTCCAAATTCCTCCACGGTGCTGCAAAAGACTCATTGCCAGTTATCACAAACACTTGATTGCAGTTGTTGCTGCTAAGGGTGGTCCAACCAGTTATTAGGTTTAAGGGGCAGTCACTTTTTTCACACAGGGCCATGTAGGTTTGGATGTTTTCCCCTTACTAATAAACACCTTCACTTAAAAAACTGCATTAGGAAGATCAAGGCGAGGAAGGCCGCGGGACCGGACGGCATCAGCGTGAAGCTCCTCAAGTCCTGTGCAGACCAGCTGTGTGGGATTGTGGAGCATATCTTCAACCTGAGCCTGAAGCTGGGGAGGGTACCACAGTTGTGGAAAACATCTTGTGTGGTACCTGTACCAAAGACTTCCCATCCCAAAGATCTGAACAGCTACAGACCAGTGGCCCTGACGTCTCACATGATGAAGACCCTGGAGAGACTGCTCCTTGCTCACCTCCGCCCCCTGGTGGGACCAGCGATGGATCCACTCCAGTTCACCTATCAGCATGGCATTGGGGTGGAGGATGCAGTGATCTTCCTCCTTCACCGTTCTCTGTCCCACCTGGAGAAGCCCGGGAATGCAATGAGAATCATGTTCTTTGACTTCTCCAGTGCTTTCAACACCATTCAACCAATGATCCTGAAGGACAAGCTGCTGTGCGCAGGGGTGGACCAGCACCTGTCATCATGGATACTGGACTACCTCACTAACCGGCCACAGTTTGTGAGAACCCGAGATTGTGTGTCTGACACGATCATCGGTAGCACGGGGGCCCCCCAGGGAATGGTTTTGGCTCCCTTCCTGTTCACCCTTTATACTGCGGACTTCTCACACAACACAACACACTGCCATCTACAGAAGTTCTCTGACGACTCTGCGATCGTTGGCCTCATCTCCAATGGAGATGAAGCTGAGTACAGAGGACTTATCCAGGACTTCGTGGACTGGTGCCATCGGAACTGCCTCCAGATCAACGCGAGGAAAACTAAGGAGCTGGTGGTAGACTGCCGCAGGCAAGGACAACCCCTCACAGCACCAGTAAACATACAGGGAACAGACATTGAGATGGTGACATCCTACATGTACCTTGGTGTTCATCTGAACAATAAACTAGACTGGTCACACAATGCCGACGCACTCTACAAGAAGGGACAGCGCAGGCTGTTCCTACTGAGGAGGCTCAGGTCTTTTGGTGTACAAGGGGTGCTGCTGAAGACATTCTACGACACAGTGGTGGCATCAGCCATCACTTTTGGAGTGGTCTGCTGGGGCAACGGCATTACAGCAGCCGATAGGAAGAGACTGAACAAACTGATCAAGAAAGCTAGCTCTGTCCTGGGGCAATGCCTTGACCCAGTGGAGGAGATAGGAGAGAGAAGGATGGTGGCTAAACTGTCATCTCTGCTGGAGTCCGAGTCCCACCCTATTCAGGACATATTGAACGCACTGAGGAGCTCATTTAGCAGTAGACTACATCATCCTAGGTGCACAACCGAGAGGTTTCGCAGGTCCTTCCTACCTACGGCTGTCAGACTGTATAACCTAAGCAGGGCTGCTCGCAGAGATAGCAAAAAAAAAAAACGTGACGACCTAGTAGTATTGAATGCAAAAGACGCAACAGACTTACACAAATGGTCCCCTCCAGTATACAACTAGGACAATATCAGTCGCTACGGAGGGTGACAATATGTATGGGTACATACTCATACTATGTAGGATGACTAAGTAGACGGTTATGCTGTTTATTCCATCTTGCTACAATGCTCCACACTTTGTATATATATTTATATATTTATGTGTACGTATGTATATCCACTGCTCTTATTTATATTTTTTCCTATCTTCTTAATTATTGGTCTGAGTGTTGCTATCCCTGTGATTAGATTAGATTAGATTCAACTTTATTGTCATTACACATGCATGAATACAAGGTAACGAAACACAGTTTAGCATCCAATCAGAAGTGCAAAGGACAGCAGTGCAGTATATACGGTAATTAACAGTATGTGCAATTTAAGCAAATATATGCAAATATATGCAGCAGTGCAGAAAGTTAAGAGTACTGTTATGTGCAGATAATGTACAATAAGTTAGATGGGCAGTTATGTACAGGTGAGGATGGTAAGAGATGATGGTAAGAGAGTCAGCGGGGAACTAAGTTCAATAACGTGACAGCTGTTGGAAAGAAACTGTTCCTAAACCTGCTGGTTCTAGTCCGAAGGCTTCTGAAACGCCTTCTGGAGGGGAGAAGCTGGAACAGTCCATGAGCAGGATGGTTGAAGTCCCTAAGAATGCTGCGTGCCCGGCGCAGACATCTTTTCCTGTAGACGTCCTCTATAACTGGAATTGGAGTCCCTGTGATGCGTTGGGCGGTTTTCACCACCCGCTGCAGCGCCTTACGGTCAGCGACAGAGCAGCTCCTATACCAGACTGTGACACAGTTGGTCAGGGTACTCTCTATCACGCAGCGGTAGAAGTTGCCCAGGATGTCAGTTGACAGATGGTTCTTCTTCAGTGTCCTCAAGAAGAAGAGGCGCTGATGGGCCTTCTTGATCAGGCTGGTGGTGTTAACTGACCAGGACAGGTCCTCCGAGATGTGGGTCCCCAGGAATTTGAAGCTGGGGACACGTTCAACAGCTATGCCATTGATATGGATGGGGTCATGTGTCTCTCCCCTCTCCTTCCTGTAGTCCACTATGAGCTCCTTGGTTTTGCTGGTGTTAAGGAGCAGGTTATTGTCAGCGCACCAAGTAGCCAAGTGCTCAACCTCTGCCCTGTAATCTGACTCATCGTTGTCTCTGATGAGTCCAATCACCATGGTGTCATCTGCGAACTTTATGATGGAATTGGATCCATACATAGGCCTGCAGTCATGGTTGAAGAGGGAGTAGAGGAATGGGCTGAGCACACAGCCCTGTGGTACACCAGTGTTGAGTGTGATGACGGAAGAACGGTTGGGGCCTGACCTAACATGCTGGGGTCTGTTGGTCAGAAAATCCATGATCCAGTTGCAGGTGGAGGTACTGATTCCCAGGTTCCCAAGTTTAGTGAGCAACTTGGAGGGGATAACTGTGTTGAATGTTGAGCTGAAGTCAACAAACAGCATTCTTGCGTAGGTGTTCTTGTCATCCAGGTGTGAGAGTACATAGTGCAGCGCTGTAGAAACCGCATCCTCTGTACTCCTGTTGCTCCGGTAGGCAAACTGGTGAGGGTCCAGTGTAGGGGGCAGGCATTTTTTGAGCTGTGCCAAGACCAGTCGCTCAAAGCACTTCATGACTATGGGCGTCAGTGCCACAGGGCGATAGTCATTTAGGCACGATGGTGTTGAATGTTTCGGCACTGGTACTATTGAAGTGGTCTTGAAGCACGCTGGTACCACGGCCTGGGCCAGGGACAGGTTGAAGATGTCTGTGAAGACCCCTGCCAGCTGCTCAGCGCATGCCCTCAGCACACGCCCAGGAATGCCGTCAGGGCCAGCAGCCTTACGTACGTTGACATGACTCAGTGCTTTACGGACGTCGGTGTGGGTGAGTGTGAGGTGGTGGAGGTCGTCAGAGGGTGGGAAATTGATGTTCTTTTCGTTATTGTCCTGGTCAAAATGAGCATAGAAGTCATTTAGCTCATTGAGAAAGGGCACAGTCATGGCTATAGGTATGGAGTTGCTGGGCTTATAATCAGAGCTGTTGCAATCCTGGAATTTCCCCATTGTGGGACTAATAAAGGCCTATCTTATCTTATCTTATTTTGTGTTTAATTGTGTTATCTTTGTCTAATATTTAAATTTGTTTGATGATCTGAAACATTTAAGTGTGACAAACACAAAAAAATGAGGAATCAGGAAGGGGAGCAAACACTTTCACACCACTGTACCTAGATAATCAGATTATACAGTTTGGATTTTAATTTTTTTCCCATATTGCAATTAAGATAAGGCATCACTATGCAAGCCTTGCTGTTGTGTTAATTTATACAAACCTTTTTAAGGGGGTTTTCTATTCAACCAGTTTCTCACACAAGCCCATCTTTTTTCATTGAATGAGTGTGGGCTTTTTATTTTAACTTTTTTAAAATAATTTTTTCACCGTCACAGTCCAAGCTGGTGTCCTAGTCTTGTAATCTAAATATAGTTTTGTTTAGTTTTTGTTTTTTACCCTTTTTGACAATTTTTCCCTCATTAGGCTAAAGGCCATAAGACTTTAAAGCAGTTAAAAGGCTGAAGAGGAGACTGCATCAGTTTTGACAGAAGTGGACATAAAGTGTCCAGAGGGTCCACTAAACTATATGAACAATATATGCCAAGCATCTAATATGTGACTGTGTTGAATGAAGATGGAGGATTTGCAGCAGAACTTATTTCTGTTCCATAAGAGACTAAACAGGGCAGTGTCGTGGATCCTCCTCCAAAATCTGTGCAACAATTTGACAATGTAAGAAACTGATTTTATCGATCTTAATGTGAGACATATTACTGCTAAACAGAAATTAATATTTTACCATTAAGATCACTAAATGTAAGAATTTCACTGCAGTTACCAGCAAAGGATCTGTACAAAATCTATCTCAATAAAAAAAAATTAAAAAAAATCAGAAAATAGATTTGGAGATGCAATATCTGCATGTAAAAATAGAGGGAAAATGATGTTTGTTCAGGAAATAAAGAAGGCACGTTAAAAGCAAATTAGTGATGGTTTGTTTTATTAAAGGTGATTTTGAGTGACAAGTTATCTGATTCTCTGCATTCACACTTCTATTTGTGGATGTGGTTCCTCTTAAGTTTAAATATTTTAAAGATACCCCAAACATAACCTGAACGCTCACAGCCTTTGTTACCATAGTTACAAACATACTCTGACTTTTTGGAACCGAAAACTCACGAGTTACCACAGACTCTGAGGTAACTTACCCAGGTAACCCACTGAACCTGATTTCTGGAGAAAAAAGTGGCAAATTTTTTAAAAAAAGTTGCAAGTTTTTCAAGAAGTTGTAAATTTATAAGGAAAAAGGTGTGAATTTATGAGAAAGTTTTAAATTTACAAGAAAAGGTTTGACATTTAAAAGGAAAAAGTTACAAATTTGAGAAAAAGTTCAAACTTTACAAGAAAAAAATTTGCTCATTTATAAGAAAAAACTAATTTATGGAAACAAAACAAGTTACAAGTTACTCTTACAAATTTAAGAGGGGGAAAAAAAATTTACAAGAAAAAAAAAACTGATACCTTTACTGTCCCACAGAAAATGTTGAGGGTGGACTTGTAACTTGACGGCCCCATAGTGGCTGAGGGAGGCCTATTGCATCGGCATAATCTGATTTACAGGCAGAAACGGCTCTGGCAGTAAGTGAAATTTTCTGGCATCCACTTTTTGGCAGACAGAGTACTGCTGACCTCTGATTGGTTAATTATTTAGAGGCGATAAATGAGTGTGAGCAGGTGTCCTAATAGTGCAGAAATAATGGTGTGATCACAGTATGAGACTCACTCTGTGAAATCCAAAATCACAGCAGAAGTCTCATGCTTTACAGAAAAGGGGATTCCCTCCGATGTGGAAATTATTTCTGCTTCTTCTGAAATGAAAAAGACAAGAACAGATGGAGGCTGATTGTTATAACAAGAAGATGGAAGAGATTTACAAAAACTAAAGAGATTTACAGGTCTTAAACTGAATATTTTTCCATTATCCGCATAGACTGTCACCTTCCAGGGAAGAAAACAGTCCACTGGTTTTCATTCCTGGTTCACTTTTCTGCTTGTTTTCCCTGTTGTTACACAGGTTTTGCATTTCTTATACTGCAAGGAACAGCAGTTTCTAGTACAGAATGAGGCATTTTGAACAAATTTGTCCCCAAAGGATTTTGTGCCTAGCTACACACATATATGAGCCTGAAAAGGAAGCAGTTTCAGCTGATTTATAAAATAAATTGACCTGTCAAGATAACTAATAAGATTTTTTTCCTCTTAAATATGAAACTTTTCTCTCATGGAGTTGTAACTTTTTCTCATTTAGTTGTGTTTTTTTTTCTTCTTGGAATATTGGCTAATTTGTTCCATAAAATCAGTACTGTTCTCTCTCTCTCTCTCTCTCTCTCTCTCTCTCACCACACACACACACACACACACACACACACACACACACACACACACACACACAGAGCAGGAAATTAAGTACTGAACACGTCTACATTTTTCTCATTAAACATATTTCTGATGGAGCCATTGACCTGAGATTTTCATCAGATATCAAAAACAACCAAAGTAATCCATACATACAAAGAAATCAAGGCAACTGTGTTCACAAAACAAGTTATATTTAAGAAAGTGAAATTACACAGGGAATAAGTATTGAACACACTTGGTGAAATTCATTTTATATTTAGTAGAAAAGCCTTTGTTGGTAATAACAGATTCCAGATGAATCTTGTATGGAGAAACTAGGCGCAGGCATTGCCCATGAGTGATTTTAGCCCATTCTTCCACACAAACTGTCTTCAGTTATTGAAGGTTCTGTGGGTGTCTTCCATGAACTCTGCTCTTCAGTTCATTCCATAGAGTTTCAATTGGATTCAGGTCAAGTGACTGACTGGGCCATTCTAGCAGTTTTATTTTCTTCTCTGGAGCCAGTTGAGTTTCCTTGGTTGTGTGTTTGGGATCATTGTCTTGCTGAAATGTCCACCCTGATTCCATCTTCAGCGTCTTGGCAGATGGCAACTGGTTCTTATCAAGGATGTCTCTGTACATTTGTCCATTCATCTCTCCTTCATTTATATGAAGTCTGTCTGTACCCCCATACCATGATGCTTCCACCTCCAAACTTCACTGTTGGTATAGTGTTTTGGGGAATTGGGGCTGATGTGCAGTGCCATTTCTCCTCCAAACATTCTGTGTGTTGCGGCATCCAAAAAGTTGAATTTTGGTCTCATCTGACCAGACTACATTCTCCCAGTATTTTACTGGCTTGTCCAAATGTTGTGCAGCAAACTTTAAATGATCTTGAACATGCTTTATCTTCAACAATGGAGTGTTGTGAGGTGAGCGAGCATAGAGCCCATGTCGGTTGAGTGCAGTACATATTGTTTTCTTTGAAACAGCAGTACCTGCTAACTCCAGGTCTTTCTGGAGCTCTCCATGAGTGATCTGTGGCTCTTGGATTACTCTTCTGATAATTATTTTGACTCCTCTGTAAGAAATCTTGCAAGGAGCTCCTGGTTGTGACCAGTTTATGGTAAAGTGATGTTCTTTCTTCTTCCGGCATTCAGAGAGAGCAGACGCTTTTCTCCCTCCTCTCCCTCCTAATCCTACTCCCTTCTGATCCCAGCTTGCAATGTTGCGTTTTTGTCTGTGTGTTTGTCGCTCTTCTTCTGGCTGAATCTTAATCCAAACGGAAATTATGGATCTGGAAAGTGGCTTAAATGCGATTGACACCACTTTAAATGAAGATCGGGTTAGGGGGAACCCAAGGGCATGGACATTGGGAACTCATGTGTCTGTGTGATTCAACTGGAGATGCGGAAGACATCTATTGGCTATGATCACAGGACTTCTACTTTGGCTTTGGAGTTTCCTGATGTATCAGAAATTGTGGAAGGTGGGATTGCTATTCAAAATGCGGACCCAGGCAAAGCTCCTTCATCAAATTCGACCAGTTGGGGAGTGCACAAATAGCGGCATGGTGAACTGAATGGTAACTGATTCAGATGGTGGAATACATCTCGAGTCGCTAGTGCTCTCCAGGGAATGTTTTTAAGCCTGTATGGAAATTATGAAGCACAGAATCGCATGAGAGAGGAAAATTCTATGCTCTGTGTGCACTGTGCAGATTTGACCTTGTTTTGGTGCCCTGTTTACATTCCTCCTCGATGAAGATAAGGCAGAAGAGGTGGCTGGCTTCTTGACTTCTCCCCAACACAAACAATCTGGCGTACAGTAATCTGAACTCTCAAGGACAGCGCCATGTGACTGGCTTAGGAATTACCATCGGACATGCACTGAGAGTTGATCTCTTGTGGACATGCTATCTAAGTCTCAGACACTAAAGACATAACATTCAGTTGCTGAGAGAGGATTTTTGCTGTACACCAGTAACTGACACACACACTGCACACAACATCACATGACTGATACACATACACTGACACACATACACTCACACTGTCTCTCTCAACTTGCGCTGCTTTGTTAATGTGCGATCTATTGTCTGCTATTTGTGCATAAGAGGGTTTTTTTCTATGTAATCACAATTTTGCTCATACAAGCTTTTTACGAGCTTTATACGAGCCTTATTTTGATAACTATGTTTTTTCTCTCCGCCCAATGTGTTCCCCCCCCCCTTCCCCTCTTTACCCTCCACTGTATGACAGGCGCCTTTACATGGCTGCCGCGTCATTGGGATGCGCCTATCGTGCGCGCCCAATGTCAAGTCAAATTCCTCGTATGTTTACTTGTATGTTTACTTGTAAATGTGCTTGGCAATAAAGCTCATTCTGATTCTGATTCTGATTCTTTCCACTTCCGAATGATGGCTCCAACAGTGCTCACTGGAACATTCAGCAGTAACCAATGACATCATTATGTTTTGCAACAATAAGGTTGTAAAAGTCTAGAGAGAGCTCTTTGCTTCTACCCATCATGAGTTCTTTGTGGTGTGACAATTCGATATTCACAGACCTTTTTAAAGGCTATCAGTCAGGACTTAACCAGCTGAAATTAATCTGCACTGATGGGGAGTGGGATGACTTCCTAAATTCTGATGGATTTCAACTGGTTTCTATGCCTTTTTGCACCACTTTTTCTTCACGTGTTCAATACTTATTCCCTGTGTCATTCCACTTTATTAAATATAACTTGTTTTGTGAACACAGTTGTTTGATTTCTTTGTATGTATGGATTACTTTGGTTGGTTTGGATTACTTTGGTTGTTACTGATATCTGGTGAAAATCTCAGGTCAATGGCTCCATCAGAAATATGTTTAATGAGACAAATGTTGATGTTCGTTCCATAAGTCAACACATCAACATTTTGTGAGTACTGTACTAATATCACACACTATATGTATATATACACTATATATGTATAGTACTGTACTCATGTATATCTACTCTCTCTCTCTCTCTCTCTCTCTCTCTATATATATATATATATATATATATATATATAAGTACAGTACTCACAAAAAGTTACGGATATTCAGCTTTCGGGTCAAATTTCAGGATGCACCTAAAATGCACTATAACCTTTACAGGTGAGCTTAATTTCACCTTCTCTAACCTTTTGAATGCACATGTCCAACTATTCAGAGTTTCAGTACTTTTTGCATAACTTGCTGTTCTCTAACAAAGTGCTAAAGGCAAAACTCATAACAGGTGCTTGATCCATGAATTGACCAATACATTTTCTGGTTCAATTAGAATTGGTATTTAAACAGTCCTCTTTATCATGCTGTTCACATTTTGGCATCATGAGACCAAGATGACACCTAACAATTGATCAACAGTACCTTGCCATTGTGAGGCTTCAAACAGGATGCTCTCAGAGGGAAGTGGCCACTGAGCTTAGAGTGTCACAGAGTGTCATCAGCAGGTTGCAACAACGATACAGAGAGACTGGAAGGGTCACAGAAAGACATAGAAGTGGACATCCTTTGGCCACATCCCACGCTGATGACCGCTTCATTGTGAACAGTGCCCTGTGGAACTGGATGATGAATGCTACTCAACTCCAGGCACATTTAAGGGAGCTGAGAGATACCCAAGTATCACGTCAGACCTTTCAAAACCATTTACATCAACATGGTCTGCGTGCTAGATGACCTGCAAGGGTACCTCACCACACCACCAGGCACAGATGTCATTGTTTTCATGGGCCAGGGAGCATTTACACTGTAAAAGGGACCAGTGGGCTTCAGTGCAGTTCTCTGATGAAAGTCGATTCACGTTGAGCAGAAATGATGGCCACCAATGATGCTGGAGATGTCAAGGAGAGTGCTATGCATCAGCCACTGTTGTCAACATTTTACAGTCTGGGCAAGTGTGTCTTGTCAATACATAACTGCCCTACACCTTGTGAATAGTACAGTGACAAGCCTGAATACCTGAATAACATCATTAATCCAGTTATTGTTCCCCTGCACGAACAGCACAGGCCTAATTTTATCTTCATGGACGACAATGCTCCAGCTCATCCAGGTCGCATCATTACGGAACGACTGCTGGAGGCTGGGGTACCTCTAATGGAGTGGCCTGCACTTTCTCCAGACCTGAATCCCATAAAAAAAACCTATTGGTTCAGCTGATTTGCCATGTAGAGGCTCGTAGCCCTGCACCCCACAACCTCAATGACCTGAGGGCCGCCCTTCAAGAAGAGTGGAATGCCATGCCTCAGCAGACAATAAGGCGACTTGTGAACAGCATGATACGTCGTTGTGAAGCTGTAATTGATGCTCAAGGGCACACGACAAGTTATTGAGACATTGATATTTTTGTTGTGGTATACCCACCACTGTTGTTGGCTTTTGTTTCAATAAATTGTTTGAGATGAGGAAATCATTATTGCATGCTTCTACTAAAATGCTCTACTTTCATGATATAATATCACTGTAGCGTGAACTTTTTACATTTTCCAGAAATTTCACCTGAAAGCCAAATATCCATAACTTTTTGTGAGTAGTGCATCTATCTATCTATCTATCTATCTATCTATCTATCTATCTATCTATCTATCTATCTATCTATCTATCTATCTATCTATCTATCTATCTATATATAAAGTCTACACATCCCTGTTCAAATGCCAGGTTCTTGTGATGTAAAAAAATGAGACCAAGATGCTGTAAATCATTTCAAACCTTTTTCCATCAGTAATGTGACCTACAGACGTGGACAAAATTGTTGGTACCCCTCTGTTAATGAAAGAGAAAAAAAAAACACTTGCCTGTCATCCTGGCCCTTGAGGTTTACTGCGGCAGCTGGCAGGCTGTCATCCCCCTCTGTGTCCACGGTGAAACGGCCCTCCTCTACAGGTGGAGGAGGAGCCGGCTCCATGGCAACGGAGGTGGGCGTTCCCGGGACGGCCCCGTCAGACCACGCAGGAACTGTAGGGATGATGGCTGCTGATGGAGGAGAAAGCTCCTCACGGCATTGTCTCGCAGGACGACGTTGGGAGCTGGGTGCTGGAACTGGAGGAGCTGGAAGGGGAGCAGGCATCTCGCGCTGGCGGAAGGCAGGAAGAATGGAGCCCCGGGAGTGCTTAACCCTCGACGCGAGCTCGGTCTTCCTAGGGGATTTCTTTGCCCCTTCGCCGCACCCACGCCGCAGCGCTGCTAACCGGTTAATCTGCTCCATTCCCTCGGCATGCCAAGCGAGCTGAGGGCACCGCCAGACCTCTGCCTCTGCCAGATCTACATACCAAAGGATGTCCTCCAGGGCAGAATATCCGCTGGCCGATGAGATGATCCCATCGATATCCATTAGCGCCCGGCAGCACTCCCATCCCAAACTCAACGGATACCTCCGGGGCGCCAAATCCATGGCCGACTCCAACACAGGTTAGTCCCAAAAATTTATAGCCCAAAAAAGGAAGGGGAAAAGGATGTGTGGGTGAACCCGCTAAATCCTCCGTGTTGGCTGGACCATTCTGTCATAAACTTCCCCGTGCGCTTCTCACAGCGCATGGAGGTAGAGAAGGAGAAATGAGGATTTTAATGCAGGGGTTACCACACACACATTTATTGAACACAAGCTGAGGAAAAACCATACAAAATGGTAAGGCAGCTCGGGCTAACAAAAGAGTCCTCTAAGACGCTAGGCTGCATGGGGAGAAAGCGTAGCAGTTGTGCCGCGCAAGGAAACGCTACCAGTGTAGCGACACAACTGCACAAAGAAATGCTATAGTTACTTACAGCCTTTAGCAATCCAGGTCCTTCCAGTAGAACAGCGAGCACAAACCTTCAGTGACTGACAGTCACATGACGAAGAATGATAGTAACTCGTACAATGGTTCAGCAGTGTTTGTCTAGCAAAGAGCTGCTTATGAACAAACACCGCTGGCCAAACAAATTGAAAACACCTGGGCGCGGCGTGGGAAAGATAATTACCGGGGCTGGGAACAGCTGATAGAGTTCAGAGGGAGAGCGAGGGGGTGTGGATGGACTGACAGACTGTCAGCAGCGTGAGAGAAAGTAGGTCACTGACGTTGACTAACAGCTGCTAGTCAGGCAGTGGCTAAGGATATGGAAATCAGTACAAGAATCCACAAAAATGCACATAACCAGTAAAATCAAAACCCACAAAGAAATCGAGGCCAAGCCGGGGAAAGCCAAGCCAGCTCAGCTCGTGACATTGCTCCCCTGTTAAAATATAAATTAACTGTGGTTTATCACATCTTTGGAAAGATGAGTTCAATTTCTCTAGCCACACCCAGGCCTGATTACTGCCACACCTGTTCTCAATCAAGAAATCACTTAAATAGGACCTGCCTGACAAAATGTAGACCAAAAGATCCTCAAAAGCTAGAAATCATGCTGCCATCCAAAGAAATTCAGGAACAAATGAGAAACAAAGTAATTGAGATCTATAAATCTGGAAAAGGTTACAAAGCCATTTCTAAAGCTTTAGGACTCCAGTGAACCACAATGAGAGCCATTATCCACAAATGGTGAAAACATGGAACAGTGGTGAATCTTCCCAGGAGTGGCCGGCCGATCAAAATTACCCCAAGAGGTCATAAAAGACCCCACAACGCCACCAAAGAACTGCAGGCCTCACTTGCCTCAGTTAAGGTTAGTATTCATGACTTCAACATAAGAAAGAGACTGAGCAAAAATGGCCTTCATGGCACAGTTCCAAGACGAAAACCACTGCTGAGCAAAAAGAACATAAAGGCATGTCTCACTTTTGCCAGAAAACATCTCGATGATCCCCAAGACTTTGGGGAAAATACTCTGTGGACAAAGGAGACAAAAGTTGAACTTTCTGGAAGGTGTGTGTCCCATTACATCTGGTGTAAAAGTAACACAGAATTTCAGAAAAGGAACATCATACCAACAGTAAAATATGGTGGTGGTAGTGTGATGGTCTGGGGCTGTTTTGCTGCTTCAGGACCTGGAAGACTTCCTGAGGTAAATGGAACCACGAATTCTGCTGTCTACCAAAAAATCCTAAAGGAGAATGTCTGGCCATCTGTTTGTGACCTCAAGCTGAAGCGCACTTGGGTTCTGCAGCAGGACAATGATCCAAAACACACTAGCAAGTCCACCTCTGAATGGCTTAAGAAAAACAAAATGAAGACTTTGGAGACCTTAAAAAGATGGTTCATGCTCAAAAACCCTTCAATGTGGCTGAATTACAAAAATTCTGCAAAGATGAGTGAGCAAAAATTCTTTCACAGTACTGTAAAAGACTCACTGGCAGTTATCGCAAGCGCTTGATTGCAGTTGTTGCTGCTAAGGGTAGCCCAACCAGTTATTAGGTTTAGGGGGCAATTACTTTTTCACACAGAGCCATGTAGGTTTGGATTTTTTCCCCCTTAATAATAAACACCTTCATTTCATATACAGACGTGGACAAAATTTTTGGTCACAGAAATAACTTGAATCTGACAAAAGTGGTAATAAATAAAAATTCTATGAAAATTAACCAATGAAAATCAGACAATGCTTTTGAATTGTGATTCAACAGAATTATTTAAAAAAAAAAAAAAAACTCATGAAACAGGCCTGGACAAAAATGATGGTACTCTTAACTTAATATTTTGTTGCACAACCTTTTGAGGCAATCACTGCAAACAAACAATTTCTGTAACTGTCAATGAGACTTCTGCACTTCTCAGCAGGTATTTTGGCCCACCCCTCATGAGCAAACTGCTCCAGTTGTCTCAGGTTTGAAGGGTGCCATCTCCAGACGGCATGTTTCAGCTCCTTCCACAGATGTTCAATAGGATTGTTTAGGTCAGACTAAAATGCTTAGTTTGCATAAATTTTATTTTTCATAGTTTGGGGAAATACTTATTTTAAAAAATATCCATTAACTTGAAAATTACAAAGTGTGGCTTCACCAAAATCACCTCACATGCAATCCATCATCTGATGATCATACTACATCTGTTAGTTTGGGTATTTTTTTCATATTTTCTGGAAATGTTTATTTGAAATAAAATTCAATAGCTTCTTGGGTATTAAGTGGTGGCTTTTTCATAGTGGTGGCAGCATCATGCTGTAGGGATGTTTTTCAGCTGTTAAAAAATTTGACTTTTTCATGTGAACTTCAAAATTTTTTCTAGAAAATTTGTAATTTTTCCTTCTAATTTGCAATTCACTTTTGTGAATTGTACCTTTTGTGGCGGTTTGGGAGAACCCCCACAACACACAGGGACAGACAGCTCGCTACTCCTGGGTTTTTTCCGCTGCCTGCTGTGATCTAATCTGCCATTTATGCATTTCACTGCTGTGAGGTTAATGTGCCATCCATGCATTGTGTTCATGCATCCTGCCTGTGCCTCTCATATGCAAATGCTTATATCGACCCATGTGAATGCTTTGATGTATTGTTGTAGCTGAGTATATAAGCTGTCTGAAATTCATGTTCAACCTCTCACTCTCATTCTCACTCTGCAACTGCTGCTGTAGGACACAGACATTGTGTCCCTCTTCTCTGAGAGCCGTGGGCTCGCTCCCGGCGCGCATGCACGGTGCCAGGAGAGGAGCTCGTGACGGCGGTATGATTAATAAAACCTGCTTAAAACCTCAGCATCGCTGCCTTATTTTATCATCCGCCGCACTGGTGACCCGACGCTGAAACGAACACGCTACCAGCGAACGCGGCAGCCTGACTGATCTGCCCTCCCTTCTGCTTCAGGGACACCTCAATGCGGAGTTTCCAGGCGAAACTCTCCGGAGAACACCCACGACCGGGAAAGCTGAGCAACGTTTCATGGTGAGATCTGCACGCCTAGATCGGCACATCCACGCTGGACCGGCCGCGCTCACAGCTCCTCCACATGAGAGCGCATGCACCTCGTCCCCTCTCCACGACGGCGATCCCCATGGCCGACGGAGCACACGTGGACCTGAACGCACCATGACCGAGCGAGTGACAGAGCGTCTACTTCCCTTCACCGCTCCAACACACTGAACAGGGATGATCAAGCTCCCTGACCCTGGTTCTCCTCTCCAGCTGGCCCACCCATCACGGAACCCCGGCGCACGCACCGGGGAGTTATGAGGATGGCGCACACCACGCACGGGACAAATACGGCTTTTCTGACCGCCTTCCTTCTGCTGCACACTGGCCCTTCAGGCTTGCTCGTTCACCTGAGGCACGCAGCTTGCTCACTGGATTTTATGGTCTTAGCCACGGCACACAAGGGGAATTCAGCTGTCTGCAGTTCCCGAGGCTTTAGGGTTACGCCTGAACCTAAAGTCAACACGCCAGTCCCTCTGCTCTCATTACAGCCGCCACGCAGCCTCGTCTTTTCTTCATGGCCGCTATTAATCCTTGCAGGACTTAATCGAGGGAGGAGCCAGTGACTAATTTTTCTTCTTGTGGACCTCTGCACATTCAACGGGACCAGCCCTTCGACATCGCGGACCCACAAGCAATTTTTGTGCGGCCCGGACGTTTTCATCGTCTCCGGCCGGCTTTTACTACCCCCACCCCCTCCACCCCCTCCTGCACAGAGCTTTTCCCTACTCGCTGCCCAAGCTGCACTATCGAGGTCTCGGCCACCCGCCGAGCCCTCTGGGGGGGAGCTGTGGCGGTTTGGGAGAACCCCCACAACACACAGGGACAGACAGCTCACTACTCCTGGGTTTTTTCCGCTGCCTGCTGTGATCTAATCTGCCATTTATGCATTTCACTGCTGTGAGGTTAATGTGCCATCCATGCATTGTGTTCATGCATCCTGCCTGTGCCTCTCATATGCAAATGCTTATATCGACCCATGTGAATGCTTTGATATATTGTTGTAGCTGAGTATATAAGCTGTCTGAAATTCATGTTCAACCTCTCACTCTCATTCTCACTCTGCAACTGCTGCTGTAGGACACAGACATTGTGTCCCTCTTCTCTGAGAGCCGTGGGCTCGCTCCCGGCGCGCACGCACGGTGCCGGGAGAGGAGCTCGTGACAGCAGTATGATTAATAAAACCTGCTTAAAACCTCAGCATCGCTGCCTTATTTTATCATCCGCCGCACCTTTATTCCATCTGAATTTGTGACATTCTTGAATTTTTTTTTCATTTTTTCCATATAAATTTGAAAAACTTTCTTGTAAATTTACATCTTTTTTGTAGTAAATGTGCAATTTTTTTTCTCGTAAATTTGTTACTTTTCCTCATAAATATGCAATTTCTTTCTTGTAAATTTGTTACTTTTTCCCTACTATGTTGCCAATTTTGGTTGTGTGGATAGGGTCTAGTTTCAGGCATTTTATTTGACTTAGTTATCTAGTGGTGACCTTATCCTTGGGAAGTTCAGGTTTAAGGTGAAATGGACTAACAACCCATAACTGTAATGTGGTCACAGATTTTTTGCTATTTCAAACGTTCAAACGTTTATTTCAAACTCACAAATGTGAGGTCTTAAGTTTCAACAAACAGCCCAAAAAGACTTAAACTTAACTTCTTGACTGCAGAGACTATGTTGTAAGATGAAACAGAAAATTGTGTAATATGGCAAATTTCATCCATTCTTTTTAACAGTTAATCTATAAAATTTTCTATGAATGTCTTAAGATGCTAGACACAACAAACAAGAATACTTAGCTTCTTATTCTTTCCTCAATTTATAAGTACTGAAATAACTGAAACCAACAGTAAACATCTGGATGTAATGTGGATCCATGAACAAAATTTGCCAGTTTGTTTTTTTTATGTAAAGCTATCAAGCACACACGTGGACAAAATTGTTGGTACCCCTCTGTTAATGAAAGAAAAACCCACAGTGGTCACAGAAATAACTTGAATCTGACAAAAGTGGTAATAAATAAAAATTCTATGAAAATTAACCAATGAAAATCAGACAATGCTTTTGAATTGTGATTCAACAGAATTATTTTAAAAAACAAACTCATGAAACAGGCCTGGACAAAAATGATGGTACCCTTAACTTAATATTTTGTTGCACAACCTTTTGAGGCAATCACTGCAATCAAACGATTTCTGTAACTGTCAATGAGACTTCTGCACATCTCAGCAGGTATTTTGGCCCACTCCTCATGAGCAAACTGCTCCAGTTGTCTCAGGTTTGAAGGGTGCCATCTCCAGACGGCATGTTTCAGCTCCTTCCACAGATGTTCAATAGGATTTAGATCAGGGCTCATAGAAGGCCACTTTAGAATAGTCCAATGTTTGGCTCTTAGCCATTCTTGGGTGTTTTTAGCTGTGTGTTTTGGGTCATTATCCTGTTGCAAGACCCATGACCTGCGACTGAGACCAAGCTGTCTGACATTGGGCAGCACATTTCTCTCTAGAATACATTGATAGTCTTGAGATTTCATTGTACCCTGCACAGATTCAAGACACCCTGTGCCAGATGCAGCAAAGGAGCCCCAGAACATAACAGAACCTCCTCCATGTTTCACAGTAGGGACAGTGTTCTTTTCTTGCTATGCTTCATTTTTGCGTCTGTAAACATAGAGCTGGTGTGCCTTGCCAAAAAGTTCCAGTTTTGTCTCGTCTGTCCATAGGACATTCTCCCAGAAGCTTTGTGGCTTGTCAACATGCAGTTTGGCAAATTCCAGTCTGGCTTTTTTATGATTTGTTTTCAACAGTGGTGTCCTCCTTGGTCGTCTCCCATGAAGTCCACTTTGGCTCAAATAACAACGGATGGTGCGATCTGACACTGATGTACCTTGACCTTGGAGTTCACCATGAATGTGTTTAGAGGTTGTTCTGGGCTCTTTTGTTACCATTCGTATCATCCGTCTCCTCCTGCAGCCACGTTCAGGGAGGTTGGCTACAGTCCTGTGGGTCTTAAATTTCTGAATAACTGTAGTCACAGGAACATCAAGCTGCTTGGAGATGGTCATATAGCCTTTACCTTTAACTTGCTTGTCTATAATTTTCTTTCCAATCTCCTGAGACAACTCTCTCCTTTGCTTCCTCTGGTCCCATGTTTAGTATGATACACACCATGTCACCAAACAGCACAGTGACTACTTGTCACCCTTTAAATAGGCCGACTGACTGATTACAAGTTTGTAGACACCTGTGATGTTAATTAGAGGACACATCTTGGTTGAACATGTCCCTATGGTCACATTATTTTCAATCTTTTCTAGGGGTACCATCATTTTTGTCCAGGCCTGTTTCATGAGTTTGTTTTTTAAAATAATTCTGTTGAACCACAACTCAAAAACATTGTCTGATTTTCACTGGTTAATTTTCATAGAATTTTTATTTATTACCACTTTTGGTCAGATTCAAGTTATTTATATATATATATACTGTATATACGTATATATATATATATATATATATATATATATATATATATGTATATATATGTATATATATATACATACACACACACACACACACACACACACACAGTATGTACACACACACACACACACACACACACCATGGCGCCCCTCGAGGCAGATGTGTTTGCTTGCTCCATTCTTGAATGCCGGCTTTTTCTTCTTTTTTGCATGTTTGTTGCTCTTCCTGCAGTGTATAAATGTCACGCACTGCTAACATACAACCGACAGGCATTGCTGGACATCGCCAAGACAAGTAGCCATATGGAATTTACTGGCTTTATACCATGTGGACTACAATGCATTGTCCACTCCCACAGCGATCACTACCACCCCTAGGAAGAAGCCGAAGTATCGAGCTTGAGTGAGCATGCTGATCCCAAGAGAGCAATTCGGAGACGGCGCCGCAAGCGAGGCAAGAGGGGAGGGCTCCATGCTAGGCTAAGATTTTGCGCTAGCCAGCCACTGCTACCCAGCCTCCTGTTACCCAATGTGCGGTCTCTGGAAAACAAACTGGACGAGCTAAGCGTAAGGATCGAAGACCAGCGGGAGACAAGACAGTGCTGCACTCTAATTTTCTGTGAGACCTGGCTCTCAGACAAAGTCCCTGAGTGTGCCATTCAGCTACAGACCCACTCCATACATTGGGCAGACTGGACATCAGCCACAGGTAAGACGGGGGGGGGGGGGGTCGTGTGTGTGTTTATAAACAACTTGTGGTGTGGAGATGTACAGACTGTTTACAAACACTGTTCGCCTGATGTACAGTTTTTACTGCTGAAATGCCATCCCTTTTATCTATAGAGGGAATTCACTACTGTGTTTTTGGCCGCTGTTTATTTTTCCCCACGAGGCAACTACACAGCAGCACTCCGCAAACTCCATGACGTCATCAGCACATTAGAAACATCTCATCCCAACGCTCTTTTTATTGTTGCTGGTGGCTTTAATCAGTGCAATTTACGGACTGTACTTCCCAAATATTACCAGCATGTGGACATTCCCATCCGTGATAAGAACACACTGGACCATGTTTACACCAACATGCATGGTGCATACAGAGCGGCACCCCGCCCCCACTTTGGACAGTCAGACTGCATCTCTCCGTTTCTGTACCCGGCCTACAGACAAACACTGAAGCAAACAAACTGTCATGACTTGCCCCTCAGGGCAGAGAGAAAGACCCAGATGTTGAACTGCTAGTTTGTGAAATTTATTAAGAAACAAAAACACAAAGTCCACACAGTGCACCAAAACAAAAATCCAAACTGTCAAACAAACAAACAAACAAACTTACGAGTTCAGCTCACCAGAACAAGGGCAGAGTTCTGGTGAGGACAAAGGGGAAGAAACTTGAGACTCAGGCAATGAAAATAACAGCCCTTAAAGAAGGCTAGAAACAAATGACACAAGTGATAGCAGGTGTGAGTCACATTAGTGGGGAGGAGATAATAAAAATACAATTTAGACCAGCTGGGAGCAATGAGAGGAGAGTGGGCTGACAGCTGATAGGGACCCCACCCACACGGAGCAAAAACTCAGAAACGTCACTGACAGCTGTCAACACAGAGGGAGAACACAACAGAATAAAAATATAATGAAATGGCAAAATAAAGACAAGTGACCTCCATCCATCTTCTTCCGCTTAATCCTTTTTGGGTCGTGGGGGGGCTGGAGCCTATCCCAGCATCTTTGGGCGAGAGGCAGGGTACACCCTGGACAGATCGCCAGTCCATTGCAGGGCCGACACAGAGAGACAGACAACCATTCACTCTCACAGTCATACCTACGGACAATTTAGAATCCCCAGTTTGATGCCAATTAACCTAACTTGCATGCTTTGACAAGTAACCTCAAAAATGTAAATAAGAAACTATAATGAACGTAAACAGGAAAATAAACCATACTAAGAAACAATACAGAATATGTGACAAATCAACGAAGGATAAAATAACTGGAATTGCAACTCAAAACAACCGCACTGTACAAATATGAAAAAAGGCAAAAAGACAGAGCCCAGTGGAATGCCCTCACGCTCAGATCGTGACAGAGAAGAAACATTGAAAGAAAAGACCCCCCCCCCAAAAAAAACACCCCAACAAGAAAACAACCCCACCCCGGGTGGGAGGAGGGGGATCGAGGCATGGAGGGACCGAAACAAACCAGAAAAAATAAGAAAAACTCTCAGAATTAATGCTTTAACTGTGTATGTCGCCAAACTGCAACATAACCCCTAGTGGTCAAGACTGGTAAAGATTTTTTTCAATAAAATATTCAGATCAGATGTCAGAACTTTCCAAGGCTATAACTTGAAAGTGGTAAGAGATAATGGCTTACTGTTATAACAATATGATGATTAATAATTATGATCAGGTTTAACAATTATTTAATTTGTATTAATGTATTGGGACCTGAGATGATCTCTGGGTCCACACACACGTAAACAGTTAATAAAGCACTCGTGGGGGCACCAGCTCCTATCTCTAAGGAGCAATTTAATCTTTAATTTCACTTTATACCTGTTTCATCACTCAATAAATTAATTAATAATCAGTCTCAAAATTTTAGTGAATTCGATACTGGGAACTGGGAACCAGACTCAGAATGAAATAAATTCCCAACAACTTCTCTCATTTTTTTTTTGAAAAAAAAAAACTTCTCTCATTTTCACATATTTATTAAATGAAATGATGATTAAAAGACATTGCAGTGATTTCATTAACCATAAAATTAAACTTGTAAATGATAGATTAACAATGTAAACATTTGCAGAACCAGGGTTAAACTGTAAAATGAATTTAGATCAGTTTGAAGTTAACAGATTATGGAAAACATAACGCAAAGTTATGGAGAAAATGAAATTAATTATAAGTAAAATTCTGGATTACTCTTAAGAAAATAAAAACAGAATTTTAATGAAAAGAGGAGTTATGTTAATGATTCCTTAATTTGCATCTGATTAGATATCAAATTTTTATTGAACCTCAGATGTTTAATTAAGCAGATGAATCAGAATATGGCTCACGTGATTCTGGGCATGATGGTCGGTTTCCTCTTGGTGGTGCCCTCAACTCAAGATTTTGTGGATGTAAAGGGGAAATATCTGCCCGCAGATATTTCAGGGTCCACAGTTTGACCTTTATAGTCAAGCGGTCAACAAGGTTGGATTTTGACTGTATGACTCACAGTTGGAGCTTAGGTCGAACAAAGATGGCGATAATGGTTTCTTCTCCGTTGGCAAGCTCTTCCCAGGGAATCCGTGGCCTCTCACGAGGGCATTCGAAAATAATTGGAATATCTCATCCAATGGCAAATTAAAATATTTTCGGACTTTAGATGAAAAGAACTTCTGGTGTGGGAATGGTCAATAAAAAAAATTATAAAAATAAAGTCAAGATTAAAACTTAAATTAAAATTAAAATGGTGGTTTTACAGAAAGTTTAACAGGTGAAAAATTATAAAAAATAAAGACGTCTACGATTGGAGTTTTAACTCCTAATTAGAATTGAGCTCAACCAAGAAAAAAAAGATTAATTCCTAGGTGTTTAAAGAAAAACCAGAAAGACACGTGGGAGAAGGCTTCTTTGTTTGGCAGTCTTTGTTCTCCCGAAAAGATCTCTGCTGTGTAGACAGACATGAAGTGACAATAAGACAAAGGAGAAAGGGCGGAGCCGAAAGAGAGTGAAAAAGGGCGTCGTTTCCTTTTTATCTGGGGAAACTTTCGCGGGCCTCTGTGATTGACAGGAGCTCAGCCAATAGGCTTCCTTCGTGGGTGGGCTTTATGAACTTTAGTCCAATAAACAGTCTTTTGTCTGGACCTTGAGAGAGAGCTGTTGTCAAGCAGAGATTGGCTGCTGGCGGTCACATGACTTGAGATACGTTTTTACAAATCTTAACATAAGTTTTAATACTGGATTATTCCTCTATACCCTTATGCATAAACTCCAACCTATTTCAGTGTTCATACAACTTATAATCAGTGCTTATAAATCAATATCCAGGAATAAGTAAAGAAAAGTAAAGAAAAAGCTTAAACATAAATTTGTCGATAAGCCATGGTTAACCAAAGGATTACAAAAGGCGTGTAAAAAGAAAAATTTATTATATAAAGCTTTTCTAAAGAAAAGGACAAAAGAAGCAGAGCAGCGGTATAAAACATACAAAAATAAGTTGTGGAGAGCGTGAAAAGATGAGGCTGAGTTTATTTCTCATTCCAGGTTTATTCACGTATCTCCAACATCCTCCAAAAAAGAAAAAGACATATCCTCCCACATCTGTCCTTTTTATACCCGGGACATCAAAGTACAGAGTCACATTGTCTTTAAATCCCAAGCCACAATACATCGTCCTCCAGGTCTTCTCCCCTCCACCTAAAACCCTGGTGGTCAGGAAATCTCTCAAGGCCATCTCTAAAGATCACATTTCGCACCCTCCTGTTATCCCCAGGAGACCCAGACCTATTGTTCATTCTGAGACGTGAAGCAAGAGTAATATACATATGCAGCCTAAGCAACTCACATATGTGTGCCACAAAGTTAACATATATAATGAGATGTAGTAAAAGAGACTATTACAGTAAAGAACTGGAGAAAAACAGAGACAATATTAAAAATACATGGACAATACTTAACAATATCCTTGGAAATAAAAACAGAAATACAAGCTACCCAACCAATTTTTCAAAAAATAATACAACGACTCAGAGTGTGAATGCAGTTTCACCTGCAGATGAATTTAATAACTTTTTTGTTAACATTGGTCCTAATTTGGCTCGAGAAATACCCATTACGGCACCTATGGGTGATACAATAAGCAAAAACACTGCTATAAAAGACTCCATTTTCATAAAGAACACAGGCGAGAGAGAGGTCATTGAAATTGTTAAATCGTTTAAAAGTAAGACATGTACGGACTGTGATGGTATTGACATGCTCTTAGTCAAAACTATTATTGAATGCTTAGTGAAACCACTGACATATATCTGTAACCTGTCTCTCCAAACAGGTATATTTCCCAATGCAATGAAAATACCTAAAGTAATTCCGATATACAAGACGGGTGACAGAGGGGAACTTTCAAACTATAGACCAATTTCACTATTGCCGCAATTTTCCAAGATACTTGAAAAAATATTCTGTGGGAGAACTGACAACTTCATAATGAAGAATAATTTATTGTGTGAGCAGCAATATGGGTTCAGATACAAGAGGACAACTGCATTTGCTCTAATGGAATTTATAGGAAAAAAATATCAACTGCCGTTGAAAATAAAGAGTATTCAGTTGGGGTATTCCTGGATCTTAAAGCATTTGATACAGTGGATCACAATTTATTATTAAAGAAACTACAAAATTGTGGTATTAAGGGGGTAGCACTGTCCTGGTTAAGTAGTTACTTAAAGAATAGATATCAGTATGTATGTGTTGGTAACAAAAACTCACAGTTACTGAAGGTTACTTGTGGAGTCCCACAGGGTTCAGTTTTGGGGCCATTGTTATTCAATATGTATATAAATGATATATGTAAAGTCTCGGAAAAAATGGATTTAATATTGTTTGCCGATGACACTAATCTATTATGCAGTGGAAGCAATTTGGAACAACTTTTGGATACACTTGGAAAGGAATTAGGAAAGCTTAAACTGTGGTTTGATTCAAACAAATTAACGCTCAATTTAAGTAAGACAAAATTTATAGTTTTTAACAACCATCACAACAACTTAGTATCTAAAGTTTAGGGGGTGTCAAACTCATTCCATGGAGGGCCAAGACCCTGCAGGTTTTACCTCCACCCAGTGCCTTCAACAGGTGATTTCACCGAATGTCTTCCCACTGATTGCTGATCAGTGAAAACACCTGCTGAAGATACTGGGTGGAAGTAAAACATGCAGGGTCTTGGCCCTCCATGGAATGAGTTTGACGCCTCTGCAAACTCAGTGTAAATGGTGTAGAGATTGAAAGGGTATCTGAAACTAAATTTTTTGGAGTAATAATTGATAATAAACTGTGTTGGAAGTCACATATTAATTATATTAAAGGTAAAATATCTAAATCAATCGCAACACTACACAGAGTGAAATATTTGCTGAATCAACCCACATGATATACTTTGTATCATTCATTAATACTCCCATACATGACATATTGTACTGAAGTATGGGGAAATACATATAAAACAAACATATATCCAGTCTTTATGCTTCAGAAGAGAGCTATTAGAATAATAAACAAAGCTGCACCTGCAGGTGGTGAGCCCACTGGAGTACAGATCCATGTGGCTCCTTTGCGTTCATTGGGTCCCTGATGTAACTTTTTCACAGGGATCCGCTGGACTGCTCTTGGTGTGGCTCTTCACGCAGGACTAGTTTGTCTTGGGTGACCCTACAAGGGGAAAGTTGCCCTGACATCATAGCTCCTGGGACCATTAGGGCACTCAAACCCCTCCACCACGATAAGGTGGCAATCCACAGAGGGGTATTAACATTTATATTTATGTTAAAAAATTTAGATTTGATTTTTAACATTTCAGTTTATTAAACATTTATATTTAACAATTAGATTAACATTTAAATGTAATATTCAACATACACACTTAATTTTTAACATTTAAATTTAGAAGAAAATAAAGAAAAAAAATTAAAAATCAATTTTTTCTTATTTAGGATATAAATATATCACAGATATTGCTATAACTCTCCTTGAAACGTCACACCACATTTTTAATGTTGATCAGATCTAAATGTTGCTATTTAATTCAGGATTCAAAGGTAATTTGTAACTTTTCTCCAAAAGATTATTATTTAATATTCCTAAATTTGTACCATTTTCAGTAACAGATGGGACAAGCAAAACTGGCCTAGAGAGGACAGGTTTGCTTGTCATGGATTAGACTGCAAATTGGTAACTAAAGGTGAACTTACTCTTACAGATCAAAGAAAGAAGGTGCAAAAATCATACACAAAAAGGCAGGAGGTGCAAAGAGCTCCCAGAGTCTTTAAATCTGCTCTGATTGGCAATTAGCAGAGCGGGAGGGAACACACCCTCTCAACAACTTAATCACACATCTGGAGATGTGAAATAAAAACAGTGATGAATGAAAACAGCCTTTCAGGGAAACATAAAAAATATAACCTATAATCATCCTCTTGACAAACATGTAGAAGACATCATCGTTTCTTTTCATCAGCAGGTAAAGTCTGCTTTATAACAACAACTAGAGTGTTTAATTGTCCCCCAGTTTGGTGTGTTTGAGGTTCTTCTTTTAAAACACATAAAAACTGCTTAAACATAGAGCTGAAAATTATGAGTATATTACTCAATTAGGGTAATTAAGATAATTAGCCAACGTTCTGATTTTTTTAGTTCCACCCTCTAGAAAAACTGGCAAAATGTTTAATGGGCAATTGTTAAAGAAAAAGAATCTGAAGAGGTTTGTAGTCATGTGGTACTGAGTCTTTCCTCTTTTTATATTTACACTTCATCACTCTATAAATTCAAGAAATCTCTGTCAGTGTGTCTATCTGTCAGTGTCTCACGATCATAGGACCGGCTATGAGGTTCCTATGAGGTCTGCAAGATGTCTTATGATGTTCCTATGCTGTCGGCGATCATAGGATGATGTCTAGGTGACATCACACACACCACAGGACTCACTAACACTTCATAGGCCCCCCATGATGTTCCTATGATGTCCACATGATGTCCAAATGACGTCATAGAAACCATAGGACTGTAGTTCCAGAATAGGGGCGGGTTTGCAATTGAACTCGATGAAAGACTAATGATTCCAGGTGGCAAACTGGAAGACATTGTCAGTTGGGTGTATGAAGACATGACTGTGTGTGTGTCACGATCATAGGACTTGTGATCATCAAACATCACAGGCAGTGGTGACGGCAAACATCAAAGGCAGGTTTCACCATGGTTACTGTTGCCAGACAGACACATCATCAAAGATCAAAGGCAGGCATCACTGAACGAATGATGACGCCAAAGATCAAAGGCAGACATCACCATGGTTACTGTTGCCATGGTAACAGTAACTTTCTACGGGCATGCAGAAATGCTTGCTGACACCTTTCTACGGCCATGCAGAAATACTTGCTTATACTTGGTTTCTACGGGCATGCACAGGTATGCACTAGTATTAGGGATGCACGATAAAATCAGCACATTGATATTGGCCGATAAAGTTTTTGTATAAAAATGGTTGCAACTCCTCAAATTTGGATGTACATACCCTCAAATTAAAGTGGAGCTTCTGCACTTTAAGCCCATACTGATTATATAACTGTATCTTTAATATGTTTTGGTAAACAGCTAAAATAACAACATTTGAGCTACTCTCCAAAGACAGTGGGGAAATGAGTATTGAACACTGTTGTGTAATGAGTGTGTGTGGCCCGTGGGACTTGCCGTACCCACCCCGGGCATGACGTCAGGCGGGCACGACCAATGTATATAGTTCTGTGTTCTTGTAATAAATTTCAATTCGCTGCAAGGCACAAGAAAGACTCTGACTATCATTTCCAAACATAACATTTTGGCAACGAGAATAAACCATGGAGGTGTGTGGGCTACCTTCATCTCTACCGCCATTTTTGGAGTGTCCCAAAGAGCCAGCGTTCCTATCGCCGGATTGGGTGGCGATGCTTGGGGGATACATCGCTTGGCTGGGCCTGGGTAGACTGGACGGGGACCGAGGATGGGCACTTCTGGACTGTCATCTCGGCGTGGAGGGTCGGAGACTTCTACTCATGTTGGAAGAGATGGAGCTCTGTGTGGATGCTGTCGGGCAGCTGGCTGGAACTTTTGCTGACTGTCCAAAGGACCAGGAGCTGGGGCTGTGGATGGTGAGACTGTTGGCGCCAAGAAGAACTAAACTAGTTAGCTTGGAGGAGCTAAAGGCTCAGTCAGTGGCAACGGAACAGTTAGCCAGGATGCTAGGTGAACACCAAAAACGAGCTACAAGCTACCAGCTAGGTATCCAGGGGGGACCAGAGCCCCTGGTTACTGACGACGGTGAGCCAGCCGGGGAGCTCAGCACGATACGTGACCGTAGCACTGGTGAGGTTGACGGTGCGGTGAGTGGCGACAGCGGTGAGGGAGAGTGGCGACTGGGGTCTTCCCCGCAGTTGGAGTCCGGGCAGCAGGTGAGTGGGAGTGAGCAGGCTGTGGGCCCCGGGAGGCAGCGGCGATGGCCGGGTGCAGAGGCAGTGCAGCGGAGCGCGCTGGACGAGGGTGCTAGGTGTTACGGTGAGGTGCTCGAGTAAGCGAGCAGTGCCAGCGAGTGGGCTTTTTTTACCCCCTGGAGCTAGGCCACAGGGGGCCGGGGTGTTTGGAGCTACAACGGCAGCAGCTACAGCGGTGTTGAGTGCAGTTGGGGGCGGACCAACAGGCACAGAGGGATGGTGTGCTGGACAGCAGCACTGCGGGGCCAGAGAAGAGAAGCAGTTGATGGCAAAAATAGACATTTTCGCCGGGGAGGTTGGCTTCGATCCTGGGGGCAGGCGGCGGCCAGGGGTGCGCATGCCATGGGACTGCCGTGGGCCTTTGAACCAGTTTTGCCCGTGGCTGCCCATGGACTGTGGCATAACTTAAACAGTTTTGATGTAAATATGTTCAATTGGTGTGCATGTGAATGGATGTTTACCTCCGCCAGGCCGCAGGCCGCAGGAGGAGGTTATGTTTTTGCCAGCGTTTGTCTGTCTGTTTGTCTGTCTGTTGGTTAGCAAGATAACTCAAAAAGTTTTGGACGGATTTCCATGAAACTTTCAGGCGTTGTTGGAAATGGTACAAGGAAGAACTGATTAAATTTTGGGGATGATCCGGTGTTGTATCCGTCTGGATACAGGAATTTTTTAAAGGATTTTTTAAAGGATTTTTTAAAGGATTCTTTAACATTGTGAGATACGGCCATTTTCTTTTTTTTTTATTTAAGTTTTTGTAAAGGGTATACAGGTCGTTACAGCAATGCATTGTTTACATTTTCATCACATGTTCCCTTATTTTCTGGTATCTGACAACATTGGAAGATTAATTCTTACAACACCCCTTTTTTTTTTTTTTTAAAGTGAAAGAAAAAGTGAAATTAAAGAGAAAAAAAACAAAAAACAAATAAAAAACAAACAAACCAATAAAAAACAAACAAAAAGAAAAAGTAAGTAAATAAAGATAAAAGAACATCTGAGTAGCGATGGAACAAGGAGCGGAACCATTATTGAAATGGTATTTGTCAAAGATTAGATCTAATGGAAGACACATATGCGGTCCAGGGTTGCCAAAAGTTCATGAACCCATCCATGTCCTGTCTCAGTGCGAATGTCAACTTTTCCATCGAGTAAATGTCTTGGATCACGTTAGTCCAATCTTCAGGTGTAGGACAGTCCTTCAACATCCATTTTTTAGTTAGAGCTTTTTTGCTTGCCAATATTAAAACATTGAATAAGTATTTTTCTCCTCGTCTTTCCAGTGAGTCCGGTAGTAAACCCAAATACAAAGTTACAAAAGAAAAGGGAACTGTAATTTTGAATATTTTCCCCAATATTGTCTGTACCTTGGTCCAATATTGGTGGATAACTGGGCATGACCAAAACACATGAAAATGATTTGCAGTCTTTTCACCACACAAGCGCCAACAGTTCAATCCCTTATGGGTAAATTTGTTTTGTGCAGGTGTTCTGAAAAATCTTGCCAAGTTTTTCCATCCAAATTCTCTCCACTGCAGGGATGAGGTACTTTTCCATTGCTGTTTATTTAGCTTTTCCCATATTTCCAGTTGTAAAGTGAAATTCCCCTCTTTTTCCCATCTCTCTTTTATATAAGATGTGTTGTCTCCTTTTAAGTCTTGAAGACCTTGGTATATTTTAGAAATGTATCTGATCCCTGGGATCCCTTTATATGCCATTAAGAAGACCTTCAGAACACCTGACTGGGCCCTTTCCAAAACCTCCTTTTTAAGTATATTGTTTATGTGGTGTCTAAGCTGGAAGAACCTGTAAAGGTCTTGATTTATTAGGCCTTGTTTTTTCAAATCTTCAAAACTTCTTAAGATTTGCCCTTTAAAAAAATCGTAATATTTTATCAGCCCTTTCTCCTTCCACTTTTTAAATCTGGTGTCTGTTTTATTAGGAGTAAAGTCCTGATCATAGGCAATCCATTGCAGAAGTCGATAGGGCTCTTTAGTTTGATTCTCTCTGACTATCTTAAACCAAATTTTTAGCGGGGTCTCTATCCACGGGTTAGTGTTATTCAAAAGCTTCGGTAAGGCATTGTTCCCTATTATCGCCTGTAGGGGGATGTCACTTGTTATTTGGCATTCGATCTCCTTCCATTGTGCAGTGTAGACTGGGTTACATATCTCTACTAAAGTTTTAATTTGTGCGGCTTTAAAGTAGTCCCTGATATTTGGCAGCGCGAGCCCACCTTTGTCTTTGTTTAGCTGTAGGGTTCTATATCTGATTCTAGGTCTCTTGCCCTGCCATATGAATCTTGAGATCCTTCTGTCCAGCTCCTGCCATGTTTTTTTGGGAGGTTCTACCGGTATTGTTTGGAAAAGGTATAGAAGACGTGGAAGTATATTCATTTTGACTGCTTCAATTCTTTGTGCAGTACCCAAGAATGGTATCATATTCCATCTTGCTAGGTCAGATTTTATTTTTGTCACCAGTGGATCATAGTCTAGTGATATAATTTTGTTGAGTTGTTTCGGGATATTGACCCCCAGATATTTCATAGATTCCGACTCCCAGTTAGTTTTGAGTTTGCTTAGTGAATAATGATTTGGGTCATAGTTGAATGTTAAAGCTTGGGTTTTATGCATGTTTAATTTGTACCCCGATAAATCTCCATACTCTGAAAAAACTGAGGTTAGTTCTGGTAAAGAAGTGTTCGGCTGCCCTAGGTATATTAAAATGTCATCAGCAAAGAGTGCTATTTTATGTTCCTTCTGACCAAGTGTAATACCTTGAATTTTTTGGTTTTGTCTTATCCAATGGCTCAGAGGTTCTATGAAGATTGCAAAGAGCAGTGGAGACAGGGGGCAGCCCTGACGACATCCTCTTTCCAGTTCAAAAGATGATGATAAATTACCATTAATCCTTATTTTAGCTGTTGGTTTTTTATATAATGCCTGTATAGTTCTAATGAAGTTGTTATGAAAATTGAAACTGGATAAGATTCTATATAGAAAAGACCAGTCAACCGAATCGAATGCTTTTTCAGCATCTAATCCCAATATGACTGCATTTAAGTTATATTTTTTTATATGATGAATTATGTGTAAAGTGCGTCGAATGTTGTCTTGTGTCTGTCTTTGTCTTATAAAACCTGTTTGGTCTAAATGAATTAGGTCTGTCAGTATATTTTCTAACCTTTTGGCAAGGATAATGGTAAAAAGCTTATAGTCCTGATTTAGTACACTGATTGGTCTGTAGTTGGAGCACTCTAGTTTATCCTTTTCAGTTTTAGGTATAACTGCAATGACCCCTTCTCTCCAGGAGGGGGGGATTTCCCCTGTGTGGAGGACATAATTAAATGTTTTCAGGAGGAGAGGAGATAGTTGCTGTTTAAAGGTTTTGTACCACTCTGCTGTATAGCCATCAGCTCCTGGGGATTTGTTAGCTTTAAGTTTCATAATTGCTTTTTCCAATTCTTTAGGATGTATTTCTGACAGTAGTGTTTTATTTTGTGACTCCGTAAGTTGGGGAAGGTTTAATGTGTTTAGGAATGCCTCGGATGCGTTTTTATGTTTTTTGTGGGAGTATAAGTTCTTATAGTAATTCTCGAAGCTTTTAAGAATATCCTGAATTCTGAATTTTATTTCCTTTGATACTGGGTCTCTGATTTTGTGGATTGCTCTTTCTGTTTGATGTTTCCTCAATTTATAGGCTAGCAATTTTGCCGATTTACTGCCTGCTTCATAGTATTTTTGTTTCAGAAATGTAAGTTTCTTCTGGATTTCTATTGTGTAGATCTCATTTATTTGGTTTTTAATTTCCTTAATCTTGAGCGAGTCAGTAGAATGAGTGTTGCCTTTGTGTTCTTTTTCTAGGTTCCTAAGTTCTGACTCTAATGTGGATAGTTTTTCTTGTCTTAGTTTCTTTTGGGTTGCCAGTTTTGCAATAATCTTTCCTCTTATTACAGCTTTGCATGCATCCCACAGTATTAAAGGGGATACTTCTCCATTATCGTTATCTTCCAAATATCTGAGAATATCTGATTCCAATTCATCTTTCAATGGTCCTTTCAGGACATTTGAATTTAACCTCCAAGAAAATGTATTATTTGTGTATTTTTGGATATTTAAGTCCATGTAGATCGGACTGTGGTCGGAGAGATCCATCAGTCCTATTTTACATGTTTTTACTCTTCCAATGTCTCTATTAAACATAAAAAAATAGTCAATCCTTGAGTAAGATAAATGTGGAGTTGAGTAAAATGTATAGTCTTTTACACTGGGGTTGAGTTCCCTCCACACGTCACAGATTCCCATTTCTTTTAGTAGCATCCAAGTCTTCCTGTTTTGGGTGTTATTTTGATGTGGGGAATTACCAGAAGCATCCCAGTATGGATTCAGTCTAAGATTGAAGTCCCCGCCACATATCACTAAACCTTGAGCTTTAGTTATCATTAGGTCGAATACATTTTTATAAAATTTCCAGTTAGCCCCTGGGGGAGCATACACATTCAGCAGGGTGATATCTTCTCCCTCTAGCCGCCCAGTTACCAAACTGTATCTCCCTTCTTTATCTTTGTGTTCTGATTTTTTTTCAAATGTAATTTTGGTTGATATCAATGTCGCTACTCCCCTCCTCCTCCCTGATTTATATGAAGATGAAGAGATCATTTTAAACCCTTGTCTACTGAGTTTATTGTGTTCCACGTCTGTTAGGTGGGTTTCTTGTAAAAATATTATTCCTGCTTTGTCTTTTTTCATTTTGCCTAGAATCTTGGATCTTTTAACTGGATTCAGGATTCCTTTTACATTATATGAAATTATTTTGGTTACACCCTGTTTCTCCATTGTGTTGTTTTGTTTAGTATAACTGTGTGGTGGCCCTCATTTGTGCTACTCAGAAACTGAAAGAACATTAAAAACAAGAAAAACATTAACAACATAGTGTAAAAAACTTTAAAACAAAAAGCTGTCATAAGAACTTCCTGAGCTGAGGTCTTTTTAAAGACCCTGGAAGAGCCTTGATGGAGTGAAGGCCCTGAGGGAAATTCCTCAAACTCTGTTACGTGTTGAGGGCCCTCTCTTACCACTGAAAGTAGTCCCATGCTTTTAACATGAGTTTCAGAACCCAATCCAAACTTGTAAGGATTTTTTTTTTTCCTTTTATGCCTAAACCCTGTGAAATTGTGTGCACCCTCCCACCCCCATCACATCAAACATTCACGCAAAAACAGTATTTGTTAGTATGAGGAGAACATGTGGATTATTGTCACATTTCTATTTTAACAAGTTTTTTTTTTTTTTTTTTTTTTTTATTACAAAGACTTATTTGTTTCAAATA
Source organism: Pholidichthys leucotaenia (assembly GCA_020510985.1). Lineage (NCBI taxonomy): Eukaryota > Metazoa > Chordata > Actinopteri > Cichliformes > Pholidichthyidae > Pholidichthys > Pholidichthys leucotaenia. The sequence goes on along the minus strand of CM035836.1, from coordinate 324,184,287 downwards.
ATATGATTGTTCCATGAAATGTTTTACCACATGCTGAATATGCATCTCCTTTAATGTTTGTTACCTTGTATGAGGGGGGTTGGATGTGCGGATTGATTCAAGAGAAAGGAAAAAAAAAAAAAAGGTCGCTATTCCAACCTGAAAACGGATAGTTTATCCGCGACGCTCTGGCGCTGGGTTTCCCGCTGCTGGTCCGTGGATTTTGAGGGTCTTTGTGTTGTCCATGTTTGCGCTTTGATCTTCTCACTCGGGTCTGCTGCGGGTTTAAATACCGTTACCAGGAGCCCTCTTTTCGCCATGTCAGCTGTTGCTTCTTCCGCCGAATTATAGAGACACGTTTCATCGCCGTAGAAGACCCTTAACTTTGCAGGAAATGGAGTCTGAAAGCGCAATTTCTTCTCTCTTAACACCTTTTTCGCGTCATTGTATTCCCTGCGCTTTTTAAGGACCTCCGGGGCGTAATCGTGTTCCACGTAGACTTTTCTCTCCTGGTGCATAAATCCTTTTTTCTGCCAGGCCAGTCTTACAACCTCTTGTTTTATTTTGAAATTGGAAAATCTTACCAACACCGAACGTGGGGGCGCTTCCGCCGCCGGCCTAGCGGCTAATGAACGATGTGCCTTTTCTATCTTCAAGTCGGTGGTTTGTGGAATATCCAATTTCTCTCTTAGTAAGGATTCCACGCATTCTGCCATTGAGTTAAAAGCATTTTCGGTTCCTTCTATCAGACCATGAATTCTTATGTTGTCTCTTCTTTGTTTTCCTTCTTGGTCGGTTAGCTTAGCCTCTATAGCTGCTTGTCTTTTGCGTAGGTCTAGCACAGAATCTTCAAGCACTTTTATTCGATCCTCTGTTTCCAAGATTCGGTTCTCGGCCTGGTCCACTCTGCTGTTTGTCCTTTTCAATTCTTCTCTGAATTCCCGAAATTCGGCTGTAACTTCTCGGCGAAATCGTCGTAGCTCCTCAAATAGTGATTTCAGGCTAACCCTTTTGTTAGCTATCACCAGTTCCTCGTCTTCTGAACGGAGATCTTCCAGTTCAGATTCTCCGGCCGATACGTGTCCTGGCCTGGAGAATTTCAGTTTCTTCTGTTTTCCTTTAGACATGATGATTTTGTCTTTTGATTTTCACTCCTCCAAAAATCCGTTAAGTTTGATTTTCAAGGTGTTATCCTGGATTGGGTCTGAGAGCTTCAGTGTTAAGCTACAGTCGCCATGGCGTCCAGTCCGGAAGTCCGAGATACGGCCATTTTCAACATGTGTGCAGGCGCAATGGAGGGCGCTGGTCGTCGTGTCTGACGAACACGAACTCCATGTTCTTCAAAGTTTTAGGCACAAAAGCACGCGGAAAACAGTGGTGGGCTGGGCCCGGCAGTGTGCCTGTGTTTGCGCTACACTGCAAAAGCTGAGACGGGCAGCTGTCCGGCGCAGGATTATTTGGCAGAAATTCCCCGGGCAGCCATAGGGGCTGCGCAAAAACAAGCTCTCTGCCGGGGAAGCTTCCAAATCCTCTTTTGCCGTGGAGCGCAACCCCAATATAAAACCCACGGCAACCTGTCTACCCAATTTGCATCCGTCAGTGAAGCCCTGAGTGCTGCTTTCAGTGATCTATGAAAACGCTCGCATAACCCATTGGCCTGTGGGTTGTATGCGGTTGTGCGATGAATTGCAGCGCCCGCAGCCTGGGAGTTTGGAGATGGAGGAGATGGACACAACAGCAACACTTCAGTTTATTACCTCCGCCAAGGAGGTAATGCTTTTACTACTGAACCACTAATCCTATCATTGTGAATCCAATTGCTAGTCATATGTTTTCATGGTCAAGGAATCTGAAAACGTACACACAAACACTGCATGGGGGGGAACTGTGGCGCTTGGCGGAGGTCTGCGCTCTCCGAGTGCTTTTCTAGTATGAAATGAGATTGTTTTATGCATTTTAGAGACATGGTCCTAGTTTTTAATTGTTTTTGGGTGAATGTGTTAGGCCAATTCAATGTTCCCGTTATTTCCCTTAGTGCATGATTCGGGTCCTAAATTGGGGAGGGTCTGAATTGTGCGTGTTTTACATTTTTGTGAGTGTTATGCCTCAATAACGGAGAGTAGAGAAGGAGCTGTCTGAACATCATCTCTTTATTTTACCTTGTTCACAGTTATATACACTATCGTTCAAAAGTTTGGGGTCACCCAGACAATTATTTCGTGTTTTCCATGAAAAGTCACACTTATTTACCACAATGAGTTGTAAAATGAATAGAAAATATAGTCAAGACATTGACAAGGTTAGAAATAATGATTTGTATTTGAAATAATAATTTTTTCCAGATACTCAACCTGCTCAAAGGAAGGTCAGTTTTATAGCTTCTCTAACCAGCTAAACTGTTTTCAGCTGTGCTAACGTGATTGCACAAGAATTTTCTAATCATCCATTAGTCTTCTGACGCAATGAGCAAACACATTGTACCATTAGAACACTGGAGTGATAGTTGCTGGAAATGGGCCTCTATACACCTATGTAGATATTGCACCAAAAACCAGACATTTGCAGCTAGAATAGTCATTTACCACATTAGCAATGTATACTAGATATTAGAGTGTATTTCTCATTAGTTTAAAGTTATCTTCATTGAAAAAAACAGTGCTTTTCTTTCAAAAATAAGGAAATTTCTAAGTGACCCCAAACTTTTGAACGGTAGTGTATATCTCCCAGCCTTAGCCCGCCTGACGTCACTCTATTCCCCGCACCAGCCGAGCTACGGCAAGCCCCGAGGCCCCAATGTCACCCCCCCTTAAAGCTCAAGCACACAAATTGACCCCCCAAATGGACAAAATAACTATAACCACATATTTTCGTTTGCTTGGTGAGTCACAGCTGAGCCTGACATCCCTTCTTCACTTCCGCCCTCCAAAGAGAGCAGACGCCTTTTTCTTCTCTCCTGCTCTGACTTATCTCCTCCTCCCCTAACTAACTGGATCCCAGCTTGCTGTCGTCTGTCTGCATCTTTACTGCTGATTATCGAAACAAATTATGGAATTAATAAGCTGGGCTTTGAACGCAATTGACACTATCTTTTCAACGAGGAAAAGTGCCCCGGGGGAGGTTGTTTGCCCCGCAGAAACGGCTGCTGCGGGCTATTTACGGGAAACAAGTAATTGGAAACTCTTGTGCCTGACTGATCTTTCCATCGAAGATGTAGAAGATTTGTACGTCTTCGTAGTAATGGTGATTGGGATCGTTCTGATTGGATCTGGGATTGTCCTGGTGTACCGCAAATTGTTGAAGATGGACACAACCTATCAAAATGCTGGCCAGGTGAGGTGCAACCATCAAATTGAAAAAATGGAGAGGACTCTGATAGCGGCAAATGGAGAACTGTCTCGGAAGGTGGATTACATCATGATTACGCTTAGAGCCATTCATGAAGGATTCAACGCCCAGCAATGAAGGATTAAGTACTGAATCTGTAAGAGAATATAAAGTTTTTTCTCTCTGTGATCAGTACTATTCGACGAAATCTGACTCCCTCACAAAAATCCTCCTGATCATCTGCAGCTTTTTGTTTTCAAAACATTGAGCTCACGGCCTTCGGACAGGCAGCTGCATGGCTCAAGGACAATGCCAGCAGCCAGACAAAACATCTCCTGCCAAAGAGTCCTTGTTGTTCTTAACTGATACAAACACCTACTTTCAACATTACACTCATACTGATTCACAAAACTGATAATAAAGATGATTCACTCACTGCTCTCTCTGTGTCCTTGTGAACTTTTTTTTTTGTCTGCTGACTGTGCATTGAGGGCTTTTTTTTCTTGTAATCATAATATTGATCATATATGACCACTATTCTGAAATCAATGATTTTTTTGCTCCTTCCTATTGTATTATCCTTTCTTCTCATGCTTCCTGTACCCTTCTGTTGACAGGCGCGTTCACAGATGCAGCCGCGTCACCGGGAATGCAGGTCGTTTTCTGTGTCAAGTCAAATCCCTCATATGTTATCAGTGATCTGTTATCAGTTATCTGTTAATGTACTTGGCAATAAATCTTTTCTGAGCTCTGAGTTCTGAGTCCTGTACACCAGACAAATACAGAGGATTGCTACCTCCATTTTAAATGATGACTCCCACCCTTTGCACTGCAACTTTCAGCATCTTCCCTCAAGACGGAGGTTTGCTGTCCCAAAAAGTAAAACCCAGTGCTACAAAAACAGCTTTGTTCCTGCTGCTGTCAAAGAGTTGAACAAGCTGTAAGAATATATTGCACATAATTTAGGTACCTATTTATTAACTCCATTTTATATTTACTTATTTTTGTAGGATGTTACTTGGGTTCTAAATATTTTATTGGGTTTTAGACCTTTGAGTTTTTAACCTCTTTGACTAGTTTTTAACTTTTAATATGACCCTTCTCTCTTACCTCTGGTTTTTCTCCCATCTCTTTGTCTTTTTATACCCTGATTGATGGAGCCTTGAGTATTTTTATCATGTTTATAGTCAGCTTCATGTGTGCCTGTGTTTGTGTCTATGTTGAATGTAATTTGTGGCTTGTAAATATGGATGTCACCAGACTGCAAAACAAATCTACCTACGGGTACAAATAAAGTAACCTGAACCTGAACCTGAACCTGTTATGTACACATAACACGTTAACACAGTCCACATTTTCTCTTTTCTAATCATCAAAACTGGCCCTAGGGCGCCTGGGCGGGCTACCAACATGTCCCTCCAGGTTGGAACGTACATCCTGCTGCTAGGCCCAACCGTCTTCAACTATTCCAGTTTCAAAATCGTCCAGGTATCTGGATCTCCAACGCTCTCTAGCCGGGTGTCCCTCGGGAGGGCACACTGCCTCTGGCACCGTTGGTTCAGTCTGCGGGTCGGCGTCTGCCCAGACCCTCCAGTCCCAACTGTCACTAAAACAGTCCATGGCAGGGCTACTCGTCACCTCTGGCGGGGACCTCCTCAGCCTGCTTGCATGCCACCGGGACCCATCGTCCAGTTTAAAAGTATCTGGTCCTCTCAGTCTCACAATCCTCCGTGGTCCCACCCACACCGGCTGGAGTTTGTGGGCGCGGACGGGGTGCTTGATCCAGACTTGATCTGCAACCCTCAGGCTGTGATCTCTCGCCTGATGCTTCCTGTCAAACCATTCTTTCATTTTGCGCTGTCGCCTGGTGACTCGCACCGCAGCGTCTCCGAGTCTTCTTCCGATTCCGTATGTGCCGGCCCCAGTCATCTCACCGGTAGCGGCAACTCACGCCCCAGCATGAGGGCAACCAGGAAGCGTGCTGTCGTAGCATGCACCGACACACTGTAGTGGAGCAGGATGTTGTTCAGGGTGTCAGTGAACGTAAAACCATCCGCTAAATGGGCCCTTAGTCCATTCTTCAAAGTCTTATTGAGTTTCTTGACACCCCCCCCCCCCCCGTTAGCCTGCGGGTGGTACACCACCGTCTTTATGTGTTTCACCCCTCTGACTCTCAGGAACTCCTCGAAAGCCCCGGAGATGAACTGTGGGCCGTTGTCTGTGGTGATCGAGCTCGGGGTCCCCCACCTGGCAAACAAGGACGCCAGAAACCCTGTGACCACCTCTGTTGTTACTGAGCCAGTTGGGAGCACCTCAGGCCACTTCGAAAACATATTGTAGGCCACAACGAGGAACCGGCTATTGGGGGGGCTGCATGCAGTTCTCCGAAGATGTCCAACTCGATATGTTCCCAGGGCCCGGTAGGGAACGGGACCGGTTGCAGAGGTGTGTGTGTGTGTGTGGGGGGGGGGGTCTCCTCCAGTCTTTCCACTCTCTAGGCACGGTATACAGTGCTTCACCATAGCCTCAATGTCCTTTGTCCTTGTCGATTCCTGGCCACCAGACCGAATCCCTGCTGCGCTGTTTGACCTTAACCACCCCCAGGTATCCCTCATGTAGCATCACCAGAACGTGTCCTCTCAGGGCTGCTGGGATGATGGCACACTGCCCCCTAGCCACGCACATGTCATTCCAGCAGCTGAGCTGATTTCTAAACCGATGGAATGGGGCCAGTTCACCAAGCGCTCCCATCGGCCAGCCCTCCCTGATCGCCGAGCGTAGCCCTCTCATCACCTGGTCATGCTCCAACACCTCCCTGAGCTCCTGGGGGAACACAATTTCCCGGAACACTCCATGCAGCGCGTGGACCAGGTCCGCCTCATCGAGATCTGCCGCCCTTGGGTCAGGCATCAGGGTGCACGCCCTGGCCCGTGATAGAAGATCTGCTACAACGATGTCTTTACCTGGCATGTACCTTGTCGTGAAATTGTAGGCTCTTAGTCTTTCTGACCACCTGTGGATTCTCAGTGGCCTGTGTCCTGACTCCGAGGTCTCGAGTAGGGTCGTGAGCGCCCGGCGGTCTATCCTCAACGTGAAGTGGTGCCCGTAGAGGTAGATATGCCACTTCTCGCAGGCCCAGACACAGGCTAGTGCTTCCCTTTCGCCCACAGTGTACTTCTTTTCTGCCGCCGATAGGAACCTCGACGCAAAAGCCACGGGACGTTCCGTACTATCGTGCACTTGCGACATAACTACTCCCAGGGCGGAACCGGACGCGTCACACGTCACGATGGTGGGGCAGTTCGGGTCAAAGTGGGCCAAAACCGGTGGTAAGGTGAGCTGTTGCTTCAACTTTTCCACTACTGCCGAGCAGGCCGGGGTCCAGTTCAAAGGTGCATCCTGCTTCAGCAGTTCCCGGAGTGACTCGATTGTTTCTGAGTACTGAGGAATGAACCGGCCGTAGAAGTTAACCATGCCCAGGAATGAAGAAATCTCAGCTGCCGAGGAGGGGTCCGCGATCCGCAGCACCGCTTCTATGTTCGAAACCAGCGGTGTCAGTCCATTCCTGGTCAGTCGGAACCCCACAAAGTCCACGGCGTCTGCCACGAAGACATGCTTTTCACCGTTCAATGTGACCCCATGTCCCTGTAGTGTCTCCAGCACTCTTTCCAGCCTCGCATCATGCTCTTCTCTCTACACCCTGTGTACCACGATGTCATCCAGGTATACGACTACCCCCTTCAGGCCGGCCAGCATGGTCGCCATGACCTTCTGGAAGCGACTGGGTGCTGAGCTCAGCCCGAAGGGGATCTGAGTGTAGCAGAAAACCCCCATGTGGGTCATGAAGGCCGTTAAATTCCTGCTGTCAGGGTGTAGTGGCACCTGCAGGTAACCCTGGTGTAGATCCAATTTTGAGAAGACCTGCGCCCCGCTGAATGCCGCCGTAAGTTCCTCCATGGTCGGTAGTGGGAACTTGTTGGGGATGACTGCCTTGTTCACCGCTCTGAGGTCAATACATGGTCTGATGCCCCCTCCTTTCTTCCTGGCCACCACCAGACTGGAGATCCACGGTGACGCATCTGCCCTTTCGATGACTCCTGTCTCCAGCAGCTTGGTCAGTTCCACCGACACCTCATCTCGCAGTACCAACGGGAGACGTCACAAGGGCTGGATCTTCGGCATGACGGTCTCATCAATGAGGAGATGGTGGTAAAATGCTTCAATGTGGCCCAGGCCCCTAAACAACACAGGCCAGTGGAGGTGCCAGTCATGGCCCATGGACAGTACCGTCGACCCATTCGGGTCCTTTATGGAGAAGCCTAGTTCCCCCAGCAGGTCAACTCCCAACAGGGGACCCTCTTCGACCCGCAAGTCACCTCGAAGACCGCTGTGCCTGCCATCTCGATCTCCACATGGCCGTAACTGAACAGTTTTACCGCTCCATCTTTGATTTGTTTCATGGGGAACAGCCTCCGAAGCATAGGTAGGCTCAGGATAGACTTCCCGGCTCCCGAATTTACCATGAGCGGCACGTCGACTCCGTCAAGCTGGAGGACTACCATTTCAGCGGGCCTTTCCCCATGCGTGCCATGTGGACCTGGACCGGGCCGCTGGGTCCTCTCACCCGCACTTGCGCTCTGTTCTTTGTCTGCTTCTTCTTCTTCTTCTTCTTCTTGACCCTTTTTCGACGCCTCGTTAGCATGCTAACCTCCGCTCTTGGCGGGAAATTGCATGCAGTCGGCCCCTCGCTAGCCTTAGCCATTAGCTCACGTAGGGCCACAGACTCCCTTCGCTTAATCAAGTCCAGCACTTCCTCCAGCGACAGTGGCTCTCTAGCTACCCTTAGCTTAGTCTTCAGCCATGTGCTATTGGTGCTCTGGGCTAGTTTGTCCCTTACAAGCTCATGCTTGATCGCTCCAAACTCATACTTCCTTGCCAGGCTACATAGCTCCAACACAAATGACTGAAGGGACTTACCCATCCGGTGTTGTCGAACAAAAAACTTGCACCATCTCTCAGTGACAGTGGAGGCATTGCTGAACGTACTGTCCATTACCTTCAGGCCGTCCTCCAATGAACCGCCCTGGCACAGCCCAAAGAAGATCCGCTGTCCCTCAGCGCCAAGAAATTGAATCATCAAGCTCCTCCATCTCTCCTCGCTGATGGAACCCAGTCCCGCCACCGTAATATACACTTCAAACATTTGTTTCCACTGAGCCCATGGAATCACCGGTGTGCCCTGGTGTTCCAGGAAAAATGGCATCTGTCCACCATACGCTGCCATTGTTCATCTCGTAGCCAAATGTTATGTCTCAATAAAGGAGAGCAGAGAAGGAGCTGGTCTGAACATCATCTCTTTATTTTACCTTGTTCACAGTTATATATATCTCCCAGCCGTAGCCCGCTTGATATCACTCTATTCCCCGCCCCGGCCGAGCTACGGCAAGCCCCGAGGCCCCAATGTCACAGTAAGAGGGAGGGGAATGTTGTGTAGTGAGTGTGGTGAGTGTTTGTGGCCCGTGGGGCTTGCTGTATCCGTCCTGGGCGTGATGTCAGGCGGGCACAGCCAATGTATATAGTTCTACTGTATGTTCTTGTAATAAAGTTCAGTTCACTGCATGGTACAAGAGAGACTCCAACTAACAGCTCCAAATATAACAAACATGTCAGCATTTGTCTCATTAAACATATTTCTGATGGAGCCATTGACCTGAGATTTTCACCAGATATCAGTAACAACCAAAGCAATTCATACATACAAAGAAATCAAAGCAACTGCTTTCACAAAAGTTATATTTAAAAAAGTGGAATGACACAAGGAATAAATATTGAACACATGAAGGAAAAGGAGGTGCAAAAAGGCATAGTAAACTAAGAAACCAGCTGAAATCCATCAGAATTTCTGAAGCCATCCTATCCTCCATCAGTGCAAATTAATTTGAGCTGGTTAAATCCTGACTGATAGCCTTTAAAAAGGTCTATGAATATCAGATTGTCACACCACAAGAACTCATGATGGGTAGAAGCAAAGAGATCTCTCTAGACCTTCACAACTTTATTGTTGCAAAACATGATGGCATTGGTTAGAGGTGCATTTCTGAACTGCTGAATGTTCCAGTGAGCACTGTTTGAGCCATCATTTGGAAGTGCAAAGAAATGGTAAATGGCGTTCACTTATATCGCTCTTTTTCTCATCTCAGGATGACCAAAGCACTTTACAGATCCTGCTATCCACCCATTCACACCCACATTCACACACTGATGGCGGCTGATCTGACATGCACTGGCGCTGGCCTGATCCACCAGGAGCAACTGGGGGTTCAGTGTCTTGATCCAGGACAATTTGACATGCAACTGCACACAGAGCGGGAATCGAATCACTAAGCCTCTGATCAGTAGTCGGCCACACTACACCTGCACCACAGCCGCCCTCTCAAGAACATCATTTTACCATAAAGCGGCCACAATGAGGAGCTCCTCACAAAATTTCTGATAGAGGAGTCAAAAGAATTATCAGAAGAGTTATCCAAGAACCAAAGACCACTTGTGGAGAGCTCCAGAAAGACCTGGAGTTAGAAGGTACTGCTGTTTCAAAGAAAACAATAAGTAATGCACTCAACCGACATGGGTTCTATGCCCACTCACCTCGCAGGACTCCATTGCTTAAGAAAAAGCATGTTGATGTCATGAACGGCCCTCTCTGAGGGCAAACAGGACGCCAAATGCAGACTGTGAGTTTGCAAATTTATTAACTAAAAGAAACACAAAATACAAAACACACACCAATGAAAAACACAGCTCAGAGGCTGGAGCAATAAATGCCAGGATAAACAAAAACATGAGTAAAGACATAAATAATAACTTAACTTGACAAACCATCCAGGGATTTCCCGATTGGAGAGATTTTTGCCGCTGCGCCAGGGTCGTGGTGCCCACGGCTAAAATAGGAACACCCCAGATTGGCAACACCTGCGGGGTCATGAGTGGCGATCATTACTGGCAGCCGTAACAGCCTGCAAACAGAATCTGACAGCCGGAAGTGATGTGCGAGCTGTCACAGTGTCAGCAATGATCAAAACAATAAACCAAAAAAGGAAACACAGAAACTAATAATGAACTAACCAAAAACAGGAACCAAATACGGCAAAGAAAGTGTGCAGAAAAATAAACAAACAGAAAAAGACAAAACTAATCTGACAACTGAGCACGGCCCCCGCCCATACACCGGATCATGACAGTTGAAGCTCGTTTAAAGTTTGCTGCACAGCATTTGGGCAAGCCAGTAAAATACTGGGAGAATATACTGTAGTCTGGTCAGATGAGACCAAAATTCAACTTTTTGGATGTCACAACACACAGTATGTTTGGAGGAGAAATGGCACTGCACATCCCATCATGGTGTGGGGTGTTTTTCAGCACATGGTAGTAGTAGATAGTAGTAGATTAGTTTATTTGACAGGGACAGTGCAATAAACATAGACAATTAATCAAAGACAATCAATCTGATGTGTTGCACATAGAGTGTATAGCTATTAGCTAATTTGCAACTCTTGTCCCTGGATGGGCTTTAGAAAAAAGAATCAAGATAAAAAATAAACACAATAACCACATACATCAATGCAGAAAAATTATAAATACACAATTATAAATATTATAAATATTATAAATACACAAATATAACAGCCTGACTCACATTTAACATAAATATTATAAATATTATAAATACACAAATATAACAGCCTGACTCACATTTAACACATATAACATAACTCACATTTGCCTATTTCAGGCCTTCCTCCCTCCGTCACTCACTATAAACAAACACATTTATTCCTTCCCTTCATTCACTCTCACTTTGCAGACAATTAATTCATACATGAGTACATTCTTGTTTATTTTTCAGCCAGTTTTTAACATTTTTAGTGAATGTTTTAAAGTCCGTTATTATTTTAATTTCATTTGGCATTGTGTTCCAGATGTGACTGCCCTTTATAGAGAAAGCTGTTTGTCCAAATGTGGTTCTGCGGTGGAATATTTTACAGTTATTGTTAACAGAACTCCTGGTGGCTCTGCTGCTGTCCTGTCTTTGGACGAAACCAGCAAGTGGCTCGGGTGCTGATTTATGGAAACATTTGAACGTTAATTTCAGAAGACAGAGGTCAATGAAGCTCTCAAAACTCAATAGGTTGTATTTTTTTTAAAACATTAAAACAGTACAGACAGACTTCATATAATTGAAAAAAAGATGAGTGGACAAATGTACAGCAACATCCTTGATGAGAACCTGTTGCCATCTGCCAAGATGCTGAAGATGAAATGAGGGTAGTCATTTCAGCAAGACAATGATCCCAAGCACACAGCCAAGGAAACTCTCAACTGGCTCCAGAGAAGGAAAATAAAGCTGCTAGAATGGCCCAGTCAGTCACCTGACCTGAATCCAATTGAAAATCTATGGAAAGAACTGAAGATCAGAGTTCATAGAAGAAACCCACGGAACCTTCAAGATTTGAAGACAGTTTGTGTGGAAGAATGGGCTAAAATCCCTCCCGAGCAATGCCTGCACCTAGTTTCTCCATCCAGGAGGCATCTGGAAACTGTTATTACCAAAAAAAAAAGGCTTTTCTACTAAATATTAAATGAATTTCACCAAGCATGTTCAATGCTTATTACAGTTTTCCTCACAATCTGGAAATAAAGAAAAAATTGTTAAAGGCGTTCAAATGAGTGAAAAGAGAGGAGAGAAAATTATCTGACAACAATGTAGTGGTGATCCTTTTATTTTAACAATGCTTTCAGATTTTTGTCTGTAAGATACTGTAACTGCTTGTTACCTGTGGGGTTTTGGCCAGTGAATTATGTGTGCAGACTGTCTATCAATGCCACACATTTAAAAAACAAAACAAAACAATATTTAACTCTGCAGAAGAACATATTTTAATTTTTTTTTCTATTCTGCTGTAATTATTTCTAATTGGCTTAATTTGCACCAAATGTTTTTTAAAGTTATATTATTTAGAAAGTTGTTTAGAATTTGTTTGTTCGCGCTGCTGCTCAGCGCTGCCGGATTTTTAACCCTTCCACTGCCGGTCGGTTCTCCGCTGCCTTTGACCAGCTCTGTGTCCCTCCCGGCTCCATCTCATCTGTGGAGGAACTCAGCTCCTGGTTTCACTCCTCCTGCCAAACCATCTTGGACTCTGTGGCTCCACTGAAAACCAAGCAGCCTCAATCCAAACCTGAGCCGTGGTTCAATGACAGAACTCGTGCAGTCAGACAGCAGTGCTGCAGAACTGAACGCAGATGGAAGAAAGACAAACTGCAGGTGTCACTGCAGATTTTAAAAGACTGCTGGCGTCAGTATCAAAACACTGTCAAGCAGGAAAAAAGCAAATATTTTGCTAATACTGTTTTATCTCATTGTCATAATCGTGTTTTATTTAACACTATTGACTCTGTTCTCAACACCCCACAGACTGACTGTTTGGAGTCTCCTCTGAGTTATGCAATGATTTTATGCACCTTTTTATTGACAAGGTGGCCACCACCAGGGCTCTCATCTCAGCTCCTACCTCTGATCCCTCTGTCTCTGTCCCTTGTTCTGCTGTTTTTGATCAGTTTGAACCTGTGACTCTGTCATTTTTAGAGGATGTGGTTACCCACATTAAGCCCTCACGGTCTCCCTGTGATGCTGTCCCTCCTAGACTTTTTAAAGAGGTGCTTCCCAGCATAGGCCAGTCAGTTCTCGCCATCTTGAACAGCAGCCTGTCATCTGGTGTGGTTCCTGCAGATTTTAAACATGCAGTAGTACAGCCCTTGATTAAGAAACCTGATCTCGATCATACCATGTTGGCAAATTTTAGGCCTATTTCCAAGCTGTCATTTCTCTCAAAAATTTTAGAGAAAATTGTCTATATGCAGCTGAAATGTTTTCTGGATGAACATGGTATTTTGGAGATTTTTCAATCTGGTTTCAAAGCTCTTTATAGCACAGAGACAGCCTTGTTAAGAGTTTTTAACGATATTCTCTTGGCACGTGATTCAGGTGAATATGCTGTTGTTGTGCTGCTTGATTTAACTGCTGCCTTTGACACAGTGGACCATCGTGTTTTAATTTCCCGTTTGCAGCACCTAGTGGGTATTTGTGGCACTGCTCTCAACTGGTTTAGATCCTATCTGTCAGACAGGACTTTTAAAGATAGCATGTCTGGGTTTGAATCCTCTTCTGCTCCTCTGCCTTACGGGGTCCCACAGGGGTCAATTCTAGGGCCCATGCTTTTTTCTCTGTACATACTTCCACTGGGTTCCATTTTTAAAAAGCATGCTATCTCTTTCCACCTGTATGCTGATGACTGCCAGATTTATGTCCCTCTAAAACAAAAAGCTGCCTCATCAGTAAACTCACTCCTGGCGTGCATTGAAGACATAAAGTCTTGGATGGCCCTAAACTTCCTAAATGTTAATGATAAGAAGACCGAAATGATGGTGTTTGGACCTAGTCGCCCCTGTGAGTCCCCTCCTGTATACTTGGGCCCCCTTACTCCTTATGTTAAATCCACAGCTAGGAACCTTGGTTTTATCATGGACAATGATTTTAAATTAGACACGCAGATTCGTTCTGTGGTAAAATCCAGCTTCTTTCATCTAAGGCGTTTAGCAAAAGTAAAACCCATTCTCTCTAGACCACATTTGGAAACAGTAATCCATGCTTTTATTTCATCTCGGCTGGATTACTGTAACGCACTTTACGCTGTTGTCAGCCAGTCATCTCTTTCCCGTTTGCAGCTGGTTCAAAACGCTGCTGCTCGTCTTTTGACAGGTACACGTGGAAGAGATCACATCATACCCATCTTAGCTTCACTCCACTGGCTGCTGTATTTTAGAGTTCATTTTAAAATTCTTATATTTGTTTTTAAATTCTTGAATGGTCTTGCTCCACCTTACCTCTCTGAGCTTCTGCATCCCTACGCTCCCACCCGGTCCCTTAGGTCAGCTGAACAGCTGCTTTTGGGGGTACCAAAGACGAGGCGCAAGCTCAGAGGGGACAGAGCCTTTTTGATCATGGCCCCCAGGTTATGGAATGATTTACCCTTGGACATTAGACAAGCACCTTCACTGTCCATTTTTAAAACACGTCTTAAAACACATTTTTACTCCCTGGCCTTCGACCCAGTATGAGATATTGATTTTATTGAACAAAATGGATTTTTATTTATTTTACTTTTTTTTTCTTGTGTTAGCGCCCTTTGTGTTAGTGCCCTGCTTGTATGTTCTCTTGCTGTACAGCACTTTGTGTAGCGAGTGTTGCTTTTCAAGTGCTTTATAAATAAAGTTGATTGATTGATTGTTTTGTTTTATTCCAAAATAAATAAAGAAGAATATCAGACAACCAATCAACTTGTTGCCAAATTGAGGGTCTGGAGAACAGATGAAGGATATGTATTTATGTTATATTAATACATCTGAATAAGGAGCATTATGAGGAAACCTAAAAAGGATGCAAAGTAGCTTCTTCTAAATAAAACTTTCATCTCTAATTTATTAAAATATCTGGAATTAAAGCTGTGTGATCACTGTTGAAAGTAGGAGATGGATGATATTTTTCAAATTTAAACAATTTATGAATGTGCTGATAACTAAAAAACTATACAAATGAAAGCCCCAAGGTGCTGATGCCTCGGTGCCAGAGCCTTGGTGGAGGTATGCGTTCCCAGGTCATCACCAAAATGTTATGGGTTCCTCTCTAGCCCAAGGACCACCTCTGGTAAGAATTTCACCCAAATCCATCCAGTAGTTTTGGAGTACACACATGTGCAGTGACAATAATCTGCAGTTCACATGTCCATACTGTCGGTGGCAAGAGCCACCAACCTGATTTGAACAGCTGCAAGCACAGAAGAAGAGCACAGTGGCAGACGTTTTAAATGGCGGAGGCGATGGAGGTTTGTGAATACAATGACAATCAAGACAAACAGGAGCTTTTGCTGTTTAGTGGAAGAGGAAGAAAACAGACGGGCAAAAAGACGGACATTTGTTCAACCAGTATTGGTGGATTGCTCAGTACTTTCCTCTGGCAGGAGTTTCCGGGTGCATGCACAGTACCGTTCCATTGACGATAAAGGTGAGCTATTTTTGTGTTTATTTCAAAAACAAAGCATTATTTTGAAATTCCGACAAATAAAAAGTTAAGAAAACATGGTGATACAATGATACAAGGCTTCAGTTCCACTTAATTTTGACCAGATGAGCTGAAACAGAGAGGCAGACAGATGGACAGATACACACACAGCCACAAAAAGACGCACTAACTGATTACAGCATGCCTCTCAGTTTCACCAAGGGATAAAAATTATGATCAGATATTCAGAAATTTATTTTTCAGCACAAAACAATTTGTAATATATTTCTAATATAATATATTGACAGTTTTTTCACTGTTGTAGCATGAATTTATTAATGCAACATAATATTCAGAGCTATGTCTATAAAAAAAACTATAAGCAGCATAATCTTTATTTTAAAGGTCAAATTGCCATTGCGGCCCTCAGCCACTTCTATTTTAGTCAAAGATGTGCAAAAAGGCTCTTTGGTTGGCAAGGTTGCAGACCCCTGAGCTAGACAGAGAGACTGAGCTGGAAAGGATGTACAGCAGGTTAGGTTGATTAAGGACAGAAATGGTAATGCACTAACATGACGAGAGTGTGTTGAGAAGGTGGAAGGAGCACTCTGAGGAACTGATGAATGAAGAAAATGAGAGAGAGGAGGATGGATGAAGGAAAGATGGTGAACAAGGAAGTCCCGAGGATAAACAAGGTGGACATGAGGGGAGCTTTGAAGAAGATGAAGAAAGGAAAGGCAGTTGGTGCAGATGACATACCTGTGGAGGTATGGTGATGTTTAGGAGAGATGGCAGTGAACTTTTTAACCAGATTGTTTAACACAATCTTGGAGAGTGAGAGGATGCCTGGGTAGGGGAGAAGAAGTGTTTTGGTACCAATTTTCAAGAACAAAGGTGATGCTCAGAGCTATAATAACTACAGAGGCATAAAGTTGATCAGCCACACTATGATGACATGGGAGAGTTGTTGAAGCCAGCTTAAGAGGAGAGGTGACAATCAGTGAACAGCAGTACGGTTTCATGCCAAGAAAGAGTACTACAGATGCTATGTTTGCTTTAAAGGTCCATTCAATTAATTTTCAAACTAGTTTACTCTCCAATGTTGATACTTTTACTCCGGTGATGGCAGAATCTCAAGACTAGCGCTAGCCCTTGGACATGAACGTGTGAATGTGTGAGATTTGCATGTGCTCGCCTCTTTCCATTGATTTTGTATGTATTCATGCCACCCATTCCCGTTTGGTCTGAACGCACCTTAAGAGTGTTGATGGAGAAGTATAGAGAAGGTCAGGAGGAGTTGCACTGTGTCTTTGTGAATCTAGAGAAAGATATGATAGGGTGCCAGAGATGAAGTGTGGTACTGTCTGAGAAAGTCAGGAGTGGCAGAGAAGTATGTGAGGGTGGTGCAGGACATGTATGAGGACAGCGAGACAGTGGTGAGGTGTGCTGTAGGAGTGACAGATGGATTCAAGATAGGGGTGGTATTACATCAGGGATCAGATCTGAGCTTCTTCTTGTTTGCCATGGTGATGGACAGGCTGACAGATGAGGTCAGGCAGGAGTCTCCGTGGACCATAATGCTTGCAGATGACATTGTGATCTGTAGGGAGAGTAGGGAGCAGGTGGAAGAGAACCTGGAGAGGTGGAGGTATGCTCTGGAGAAATGAGGAATTAAAGTCAGCAGAAGCCAGACAGAATACATGAGTGTGAATGAGAGGGAGACAGGTGTAATAGTGAAGATTCAAGAGGTAGTGAAAGTCGATGAGTTTAAATACCTGGGGTCAAACATCAAAAGCAATGGAAAATGCACAAACAAGGTGAAGAAGAGAGTACAGGCAGGGTGGAGTGGGTGGAGACAAGTGTTGGGGTGATTTGTGACAGAAGTATAGCAGCTAGAGTGAAAGGGAAGATTTACAAAACTGTAGTTAGACCTGCTAGGATGTATGGTTTGGAGACAGTGGTACTGACAAAAAGACAGGAGGTGGTGCTGGAGGTGGCAGAGTTTAAGATGCTAAGATTCTTATTGGGAATAACAAGGAGGAACAGCTCAGGTTGAGCAGTTTGGAGACAAAGTAAGAGAGGCAAGACTGAGATTGTTTGGACATGTGTAGAGGAGGGAGAGTGGATATATTGGACAAAGGATGTTGAAGATAGACTTGCCAGGCAGGAGGAAAAGAAGAAGACCACAGAGAAGATTCATGGATGCAATGAAGAAGGACATGGAGAGGGTTGGTAGTACAACCAAATCTACCTACGGGTACAAATAAGTAACAAAAAAAAAAAAAAAAAAAAGGAAGATGCAAGAGATAGGATGAGATGGAGGCAGATGATCCTCTGTGGTGACCCCTAAAGGGAGCAGCCAAAAGAAGAAAGAAGAAAGAAGAAGCTGTTAGATATAAAGTCGAGTGTACCAATATGGCGGTGCCCTGGGTGTAGTAGGAGGTGACGTCCCACCTTTCCGGTGGTAGCGCCACGGGGAGTGTAAGATGCCATGGCTGAAAAGACTCTGCCTCTTTGCTGTGGACCCTTGACCTGTATAGAGTAACTCCTGTTTGGTTCCTGTTCTTATATAATAAAATACAAAAACTGTCACCTCGCCTCCTCCTCCTTTTACGGACACAACATTTGGCGACGAGGATTCAAGGTATGGAGTGAGCTGCTACCGCTTTTCGGCCATTTCTGGAGGCTCCGGGAGAGCTGCCCGTGCCCTGGGCCAGGTGGTATACAGCCTTTAAGAACTATCTGGTCGCTCTTAACCTCAGCGAGCTTGAAAAGCTGCATGCAAAAGCTATCCTGGTCTCTAATCTCGGAATGGAGGGCCATAGAATTCTTAGTACAGTAGGAAGTGGTGATACTTTTGATGATGTGGTACAGCTAATGGCGGGTTATTTTCGCATCACGGAAAACACCATAGTAAAAAGAATCCAGCTAAATCAGCTAATCGCTCTAATTGTTATGTTTGTTCCTTAATGCCACTATCAGCTGGGCAAATTATCTGTTACTGCTAAAATAATGGAGCTGCCACAGGCTGTCTGTTTCTTAAAAGAGGCTATATACAGAAATAACACAACAAACATTACTTTGAATCACACCTGTCACAACACTTATCACTCCACTGATCGGAAACACGATGACACTTCTTACTCTGTGAAGGCAAGGTTAATTTCATCAGGGAACTCCTCCCTTTGTCCAAAGAGAAGCAGAGATGTCCCTCTGGGCAGCTTACCAATCTTTAAGTGTGCAACGGTTTACAGTGCGTCTCTCCCCTGTACTGCTACCTGCTTGACCAACGAAGCAGACAAATGTTGTCCTGAAGATCCTTTTTGTCATTATGTGGCCATAGGGTGTACTCACACCTGCCCATGAAGTGGACAGGGTTGTGTGTCCCTGTTCATGCCACTGACCACACCCTCATTATGTCGGCAGGCAAGGTGGGCAGGGTGAAGAGAGATGCTTTCTTATCACAGGATGCCACCTTTGCACCCCATGATGCCATTTGAGGCACAGGTGTGCCAGAGCAGTTCAAGACAAAGAGCACAGGAGCAAAGGTTCTTCATTCACTGTTTCCTTGGGTGGGAGTGGGCAAGAACACCTTATGGATTGAAACCTTAATTAAAGGCTATAATCATCATCATGAATTTTTCCTTATCTGCTTGGTCGGGTGAAAGGGAAGAAATGACAGCTATGAGGCTTGTGATGACACAAAATAGAATGGTTCTTGATCAATTAACTGGCACCCGTGGGGGCGTGGGTACTATTGTAGGTGATTATTGTTGTATTTTTATCCTTGTCACTATCACTGATGCACAGAATTGATTAAATAGTTATTCTCTTCATGGAGAAGTCTCATCATGAATTTGTTAGTGATTTTTGTAGTGATAATTTTGGTCTTTTCTTGTGTGATTCCTTGTATCTGTAGTATGATGATGAGGATGGTAAAAGGGCAGTACCAGCCTAAGGTGTGTGAGCTTTGAAATATTGTTTTATCTGTTTTGTTTTTTTCATATCACTTTCACTGTTGTTTTCATCACATTACACTTATTGTTATCATATCATTAATCGCTACAATCTTATTTTACACAGTTTAATTGATTTTGATTATATTTACACTTATCATTAGACATTCACTTTTATTGTTACACATTTTGTCATAGCTTTGTTTTAGTTTAAAATACCTCACAAAATTGCTACTAATCTGCCAACACACTGTAGGGTAAAATATAGAATATTAATAAATATGAATATGATCAGGTATGAATTATTTAATTTATATTGATGTATTGGAATCTGAGATCAAATCTCGTTTCATATACACCAGAAAAGTCAATAACACTCGAAGGGGCACCAGCTTCTATCTCTAAGAAGCAATTTAATCTTTAATTTCACTTTATACCTGTTTAATCACTCAATAAATTAATCAATAATCAGTCTCAAAAATTTTCCGTGAATTCGATATTTGTGCTTGAACAGACTCAGAATGAAATAAATTCTCAACAACTTCTCTCATTTTCACATATTTATTAAATGAAATGATTAACAGACATTGCAGTAATTTCATTAATCATAGAATCAATCTTGTAAATGATAGATTAACAATGTCAATATTTTCGGAACCAGGGTTAACTTGAGAAACCAATTTCTATCAGTTTGAGTTAACAGATTATGGAAACAACGCAAATTTATGGAGAAAGTTTACTAATTATATGAAAAGTCCTGGATTAATCTTAAGAAAATTAAAACGGAATTTTAATGAAAAGAAGAGTTATGTTAAGGGCTTCTTAATTTGCATCTGATTAGATACACAAATTATTACTGAACCTCAGATGTTTAATTCAGCAGATGAATTAAAGTTTGCAGCTCACGTGATCCCGTTCGGCGTCGTCCTCAGCCCAAGATTTCGTGGATGTTAGAGGAAATGTCTGCCCGCAGATATTTCAGCATCCACAGTTAGACCTTTAAAAGTCAAGCGGTCGAAGAGGCTGGATTTTGGCTGTATGAGCCAGATGGTGCCGACGCTTCTTCAGCGTGTGATGAACAGCTGCGCGTTGATTCCTCAGCTGCACGTGATGTGGGAGCTGCGTCTCCTCAGAGGTCTCCTCAGAGGAGTTTAACTCCGATTAAGAATTGAGCTCAAAGAAATAGGAATTCCTAGGCATTTAAGAGAAAAAGGAAAAACATTAAAATACAAAGTTACATAAACAAATTACGAGTTATCTGCTCTGTGTTCAGAAAAGCGACATGTGGTCGGAGTCTTTGTTCTTCCTTGCTCTTCCTTGCTGTGTGTAGACAATAGAGAGAGACGAGAAGAGAAAAGAGAGCCAAAAGAGAAAAGAGCCGATCCGGGAAGAGAGCCAAAATAAAAAAAGAGAAGAGTCTTTTGCCTTTTATAAGTTCTGTTAAGCTTCGCGGGCTTCCGGGATCTCAGCCAATGAGTGTCCTTCGTGGGAGTCCCGATGAACCTTTAGTCCAATAACAAACAGTCTATTGTTTGGAGCTCTTTGGGATGAAGAGTTGTCATGCAGAGGTTGGCTGCTGGAGTCACATGGTTTTAGAGGCAAAACTTTGATACATATGTATTAAACTAAGTTAACTTTAGTATGTCTTATAAGCAGTGCTTCTAAATCAACATGCAGGAATAAATATTCATTTAAACATTTTTAACATGCATATATATATAAAATCACAGATTAATGCATTTCACACATATTATTGATTTTCCACATTAAAAACAGAGTCCATTTGCTTTTCATAGTTCTGAAAAGAAGAAGGTTTAGAATTGAGTTTGTAATAATGTACTTTAAAGTTCACTGGTTAAATCCAGCATGTCCCAGAGTTTAAGGAAATTTTATTGAGCTGTGGATCCATGTTTGGCCAGGTCTGTTGCATGTTTATGGGGGCAATAAAAGCAAATCCGGACATTGGGGAAATTCCTTAGGCTGCTTTTAACAAAGGAATGGGATTTCAGCTGTGGCCTGGGGAGAAAATCCAATTTTTTGACTGTCTTACTCCTGGGTGAAACAAAATGTCTTTAAGCAGAAGAATAATTATTGCTGAGCCAAAGTGAGATGATGCTACAACACATAACACATACATCCTTACATATACATATCCTTTTGTCATTATTCATTTCAATTTACTTTTCTTTATTGTGACTTTATTTCTTTTGTTGTTTTTCTTTAAATTGTGATGCTTTATTAAGCATCGGGGGGATGAAAGAAAAATTTGATATTATTCTATATTATTGTTTTATATTTTGATGTCTGATATATATATTTGTGATTTTATATTGTTCATTCTGTTCATTCTTCATATGGCCTTCAGTAGCCCCAGTCTGTGTGAGTGTGCCTGAGTTAGCAATTGTGATCACGCAGCTGTACTGATACTTTATTGTTTTGGATATCTAGTTCTGTGTGACTGGGAGATGTACTGTCTCCATGTTTCCTGAGAGCAAAGATAAGGACTATACATCCTGTCTTGCCAAGATGAACTCAAGGACAATCTCTCTGTCTCCCTGGACAATCTCTGTCCCTCCCTATGGATAACACAGCTTTAAAAGTTTGAACAATGGGTGACTGAGTTCAGAAGTGTGCATGTGTGTAGACTTGGGGCTGCATCATGTGACTTCTCCTTGCCAGAGGAATAAATCTTCTCATATCTCAAGATCCTGCCTGGTTTTTGACTCAGATTAATTTTAACACAAAATTAATCTAACACACCCAAACGAGCTGCGGCGAGTGGGGGAGAACAAACGCCAGTGCAGCCCGTCTCCAGAGTGGAAGCGGTGGAGATGCTCTGGAAGAGAGCCGCCTGACGGACATCCCAGGGGTGGGCCTCCAGGGGGTCCTTAGTAGAACTTTAAAGGAGGGGGTTAGCGGCATGTTGTGTTATGCTAAAGTTACTGCCATTATAGTCTTTTGAAGCCACGTTGCCTATATATACACTACCGTTCAAAAGTTTGGGGTCACTTATAAATTTCCTTATTTTTGAAAGAAAAGCACTTTTTTCAATGAAGGTAGCTTAAAACTAATCAGAAATACACTCTATACATTGCTAATGTGGTAAATGACTATTCTACCTGCAAATGTCTGGTTTTTGGTGCAATATCTAGATAGGTGTATAGACGCCCATTTCCAGCAACTATCACACCAGTGTTCTAATGGTACAATGTGTTTGCTCATTACGTCAGAAGGCTAATGGATGATTAGAAAACCCTTGTGCAATCATGTTAGGTCTGCAATGCTGTAATTGCTGCAAATGGAGGATTCTTTGACGAAAGCAAAGTTGGAAGGAAAAAATTATTATTTCAAATACAAATCATTATTTCTAACCTTGTCAATGTCTTGACTATATTTTCTATTCATTTTACAATTCATGGTGGTAAATAAGTGTGACTTTTCATGGAAAACACAAAATAATTGTCTGGGTGACCCCAAACTTTTGAACGGTAGTGTATGTGTGCATGTGTGTGTGATTTCCCTGTGTGTATGTGTGAAAAGTAAAGAAAAGAGATGTGTGAAATGTTAATTCTCTACTACTGGTTGTTTGAATTGCCCGTGTTGTGGGGTGGGTGTGTTGGGGTGGGGGGATGCAGGCGCCACCACTAGGTTGCTGTACATATTGTTCAACTGTATTTATAGTTTGATGTGTTACAGGAATTTGTATATACTTTGGGATTGTTTTATTTATTATATATGCATGGCCATTTTATGTTCATGGACTATAGTGCTTAAGGTGGAAGAATAATCCGCCAGGCCCTGTAGGGGTCGCCAGTAGTCCACCTGGCCCCTCTAGAGTTGTTTTATGGCATGTATGGATAGATTTTCTATATTTGTGTTGTATATTTTGATGCTTAGCATGTCAGTCGGGCTGTAAATTTTGGGGACGGCCCAATTAGTGTGCCTGCTACTTTTCTACGGCGGGGGGGGGGGTGTTAGATATAAAGTTGAGTGTACCAATATGGCGGTGCCCTGGGTGTAGTAGGAGGTGACGTCCCACCTTTCCGGTGGTGGCGTCACGGGGAGTATAAGAGGCCATGGCGGAAGAGACTCTGCCTCGTTGCTGTGGACCCTTGACCTGTACGGAGTGACTCCTGTTTGGTTCCTGTTCTTATATAATAAAATACATAAACTGTCACCTTGTCTCCTCCTCCTTTTACGGACACAACAGAAGTTTCAGACAAATTTACATTAGCTGGGTCTGAGCTAGGACAGGAAAAGGCAACTGGCAGCCCGTGGGCCACATGCAGCCCCTGTCATCATCCACTGCAGTGTGCCAGTCCATTAAAAAAAAATCAATTATTGATTTATAACTCGTTTGACCGCATTTGGAACTGCATTCTTAAATGCAATTATAGAGTCTGCCAGCAGAGGGAGCGCTAATCGAAACCTAAGTACCACTCTGTGTGAGTGGTCAAGCGAGAGAGCGGGAGTGAAGGAGCCACAGACATATACTGTAGAGCAGCGGTCCTCAAATGTTCTTGCCAGGGATCTGCATTTGTTTTTTCCAGTGGACCAGAGGTTTGGAGCAGTGCAAGCATGCTGGCTGGGTGTGTCATGAGCATGCGTTTTTACACACGCACAAAAATGGAAAGCGCGAGCTCACTTGCAGGTGCAGAGTGCATTTATTGAATGAAAGAACAGAAATACAATTAGTGTCCAACATGCTCTATCCAAAATAATAAGCTACACAACGGGCGAGCACAGTTCAGGAGACTCAGGATTGGCTACGATCAAACCAGTTCTATACATGCCCCAGAGAAAGCAGGCCACTGGGGAAAACAAAAAATAGAAACCGGGGGAAGGAACTTACAAGAGAGTGTCAGAGCACAGGCGAGCTCTGGAGCATACAACGCTGTCCAAGGTCCCAAGTGTAAATAGTCCAGATATAATGAGTAGCGAACAGATAGCAGGCTGCGTGCAGAATGCAGACTAACACTGCGATGAAGAATGACTGAGCTGACAGGAAAGAAATACACAGCCAGCTAATGGAGCAGATTGAACACAGGCGCCTAATGGTCACAGGTGTACTGATTGCAGGCTGCCTACAGCAGCAGCCGCCTGAGCAGCCTATGAGAAATGCCTGGAGGGAGAGGGAGAGGCAAAACAAAACACAGGATAACTCAAGACCATCAGCGGCCAAAACAAAAGCAAAATACAATAATGATTTGTGTCTGGGGTCCGGGGTGGCCAAATCGCCCAAGCCACATGATAGAGCCTCCCCCTATAGGGTGGATTCCAGACACCCCAAGTAGCACCCAAGGTCAACCCCCACCCCCAAAAGAAACCCGAAGAACACCACCCAGGGAGGGAGTTGAGGGAGCCCGGCTAGGAGGGAAGAACCATCAGTACAAAACCCCTAGGCCCCGACAAGCCCTACGCTCCCACAGTCACAAGGCTTGAGGGGTCGGGCGGCCAGCCAAAGTCACAGGGCCAGCAGGCGGCCCGCTGAGCAATGTCCGGAGGCCTGCCCGGACAAATGGGCCACCTGACCCGGAGCCTCGGTCCTTCAAGTGGCCGACCGGCGTAGTTGAGCCACCAGCAACAGAGGGGTGGATGAGGAGGCGGCTTACCCACCGGAAGGCTTAACAGTAGGAAGCCGGGCCGGAGAAGGGGGACCCCAACGGCTTCTGGTGGCAAAGGGAGGTGGACCATGGTAGTACCCAGAAGGGAGGGGGAGGCCTCGGTGTCCTCGAGGTGGTCCGCAACAGCACCCACGGTGGACCCCGACTGGGCCGGCTCCGCTGCACCCGCGGTGGACCCCAGTGGGAGTCCTGCTGCACCTGTGGTGACCTCCGGCTGAGGCTCAACTGCATCTGCGGTGGACCCTGACCGGGCTGGCTCCACTGCACTTGCGGTGGACCCCAACCGGGCCAGCTCCGCTGCACCTGCGGTGGACCCCGACCGGGCCGGCTCCGCTGCACCCGCGGCAGACCCCAGCGGGAGCCCTGAAGCACCCACGGTGACCTCTGGCTGAGGATCAGCTGCACCCGCGGTGGACCCTGACTGAGCCAAGGCTGCACCTGAGGTGACCTCCGACTGAGGTTCAGCTGCTCCCGCAGTGGTCCCCGATTGGGACAGAGCCCCTGCGTCAACCTCCACCGGGGAAACTGGACTGTTGTCGACTCTGGCGGATTGGACCAGATCAATGGAGACCCCTGATGATGGTGGGTCCCCCCCCGGCAACCCTAGGACGATGCTCAGGAATGGCAACAGATGGAAAGTAGTTAGGGTCGCCGGCAGTGGTGGAGCCTGGCGAGGAGGGTTCAGGTGCAGTTGAAGGCTGCCCCCGACTCTCCTCCCCAAGAGCCAGATAAGTTTGCTCTAATTTAGGAGAAACAGAAACAAATGAGAGCACTTGCCTGTACTCGGACTCCCCCACCGTCCAGGACTCTGTCGCTGACGTCCTAGGTCCAGCCTCCAGAAGGCCCAACTTGGCGGGTGGCTCTGCTGCAACAGCTCACGCAGCAGCCATTATGGTGACTGCAGTCTTGGGACCCCCGGGCAATCCTTCCCACGTTGACGACCCATCCGACATGGCCGCTGAGGGCTGCCCCATCGCCAACCCTGGCACCAGATCCTTCAGGACCTCAGACCTCTCCTCCGTCTGGTGACTTGGCTCTGGAACCGGCGAGCACACAGGAGCACACAGAGGAGACACGGAGAGGATCTGTGAGGGGTTATTACATATCGCTGGCGCAGAGAACTCAGGGGACTTCGGAACCTGAGTCTCTTGGCCAGGGAACAGGAAAAATTGTTCATTAAAAATAGGAAAATGAGAAGGAACTTGCCTGTTCTCCTAGTTCTCGGTGTCTCCAGCAGTATCAGGATCACTCCCATCATTCTCCGTGTCCCAACTGGGCCTGTACTCCTTAAAATCCAATGAAGATGGGCCCCCATCCGGCACAGAGGTGAGTGAGTTCGGGGAAAAAACTCCCCCAACCACCTTGGCGGAGGTAAAGATTATAGAGGAGGTGACTGTAGGCGAGGCAGCAGCAGGAAACAGCTGCTCCGCAGCAGTGCTCTCCTCCTCTGGCGAAAGAGCAGTGGCTGGCAGGATGATGGCACGACTTCCCAGGCGGGACCTCCGTGAACGGCGACGACGTGGGAGAGCAGGTGATTCCTCAACCAGCGCGCGCTCGGGTACTGCCTCCCTCGGGGAACGCACCTCCGTCGCCGGGAGACCTCCCTCCGGAAACAGCGGGAACCCGGGAGAAACGGGAGAGACAGGTGGAGGTGTAGTGACAACAGTCAATAGCTCATCAGGAATCGGACAAGCAGTCTCAGGTGAGAGTAGGAGTGATTGAACGAGCACTTGCCTGAATTCCTGAGAGGTGATGACGTCCGCTGTCTCCCCGAGGTCGAGTTCGTCATAGCGGTGAGGAAGCTCCGGGCTCGGGGTGTGCTCGGCCACAGGCTGGAGCTCCAGCCCTCTCGGAGAATACTCAGCCAACTCCGATGCCAAATCCGGGAGGACCCATGGCTTCACCTCCAAGAGGAGATCTGTCTCCGCCAGCAACACCTGCCTGCGTTCCTCCATCTCCTCCGCAGACGGAGCGGGCCACGATTCTGGAGAAGGAGGTTGCACTGTCGTAGCCGAAGCTGGGGACCTCCTACGGCGCACACGCCTCTTCTTATTATGGACCGGCTCCGGCGTCGAAACCTCCTCCGTTGACTGGGAGTTAATGCGGCTGAATACGTCGGTAGCCTCCGGATGACTCCATAGGCCAGGGTTCGTCTTCATCACCCATGTAGCTTGGACCTGGCTCTCCTGGACCCTCCCCGGAGAGGAAGAGGCCTGCGCCTGTGCCAGGAGATCCTCTAGGAGGGACATCGCCAGCTGCTCCATAATTACGCTGAAGCTCAGGTGAGGAACACACGGGGGGTGGGGGGGTTGAGGGAAAAAAAAACCCACACTCCTCCACCGCTGGGCTCTATATGGCCGCAGTATTCTGTCATGAGCGTGCGTTTTTACACACGCACAAAAATGGAAAGCGCGACCTCACTTGCAGGTGCAGAGTGCATTTATTGAATGAAAGAACAGAAATACAATTAGTGTCCAACATGCACTATCCAAAATAATAATCTACACAACGGGCGAGCACAGTTCAGAAGACTCAGGATTGGCTACAAACAAACCAGTTCTATACATGCCCCAGGAAAGCAGGCCACCGGGGAAAACAAGAAATAGAAACCGGGGGAAGGAACTTACAAGACAGTGTCGGAGCACAGGCGAGCTCTGGAGCATACAACGTTGTCTAAGGTCCCAAGTGTAAATAGTCCAGATATAATGAGTAGCGAACAGATAGCAGGCTGCGTGCAGAATGCAGACTAACGCTGCGGCGAAGAATGACTGAGCTGACAGGAAAGAAATACACAGCCAGCTAATGGAGCAGATTGAACACAGGTGCCTAATAGTCACAGGTGTACTGATTGCAGGCTGCCTACAGCAGCAGCCGCCTGAGCAGCCAATGAGAAATGCCTGGAGGGAGAGGGAGAGGCAAAACAAAACACAGGATAACTCAAGGCCATCAGCGGCCAAAACAAAAGCAAAATACAATAATGGTCTGTGTCTGGGGTCCGGGGTGGCCAAATTGCCCCACACACATGACAGGGTGGATATTTCATTTTTATGTTGGGAGGGAAAATAAAGAGAACCTTTCCTCCAGAGTAAATATTGAGGGGACACTATAAGTATTATTGTTGTCAGTCACAAATTTTTGAGAAAGAATGTACAAATGTACACTTGTGGGAAAAAAAAGCTGAAAATCTGGAAGAAAAAAAGTCAAATTTATGAGAAAGAAAACTGTAAATTTAAAAGAAACAATTGCACATTTATACAAAAAGTTGTTTCTTAGAAAAAAAGTTGCAAATTTTGTGACAAAAAAATGTAAATTTACAAGAACCCCCCCCCCCCACATCTATTATAAAAAAGGTTACAAATTTACAAGAAAAAAGTTACAGATTTAAGATGCAAAATCATCAGATTTATGATGGAAAAGTGGCATATTTACAACAAAAAAGTGTTACATTTACAAATAAATATAAATTTATGAGAAAAAGTTACAAATTTAAGAAAAGCTGCAAATTTTAAAGACACCCCCCCCCCCCCGGACCCCCTTGATTTATGCCCATGTCACCAGGCTATTCTGCTGTGGAAGGAGCTGGGTGAAGGCAGTGACTAACAGATTTTCACAACCCTGTTGCTTCTTGTTGTTGTGCCGTAGACGTAACAAGAATCCTGCTTGCAGCTTGATATGACGATTTCAGTGCATTTATTTTTGTTGCTGTTGCCTCTGAATTTTGAGGAAATGTCTCTTCAAAATTCAAATACTTGCTCTCATAATGCCATTTCAAATTGTAAATCTTCATCATAGCTATGGTTTCCTGGCATATTGATGTTGTGCTGGTGGGAGGGAGAACAAATGCAAATTGCTCAGTCCATTCATCTTTGAATTATCGATTTTCACTGTCCACTTTTCTTTTAACAGTAACTTGGAACATGCCATTTTGTTTCAACCTAGGCACCCACTGCTGACTTAGTATCAATAAGCGAACCACTCCAAAAGTGAAAGTAAAAAAGTGCTGCTCAGCTGCAGCTGATTATGCGCTGACAGGTTGTCAGCACATCATGGAGGTAATAGTCCACGTTTACAGGTGCTGACCAAACCAAAAAGTGAAGGAATCACAGCTCAGGGGCCACAAATATGCGGCTCACTGGCTGGATGTGGCCCCCGGGCCGCTATTGAGGACCACTGCTGTAACGGGAGCAGTGTGCACTGGAGTACGTGTTGTAAGGTATGTCTTGCATGCTGAGACCACATTAATAGGCTGTAAACAGCAGTAGATATACAAAGCAGGCTGCTTTTCAACAAGAATAAATGCTATAGCTCCTCAGTAGTGATGGCAGGTGAAGCCTCAGTGGACCTCTGAGGCTTTCCTTGCCCCTCTGGGGCAATCATAACAGAGGAGGACTCATGCGAAGCAGATTTGATAAACCGTAATTTATTACTAGACTTGACTGAACAGAAGATAATGCAGCTCAAGGGCTGAACTAAGGCAATACACAGCAGGCTTCCAACACGAGATTACAGGCAGGATAATTCACTGAACAGAAGCGTGGGTGAGATACCGACATGCACCAAGTCAAGGACACCCCACAGAATACAGACTGAAACACACATATATAAACAGGAGAAATAATTAACACAACACAGAACAGGTGGCACAATCATGGGCAGCAGGGAAGTGGCTGCAGATGAGGAACACAGGATGGGTGGGAATGTACAGACAAACACAGAGAGGATTAGAAGCTGCAACAATAGGTAGATACACACATAGACCCAGTACCAAATGGGATGACACAGGGAGCAAGTGGTATAAATAATAATCATAAGAAATCATAGAAAACATAATATGAACATAAAGCGTGGGTCTGATCCTGTGATCAGCCCAGACCATCCAGACCATGACAGAACCCCCCCCACCCCCAAAAGGGCGGATTCCAGATGCTGTCAACGATACAACCCCTCCCCCCCAAATAAAAACAAGAAAAACCCTCCCAGGGAGGGTGGTGGGGGCACAAGGCCTGGCGGTCCGAAACAAATCCCTTTCCTCCCCAGAGTCCAAAACAAAAACACCATTCAAGAGCACCTTAGGCTGTGCTTTCAGAAACACAAATACAAATTACAATCCTTTCTTTTACACTAGAGTTGCAAATTATTCATTGGAGCATCAGCCTGGATGTCAAGAGCAAATGTATCAAAACGAAGTTCATGGCCCAAAAAAATAAATCAGATGGGTCGGGTGGTCTTCAACTGACCCACAGCCATCGGACCAGGGAACAAGGTGGATCTGGGGGCCGACCCAAGTCCATGGGTCCCCAGACTGAAGTACATGGTGGGTCTGGCGGCCAACCAAAGTCCAAGGGCCGCCAGAAGGGTGAACACAGCGCCGCGGGGGCACTGACCTGGAGAAGACACAAGAGCTTTAACCTCATAAGGTAATGACAACCTACATACTCGGAGAAAAAGGTAACAGAGACCATAACCTCAGGGGGTGATAACATGGACACTTTAACCTCAAGAGATGATAACCTGGGCCCAGTATCCTCAGGAGATGTTAACATGGAACCTTTAACCTCACAGGGCGTCAACATGGAACTTTTAACCTCAGGAGGTGTCAATAATGACAAAGGAACTTGAATTTCAGGAATCAAAGATAACATGAGAACTCCCTGTCCTGAAGAAAACCATTGGGGAGCTTCTTGCTCAAAAGAAAACAAAATAAGAGCCCTTTGCTCTGGGGAAAGAAAAATAGGAGCCCTTTGCTCCATGAAAAGGCATATAGGAGCACTAGACTCCGGAGAAAGTACTGGGGTTGCTTGCTCACATGAAAACTTTTTAACCTCATAAGAGGACAACATAAGGCCTTTAAACTCACGAGGTGGCAACAAAAAAACTTTTAAGCTTAGGAAGTGAAAATATAACACCCTTAAACTTAGGAGTTAACATTGGAGACCTTTGGTCAAAAGAAAACAACATGGGGGTTTCAAGTCCAAAAGGTAATATTGGGGCTCTTTGCTTTGGGGACCACAAAGAGCTTTTTGCCCTAGCATAGAAGTTTTTTTTTTTTTTTTTAAATCTCCGAAGCTATTAATACAGGATTTTGTCATTCAGAAGATAACAACAGGGGGGTCTCAAACTCAAAAAACAACATTGAAATCTCCTGCTCAGGAGCTAAAGACACAGAAGTTTCCAGCTCAGGAGTTACCAACACAGAACCTTTTGCTTCAGAAGCTAATTACAAAGGGGTTTTTAGCTCAGGAGACACTGATACAAGAACTCTTGGCTCAGGAGACAATGACACAGAAGTTTTTAATTCAAAACCCAATGACAGGTGAGCTGTTAGTTTCGTAGCAGGTGGCTGAGGTGCACAGCCCTCCGAAACAGCTGACAGAGGCACGCTGGACTCAGGAACAGACAATTGCTGTGCACCAACCTCAGATAATGGTGTCAAGGGCACGTTGATTTCAGGAACAGTCAATAGTGGGGGGGGGGGGTGCATTAGCTCAGCAAACTGCAGCAGATGAATTTTAAATTCAGCAACAAGTAGCTGGAGCGGCCCCAGTTCCAAGTCTGATGACGACAGGCACACGCTGACCTCAGTGAGTGCTGACAGGAGCTCGACGGCCTCAGGAACAAGCGATGGAGACACGCCGGCCTCGACTGCAGACGACTGGGGAACGTTGGTCTCAAGAGCAGACTGTTGAAGCGCACAGACCTCAAGCAGCGAAGGTGGAGCGGGCTGCTTGACCTCTTGGATGATGGGTGGAGGTCTCCTGACCTCTTGGATGACAGGTGGAGGTCTCGTGACCTTTTGGACGACGGCCAGACTATGGTCCTCCTGCAGCTCCATCCTCGACATGACCACCTCGGACGAGGGAGGAGAACAGGTGGTCAATGAGGTGACACCACAGTTGTTAGCAGCAGAGACTGGAGGGGGGGTCCAAAGAGTTGGTGGGCTCTGCGCTTGGATCCTCTCACCAGGAGTAAGGCAAGTCTTTTCTAAAATAGTTGTAGAACTTAATGGTAAAGGTACTTGCCTTGGCTCCTGGTCTCCTGTCGCAGGGGTGATGACCTCAGGCTCGACTGGTTGAGGTCCTCTGACCTCTGGCTCAAAAGCAAATGGCTCATCCACCTATGGCGTACAGGAAAACTCACTGGAAAGCACAAAATCACTGAAGGGGGGCGGAATATCTTCTGACAGGTGAGGCTTGGCAGCTGTGATCCGACAAGCCCTTCTCCATGCCAAGTCCTTCCACTCATCCCTCTGATGACAAAGTTTGAAACATTCCCCCAGCTCCTTGATGAGGAGCTGCAGCTCCTCGCATCGGCCAGTGTCCTCAGGGGTGAAAACAGGAGCTGAAGGAACCCCGGATGTGGCGCTCCGGTGATAGGGAAACACGGAGGCAGGTGAGGATGTAGGAGCAGCAGCAGAGTATACAGCAGAGACAGGGAGAGAGAGCTCAGCAGTGGTGGGTGACTGCCAGTGATCCACCTTCCCAGGAACAGGGCAAGACTTTTCATTAATAGATCCAAAATAATGATAAGATACTTGCCCTTGTTCCTGCTCTGCCGCTGCTAAAGCATTAGGCGAGTCCTCCCGGAAGCTGCTGGAACTTGTCTGACTGAGGATCTCTTCCCAATGGAGTGGATCTGAAATGGTGGGCTCAGGGGCTGGAAGGTACCGTGGAACAGGTTCAGGAACTGTGGCGTCTTCTCAGATGATCTGGTTGGAACCCAGTATTGGCAAACACTCAGAAAACACACAGGTGGACACAAGAAATGCAGGTGAGGATGGAGGGATGGAAACAGCAATGGAAGAAACAGCAGCTGATAACGATAGAGAAAGCTCAGCAGTGATGGTAATTAACTGCTTCTGAGCCCCCTTACAGCAGAACAAGACCTTTTTGTGACAGATGTTAAAAAATGGAAAGGTACTTGCCTCTGCTCTCGCTCGGACGAGTCCTTCTGGGAAAAGCTGGCTCTTATCTGATGAAGAGCTGGAGCTGGCGGTTCGGGATGTCGAGAGGAGTGGCGCCTCCCGGTGCCTTTCTTCCACCCGGATCCGCCAGATGCCAACCGAGATTCATAAACTTCTTCCTTGGTGGCGGCCTCCGCAAGGGATAACAGTGGCGGGAGGGCTTCTGGCTCTGGTGAAGAGGAGACTGTGGGAAACGGTGGTAGTGGAGGGAGGGTGAGGTTCTGTACCCGGGGGTGAGCGCGCACGCTCAGTCTGGCTGTGAGCAAATTCATGACTCCTCCCTAGCAAAGCATCTCATCTTCACGGGAAGAGTAGCTCTGAGCACCGGCAGCCCATGTCCTCAATCATAGCCCCCACTTCCAGCTCATCCCGACTTCACTTTTTTCTCCTCCTTTTTTCGCCTGCTGGGTCTTGGACTGGCGGTGTCCTTCTGTCAAAGGAGAGGAGGACCCATATGCGAGCCTGATTTGATAAACCATAATTTATTACTAGACTTGACTGAACAGAAGATAATGCAGCTCAAGGGTGAACTAAGGCAAAACACAGCAGGCTTCAGACACAAGATTACAGGCAGGATAATTTGCTGAACAGAAGTTTGGGTGAGATGCCGACATACACCAGGTCTAGAACACAGACTGAAATACATATATATAGACAGGAGGGATAATTAACACAACACAGAACAACAGGTGGCACAATCAATGGCAGCAGGGAAGTGGCTACAGGTGAGGAACATAGGATGGGCGGGGCTGTGCAGACAAACACAGACAGAGGATGCACATGAAATATGACAATGAACCTACAAGACAACAATGCAACAATACAGAGTGGGCAGTGGGTTAATACAGAGTGGGCAGTGGCTATGGACATAGAAAACATGAGGAGCTGCAACAATAGGCAAACAGATACACACACAGACCCAATACCAAACAGGGGATGACACAGAGGGCAAGTGGTATAAATAATAATCATAAGAAATCATAGAAAAACATAATTCTGTGAACATAAAGCATGGATCTGACCCTGTGATCAGCCCAGACCATGACAATACCCCTTGCAACTCTGGTCAATTTCCCTAAAAATGCCAAAAAATAACGTACCCAAAGTAAATCAAAAGCTGTTCTTCAACCCTTTGCAGCATCTTCATGGGGTTGGTCTCATTCAAAAGAAAACACTTTGAATTTTTTGGCAAAACAGTCATAATCTCTCTAAGTGCTCCTGCTACTGAGTAACAGTCATCTACTGAACTTTAAGAAAATAAATTTCGCCTGGGTGTTTTTTTGGATACAAATGCTTGCAAATAACACACAGCTGTCAGATCCGGGCTGGAAAATGCAACAGAAATGTAGAAATAAGTGTTATCCAGCTGAGGTCAAAATTTGGTAACAATACCACAAAAAATGAATATATTACACAACTTTTTTCTTAGGTTGTTCCCAGGCGTTTTTGAACTGTGCCAAATTGTGCCAAATGGCACAGTTTGGAAAAACGTCTAACTTTTGAATGATTCAATATAGAAGCTTCATCTTGGGCTCTAATGAAAGATGAAGGGCTGTGTGTGTGTGTGTGTGGGGGGGCCCACACAAAGAAGCATGCCACGTAAAAAATGTGTGGCTTTTTTTTTACAAGAAAAAATAACCTACAGTGCAATAAAAATTATACTAAAATATCTGTAATGTAGAAGATAACAAACCCCCCCCCCCCGCTACAGAGGACGGACATCGTCCATCGACACATGACGGACCGCGGCCGTGTGCCGCGGTCTACTACGCGCAGTTGTACTAAAATATCTGCAATAATATCTGCAATCCGCTACAGAAGAGTGGCGGGGGGGTGGCATTCACGGTCCGGACGCCGTCCAGACTGGACCGGAGCGGTCCGGGTCCGTCGTGTTGCGATGACGCACAGTTGTAATTTACCGATTGGTCAAAAGTCGTTTTGATTACAATTTTCAGGGATAAAGAATAATTTAGCTTATAACACTTACCTGTCCACAACAGCAGTGTCGCTGGCGAACTTCTCTTCCTCATTGTCAGACGAACATGACGCTGGTCCGCTTGTTACAGACTCGTGGTTCTGGTCACGCGACCCGGTCAAACCATAATTCCATTATTGCGGTTTTGCGCTTCCATGATTGCGGTTTTGGCGAACAATTTTTCAAAACAAATTAGAACAGTAATAAGAAAAAAAGACTGGCGAACACGTGTGTGTCACCCAGCCTTACACAAAACAGATTTTAGGCAAGGGACGCACGCTTTCGAACTTCTGTGCTTCAATTGGCTCGCTGTATTCGCAGCCGTTGGTAGGCGGGTCCTTCTTGCTAGGTTTTCAGTCATTGGTTCTTCAAGGTTTCAGAAACCCAATTCAAGGCTCTTATTAGTCGAATGAGAGGTCAATCACATCTAAACCAATCAAAGCACTCCTTTGGCTTTCGGTTTGCGGCTGTGTCTGTAGTGGAAGAACGGAAATGCAGCTTTTTTTTTTTTCTCAGTGCGCACTAGGACGCACAGTGTGCGTTCTAGGGCGCCCTCGTGCGCCCTAGGACGCAGAGACGTGACCGCCCGCGGTACACCGGAGTGCAAGAGGTTAAACCTTTTTTTTAATTCTCCATTTTGAGGAGCCAGATGATTACCCACCTACACACAGCTATTTCTCTGGTTCTCCACACCCACAATGAATCCAAACGCAAGCTAATGCTCATCATATTTCCTCTTCTTCTTGGCTTATTTGTAAATTATCATCTGGAATTTCTCTTTGCTCATCATTTTGATCATCATTTTGAGTTTTAAAAATTAGGTCATGATATAATTTTATCAGTAGTTTTAATTCCAATGCGATAAAACACTGAGTAGCTTTTATTTTCATTTGCATTTTCAGTTTTAATTGTGAAACTTTTGACTTTGAAGAAAATCCCTGAACACTGAGTAGCTTTCATTCTGATTTGCATTTTCAGTTTTAATTGCGAAACTTTTGACTTTGAAGAAAATCCCTGAGCTAGGATCTAGCCTGCTAAGATTAGCAATAGTGACCTAAGAGGGAAGGTGGAGTTAAATTCAATTCAATTCAACTTTATTTATAAATGCAGCCTTAGCAGTGACATGCATTTAGGGGAGGCAGGTGCGGCAGAGCCACACCAGAAACATTAAAAGAAATAATGACAGATAAATATTATTTGTCCTCTGAGCTTAAATGCATTTTCTGAATGATTCTGTTCATCTAATTAATATTCATATTTAAAATCCCTGAATCTGCATATTTTCTGTTCAAATTCAAGGCAGAGAAGTGAAGTGATGCAGCAGCAAAGAGGGCCTCAGATGATTGTACAGTCCTTCATAAGCTGGATTGATCTTGTGCAATATGCACGTCCCCATTGCCATCTCTCTGTATGTCATCACTGTAGCCACTTTTATTGTATGGCCTCACTTTTCATAAGCTACTGTATACAATGTCCTTAACGTGTATTTATAATATATTTAGTCTTCCTAATCTGACATAAATCGCCAGTTAAAAATCACAGTCAGAGGTTGCTCAGAACTGTTGCCCCAGTGTGTGTGCGTGTATGTGTGTGTGTGGGTCGGGGTGCTTGAGCATCGTAAGCACCGGATTTTTTTTTAAATTAAAAGAAGATCAGGACATTTTTTAAATAAAGTCACAGTGGTTTTTGTCCATAAGTATAAGCAGTTTTTCTTCATTTACAAGTAGGTAAGACAATGTGTCCAGTTGTTGTGAATACTTGAATTTGTAATACATGTAAATGAGTGTAAATTGTGGAGCTGCAACACAAAGAGAGATTCAAATCTCTAAGCCTCTAATTTATGTTCTTCCTTGGCCAAAAGCAAAGTATAATGGATTTTGTGCTTAAAACGCTTGTTTGTAAAATAACTTAATACATTATATTTGTGTAAACAAGGGTCATTGCACATTGTCTATACCAGGGCTATTCAATTACAAAATCAGGTGGGCCACAATTTGAAATCAAGATATGTAATTGGGCCACACATGTTGTGATCTGTTGAATATGGCAAATTTCAAACCAACACAGATCAATATGATGAAAAATATGCACTTTTTATTCACTGTCTTGGTTTAAAACGTGCACTTGGCACATGACAAAGGTACATCAAAAGTGCATAAAAACACAATAACAGTGCTGGGGTTGCGCAGAACTTGAAGTAGTAGAAATATTTTTCCTCTTGAACAGCAATTAAATAAATAGAATGAAACAATTCTGTAAATAACCATTGTAGTGCATTTAGATTAATGGGTTTATAGGCGTTTTATTGTTGGTACAAGTATTAATGTAAATCTCACAAATTCAGTAGCAGATACTGTGTTGAGAGAAAGAATATGAATAAATGTATTTGTCCGTAATGCATAAATTCCACTGCAAAGAGAAAAAAATTAAATATTTCTGATTCGTCCACCAGATGGCACTGTGAAACTGTCTGGTTGTTTACTGGAGAATCTTGACTCCAAAGTCTGGATTATATCAACCATAAATCTGTTGATATGGGGCATTCCTTCCTGGAGAAGGGATTAACTTCCACTTTATGGCCGATGGATAGTGTTACAGCTCTGGTCCTTGAGTGATAGAAGCAGTTCATGACCAGACTTTTGAGTTGAAACAATTTTTCTTCAGCAAAGAACGATTTTATAGATTGAAACCTAAGGTCAACGCTACACCATTTTGATCACATCTTATCAGGCACATCTCAAAGTGTATAAAAACTCAATGTGCACTGTTAGTAGCATTAACATTTGTTTTGTGGAGAGTGTGGAAGGACGAGGCTGAGTTTAGTTCACAAGTCCAGTTTTATTCACATTCTCCAACATTCAAAAACAGAAAGAGAATGAATCCCCCAACATCTGTCCCTTTTATACCCCAGGACATCAAAGCACACAGTCACATTGTCTTTTTATCCCAAGTCACAATGCATCCCCTTCCAGGTCTTCTCACCTCCACCTAGTCACTGGTGGTCAGGAAATCCCTTAAGGCCATCTCTTTGCATACAAAAGGCCAGATCTCACATCCTCCCGTTACCCTTAGGAGGTTCAGTCCTTTTGTTCCTCTGAAACGTGAAGCATACAATAAGCATACAGTAATATATATGTGAAGCATATGAAACCCACATATGTGCCACATGACCCCCCCCCAAACGTCTAAGATGGAACAACATAACCACAGATTGCATGTCATAATAAAATCACCACATATCAGTCCACGTGCCGCTTGGGCCTCAGTCTTCTCCCGTATTTGCTGTAAGCAGGCTGTACCACCTCCGCAGCGTCTTCCTGCTGTGGAGCTGCTGCCTGAGGATGAGAACTGTTAGTCAATCTCTGTGGGTGTTCTGGGGAATGCTCTCTAGGGGGTCTGCCGCGCTGAGGAGCCTTAGCCAACTGCACACCTTCGTCAGCTATCACAAAGGCGGGTTTGAGCCTGTTTATGCCAATCATTTCTTTTCTGCCCCCCCAAATCTAGCAAAAAATGCTTATCCCCTGTTTCCAGCACTCTATATGGTCCATCATAAGGTGGGCGTAAAGGTGGGCGATGGGCATCATGTCTGACAAAAACAAACTCCGCATTTTTTAAAGCCTTAGGCACAAAAACACACAGAAAACTGTGGTGAACGGGGCCAGGTAGCGTGCTATTCTGTAACCGCTGAGCCGGGGAGCACTCTGGCACTGGATTATCTGGGAGAAATTCCCCGGGCAGCCGAAGTGGCTGTGCGAAAACTAGCTCAGCTGGGGAGGGTTCTTAATCCTCTTTAGGTGCAGAACGCAGCCCCAATAAAACCCATGGTAGCTTGTCCACCCAATTTGCATCCGTAAGCGACGCTCTGAGAGCCGCCTTCAATGACCTGTGAAAACGTTCGCATAACCCGTTAGCCTGCGGGTTGTACGCGGTAGTGCGGTGGATCGTTGCCCCCAGGCTGCGGGCCATCGCTGACCAAAGTTCGGAAACAAATTGAGGGCCTCTGTTGGATGTAATGTCCGACGGGACTCCAAAACGCGCTACCCATGCCGTTAAAAACGCGCATACCACCTCCTCGGCTGTGGTTGACGACAGCGGAACCACTTCCGGCCAGCGCGTGGTGCGGTCAACCATTGTCAGAAGATGTGTGCACCCTTGTGAGGGCGGGAGGGGGCCTACGAGGTCCAGGTGGACATGATCAAACCTTTTAGCTGGAATGTGAAACGGCTCCAAGGGAGCTCTCGTGTGTCTATGAACCTTGGCTCGTTGACAAGCCATGCAGGCTGCCGCCCACTCTCCAACTTGTTTGCGCAGGCTCGGCCATACAAATTTCACTCCTACCATTTTGACCGACGCGCACACTCCCGGGTGCGCCAGAGAATGTATCGAGTCAAAAACGCAGCGGCGCCACGCGGCTGGTACCACAGGACGTGGTCGCCCGGTGGAGACATCGCAGATTAGGGGGGGCATACCGTCTTGCAGCACCCTGTTCTCCAGCCTTAACCCTGTTGGTCCAGAATGGAGCGCGCGCACATCCGTGTCGCTAACCTGCTCCGCGCCCATGGCTGCATAATCTATCTCCACGCGGACTGGGGCCGCGCGCACTTCCGCGTCGCTAACCTGCTCCGCGGCCATGGCTGCAGAATCTACCCCTACGTGGGCTGGAGCCGCTACGGCGCGCGAGAGGCAGTCCACCACTACATTAAGTTTACCCGCCACATGCTGGATATCGGTAGTAAACTCCGATATCGCGGCCAGCTGTCTCTGCTGCCGGCCCGACCAAGGTTCCGAAATCTTGGCCATCGTGAAAGTCAGCGGCTTGTGGTCAACGAACGCGGTGAAACGGCGTCCTTCCAGCCAGAACTGGAAGTGGCGAATGGCCAAGTGGAAAGCTAACAACTCCCTGTCGAATGCGCTGTATTTTTGTTCGCTATCGCGCAGGGTCTTGCTGAAAAAGGCGAGCGGTTGCCAGGCTCCAGCTACATACTGTTCCACGACCGCCCCTATGGCCACATCTGATGCGTCAGTAGTGAGCGCCATGCGGGCCGTTGGGACTGGATGTGCCAACAACGCAGTGTTTGCCAGGGCTGTTTTGGCTTCAGAGAATGCGCGTTCTCACTCCAGAGACCATTCGACTTTATTTGTGGGTTTTTGTTTTTTTAGTGCCGCATACAATGGTTGCATGAGCTGCGCTGCACGGGGGAGGAAATGGTTATAAAAATTCACCATTCCCAAAAACTCCTGTAACGCTTTGACCGTTTGTGGTTGGGGAAAATTTGTTACTGCGCGCACTTTGTCAGGCAGAGGAACCGCTCCTTCTGGGGAGATGTGATGCCCCAAAGGCCAGATCTCACATCCTCCTGTTACCCTTAGGAGGTTCAGTCCTTTTGTTCCTCTGAGACGTGAAGCATACAATAAGCATACAGTAATATATATGTGAAGCATATGAAACCCACATATGTGCCACAGTTTCCCTTTTGAAATAAATATTATACTACATTCTAGACATAACTGACCTTGGCACATCACAAAGTGCATTTAGCTGAATAAAATGAACTGTCAAACACTTCAGTGTACTCCCCAAGAAAAGATTGATAACATTAACAAACATTGCACATTCACTATTGTGGTTTGTTTTGTTTTAAATCCCCACATGTCAGTCAATCAATCAATCAATCAAACTTTATTTCTAAAGCACTTTAAAACAACTACAGCTGATACAAAGTGCTGTACATCAGGAATAGATAAAATTAGAAGGACATGTAAGACATAAAAATAAATAAAAGACAATAGAATGTGTGACGATGGGATGTCACCACTGTATGTCTGGTTGTATTGTGTGATTATGTTGTATCTGTATTGTTGTAATGTCTGTATGATTGTTTGGTAAGATGCACATTGTAGTTTAGGATTTGTC
Source organism: Pholidichthys leucotaenia (assembly GCA_020510985.1). Classification (NCBI taxonomy): domain Eukaryota; kingdom Metazoa; phylum Chordata; class Actinopteri; order Cichliformes; family Pholidichthyidae; genus Pholidichthys; species Pholidichthys leucotaenia. The sequence goes on along the minus strand of CM035836.1, from coordinate 324,143,443 downwards.
TTTATTAATTTGAATGCCCTGGGAGATAATTAGTATGATTAAGAATTTGGTAAAATAATTGTTAAAGGATTTATTGCACATACCTTTGCCAACATGCTTCCTGTGCGTGTCCAGGCAAAAGACTCCGTTAGGGGTTGAGGGCCTTATATAGGACACCAGCAGGGAGCAAATATGTATGGTAAGTCAGAGGGGTGGTTTAATATTTGTAAATAGGGGTTAAAGTTATTTATTGAACTATTTATATTACTATTTATTGTATGTTATTTATATTTATATTGTGTATGTTTGGGGAAAGTATTTATGTATTTTAGATGTTAGTGGGTATGTGTTTAGAATAGGAATGATGACTGTTTTACCTGGGATTATGGTAGGGGCTAATTACCTCTAATTATTCTCGTCCATTATATAACAGGTGTGAGATATCGAGTGAGAAGTTGTATTGATGATTTGGATTGCATGGCATTGTATTGCTGATTGCAAAGTGCTTTATTGCTTGATATGCTTCTTGGCTGAGGAAGTACATTTTTGTTTGGAAAGACTGTGTCAGATGATTTTTCCTGAGAAACTGGAGACTAGTTGTAAGTTAAAATAAATCGGATTAATTGACAAATTAAAACTCTGGCCTTGCTTCGCTGCCCACCATTTTTGTCACAGAATGCAACTAAAAAGTATGAAACAAAACAGGTAAAAATGACTATCATATAATAAAAGCAACAAAACAGGAAAAATCAATATCTCATACTGGGTTGAAAGCCAAGGAATAAAAATAAGTTTTAAGATAAGTTTTAAAAATGGACAGTGAAGGAACCTGTCTAATAGGAAAAGGGAGACTGTTCCACAGTTTAGGAGCAGTGACAGAAAAAGCTCTGTCCTCTCTGAGCTTCCTCTTCAATCTCGGTATCTCCAGGAGCAACTGATCAGCTGACTTGAGAGACTGAGCAGGAGTGTAAAAGTGACGAAGCTCAGAGAGGTAAAATGATCAAGGCCATTTAATGATTTAAAAACAAATTTAAAAAAAATTAAAATGAACCCTTAAGTGCACAGGCAGCCAGTGAAGGGATGCTAAAATGGGTGTAATGTTGTCATCTTACATGTTCCAGTTAAAACACGTGCAGCAGCTGTTATGTATGAAATTACCTCTGGAATGACGAGGCCAGGTGCACAGTGGAACATAGCTTTATTTGGAGTTAACTCTTTGAGTGTGTCTGTCGCTGAATTGCGACATAACCACTAGTGGTCAAGAGTGGTAAATATTTTTTGTCAGTAAAATAGTTCAGATTTCCAAGGCTATAACTTGAAAGTGATAAGAGATAATGGCTTACTGTTAATTAGAAAGATGTAAAATATGATCCAAAGTTTCAGATAGGAATAAATTTACACATCTAATTTGCATAATGTCGGGGCACCTCTTTAAATTCCATAACTCAGTCAAAAACATATTTACACAAAGAATGGTTCAGTCTTTTTACACCATTTTTTGTACAGAGGTATGTCATCATCTTATCTTCAAGTATATGAACAAGAAATCAGTACAATTTAAAAAAAAAAAACACACAGAAATTCCTCACTTACCGGTGGCTAAGGGGACTCGCTCGCTACTGTGGTCGCTGCGTTTTCACCCACTGTGGTCGTTATTTTGCATTCTGTTGTTCATTTATGCTCTCTACCACATCTACAAAGTCTTATGATTATCCCACATAAATTTTGCTTGTATCCCGTGGCTATTTTCCGCATACAAAGCTAACTAAGTGATGTGTATGATGACGGACGGCAGCCATATTAGCTTTCTGGACTAAAATGCTTCCGTAGATGCTGGACTGTTGTTTGTGACTGAACATTAACTCTCTTTCTTCAATTTTTCATTCCTCAGGATAATTCTCAGGACACTATTTGAAGAGATGACTGCCTCCGTGTTGGACAATGATGGGTTTGAAATGTTTCATTAATCAGACCCGGAAAGGATTAAGCGGAAGAAGATGGATGGATGGATGGATGGATGGATGGATGAATGGATGGATGGATGGATGGATCGGTGAATGCTTGAAAAATGCTTAAATGAACCTGTTAGAAAAATCCTTGAAGGCCTTCAGTCAAAAACCAGGCTGGATCAAAGTTTCAGCAAATTTAATTACACTGGCCAGTGGAGAACAATACAATACAGGAACGATCTCAGAGCCTATCCGTGCATCATTCTGACTCAAACACACATCACTCGATTCTTTAAGCTCCTCCTTATCTGAGAGGTGCAGGAGCAAATTATTTGCAATTATTTTCTGCTTTTTCTCATGTAACCTTTCTTTCAGATAATGTAATTGATGGAGACTAAATGATCCTCCATCTGGAAAACCCATTTCAGACCAGATAGGCCCCAACCAGACATTTTCATCACCATATTTTTTGTCTCATATATTTTTACATATGGGAATTGCTGTAAGGGCTCACACTCTTACTTTGAGATTTTTCCCATATTCCATCTGAAGCCACTGTTGCCCCTGCCTTCAGGCATCCCCCCCAACAAAAAAAAATAAATAAAAAACAATCATTTTTTCTTGCTCTGCTGGCAGGTAATTTTACTTAAAGTAAGCAAAAAATTTTGGCAATTGATAATGTTAGTTAAAACTAATTAAAAAAAATCTCCCAACAAAGCAAGATTAAATTGCTTAACACAAGTAAAAACCTATCATAAAGCAAGCAAAATCCCACAGAAACTGCACAGCAAAAAGAAATTACTGTTAAATTATGTTGAGATATCTGATAGATTTCATCTTATCAAAATCCCCAGTTCAGTGTGACACAGAAGTTAGTCCTCTCTCACACACACATACACACAGCAAGCTCAAATGAGCACCCATGTTAGTAAGCAATCCCAAAGCCACTTATAATAAGCAGATCTGGCAACCCAAGGTTCTCATCGTCAATCATCCTCTGCCGCTCTTAATACACATTCATTTTTTCTCTTTTTCTCACCGTAAAACATTAAAAACACACACAAACAAGCACGTGAACGACCGGACAAACAAACTGCAGTTATTTATTTGATGTATTTATTTATTTTATCATAATTTTAGGTCATTTTATCGTGTATATATTTTTAAGGATTATTTTATTTTATTTTAGACCTGTTTTGAATTATGCCTTAAGGAATTTTGGTTCTTACTATTACATTAGAGTTTATCCTTATTATATAAGCGCTTTTTACCCTTATTTTAAGGTTAACACTTACTGTATCGATGCTCACTTGTGATGTTGATAAGATCTTACATTGATTTTCTGCGTGTCTATCCGGTCCACTTACGCAGTGGAAATGCACATTCCCATTGTGGCCTCAAACCGGGACCACCAAGCCTCTACCTTGCCCAAATTTTGGACTTTGCGGTATCAAACGCTTGGTTTACTCTTAATCGATGCTCACTTGTGATGTTGATAAGGTCTCGCATAGTTTTTTATTTACTCGTGCATTTATTTACCAATTAAACTTTCTCACTGTGATCCGCCAGCGGGTTAACTCCTTCACTCACCAGCTTCCAGCATCTCAGGACTGTGCCTCCACTTCCGCAAAAACCGGGTCGTTGGTCCTGGTCGGGGGAGGGCTTCTCCCACAGCCGTGCACAGCTGTCTGTGGTCCAAAAAACTGGGAGCAGAGGACAGGTATATGGAGTCCCTGTGTTTTGGGCGCCAAATATGTTATATACGCCAAATATGTAATATGAAGACCTTCAGTCAAAAACCAGGCTGGATCAAAGTTTCAGCAAATTAAATTACACTGGCCAGTGGAGAACAATACAATACAGGAACAGTCTCAGAGCCTATCCGCGCATCATTCTGACCGCAACACACATCACTTAATTCTTTAAGCTCCTCCTTATCTGAAAGGTGCAGGAGCAAATTGTCTATCATCATTGGTCCAGTACATCTGGTCAAAACTTGGTGTACAGATTAGCTTTTCTCAAGTCATTTTGTCCCAGTCACACAGGAGCCATGCAGACCAGACTAAAAACAAGATAAGTAGTGTAGCTGTAGCCTTGATACTTTTTACACAAACTGTAAGTTAGACTCTGAGACAAAACAGAGACAAATGCAAGACAAATATGGATTTTTTTCTTTCAGAACCTTATTCTGCTGCATGTTAATTATAGAAGGACAAGTTTATAAAAATGCATGCTCACTGAAGTTAGTCATGAATCACTGAAGTTAGCATAGACTTTATACATAAGTATATTAAGGGGATTTTCATTGTTATTAAGATGTGTTTCATCCTGTTGAAAAAGTACTCAAGTCATCTGACTGGCTCAGCTAATCACCAGCCAATCTTTGTTGTGCAATGGCCCCTTTCATTTTATTGGTCAGTTACGGACAAATAACTGTTTTCTTATTGGCCCAGAGTTCATTCAAACCTCCCACGATGGAAGACCATTGGTTCCCTTTTATGTCAGTCAAGTTTTTCCCCGTGAAACTCACTCAGTTTTTAACTCTTTAGCTGTCCCAGTCACCATATGGCCACTGGAATGGTTAAAGGGTGGTCAAGGCCCCTAGTGGTCAAGAGTGGTAAAAAAATTTTGTCAATAAAATAGTTCAGATTTCCAAGGCTATAACTTGAAAGTTGCAATAGATAATGGCTTACTGTCAATTAGAAAGATTTAGAATATGATCCAAAGTTTCAGATAGGAATAAATTTACACATCTAATTTGCATAATGTCACAGCAGCTACATAAATTTCATAACTCAGTCAAAAGTGGACTTTGGACACATTTACACAAAGAATGGTTTGGGGTTTTTTTGACACCGTTTTGTCTACAGGGATATGTTTTTATGTAATCTTCACGTGGTCGGTCCGTTTTCGGCCATCGTGGTCATTGTTTTGCGTTCTGTCAGTCATTTATGCTCTCTACCACATCTACAAACTCTTGTGATTATCCTACGTGAATTTCATTTGTATTATGCAACTATTTTTCCAGTTTGATGCATTTTTTCTGTGACGATCCATGATGATGTGGGCACTACCATCTTGGTGTTGTGAGCTCAGTTTTTTGGCCATTGTAGTCGTTGTTCTGCGTTCTCTTGGTCATTTACGCTCTCTACCACATCTACAAACTCTTATGATTATCCCATGTGAATTTCATTTGTATTATGCGGCTATTTTTCCCGTTTCATGCAGTTTCAGTCAGGATCGCCGCCGCCATGACCGATCACAGCGGCAGCCACATTGGTGTTGTGAGCTCAAAGTGGAAAAAGGAAGAAGAATAATGAGGATATCTTCTTCTTTGCTGTATTCCATGTCAGCCATGATTCCTCCGACGTGCTTCTGAACTGTCAGATCAGTACAGATCAGTACAAATTCTTAGTATAGCCGGGGGACGTCAATGAGTTGACAGGTGCAATTGCTGCACTGTGCCACTGGTGGCGCGTGACCCGTCCATGAAATATGGACAGTTAAAGAGTTAAGGGAAAATGCCCAGAGTAGGAGACAGCGTTGTCTTTTGTGAAAGTTTGTCTAAGTCTGTGTCCTGTTAAAATTCTTTTTCCTTTAAACATCTGGGAAATACTTTTGTTCTTCTTGAGCTCAACTTTTTATATGGAGTGAGATTCCATGTTCACAGACGTTTTTCTATTTTATTCTGTTAAACTTTTCCTTATTGATTTTTTGTAACTCACCGTGTGTTTTAAAAAGGGACGGATCGTTTGCTCACACTGGAAGCTGTTCTCACCCCCGTCCCACGACATCAGAAGAACTTGGATTTCGTGGCTTGAATTTTTGTTTATTTATCTTGTCTCTCCAATCCTGTGACCCTGATCAGACATTGAACTATCTCCATTATATGTATTGGACCGGGGAAATGCCGCAGAAAAATTCACAGGTTGTCCAACATGGCATGCTCCGTGGCCAGCAGCCTCATTGTTGCCAATCTCAGCTTCTGACTTGTGAAGAAAAACCTGCTGGCAGATATTCTCTGGTATAATCTTCAAATAAAGCTTCAGCTAAGGATCCAGCTGGAAAGAAGCCAACACAAAGTTCACATGAGCAAGATTCCTTTGTTTCATCTGCTGAATAATGCAATGCCCATCACCTTAAAATGTATGCCATAATTTGTCTCAGGTTTAAAACTAGTTCATGACTCTGATTGGAGCTATAGAATTAAAGAGAAATAATATCCCTTTTTCAATAACCTCCGATCTTTTTGTAGAGTAACTCAGAATTTTCTTTTTCAGATAAACAACTTATGTCATTTTCTTCATAAAACTGTGTCCAACCTTATGCATATCTTTGTTACAGTTATTTCACAGTCTCCCATTTTCATCAGTTACAAATTCCTACTAAAGTTTCCTTGGTTCCACAAATGTGATTACACTCTGTTGCTCAATAATCAGTTACAAGTTGAATGTGATGCTTAATACTTGGTTATTTCACTTTATCAACAAATCCGTTGAATGTAATGTCATTTAATATGAATCTGATTATTAAAACTGTAAATGGTCTATGAAGTTTCTGTTGATTTCTTTTCCTGTGTTTTGTTTCTAAAGTCACCCAGTAGAATTCATGAATATTTGAGACTGATTGATTGAAGGTATAAAGATTAGTTATTAATAAACTCTCCAAGCTTTTGGACTGGTATCCCAAAATGAGTTTTTCCGGTGTGTGCGTAGATTCAAAGTAAAAACCTTCGTTTCCACATACACCTCTAGGTATAAGTTAAATAATCTTTGTACCTTATAATTAAATATTGCTACATTGTATTTGGGGGGGGGTCGGTAAATGACAGCGACCAGCACCGGGTCACAGTGACCCACCTCAAATTGTCACACGTGGCTCTAGGGAGCCACGCAATAAGAGAGCCAAGGGCGAGCCAGTCAGTTGTGATGTTTATTAGTGACAGGGGTAAGGGATGAGGAAAGCACAGATGCTCATACACGGTAACACTCATGGGCAGCACAGCAACAGAGTTAACAGTTTGCACCGGCGAAGTGGTAACAGTATGAAAACTCACAGCAGGTAATGCTCACGGGTTAGGTAGCCAGAGAGCTGGCATGGGCATAGGACTCCAATGCACAGGCACTCTTACAAGGTGAAGCTCCCAAGTGATTCGGTCAGACGAGTAGAAGGCTAGCACCGGACATGGGGGTACAGAGACACAACTACTCCTTACAGGAAAACACTTACGAGTAATGCTGGGTGAAGAGACAAGGGCTGGAACCGGACGAAGGGACTCCAGCCTTGCAGTGCTTATGTCGCAGCCCCGAATGATCGTGGCTGCTCCTTTTTATCCTCATTAGCAGCGCCCCAGCTGATGAGGATTAATTGGCCCCAGCCGTCCCGTGACACTGACAGCTGGGAGCCAGCTGAGGCGCTGCCCAATGAGAGGCAGGGATAAAAGGAGCATGCGCTGAGCGCCGAGCCGGCGTCTCACCCCATGGTGACACAAATAGTTATTTCAAAACTGGGTAATGACAATGATAAAAAGCACTGCTTACATTTAAAGTCGTTTGTATAAGTAGTCGCCATTCCTCCTCCTCAATCCGATGTCTGCAGGGAGTTAAAATAAGAGCAGAGTGCTGCAAGATGGGGGGCCCCCCCTAATCTGTGACGTCTCCACAGGTCGTCCATGCCCAGTGGTCCCACGCGCTTGGTGCCGCCATGTTTTTGAGTCAGTTCACTCCCTGGCGTACCCAGGAGTGTGCGCGTCAGTCAAAATGGTGGGAGCAAAGTTCGTCAGGCCGCGCCTATGCAAACAGGTGAAAGAGTGGGCTGCAGCCTGCGTAGCGTGCTAACGAGCCAAAGTGCACAGGCACACAAAGGCCCCCTTGGAGCCGTTCCATATCCCAGCTAAGAGGTTCAACCACGTTCACATGGACCTTGTGGGTCTCCTCCAGCCATCTCAGGGGTTCATGCACCTCCTGACAGTGGTGGACCACACCACGCGCTGGCCTGAAGCAGTCCCGCTAGCTTCCACAGCGTCCGCAGAAGTTACACGCGCTTTTTGGACGACATGGGTGGCACATTTCAGTGCCACTTCGAATATCATGTCTGATTGGGGCCCACAATTTGTTTCCGACCTCTGGCCCACCATGGCCCGGAGCCTGAGCATCACAATCCATCACACGAAGGCGTACAACCCCCAGACTAATGGGTTATGCGAGCGTTTCCACAGATCGCTTAAAGCAGCGCTCAGGGCTTTGCTGACGGATGCAAATTGGGTGGACCGGTTGCCGTGGGTTCTATTAGGGTTGTGTTCAGCACCGAAGGAGGATTTGGCAGCCTCCCCAGCAGAGCTGGTTTTTTCCCAGCCGCTGCGGCTCCCAGGGGAATTTTTGCCGGACAGCCCTGCACCGAACACCGATCCATCCCCACTTTCACCGCGTAGCGCAGTGGTAGGGATGTTACCTGGTCCGGTCCACCACTGTTTTCCACGCGCTTTTGTGCCAAAGACCTTGAAGGACGTGGCATTCGTATTTGTCAGGCATGATGCCCACCGGACCCCTTTGCGCCCGCCCTACGATGGCCCGTTCAGAGTGCTGGAACCCGGGGACAAACATTTGTGTTAGACTTGGGTGGACGCAGGGAAACAGTATGCAAAGACAGGCTTAAGCCCGCCTTTGTTTTAGCAGACGAACAGGTGGTGTTGGCCCGAGCTCCTCAGCACGGAAGACCACCATTGAGAACTCCCCAGGTAAATGACTCTTCAGACCAGTCACATGAGCATGCTGAAGGTTCCCCCCCCATTGTCTCCCCACAGACGGACATACCCCCAGGAACCCCCCACCGGCACAGCAGCGCCTTGGAGCCGGAGACTCCCCATTACAACAGATACGCGCAGAGGCTGAAGCCCAAAGGACATGGGGGTTAAGGCTCAGTCTGAGACTCTGGGGGGGAACGGTGTGGGGAACTCACACAGTAGCTTTCCCCTCAGACTGAACGGCTTAGTGGATCAAAGGTGCTGGGGGAAAAGAGAATAATGGGGGATTAATCTGTAAATGCAGCACCTCTCGTAGTGGAGGTGTGGGGTGATAAAAGGGAGTGATTGCAACCTGTGTGTTTAATTCTTTTGACTCTGGTGGATGTGAGAGAGATGGAGTGAGAATAAAGTCCCTTATACCGTGAATGCTTTGCATGGTTATTCATCTCTCCACAGTGTTACAGTAACACGTTACTCCCAACACTGGTCATGAGTGACCCCTTTAATGTTTCTGTTGAGAATATTTTTTTCCAAGGATGTGAACTCTTCCCCACTACAAAAATAGGAATCCCCAAACACAGCCTTATCGAGGACCCCCAAAAATCTAGACGGCACTGCATCTGATCTTAAACCTTTTCTTTTTTTCTTGTGATTGTCCTTTTTGTCAGCATGATGTAATTCGTCCTGTTTAACGTGAACACGTCTGTCTATGATTTACATTTAGATGCTGCCGGTCCGTGAGTGTGATGCATCGACCAGCGTGCGTTTGCTGATGATGTGACACATGCTGACCTGCTTTACTTCACTGCTGGATGTTTTCCTGTATGTGTCTTGAAACAGATTTAGTTTTGTTCATGAGTTAAAGATTTATTATGTTTCCATGTTGCCGCCACCTGAGTTCATAGAGTTGTGTTAAGAAGGAGCTTTATCCTTGTTCCCTTTGTATTTACTTATTATAATGCCCATTGTATCTCGTTTTTTACCTCGACAAAATTATTTAACCCCCACAACAAATTATGTTTATTAGCAAAATGTACAAACTCGCAGCTGTTTACAATAAACAAATCAAACAAGAACAATTCAAATAGCTCAATACAACTAATATTATAAGTGGTTTCTTCAAATTCAACACAAAATGCCACCTTTAATGACTACTGCAGTATCATAATTATTCATCCCCTTCATGACAAGCATCTTTAGTACTTAGTAGAGCACCCTTTTGGTCTTATGACCTGCTGCAAACGTGATGCATAGCCAGACACCAACTTCTGGTAGCATTCCTGAGGAATCTTGGCCCATTCCTCATGGACAAAGGCCTCCAGTTCACTAATATTCTTGGGTTTGTGTGCTGCAGCCACCTTTTTCAAATCCCACCAGAGATTTTCAATGAAGTTCAAGTCAGGTGACTGTGATGGCTACTATCTTCCAGGGCTTCTTCTGAAACCAAACCTTGGTGGACTTTAAGGTGTGCTTGGGGTTATTGTCCTGTCGGAAGGTCTAATGATGCCCAAACTTCAGCTTCTCACAAACGGCATGACATTTTCTCCCAGGATTTGAATCCATCTTGCCCTCCACATGCTGCAGGTTTCCAGTGGCAACAAATGCTGGGATTATGTGCTATGTCTGTCATATGTCTGTTTGTCCTTTCACACAAAGACATTAGACTGACTTCCGTCATTATTTCATTATAGAATTGGGCTCTCTACTAAAAGTTTTAAATAGCTTATTTGGGATGACCCACTCAAACCCCAAAACAATGTAAAAAAAAAGCCTATTGTATACTGCTAATCATGCTGTTGATAACTCATATTGTAATTCATTCATGCTGTTGATAAAGTGTGACGTGTGTGTGTGAATAAACTAAACTGAAAGGAAGTGAAGCAGCCTCAGAGCATCACTCAGCCACCGCCATGCTTCAATGTAGGCAGGGTGTCCTTTTCAGCATGAAACGGTTAATGGAACGTTAGTGCCAAAATAATAATTCTGTAGGCAATCTCCCATTATGCTCTAGACAGATTCCATACATATTCTGTTTGCATGCTTATGAACAAATATGTGGTGCTAAACTCTGGTAAACTGGAATTAGGCAAATCTCTCTCTCTCTCTCTCTCTCTCTCTCTCTAGTCAGGTCTTTCACATTAGTTACACACCCAAAACAACATTCTCACACACACTTTTGATAGTACATTTTGGGAGATCGGTAACGTGAATAGCGGATGGCCTGTTCACGTCAGAGTTAAAATGGCCAATCAGACGGTTGCGTACAAGCCCATCCTATTGTACAGGGGGTTGGTCCGACCCGCCAACCCGAGAAGATAACTGTAACACACACCCTGAAGTTGTGGTCAGTGTGGCGACGCTCCAGAGGGAGCTGCGTCACGCTGCACCCAGCGCTACTTGCTTTACTTGTGACTTCTAAATAAATGTTCCATCTTTAAATTGAAGAAATCTCCGGCTTGTTCTTGGATCTTTCAGTCAAAGAATCGGGTATTTTTCTAACAAGCATATGCTTCATTCTTCGTCCTCCAGACATACCGCTGGTTCCAAGGTTGTCATAGCCAGGAGCGGCACTGGGGTTAAGCTCCCAGTGCTCATAAAATGCTCCTTACGGCGTGCGTCTCGAAAAGCCTCTGACAACTAAGTCCAACTCCTAGCCTGCCTGTGTGGTTTAGTCTCTAAGCCCGGCGGAACTGCTTTTACTAATAGGAGAAGGGGCGAGGGCGGATCTCTGGCGCCTTAAAACCAGATGCTTCGGGTAGATGGTGGCTTGTCAACCTGGGAAGGTAGCCCATCTAGGGGAAGGTAAACCCTGATTTCAAACCTCTGCTGCCTTGCGGCACACCCGGTCACGGGAAAGCCTTCAGGAGTCAACCCTGAGGAAAAATCCGGAGTCGGAGTCCCTAAGGCAGTTCTCTGTTGTGCTCAACATCGTTCTGGCAGCTCCTGCGACGGCGCTGGTGCCAAACTATAGCGGCCCTGCTGTTCCTTTGGATCCATCAGTGATGTGGAGAGGGGGGACATGCTGCATGGGTAACATCTTGTCTTCCATATCTTCTTGCCCAGGCTTGAATCCTACCAACGCCCAACGCTGGAAGGTAGAACACCGGTGCGCATCAGCCTGTTCAGCCACAGGCGGTGCTGTTCCAGCAGAGTAGATGTTTAGGATTCTCTTCCATGGTCATCATAGACCAACGGAGGCCAACGACGACGAGACATACCGCTGATCCATAGGCCCATGTAGCGGACTCATGCTGGATTGAATGGTGTAATTGGATTTTGATTGCTCCATTTATGATCTCACAAAACTGTTTTAAGCCTGCTGCTTCATATTTCACTCCCACAGGAGCAAAACAGGACAGACTTCAGGACATGCTGCATCCCCCACACAGACTTTCGACACGGAGGTGCTATCAGCTAGGAAGGACAAAAGACTCCCCACTGAGACCCCACCTATGTTTTATAACTGCAGCTATCCCATAACTGCCTCACTGAAGAACAGAAGAGTTCCTGAGAAGCCTTGCTGTATTGTCTGGTGTTATGTATTATTTCAATCAATCAACTTGACTTTTAAAGCACTTTCAAAAGCAACACTCGCTACACAAAACTGAAACTGCAACTAAAACTGCAAATTAAAACTGAAAATGAAAATAAAAGCTACTCAGTGTTTTATCATATTAAAATTAAAATTACTGATAAAATTATAGCATGACCTAATTTTTAAAACTCTTTCCATCAAAATGATGAGCAAAGAGAAATTCCGGACAGTAATTAACAAAAAACCAAGAAGAAAAAGAAATATGACAATGAAGACATCCGACCATCCATCTTCTACCGCTTTTCTGGAGGTCCGGGCCGCAGAGGCAGCAGTTCAAGCAGAGAAGCCCAGACTTCCCTCTCCCCAGCCACCTGCTCCAGCTCTTCAGAGAGGATACCAAGGCGTTCCCAGACCAGCTGGGAGACATAGTCTCTCCACCGAGTCCTGGGTCTGCCCCGGGGTCTCCTCCCAGTGGGACATGCCTGAAACACCTCAAGTGGGAGGCGTCCAGGAGGCATCCTAATCAGATGCCCATACCACCTCAACTGACTCCTTTCAATGTGGAGGAGCAGCGGTTCTACTCTGAGCCTCTCCCGGATGACTGAGCTCCTCACCCTATCTCTGAGGGTGAGTCCAGCAATCCTACGGAGAAAGCTCATTTCAGCCGCTTGTATCCGCAATCTTGTTCTTTCGGTCATTACCCAAAGCTCGTGACCATAGGTGAGAGTAGGAACGTAGATTGACTGGTAAATCGACAGCTTTGCCTTAGAACTAAGCTCCCTCTTCACCACAACAGACCGGTACAACGTCCGCATCACTGCAGATGTTGCTCCAATCCGTCTGTCAATCTCTCGCTCCATTTTCCCCTCACTCGTGAACAAGACCCCAAGATACTTAAACTCCTCCACTTGGGGCAGGAGCCTGTCCCTAACCCAGAGAGGACAATCCACCTTTTTACGGCTGAGGACCATGGACTCGGACTTGGAGGTGCTGATTCTCATCCCAGCCGCTTCACACTCAGCGGCAAACCGTCCCAGCAAGAGCTGTAGGTCATTGCTGGATGAAGCCAACAGGACAACATCATCTACAAACAACAGAGATGAGATCCTGTGGTCACCAAGCATGACACCCTCCATTCCTTGGCTGCGCCTAGAAATCCTGTCCATAAAAATTATGAACAGGATCGGTGACAAAGGGCAGCCCTGGCGGAGTCCAACTCTCACTGGGAATGACTCCGACCGAGTGTTGGCAATACAAACCAAACTCTCACAACGGTCGTACAGAGACCGAATAGCTCGTAACAATGGGTATTCTCTCGGCGCCACACCAGTCGGCTGCCTTTTGCAACAGCGGCTCGATTCCGAGTTTTTTTTTTTTTCCCTTCCTCTCTCTTTTGATCACTTTTTTTTTTCACCCCACTTATATCACGGACACACAGATCGTCCCAAATGTCTCCTGAGCCGGTGGACGGAGCCACTGTTTATAGCAGGATTCGATACAACAGGGAAGAGCTGCTAGCATTTAACCGCCACCCGGTCCCACTGGAAAAACTCGACATACCGAGAGAACTGAGGCGAAAACGCCGCGGCTGCCGGGCTGGAGTAAGGCGGAGGACAAAAAATATAAGGTACAGACCCTCCCTTCCATCTGTTGTCATGGGAAATGTACGGTCGATACTGGGAAAGTTAGATGAGCTAGCGGCTATCTCCCGTTATGATAGCACTTACCGGGAGTGCTCTCTCCTTTTGTTTACTGAGACGTGGCTAACTGAACTAGCAGCAGATGCTAACATTAAGCTGGAGGGTTTTCACATGATACGAGCTGACCGAACACCAGAGAGTGGCAAAACTAGGGGCGGTGGAGTGATAATGTATGTTAACAACAACTGGTGTAGACCGGGACATATCACTGTTAAACAACGACACTGCAGCAAAGACATTGAGTTGCTAGCTGTTAGCATGAGGCCTACATATCTCCCGAGAGAACACTCACACGTGATCTGCATTGTTGTTTATGCAAATCCGACGGCGAACGCTGGGACAGCGCGTGACGTCATCCATTCAGTAACCAGCAGGCTGCAGACAGAACACCCAGATGCTCTTCTCCTCATCTCAGGCGATTTCAACCACGTTTCACTGTCTCCCATTCTGCCCACTTTCACCCAGTATGTCACATGCCACACTAGAGACAATAAAACACTGGATTTGTTCTACGCAAACACTAAGGAGGCGTACACCTCATCACAACTCCCCCCACTTGGGAGATCGGATCACAACTTGGTTCATCTCCGACCGGTGTACAAACCCCTAGTGCACAGACAACCTCCGGCCATGCACACTGTGGAGTTATGGTCTGAGGAGACAATGGACACTCTAAAGGACTGTTTTGAAGCCACTGCCTGGAAGCAGCTCTGCGATCCACATGGTGAGGACATCGATGGCCTCATTCACACCTTCACGGGCTACCTCAGCTTCTGTGTGGACAAATCCGTTCCCACCAAGACCATACGGCGTCACTCAAACAACAAACCCTGGATCAACCCTGAGATAAAAACACTTCTGAGAGAGAAGAAGAGGATCTTCAGGTCGGGGAACAGGGAGATGCTGAAGTCCGTACAGAGGGAGCTGAGGAGAAAGATCAGAGAAGGCAAGGACAGCTTCAGGAAGAAGATGGAGGACAAGCTGCAACAGAGCGACATCAGCGGGGTCTGGAGAAACCTCAAAACCATCTCTGGGCTCCAGAATACCTCCCCCCAGGCCACGGGGGGGCAGGGAGTGGGCGAACAACATGAATCTGTTTTTCAATAGATTTGACCAACCGCCCTCCCCCCTGTCTGCACAACAACCACTGCTGCCACTAAGAAATCAAGTCCTGCTGCCCACTCCCCACTCCACCGACACCCCCCCCACTCCCAACACACAGCCCCCCATCCTGACCCTGACCAAGACCCAGGTGAGGACGGAGCTGAGGAAGATCAAGGCGAGGAAGGCGTCGGGACCGGACGGCATCAGCGCAAAGCTCCTCAAGTCCTGTGCAGACCAGCTGTGTGGGATTGTGACGTATATCTTCAATATGAGCCTGAAACTGGGGAGGGTACCACAGCTGTGGAAAACATCTTGTGTGGTACCTGTACCAAAAACTTCCCACCCCAAAGACCTGAACAGCTTCAGACCGGTGGCCTTGACGTCCCACTTGATGAAGACCCTGGAGAGACTGCTCCTTGCTCATCTCCGCCCCCTGGTGGAACCAGCGATGGATCCACTCCAGTTCGCCTACCAGCATGGCATTGGGGTGGAGGATGCGGTGATCTTCCTCCTTCACCGTTCTCTGTCCCACCTGGAGAAGCCCGGGAATATGGTGAGGATCATGTTCTTTGACTTCTCCAGTGCTTTCAACACCATCCAACCGATGATCCTGAAGGACAAGCTGCTGCGCGCAGGGGTGGACCAGCACCTGTCATCATGGATCCTGGACTACCTCACGAACCGGCCTCAGTTTGTGAGAACCCGGGACTGTGTTTCCGACACGATCATCAGTAGCACGGGGGCCCCCCAGGGAACGGTGCTGGCTCCCTTCCTGTTCACTCTTTATACTGCGGACTTCTCACACAACACAACACATTGCCATCTACAGAAGTTCTCTGATGACTCTGCGATCGTTGGTCTCATCTCCAGCGGAGATGAAGCTGAGTACAGAGGGCTTATCCAGGACTTTGTGGACTGGTGCCATCGGAACTGCCTCCAGATCAACGCGAGGAAAACTAAGGAGCTGGTGGTGGACTGCCGCAGGCATGGGCAGCCCCTCACAGCACCAGTAAATATACAGGGAACAGACATCGAGATGGTGACATCCTACAAGTACCTGGGTATTCAGCTGAACAATAAACTAGACTGGTCACACAATACTGACGCACTCTACAAGAAGGGACAGCGCAGGCTGTTCCTGCTGAGGAGACTCAGGTCTTTTGGTGTACAAGGGGCGCTGCTGAAATCATTCTATGACACGGTGGTGGCATCAGCCATCACTTTTGGAGTGGTCTGCTGGGGCAGTGGCATTACTGCAGCCGATAGGAAGAGACTGAACAAACTGATTAAGAAAGCTAGCTCTGTCCTGGGGCAACGCCTTGATCCGATGGAGGAGATAGGAGAGAGAAGGACGGTGGCTAAACTGTCATCTCTGCTGGAGTCCGAGTTCCACCCTATGCAGGACATACTGGATGCACTGAGGAGCTCATTTAGCAGCAGACGACATCATCCCAGGTGCACAACCGAGAGGTTTCGTAGGTCCTTCCTACCAACGGCTGTCAGACTGTACAACCTAAGCAGGGCTGCTCGCAGAGATAGCAAAAAGACGTAACAAACTAATAGTTTTTTTTGAATGCAAAAGATGCAATAGACTTACACAATGGTCCCCTCCGGCATACAACTAGGAACATACCGGTCGCTATGGAGGGTGAGAATATGTATGGGCACATAATCATACCATGTAGGATAACTAAATAGACGGTTATGCTGTTTCATCCCACCTAGCAACAATGCTCTGCACTGTGTGTGTTTATATATTTACATATTTATTCCATCTAGCTACAATGTTCTGCACTGGGTGTGTTTATATTTATATATCTATATATTTATTCCATCTAGCTACAATGCTCAGCACTGGGTGTGTTTATATTTATATATCTATATATTTATTCCATCTAGCTACAATGCTCCGCACTGTGTTTTTATATATCTACATATTATTCCATCTAGCTACATTGCTCCGCACTGTGTGTGTTTATATACTTGCATATTTATTCCACCTAGCTGCAATGCTCCGTACTGTGGGTGTTTATATATTTACATATTTATTCCATCTAGCTACAATGCTCTGCACTGTGTGTTCATATATTCATATATTTATTCCATCCAGCTACAATGCTCTGCACTGTGTGTCTGTGTGTGTGTGTATATATATTTTATAGTAATATGTACATATGTATATTAGCTGCTCTCGCTTGCTTGTTTTTTTTTCTTGCCTTCTGATTGTTGCTCTGAGTGTTGCTATCCCTGTGCTGTTGCAATCCTGGAATTTCCCCGTTGTGGGACTAATAAAGGCTTATCTTATCTTATCTTATCTTAACAACAAGCCCAATACCCCATACTCCCGAAGCATCCCCCACAAAAAACCACGAGGGACGCGGTCAAATGCCTTCTCCAAGTCCACAAAACACATGTAAACTGGTTGGGCAAACTCCCACAAACCCTCAAGAATTCTCAAGAGGGTAAAGAGCTGGTCCGATGTGCCACGGCCAGGACGAAAACCACATTGCTCCTCCTGAATCCGAGGTTCGACCAATGGCCGGACTCTCCTCTCCAGTACCTTGGCATAGACCTTCCCAGGGAGGCTGAGGAGTGTGATCCCTCTAAAGTTGGAGCACACCCTCCGGTCCCCTTTTTTGAAGAGAGGAACCACCACCCTGGTTTGCCATGCCAAAGGCACTGCCCCCGACCTCCACGCAATGTTGCAGAGGCGTGTCAACCATGACAGCCCAACAACATCCAGGGCCTTGAGGTACTCAGGGCAAATCTCGTCCACCCCCAGGGCCCGGCCACCAAGGAGATTTTTAACCACCTTGGCGACCTCAGCCCCTGTGATAGGCGAGTCATCCCCCTCGTCCCCAAACCCTGCTTCCTCTGTGGAAGGCGTATCAGTGGGATTGAGGAGATCCTCGAAGTATTTCTTCCACCGCCCGACGATATCCCCAGTCGAAGTCAACAGTGTCCCATCCGCACCATACACAGTGTGTACAGGGAGCTGCTTTCCCCTCCTGAGCCGCCGGACAGTTTGCCAGAATCTCTTCGAGGCCGACCGAAAGTCTTGTTCTATGGCATCACCGAACTCCTCCCACACAACGGGTTTTTGCTTCAGCAACCACCCGAGCTGCACTCCGCTTGGCCTGCCGGTACACCTCAGCTGCTTCGGGAGTCCCACAAGCCAACCAAGCTTGATAGGACTCCTTCTTCAGCTTAATGGCCCCCCTCACCACTGGTGTCCACCACTTGGTTCGGGAGATGCCACCACGAGATGCACCGACCACCTTGCGGCCGCAGCTCTGGGCCGCCGCTTTAACAACAGAGGTGGAGAACATGGCCCATTCAGACTCCATGTCTCCAGACTCACTCGGAATGTGGCTGAAGTTCTTCCAGAGGTGGGAGTTGAAGATCTCCTGGACAAGGGCCTCAGCCAGACGTTCCCAGCACACCCTCACTATACGTTTGGGTCTACCAGGTCTGAATGGCTTCCTCCCCTGCCATCGGTCCAACTCACCACCAGGTGGTGATCAGTTGACAGCTCTGCACCTCTCTTTACCCGGGTGTCCAAGACATATGGTTGCAGGTCTGGTGACATGATAACAAAATCGATCATCGACCTGCGACCTAGGATGTCCTGGTGCCAGGTGCACATATGGACACCCTTATGCTTGAACATGGTGTTCGTTATGGACAAACTGTGGTTAGCACAGAAGTCCAATAACTGCACACCACTCGGGTTCAGAACGGGCAGGCCGTTCCTCCCAATCACCCCCCTCCAGGTTTCACTGTCGTTGCCCACGTGCGCATTGAAGTCCCCCAGTAGGACAATGGAGTCTCCAAGAGGAGCACCCTCCAGCACCCCAGTCACAGACTCCAAAAAGGGTGGGTACTCTGAAACATCATTTGGTGAATAGGCACAAATGATGGTCAGGACCTGTTTCCCAACCCGAAGGCGCAGGGAAGCAACCCTTTCGTCCACCGGGGAAAACTCCAATATAGAGGCAGCAAGGTGGGGGGATACAAGAATACCCACCCCTGCTCGTTGCCTCTCACCCGGGGCAACTCCAGAAAAGGCCAAGCTCCAGACCCTCTCCAGGAGACTGGTTCCGGAACCGGAGCTGTGTGTTGAGGTGAGGCCGACTATATCTAGCCGATATCTCTCAACCTCATACATCAGCTCAGGCTCCTTCCCCACCAGAGAGGTGACATTCCACGTACCAAAAGCCAGTTTAGAAAGCTTGGGATCAGTCCGCCAAGGTCTCCGCCTTTGACCGCCACCTAATCCACATAGCACTGGACCCCCATGATCCCTCCTGCAGGTGGTGAGCCCACTGGAGGGCGGACCCATGTAACTCCTTCGGGCTGAGCCCGGCCGGGTCCCATGGGTGGAAACCCGGCCACCAGACGCTAGCCTTCGAGCCCCTCCCCCAGGCCTGGCTCCAGGGTGGGGCCCCGGTAACCCCATACCGGGCGGGGTACACTGAATCCTTGATATAGAATTTATCATGAGAGTCTGTTGGATCGTTCTTAGTCTGGTCCTTCACCCAGGACCAGTTTGTCTTGGGTGACCCTATCAGAGGCAAACTGCCCCGGACAACATAGCTCCTGGGATCACTGGATCACAATGAAGACAAATGTTTTTAAAATATTAGAATCAAATCAAAGGTTTATTTATATAGTACTTTTCATACAAAAAGATGCAACACAAAGTGCTTCACACATTGAAATAAAACACAATCCCCCCCCCCCCCCCCACACACACACACACACACAAAGAAACTTTTGTCAGTGTAAAACTTATGGCTCATTGCTGGGCACCAAGGATCCAAGTGTAGAGGCATCATCACTAGGGGGCCATCACCAGGTTCAGGTTCAGGTTCAGGTTACTTTATTTGTACCCGTAGGTAGATTTGTTTTGCAGTTGGTGACATCCATATTTACAAGCCACTAATTACATTCAACATAGACACAAACACAGGCACACATCTTACAAAATAGGTAAATATAAAATATGTACAATATAATTTTTATAGCTTGTTCAACTCTTTGACAGCAGCAGGGACAAAGCTGTTTTTGTAGCGCTGGGTTCTACTTTTTGGGACAGCAAACCTCCGTCTGGAGGGAAGAAGCTGAAAGTTACAGTGCAAAGGGTGGGAGTCATCATTTAAAATCGAGTCGGCCATCCTCTGTACTTGTCTGGTGTACAGGGATGTCAGGCTCAGCTGTGACTCACCAAGCAAACGACTGGACCATCTGACTACCTGATCCAAGGATTTCCTCTGTTTCAGTTTTATCTGACCAAACCATGACATTAAAGAAAAGGATAAAACAGATTCAATAAAAGCCCGATAGAACATAATCATTATGGTTCGGTCAATTTGGAAGCGTGCAAGTTTCCTCAAACAATGCAAATTTTGCTGACCCTTTTTGCACACCCTTTCACAGTTCACCTCAAAGTTCAATCCACTATCAATAATCGTCCCAAGATATTTGTACGATTGTACACATTCGGTGGTCTGGCCTTTTAGTATGGTGACTTTGTGCCTGGGAGTTTTCCTCCTAAAGTCAATAATCATATCTTTCGTTTTTGTTGTATTCAGCTGCAGGTAGGAATCCTCACACCAGTGAACAAAGTCATCAACTACTGGGCCGTGGCCACTCTCACCATCCTGGAGGAGACTGACAATGACTGAGTCATCAGCATACTTTATAATGTGTCTGTTGTCATGTCTGCTCCGACACATGTTTGTGTACAGGATGAAGAGTAGTGGTGACAACACACACCCCTGAGGAGAGCCAGTAGAAGAGCACTTTAGGTCAGACAATGTGCCATTGACCCTTACTCTCTGCGTCCTGTTGGTTAAGAAATCCAGAATCCAACCCACCAGATTATTGCTTAAATCAAATTGTTGCAGGAGCCTTTCAACTAAAATATGAGGTTGGATTGTATTAAAGGCTGAAGAAAAGTCCACAAATAAAAGCCTGGCGTGTGTCCCATTAAAATCCAGATGTTTAAAAAGCATGTCAAACAGAGTGACAGTGGCATCCTCCACTCCTCTGTGAGGCCTATAGGCAAACTGCAGAGGATCCAATGCATGTTCAGTCTGCCTTAGGACCTCACATCTGACCAGTTTTTCAAAAATTTTCATTAAAATTGAAGTCAAAGCAACTGGTCTAACCAGTTTAGCAGCAGGGAAAGCACCTCGTCTACGGCTACAGGAACACCACCTCTGAGACCGCCCAAGTCCAACCGACACTGCAGGTGTAGTGCCGCAATGTACGATCCCCTCAGCAGGGCAGACCACAGTAATCACAGGCCAGCATCCTGCAGCCAGAAAACATACACAATTCCCCCCGTGGGAGGGCTCCCCATGAGGAAACGCCAGAGCTTGGAGAGGGTGATAAAAAAAAAAAATAAAACGGTCACTGACAAATAAGATAATTTGCTGATAAAAAAAAAAACTAGACAGTTAAGATCAGAATCAGAATCAGAATCAGGTTTATTGCCATTGTTCATGTAGTACACAAACTAGGAATTTGTCTCGGTGCAATGCTGCAACATTAAACATGATAAAATAAAAGAAATAAACTATACATGCAATAAAGTGTAGAATAAGAGTAAGTGATACTGGTCAGCAGTTAAATATATATTAGCGAGCAGCAGATACTGTGGAGAACTATATAGTGCAGTCGGTAATGCAGGAAGAAAACAGTGATGATTGACATGAGTCTGGTTGAGCTGCTGTACATAGTGCACGAGAGTCAATAAGTCACTTAGTGTTCAGCAGTCTAATGGCAGAGGGGAAGAAGCTGTTCATGTGACGGGAGGTTTTAGTCTGGATGGACCGAAGTCTTCTACCTGAGGGGAGGGGGGCAAACAGTACGTGACCAGGGTGTGAGGGATCGGCTATGATCCGGCCAGCACGCCTCCGGGTCCTGGAGATGTACAGATCCTGGAGAGATGGGAGCTTGCAGCCGATCACCTTCTCAGATGACCAGAAGAATAAAACAACAGTTAAATACAGTAAAACAGATATATATTCAAAAGTATTAATAACACTGGTCAACACCAAATTTATTGTCTAAGTTTTTTTTTAGCTGATTTAGGACAATTTTTATGTGCTGAATCCAAAAATCACATTGGTTTTGCTCAATCAGGTCAACTTTTTGAACTATGGCCACGTTTTTTTTTTTTTACGTTTTTGTTTACATGTACGGGTATTTTTGCTTTATATGATGCAAAATTCTTTTTTATTTCTTGAAATTCTCTGAATTTTGAACAATGATGATGTAACATTCAATTTACATGTACTTACCTTTATCAATATCTACTATTCAATTTACAGTACAACTGTACAGCTGCTGTACAACTGCTTATAACTTAACATAAAAACCTGACCTGGTCGAGAGAAACGGATGTCATTTTAGGATTCAGCGATGCAAAGTTGTCTTAAATCAGTTGAAAAACACAGACAACTTACAAAAATAAATATTTTTGTTATGTTGTGTAATTTGCAGCAAGATAAGTAATTGTGACATAAAATAGGTTTAAAATCAAAAATTAAGACGATTAGAATAGGAAACTAATCCCAAGCAAGGTTAAAATAGTAGGTCTATTTGAAGAAAATGATCAAAGTGTGGCACATATGTTGGGTATATATTTTCCACAAATGTATTGCTGTATGTTTATTGTGTGCTTCACTTCTCGAGGGACAAAAGGACTGAGTTTGCAGGAGATATCGAGAAGGTGTGAGATTTGGCCTTTGTCTCAGAGAGAAGCCCTGGAGGGACTTCCGGGCCATCGGAGGCTAAGAGACAATGGTGGAAGATCAAAAGGATTACAGCGTGACTGGGATTAAGTACCATGTGACTGTATGTTTGCTTAGACACCATGACTTGAGTTTCGATGTTCCGGAGTATAAAAGAGCGATGTGATATTGATCTGTCTCTTTTCTTGCTTGGAGATTGTTAGAGAATGTGTTCTGTTAATAAAGCTGAACCTGAGAAATAAACTCAGCCTCATCCTTGAGCACATCCTCTACACTGGTGACCCTAAGACGAATTATGGCCGGTGACGACTCTTCTGCACCGGACTCATCAGGAGCCAGCCAGGCTAATGCAGCTGCCACAGTCCAGCTACCTGATTTCTGGCAGCATAGCCCGCGCTCCTGATTTAACACAGTCGAGGCACAGTTCCATCTTCAGAGAATTTCGGCGGACGCCACGAAATTCTACCATGTGGTTGCAAAGCTGGACAGCCACACAGCCCAGCGGGTGGAGAGCCTGATTAACCACCCGCCAGACGACGACAAGTATGGCGCATTGAAAGCTGCTCTCATCCGTGCTTTCACCCCCTCGCTGGGAGAGCGAGCAGAGAAGCTCCTGGCGTTGACTGAGGGCGAGGTCGACAGACCTGCAGACCTGATGGCGAAGATGCTGAGTTTGAGAGACGCCGAAGATGAAGGCTTTATCTTCGCCCATCTTTTCCTCAGGACACTACCGTCAGCGGTGAGAGTTACTCTGGCCAGTTCACAGCTGCTGGCCCACCAAGATTACCACGAGCTGGGCCAGGAGGCGCAGCGACTCGTCGACGCCCATAGGCGACACATGGCCACGACTGCAGCAGCGGAGCTGAGCGCAACACCCGGAGACGGCAGGGGGCCAGAGGCTGTGACACCAGACTCGCTGACGACAGCAGCGGCGGAGGCCAGGAGACGCGGAGCGGGCGACGTCCTTTGCTTTTACCATCGCAGTTTCGCCGAGAGGGCACGCAAGTGCATTCCACCGTGCCAGTTCAAGTGCTCGGGAAACGCCGAGACCGGGAGCCGGTAGCAGCTGCGGCTCTCGGTGAAAAGAGCAAGCTGCTCTACCTGACGGACGCGCGATCAGGGAGGCAGCTCCTCGTGGACACAGGCTCCCAGCTGAGTTTCATCACACCTTCCTGCGCTGACCGGCTGGCGCCTTCCAGTGGTCCCCTGGTGTCGGCAGCGAACGGCTCGGCGATTAAGACCTTCAGGGAGAAGACTCTGCTCCTGTCTCTACACGGCCGAACTTTCGAGTGGACTTTCGTCATAGCGGCAGTCAGTTTCAACATGTTAGGTGCTGATTTTTTGTGCTCACATGGTTTATTGGTTGATCTTGCTAATAGACGTCTGGTCTTCTTGATCTTTTCACTCTATTTCCTGCACAGCTCGGGTGGCCCCGCCTACTGCACAGGCCAACGTCACAGCTGCAGGGGGTAAGTTTCACGCACTACTCGCTCAGTTCCCAGCACTCACAATCCCAACGTTTTCGGCAACAGTGGCTAAACATGGAGTGGAGCATTTTATCACTACCACCGGGCCGCCCGTTTTTGCAAAAGCTCAGCGCTTGGACGCAGCTAAACTGGCCATAGCGCGCGAGGAGTTCACCAACTTGGAAAAACTGGGCATCATTAGACGTTCTAAAAGCCCCTGGGCTTCACCGCTGCACATGGTCCCAAAAGCTGATGGTTCGTGGCGACCTTGCGGTGATTTCCGCAGGTTGAATAACGCCTCAGCACATGACCGCTACCCGATTCCGCACATCCAAGATTTTTCAGTTCATTTGGCGGGGGCGCGCATTTTTTCTAAAATAGACTTGGTGCGTGGTTACCATCAGGTCCCAGTGCGCGCTCAGGATATACCCAAAACAGCGGTAATAACTCCTTTCGGGCTTTTTGAGTTTTTGCGCATGCCTTTTGGACTCAAAGGTGCCGCGCAGACGTTCCAGCGTATGATGGACGCGGTTCTACGCGACCTCCTTTTCGTGTTCGTCTACTTGGATGACATTTTGGTAGCCAGCACGTCCGAAGACGAACACGAAAGCCACCTCACAGAGGTTTTTCGGAGGCTGGCAGAGCACGGGTTAATAATTAACCCAGCAAAGTGCCAGTTTGGGGTGGCACAAATTGATTTTTTGGGGTATCGCGTTTCGCCAGAAGGAGCGGTCCCTCTGCCCGATAAAGTACTCGCAATAACAGATTTTCCCCGACCTCAAACGGTTAAAGCATTACAGGAGTTTTTGGGAATGGTTAATTTTTATAACCGTTTCCTCCCAAGCGCAGCACAGCTCATGCAACCATTGTATGCTGCACTAAAGAAGCAAAAACCCACAAATAAAATCGAATGGTCTCCGGAGCGGGAGCGCGCATTCTCCCAAGTCAAATCAGCCCTGGAAAACGTGGTTTTGGTGGCACACCCAGTCCCAATGGCCCGCATGGCGCTCACCACTGACGCTTCCGATTTAGCGGTGGGGGCGGTCGTCGAACAGTTTGTTGCAGGGACCTGGCAGCCACTCGCGTTTTTCAGCAAAACCTTGCGCGATAGCGAGCGAAAATACAGCGTGTTCGACAGGGAGCTGTTGGCCCTACACTTGGCCATTCGCCATTTCCAGTTCTGGCTGGAAGGGCGCCGTTTCACCGCGTTTGTGGACCACAAGCCGCTAACGTTTGCGATGGCCAAGATTTCAGAACCTTGGTCGGGCCGGCAGCAAAGACAGCCGGCCGCGATATCGGAGTTCACCACCGATATCCAGCATGTCGCAGGTAAACATAATGTAGTGGCAGACTGTCTCTCGCGTGCGGTGGCGGCGCCAGGCCCCGTGGGGGCAGACTCGGCAGCCGTGGCCGCGGGCCAGGGTAGCGGCGCGGAAGTGCACGCAGCCCCGGTCCGCGTAGGTTTAGATTATGCAGCCATGGCCGCGGAGCAGGTTAGTGATGCGGATGTGCGCGCGCTCCAGTCTGGACCAACAGGGTTAAGGCTGGAGCACAGGGTGCAGCAAGTCGGTATGCCCCCCCTAATCTGCGATGTCTCAACGGGACGGCTGCGCCCTGTGGTGCCAGCTGCGTGGCGCCGCCGCGTTTTTGACTCGGTCCATTCTCTGGCGTACCCGGGGGTGCGCGCATCGATCAAGATGGTGGGGGAGAAATCTGTTTGGCCGGGGTTGCGCAAACAGGTCAAGGAATGGGCAGCACTCTGCGTAGTGTGTCAGCGAGCCAAAATACACAAGCACACTAGGGCTCCTTTGGAGCCTTTTCACATCCCGGCTAAGCGCTTTGATCATGTCGACTTGGTGGGCCCCCTTCCGTTATCACAGGGGCACAAACACCTTTTGACGATGGTGGACCGCACCATGCGTTGGCTGGAAGCAGTTCCTCTGGCATCAACCACGGCGGAAGACGTTGCGCGGGCGTTTTTAACATCTTGGGTTGCGCGTTTTGGAGTCCCGTCGGACATAACGTCAGACAGAGGTCCTCAATTTGTCTCCAAACTCTGGTCATCAATGGCCCGCAGCCTAGGGGTGAAGATCCACCGCACTACCGCGTATAACCCCCCGGCTAATGGTTTATGCGAACGTTTTCATAGGTCATTGAAAGCAGCCCTCAGAGCGTCGCTTACGGATACAAATTGGGTTGACAAACTTCCATGGGTTTTATTGGGGTTGCGTTCTGCACCTAAGGAGGATTTGCACGCCTCCCCAGCTGAGTTAGTTTTTGCACAACCTCTCCGTTTACCCTGTGAATTTCTCCCCGACAATCCTGCGCCAAATTGCCCCCCCCCCCCCCGCTCAGCTGTTGCAGAGCGACACAGGATCAAACACGCTTCCTGGCCCCGTTCATCACAGTTTCCTACGCGTTTTTGTGCTGAAGGCTTTAAAAAATGCGGAATTTGTTTTTGTTAGACATGATGCTCATTGCCCAAATTTGCGGCCACCTTATGATGGACCTTTCAGAGTGCTGGAAACAGGTGAGAAGCATTTTTTGCTAGACTTGGGAGACAGGAAAGAGTTGATTTGTATAAACAGACTCAAACCTGCTTTTGTTTTGGCGGATGAACAAGTGCAGTTGGCGAGGGCCCCCCGTCGCGGCAGACCTCCGAGAAGGCATTCTCCAGAACCCCCACAGAGATTGGCTAACAGTTCTAATCCACAGGTGCAGGAAGACGCTGCAGAAGCAGCAAGACCGGCTTACAGCAGATACGGCAGGAGGTTTAGACCTAGGCAACTGGTGGATTAATATTTGATATGTGGTAATGTTTTTTATGTCATGCATCTCTGATTATGTTTGTCCCATATTAGACGTTTGGGGGGGGGGTCATGTGGCACATAAGTTGGGTACATATTTTCCACAAATGTATTGCTGTATGTTTATTGTGTGCTTCACGTCTCGAGGGACAAAAGGACTGAGTCTGCAGGAGATATCGAGAAGGTGTGAGATTTGGCCTTTGTCTCAGAGAGAAGCCCTGGAGGGACTTCCGGGCCATCAGAGGCTAAGAGACAATGGTGGAAGATCAAAAGGGTTACAGCGTGACTGGGATTAAGTACCATGTGACTGTATGTTTGCTTAGACACCATGACTTGAGTTTCGATGTTCCGGAGTATAAAAGAGCGATATGATATTGATCTGTCTCTTTTCTTGCTTGGAGATTGTTAGAGAATGTGTTCTGTTAATAAAGCTGAACCTGAGAAATAAACTCAGCCTCATCCTTGAGCACATCCTCTACAAAAGTAAAAAGAGTTTTACTGATAAATATGCTACATTTCTGGTTTAACGTTTAACTGTCACAGGCGCCAAATTGTGCCATAACTCCCTAGTGGTCAAGAGTGGTATATTCAGATCAGATGTCAGAGATTTCCAAGGCTATAACTTGAAAGTGGTAAGAGATAATGGCTTACTCTCAATTAGAAAGATGTAGAATATGATCCAAAGTTTGAGATAGGAGTAAATTTATGCATCTAATTTGCATAATGCCACTTTCAGTCAAAAGTGGACTTTGGACATATTTACACAAAGAATGGTTCAGCCTTTTGTCACCGTTTCTTGTTGTGGCCATTTTGTTATCTTATCTTCAACGTATATGAACCAGAAAATCAGTACAATGTAAACAAAACAAACACAGACATTCGTCACTTACTGCTGGCAAAAGGCGACTTTTTGCAGCATGTTGGCCGTTATTTTCTCTTCTGTCGGGCATTTTTGCTTTCTCTCATACTCACATCCAGAAACTGTTAGGATTATTCCACCTGAATTTCACTTTTATTCTGCTGCTATTTATGTGAAAAAATGACACAAAACCGGTGTGATTGTTTTGTGCAGTCACATGGCGCTGGGGGGGGGGCAGCAGGTGGACATCAACTAGCTTTGTGCACCCTCTGTTATAACAAAATGTAAACATTAACCTTCATAAGCTAAATAATCTCTTTCTTGAATCATAGTTGGCAAATTTGGGAGCAAATACTCCTCTGTCGATTGGTAATGTTCGTTTTTTTTTTTTTAATCTAATCTAAAAGAAGACAAAGAAGAAAAATTTCTTCCTCTTTGGTGTAAATACGGATGCTTTTATGTTGGCCATGATTCCTCCAAGGCAAGAGCAGTAAATTATATGTGTGTGCCGCCTTGTGAAGTGAAATCATTAGTACAAATCCTCAGTACAACTGGGGAGTGTTTGGCATGTCATATTACTTGACAGACACAGCGCTGAGCTGTGCCACTAGGGGCGTGATCTGTCCATGAAATCTTGACAGTTAAATGGTTAAATCAGCTATTTTTTTTGCAAATCTATCCACCTTATTCCTAACCACCATAGATAGATAGATATACTTTATTGATCCCAAACTGGGAAATTGCAGTGTAACAGCAGCATGACAGTAGACAACCAAACGACAGAAACACACGCATGACAGACAAAGAGATTACCCATGGAAAGTAAAACTAACACTACTATAAAAGCCTATATACATCATAGCTTAATAGATGGTGACCCGTATAATGATGCCTTTATACCATGATGCCTTGAGTGAATTATGAACACAACTTCCGGTACTAGTTTTGAAAGTGGGGTTGTCATTAAAACAGGACACTTTTCCTTGTTAAAAAAAAACAACAACAATGACTTTGGCATCACAAATGCGGGAACACGGCCTTTTGCATCTCAAAAAAAGTAATATAATCCTACCACTTCTCACGACTATCGCGGAATGAGAAGATGACCTTAAAATGTGGCCTCGTAGACAGTAACTCTGTTAGTTAGCTCCGCTGCTAAAATGCTAATGCTGTAAACAAATAAAAGCTCTAGGATATATCAATGTTTCCACCGCAATAAAGTCGATAGCATTTTGTTAAAATATGTTGGACATAATCACATTTACCTTAGAGCACATTTAGAATCTGGTCAGACTCACAAAGAACCGCAACACCGTGCTTGGGCGTTTTAATGTCGGGGTAAAACAGACAGCTGCAGCTGTTCGTTTTACCCCCAAATTAAAATGCTCATGCTGCTGTCATGCCGTGAATGCTTGTTATTTAACTTAACAAGTACAGACATATTCTGACAATTGTTAAAAATTTTATTGATCTATATTGTGTGATAATTTTAAAAATTAATACATGCTGAAGCTGATGTCCATATCATTCCAATGCAGTGCAATGGATGCAAAAACAAAACACCTATTTGATATCTTTCTTAAATCGTTAAGCATTAGGAAGCAAACTGTTACCATTTTTTATTTATTATTTTACTTCATGCATCCTTGCATCTGGTGACATATATAAACGTCAGATCTGTGACATTCATACAAGTGAAAACATATCTGGTGCTGTTGTGTCTGTACCACCAATCACACGAACAGTCCTTTAGTTTTTGGTGCATTATCTACTAATTGCTGTTGAAGCCACAGATTTTGCTGTGCTTGTAAGGAGCCTCACCCCACGATCAGCAACAAGTATCAGAACTATGCAAAAACATTCAAAAATACAAAAACCATAAATGCTGAAATTAGCTGCCACTTGACTGCAAAACAGGGATGTGGACTATACATTAAAATGAATTAGAAACACTTTTAAAAACACCATTTTAAATGGTCCACTTCTCCACTCTTGCTGACTCATTTAACACTACTTCAGCCAAAACTGGAAGTTGTGCCCATAATCGGTTCTACGGTAGCGCCCTCAGGAATAAGGTGGATATTTTATTTTGGTATTAGATGTGCAAGCTTCAACTGGATAGCTACCACCCGCTTAAACTGGGCAGCACCCAGTTAATAAGGTACTTTCCCGCCACCGTCCACCTGTCTTGCTGGGGTGAGCAGGACTTGAGGCTGGAAATAGACTGACAAGTGGACTGCGACACTCTCACCTAAGAATCAAGGATCTACTAGAAGAAGGCCATCTCTCATTCTTGGGAGCTGGAATGTTCAAACGATGCTGACTGGCCTGACCAAGGATATACGTGACACTGATGGACAACACAAGACATCTGTCATCAGCAGAGAGCTGGATAGACTCAACATCGACATCGCTGCTCTACAGAAAACCCGCCTAGCTGCTTCTGGAAGCCTTAAGGAAAAGGAGTACACATTTTTCTGGCATGGCAAAGACGAAGACGAACCTAGAGAGCATGGAGTTGGTTTTGCTGTCAGCATTAAGCTGATTCAGATGGTGGAGCTAGGTTCAACCAAGTCAGAGCATCTCATGCACATAAAATTAAATACTGATTCAGGCACCACCAGTTTGCTGTCTGCCTATGCTCTAAACCTTGACTTCTGGCTTTGATGTTAAGGATGCCTTCTACAACCAACTTGATTAGGCTATCAAAAATATCCCGAAGAATGAAGCACTGATTCTTCTTGGTGATTTCAATGCAAGAGTGGGCAATGACCAAGGCTGTTGGTCCAACTGCCTAGGTCATTTTGGTGTTGGCAAATGTAACGAGAATGGACAACGTCTGCTGGAGCTCTATACTCACCATCATCTCTGCATTACGAACACATTCTTTTCTGTAAAGATGTGACATAGGTTCTCGTGGATGCACCCCAGATCCAAAAGCTGGCATCAGCTGGACCTCATCATCTCATGACGGGAGCATCTCAACAACATTCACATCACGAGAGCAAACCATAGTGCTGATTGCAACACTGATCACTCCCTTGTCTGTACGAAGGTCCAGATGCGTCCAAAGAAATTTTATCATGCTAAGCAACTTGCAAAATCTCGCATCAATACTGCCGCCACTGCCATCCCTGAAAAAGTTTCACTGTTCAAAGACATCCTGAGCATGAAACTAGAGGATTGCCAGGAGCCTGATACTGATGATCACTAGCAACGTATCAGGGCCACGACTTGTGCTGCAGTACTGCAGGCTTTCGGTAAGAAGAAACCCAAAAGCCAAGATTGGTTTAACACAAGCATTGCAATCCTCCAGCCTCTAATTGAAGAAAAGAGGGATGCCCTGCAGAACTACCAGTGTAACCCCTCATCACACTCCCTGGAAGCACTCTGTGAGGCCAGAAGCCGTGCAAAAAAAGAATGCAAGAATTGTGATAACAACTACTTGACGAGTCTTTGTGCTGAGATCCAGTCAGCTGCTGATACTGGAAATGCCAGCGGCATATTTGAGGGTATTAAGAAGGCAACTGGACCTACACAGGTAAAGTGCGCCCCACTGAAGACATCATCTAGGGAGACCACTACTGACAAGTCAAAATTGATGGAGTGTTGGGTGGAGCATTACAGTGAGCTCTATGGTGGAACAAACTTTGTCTTACCCTCTGCCCTTGACAAAATTGAGAGGCTTCCCACATTGCTCGAGTTAGATGATGCTTCTACCAAAGAGGAACTATAAAAGACAATCATGGAGCTGTCGTCTGGCAAGGCCCCAGGACAGGATGGCATCCCTACTTAAGTGTTCAAATGTGGTGGAAGCCAGTTGCTTGATACTCTCCACTAGCTGCTCTGTAGGTGCTAGGAGGAGGGATCAGTCCCACAGGAGATGAGAGACTCTATTACCATAACCCTGTACAAGAACAAGGGTGACCGCAGCGACTGCAATAACTATCGAGGCATCTCACTACTATGTGCTGCTGGAAAGCCGTTTGCCCAAGTAGCACTGCATCGCCTACAACAGCTCGCTGAAAGGGTGCACCCTGAATCCCAATGTGGTTTCCGCTCCAAACGGTCGACAGTGGATATGATCTTCTCACTGAGGCAACTCCAGGAGAAGTGCTGAAAGCAACAACAGCCCCTCTTCATCGCATTTATTGATTTAACAAAGGGTTTTGACTTGGTCAGTTGAGATGGCCTTTCAAGATCCTGCCATTAATTGGCTGCCCTCCAAAACTCCTGAGCTTCATCAAGCCATTTCATGATGGGACACGGGGCACTGTGCAATATGACGGAAGCATGTCTGAGGCATTCAACATAAACAGTGGTGTGAAACAGGGCTGTGTACTAGCTCCAACACTCTTCAATATCTTCTTTTCTGTCCTCCTGGAACATACATTCGGGTCAGCTGATGAAGGCATCCTGTTACATACTCGATCCGACGGGAAACTCTCCAAACCTGCACGCCTTCGAGCAAAGACCAAAGTTCTCAAAGTAATGCTGCGTGACTTTCTCTTCACTGATGATGCTGCCCTTGTCGCACACAGTGAAGAACAGCTCCAGAACCTTCTCGACTGGTTCTCCAATGCATGTGAGGCTTTCAGACTTAGCATTAGCCTCAAGGCTCTGAAGCTATGCCTGCTCTAACCATCAAAGACTACACCCTGGATGTCGTCTCACAGTTTACCTATCTTGGCTCTACTACCTCTGACAATGCCTCTCTTGATCTGGAGCTCGAAAAGAGAATCAGAAAGGCTGCAACCAACATGGCCAAGCTTTCTGCTTGAGTGTGGGACAACAAGAAACTTACTACCCAAACTAAAATTGCCTGCATCGTGAGCACCTTACTATATGGCAGTCAGTCCTGGACCACCTATGCTGGGCAGGAGTAGCGCTTGCACACCTTCCACATGAGATCCCTTCGCCGCATCCTGTCCATTTTGTGGACGGATAAGGTCTCCAACAATTCCGTGCTTGAAAGAGCAGGTATTCCCTCAATGTACACCCTCCTCAGACAATGTACATTGAGGTGGTTGGGCCATGTCTGCCGAATGGAAGATGGTCAAATCCCTAAGGATCTTTTGTACGGGGAGCTGGAACTTGGGTCGAGGCCAGTTGGCAGACCAAAGCTACGCTTCAGGAGTGTCTGCAAGAGAAACATGCTTGCGACTGGTCTGCCAGCCAACAACTGGGAACCACTTGCTGCAGATCAAGGCAAATGGAAGACCATGTGTAGTCAGGCACTCCGAGCAGGGGAGACAAAGCTGAAAGCTGAAGCCAACGCAAAGACATCAAAGAGGAATGCTGCTGCAAAGGCAGCAATACCAGCAGCATCAGGATATGTCTGTGGGGGGCTGTGGTCGTGTCTGCCATTCACGGATTGGATTAGTTAATCATGAAAGGAAATGTTTACAAATGCGCTAGGTCATGAACAACAGTCCGACGACTGCCTACTAGATGTGCAAGCTTCTACTGAAAATCTGCATCATTTTATTGAAAAAATTATAACTTTTTAGTTGTAGTTTTTTTTTCTAAATTAGTGAGTGTTTCTGTCGCAAAATTTCCATTTCTAATATAAATTTGCCTTTCAGTTTGAAACTTGTTATTGTAAATACTCCTCAGTGACGAGCTGTAGCATTTGAGTGGTCTTTGTGACTAGAAAAGCGCTATATAAGTGCAGGTTAGTTGGTTAGTTAGTAGTTAGTAATTTATTGTTTAAAAGCAGCCTACTCTACATTTACTGCTGTTGACAGCCTATGCGGTCTCAGCAAGACAAACATACCTTAAAAGACATACTCCGGGGTACACTTTCCCCTCTATCTCTGGCTCACTTTCGCTCACCACTTGCACCTAGGTTTCAATTAGCGCTCCCTCTGCTGGCGGACTCTATAACAGCATTTAAAAATGCAGTTCCACATACTGTACATGTACGTTCAAATGGGATATAAATAAATAGCTGATTTTTGGAAATGGACTGGCAGGCCGCAGTGGATGACGTTGGGGGCCGCATGCATCCCGTGGGCCACCAGTTGCCCATCCCTGCCTTAGATGAAAAAAGCTGGATTTTACAACAGGACAAATCTGAGTGTCTAATTTAAAATCAATGTCCATAATAAAACCAAGATTCTTGACTGTGGGTTTCACATAAGGTGTGAAGGGGCCCAAGTTTACAGGAGGGAACTCACAGGGACCACTAGGTCCAAACACCATCACTTCTGTCTTCTTATTAAAATTTAGAAAGTTAAGGGCCATCCAAGACTTGATGTTTTCAATGCATGACAGAAGTGAGTTTACTGATGCACCTTTTGGTTTTAAAGGGACATACAGTCGTGAAAAAATTAGGACACGCCAATGTCCTAATTTTCAGTTCTTTATTAAGAAATGTTCACATATCTATGTCAAACCTTGTCTTTGTTTTTATTTGCATTTTTTAACATTTATTTTAGCCATTTTTAAGTGGGAATGAATGTGGGGATGTCCTAAAAAAGATAGGGGGTGTCCTAATTTATTCCCCTCTATTTGTTTAGAGTTACATTTTACAGAAAATTTGAAAAAAGTCTTTAATTCATTTTTGTTTCGTTGTATTACATGAATCTCCCAATATTTTTAACATTGATATTAAATATCCATATGTCCAAATATGTTAAAAAAACAGGCTTATACACGGTGTCCTGATTTTTCACATGACTATAGCTGACAATCATCAGCGTACAGGTGGAAGGAGATACATGCTTTTTAAAAATGGAATGGCTGCTGACGGATTAAAGTTACTGACTTTGTGAATTTCGGTCATCTTGACCTGCCAGGTACATAATAGGGAACTGTAGCGGACTCTAAAGACATAATTCACCACAATATGTGTTCATGTACAGAATGATCTGTTTAGGCAGTTATACGTAGTTGTGCGCTCAGGCTTTCTCATCAGGCACCTTGCTAGGCAACCGCTGAAGGACCTCAGTTTAGAGCTAGCGCTTTTAACTGTTGCTTTTTGTCACTGCCGCTGGAGAATAAAAACGGCACGCCTGCTCATGTGAGAAAAGAGAGAAATTGCCAGTCTCTTCATTCCTGCAATTCCTACAGAACATAACTTAATATTGTAGTGACTGGTGAAATATATTCTCAGCAATTCATCAGTCTCCCTTGCCTTTCACCTCATATGAAGCCAGCTGCATATGAATGAATGAATGAATGAATGAATTTTATTTCGGATAATACAGTACAGGTTAAAAGAAACTGTATAATATAACAAGGACAAATTAGACAAAGACTCCTTCTACTAAACAATTCCACGTGAGTTATCCGAAATGGGTATGATATGAATTCTAACCACATCTCTTTGCTAAGCAACTCTTCCATTATTGCCCTGGTTTCCCTCAGGTTAAAACCATGATAAACGCCAATGCTTACATACCTCTTATGTTTTTTTTTTTCCGCGTTTAAAGTACTTTAATAAACTCATGTTTCTGTTGGACAGTCACGCTTAGCGAGACACTGTTTGCTGACTGACTGGAAAACTCATGTGAGCGGGGCGCTTCTAAACTCCGCGCGGATGACGGCCACACGTTTTGTTCGTGTGCGCGCTTGCGGAAAGTCATTGCTTCATATATTTTTCTTAACAAATTCATATCTCCTTGGGGTGGTGGAAACATTTCTGGCGCGGCGGGCTGCCACCGAGAAATGTTACCAGAGGAAACCCTGGTGTTGTAATGAGGAATTCTATTCAGGGGTTGAATAATTTTGAGACTGAGGTAGTCACTGAAAGTAGAATTTAGTGTAATTTGGATACAATCCTAGTAATATTAGTTTTTTTTAACTATTTAAACTGTTCTTGTGTAATTTGTTTATTGCAAACACCTGAAAATTTTTAAATTTTGCCAATTAACCTAAAATGCAATGGGGTTTGAATGATTTTGATTGCAATTGTAAATTATACACTTTATTCCATCCATCCATCCATCCACCCATGCACCCCACATTAGACATATCACACCCGCAGTTATTATATTCACTGACACCATACTCCCTCTTGTGTAATATTGCTTAATTAATTTGGGTCAAGTTTTCAAAGCAGCTAGCCCAAAAATGCTAACTGACCAGAGGGTAACTTCAGTTAGGCCAGAGAGTCCTGACTGGCTCACTTGCCAGCGGCTGTACATACAGTATCTACATTACCAAAAACATTCCATTTCACCTCGCCTTTTTTCAGGGGGCAGGGCTTAGGTGAAACTTTAAATTAAAAAAAACAAAAAAACAACAGACACATGAAACACTTCAGGTTCAGGTTACTTTATTTGTACCTGTAGGTAGATTTGTTTTGCAGTCAGGTGTGTAACGTGAAAATATGGGAATATTAATAAATAATAAATATGATCAGGTATGAATTATTTAATTTATATTGATGTATTGGAATCTGAGCTCAAATCTCATTTCATATACATCAGAAAAGCTAATAACACTCGTAAGGGGCACCAGCTTCTATCTTTAAGAAGCAATTTGATCTTTAATTTCACTTTATACCTGTTTGATCACTCAATAAATTAATCAATAATCAGTCTCAAAAATTTTCCGTGAATTCGATACCTGGGCTTGAAACAGACTCAGAATGAAATAAATTCCCAACAACTTCTCATTTTTAAATATTTATTAAACAAAATGATTAATAGACATCGAAATAATTTCATTAATCATAAAATCAATCTTGTAAATGATAGATTAACAATGTCAATATTTTCGGAACCAGGGTTAAACTGAGAAACGAATTTCTATCAGTTTGAGTTAACAGATTATCAAAAACAACGCAAATTTATGGAGAAAGTTTGCTAATTATGAAAAAGTCCTAAATTAATCTTAAGAAAATAAAAACGGAATTTTAATGAAAAGGAGAGTTATGTTAAGGGCTTCTTAATTTGCATCTGATTAGATATATAAATTAGTACCGAACCTCAAGTTTAATTCAGCAGATGAATTAAAGTTTTTTCAGCTCACGTGATCCTCAGTGATGGCAGTTCTGTCGTCCTTTTTCAGCCCAAGACTTTGTGGATGTGAGGGAAATATCTGCCAGCAGATACTTCAAGGGTTCACAGCTCGACCTTTAGATTCAAGCGGTCGAAGGAGGCTGGATTCTGGGCTGCATGACCCACAGTTGAAACGGGTCTTAGCCAGATGGTGCCGACGTCTCTTCAGAGTGATGTGGGACAGCTGTGTGTTGATCCTACAGCTGCACGTTATGTGGGAGCTGCGTCTTTCTTCAAGAGGTCTTCGGTAATAATTAAGAGATATCTAATCCGATTTCAAATTAGAAAAGAAACTTTCGGACTTTAGATAAAAATAGTTTTGGGAGGTGCTTAGTCAAGAAAAATATTATAAAAATAAAGTCAAGATTAAAGTTTATCTTAAAATTAAACAAACGGCGGTTTACAGAAAGTTTAACAAAAAGTGATAAATTAAGAATTGGAGTTTGACTCCGATTAAGAATTGAGCTCAAAGAAAAAGGAATTCCTAGGCATTTAAGAGAAGAAGAAAATACAAAGTTACATAAACAAATTATCTGCTGTGTTCAGAAAAGCGCCATGTGGTCCTTTGTTCTCCCTTGCTGTGTGTAGACAATGGGAGCAGCCGAAAAGAGAGTGGCGTCTGACGAGAAGGAGCGACGAAAAAGAGAGAATCCGGAGCAGGAAGAGGCTGGGAAAAGAGTCTCTCTCCTTTTTATAAGCTCTGTTGAGTTTCGCGGGATTCCGGCCTGACCGGAATCTCAGCCAATGAGAGTCCTTCGTGGGCGGGCTCGATGAACCTTTAGTCCAATAACAGGCCTTGTCTGTGAGGGACCAATAGGATGAAGAAGCTGGGGTTCTATGAAGACTGGTGACACATGATATCAGTCCACAGGAATACACAGTTTTAAATACATTGGAATGTACTGTTACACACTTATGTATAACTAAACTAACCTTAGTGTATCTTATAAGCAGTGCTTCTAAATCAACATGCAGGAATAAACATTCATTTAACATTACCATGCATATATATTGTAACGTGCTGCTCGACATGGCGACGTCCCACCGGGAGATTCGAACTCACGCCTCCCGCTCCGGAGTCCCGCACCCTACCTGTGTCGCCAATAGGGTCAACCCACTTGGCAAGCCAAGTAGGGTGCTCATATTGAGTTCGCTACACTACTCCCCTCTGGTTCTCGACATCGTCCCGATGTCAGCGCCCCATTACTGCTTTGGACAGGAGATCCCACTTCTGACACCAATGTAACGTGCTGCTCGACATGGCGACGTCCCACCGGGAGATTCGAACTCACGCCTCCCGCTCCGGAGTCCCGCACCCTACCTGTGTCGCCAATAGGGTCAACCCACTTGGCAAGCCAAGTAGGGTGCTCATATTGAGTTCGCTACACTATATAAAATCACAGATTAATGCATTTCACACATATTATTGATTTTCCACATCAAAAAAAACATCAGAGTCCATCTGCATTTTCATAGTCCTGAAAAGAATGAAGGTTTAGAATTGAGTTTGTAATAATGTACTTTAAAGTTGTTTAAATCCAGCGTTTTCACAGTTTAAGGAAATTAGCTGAGTGTGGATCTGTTGCATGTTTTATGGGGGCAATAAAGTGAAGCCGGACATTGGGGAAAATTCCTTAGGCTGGTTTTAACAAAAGGGGATTTCAGCTGTGGCCTGGAGGAAGACAATCCATTATTTTGCGTTATTCCTGGATGAAATAGAAATGTCTTTAAGCAGGAGAATAATTATTGCTGAGCCAAAGTGAGATGATGCTACAGGTGACATCCATATTTACAAACCACAATTACATTCAACATGAACACAAACACAGGCACACATGAGGCTGACTATAAACATGATAAAAGTACTCAAGGCTCCACCAGTCAGGACATAAGACAAAGAGATAAAGAGAAAAAACAGAGATAAGAGAGAAGGGTCACATTATAAAGTTAAAGACTAGTCAAAGAGGTTAAAAACTCAAAAGTCTAAAACCCAATAAAAGATTTAGAACCCAAATAAAAAACCTACAAAAATAAGTAAATATAAAATAAAAATTAATAAATAGGTACCTAAATTATGTGCAATATATTGTTACATCTTGTTCAACTCTTTGACAGCAGCAGGAACAAAGCTGTTTCTGTAGCGCTGGGTTTTACATTTTGGGACAACAAAACTCCGTCTGGAGGGAAGAAGCTGAAAGTGGCAGTGCAAAGGGTGGGAGTCATCATTTAAAATGGAGGGAGCAATCCTCTGTACCTGTCTGGTGTACAGGGATGTCAGGCTCAGCTGTGACTCACCAAGCAAACGACTGGACCATCTAACTACCTGATCCAAGGATTTCCTCTGTTTCAGTTTTATCTGACCAAACCATGACACTAAAGAAAAGGATAAAACAGATTCAATAAAAGCCCAATAAAACATTGTCATTATGGTTCGGTCAATTTGGAAGCGTGCAAGTTTCCTCAAACAATGCAAATGTTGCTGACCCTTTTTGCACACCCTTTCACAGTTCTCTTCAAAGTTTAAATTACTATCAATAATCGTTCCAAGATATCTGTAAGATTGCACACATTCAGTGGTCTGGCCTTTTAGTACAGTGACTTTGTGCCTAGGAGTTTTCCTCCTAAAGTCAATAATCATATCTTTAGTTTTTGTCGTATTCCTCTGCAGGTAGGAATCCTCAAATCACATTTGAGTGATTTTGCTCTTGATATGTCTTGTAAGTCATAAAAAACATGTTACAGACATGTTAACAAGAAAAAAATAAACTTAATTTTTGGTGGCATGTCACTTTAAGTATACTCAAGGAAGGATTTTGTTACCTTGGACTGCAGTGGTGACTGCAGTCCTTGCCCTGCTCTCCAGCCTTGGTAAACTTAGCAAATGGTACATGGACCCTGTCCTCTTCAGGATGTGATATAGTAAGGGATTTTCTGAATAATTCTCAGTGATAATCAATTAGCAATGAGTTCCCTTAATTCCCCAATTATAGCATGATTGTTCAATATGGTAATATCTGAGCTGTTTGTGTGCGTGTGTGGTGGGTCTTTGCTTCAGGCAAGGTTGACTGAGCTTCGGCATAAATAATCACATCTTTATGTATGTGGCTGCTGGTGCTGCTGCATGTGCACATTTTCCAGGTGTTTTCTCTGTGTGTTCAGTAATGAATCTGCAGTTTCTGTGACTCATTCATGTTCAGCCTTCTGTCTGCTAATCTCCATTTTTATTATATTTTTGCTTACATTTCCTCATTAATGGCCTCAGATGGCTAAGTGTGTGTTTGTGTGTGTGTGTCCCACCTGCAGCCAATCATGAAGGCAATCTTGGGTGCGTTATCTTTCCATTAGCTATAAAAGTGAGGGCAGCTGTAAAAACTGAGTAATTGATTTAGGAGCGACCACTCCTGCTGATTTTTAGGTTTTAGTGCTGCCATCTTTGTTTTTGTCAGCCCTGACACAATGACATCAGCAGCATTATCAAGCTGTGCTAAAGTCCTCAGTCTAACAACCTTCACAACTGCTTTTACTCAGGTAGTTGGTTCCCACCGAAAGAAATCATATGAGTTGGTAGAGCTGAGATCAAAGTGTGCATACACCCAGAGCTGTTTCTAGCTTTTTGGAGGTCCTATTTGTTAGAAAAATACCCGATTCTTTGATTGAATGATCCAAGAACAAGCCGGAAAATTCTTCAATTCAAAGATGGAACATTTATTTAGAGATCACATGTAAAGCAAGCAGCGCTGGATCAGCATGATTCAGCCCCCAAGGGAACATCGTCAGATTGATCTCGACTTCAGGGTGTGGCTTACATTCATCTTCTCAGGTTGGTTGGGGAACCCCGTACAATAGGATGGGCTCGTACGCGACTGTCTGATTGACCAATTTAACTCTGACGTGAACAGGTCACGTCCCGCTCATGGATCGTCACCTTATCGTGGTGGTGGGGTTTGCGTGCCCCAGTGATCCCAGGAGCTATGTTGTCCGGGACAATTTGCCTCTGATAGGGTCACCCAAGACAAACTGGTCCTAGGTGAAGGGCCAGACTAAGAACGATCCAACAGACTCTCATGATAAATTCTATATCAAGGATTCAGTGTACCCCGCCCGGTATGGGGTTACCGGGGCCCCACCCTGGAGCCAGGCCTGGGGGAGGGGCTCGAAGGCTAGCGTCTGGGGCCAGGTTTCCACCCATGGGACCCGGCCGGGCTCAGCCCGAAGGAGTTACATGGGTCCGTCCTCCAGTGGTCTCACCACCTGCAGGAGGGATCATGGGGGTCCAGTGCTATGTGGATTAGGTGGCGGTCAAAGGCGGAGACCTTGGCGGACTGATCCCAAGCTTTCTAAACTGGCTTTTGGTATGTGCAATGTCATCTCTCTGGTGGGGAAGGAGCCTGAGCTGGTGTACGAGGTTGAGAGATACCGGCTAGATATAGACGGCCTCACCTCAACACACAGCTCCGGTTCTGGAAACCAGTCTCCTGGAGAGGGGCTGGAGCTTGGCCTTTTCTGGAGTTTCCCCGGGCGAGAGGCGACGAGCAGGGGTGGGTATTCTTGCATCCCCCCACCTTGCTGCCTCTATATTGGAGTTTTCCCTGGTGGACGAAAGGGTTGCTTCCCTGCGCCTACGGGTTGGGAAATGGGTCCTGACCATCATTTGTGCCTATGCACCAAATGATGTTTCAGAGTACCCACCCTTTTTGGAGTCTGTGACTGGGGTGCTGGAGGGTGCTCCTCTTGGAGACTCCATTGTCCCACTGGGGGACTTCAATGTGCACATTAGCAACGACAGTGAAACCTGGAGGGGGGTGATTGGGAGGAACGGCCTGCCCGTTCTGAACCCGAGTGGTGTGCAGTTATTGGACTTCTGTGCTAACCACAGTTTGTCCATAACGAACACCATGTTCAAGCATAAGGGTGTCCATATGTGCACCTGGCACCAGGACACCCTAGTTCGCAGGTCGATGATCGATTTTGTTATCATGTCACCAGACCTGCGACCATATGTCTTGGACACCCGGGTAAAGAGAGGTGCAGAGCTGTCAACTGATCAACACCTGGTGGTGAGTTGGATCCGATGGCAGGGGAGGAAGCCATTCAGACCTGGTAGACCCAAACGTATAGTGAGGGTGTGTTGGGAACGTCTGGCTGAGGCCCCTGTCCGGGAGGCCTTCAACTCCCACCTCCAGAAGAACTTCAACCACATTCCGAGGGAGTCTGGAGACATGGAGTCTGAATGGGCAATGTTCTCCACCTCTGTTGTTGAAGCGGCGGCCTAGAGCTGCGGCCGCAAGGTGGTCGGTGCATCTCGTGGTGGCAACCCCCGGACCAAGTGGTGGACACCATTGGTGAGGGGGGCCATTAAGCTGAAGAAGGAGTCCTATCAAGCTTGGTTGGCTTGTGGGACTCCCGAAGCAGCTGAGGTGTACCGGCAGGCCAAGAGGAGTGCAGCTCGGGTGGTTGCTGAAGCAAAAACCCGGGTATGGGAGGAGTTCGGTGAGGTCATGGAACAAGACTTTCGGTCGGCCTCGAAGAGATTCTGGCAAACTGTCCGGTGGCTCAGGAGAGGAAAGCAGCTCCCTGTCCACACTGTGTATGGTGCGGATGGGACACTGTTGACTTCGACTGGGGATATCGTCGGGTGGTGGAAGGAATACTTTGAGGATCTCCTCAATCCCACAGAGGAAGCAGGGTTTGGGGACGAGGGGGATGACTCGCCTATCACAGGGGCTGAGGTGTCACCAAGGTAGCTAAAAAATCTCCTTGGTGGCCGGGCCCCAGGGGTGGACGAGATTCGCCCTGAGTACCTCAAGGCTCTGGATGTTGTTGGGCTGTCATGGTTGACACGCCTCTGCAACATTGCGTGGAGGTCGGGGGCAGCGCCTTTGGCATGGCAAACCGGGGTGGTGGTTCCTTTCTTCAAAAAAGGGGACCGGAGGGTGTGCTCCAACTTTAGAAGGATCACTCTCCTCAGCCTTCCTGGGAAGGTCTATGCCAAGATATTGGAGAGGAGAGTCCAGCCGTTGGTCGAACCTCGGATTCAGGAAGAGCAATGTGGTTTTCGTCCTGGCTGTGGCACATCGGACCAGCTCTTTACCCTTTCGAGAATTCTTGAGGGTTCGTGGGAGTTTGCCCAACCAGTTTACATGTGTTTTGTGGACTTGGAGAAGGCATTTGACCGCGTCCCTTGTGTTTTTTTGTGGGGGGTGCTTCGGGAGTATGGGGTATCGGGCTTGTTGTTGCGAGCTATTCGGTTTCTGTACGACCGTTGTGAGAGTTTGGTTCGTATTGCCAACACTCAGTCGGAGTCATTCTCAGTGAGAGTTGGACTCCGCCAGGGCTGCCCTTTGTCACCGATCCTGTTCATAATTTTTATGGACAGGATTTCTAGGTGCAGCCAGGGAATGGAGGGTGTCATGCTTGGTGACCACAGGATCTCATCTCTGTTGTTTGCAGATGATGTTGTCCTGTTGGCTTCATCCAGCAATGACCTACAGCTCTTGCTGGGATGGTTTGCCGCTGAGTGTGAAGCGGCTAGGATGAGAATCAGCACCTCCAAGTCCGAGTCCATGGTCCTCAGCCGGAAAAAGGTGGATTGTCCTCTCTGGGTTGGGGACAGGCTCCTGCCCCAAGTGGAGGAGTTTAAGTATCTTGGGGTCTTGTTCAAGAGTGAGGGGAAAATGGAGCGAGAGATTGACAGACGGATCGGAGCAGCATCTGCAGTGATGCGGACGTTGTACCGGTCTGTTGTGGTGAAGAGGGAGCTTAGTTTTAAGGCAAAGCTGTCGATTTACCAGTCAATCTACGTTCCTACTCTCATCTATGGTCACGAGCTTTGGGTAATGACCGAAAGAACAAGATCGCAAATACAAGCGGCTGAAATGAGCTTTCTCCGTAGGATTGCTGCACTCACCCTCAGAGATAGGGTGAGGGGCTCAGTCATCCGGGAGAGGCTCAGAGTAGAACCGCTGCTCCTCCACATTGAAAGGAGTCAGTTGAAGTGGTATGGGCATCTGATTAGGATGCCTTCTGGACGCCTCCCACTTGAGGTGTTTCAGGCACGTCCCACTGGGAGGAGACCCCGGGGCAGACCCAGGACTCGGTGGAGAGACTATGTCTCC
This sequence comes from Pholidichthys leucotaenia, assembly GCA_020510985.1. Classification (NCBI taxonomy): domain Eukaryota; kingdom Metazoa; phylum Chordata; class Actinopteri; order Cichliformes; family Pholidichthyidae; genus Pholidichthys; species Pholidichthys leucotaenia. The sequence goes on along the minus strand of CM035836.1, from coordinate 324,099,416 downwards.
CAGCTGGTCTGGGAACGCCTTGGTATCCTCTCTGAAGAGCTGGAGCAGGTGGCTGGGGAGAGGGAAGTCTGGGCTTCTCTGCTTGAACTGCTGCCTCCGCGACCCGGACCTCCGGAAAAGCGGTAGAAGATGGATGGATGGATGGATGAACAGGTCACCCACTGCTCACGTTACTGGTTTCTAGAATGAGCGATCTATGGTGTGTGCGTGGGTGTTGGGTTTTGGGGTGTGTAACTAAGCATTAGACCTGACTAAAGGAAAGGAGAGAGAGAGAGAGAGAGAGAGAGAGAGAGAGAGAGAGAGAGAGAGAGAGAGAGACTTTGACTTTTAAAATAAGCTTTTATTGCACACTTCAAAAAAAATGTAAGCACACCGACATCATTCCTCCAAGTGTGTCACATTGGAAAAAGTGCAAACTGAAATGTCCCCCCCCCACACACACACAACACAGAGCAGTCCCTGCAGTCCACCTATTCAAAGATCCAGTTCTGTGACAATCAATTACAGTCAATTAAATGTCATATACAAGTCTGTTCAAACAATATCCCAAAAATGTGTAAAACAAGCAGAGGAACGACCGCCATTCATTCCTCCTGTTGGGCGCGCTTGACCGGCATTCCCCCTGCTGCTTTACGCAGGGCTGTCAGGTGTTTCTTGAGGCGATAACGCTTCCTTTCATCCAGGAGGTCAAGACCAACCTGCCTTCTTAGCATATCCACAGACTTAATGAATTTATCAGTGTCACTGAAGTAGTCAGCGACCCTAATGGCTTTGTTATAGGTTTCATCCAGAAATGCATTTATTTCTTCCAGTGAATACAAACTCGTGTTTGTACTGCATTTTGCCTCAATAGACTCAGCATTAGACACAGTGTCGTTCTCAGATTCCATTTCCTCGTCAGCACAACTCAGCTGACTGCTTGGTTCTCCCGGGCCAGTGGATTCATCATGGGCCACATTTTCCTGGACGCCACCCTCAGCAGCTGACTGTCGCTGTTCCATCCCCCGCTGTGTAACGGTAGTAGCCTCCGGAAGCACAGCCGCTGATGTCACACAGCGAGATTCTGATGCACCATCAGGTCGGTGCTCCGTCCCCTCCTCCGAAGCGGCAGCAGCTGGCGGAGGCACAGCCGCTGACGTCACACAGCGAGATGATTGTGACACACCATCAGGACGGTGCTCCGTCCCCTCCTCCGAAGCGGTAGCAGCAGCCGGCGGCACAGCTGTTGACGTCACACAGCGAGATGATTGTGACGCACCATCAGTGACCTTTTTGGCGCCATCGCCATCCACGCTCCCGACCGCAAGCTGGGCCGCGGGCGGCGCAGCCGGGCCGTCCACAGACACAGCGGCAGGCTCCGGAGCTGGGGTAGCGGGAGCGGAGGCCGCGCCGCCGTCCGCAGCTGCGGCGTGAGTGGAGGACTCACCGCCGGCACCATCCGCGGCCCCATCAGGGCCCTCCGCCCGCTGCCTGTGCGGACAAGCGAACCGTTTATGGCCCACGTCTCCACATTCAAAACACTTCATCTGTCCCGAGCTCGCATACACCATGTAAGATCCGTCCCCGTGCTTGACCCTGAAGGAGACTTCCAGAGTCTGAGTGGGCGAGTCGAGAAACATGAACACCTGTTGCCTGAGCGATTTCACATGTTTGAACTTGGCGGCCTTGCATCCCAAAGGCAGAGTCGTAAATGGGCCCGCAAACTTCCCAAATCTGCGGAGCTCCGTCGCCAGCTGCTCGTCAGTGATGAAAGGTGGAACACCTGAGACGGTGATTCTCGTTGATGGGACAGATAAGGGGAGAGAGAGAGAGAGAGAGAGAGAGAGAGAGTAGAAAGAGGGCTCTATATCTCTGCCTAATTCCTGTTTACCAGAGTTTAGCACCACCTATTTATTCATAAGAATGCAAACAGAATATGTATAGAATCTGTGTAGAGCATAATGGGAGATTACCTACAGAATTATTATTTTGGCACTCTAACTTTTCATAACAATTTCATATTTAAGATTGTGTTTGGGGGGGGCTTTTGAAAAAGTAAAAATCTCTCACCTTGCAAATTTAGAGAAAGAAAATGTCACACATTTCTCAGAAAATAGTTCCATATTTACAATGAACAAAAGCTGCAAATTCACAAGAAAAAGTCACAAATTTGATAGAAATTTATGAGAAAAAACACCCACAAATTTACAAGAAAAAAATATGGCAAATTTATAAGACATTGCATTTTTATTAGAAAAAAAATCCAGTTTTATGAGAACATTTTGCAAAATTTATAAGAAAATTCATCAATTTTGAGAAAAAAGTTGAAAATTTATGAGGAAAAATATCACAAATTTATGATTTTTTAAAAAAAACTTACAAGAAAAAAATACATTTTTCTTTAACCCCTTGACGCCTGTCATCGCGAATTCGCATTAAACCGCTTCCGCTCCAAATGCAACCAAAATACGGTCAGTATTCCTCCACTTCCGGTTGGAGCACTTCCAACACATACCTAGGAACCTTTTGCAAGCATTAGTTTCTCGTAGGAACGGTCAGAGACGGAGCACCATCCATTTCCTGATTGCTAGGGTTAGGGTTAGAGTTATAGTTTGGCAGTCATGAGAGTTGAAAATACTGAAAATAACTTTGTTGCATAAATAAAAGACCCTTCATACTTGAGATGGGAACAGGTGCTTTTTTACCATTTTTTTTACCATAGATGCCTGTTGTCGCTAATTTGCATCATACCTAAAATTATATCTATTTTATGTGCTATAGTCAAATTAACTTTCTCAACTTAACCCCTTGCACTCCGGTCAATTTTCCTAAAAACGCCAAAAAATAATGTGCTAATGTAAAGCTGTTATTCAACCCTTTGCAGCATCTTCATGGGGTTGGTCTCATTTAAAAGAAAACACTTTGAATTTTTTGGCAAAAAAAACATGATCTCTCTAAGTCAGGGGTGTCCAATCATGTGCCATGGAGGGCCAAGACCCTGCAGGTTTTCTCTTCTACCCAGTCTCTTCAGCAGGTGTTTTCACTTATCAGCAATCAGTGGGAAGAAATTCAGTGGAATCTGCGGTTGAAGATACTGGTTGGAAGTAAAGCCTGCAGGGTCTTGGCCCTCCATGGCACATGATTGGACACCCCTGCTCTAAGTGCTCCGGCCACTGAGTTACAGTCATCTAAACATAGTGAACTTGAAGAAAATAAATTTGGCCTGGGTGTTTTTTTGGATACAAATGCTTGCAAATAACACACAGCTTCAGATCTGGGCTGGAAAATGCAACAGAAATGTAGAACCAAGTGTTATCCAGCTGAGGTCCAAATTTTGTAACAATACCACAAAAAATGAATATATTACACAGCTTTGTTCTCAGGCTGTTCCCAGGCATTTTGGAACTGTGCCAAATTGTGCCAAATGGCACAGTTTGGAAAAACGTCTATAACTTTTGAATGATTCAATATAGAAGCTTCATCTTGAGCTCAAATGAAAGGTCACATTCAGGGCTGTGTGTGTGTGTGTGTGTGTGGGGGGGGGGGTTGTCCCCCCACCCACCCCCGCTACAGAGGACGGAGATCGGCCCTCGCTACATGACGGATTACACTCGGATGTGGCATGTTTCCACAGCAACGCTGTCACCGCGGCTCCCCCCACCCCCCCGCTACAGAATCGTAGTGGCAGGGGGGGCATTCACGGTTCGGAGGCGGCGAAGAACCGTGTAACGTAGCACACGCACTTCGTACTTCGTGCGCCGTACAGTTGTAATTTACCGATCGGTCAAAAGTCATTTTTTGATTACAATTTTCAGGGATAAATAATAATTTAGCTTATAACACCTTACCTCTTCACAGCCACATTGACCTGGCAAACTTCTCTTCCCCATTGTCAGACGAACGCGACGCTGGTCTGCTCGTGGATCCCGGTCAAAACATAATTCCATTATTGCGGTTTTGGCGAATGATTTACGACCTTTGTCGTCGGCCTCCATTGGTCTATGATGACGGAAGAGAATCCTAAACGTCTATTCTGCTGGAATGAGTGCAGGTCGCACTTGTGGGTGGTCTCTGCTGGGTCTGTAGCAGGTTCTTCCAGCATCCTTTTTTTCATCTGTTGCAGCAGTAAGTCTCTTCACCCAGCCCGAACTTCTGTGCTTCAGTTGGCTCCTGCATTCACAGTAGGCGGGTCCTCCTTCCTAGGTTTTCATTCATTGGTTCTTCGAGGTTTCAGAAACCCAATTCAAGGCTCTTATTAGTCGAATGAGAGGTCAATCAGATGAACTAATCTGTTCGCGGCAGTGTCTGCAGCTTTTATTTTCAGTGCGCGCTTGGACGCCACTACATCACCATCACCACCTACATCACCATCTACACCATGCGTCCTAGAGCGCACGAGAGCGCCTTCGTGCGCTCTCGTGCGCTCTAGGACGCAGAGACTTGCCCGTCCGCGGTACAACGGAGCGCAAGAGGTTAATTTAGCATCTACTTGAAAGCAAAAACACAAGTGAATTTTTTTTTTTCATAATTGGAAATAAATTCAGGTGTTAAGAGGTTAAAAAAAGCTGCAAGTTCAAGCAAGAAGTTACAAATTTTCGCTTAGTGGGGGTGCACCTGGGGGAGCCCACACTCCTGGCATTGGCTTGGGGGGGGGGGGCGTCCAGCTCAGGGCTGCAGTGTACTACACCGGCTGCCCAGTGGTCTGACCCCCTCTGGCCCTTCCTCCTGAGGCAGTGCCTGGCTGTCCTGGGGCTTGGTTCCTTCGGGGCATTCATGCTCTGTGGGGGCTGTGGGTTGCCCGGGATTTGGGGGCACTGTCTTGCTTGCTCACAGTTTGTGGGGGCGGGGGCGTTGCTGCAGCCTGCTACCCTCTTTTTGGTATGTTTCCTGGCAAACCACGCACATGCACACACTTGTGTATTGTGTTCAGATGTTCAGCTTGTCTCAGGGTCCACTTGAAAGAGATCAGCCTCCGAAAGTAGTCTGTATAGCCTGCAGGTGGTAATGATGTGATCAGCAGTCTGCTCAGGTTCCCCACACTCGCATGTTGCACTGTTTGCCATGTACCACACCTTCATGGTTGATTTGAAGCAGCACACTCATAAGTAGGTGGTTCAGCAGAGTCTATTTACGGCGAGGAAGACTCATTCCTTCTAAGTCATCCCCCACCTCCCACATGTAGCGGTGAATACGTGAGGGCCCAGATGACTCCGACTCCTGCTTCCACTATGCTGCCAGCCAGTCACTTGTTGACTGGTTTTCAGGGATGGAGCAGAGCAGCTCTAGTGCTACCCTGTTGTAGGGGTGGCGGACTTCTGTCTGCTTGGGGGCACAGCTGTTGTTCTGGTATTGTACAGAATATGCTAGTCATGTACATGTGCCGCAGTGCACAGGTGAAAAGGATACGAGCCCAATCGCAGGTGAAGTGAACGTGTTTATTAACAGAAAATCAACATACAAAAGTGTCCATGAAAACAGTCCAAGATGAGTAATGATTAAGATGCACTGACTACAAACTCTGTTGGCTGGAGGAGAGATGAGCCCCACGTGCTCCCTGGTGGAACTGGACAGTGGAGAGTAAGGGCAAATATAATGAGGAGAAAGACTTACATGAGGGTATCGGAGCGCAGCTGGCTCTGGTAAAACAACACTGCCCGAAGTCCAAAAAATAATAGAAACCAACAAGGAGTGAGCCTGAACATCAAATGCTAACTTACGCAGCCACACTGAGTGCTCACACTGTCACACATAAATACCCCAAGTACTAATGAGTGACAAGTGGATGCAGGTGTGCGGCGACAGCCAGTGCATGAGTGAGTGTCAGAGTATGTGAGTAAGAATGAATGTGTGTGTGTGTGTGTGTGTGTGTGTGTGTGTGTGTGTGTGTGTGTGTGTGTGTGTGTGTGTGTGTGTGTGTGTGCGCATGTATGAAAGAGTGTGCATGAGAACAGGGGAGTGGACAAATGGTAATGACAGTCAGCTGGTGGATGCTGGCAGAGAGAGGGAGGCGTGGCTGTAGGCTGGCAGGAAGCCCAGGACCCAGAGGCTCCTAAAAACTGCCAGCTGAAAATTAAGAAAACAACAACCAGGGAAAATACAGTCACAAATCACGGACGGGGTTGGAGACATCCAACCCAGCCCATGATAGGTGCCTGTGACGTGGTAGCATGGGCGGCCGTAAAAAAGCGGCACTCCAACCTCTACTGGCCCAGGATAGTTGTTACAATACCTTTTTTCCCTGTGGCAATGACAGAAATGCCGAGTTAAATTTGTGTTTATTTCAAAAACAAAGTGTTATTTTGAAATTCTAGCAAATTAACCTTTTAACTGCCAGAGTTCATGCGCCCCAGTGGCACAGTGCAGCAACTGTGCCTGTCAACTCACTCTGACGTCCCCGGCTGTACTGAGGATTTGTACTGATTTGTACTGATCTTCCAGTTTCAGAAGGTGGCAGGCACGCGTTGGAGGACTCATGGATAACATGTAATACACCCAAGAAGAAATCCGTATTTCCTTTTCCTGTTTTCCTTCTTTAAGCCCAGCAAGCAAATATGGCCGCCATGCACCGTCACGGACATCACATAAATCGCTTTGTACACGGAAAATAGCCGCAGGATGCAAGCAAAATTTACGTGGGATAATCATAAGACTTTGTAGATGTGGTAGAGAACATCTATGACCGACAGAACGCAAAATAACGACCACGATGGACAAAAACGGAGCAACCACGCCGGCCAGCCAGCCCCCCTTTGCCAACAGTAAGTGACGAATTTATTTGTTTCTTTACATTGTACTGATATTGTGGTTCATATACTTTGAAGATAAAATAACAAAATGCCCCTGTAGATAAAATGGTGTCAAAAAAACAAATCATTCTTTGTGTAAATATGTCCAAAGTCCACTTTTGACTGAGTTATGTAATTTATATAGCTGCCATGACATTATGCAAATTAGATGCATAAATTTATTCCTATCGGAAACTTTGGATCATATTCTACATCTTTCTAATTGACAGAAAGTCATTATCTCTTGCAACTTTCAAGTTATAACCTTGGAAATCTGAACTATTTTATTGACAAAAAATCTTTACCACTCTTGACCACTATGGGTATTGTCGCCATACAGCGACTGGGACAGTTAGAGGGTTTAAAGTCGAGAAAATATGGTGATACAATGATACAAGCCTTTAGTTCCACTAAATTTTGACCGCGCGAGCTGAAACAGAGAGGCGGACAGACAGACAGATGAACAGATACAGACAGTCACAAACAGATGCACTAACCAATTAATTAACTGAATCCACCAGCTCTGAATGAGATCCTCTGATGTGTTGCAGGAAATAATAGTTTGTGTCCTTCCACAGTCAGTGTGAATGAGGTTTTTTTTTTTTTTAATCTCTGAATGGGGTGCTGATCCAGCACAGTACAAAACTGATGCTCCACAAGGTGCTTTCCTCCTAGGGGTGGCTCGCCATCTCTATTCCACAGTCTTGGGTGTGCCAGGCCAAGAACTTAAACCAAAAACAAAATACAAAAAAGACCTGGCCAAATCCTTGTAAAATAATACAAACAAAGTGCAGCTACAGTGGGGCAAAAAAGTATTTAGTCAGCCACCGATTGTGCAAGTTCTCCCACTTAAAAGAAGAGAGAGGTTTCCAATTTTCATCATAGGTATACCTCAACTATGAGAGACAAAATGAGAAAAAAAAAATCCAGAAAATCACATTGAAGGATTTTTAATGAATTAATTGGTAAGTTCCTTGGTAAAATAAGTATTTGGTCAATAACAAAAGTTCATCTCAATACTTTGTTATATACCCTTTGTTGGCAATGACAGAGGTCAAACGTTTTCTGTAAGTCTTCACAAGGTTTTCACACACTGTTGTTGGTATTTTGGCCCATTCCTCCATGCAGATCTCCTCTAGAGCAGTGATGTTTTGGGACTGTCGCTGGGCAACACGGACTTAACTCCCTCCAAAGATTTTCTATGGGGTTGAGATCTGGAGACTGGCTAGGCCACTCCAGGACCTTGAAATGCTTCTTACGAAGCCACTCCTTCGTTGCCCGGGCGGTGTGTTTGGGATCATTGTCATGCTGAAAGACCCAGCCATGTTTCATCTTCAATGCCCTTGCTGATGGAAGGAGGTTTTCACTCAAAATCTCACGATACATGGCCCCATTCATTCTTTCCTTTACACGGATCAGTCGTCCTGGTCCCTTTGCAGAAAAACAGCCCCAAAGCATGATGTTTCCGCCCCCATGCTTCACAGTAGGTATGGTGTTCTTTCTCCTCCAAGCACGACAAGTTGAGTTTTTACAATAAAGTTCTATTTTGGTTTCATCTGACCATATGACATTCTCCCAGTCCTCTTCTGGATCATCCAAATGCTCTCTAGCAAACTTCAGATGGGCCTGGACATGTACTGGCTTAAGCAGGGGGACATGTCTGGCACTGCAGGATTTGAGTCCCTGGCGGCGTAGTGTGTTACTGATGGTAGCCTTTGTTACTTTGGTCCCAGCTCTCTGCAGGTCATTCACTAGGTCCCCCGATGTGGTTCTGGGATTTTTGCTCACCGTTCTCGTGATCATTTTGACCCCACGGGGTGAGATCTTGCGTGGAGCCCCAGATCGAGGGAGATTATCAGTGGTCTTGTATGTCTTCCATTTTCTAATAATTGCTCCCACAGTTGATTTCTTCACACCAAGCTGCTTTCCTATTGCAGATTCAGTCTTCCCAGTCTGGTGCAGGTCTACAATTTTGTTTCTGGTGTCCTTTGACAGCTCTTTGGTCTTGGCCATAGTGGAGTTTGGAGTCTGACTGTTTAAGGTTGTGGACAGGTGTCTTTTATACTGATAAAGAGTTCAAACAGGTGCCATTAATACAGGTAATGAGTGGAGGACAGAGGAGCCTCTTAAAGAAGAAGTTACAGGTCTGTGAGAGCCAGAAATCTTGCTTGTTTGTAGGTGACCAAATACTTATTTTACCAAGGAATTTACCAATTAATTCATTAAAAATCCTTCAATGTGATTTTCTGGATTTTTTTTTCTCATTTTGTCTCTCATAATTGAGGTATACCTATGATGAAAATTGGAGACCTCTCTCATCTTTTAAGTGGGAGAACTTGCACAATTGGTGGCTGACTAAATACTTTTTTCCCCACTGTACTTGGGCAGAAGCTGAACAGCAAATACTCAAAGAACTGTATAGTGTAAAACAGTTCTTATCACCAAAGTTATGCATGTTTTCTTTACTCCTTTCTCCCTTCTCCTGTAGCATGCATCATTACCGATCTCTAGCATCTTCTATTACAATTTTCAGCGATCTTCTATTACAATTGTTTTCAGCCACAAGGGGCGCTGTTTCTACACAGAAAGGCTGCTGCAGCAGTATGTTTTCCCCAAAGAAATAATACAAAAAAAATTATAAATAAATATTTTTTTTTAACTTTTACAACCATAAATGCCATTTTGAACACACAAGTAAGAAATTTGTTACCTCTGTATTTGTTTTATAATTTGGTTTCTAACCTGGGTTAGGCAACCTGTTATGGTCCTGGGTGTATTGTTAATGGCAGCATTTATCTTTTTGATGTGTGGACTTCTACACCATGCTGGGAAGTGTTGGACAAGTTACTAAAAAATAGGAACTAGTTACAGTTACCAGTTACTTCTTTTCAAAACTCGTTACTTGGAAAAGTAACTTTCATGTTACTTTTAAATGCAGGGTTTCCTCTGGTAACATTTCTCGGTGGCAGCCCACCTCGCCAGAAAATTTACCACCACGCCAATAAGGAGATATGAATTTAAGAAAAATATATGAAGCAATGACTTTTCACAAGCATGCACACGAACAATGTGCGTGGCCATCATGCGCATAGAGTTTAGAAGTGCCCCGCCCACGCTAGCTTTCCAGTCAGTCAGCAGGCAGTGCCTCGCTAGTGGCAGCAGCATCTTTGTGGAAAAGGAGTGAAAACCGGGAAGTCAAACAGCAGAAATGGACTATCTGAAGAGAAACTTTGTGAAGAAGTCCACCATTTCTTCGTTGGTGAAAATCCTGGTGCGTTAGCGCCTTGGCGCTACCTATCGGGCGGGAGTAAAACTACAAATGATGGTTGTGTGCATGCGTCAACTACTTGGCCTGGGGAGATGAAAAAAGTGAGCATGTACAGCGACGCATGCGTGCCAGGCTCGTCCAAAGCGTACGTGGACCAAAGCAGACTAGAGGGGAAATGCAGCATGAATAAGGCTTGGCTTTCCAACAGAAACATGAGTTTATTAAAGCACTTTAAATGCAGAAAAAAACATCAGAAGAGGTATGTAAGCACTGGAGGCATTTATCATGGTTTTAACCCACTGGAAACGGGAGCAATAATGGAAGAGTTGCTTAGCTAAGAGATGTGGTTAAAATGAGCAGCGCGGTGGTGCAGTGGTTAGCACTGTGGCAGCACAATAACTCACCCTTGGCCATGGGATCCCTGGTTCGATCCCAGCCCCTGACCAACAGTGATCTGTGTGGAGTTTGCATGTTCTCCCCGTGTCTGCATGGGTTTACTCCAGGAGTTCTCCGGTTTCCTCCCACAAGCCAAAAACATACAGGTTAGGTTAATTGGAGACTCTAAAAGTGGCCCTAGGTGTGAATGTGTGTGTGAATGGTAAAGGGATAGTGCCGTACCGTGGCTGCTTCATCCATCCAGGTGGATGCCCTCAATTTCCCCTCTGGGGATCAATAAAGTATACAAAATCAAAAAAAAAAAAAAAATTCAAAGCAGCCGGCTTCATATGAAGGGAAAGGCAAGGGGGACTACTGAATTGCTGAGGATATATTTCACCAGCCACTACAATATTAAGTTATGTTCCCAGTTATGTACCTGGTAAATTAAGATGACCCAAATTCACAAAGTCAATGACTTTAATCCATCAGCAGCCTTCAGACAAACTAAATGTGCCAACATCTGGATTTCAAAATAAGGGAGGTTTTTCTTGGCAGTGAGAAGATTTCTAAAAAAATTATAAATATATAGAAATATTATAACAGAAATAATGGCATCCTTGGTCATTTAAGTTAATTTAAATCATTAAATACAATTTCATTAATATTTTTCTTTGTAATGAGAGTTAAATTATTGTTCTGACTGCAAAGTTACGGTCAAAAATATAGATTGTGATATGGAAAAAGTAAAAAAAAAATATTACAGTCTGTTTCAAATTTATTTAAAAACAGTAATTTTATTTTAAAAAACAGACAAAAATAAGCCATAAAGTAATCCACAAATTTATAATAAAGTTTCAAATGTACAAGAAAAGTCAATTTTACAAGAGGAAATTACAAATTTGAGGAAAATGGTTTCAAATTTAGATAAATTTACAGAGAAAAGTAGAAAACTATAAGAAAATTGTTATAAATTTTGGAGAAAAACCTCAAACCTTCAAGACTGGTCATTACTCAAGTTTTAAGTGGGTGCTCTTTGTACCCTTAACTAGAAATTTTTGGTTGTCTCCTTTAATTTACATGGCACTTGGTATTTTCTAACCTGTTTGTATACCACCGTAGACAGAGAGAGAACCTGAATTAGACAGAGCTCAGAGAGGGCAAGATTCGACAGAAGAGAGGAGCCAAGGAGAGGAAAGCGTTCAGGCAGAGGGTCCAGGAGAGGTGAGAGCAGAGGGAGGAGAGAAGGATGACACCAGTAAAAAGTCCAAATACAGGACGTCTGGGTGGGACCCCAAATGGCCCAATATTCCAACGTTCAAACCTTGGTTGTACAATATTTCAAATTGTAAGTTCCATATGCCTGGCAGTGGCTCAGGAGGTAGAGTGGGTCGTCCAATAACTGAATGGTTGGCGGTCCGAATCCCACTCTCCCCAGATATCCTGCCGTTGTGTCCCTGGGCAACACACTTTACCCACCTTGCCTCCAGTGTCCATAACACTGGGTATGAATGTGTATAAATGTTCAGTGGTGGCCAGAGAGGCCGTTGGCCCAGATTGGCAGCCACGTTTCCGTCAGCCCACCCCAGGGCAACTGTGGCTACAGTAGTAGCTTGCCACTACCATTGACTGTCTGGAGTGAATGAATAATGTATCTGTAAAAAGCATCTTTGAGTGTCTTTGATAAAGCGCTATATAAATCTGATGCATTATTATATGCAAAGTTACTGCGCAAAATTAAAAGAAAGAAATAGTATAAAATTAACATATTCATACATGTGTGTTTTCTGCCTCCCCTCCCTTCCCCCCGGAAAAATATGTTGCCACCACGCCAAGTTCTTTAAGCCAGAGAAAACACTGAAATGCATACTTAAATCATCTTGCACACATAGCAAAATTAAGGGCCTCTTGTTCTCATCAGAAGAAAAAAGAAAAAAAACTGATGAGAAAAAAGTCTCATCTTACAGAGAAAAAAATGTCTCAGATTTACACAAACTACTGTAATCAGTAGAAAGTTGGAAATTTACTAGAAATAAAGCTGGAAATTCACAGAGAAAATTTTGGACCCCCTGGTGGGCCGGTTTTGGCCCACGAGCCACATGTTTGACATCCCTGGACCAGACCATTAAAAACGCATATTTAGAGGATTTACTTCCATGAAATAGTTGCATATCACAACAGCATGTAAATGAATAAGATAAAATAAAACAGTTCAGCCTCCACCTCCTGCACCGTCACCTTCTGTTGTCGTCTTCCTGTACCGGCGTCCTATGTTCCACCCTTCTTTAATTCTGATTGGCTGTTTAGAAAGGTCTGACATTGATGAGCACAGCTGTACAGTAGTCTGACAAGCTGAACTTTTTTCAGCCCTGAGCACTGCAACAAAAAGTGGCCACGGCTCAAAGCCTTTCAGCGCCGAGGGAGCTCAGCGCTGTAAACATTGGACTACATAGAGAATGAATAGAAAATAGTCGCCCACAGCAGGAAAAATTAGTTTGATGGACACGCTCCCTAATACTTTTTCTGCAGTGTTTGGCTTCCGGGTTGCCAAGATGCGTGGCCCTATGGCGTGACCACGCACGTAACTGAGTGGACACATCTTAAAGGGGCAGTACATGAAAAGTGCCAGATTGGTATATAAAATAATATTCAAAACATTCCTGCATCCACATCGTGATCTGACTCACCACCAAAATCTAATCATCTGTTCCCCCATGCCATTACACACCTTTCCTGAAAATTCCATCAAAATCCATTCATAACTTTTTGAGTTATGTTGGTAACAGGCAAACCAGCCAAGCAACCAAGCAACCAACACTGCCGAAAATATTACCTCCGTCCTCCCTTGGCGGAGGTAATAAAGTATTAAAGTTATTACATAGCAAGAGGAGTCTATAAATACTATTTATATACAGCATATATCAAATATAAGCAGCCTCCCTTTGACAAAGTAAATCTGTTTGGCACAATAAGAGAAGCAGACATCTCTTCTACTTGCAAAAAAAAAAAAAGGTTGTGTGGTCTATATTAAGGATATATTCCATAACCTACATATGTTGAAGCATGTGGAAATGTTTAGTAATTACATATGTAAAGGACTTCACACCTCTGAAAGGACAAAGGCTCTCAGCCGCCGAGTGAAGAACAAAGACGTTCCCAGACACGGCGGAGGAGACCGGAGGAGCCACCCTCACCCCCTAAGGCGAGGAGAGGAAATACCAAGACAATGGGGGGATTAAGATAATGAGGGATGTCAGCCTTTGTTATGCATGTCTTTTGTTGTGTGCAAGTATAAAGCCAGTGAGCCGGAGACATTCTGTCTCTTATTTCCTTCTGCCACTCTGCACCAGATGAGACTTGTTAGGAGAGCTGATTATTAAACTTTGTTTAAAAATCAAATCGCCTCTTCATTTCCAAGCTCTTCTACACTGGTGACCCCTGACGCGAGTATGGTCCTGAGGCATACCCCCGCAATCGACTCATCCGTGGCGACCCAGGCAGACGCCAGTGACCACGCAGACGAGGGAACAGATGGACAACTGTTCCCCCCGGCAGAAGAGATTGAGAGGGCTCAACCGAGCACCAGCACCGCCGTGAGAGCCGAGGCAAGGCACTCTCACCCGGCGGGCACAGCAGTGATGGTATGCACGAATGCCGTCGCTGTCAAGCTGCCAGACTTCTGGCAAGAGGACCCCGCCTCTTGGTTTCAGCAGGCTGAAGCCCAGTTTACACTGGCGGGCATCACGGCTGACGATACCAAATTTTACCATATCGTCTCCAAACTCGACGCCGCCACTTCGAAGTGTGTGTGGAGCATGATCCGGCGGCCACCGGCCTGGGACAAATATGAGACGCTCAAAGCAGCCATCGTGGCGAACTACGTCCCATCAGCGGAAGAGAGAGCCGAGAAGATCCTGGCGGTCTACGGCCACAGAGGGTGCAAACCGAAGGCCCTCATGGAGGATTTGCTACAGCTCAAAGAAGAGGACAATGACAACTTCCTCTTCCAGTTTATATTCCTCAGCACGCTGCCGCCACACATGAGAGGGACACTCGCCAGCATGAAATGCAACAACCACCAAGACTTCCGTGCACTGGCCAACGAAGCTCATCGGCTCGTCAACGCCTGCAAGGAGCTGACACCCACAGCAGCATCCGCAGACCTCAAAGCTGACGCTCCGAGCCACGAGGAGCCACAACCCACTGAGCAGACCCAGCCCACGGTGACAGCGACACGTCCAAAACGTAACAGACAGAGCGACGTCTGTTATTATCACCACCGCTTCGCCGAGAAGGCCCGCAAATGCGTTCCCCCCTGCAAATTTGCGATTTCGGGAAACGCCAAAGCAGAGAGCCGTTAATGGCAGCAGTTCTCGGCGAGAAGAATAAGCTGCTGTACGTGACGGATGGACACACAGGCAAGCAGTTCCTCATCGACACAGGAGCTCAGCTGAGTTTCGTCATGCCCTCCCACGCAGATCGAGCCACGGGCACCCGGGGCAACGGAGCCGTGGCAGCCAACGGCTCTAGCATCGACACGTTCGGCGAAAAGAGCCTGCACCTCCTCATCCACGGCCGCAGCTACAGATGGACATTTGTTGTAGCGGCGGTTAGTTTTAACTTATTAGGCGCAGATTTTTTGTGTGCACATGGGTTATTAGTGGATCTAGCAAATAGGCGCCTGGTTAATGCACTGTCCTTTGCTTCTATTCCATGCTCAGCCCGAGTTTCTCCACCACCTGCGCAGGCCAACGTCACCACGGCAGGAGGTAAGTTTGAGCAACTCCTCACCCAATTTCCAGCACTCACAATTCCCAAATTCTCAGCCACTGTGGCTAAACACGGGGTTGAACACTTTGTTCCCACAACGGGACCACCCGTTTTTGCCAAAGCTCGCCGCTTAGACGCGGCCAAGCTCAACATAGCACGGGACGAGTTTACAACTCTTGAAAAATTGGGCATTGTTAGACACTCGAAGAGCCCCTGGGCCTCACCACTTCACATGGTTCCGAAATCCGACGGTTCTTGGAGACCGTGCGGAGATTACCGCAGATTAAACAACGCTACAGCGCATGACCGTTACCCACTTCCTCACATTCAAGATTTTTCACTACATCTGGCGGGTGCGCGCATTTTTTCCAAAATAGACTTTGTCCGCGGTTATCACCAAGTCCCAGTCCGAGCAGAAGACATTCCTAAAACAGCGGTAATAACCCCTTTCGGCCTTTTTGAATTTCTGCGAATGCCTTTCGGCCTCAAAGGCGCTGCTCAAACTTTTCAACGAATGATGGACGCGGTCCTACGCGACCTTCCTTTTGTCTTCGTCTACCTCGACGACATGCTGGTAGCCAGCTTGTCTGAGGAAGAACACGAGCAGCACCTCACTATGGTTTTTCAGAGGCTAGAAGAGCACGGGCTAATAATCAGTCCAGCCAAATGCAAATTCGGCGTGTCACAAATTGATTTTTTAGGACACAAAGTCTCTCCGAAGGGGGCAGTTCCACTTCCAGACAAAGTTCACGCAATAGAAAGTTTCCCACGGCCACAAACGGTCAAATTGCTACAGGAATTTTTAGGGATGGTTAATTTTTACAACCGCTTCCTCCCCCACGCAGCTCAGCTCATGCCGCCCCTATATGACGCGCTCAAAAAAAAGAAAGCTTCCAACGCGGTCGAATGGACCCCGGAGCCCGAACGCGCTTTTGCCTGAAGTAAAAAGCGCCCTAGCTAACGCCACATTGTTAGTTCACCCAGATCCCTTGGCCCGCATCACGCTAACCACAGACGCTTCGGACCTAGCTATCGGGGCAGTTGTAGAACAACTTGTCAGCGGGGTCTGGCAACCTTTAGCATTCTTTAGCAAATCGCTAAACCAAACTGAGCGTAAATACAGCACTTTTGACAGAGAGCTGCTGGCGCTTCATTTATCCATCCGCCACTTCCAGTTCTGGCTAGAAGGGCGGAGTTTCACGGCTTTTGTAGACCATAAACCGCTCACCTTTGCTATGGCTAAAATTTCAGAACCATGGTCAGGCAGGCAACAAAGACAGCTAGCTGCGATTTCAGAGTTCACCACAGACATTCGACACGTGGCAGGCAAACTTAACGTAGTAGCAGACTGTCTCTCTCGCGCTGTGACACCACCAGAGCGTAGGGAGACAGATTATACTGCCTCAGCAGCAAAACTCTTCACTAACGCAGACACATACGCAGCACCTATCCACGCAGGGATAGATTATGCAGCCATGGCGGAGGAACAAAGCGGTGACGCGGACGTGTGCGCACTCCTGTCTGGACCAACAGGGTTAAGGCTGGAGAAAAAGGGTTTACGCGATGGCGTACCCCCCCTAATATGCAATGTTTCAACCGGCCGACCTCACCCGTTAGTAGCGGCTACATGGCGCTGCCGTATTTTCGACGCAATTCACTCCCTCGCGCACCCAGGTGTGCGCGCCTCGGTTAAAATGGTCGCCGAAAAGTTTGTGTGGCCAGGCCTGCGCAAAAACGTAAAAGAATGGGCAAAAACTTGCATTTCTTGTCAACGCGCCAAAATACACAGACACACAAAAGCCCCTCTGGAACCTTTTCCAATCCCTGCTAGAAGGTTCGACCACGTTCATGTCGACCTCGTGGGGCCACTACCCTCCTCCCAAGGTTTCACACACCTGTTAACAATGATAGACCGCACCACACGCTGGCCAGAGGCAGTCCCTCTAGCGGCAACCACAGCGGAGGAAGTCGCTCGCGTTTTTTTGACAAACTGGGTGGCACGTTTTGGCGTCCCATCGGACATCACGTCCGATAGGGGGCCTCAATTTGTCTCAGAGCTCTGGTCAGCCATGTCCAACAGCTTAGGGGCAACAATTCATCGCACCACCGCTTATCACCCTCAGGCTAATGGGTTATGCGAGCGTTTTCACAGGTCTTTAAAGGCTGCCCTCAGAGCCTCACTAATGGACACAAATTGGGTAAATAAACTTCCCTGGGTTTTATTGGGGTTGCGTGCTGCACCTAAAGAGGATCTAGACGCCTCTCCCGCAGAATTAGTCTTTGCACAACCTCTCAGGCTTCCAGGTGAATTTTTACCAGAGAACCCAGAACCAGGGCACCTTCCAGTCCCAAGGTTTTTAGGCAGCAACGGACCGGACTCTCTCCCCGGTTCAGCTCATCACTCCTTCCCACGGGTTTTTGTCCCTCAAGCTTTAAAAAACGCTGAGTTTGTTTTTGTTAAGCATGAAGCTTTAAAACCAACTTTCCGCCCAGCATACGATGGGCCATTCAGAGTGCTGGAACATGGTGATAAACACTTTGTGCTTGATTTTGGGGATAGAAAAGAAACAGTCAGCATTGACAGACTTAAACCTGCCTTCTTGTTGAAAGACGAGCCTGCACAGTTGGCGAGAGCACCTCGGCGGGGTAGACCCCCCAAGAGAAAAGACTCAGCCCCCCGGCAGGGAACAATTAACCTCTCTCCTTCCCACACTGCAGATTCCTCACAAGAAGGTCCCAGCAGGACGCCTAAACCAACCTACAGCAGTTTTGGGAGAAGATTAAAACCCAGACAGCACAGGGACTGATACAAACCACTCCACAATTATTCACTAATTGTGCTGCAACAGTTTAGGACGGACTTATGATTTTACTATGCTGTTATGATTACCACTGAACTCTCTTAGGAGCATGGCTGCTGGAAAGTTTCTTCCGTGACAAGAAATGTAACACTTAGTATGTCATAGTAACTATCTTAGACTGTGAACCTTTCTATTGTCTTTTCTTAGTTGTTTGGGGGGCCTGTGGTCTATATTAAGCATATATTCCATAACCTACATACGTTGAAGCATGTGGAAATGTTTAGTAATTACATATGTAAAGGACTTCACACCTCTGAAAGGACAAAGGCTCTCAGCCGCCGAGTGAAGAACAAAGACGTTCCCAGACACGGCAGAGAAGACCGGAGGAGTCACCCTCACCCCCTAAGGCGAGGAGAGGAAATACCAAGACAATGGGGGGATTAAGATAATGAGGGATGTCAGCCTTTGTTATGCATGTCTTTTGTTGTGTGCAAGTATAAAGCCAGTGAGCCGGAGACATTCTGTCTCTTATTTCCTTCTGCCACTCTGCACCAGATGAGACTTGTTAGGAGAGCTGATTATTAAACTTTGTTTAAAAATCAAATCACCTCTTCATTTCCAAGCTCTTCTACAGTTGCAAATTTATGAAAAAACCCACAAACTCACAAGATAAAAATGTAGCAAATTTAAAAGAAATTGCATGTTTATTAGAAGAAAGTTCTGGATTTAAGAGAATACTTAGCAACTTCACATGAAAAGTTGTATATTTTGACAAAAAAAAAATCAAAATTTATGTGAAAAAGTCACACATTTATGGAAAAAAAAGTTTAAAACTTACCAGAAAAATACTATATTTTTTTTTTAAAAAGTTGCAAGCTCAAGCAAAAAGTTACAAATGAGAAAGAGAAAAAAAACAAAAATGAGAAAGAGAAAAAAAACAAAAAAATAAACAAAGGCAAATTCTGGCCCAAAAATGTTGTGTTTACTTGTTGTGTTGGTGCCTGCTAGTGGCTGAGGGCACACATTGCATTTGTGTACTCTGCTTTCATAGCCTGAAACAGCTGTGAAAATAACCAAAACTGGACCAGTGGCTGGTTAGTTTTATTTCTGTTAAAGATTTAAAAACTGGGAAACCACCCTCGGTCTACACATGGAGGCATGACGTGCCTAAGTGGCATTTCCCAGAGTGAAATTTTGAGCCTGACAGCTCACTCAGCCCGAAGATTGGTCCCCAGGGGCACCCGCAGCAGGAAACACCTTGGGTTGTTGCTTTAGGCGCCTGAACAGATGCCGTTTCTGAGGTGGGGAAATGAGCAGAGACAGGAGAGATGTGGGATTATTTCTGAAACTGCCTGCTGGACGACTTGTCTGTGAGTCTCATAAATATAGTCAGAGTGGAGGCCCTGGGTCCGTCCAAATCTGATCATCGTCCTTATCACATTGTACCGCTGGCCTGCTGCAGAGAGGAAACCCAATCATTTGTGATTACTGCCAAAGGGATTAAATCTGACTCATTCAGGTGTCAAAGAGTCAAGCAGAAATCAAGTTTTTACATCTAAATCACGACTGCTGAAGAGATTTCAGTGTGAAACTGAAGTCAGTATACATATATATATATATATATACTATATATATACAGTATATATATATATATATACACACACACACACAATGGTGTGAAAAAGTGTTTGCCTCCTTCCTGAGTTCTCATTTTTATTGTATGTTTGTCACACTTTAATGTTTCAGATCATCAAACACATTTAAATATTACACAAAGATAACACAAGTAAACACAAAATGCAGTTTTTAAATGAAGGTGTTTATTATAAAGGGGAAAAAAAAATCCAAGCCTACATGGCTCTGTGTGAAAAAGTGTTTGTCCCCTAAACCTAATAATTGGTGGGCCACCCTTAGCAGCAACAACTGCAATCAAGCGTTTGCGATAACTGGCAATGAGTCTTGTACAGCGCTGTGGAGGAATTTTGGCCCGCTCAGCTTTGCGGAATTGTTGTAATTCAGCCACATTGGAGGGTTTTCAAGCATGAACCACCTTTTTAAGGTCATGCCACACCATTTCAATCGGATTCAGGTCAAGACTTTGATTAGGCCACTCCAAAGTCTTCATTTTGTTTTTCTTAAGCCATTCCGAGGTGGAATTGTTGGTGTGTTTTGGATCATTGTCCTGCTGCAGAACCCAAGTGTGCTTCAGCTTGAGGTCACAAACAGATGACCGGATATTCTCCTTCAGGATTTTTTGGTAGACAGTGTGGAGAGCGTGAAATGAAGAGGCTGAATTTATTTCTCAATTCAGGTTTATTAACAATCACGTGTCTCCAACATCTTCTCAAACAGAAAGAGAACTAACTTCCCACATCTCCCCTTTTTATACCCGGGACATCAGAGTACAGAATCACATTGTCATTCACTCCCCAGAGACAATACTCCTCTCTTCTCCACCTAAACCCTGGTGGTCAGGAAGTCTTCTCAGAGCCATTTCTAAAGACACATTTTACATCCTCCTGTCATCCCCAGGGGGTCCAGACTTATTGTTCCTTCTAAGACGTGAGGCAACAGTGATATACATATGCAGCCTAAGCATCTCAAAAGTAATATTCATATGCAGCTTAAGCATCTCAAATATGTGGGCCACATAACCCCCCCCCCCAAAAACGTCGAAGATGAAACAATACAACATAGTCTAGACAACATGATAAAATCACAACATCAGTCCATATGCTGTCTGGGCTTCAACCTTCTTCCGAACTTGCTGTAGGCGGGCTTCGCCGCTCCCGTGCCACCATCCTGCAGTGAATCTGCTATCTGAGGATGAGAACTGTTAGTCAATCCCTGAGAGGGCTCTGGGGCCTGTTCCCTGGGGGGTCTGCCGCGTCGAGGAGCCCTCGCCACTTGCACAGTTTCACCAGCCATCACAAAAGCAGGTTTAAGTCTGTCTATAGCAATTGTTTCCCTCCTGTCCCCTAAATCTAGCAAAAAATGCGTATCACCTGTTTCCAGCACTCTATATGGGCCGTCATAAGGTGGTCGCAGGGTTGGGTGCTGAGCCTCGTGCCTGACAAAAACAAACTCGGCGTTTTCTAAAGATTTAGGTAAAAAAACACGCGGAAAAGTGTGATGAACGGGGCCCAGAAGCATGTCCGCTCCCGTGTCGTTCAGTGACCGCTGAGCAGGGGGACGGCCTGGTGCCGGGTTATCGGGAAGAAATTCCCCTGGCAGACGGAGTGGTTGTGCAAACACCAACTCAGCAGGGGAGGCTTTTAAGTCCTCTTTAGGTGCAGAACGCAACCTTAATAAAACCCATGGTGGTCTGTTTACCCAATTTGCATCCGTCAGCGACGCTCTGAGGGCTGCTTTCAATGACCTATGAAAACGCTCGCATAAACCATTAGCCTGGGGGTGGTACGCGGTAGTGCGGTGGATTGTTATCCCCAGGCTGTGGGCCATCGCTGACCAAAGCTCAAAAACAAATTGAGGCCCCCTGTCGGACGTAATATCCGACGGGACCCCAAAATGCGCTACCCAAGCCGTTAAAAATGCGCGGGCCACCTCTGCGGCTGTGGTTGATGCCAGTGGAACCACTTCAGGCCAACGCGTGGTGCGGTCCACCATTGTCAAAAGATGCGTGCACCCCTGCAACGAGGGTAGGGGGCCTACGAGGTCGACATGCACATGGTCGAACCTCTTGGCCGGGATGTGAAACGGCTCTAAGGGGGCTTTTGTGTGTTTGTGTATTTTGGCCCGCTGGCAAGCCATGCAGGCTCTTGCCCACTCCTTAACGTGCTTGCGCAGGCTCGGCCAAACAAACTTCTCTCCTACCATTTTTACCGACGCGCGCACCCCCGGGTGCGCCAGAGAGTGAATCAAGTCAAAAACACGGCAGCGCCACGCGGCCGGCACTACCGGACGCGGTCGTCCTGTAGAGACATCGCAGATTAGGGGGGGGCATACCATCTTGCAGCCTCCTGCTCTCCAGCCTTAACCCTGTTGGTCCAGACTGGAGCGCGCACACGTCCGCGTCGCTACCTTGATCCGCAGCCATGGCTGCGTAATCTATCCCCACATGGACTGGGGCCGCGTACGCTTCCGCGCTGCTATTTTGCTCTGCGGCCGCGGTAGTATAATTTACCTCCGCGCGGACTGGAGCGGTTACGGTGCGAGAGAGGCAGTCTGCCACCACATTAAGTTTACCCGCTACGTGTTGAATATCAGTAGTAAATTCTGAAATTGCAGCCAGCTGCCTCTGCTGCCGGCCCGACCATGGTTCCGAAACTTTGGCCATCGCAAAAGTGAGCAGTTTGTGGTCGACAAACGCGGTGAAACGCCGACCTTCCAGCCAGAACTGGAAGTAACGAATGGCTAAGCGGAGCGCTAACAACTCCCTGTCGAACGCGCTGTGTTTTAGCTCGGCCTCGCGCAAGGTCCTGCTGAAAAAGGCCAGCGGCTGCCAAGCCCCGGCAACCTGTTGCTCCACTACCGCCCCTATGGCCACGTCTGACGCATCAGTGGTGAGTGCTATTCGGGCCGTTGTGTCTGGGTGAGCCAACAATGCAGCGTCCACAAGGGCTTTTTTTACCTCCGAGAATGCGCGCTCCCGCTTCGGGGACCATTCGATCGCATTTGAGGGTTTTTGTTTTTTAAGCGCGGCATACAATGGTTGCATGAGCTGCGCTGCGCGGGGGAGGAAACGGTTATAAAAATTCACCATTCCCAAAAACTCCTGTAGTGCTTTGACCATTTGTGGCTGGGGAAAATCTGCTACCGCGCGCACTTTGTCCGGCAGCGGAACTGCTCCCTCTGGGGAGACGCGGTGCCCCAAAAAATCAATCTGCGCCACCCCGAACTGGCACTTCGCTGGGTTGATTATTAACCCGTGTTCCCCCAACCTCCGGAAAACTGCCGTGAGGTGCTTTTCGTGTTCTTCTTCGGACGTGCTGGCTACCAAAATGTCGTCCAGGTAGACGAACACAAAAGGGAGATCGCGTAACACCGCATCCATCATGCGCTGGAAAGTTTGCGCGGCGCCTTTAAGCCCAAACGGCATGTGCAAAAACTCAAAAAGTCCGAACGGAGTTATTACAGCTGTTTTGGGAATGTCCTCAACGCGTACTGGGACTTGATGATAACCGCGGACTAAGTCTATTTTAGAAAAAATGCGCGCCCCCGCCAGATGAACCGAAAAATCCTGAATATGGGGGATTGGGTAGCGGTCATTCAATTCAACTTTATTTATATAGCGCCATTTCACAACAACAGTCATCTCATAGCACTATCAACTGTAGGGGGGAACCCCCACAGTTGCAGAAAAACCCCAGCAATCGGGCGATCCCCTGTGAGCAAGCACTTGGCGACGGTGGAGAGGAAAAACTCCCTTTTAACAGGAAGAAACCTCCAGCAGAACCAGGCTCAGGGAGGGGCAGTCATCTGCTGCGACTGGCTGGGGGGTGAGGGGATAGAGAAGAAGAAAAGAACAGACATGTAGAGAGCAAACAGCACGATGGGGACTCAATCTATGGGAGAGAACAAACAGATGTTAATGACCAGCAAAAAAAAAATATTTCATAGAGAGTGAGGAAAGGAGTGAGGCCCAGTGCATTACTGGAGGTCCCCCGGCTGACTAAACCTATTAGCAGCATAACTAAGGGAGGGTTCAGAAACACATGATCCCTCCCTAATTGTAGGCTAAATCAAAAAGGTAGGTTTTAGCCCTATTCTTAAAAACAGAGATCGAGTCTGACTCCCGAATCCAGATTGGCAGCTGATTCCACAGGAGAGGAGCTTGATAACTGAAGGCTCTGCCTCCCATTGTACTTTTGGAGATTCTAGGTATTACAAGTAATCCTGCATTTTGGGAGCGTAGTGCTCTGTTAGGATAATACGGTAGTATCAGATCTTTTAAATAAAAAGGAGCATGATTGTTTAGAGCTTTGTAAGTAAGAAGAAGGATTTTAAACTTAATTCTAAACTCTATGGGAAGCCAATGAAGGGAGGCCAGAACCGGAGAGATATGATCTCTCTTTCTAGTACCTGTTAAAACTCTTTCTGCAGCATTTTGGATCAGCTGAAGACTTTTTAAAGATGTTTTAGGACAGCCTGATAATAAAGAATTACAATAATCTAATCTCGAGCTAACAAAAGCGTGGATCAGTTTCTCAGCATCACTCTGAGACAAGATACTCCTAATCTTGGCAATATTACGCAAATGATAGAAGGCAGTTTTAGAAACAAATTTAATATGTGAATTGAAGGACAAATCCTGATCAAAAATAACTCCAAGGTTCCTCACAGAGCTATTAAGAGAAAGAGTAACCGCATCCAAACTGAAAGTTTGATTTGGAAAGGAATTTCTAAGGTTTTTTGGACCAACAAGAATGACTTCAGTCTTATCTGAATTTAATAGCAGGAAATTACAAGTCATCCAAGCTTTGATTTCCTTAAGACAGCCTTCTAACTTGGCTAATTGATTACTATCATCTGGCTTCAGTGACAGGTATAATTGTGTGTCATCTGCATAACAATGAAAATGTATACAGTGCTTTCTAATAATGTTGCCTAACGGAAGCATATATAAACTAAAAAGAGTAGGGCCTAGCACAGATCCCTGTGGAACTCCATGACTAAGCTTTGAGTTGAAAGAAAACTCATTATTTACATGAACAAACTGGAACCTATCAGATAAATAAGATCTAAACCATTGCAACGAAGTTCCATTAAGTCCAACATAGTGTTCTAATCTATCAAGTAGAATATTATGATCGATAGTATCAAAAGCTGCACTAAGGTCTAAAAGGACAAGTACAGAAACTAGTCCATTATCAGATGCAATGAGGAGGTCGTTAGTGACCTTCGCTAAGGCTGTTTCAGTACTATGATGGATTCTAAACCCAGATTGAAACTCTTCAAGTAAACCATTTCCCTGCAGGTGGTCAAATAATTGCGTAGCAACAACTCTTTCTAAGATTTTTGAAATGAAAGGGAGATTAGAGATTGGTCTATAGTTAGCTAAAGCTCCTGGATCTAGCGTTGGTTTTTTGAGTAAGGGTTTAATTACAGCCGTTTTAAAAGCCTGCGGTACATGGCCTAAAGTTAATGAAGAATTGATTATATGAAGAATAAAGCTACCAATAAGTGGGAAGACTTCTTTAAATAACCTGGTAGGAATAGGGTCTAAAAGACAAGTTGAAGGTTTGGATGAGGAAACTATTTTGTCTAACTCACAAAGGTCGATTGGAGTAAACTCATCATGACAGACATCAATAGAAGGAGTTGTAGTAGCTACAGTATTTAAGTTAACTGTGGGAAGAATCTGATTGATTTTATCTCTGATGGATGAAATTTTATTATTGAAAAAGTTCATAAAGTCCTGACTAGTAAGCTCTAAGGGAATGCTAGGATTGACAGAGTCCTGACTCTTTGTCAACCTGGCTACAGTACTGAAAAGAAACCTGGGATTATTCTTGTTCTCTTCTATTAATGCAGAGTAATAACTCGTTCTAGCTTTTCTAAGAGATTTTTTATAAATTAAAAGATGATTTTTCCAAGCTAAATAGATTTCATCTAAATTAGTGGAGCGCCATTTTCTTTCTAATTGACAAGTCTTCTGTTTTAAGCTACGGGTTTCTGTGTTGAACCAAGGAGTTAGAAATCTCTGATTAGACTTTTTCTTTTTTAAGGGGGCCACCAAGTCTAGAGTCTGATGCAGAGAAGCTGAAACACTATCCACCATGTTATCAATTACAGAAGGAGCAAGCTGTCTATAGCTTATTTCCGTTGTGTTGACACATGGCATAGAGGAAACAATCTGCATAAATTTGGAAACAGCATCATCTGAGAGGCATCTACTGTAATAATATTTTTCTTTAGGAGCCAAATAGTCAGAAATAGTAAAATCAAAGGTTAATAGACAATGGTCTGACAGTACAGGGTTATGAGGAGACACTACAAGATTTTCTATTTATATGCCATATGTCAAAACAAGGTCCAATGTATGGTAGAGGTAATGAGTAGAATTTCCTACTTTCTGAGAAAACCCAATCAAATCTAATATTGAATTGAATGCCACCTTAAGGCAGTCACTATCTACATCCACATGTATATTAAAGTCCCCTACTATAATTATTCTATCAGATTTCAGCACTAAATCAGCTAAGAAATCAGCAAATTCGGATAAAAATTCTGAGTAGGTTGATGGGGGACGATAAACTATGGCAAATAAAATTGGGTTTAACCTAAAATTGCTAAAGTGCCCAATACTGAGGACCAGGCTGTCAAAGGAATTATAACATGTTTTTTGCTTTACATTAACTAGTAATTTGGAATGGTAAATTGTTGCTACTCCTCCTCCACGACCAGAACTTCTGGGATTTTGACAGTTTAAATAACCAGAGGGAGTTGATTCATTTAAACCAACATAATCCTCTTGTCCTAACCAAGTCTCTGTAAGGGAAATTAAATCAATCTGATGATCAATTAACAAATCATGGACTAACAGAGACTTGGGAGTTAGAGACCTAATATTTAATAAACCACATTTAATTTTTAAATATAATCGTGTCGGACTGTGTGTCCGACACGATCATCAGTAGCACGGGGGCCCCCCAGGGAACGGTGCTGGCTCCCTTCCTGTTCACTCTTTATACTGCGGACTTCTCACACAACACAACACACTGCCATCTACAGAAGTTCTCTGATGACTCTGCGATCGTTGGCCTCATCTCCAATGGAGATGAAGCTGAGTACAGAGGGCTTATCCAGGACTTCGTGGACTGGTGCCATCGGAACTGCCTCCAGATCAACGCGAGGAAAACTAAGGAGCTGGTGGTGGACTGCCGCAGGCATGGGCAGCCCCTCACAGTACCAGTAAATATACAGGGAACAGACATCGAGATGGTGACATCCTATAAGTACCTGGGTATTCATCTGAACAATAAACTAGACTGGTCACACAATACTGATGCACTCTACAAGAAGGGACAGCGCAGGCTGTTCCTGCTGAGGAGACTCAGGTCTTTTGGTGTACAAGGGGCGCTGCTGAAGTCATTCTATGACACGGTGGTGGCATCAGCCATCACTTTTGGAGTGGTCTGCTGGGGCAGTGGCATTACTGCAGCCGATAGGAAGAGACTGAACAAACTGATTAAGAAAGCTAGCTCTGTCCTGGGGCAGCGCCTTGATCCGATGGAGGAGATAGGAGAGAGAAGGACGGTGGCTAAACTGTCATCTCTGCTGGAGTCCGAGTTCCACCCTATGCAGGACATACTGAATGCACTGAGGAGCTCATTTAGCAGCAGACTACATCATCCCAGGTGCACAACCGAGAGGTTTCGTAGGTCCTTCCTACCAACGGCTGTCAGACTGTACAACCTAAGCAGGGCTGCTCGCAGAGATAGCAAAAAGACGTAACAAACTAATAGTTTTTTGAATGCAAAAGATGCAATAGACTTACACAATGGTCCCCTCCGGCATACAACTAGGAACATACCGGTCGCTATGGAGGGTGAGAATATGTATGGGCACATAATCATACCATGTAGGATAACTAAGTAGACGGTTATGCTGTTTCATTCCATCTAGCAACAATGCTCTGCACTGTGTGTGTTTATATATTTGCATATTTATTCCATCTAGCTACAATGCTCAGCACTGGGTGTGTTTATATATTTATATATCTACATATTATTCCATCTAGCTACATTGCTCTGCACTGTGTGTGTTTATATACTTGCATATTTATTCCACCTAGCTGCAATGCTCCGTACTGTGGGTGTTTATATATTTACATATTTATTCCATCTAGCTACAATGCTCTGCACTGTGTGTTCATATATTCATATATTTATTCCATCCAGCTACAATGCTCTGCACTGTGTGTCTGTGTGTGTGTGTATATATATATATTTATAGTAATACGTACATATGTTTATTAGCTGCTCTTGCTTGCTTGTTTTTTTTCTTGCCTTCTGATTGTTGCTCTGAGTGTTGCTATCCCTGTGCTGTTGCAATCCTGGAATTTCCCCGTTGTGGGACTAATAAAGGCTTATCTTATCTTATCTTATCTTATCTTAAATTATGAGGAGGAACAGAGGCCAAATCATTCAATTTAGAGGCTTTATGTTTAATTTGAGTTTTACCAATATTTTGCTTTATCACTTTGGGATGCTTATACATTATATTTTTATTCACTTTGAAGGGAGCAGACAACGATTCTCTGATGGGGAAGACAGGGGCTAAGCTGAGGGGTGGCGGATGAAGAGGAGCTGCAGAGAGGCGTGTAAGACTGCGACTCTGCTTCCTGGTCCCAACTCTGAGTAGTCATGGTTTTGGAAATTTGGATAAAAAAGATGCCAGATTGTTAGATAAATGAGAAGCACCATCCAAAGTGGGATGAATGCTGTCTCGTCTCATAAGACCAGGTTTTCCCCAAAAAGAGCTCCAATTGTCAATGTAGCCCACGTCATTTTTAGGACACCACACAGACAGCCAGCGGTTCAAGGATGACGAGCGGCTAAACATGTCATCACTGGTCAGATTGGGGAGGGGCCCAGAGAATACTACAGTGGCTGACATCGTTTTTGCAAAGTCACACACCGATTCTATATTAAGTTTCGTGACTTCCGACTGCCGGAGACGGATGTCATTAATGCCGGCGTGAATAACAATTGTGGAATATTTACAGTTACTTTTAGCCAGCATTTTCAAATTTGACTCGATGTCGCCTGCTCTGGCCCCAGGAATGCATTGGACTATGGCCGCTGGAGTCTCTAGGTTCACGTTTCTGACTACAGAGTCGCCAATGATCAGAGTTTTTTCCTCAGCGGGTGTGTCGCTGAGCGGGGAAAAACGATTAGAAACGTGAACAGGTTGGTGGTGTACCGGGGCTTTGTGACTAGGCTTCCTTCTCACCGTCACCCACCCAGTCTCCTCGCTGCTGAGGAGAGCCGAGGGACCGCTGACAGTGGGACCTAAGCTAGCTAGCTCCGCTGCAGCTAATGGGCGTCCGTCAAGATTAACTGGCGCAGACGGTGTTTCAATGCAGCGGAGCCGGGATTCCAAATCAGACAACCTCGCCTCGAGCGCCTCAAAAAGACAACATTTATTACATTTACCGTTATCGCTAAAAGAGGCAGAGGTGTAGCTAAACATCTGACAGAGAGAGCACACCAGAGGAGGAGAGGAAAGAGAGCTAGTAGCCATAGCTAGTGGCTAGAGAGCAAACCACAAAGCAAACCACACAGGCAGACAGCAAAACAGGAAGTGACGATACGTTACCACAAGGAAGTGACGATCCCGACGTGCATGACGATGGTCATGCGCTGTGGCGTTGTTCAACCTGTGAAAATCACCGCAAGGTCGCCACGAGCCGTCAGCCTTAGGGACCATGTGGAGTGGGGAAGCCCATGGGCTATTGGAACGCCGAATGATGCCCAACTTTTCAAGGTTGGCGAACTCCTCGCGCGCTATGGTCAGTTTAGCTGCATCCAAGCGCCGAGCTTTTGCAAAAACGGGGGGACCAGCGGTAGTGATAAAGTGCTCCACCCCGTGTTTAGCAACGGCTGCTGAAAAAGTAGGAACCGTTAGTGCTGGAAACTGAGTGAGGAGTGTGTGAAACTTACCGCCTGCTGTGGCGACGTTGGCTTGTGCTGTGGGCGGGGACACTCAAGCTGCACAAGGGATAGAGTAAAACGAGAGTGCATTAACCAAGCGTCTATTGGGGAGATCAACCAACAACCCATGTGAGCACAGAAAATCAGCACCTAACATGTTGAAACTCACCGCCGCTATAATAAAAGTCCACTCATATGTGCGGCCGTGCAGGGACAGAAGTAGGGTCCTTTCACCGAAGGTCTTAATGCTCGAGCTGTTCGCCGCTGATGCTCCGTGACTCCCGGGGCCCGCCAACCGGTCAGCGTAGGTTGGCATGATGAAACTCACTTGGGAGCCTGTGTCCACGAAGAATTGCCTCCCAGAACGCGCATCCGTCAGGTAGAGCAGCTTGTTCTGTTCACCGAGGGCCACAGCTGCTACCGACTCCCGGTCCTGGAGTTTCCCAAGCTCTGGAACTGACACGGCGGTATACACTTGCGTGCCCTCTCTGCGAAGCGACGATGGTAAAAACAGAGGTCGTCTCCTCCGCGGTTTCGGGGCTTCGCCGCCGCCGTTGTTGGTGTATCTGCCTCCGTCGCCTCTGGTCCTTTGCTGTTCCCGGTCGTCGCGCCGAGATCTGCCGCTGCTGCGGTGGCCGTGTGCCATCCGCTGGCGTTGAGGATCCGCTGCGCCTCCTGGGCTAGCGCGCGGAAGTCCCGCTGGGTCACAAACTGGGAGCCCGCCAGGGTTGCCCTCGTCTGCGACGGTAGAGTTCTCAGGAAGATGTGAGTGAAGAGGAAATCATCGTTGTCTGAGCCTCTCAGCTTCAGCATGTCTTCCATCAGGTCAACAGGCGTGAGTGAAACGCTGGATGAGGGCAGCTTTCAACCCGCCGTATTTGTCGCCAGCGGGTGGGTGCTGCACCAGGCTCCGCACATGTCGAGCTGTGCGGCTGTCAAGTTTGGCGATGACGTGGTAGAACTTTGTGTCATCTGCTGTTATTCCCCCGAGAGTGAACTGGGCTTCAGCCAGGAGGAACCATGAGTCTGGGTTGTCCTGCCAGAATTCTGGTAGCTTGACTGAGACTCCGCTTGCCCGGCTGGTCCCTGGCGAGTCTGGTTCGGGGGAATCGTCTCTGCCCATTATACGTCTTAAGGTCACCAGTGTGGAGAGCGTGAAATGAAGAGGCTGAATTTATTTCTCAATTCAGGTTTATTAACAATCACGTGTCTCCAACATCTTCTCAAACAGAAAGAGAACTAATTTCCCACATCTCCCCTTTTTATACCTGGGACATCAGAGTACAGAATCACATTGTCATTCACTCCCCAGAGACAATACATCACGCCCCAGGTCCTCTCTTCTCCACCTAAACCCTGGTGGTCAGGAAGTCTTCTCAGAGCCATTTCTAAAGACACATTTCCCATCCTCCTGTCATCCCCAGGAGGTCCAGACTTATTGTTCCTTCTAAGACGTGAGGTAACAGTGATATACATATGCAGCCTAAGCATCTCAAAAGTAATATACATATGCAGCTTAAGCATCTCAAATATGTGGGCCACAGACAGCAGAATTCATGGTTCCATTTACCACAGCAAGTCTTCCAGGTCCTGAAGCAGCAAAACAGCCCCAGACCATCACACTACCACCACCACCATATTTTACTGTTGGTAAGATTTTCCTTTTCTGAAATGTTGTATTACTTTTACGCTGGATGTAATGGGACACACACCTTCCAAAAAGGTCAACTTTTTTCTCGTCAGTCCACAGAGTATTTTCCCAAAAGTTTTGGGGATCATCAAGATGTTTTCTGGCAAAACTGAGACAAGCCTTTATGTTATTTTTGCTCAGCAGTGGTTGTCGTCTTGTAACTCTGCCATGCTGGCCATTTTTGCCCAGTCTCTTTCTTATGGTGGAGTCATGAACACTGACCTTAACTGAGGCAAGTGAGGCCTGCAGTTCTTTGGATGTTGTTGTGGGGTCTTTTGTGACCTCTTGGATGAGTCATCGCTGTGCTCTTGAGGTAATTTTGATTGGCCAGCCACTCCTGGGAAGGTTCACCACTGTTCCATATTTTTGCCATTTGTGGATAATGGCTCTTACTGTGGTTCGCTGGAGTCCCAAAGCTTTAGAAATGGCTAGAAAATTGAACTCAGCTTTCCAAAGATGTGATAAACCACAGTTAATTTACGTTTTAACGGGGGGGAGGTCACTTTTTCACACAGGGCCATGTAACGGATCACGTCACCAGTGTAACGGATCTCGTCACAAGCGTAACGGTTCTTCTTTCTGGGGCACCCGTAAGCGGCCGTGATCGGGAACATCAAAACAAGTGTGTGTGCAGCATAGGGACCACGATGACACCAGACTGCTGTTTCCACAATTTATTTCTCCTGTTAGAGAAATAAAACAAAACTACATCACGTTCCGTCTGTACCTCGATCCCACACAGGCTCCCACAGCAAAGTAACACGATACTGTCGGGAAAGACTGACTACCGGAGCCTCAGAGGTTCAGAAAGAGCGGATGTGCGAAGTGCACTGCCAAAATAAAACACTCAAGTAAAATAAAATTCACAACAATATAAAGAAAAACATAACTGAGGAAAAGAAATACCTAAAGCACATTTTTGACTCCGTTACACCCACCCCACTGAATTTTACTGAACTTGAGCCATAGCTACACAGAATTCACTATAATACACAAAACACCCGGGGTTAGATAAAGAACACCATTTGACAGAGAGTCCCACACAAGGACGAAGTGGCATGAGAGCAGCGCTTATCTCTCAACCCAACCACTGGTAATGGAGTGCCTTGTACACCCCACCAAAAACCCCAACTATAAGTGTAGCAAATGCTCTTGAACAATAAAATAAAATAAAATAACCGAACATTAAAAAAAAAACAAAGCTAAGTCCACAAAAACATAGTCCACACATGTGACATTTAATCAGTCAGGGTCTGAAACATAGACCTACAAACAGCCTTAACATTAAACTTGTCACGAACCACATCTTGCCTGGACATTGTCTGCACTAGTCTATTAACAGGTTTAATCAGGCGACCAAATCTTGACCTGATTTGAGGTTGTGCATTCGGACGGTGACAATGTGCATGTGACGTCTGGTCAACAGTACAGCGAGCAAGGGGAGTGTCTGTCTGTCTCTCGGAGTCAGGAACAGAAACTAGTTGACTGTCAAGTGTTTGTCCACCATGAGTATCAGTAGCAGCTGTAGTCACAGGTCTAGAGTCAGAGGACATGGGATGATCTACACCTTGAGCAACAGGTGCAACTGACGAGTTCTGGGGGTCAGAGGACACACTTGTCACATCAGAAACGTCTACCTGTGACACAGATGGTTCAGTGAGCTGCGTGATCCAATGAGAAACAATAATTCATGGTGACTTTAATATCAACTGGTCTGATAAAAAAGACAAACAAAAACTGAAAAGCCTCATGACTAAATTTAATTACCAGCAAATCATCAAAGGACCCACCAGGATAACCAAACAATCCAGAACACTTATTGACATGGTATTTACTAATAAACCAGAACGAATAACCAGAACCTATAATCTTGTAACTGGTCTCTCAGATCATAACATGGTTCTTGCTGTCAGGAAACTTACTAAAAAGCGACTACAGTATTTTGGGGGAGTCGATATTGACAAATCAAATTTTATTATCCCCAAATCAAAAAATGAGGAGTTTGAACATTACTTAGAGAATCAAAATTGGGAGCAGCTCATGGCAACATGTGAAGTAGATGATTGTTGTAATTTTATAACTGCAACAATCACAAAGTCTATAGAAAAATTTTCAAAGCAAATTAAAAGTAGACAACAGAAGATTAGCCTACCATGGTTAAATAATGAAATAAGAAAACTTATGAAGAGGCGAGACTATGCACTGAAAACATCACTAACCTCCAAACTACAAAATGATCACCTTGTGTACAAAAGTTTAAGAAATAAAGTGGTACATGAGCTGCGAAAATCAAAAATATCTTATTACAATAAACTGATAGATCATGCAAAGGGTAACAACAGTTCCCTATGGAGGCATTTAAATAACTTAACTAATAAAAAAAATGATCAGAAGGGGGTAAAGGAACTTAGAATCAATGGCAAGACCGTCAGTGACAAGGCTACTTTGGCAAATGAATTTAATTCACACTTTGTGGGCTCTGTGGAAGACTTAACAAAAATTTTTGTGCTGCCAAATGTGCTCAACAACACAAATTCCATACTTCCAACAGATACTTTTCACATCGATGAGGTAAATGAGAAGTTAATTGCTGGTATTGTTAAAACACTGTCAAACTCAAAAACTAATGATATCTACAATATGAGCACCTCCTTTCTCAAAATGCACAGCAAAATATTAATCAAACCACTGACTCATCTCATTAATCTCTCCATTAGGTCTAGTACATTTCCATCTGGCTGGAAAAAAGCTGTCGTCATACCAGTTCATAAATCAGGCAGTAAAGACGATATATGCAATTACCGCCCAATCTCTATCTTACCAGTCCTATCTAAGGTTCTTGAAAAAGTTGTAGCTACACAGCTGATAGACTACTTACAAGACAGTCAACTTCTTCATCCACATCAATTTGGTTTTAGACCAGGATACTCAACAGAAACAGCAAATTGTTGCCTTATTGAAAACGTCAAACAGTCCTTGGACAGGGGTAATGTGGTAGGAGCTGTTTTTCTAGATCTCAAAAAGGCTTTCGATACTGTAAACCACAGTTTGCTTTTATCCAAAATGGTATCTTTTAACTTCTCCCCAAATACATTAGAATGGTTTGCATCTTATCTCCAGAATAGAGAACAGTGTGTAAAAGTTCACCAGGATAAATCCTCATTTTTAAACAACCGCATGGGTATCCCACAAGGGTCCATTCTTGGTCCTTTACTTTTCAGCATTTTTATTAATGACTTGCCGTTACACTGCTCAGCTGCAACATGCCAACTTTATGCAGATGATGCAGTTATTTACACAGCTGCCAAGACTCCAGCACAGGCTGCAGATGTACTGTCTACAAGTATGGTTGATGTCCAAGAGTGGCTCCTCAAGAACCATCTATTGCTGAACCTTCAGAAAACAGTCTCAATGTGCTTTTCAATCAAAAAATGTAACCTGCAACATTTTAAAGTTAATATACATGATCATGACATCAGTTTAGCTACAGAATTCAAATACCTTGGCATTGTACTAGATCCTCAACTCAAATTTAATCTTCATATAAAGAAAATTTCAAAAACAGTAAAAAAAATCTGAACTGCTTTAAATTAATTAGATATTACATACCTTACGAAGCAGCTGCACTGTATATGCATTCTATGGTTTTTTCTCATATATCATACTGTTTGACAGTCTGGGCTCAAGCAGCCCCTTCCACAATAAGACATATAGGTTCATTATATAATCAAACCCTAAAAATCTTGGACAAAAAGCCCATTAGGTGGCATCACTGTAATGTTTTAAAAAAATACAACCTATTGAGTTTTGAGAGCTTCATTGACCTCTGTCTTCTGAAATTAACGTTCAAATGTTTCCATAAATCAGCACCCGAGCCACTTGCTGGTTTCGTCCAAAGACAGGACAGCAGCAGAGCCACCAGGAGTTCTGTTAACAATAACTGTAAAATATTCCACCGCAGAACCACATTTGGACAAACAGCTTTCTCTATAAAGGGCAGTCACATCTGGAACACAATGCCAAATGAAATTAAAATAATAACGGACTTTAAAACATTCACTAAAAATGTTAAAAACTGGCTGAAAAATAAACAAGAATGTACTCATGTATGAATTATTTGTCTGCAAAGTGAGAGTGAATGAAGGGAAGGAATAAATGTGTTTGTTTATAGTGAGTGACGGAGGGAGGAAGGCCTGAAATAGGCAAATGTGAGTTATGTTATATGTGTTAAATGTGAGTCAGGCTGTTATATTTGTGTATTTATAATATTTATAATATTTATGTTAAATGTGAGTCAGGCTGTTATATTTGTGTATTTATAATATTTATAATTGTGTATTTATAATTTTTCTGCATTGATGTACAGTATGTGGTTATTGTGTATATTTTTTATCTTGATTCTTTTTTCTAAAGCCCATCCAGGGACAAGAGTTGCAAATTAGCTAATAGCTATACACTCTATGTGCAACACATCAGATTGATTGTCTTTGATTAATTGTCTATGTTTATTGCACTGTCCCTGTCAAATAAACTAATCTACTACTACTACTCAACAGTTCTCCTTTCAGAGTCAACAGGTTCTGGATCAACTAATGGTTCACGTGTTTCTCCACATGTGGAGGGTCACATTTGGTAACATCACAATGTGCTGTTCGATCAGTAGGAGAAGTCTGGTTGTCATTGGTCATATTCACAATACCAGCAGACATTAATTTAGTGACTATAGACTCACCAATTTGAGCACCAAGCTGCCCCACCATGTCTGTAAAATTTTCAATGGCACCGACATTACTGCAGGGTGTGGAAACATGAGGACCCCCACTTATGAACTCACCAACAGGAATACAATCTGGGCTCTGACCTAACCCTGTATCCCCACCACTGTTCATAAATTTTGAATTTCCCACATCTCTACTAATAGTAATGTCACTGCGCCAAATACCTCTTCCTTTTGGCAAAACCGGTGTTGTATAATTATCCATGTCTCTTTTTTTTTTTTGAACTATTTTACACAGTGAAATTTTCTTGCATTGTGACTAACTCCAAAATAAAGTGGCATATAACAGTTAAAATGTATTTTAACAGTCCTGTATATGCCTGACCACATATACGTCCCAGCGTAGACCCAGTATGGCGATGCAGCA
This sequence comes from Pholidichthys leucotaenia, assembly GCA_020510985.1. Taxonomy (NCBI): domain Eukaryota; kingdom Metazoa; phylum Chordata; class Actinopteri; order Cichliformes; family Pholidichthyidae; genus Pholidichthys; species Pholidichthys leucotaenia. The sequence continues at coordinate 324,062,986 of CM035836.1, read as the reverse complement.
TCCACGGTGACCGGCGTCCAGCTGATCTGAAGATCCAAGGGTCAACGGCACCAGTGTAACGGATCACGTCACCAGTGTAACGGATCTCGTCACAAGCGTAACGGTTGTTCTTTCTGGGGCACCCTTAAGCGGCCGTGATCGGGAACATCAAAACAAGTGTGTGTGCAGCATAGGGACCACGATGACACCAGACTGCTGTTTCCACAATTTATTTCTCCTGTTAGAGAAATAAAACAAAACTACATCACGTTCCGGCTGTACCTCAATCCCACACAGGCTCCCACAGCAAAGCAACGCGATACTGTCGGGAAAGACTGACTACCGGAGCCTCAGAGGTTCAGAAAGAGCGGATGTGCGAAGTGCACTGCCAAAATAAAACACTCAAGTAAAATAAAATTCACAACAATATAAAGAAAAACATAACTGAGGAAAAGAAATACCTAAAGCACATTTTTGACTCCGTTACAGCCATGTAGGTTTGGAATTTTTTTAACCCTTAATAATAAACACCTTCAAATAAAAACTGCCTTTTGTGTTTACTTGTGTTATCTTTGTCTAATATTTAAATGTGTTTGATGATCAGAAACATTTAAGTGTGACAAACATACAAAAAAATGAGAAATCAGGAAGGGGCAAACACTTTTTCACACCACTGTGCATATACATATATATACTGTATGTCTATATAAATCTAGAACATCATGAAAATTTTTATTTGTATTTCATAATTTCATTCCAGAAGTAAACTTTTATATATCTTATATTCCTTAAGAGTAGCAGCTCGTAGGTGATTCCACTGCAAATTACTCGTGAACAGACACACACCTACATTTGCGAGGACCCCGAGTCTTTAGCTCTCTCTTCTTCTTCCGCTTAATCCTTTTCTAGTCGCGGTGGGGCTGGAGCCTATCCCAGCATCTTTGAGTGAGAGGCAGGGTACTTTAGCTCCACAGACATTAAATGCAACTCTTGCAACGCCCCAAGACAACATCACTATGCTGACCAACATGCTATTCAAGACAGCACTACACCAGCTTCACTCAGCATGATAAAATCTCACAAAGAAAAGTTGATGACACATACTAACCCCAGCACCAACAATGTACCGGACCAAACTGGACACAAAAATGCCAAAATAATTAAATCAAATTAAAAGGAATACATTGCAATGGGTCATAAGTATTTATAAAAGTGTCCTATTTGTTGACTTTATGTTACTTGGTCCTGTTTGATATGATTTAATGCGTTATTTAGGAGTTGTGTGTCTCGTTAGTTACTACAAGAATGGCCATTTGTCATTAAATATTAAAATAAAAATGATTTAATTGATTTTTTTAGGGTGCTTGATGGGCTTTCAGTGTTCCATAAATATGATTTAATTCATTATTTGGGCATTTGGTGTCTCGTTTGGTGCTGTTTGTTATTTAGTTAAACTGAGCACAAATGAAAAATACTTTCCACAATCATATAAAGAGTTGAAAATAACAGCATACAGGTATAAATGCATACAGGAGAGAAATAGATTTTAACTCACCGGTCACCGTGTCTTTACATGGATCTGGATAAATTCTTTATGTCATCAAATCCAGTTGTTATTCAGTGGCTGCAAAATGCAAGACTAAGGCTAACATTGCTAAGCTGGTTAGCCAGTCCACTCATCCAGGTATCCTGAGCACCATCCTGCTGCATCCCAACTTCCTAATAACGTCCAGTTTAGGGGAAGGCCTTGGGCTGTTTTTTATCTGAAGCTGGTGTTCAAATTGTATTTGTCCAGAACTTGTTAGCAAGTAAATTCTGCAGGACATGTCTTCCCTGCTCACTAGTAGTAATCAGCGTCACTGAAATGCATCAATACGATGACATTGTCAAGAGACTGACTGTGAGTGCTTAAAGTCTCACCTCCTTCATTTCTTTTTTCTTCAATGCAAGGAGATTTGAATTTCCCATAGCTACAAATATAAACTGATTTCTGATTGGCTAAATAATTTCCGAAAGCATACTCGCCTCCTTCCATTTTACATAGTAACACAAACTAATTTCTGATTGGCTGATTAATGTTCCAACAGTGGTAAGCCCATTTTTTTCCTTCCGACGACTACATCCATCCATCCATCTTCTTCCACTTAATCCTTTTAGGGTCGCGGGGGGCTGGAGCCTATCCCAGCATCTTTGGGCGAGAGGCAGGGTACACTCTGGACAGATCGCCAGTCCATCGCAGGGCCAAAACCGAGACTACATGTTACACAATAATATACATATAATATAAAATACATTTATTATCAATCAATCAATCAACTTTATTTATAAAGCAGTTTAAAAGCAACACTCGCTATACAAAGTGCTGTACAGCAAGAGAACATAAAAGCAGGGCACTAACACAAAGGGCGCTAACACAAGAACCACAGTAAAAAAAATAAATAAATTCATAAATAAAATAAAAAGTAAAATAAATAAAAATCCATTTCATTCAATAAAATCAATGTCTCATACTGGGTCGAAGGCCAGGGAGTAAAAATGTGTTTTAAGACGTGTTTTAAAAATGGACAGTGAAGGTGCTTGTCTAATGTCCAGGGGTAAATCATTCCATAACCTGGGGGCCATGATCGAAAAGGCTCTGTCCCCTCTGAGCTTGCGCCTCACCTTTGGCACCTCCAAAAGCAGCTGTTCAGCTGACCTAAGGGACCGGGTGGGAGCATAGGGATGCAGAAGCTCAGAGAGGTATGGTGGCGCAAGACCATTCAAGGATTTAAAAACAAATAAAAGAATTTTAAAATGAACTCTAAAATACACGGACAGCCAGTGGAGTGAAGCTAAGATAGGTGTGATGTGATCTCTTCCACGTGTACCTGTTAAAAGACGAGCAGCGGCGTTTTGAACCAGCTGCAGACGGGAAAGAGATGACTGGCTGACACCGGCGTAAAGTGCGTTACAGTAATCCAGCCGAGAGGAAATAAAAGCATGGATTACTGTTTCCAAGTGTGGTCTAGACAGAATGGGTTTTACTTTTGCTAAATGCCTTAGATGAAAGAAGCTGGATTTTACCACAGAAGGAATCTGCGTGTCTAATTTAAAATCATTGTCCATGATAAAACCAAGGTTCCTAGCTGTGGACTTAACATAAGGAGTAAGGGGGCCCAAGTATACAGGAAGGGACTCACAGGGGCGACTAGGTCCAAACACCATCACTTCGGTCTTCTTATCATTAAAATTTAGCAAGTTTAGGGCCATCCAAGATTTTATGTCTTCAATGCATGCCAGGAGTGAGTTTACTGATGAGGCAGCTTTTTGTTTTAGAGGGACATAAATCTGACAGTCATCAGCATACAGGTGGAAAGAGATACCATGCTTTTTAAAAATGGAACCCAGTGGACGTATGTACAGAGAAAAAAGCATGGGCCCTAGAATTGACCCCTGTGGGACCCCGTAAGGCAGAGGAGCAGAAGAGGATTCAAACCCAGACATGCTAACTTTAAAAGTCCTGTCTGCCAGATAGGACCTAAACCAGTTGAGAGCAGTGCCACAAATGCCCACTAGGTGCTGCAAACGGGAAATTAAAACATGATGGTCCACTGTGTCAAAGGCAGCAGTTAAATCAAGCAGCACAAGAACAGCATATTCACCTGAATCACGTGCCAAGAGAATATCGTTAAAAACTCTTAACAAGGCTGTCTCTGTGCTATGAAGAGCTTTGAAACCAGATTGAAAAATCTCCAAAATACCGTGTTCATCCAGAAAACATTTCAGCTGCATATAGACAATTTTCTCTAAAATTTTTGAGAGAAATGGCAGCTTGGAAATAGGCCTAAAATTTGCCAACATGGTATGATCGAGACCAGATTTCTTAATCAAGGGCTGTACTACTGCATGTTTAAAATTTGCAGGAACCACACCAGATGACAGGCTGCTGTTCAAGATGGCGAGAACTGACTGGCCTATACTGGGAAGCACCTCTTTAAAAAGTCTAGGAGGGACAGGATCACAGGGAGACCTTGAGGGCTTAATGTGGGTAACCACATCCTCTAAAAATGACAGAGTCACAGGTTCAAACTGATTAAAAACAGCAGAACAAGGGGCAGAGACAGAGGGATCAGAGGCAGGAGCTGAGATGAAAGCTCTGGTGGTGGCCACCTTGTCAATAAAAAAGTTCATAAAATCATTGCATAACTCAGAGGAGGCCTCCAAACAGTCAGTCTGTGGGGTATTAAGAACAGAGTCAATAGTGTTAAATAAAACACGATGATTATGACAATGAGATAAAACAATATTAGCAAAATATTTGCGTTTTTCCTGCTTGACAGTATTTTGATACTGACGGCAGCAGTCTTTTAAAATTTGGAGTGACACCTGCAGTTTGCCTTTCTTCCATCTGCGTTCAGCTCTGCGCCACTCCTGTCTGACTGCGTGAGTTCTGTCATTGAACCACGGCTCAAGTTTGGATCGAGGCTGCTTGGTTTTCAGTGGAGCCACAGAGTCCAAGATGGTTTGGCAGGAGGAGTGAAACCAGGAGCTGAGTTCCTCCACAGATGAGATGGAACCAGGAGGGACACAGAGCTGGTCAAAGGCAGCAGAGAACCGACCGGCAGTGGAAGGGTTAAAAATCCGGCAGCACTGAGCGGGAGTGCGAGTTTTAGCTGCAGCACGTGACAGATCAGCCTCAAATAGTACAGGCATATGGTCGGACAATACAGTGTCACAGATTTCTAAATTAAAAACAGACAGGCCATACGAGAGGACAAGATCTAACGTGTGTCCATGCTCATGTGTAGCGCCACCAGTCATGGACTGCACCAAATTTAGAGAATCAATGAAATTTAAAAAGTCTTTCACCAGCAGCTTATCAGGACAACACACATGTATGTTAAAATCTCCAACAATAACATGATCATAATTTGTAACAATACCAGCCAAGAAAATGGCAAAGTCATTTAAAAAGTCCTTATTGTATTTGGGTGGTCTGTATATGACAGCACACAGTACAGGGTTTATTCGACCCACCTCAAAGAAAGTCAGTTCAAAGCTGGAGAATGGAGAAGGTAAAACACACTGTTTACATTTATAGTCATTTTTGTAAACAGTTGCCGTTCCTCCTCCTCGTCCTGTTGTCCGCGGGGAATTAAAATACCAATAACCTGGGGGTAAAACTTCGGACAGAGCAGAGAGTTCTCCCACAGTCTGCCAGGTCTCCGCAACGGAAAAGAAATCCAGTTTCCGGGAGCTGATGAAATCCTTCAGAATGTAAGTTTTATTTGCCAGCAATCTGGCATTTACCAGGCCAATCCTGGCTGGAGCTGCAGCTGGAGCTGGAGCTTGGGCCTCAGCAGAACAGGAAACGTGCTGCAGCGGTCTCAGGTGCCAGAGATTTACCCCACGCTGGCGGGGCAGGGGAGAGTAGCAGCGCCGGGGCCGGATCACCTCACCAAGGCCAGTCACAGGGACCAGGCAGGCATCAGCAGGATCCAGGGAACGCCAGGACACAGAAACCCGGGGACATAATCCACCCAGAATCCAGGGAACAGAGAAGGAATGTGCCAGGCGGGCCTTCAGTTTCACCAGCCGACTGCTGCATTTCCCACAGCGACGGTGAGGTCTCCACCTCCGCCTTTGCTCGGAGAGAGGGGCTGAGGCCCGATACAGGTAAGGCGGGATATCTGACAGGAGCGGAGGCTTCTGTCCACCATAATCAGACAAAATAAGATCCTCGGCAGAAAGTCTAAGATCCAACAATGTTTGGCGGTCGTACACAAGTAAGGACTTGATTTCTTGAATGCCAAGGGTTAAAAACAGTAAAAAAACAAGCAAAGTTGTCAAAGACAGATGGTCAACCCCATACACTGACGCCATCTTGTCAATTATCACAATGTATTGATCGTTTCTTCTTTTTCTTCTAAAATTTCTGAGGGAGCACATTCCTTGCCTCCTTCTACAAGCTGCCACTGTTCCTTAAAAGTAAAGGGAAATATTTTAAGCCTTCATTTCTGTTTTGATGACTGTGATTGATAGCTTATGAAGTCGGAAGAATATCTCAAATTATTAGAATATTTCATTTGGAGTTTGGATAAATTACTAGTCAAAAATATAAACACTGCCCATTTCTCTGACAAGTTCAGTACAGAAAACCATGGGTCAGACTACTGACTTAACAGTTGTCTTGAAGGCAGTCATTGACACACTCCACTAGTCATCGCTAAAATTGCTGGCTGTTCAGAGTACTGACCAAAGCATATTATTAACGGAAAGTTGGCAGGACCAAAAAAAGTGTCGTAAAAAAAGATGCATAAGCAGTAGGTATGACAGTAGCCTCAAGAGTATTGTCAAGAAAACTAGATTCAAAAACTTAGGGAGATTCACAAGCAGTGGACTGTGTAGACTGAGCCACTCCTGAGCCAGATACAATGTTAAAAGAGTATTTTGACTAGGCTGAAGACAACAATAACTGTCTAAAGTCTTCTATGTTGGTGAAGGCAAACTTTGTATTTCATTTGGAAATCGAGGTCCTAGAGTTTTGAGGAAAGGATGTGATTCACAGAATACACAAAGCGTTTATAGTCCAGATGTCATGATTTCCCTGTGCGCTTTTACACAGCGCACAAAGGAAAGGAGAAAACCCACTCGCAGGAGTATGTTGTGTGTTTTATTAACAGTTGATGAATAAACAGTTCAGAATAGCAGATGGGTATGAACAGGATAAACAAGGAAGTCAGCAAGGATGCTCTACAAACACTGGTGAGTAGACAAAGGGAAATATGTCCCAAGGCATAGGCAGACGGGACTGCTGTGGAAGAACAAATACGGAGTCCGGGGAAAGAAACGCCAGGCGAGACTGGATGGCAGAGGCGGAACAGTTTGTAATCACACGTGTCCAACTCCGCCGGACGTGTCCGGCAGAGTTGGATCCTCTCCGGCGACCCTGGAAGAAGACTCAGACAGAGAGCAAAGAGAGGAGAGGTCAGGGTCGCAAGCAGGAGCCTGGCGAGGTGAGTTCAGGTGCAGCCACCTGCTGCACCTGGCTCTCCTCACCACGAACCAGGCAAGAATGCTCTAGAACAGAGAAGAGAAATACAAAAGAGAGCACTCTTCTGAGCTCGAGCTCCACCGCCATCCAGGACTCTGATGATCCGGGCGATGTATTCTCGGGCTCGGCCCACTGGAGGTTCAGTTCGGGTGTAGACACTGCTGCGGCAGCCTCTGCAGCTGGCGTGGTGGTCATAGCTGCCCTGGTGCCCCCAGGTGAAGATTCCAATGCTGGTGACTCGTCCAGCATGGCGGCTGAGGGCTGCCTCACCGCTGGCCCCGGAACAGGATCCTCTGAGGCCTCTGGGTCCTCCATCGTCCAATGGTTCTGTCCTGGGGCCAGTGGACATACAGAGGGAAAAGGAGGAGACACGGAGAGGATAGGGAAAAAGTCAATAGCTGCAACTGGAGGGGAGGACCCAGCAGACTGCAGAAACTGGGCCTCCCCCTCGGGAGACAGACGAGGTTTATCATAGTTACAGTGAATGGAATGAAAAAACACTTGCCTGCCCTCCCGGTCTCTGATGTTAACAGCTGCAGGAGGTAGGCAATCATCTCTCTCCGTGCCCATGGCAGATGCAGGCCTGCTAGAGGGGTATGGAGGATCCATTCCCATGGCAACGGAGGTGGGCGTAGCTGGAGGAGGCCGGGATGAACTCTTGACAGCAGGAGCAGTCTGACAAGACGAGGGGGAAACGGCTGTCGAAGAGGGGGGCTTCCTCTGGTGCTTGGACGCAGAATGACTCTGATTCTGGTGAGCTGGAGACATGCGGGCTGATGCAGGAGAAGCGGGAGAAGAATCGGCTGCAGGCTGATGAGCACGTCCTCGCTTGGGCTGCGTGGGGAACGGCGCTCTCTTCAAACCAGGAAAGGCCTGTTGGAGTATGTAAACTGAGGAAATCAGCTCTGTGTATTGTGGGTAATTCTATAGTCCAGGATGCGCCTCCAGAATACCCACTGCTGAATCCAGGAAGCTCCATTTCACCTTCGGGCCGTGGGCCTTGAAGGCTTCGTCCACAAAATCCTGGATATCAGCCGCTGCCCATTCCTCTGCCACCGTAGGATGCCCCGCCATTTGTCTGCTTCGACCAGTGTGGGCACGGCGCGCCAAAGACATCATCCTCCAGAACCAGGTAAGGGAAAAATAGGCACACAAAAAATGAAAAGGGAAAAATTATGCACAACTACTCCGCTGGGTTTTAGGCTGGCCAGATGATTTCTGTCATGATTTCCCCATGCACTTTTACGCAGTGCACAGAGGAAAGGAGAAAACCCACTTGCAGGAGTATGTTGTGCGTTTTATTAACAGGTGATGAATAAACAGTTCAGAATAGCAGATGGGTATGAATAGGATAAACAAGGAAGTCCTCAAGGACGCTCTACAAACACTGGTGAGTAGACAAAGGGAAATACGTCCAACGGCATAGGCAGACGGGACTGCTGCGAAGGAACAGATTAGGAGTCCAAGGAAAGAACCGCCAGGCGAGACTGGACGGCAGGGGCGGAACAGTTTGTACTCACACAGGCTGGAACAGTCCGAGTAGATCCAAATGTAAATCCGGGAGAAACAAAACCAACCAGTTGCAGATAATCACGCCACCCAGTGTGATGCGGTACCAAGGAACAGGCAGGGCATCTAGACATAAGTGACGTAATGCTAACACAGAGAGGAACTAACCCAATGTAGAACAATGATCCTGCAGTCTCTTCTAGCAGAGGCAGGGCTAAATAATGCCAAGCCTAATAAGGAAAGAGGATGCCAGTGTGTGTAATGAGAGTGAGTGAGTAGAATGAGGGGGCAGCACCAAGTAGAAACAGGTGTGTGAAAAAAGTCTGCCAGCATGAAAGTGAGGATGAATGGGTGTGTGTGTGTGTATGTGTGCGAGGGAGTGTATGAGTGTAAGAATGAGAGAAAACATGTATATATGTGTGTGTGCATGCGTGAACAGAGGAGTAACAGAGATAATGATATACAGCTGATAAGACTGGCAGGAGAGGGAGGCACGGCCGAGCTGTCAGGGAGCCGAGCAGACCCCAGAGGTTCCCTGAGAGCGCCTGATGGAAAATAAGACATAAAAGTACACAAAAGAGTGAACAGCCACCGCGTCACAGAACTGGGCCTGAACATCCGGCCCAGTTCATGACACCAGTGTTTAATATCCAGTGTGACGGCACCCAGATCATGTAAGACTGTGATTATTTCACACACATACTGTACATGTTACACACATGGACAAAATTGTTGGTACCCCTCTGTTAATGAAAGAAAAACCCACAATGGTCACAGAAATAACTTCTGACAAAAGTGGTAATAAATAAAAATTCTATGAAAATTAACCAATGAAAATCAGACAATGCTTTTGAATTGTGGTTCAACAGAATTATTTTAAAAAAATAACTCATGAAACAGGCCTGGACAAAAATGATGGTACCCTTAACTTAATATTTTGTTGCACAACCTTTTGAGGCAATCACTGCAATCAAACAATTTCTGTAACTGTCAATGAGACTTCTGCACCTCTCAGCAGGTATTTTGGCCCACTCCTCATGAGCAAACTGCTCCAGTTGTCTCAGGTTTGAGGGGTGCCTTCTCCAGACAGCATGTTTCAGCTCCTTCCACAGATGTTAAATAGGATTTAGATCAGGGCTCATAGAAGGCCACTTTAGAATAGTCCAGTGTTTCCCTCTTAGCCATTCTCGAGTGTTTTTAGCTGTGTGTTTTGGGTCATTATCCTGTTGCAAGACCCATGACCTGCAACTGAGACCAAGCTGTCTGACACTGGGCAGCACATTTCTCTCTAGAATACCTTGATAGTCTTGAGATTTCATTGTACCCTGCACAGATTCAAGACACCCTGTGCTAGATGCAGCAAAGCAGCCCCAGAACATAACAGAATTTCCTCCATGTTTCACAGTAGGGACAGTGTTCTTTTCTTGTTATGCTTCATTTTTGCGTCTTTGAACATAGAGCTGATGTGCCTTGCCAAAAAGTTGCAGTTTTGTCTCGTCTGTCCATAGGACATTTTCCCAGAAGCTTTGTGTCTTGTCAACATGCAGTTTGGCAAATTCCAGTCTGGCTTTTTTATGATTTGTTTTCAACAGTGGTGTCCTCCTTGGTCGTCTCCCATGAAGTCCACTTTGGCTCAAACAACAACGGATGGTGCGATCTGACACTGATGTACCTTGACCTTGGAGTTCACCATGAATGTGTTTAGAGGTTGTTCTGGGCTCTTTTGTTACCATTCGTATTATCCATCTCCTCCTGCGGCCACATCCAGGGAGGTTGGATACAGTCCCATGGATCTTAAATTTCTGAATAATAGGTTCAGGTTCAGGTTCAGGTTACTTTATTTGTACCCGTAGGTAGATTTGTTTTGCAGTCTGGTGACATCCATATTTACAAGCCACAATTACATTCAACATAAACACAAACACAGGCACACATGAAGCTGACTATAAACATGATAAAAATACTCAAGGCTCCATCAATCAGGATATAAAGACAAAGAGATGAGAGAAAAACCAGAGATAAGAGAGAAGGGTCATATTAAAAAGACTAGTCAAAGAGGTTAAAAACTCAAAGGTCTAAAACCCAATAAAAGATTTAGAACCCAAATAAAATCCTACAAAAATAAGTAAATATAAAATGGAGTTAATAAATAGGTACCTAAATTATGTGCAATATATTGTTACAACTTGTTCAACTCTTTGACAGCAGCAGGAACAAAGCTGTTTTTGTAGCGCTGGGTTTTACTTTTTGGGACAGCAAACCTCCGTCTTGAGGGAAGAAGCTGAAAGTTGCGGTGCAAAGGGTGGGAGTCATCATTTAAAATGGAGGTAGCCATCCTCTGTACCTGTCTGGTGTGCAAGGATGTCAGGCTCAGCTGTGACTCACCAAGCAAACGACTGGACTATCTAACTACCTGATCCAAGGATTTCCTCTGTTTCAGTTTTATCTGACCAAACCATGACACTAAAGAAAAGGATAAAACAGATTCAATAAAAGCCCGATTGTCATGGCGGCCGCTGGGCCGTCATCAGCTCCAGCTGCGCACACACCTGCTGCCAATAACCAGCAGGCTTTAAAAGCCGGTGTCACTGACTGCTCTGCACGGAGTCGGCTGTCGTCTTCACCACGCAACGCGTCAAGGACACGACCTCAAGCCAGAGCTACTACAAAGCCTCTTCGCCAAGCCACGTCACGTAAGCATCAGCAAACCTTACCTTGTCAAAGTAACTTCCCCTGTGCACAGGTGGACCTCCCTGGCGGCGGACCTGTCTCCCCTGACAATGGGGCTTCTCCTCCTCCTCCTCGGATCTCCTCCTCACCTTCATAGCACCAAGCTCCACGCTCACCCAGCCACGTCAAGTCACGGAGCGGGCAGAAGTCTCACATCGGCACCTGCAAGTAAGCAGCACAAATCACAATCTCCCGTTGCTGCGAGCTGCATTAATCCCTTGTGTTTGTGTGTTTCCAGGGTTGCCAGGTCGCAGCGAGACTCGCTCAGCTCCAGCTGTCTGTCAGCATCGCACTCATCCACACATCCACACACACACTAACTTTACTGGGTTAATAAATAATTGTCTAATCACTCTACTCGTGTCAGTGTCTGCCTCCTGGGTCAAGCAACCATGTCAGTACGACTCCGTCAAGACGACCGTCTTAACACCCTTAGCGCACGAGTAGATCTAATTGCCCATCAACAGACAGTTATTCTTAATCAATTAACTCAGATTAACAGCCGGCTGGATCGCCTGGAAGGACGCCAGGCGTTCCCCCCGGCCGCTGGGGCCTCATCAGCCCCTGTTAACCCACCTGCTAGTCAAATACACCAGCCTCCTTCACCTCGCCTCACTCCCATGCCTACCCCCGCCCGCTTTAGCGGAAAACTCGGGGAGGCACGGGGTTTCTTGCTACAGTGTGAAACAGTTTTTCACCGCGTCCCGGGAGATTTCCCTACGAATCATAGCAAGATTAGGTACATCTCAAACCTGCTTGAAGGGAGGGCGTTAGCTTGGGCGTACACAGTTTTGGCTAAACCTAGCTACGCCCATTTAACATACCAGCAATTCGAGGCAGAGTTCCTTGAAATTTTTGACCATACTGACCGGGGCGTGGTGTTAACAGACCGGTTGCTTAACCTTCGGCAGGGCAGCAAATCCGCTGCCGATTTCGCCGTAGACTTCCGGGTGCTAGCTGCAGAGGTTGGGTGGGGGGATTCTGCTCTTTGCAGTATTTTTCTCCGCAGCCTTAGCTCGGAGCTAAGAGATGACCTAGCAACTCGGGATAAGCCAGACAGATTAGGTGAACTGATTTCACTCACCATTACTTTGGACAACAGGCTGAAGGAGCGGGCGGCCGAACGTAGGGCTGCCAGCCGTTTGGTTAAACCATGCCCCTGCTCCTCCCGGCCGCCTCTCCCGGCTCTGCCTCCACCGGAGGAACTTCCAGGGCAGGAGGAAATGATTATTGGGCAATCGGGTGTTTTGGCGGCTGAGAGACAGCGCCGAAGGGATCTGGGCCTGTGTTTTTACTGTGGTAGTGATTCCCACGGGGTAGCTGAGTGTTCCAACCGGTTAAAAGGGGAGGTCTGTGGGTTACAGTAGGGGGATTCACGGATGTTAATCAGAAAAAACCCCTCACCAGTTGCCTTATCCCCATCAGATTAATTTATAAACACAGGGAACACATGACACATGCCCTCAATGATTCTGGAGCTGAGCAAAGCTTCATTTCAGGAGACCTGGCAACCCATCTGGGCCTCAGCTGTCAACCCCTTCGCCCGTCTGTCAACCTCATTATGCTGTCAAAGGCTTCACTAACCACTGTCTCCCACCAGACGGCCCCTGTGTCGGTGATTATTTCTGGAAATCATAGGGAGGAGATCCGGTTTTTGGTGTTGCCTATCTCCTCCTCGCCTGTGATCCTGGGTTACCCGTGGCTACGACTTCACAGCCCCACTTTCGACTGGCAAGCAGGAAACATCACTGCGTGGAGCACCTTTTGTCTCAGTGCCTGCCTCCAGTCTGCAGCATGTGCCCCCTCGGTATCGATGACCCCGCCCTCGACACGGCCCCCGGACCTGTCCAAGGTACCAGAGGTCTACCATGATCTGGGAGCGGTTTTCAGCAAGTCACAGGTGCTGTCCCTTCCCCCCCACCGCCCCTATGACTGTGCGATCAACCTCAGGGCAGTGGCCCCGCTCCCGGCAAGTCGATTGTATAGCCTGTCTGCCCCGGAGTGTGAGGCCATGGACACGTACATTAAGGAGTCCCTCAGATCTGGAATCATTCGACCATCTTCCTCGGCGGTAGGGGCAGGTTTCTTCTTCGTGGGAAAGAAGGATGGCTCACTACGTCCCTGTATCGACTTCCGGGGGCTCAATGAAATTACCATCAAGGACAAATACACGCTGCCCCTAATGAACTCGGCCTTTGACTCTCTCCAGGGGGCATCATGGTTTACGAAGTTGGACCTCCGTAACGCTTATCACCTGGTGCGCATTAAGGAGGGCAATGAGTGGAAGACGGCGTTCCGGACCCCAAGCGGCCACTTTGAGTACTTGGTGATGCCGTTTGGGTTAACCAACGCTCCGGCCGTCTTCCAGCGCTTAATCAACGACGTCCTCCAGGACTTCCTGAACTCCTTCGTGTTTGTTTATTTGGATGACATCCTGATCTTTTCACGCATGTTGGAGGAACACCAGGTGCACATTAGACGGGTCCTGCAGCGCCTCCTGGAGAACCAGTTATTTGTCAAGGCCGAGAAGTGTGAGTTTCACACCAGCTCAACGTCCTTTTTGGGGTTTATTGTTGCACACATTCAGGTGCTCCCTGACCCGGCCAAGGTCAAGGCGGTGGTGGTTTGGCCCACGCCCACATCCAGGAAACAGTTGCAGGGGTTTTTGGGATTCACCAACTTTTACCGCCGTTTTGTGCCGAATTTTGGGATCATCGCCCGGCCCCTGACCAGCCTCACGTCCCCCAAGACCTCCTTTCGCTGGAGCGAGGAAGCAGCTGTGGCGTTCGGGAAGATGAAGGAGGAGTTTGCCTCTGCCCGCGTCCTGACCCAGGTGGACCCGGCCCTGCAGTGCTTGGTGGAGGTGGACGCCTCAGATTCTGGAGTTGGGGCGGTCCTCTCTCAACGCTCCCCTGTGGATGGGGTTTTCCAGCCGTGCGCCTTCTTTTCTCACCGCCTAACACCTGCTGAGAGGAACTACGGCATCGGTGACAGGGAGCTGCTGGCTGTGAAGCTCGCCTTGGAGGAATGGAGGCACTGGCTGGAGGGGGCTGCCCAGCCATTCGTCGTCTGGACGGATCACAAAAACCTAGAGTATCTCCGGACAGCTAAACAGCTGAACTCCCGCAAGGCCCGCTGGTCCCTCTTCTTTGGCCGGTTTAATTTCACGATCACCTACTGGCCAGGGAGCAAGAACACTAAGCCGGACGCCCTTTCCAGGCAGTTCGAGGCAGAGACCATCGGAGATCAGGAGGAGACCATCCTGCCTTCATCCTGTGTGGTGGGCGCCCTCATGTGGGAGATCCTGGACAGAGTCAGGAGGGCGCAGGAGGCTGAGTCCGACCCGGGTGGGGGTCCCCCGTGCCGTTTGTTCATTCCCTCTTCGGTCAGGAGCGAGGTCATCCAGTGGGGTCATGCTTCTAAGTTGGCGTGCCATCCAGGAATCGCTCGCACGGTCAACGTGCTTCAGAGAGCCTTCTGGTGGCCAGGGCTGAGGAAGGACGTCACCAGCTGTGTCCGGGCCTGCTCCCAGTGCGCCACCGGGAAATCGTCATCTTCCCCCCCGGCAGGTCTTCTCCATCCTCTGCCGGTTCCTTCCCGCCCTTGGTCCCATGTGGCTTTGGATTTTGTGACTGGCCTGCCCCCTTCTGATCGCTTCACCTCGGTCCTGACTATAGTGGACCACTTCTCCAAGGCAGCCCATTTTGTGCCTCTCCGGGAGTTGCCTTCGGCACGGGAGACGGCGGATCTCCTGGTACAGCATGTGGTCCACCTTCATGGCATCCCTGCGGATATTGTCTCGGATCGAGGTCTGCAGTTTGTCTCTCAGGTTTGGAAGGCATTTTGCACTGTGTTGGGAGCCACGGCAAGTCACTCGTCGGGGTATCATCTGCAGAGTAACGGCCAGTGTGAGCGAGCCAATCAGGAGCTGGAGGCTGCGCTCCGCTGCGTCATATCCTCTTGTTCCTCTTCTTGGAGTACGTTCCTGCCCTGGATCGAGTACGCGCACAACACCACGGTGTCTTCAGCGACTGGGATATCCCCATTCAAGGCATCTTTGGGGTATGATCCACCACTGTTCCCGGAGGAGGAGAAGGAGGTGGCTGTCCCTTCGGTGCAGGCTCATGCCAGGCGTTGTCGTCGGATCTGGACCATCACCTGCAGAGCCCTCCTCAAGACCACAGAACACAATATTCAGGTGGCCAACCGTCAGAGGAGGCCTGCCCCGGACTATAAGGTGGGTCAACAGGTTTGGCTGTCTACAAAGAATATCAGTGTGCTGGCCGAGAAGCGCAAGTTAACGAAGCGTTTCATCGGCCCATATGTGATTTCACGTATTGTTAACCCGGTGGCTGTGCGCCTAGCTCTCTCCCCTTCCATGCGCATCTGCCCTACCTTTCATGTCTCCCAGGTCAAGCCCTACATCTCCGACCCTCTGTGCCCGCCCCCCGCGGTGCTTGGGGGGTTACTGCCATCTTGGATGTCCGCCGGCGGGGCCGGGGTCTTCAGTACTTGGTGGACTGGGAGGGATTCGGCCCTGAGCACCGCTCCTGGATTCGCCCAGCGTTGATCCTTGACAAGCAGCTCATCTGTGATTTCCATTGGGCGCATCCAGGCAGGATAGGGCAGATGCCTGGAGGCACCTCTAGAGGGGGGAGTACTGTCATGGCGGCCACTGGGCTGTCATCAGCTCCAGCTGCGCACACACCTGCCGCCAATAACCAGCAGGCTTTAAAAGCCGGTGTCACTGACTGCTCTGCACGGAGTCGGCTGCTGTCTTCGCCACGCAACGCGTCAAGGACACGACCTCAAGCCAGAGCTACTACAAAGCCTCTTCGCCAAGCCACGTCACGTAAGCATCAGCAAACCTTACCTTGTCAAAGTAACTTCCCCTGTGCACAGGTGGACCTCCCTGGCGGCGGACCCGTCTCCCCTGACAACGGTGCTTCTCCTCCTCCTCCTCGGATCTCCTCCTCACCTTCACAGCACCGAGCTCCACGCTCACCCAGCCACGTTAAGTCACGGAGTGGGCAGAAGTCTCACAGCGGCACCTGCAAGTAAGCAGCACAAATCACAATCTCCCGTTGCTGTGAGCTGCATTAATCCCTTGTGCTTGTGTGTTTCCAGGGTTGCCAGAGACTTGCTCAGCTCCAGCTGTCTGTCAGCATCGCTCTCATCCACACATCCACACACACACTAACTTCACTGGGTTAATAAATAATTGTCTAATCACTCTACTCGTGTCAGTGTCTGTCTCCTGGGTCAAGCAACCATGTCACCGATAAAACATTGTCATTATGGTTCGGTCAGTTTGGAAGCGTGCAAGTTTCCTCAAACAATGCAAATGTTGCTGACCCTTTTTGCACACCCTTTCACAGTTCTTTTCAAAGTTTAAATTACTATCAATAATCGTCCCAAGATATTTGTAGGATTGTACACATTCAGTGGTCTGACCTTTTAGTACAGTGACTTTGTGCCTGGGAGTTTTCCTCCTAAAGTCAATAATCATATCTTTAGTTTTTGTCGTATTCAGCTGCAGGTAGGAATCCTCACACCAGTGAACAAAATCATCAACTACTGGGCCGTGGCCACTCTCACCATCCTGGAGGAGACTGACAATAACTGAATCATCAGCATACTTTATAATGTGTCTGTTGTCATATCTGCTCCGACACATGTTGTGTACAGGATGAAGAGTAGTGGTAATATGTGCAACTGTAGTCACAGGAACATCAAGCTGCTTGGAGATGGTCTCATAGCCTTTACCTGTAACATGCTTGTCTATAATTTTCTTTCTAATCTCCTGAGACAACTCTCTCCTTTTCTTCCTCTGGTCCATGTTTAGTGTGGTAAACACCATGTCACCAAACAGCACAGCGACTACTTGTCACCCTTTAAATAGGCTGACTGACGGATTACAAGTTTGTAGACACCTGTGATGTTAATCAGAGGACTCATCTTGGTTGAACATGTCCCTATGGTCACATTATTTTCAATCTTTTCTAGGGGTACCATCATTTTTGTCCAGGCCTGTTTCAAGAGTTTGTTTTTTAAAGTAATTCTGTTGAACCACAATTCAAAAGCATTGTCTGATTTTCATTGGCTAATTTTCATAGAATTTTTATTTATTACCACTTTTGTCAGATTCAAGTTATTTCTGTGACCAGTGTGGGTTTTTCTTTCATTAACAGAGGGGTACCAACAATTTTGTCCACGGCTCTATCTATCTATCTATCTATTGTAGAGAGAGAAATGAGCAGGCGAAGCAGTGAGCTGGATCAGAGTAGACTTTATTCTCTCTCTATCCATCAGTCAACAGGAAGAATAACCCAGGTTGCTGGCATCTCTCTTTTATAGCTTACATCCTTGCCTAGCAACCTGTGGGGTTCACATCACAATACATCAATTACAATCCTCTTTGTCACCCAGCCTGTCGGCGCATTATTATGCAGTCCGGTGGAGAATGCGTAGTATCATTCAGTCCAGTGGAGAAGGCGCATTCTCATGCGGTCTTATGGAGCAAACCACAGTCAGCCCTGCATATCCGTCTACAGCCTTTTAGCATCACCTCCTGTGCCATTCAGTCTGAGTGGAGCATGTAATGTCTAGCACCCCCCCCCCTCCCGAAAACTCAGACTAGGTCTTAACCCTCATGTCCTGTGGGCTTCAGCCGACGTCCGTAGCAGCTGTAACGGGGTGTCACCGGCTCTGAGGTGCTGCTGTGCCGGTGAGGCACTCCTGGAGGCGCGTCCGTCTGTGGGGGAACAATGGGGGGTTGGGAGGGAAACACATCTTCATCATGCCATTGTGACTGAGCTGAGAAGTCATTTACCTGGGGAGTTCTCAGTGGGGGTCGTCCATGTCGAGGAGCTCGGGCCAACACCACCTGCTTGTCTGCTAATACGAAGGCGGGCTTAAGCCTGTCTATGCAGATTGTTTCTCTGCGTCCCCCCAAGTCTAACACAAAATGTTTATCCCCAGGTTCCAACACTCTGAACGGGCCGTAGTAGGGCGGGCGCAACGGGGTACGTTGGGCATCATGCCTGACAAACACGAAAGATGCATCCTTCAAGGTCCTTGGCATGAAAGTGCAGGGAAAACAGCGAACTATGGAAACGCTCGCATAACCCATTGGCCTGGGGGTTGTACACGGTCGTGCGATGAATGGTGATGCCCAGGCTCCGGGCCATCATGGACCAGAGGTCGGAAACGAACTGCAGGTCCTGGTTGGACGTGATATCTGAAGGAGCGCTGAGGCATGCCACCCATGTCGCCAAAAAAGCGTGTGCAACTTCTGCGGACGCAGTGGAAGCTAGCGGCATCACTTCAAACCAGCGCGTGGTGCAGTCCACTACTGTCAGGAGGTGCATAAACCCCTGTGATGGCGGGAGGGGGCCCACGAGGTCCACATGAACGTGGTCAAACCTCTTAGCCGGGACATGGAACGGCTCCGGGGGGGCTTTGTGTGCCTGTGCACCTTGGCTCATTGGCACGCTATGCAGGCTGCAGCCTACTCTTTCACCTGTTTGCGCAGGCTCGGCCAGACGAACTTTGCTCCCATCATTTTGACTGACACGCGCACTCCTGGGTGCACCAGGGAGTGAACCAACTCGAAAATACGGTGGCGCCAAGCGCGTGGGACCACTGGGCGCGGGCGGCCTGTGGAGACGTCACAGATTAGGAGGGCCCCCCATCTTGCAGTACTCTGCTCTCCAGCCTTAACTCTGTTGGTCCAGACTGGAGCGTGCAAATGTCCGCATTGCCGATCTGCTCGGCGGCCATGGCCATGTAATCTATCCCTACGTAGACTGGGGCCACTAATGCGCGCGAAAGGCAGTCTGCCACCACATTGAGTTTACTGATGATGCCCAACCTTTCCTAGTTGGCGAACTCCTCGCAGGCACTGGCCAGTTTAGCTGCGTCCAGGTGCCGAGGTTGTGCGAAAACGGGTGGCCCCGTGGTGGTAATGAAGTGCTCCACCCCGTGTTTTGTGACAGCCGCCAAAACGTCGGAACCGTGAGTGCTGGGAACTGGGTGAGTAATGTGTGGAACTTACCCCCTGGAGCTGTGACGTTGGCTAGTGTTGTGGACCCAGCTCCTCTAGTTGTACAGGGCAGAGAATCAAAAGACATAGCGTTAATCAGGCGTCTGTTAGCCACATCGACTAATAGTCCGTGTGCACACAAAAAATCAGCCCCCAAAATGGGGAAGCTGCATGCCGCTATGACGAAGGTCCATTGGTATGTACGGCAGTGCAAGGATATAGTCAGTGTCCTCTCACCAAAAGTCTTAATGTCTGAGCCATTTGTGGCCGCCAGCTCGGGGCCGCTACTTCCCGCCAGCCGGTCTGTGTAGAACAGCAGGATGAGGCTCTTTTGGGAGCCGGAGTCCACGAGGAACCGTCTCCCTGAGCGTGAGTCCCTCACATAGAGCAGTTTGTTTGTGTCACTGACGATCGCAGCTGCTACCGACTGCCAGTCCTGGCATTTCCCGAGTGCTTGAACTGGCACGGTGGCATGCATTGGCAGGTCTTCTCTAAAGTGGCCGTGGTAGAAGCAAAATGTGTCCCTCCAGTGCTTCTTGGCCTCCGCTGCGGCCACCGTCGCTGGCTCCTCGCCCTCGCTGGCCGTCTCGCTGGGTTCTGATGCTGCTGCGTTCACAGCGAAGGTTCTGGTCGCCAGGATAATCTGATCTGCCTCTTGTGCCAGCGCCCGGTAGTTCCACGTGGCCAGCAGTGGCGAATTAGTGAGGACCACTCTGGCTGCTGTCGGGATGTTCCCGAGGAAAAGGTGGGTAAAGAGGAACTGCCCTTCATCTGTGCCCATCAACACCAACATCTTCTCCATTAATTTGACCGCTGACCCGTCTCCCAACTCGGAGTGCGTCAGGAGCCTTTCTGCTCTCTCGCAGTCCGAGAGCGTGTAGTGCTGGGTCAGCGCGGTCTTGAGAGCATCATATTTGTCGTGGACTGGGGGCCGTTGGAGCAGGCTCGCCACCTGCTGTGTTGTGCGTGCATCCAGCGCTGCGACCACATAGTACTACTTGGTGTCGTCTACCGTCACTCCACGAAGCGCAAACTGGGCCTCGGTGTGGAGGAACCAAGACTTCGGATCATGTAGCCAAAAGTCTGGGAGCTTGACCGAAATGGCACACGCGGAGCTGGCGCCTCCAGTCCGGGTCGTCTCTGGGGTGTTTGCCTCGAGTTCCTTTATACGTCAAAGGTCACCAGTGTAGAGAGAAAAATGAGCAGGCGAAGCAGTGAGCTGGATCAGAGTAGATTTTATTCTCTCTCTATCCATCAGTCAACAAGAAGAATAACCCAGGTCGCTGGCATCTCTCTTTTATAGCTTACATCCTCGCCTAGCGACCTGGGTTTACATCACAGTACATCAATTACAATCCCCTTTGTCACCCAGCCTGTCGGTGCATTATCATGCAGTCCGGTGGAGAATGCGTTTTATCATTCACTCAGGTGGAGAAGGCACATTCTCATGCGGTCCTATGGAGAAAACCACAGTCTGCCCCGCATATCCGTCTACAGCCTTTTAGCGTCTCCTCCTGTGCCATTCAGTCTGAGTGGAGAATGTAATGTGTGTAATATGTATATACGCTGCTCTTTTTTCTTGTCTTCTGATTGTTGCTCTGAGTGTTGCTATCCCTGTGCTGTTGCAATCCTGGAATTTCCCCACTGTGGGACTAATAAAGCCTTATCTTATCTTATGTCTACGTTCCGCACACTATCACTCATCCGGAAAGTATTCACAGCGCTTCACTTTTTCCACATTTTATGTTATAGCCTCATTCCAAAAGGGATTAAATTAATTTTGTTCCTCAAAATTCTACACACAATACCCCATAATGACAATGTGAAAAAAGGTTTTTTTTTTTTTTTAGATTTTTGCAAATTTATTAAAAATAAAAAAACTAAGAAATCACATGTACATAAGTTTTCACAGCCTTTACCATGAAGCTCAAAATTAAGCTCAGGTGCATCCTGTTTTCACTGAATGTCCTTGAGATGTTTCTGCAGCTTAATTAGAGCCCACCTGTAGTAAAGTTAGTTGATTGGACATGATTTGGAAAGGCACACACCTGTCTATATAAGATCCCACAGTTGACAGTGCATGTCAGAGCACAAACCAAGCATGAAGTTAAAGGAATTATCTGTAGACCTCCGAGACAGGATTGTCTCGAGGCACAAATCTGTGGAAGGGTACAGAAAAATTTCTGCTGCTTTGAAGGTCCTAATGAGCACTGTAGACTCCATCATCTGTAAACAGAAGAAGTTCAGAACCACCAGGACTCGTCCTAGAGCTGGCCAGCCGTCTAGACTGAGTGATTAGGGGAGAAGGGTCTTCGTCAGGGAGGTGACCAAGAACCCGATGGTCACTTTGTCAGAGCTCCAGTGTTCCTCTGTAGAGAAAGGAGAACCTTCCAGAAGGACAACCATCTATGCAGCAATCCACCAATCAGGCCTCTATGGTAGAGTGGCCAGACGGAGGTCACTCCTTAGTAAAAGGTGC
Source organism: Pholidichthys leucotaenia (assembly GCA_020510985.1). Classification (NCBI taxonomy): domain Eukaryota; kingdom Metazoa; phylum Chordata; class Actinopteri; order Cichliformes; family Pholidichthyidae; genus Pholidichthys; species Pholidichthys leucotaenia. Next base: position 324,041,212 of record CM035836.1, on the reverse strand, counting down.
ATGGCAGCCCACCTGGTGTTTGCCAGAAGGCATCTGAAGAACTCTCTGACCATGAGAAACAAACTTCTCTGGTCTGATGAGACAAAGATTGAACTCTTTGGTGTGAATCCCAGGCATCATGTTTGGACGAAACCAGGCACCGCTCATAACCATGCCAATGGTAGTGGCAGCATCGTGCTGTGGGGATGTTTTTCAGCATCAGGAACTGAGAGAATAGTCAGGATAGAGAGAAAGATGAATGCAGCAATGCACAGAGACATCCTGGATGAAAACCTGATCCAGAGCACTCTTGACCTCAGACTGGGGTGACGGTTCATCTTTCAACAGGACAATGACCCTAAGCACACAGCCAAGATATCAAAGGAGTGGCTTCAGTGTCCTTTAGTGGCCCAACCAGAGCCCAGACTTGAATCCAATTGAACGTCTCTGGAGAGATCTGAAAATGGCTGTGCACCGATGCTTCCCATCCAACCTGATGGAGCATGAGAGATGCTGTAAAGAGGAATGGGCGAAACTACTCAAAGATAGGTGTGCCAAGCTTGTGGTATCATATTCAGAAAGACTTGAGGCTGTAATTGCTGCCAAAGGTGCATCAACAAAGAATTGACCAAAGGCTGTGAATACTTACATATGTGTGATTTCTTAGTTTTTTTTATTTTTAATAAATTTTCAAAAATCTTAAAAAACTTTTTTCATGTTGTCATTATGGGGTATTGTGTGTAGAATTTTGAGGAAAAAATGAATTTGTTTCATTTTGGAATAAGGCTGTAATATAAAATGTGGAAAAAGTGAAGCTCTGTGAATACTTTCCGGATGCACTGTACAGTGAATTGTATGAGAGGCTAAACACTAAATGTGATGGTCTGGTGAACATGCTCTCCCTCCCCTCCTGTTCATGGTTTCCTGCTCTGGTGATGAGCACACTTGTGTGGTTATCCACCTGCTGCTCCTGATGAGCCGGTGTATTTAAGGCCCAGCGTGAGGGAACCTTATCGCTGGATCGTCTGGGTTTGCAGCCACGATTTTATGTCCAGCTTTGTCTCGTTATCTTGTTCTCCTGAATTTATGCCCTGTTTCTCCTGTTCCTCAGGTTGCTGCCACCCGCAGGTGTGCTTCCCAGAGCTGATCACGCTAGCCTGACCAGGAAGACCATCACACCCACCCAGGTCCTGCCTTCCACTAGTTCCCGGTCCATGTTGGAGTTCCCTGCCAGACTCCACGGCTCAAGCAGTAAGTGTGCTTTCCTGCATTATTCTCCGTTTGGAGAATCTGTCCCTCATCACCTCTGCCTTAAATTAAAATTAAATTAAATCACCCTTTATTGTCATTCAACTGTACAACCAATCATGTACAGGAGAACGAGATTGTGCTTTACCTATCTACAGTGTTAATCACACACACCCCAAGTGTAGAATCAGAGGGACTGCTGCCATGCAAGGCACCGCCACAAATTTCCCTCCTCTATTCCATTATTGCTGAGCACCAAGCTGGACGGCAGGAAGTTCCACTTTTATATGATCTTTGGCATGACCCAGCCGGGATTTGAACCCCTGCCTCCCGGGTGTGGGGCGGATGCTCTACCAACTGAGCCACCACTCCTCTACCAACTGAGCCACAACTGAGCCTGCTCTCTCCCGTAGGTTACGTGCGCTCCAGGGGGCACCTGTCTTGACAGAAATCTAAGTTGGCGTCTTTGTGTTTCGTTTTCTTTAGTTTTACACTTTATTTACTGTTTTGTCTTTTCAATAAAATTATGAAACTTTTATTGGACTCTGAGTGATCGTTCTGGCAGCTCTGTGTTTGAGCCTAACCCCAGTCTGAATCATGACAGAACGATCCAGCCAGGACCAAGGCTCAGTGAGCGCTCAGCTGAGCGATCAGTCAGCACTCTGGCGCTTGGAAGCCACGGAACACTGGGTCATGTTTCTTTTTGAACAGTTAGAAACCCTTACTCAGCAATTGGCCACCATCACCGAGCACCTGGGGCGGCTTCCTGGTGTGGCTCCTCCTCCTGCAAATGCTGCTCCGGCAGTGTCTGCCACCTGCAGGAACATCTCTGTTCCTTGGCCTGCCCACTATGGTGGTGGTGGGGTGGTGTTTGAAGAGTATTCCTGCTCCACTGCTGGCTTTATTTTCAGCAGGTGGAGGGGGAATATAGGGATAATGCGGCCAAAATCCATTTCCTGACTTTGTTGCTGTGGGACCGGGTGGTCAAGCAGGCACAGTCTGTGTTGAGCAGCCCGGATGGACCCCTATACACATACCAGCGGTTTGTGCGGGATTTCTCTGAGGTGTTCAACCATTCGGAGAGTGAGGGGAACATAGTTATTCAGCTGTTGGGACTTCGGCAGGGGGGGCCGGTCAGTAGCCAACTTCTCTGTTGAGTTCCGGGTCGCTGTGGCCGACTCCAGATGGAATGACGTTGCTCTATGCAACGCATTCCTCGGGGGCCTGGATATGCATCTACGTGATGAGCTGGCTATCTGCACTTCTCCCTCCTCTTTGGATGAGATGATTGTGCAGACAGTAGCCCTAGATAATTGGTTTAGGGAGCGTAAGAAAGGGCAGGAGGTCGCCACTCCTCCGTCTGCTCCACGGCCGGTTCCCCCCACCTCGGATGCTGTTCTGCCGGCGTCGTTACCAGAGCCGATGGACCTTGGGAGGGTCTGTCTGACTCCGAGGAAGTGCCGGCGTCGCAAGAGGGGGGGGGAATGCATTTATTGCAGGGTCTCCGGCTGCGCAATATCGGAATGCCTGTCAGTCACCATAGGGGGGCTGGGGGGAGGGCCTTCACCTAATTCCCCTAATCGTTTTGAACTTCTGGTCCTTGTCCAGTTACCAGGGGCTGAGTTCAAAACCTCCGCTCTGATTGATTCAGGAGCGGAGCAAAATTTCATCCAACAGGCCATGGTGCATAAATTACAGATACCCACCAGGAATGTTCCGACAACTTTGTCAGTCCCGGTGGTTTTGGGCAGCACCATCAAGGCAATTACCGAACAGACTGAGCCCTTTTCGGTCATTCTGTCCAGTAATCACCACGATGTTATTCAGTTTTATGTTCTGCCCCAATCCAACACCACTGTGATCCTGGGGTATCCGTGGCTTCGTATTCAAAACCCTATCATTAAATAGAGTCAGGGCTCCATTTCGTCTTGGAGCCCTTTCTGTCTCTCGTCATGTCTCCAATGGGCTGCATGCTCGCCTTCGCTCTCGCTCTCCTCCCCTTCAACTGAGCCGAATCGATCTCAGCTCCGTGCCCGAGGTTTATCATGACTTAGGAGAGGTCTTTTTCAAGTCAAGAGCCCTATCTCTACCACCTCACCGGGGCTACGACTGTGCTGTCAACCTTCCCCCGGGTGTGTGGCTGCATCCAACCTTCTCTACCGTTTATCTGGGCTGGAGAGGAAGGCGATAAAGACCTACATAAAAGACTCCCTGAGCGCCGTCATAATCCGTCTGTCGTCCGCTCCCCTCGGCATGGGGTTCTTTTTTGTAGGAAAAAAGGATGGGTCACTGCGGCCATACATTGATTACTGCGAGCTTAACGCGATAATCCAGAAGGATAAGTATCCACTGCCACTTATCAATTCGGCATTTGAGTTACTCCAACGGGTGAGTTTTTTTCACCAAGCTCAACCTCTGCAATGCATATCATTTAGTCTGCTTTCGGGAGGGTGATGAGTTGAAGACAGCGTTTAAGACACCTTTGGGCCATTTTGAATATCTGGTCATGCCATTCGGGCTGACCAACGCCAATGCCATCTTCCAGTTGTTAATAAGCGACGTCCTACGAGACATGGTGAGCCAGTTTGTGTTTGTGTATTTGGACGATATCTTGATTTTTTTCTCACACCCTCAAGGAGCATGTAGTCCACGTCCGGTCTGTCCTGCAGCAGTTGCTGGAGAACCAGCTTTTTGTAAAAGCTGAGAAATGCGAATTTTCCACTCACTCAACTTTGTTTTTGGGGTTCATCATCGTTCTTTATGCGTATACATCTCACGTTCCATGTCTCCCTGATTAAGCCCCTCTCCGCCAGTCCCCTCTGCCCTCCTCCGCAGATGATCCACTGTGGCGACCCCTAAAGGGAGCAGCTGAAAGAAGAAGAAGAAGAAGAAGATTATACAGGGCTTGACATTAACTTTTTTGCTCACCAGTCAGTGGCTAGTAAATTTCAAAAGTTATTAGCCACTCAGCCTTTTCACTAGCCACAATTTTGTGGTTGGAAAATTATTTTTAATATGATAAAATTTGACTATCGCATGCTAAAATTTACTTGAACTAGATTTACAACCTTCTTAAATTTAAATGACCCTTATACATTCATAAAAATAGGTATAGAAACACCGTCTAATTATTTATGAACAGCAGTAAATACTGTAAAACAGTAGAGAAAAAGACAGGAAGTGGAGCTGGAGTGAAGTTGAAGATACTAAGATTTTCATTGGGAGTGACTATGAGCTACAAGATTAGAAAGGAGTATATCAGAGGGACAGCTCAGGTTGAGTGGTTTGGAGACAAAGTAAGAGAGGCAAGGCTGAGATGGTTTGGACATGTGCAGAGGAGGGATAGTGGATATACTGGACAAAGGATGTTGAAGATGGAGCTGCCAGGCAGGAGGAAAAGAGAAAGACTACAGAGAAGATTCTTGGATATAGTGAAGGAGGACATGGAGAGGGTTGGTGTTACAGAGGAAGAGAAGGGATAGCATGAGATGGAGATTGATGATCTGCTGTGGCCACCCCTAAAAGGAACAACCGAAAGAAGAAGAAGGTTAAGCACATTGTGTTTCTCTATACTTGGGACTTAGCTGTACAGTAGATTGGATTACATTTTAGGAGTAATTAATTTAGAAAACCAGGTAATTACAAAGGACTCACATACAGCCGTGGACAAAATTGTTAGTACCCCTCTGTTAATGAAAGAAAAACCCACAATAGTCACAGAAATAACTTGAATCTGGCAAAAGTGGTAATAAATAAAAATTCTATGAAAATTAACCAATGAAAATCAGACAATGCTTCTGAACTGTGGTTCAACAGAATTACTTTAAAAAAAAACAAACTCATGAAACAGGCCTGGACAAAAATGATGGTACCCCGAGAAAAGATTGAAAATAATGTGACCATAGGGACATGTTCAACTAAGATGTGTCCTCTAATTAACATCACAGGTGTCTACAAACTTGTAATCAGTCAGTCGGCCTATTTAAAGGGTGACAAGTAGTCACTGTGCTGTTTGGTGACATGGTGTTTACCACACTAAACATGGACCAGAGGAAGCAAAGGAGAGACTTGTCTCAGGAGATTAGAAAGAAAATTAAAGACAAGCATGTTAAAGGTAAAGGCTATAAGACCATCTCCAATCAGCTTGATGTTCCTGTGACTACAGTTGCACATATTATTCAGGAATTTAAGATCCATGAGACTGTATCCAACCTCCCTGGATGTGGCCGCAGGAGGAGATGGATAATACGAATGGTAACAAAAGAGCCCAGAACAACCTCTAAACACATTCATGGTGAACTCCAAGGTCAAGGTACATCAGTGTCAGATCACACCATCCGTAATTGTTTGAGCCAAAGTGGACTTCATGGGAGACGACCAAGGAGGACACCACTGTCGAAAACAAATCATAAAAAAGCCAGACTGGAATTTGCCAAACTGCATGTTGACAAGCCACAAAGCTTCTGGGAGAATGTCCTGTGGACAGACGAGACAAAACTGGAACTTTTTGGCAAGGCACATCAGCTCTATGTTCACAGACGCAAAAATGAAGCATACCAAGAAAAGAACACTGTCCCTACTGTGAAACATGGAGGAGATTCTGTTATGTTCTGGGGCTGCTTTGCTGCATCTGGCACAGGGTGTCTTGAATCTGTGCAGGGTACAATGAAATCTCAAGACTATCAAGGTATTCTAGAGAGAAATGTGCTGCCCAGTGTCAGACAGCTTGGTCTTAGTTGCAGGTCATGGGTCTTGCAACAGGATAATCACACAAAACACACAGCTAAAAACACCCAAGAATGGCTAAGAGGAAAACACTGGACTATTCTAAAGTGGCCTTCTATGGTCCCTGATCTAAATCCTATTGAACATCTGTGGAAGGAGCTGAAACATGCTGTCTGGAGAAGGCACCCCTCAAACCTGAGACAACTGGAGCAGTTTGCTCATGAGGAGTGGGCCAAAATACCTGCTGAGAGGTGCAGAAGTCTCATTGACAGTTACAGAAATCGTTTGATTGCAGTGATTACCTCAAAAGGTTGTGCAACAAAATATTAAGTTAAGGGTACCATCATTTTTGTCCAGGCCTATTTCATGAGTTTGATTTTAAAGTAATTCTGTTGAACCACAATTCAAAAGCATTGTCTGATTTTCATTGGTTAATTCTCATAGAATTTTTATTCATTACCACTTTTGTCAGATTCAAGTTATTTCTGTGACCATTGTGGGTTTTTCTTTCATTAACAGAGGGGTACCAACAATTTTGTCCACATGTGTACTTTTTCTTGCACCTGTATACGGTGTACATAATCCTTTCAAATTCACCACTTTTGTTGGAACTCAGTGTTACCAAAACTTTTGTTTACAAGATATCTGCAGGATATATTTAATCTTTCTTGACTTCCCATCTTGATGTGAATTATTTCTTTTCCTTCAGTTTGACCTCTCGAGATCCCCACCACTGAGGGTTGCACATTCGCCTTTGATCACCTTCATCCCACTTTAACCTTCTCCGTATTTGATCCTCCAACCACGGAGCACAGAGCAGTCCCTCTCTAATACCTATGTGGAAGAAAAAAAACAAAGTAGGATGTGTTCGTCTTCAAGGCTGTGGTGTTGTTTGGATCATCACTGCAGATTATGAGTAGTTACATCAGATTCTTGTTGTTTGAAAGTGGACTTAAAGTCCATGGTGTTAAGCCTGTTTTAACCCACAGTGCTTAATGGAGCTCAAAATTAATTCTGGGGGAAAAAAATAAATTAAAAAAAACAGCATGAAGCAGTTAACAAGCATACAAGGGGAGTATTGCACCGCATACACGTTCCTGCAGATATTTGTATAGTAGTTATTAGCAAGGAATCGGGGATGAGTCCCTTAAAAGCCTTTGAGTGCTGCAGGCAGATGAAGAGAAGCTGGTCGAAACCCCTATAAAGCCCTGAAGCAAAGCTCTGTGACCTGGTTCACAGGCTACACCGGAAACTCTCCGACCTGCATTGCCACTTCTTCTTTGGTCTGAAGTGGGACGCCAGTGAGCCACCTGTGTCCTCCATCGATCGTGTTTTGGTTCTCCTTTGATTTAATTTCATCTGACCTGATTTCACACTACTATCCACAGTAAAAGTGTCTGTCTCTCCAGAAAGTTGTTAAACTTTGTTAAACATTTGGAGAGAGGTCAGAGTTTCCCTTTCATTTTAGTGGTTTTGTGCTCGAACAGTAGGTGGTGACCACACAAATGTTCTGCTAAAATAACAGAATGGAAAAGCTGAGCTGGTAGAACTTTGTGAAATAGTAAAAAAAAAAAAGTAATTATTCGGGTTACAACATAGCTGAGATGCCCTAATTGGCATATTTAGAATTTTGAATGTTTGCCAAAAGTCTAAATGTCATGGTTATGCCAAGCTTTGGTCTGTTGGGAAGTGAGACCATGGTGATTAATTCAGTTTGATGCCAGCACCTTAACATAAAAAATCCTGAGATTTCTCAAACCCACAAAGGGTGCATAAAATTGTTGGTTTTACACCCAGTAGAGTTTTTTTTTTCCCCAAGTTTTCAACTCTACTGAATGTTTGCAACAATAGCCTTTTTTCACCGCAAAGTACTGGCACTCTTTCAGGAGAACTATTGGCAGAGGAATTTTTTTGGGAGCTATATGCTATAGATCCTTTATTCTTTTGGTACTCAAGAGCTGTTTGATGACTCAATAATGTAAGGAGGGCTGTACATGTTATGTTTGCACCTTTCAGGGCATAAATGAGACACCAAACGCCAGCAGTGAGTTTGCTTATTTATTAGTGAAAAAGAACAAAGAAATGCGCCACGAGGGGCGAAATACAAATAACTATAAACACGACCTTGCAGGGAGATAACGTGAGACAACAAGAATAAATACAAACACTTACATATGTACAGTGGGGTAAAAAAGTATTTAGTCAGCCACCAATTGTGCAAGTTCTCCCACTTAAAAGATGAGAGAAGTCTCCAATTTTCATCATAGGTATACCTCAACTATGAGAGACAAAATAAGAAAAAAAAATCCAGAAAATCACATTGAAGGATTTTTAATGAATTAATTGGTAAATTCCTTGGTAAAATAAGTATTTGGTCAATAACAAAAGTTCATCTCAATACTTTGTTGTATACCCTTTGTTGGCAATGACAGAGGTCAAACGTTTTCTGTAAGTTTTCACAAGGTTTTCACACACTGTTGCTGGTATTTTGGCCCATTCCTCCATGCAGATCTCCTCTGGAGCAGTGATGTTTTGGGGCTGTCGCTGGGCAACACAGACTTTCAACTCCCTCCAAAGATTTTCTATGGGGTTGAGATCTGGAAACTGGCTAGGCCACTCCAGGACCTTGAAATACTTCTTACGAAGCCACTCCTTCGTTGCCCGGGCGGTGTGTTTGGGATCATTGTCATGCTGAAAGACCCAGCCATGTTTCATCTTCAATGCCCTTGCTGGTGGAAGGAGGTTTTCACTCAAAATCTCACGATACATGGCCCCATTCATTCTTTCCTTTACACGGATCAGTCGTCCTGCTCCCTTTGCAGAAAAACAGCCCCAAAGTATGATGTTTCCACCCCCATGCTTCACAGTAGGTATGGTGTTCTTTCTCTTCCAAACACGACAAGTTGAGTTTTTACCAAAAAGTTCTATTTTGGTTTCATCTGACCATACGACATTCTCCCAATCCTCTTCTGGATCATCCAAATGCTCTCTAGCAAACTTCAGACGGGCCTGGACATGTACTGGCTTAAGCAGGGGGACACGTCTGGCACTGCAGGATTTGAGTCCCTGGCGGCGTAGTGTGTTTCTGATGTAGTCTTTGTTACTTTGGTCCCAGCTCTCTGCAGGTCATTCACTAGGTCCCCCCATGTGGTTCTGGGATTTTTGCTCACCGTTCTCGTGATCATTTTGACCCCACGGGGTGAGATCTTGCGTTTACCCCAGATCGAGGGAGATTATCAGTGGTCTTGTATGTCTTCCATTTTCTAATAATTGCTCCCATAGTTGATTTCTTCACACCAAGCTGCTTACCTATTGCAGATTCAGTCTTCCCAGCCTGGTGCAGGTCTACAATTTTGTTTCTGGTGTCCTTTGACAGCTCTTTGGTCTTGGCCATGGTGGAGTTTGGAGTCTGACTGTTTGAGGTTGTGGGCAGGTGTCTTTTATACTGATAATGAGTTCAAACAGGTGCCATTAATACAGGTAACGAGTAGTGGACAGAGGAGCCTCTTAAAGAAGAAGTTACAGGTCTGTGAGAGCTAAAAGTCTTGCTTGTTTGTAGGTGACCAAATACTTATTTTACTGAGGAATTTACCAATTTATTCATTAAAAATCCATCAATGTGATTTTCTGGATTTTTTTTTTCTCATTTTGTCTCTCATAGTTGAGGTATACCTATGATAAAAATTGGAGACCTCTCTCATCTTTTAAGTGGGAGAACTTGCACAATTGGTGGCTGACTAAATACTTTTTTGCCCCACTGTATATAGCGAAGGCAAAACCTGATGCTGGAAAAGGACTGGAATCAGGGTTGGGGATTCCAATCTAGATAGGGTGAGGTCGCAGTGAGGAATAAACCCCGCTGGCGATCTTAAAAAGTGAGCAAAACACAAACTACAAACAGGTGTGGAGCCAAAAGTAATTACTGAATACAAACAGCTGTGACAGGCCGCGAGCAGGTTTGACAGCAGGAAGTCCTGCTGCAGCGCTGTCAAAATAAAAGCACAAATAATCCCCATAATAAATAAGACAGAATATAAAGACAGAAAATAGGGAAATAAAAAGTGACTGAGCACGGGACAGTACACCAGAATGAAGCAACAGCAGAGTCGTTTCTGGCTATAAAGCGAAGTACGCAACCCCACTAATTTTGACTTTTTTCCTCATAAATTTGTACTTTTTTCTTGTGAATTTGGAAAAGTTTTGGAAATTTGCAACTTTTTTTTGTAAATTTGTTACTTTTTTCTTGTAAATTTGCTGGTAATTTTTTACTATATGTATTGGTTTATTTTGTTTCTGTTCATCTGTTTTTTAATGTTTTTGTTGGGTGGGAAGAGATATTTCTGATCCCATTTTAAAGTGTTTCAACTCTTCGTCATTACAAAAATAGAGGCCCCCAAACACAATCTTGCGCAGGGCCCCCAAAAAACTAGAAACTGACCTGGACAGGAAGTACAGCCAATAGTCCAAAAAGAAGTGGGTGACATAATTATTAGTGACACTGCAGGAGCTGAGAGGGTGCAGTTAATCTTTTGTATGATGATGTATTTCTTGTATTTGGGGTTTTAAGTGACTATGTCTGTGTCTATGCCTGTGTCGGTGACTAGTGACTGTGTCTGGTGTTTTGCTATGCGTCTTTTATGTGTTTTATGTGTTCTGTTTTGGCTGTTTTGTTGGATGACCCAAGAAATTCTTGATTTAAGAAGATTTACTGGAAACTTGGAGATTATCAAAATAGCATGTAGAGGAATACAATAAGATGTATAAGTTAATAAAGAAGAAAGAAGTATGGATTAACACAGTGGTTCCCAACCTTTTTCCCAGGAGCCCCCCCCTGCCTGTGTCACAGAAGTGCCAGCCCCCCCCCCCCCCCCGAGTCCACACAATCACGCCAGAGGAATTAAGTCATTTTAGAACATTTATTTAGGAAAAAATAACATCAGTTTTGTGCTTAACCTATTCCATTTGTTTTGAAATGTAGATTTATTTTCCTTTATACTTAAAATAAATTTAATTATATGAACATGTGTATCACACACAGACAAAAAATAGATGTGGCAAATGACTGCAATGGTATTAAAATATTTGTCCTTTTGTTTTAAGACAGCATTACTTTTAAACATGGCCTTTTTGATACCAGAAGGCAGTCCTGAGTCTTCATTTGTTCATTGTCAGTAACATAAAGTTTTCACCTTTGCCAGAGGTATGAAACAGAAATGTTAACAAGAACATGTCCCTTGTGAAAGTAAACATTTCTAACAACCAGAATAGTGGGTATACACACACGACAGCATAAATTAGCAAAGGCCTAAAAGTCAGTCAGTATGGGCCTAATGGCAGTAGGCCTAAAAACACCCCTGTCATACACAAAGAACAAATATCCTTGACTGCTCTTTCTCATAACACTACCCAGCAATTAACATTGCAAAAAACAGTTCAGTGATTCTTTGCTTTTTTCTCTTTCCAGTGTGTTGATTCAAAAAAGAATATTAATGTGTACCTTGAGCATGCATGTCTCTGACCAGGGATGTGAAGTTTGGCGTGATAGTGGTGATAGCCAGTCTAAAGTCCTGGTGGACATCCAGCCTGTTCCTTACTTTTGTTTTTCTAGTTAGAAGGGCACTGAAAGCTGCCTCAGACAGGTACGTAGTACCAAAAGGAAGAATGACCCTCTTGATTGTGTGTTTGGCCCGTGTAGGAGTGACGTTGTGTCCTTTGACCATCCAAAACTTTTTGTATACGTTTTCCTGGAAATATTTTTTTGACACTGAATCAGATTGAAGGTCACACAGCTCATCTTCACAGCCCAAGTATTCAACATCCTTGTAACTGGAAATGTAGGGGTCCATCACCAATCCTTCCTTGGATAAATATTCGCTGATGTCGGTAAAGCGACTCCTCATCTCATCACACAGCAGGCTCATGTGACGCGTGAAGTCTGTGCGTAAAGACACACGCACGGTGCCACCGGACTGCTTCTGCAGAAGTGGAAGCTGCTGCAACTCCCCTTTTGACATTTTAGTGACCCCGTACTCAAGTTTTTGTCACGACCCGCCGCTCATCAGCAGCTTCAGCTGCGCGCACACCTACGTCTCATCAGCAGCGGGCTATTTAGCCCACTCTGCCCTCTGCTGCAGTCTGGAGCCGTCTGTTCTCATCAGCGTTTCCAAAGCTCGTGACTCTACCTCAGATCACCAGCAAGATTCAACGACACGTAAGAACTCCTTACCTTGTCTTCCAAGTTCTCACCCCTGTGCACAGGTGGACCCTCCTGGCGGCGGATTACCCCCGTCATCGCCATAGCATCTCCATCTTCTGCGCAGACCCAGCAGGACGCTGTCTCCCAAGCTCATCGCCTGCCGACGCCAGCCACCTGTCCCTGCAAGTAAGCAACACCGTCACTTATATCCCCTGTCTCGGTGTGGTGCCCGTTACCCTTGTCCTTTGTTCTTGTCTCCATAGGGTTGTCCGGCTGTACGGCGCGCTGCTCTGCTGCCTGCGCATCGGCGTTCACCCCAGCACATTCCCATACCGCATACATCCATCCACACACACCTGCTTGTTGAATAAAGCTGTTAAATCTATCCTGAGCCTGCGTGCGTGTTTCCTGGGCCTGTGTGCTACATTATGTCAGTACGGCTCCAGCAAAGTGGCCCAGCAGACAGCGGGCTCGCACGCCGTCTTTCCACCCTCGATGCTCGGGTGGATTTAATAGCTCATCAACAGCAGGTGATACTCAACCAGTTGGTTAACATCACTCACTGGTTAGACCGCCTAGACCCCCAGCAGGCGTTCCCCATGGCTCGCCAGGGCGGGCCAGCTCCTGCCGTTCCGATGCCCGGTCAGTCTACCTCGGGAACGCCAACCCGCCTCACACCAATCCCGACCTCCGCTCGCTTCAGCGGAAAGCTCGGAGGGGCGCGGGGGTTTATAATGCAGTGTGAGTCGGTGTTTTTGCGCGTTCCCGGGGACTTTCCCTCAGACCACAGCCGAATTGGCTATATTGGAAATCTCTTGGAGGGGCGAGCGTTAACCTGGGCTTACGCCGTAATGGCGAAGCCCAGCTATGCGAGCCTCTCCTGCAGCCAGTTCATGCAGAGCTTTTTAGAGGTCTTTGATCATTCCCGGCGCGATAGCGTCCTAACTGACCGGCTTCTTGCCCTCCAGCAGGGAAGCCGGTCAGCAGCGGACTATGCTATCGACTTCCGGGTTGCAGCGGAGGAGGTGGCCTGGGGCGAAGCCGCTCTCTGTGGCATCTTCCTCCGCAGCCTCAGCTCGGGTCTGAGGGATGAACTGGCTGGTCGGGATCTTCCGGAAACATTGGCGGAGTTAATCTCCACCGCCATTAGTTTGGATAATAGGCTGCGTGAACGGTCCACCGAGCGGAAGTTTAGCAGCCGCTCGCGTGGAGGCTCCGTCCGCACGCCTCAAGACCGCCCCCTGGCGACACCTCCACCGGAGGCCTCCGAGGAGTCAGAGGCGATGGTGGCGGCCCGGTCAAAGCTCCCTCTAGCGGAGAAACAGCGCCGCTGGAAGTTGGGTCTCTGCATGTATTGCGGAGGAGGCCAACATTCCGTGGAGCATTGCCCGGAGAAACCAAACGGGGAGGTCCGCGAGTCACTGTAGGGGGCCTTGCGGACTCTAACCGGTCAAATCCCCTCACAAGCCTATCCTTGCCCATCCGATTTTGTCACAATGCCACGGGGCATCTCACACACGCACTGGTGGACTCAGGAGCAGAGCAGAGCTTCATTTCTAAGAGCCTGGCAACCCGATTGGGCAATCCCTGCCAACCTCTGCCCGCTCCTCTGAGCCTTATCACCCTCTCCCGTGCTCCCCTTGGCCAAGTGACTCATCGCACGCAGTCCGTCCCAGTCATTATCTCGGGCAATCACCGAGAGGAACTCTCCTTCTACGTTTTGTCCTCCTCTGTGACGCCTGTTATCCTTGGGTACCCCTGGCTGCACCTGCACAACCCGGTCCTGGATTGGCAGACCGGGAAGATCGCCGCCTGAAGTGCATTCTGTATGGGCACCTGTTTACAATCCGCAGCCTGCGCCCCGTCTGCTCCTCCCCCGATCAAGGACGCCGCGCCTCCGGACCTCACCTTGGTGCCCTCGGAATTCCACGATCTGGGCTTGGTCTTCAGCAAATCCAGGGCGATGTCTCTCCCTCCTCATCGGCCCTATGATTGTGCCATCAACCTCCGCCCAGGGGCTCCCCTGCTGTCAGGTCGCCTGTATAGCCTGTCAGCGCCGGAGCGGGAGGCGATGGACAGTTATATAAAGGAGTCTCTCAGCGCAGGTATCATCCGCCCCTCCTCGTCCCCGCTCGGAGCCGGTTTCTTCTTCGTATCAAAGAAGGACGGGTCCCTCCGCCCTTGTATCGACTTCCGAGCGTTGAATGACATCACTGAGAAGGACCGGTACACTCTGCTGCTGATGGACACTGCCTTCCACTCCCTGCAGGGGGCGACCTGGTTTACCAAATTGGACCTCCGCAGCGCCTACCATCTCGTCCGGATCAGCGAGGGGGATGAGTGGAAAACTGCATTCAGAACGCCAAGTGGACATTTTGAATACCTCATAATGCCCTTTGGTCTGACCAACGCCCCAGCTGTCTTTCAGCGCCTAATAAATGACGTCCTGCGTGATTTCCTGGGTCTCTTTGTATTTGTGTACCTAGATGATATCCTCATCTTCTCCAGGTCACGTGAAGAACACCAGGTGCATGTGAGACGGGTCTTACAGCGGCTGCTGGAGAACAGGTTATATGTGAAGGCAGAAAAATGTGAGTTTTACACCAAGACCACCTCCTTTCTAGGATTTGTGATCTCACATAATCAGGTTCTGCCCGACCCCGCTAAGGTCAAAGCGGTGGTGGACTGGCCGACGCCGACCTCCAGGAAGCAGGTCCAACAATTCCTTGGGTTCGCTAATTTCTACCGCTGTTTTGTGACCAACTTTGGTGCCATCGCTGCCCCGCTGACCCGTCTCACGTCACCCAAGAACCCCTTTCGCTGGACTGAAGAGGTCGCCGCGGCGTTCCAGGCGCTGAAGACGGAGTTCTCCTCCTCCCGGGTCCTGACCCAGGTCGACCCCACGCTGCAGTGCTTGGTTGAGGTCGACGCATCTGACACGGGGGTGGGGGCGGTGCTGTCCCAGCGTTCACCTACTGACGGGACCAAACGACCCTGCGTCTTCTTCTCACGGCGTCTGTCTCCGGCCGAGCGGAATTATGACGTCGGGGACAGGGAGCTTCTTGCCATCAAGCTCGCCCTGCAGGAGTGGCGCCACTGGCTGGAGGGGGCAGCGCTACCATTCGTGGTGATGATGGACCACAAGAACTTGGAGTATCTTCGATCTGCTAGACGCCTGAATGCCCGCCAGGCACGCTGGTCTCTATTCTTTGCCCGGTTCCGCTTCACCATTACCTATCGCCCCGGCTCTAAGAACATCCTACCTGATGCCCTCTCCAGGCAGTTCGCCCCTGAGACATCAGAGGAGTCGGGCCACCCCATCCTGCCCAGTTCGTGTGTGGTAGGTGTCATCTCCTGGTCCATCAGGGACAAGATCCGGAGGGCGCAGGATGCTGAACCGGATCCTGGCGGTGGACCGGAGGGAAGGTTGTTTGTTCCATCTTCTGTCCGGGGGGAGGTCATTCATTGGGTCCACACCTCCAAGCTCGCCTGTCACCCGGGGGTATCTCGGCTAGTGGATCTCCTCCAACGCTCCTTCTGGTGGCCGGGTCTGCAGAAGGATGCCTCCAACTACGTCCGGGCTTGCCCTGTGTGCGCCTCTGCCAAGTCGGGTAATTCTCCTCCCGTCGGTCTACTCCAGCCTCTGCCGACCCCTGGCAGACCCTGGTCCCATATTGCCCTCGACTTTGTCACTGGTCTCCCCACTTCCAACTCCTATAATGCCGTGCTGACCATTGTGGACCGTTTCTCCGAGGCCGTCCACTTCGTGCCACTGTGGGGTCTTCCAACGGCGCAGGAGACGGGAGATCTCCTGGTGCAGCACATGGTCAGGTTACACGGGATACCAGTAGATGTCGTCTCGGATCGGGGTCCCCAGTTTGTCTCAGAGGTCTGGAGGTGCTTTTGCAACACCCTGGGGGCCACAGTTAGCCTCTCATCCGGCCATCACCCACAGTCCAACGGGCAGTGTGAGAGGGCCAACCAGGAGTTGGAGGCTGCCCTGCGCTGCGTCGCATCATCGGACCCATCCTCCTGGAGTTCACATCTGGCCTGGGTTGAATACGCCCACAACACCGCCCGGTCTTCTGCTACAGGTATGTCTCCCTTTAAGGCATCCCTGGGCTATGATCCACCCTTGTTTCCAGACCAGGAGGCAGAGCTCGCTGTTCCTTCCGTCCAGGCGCACCTGAGACGTTGTCGGGCTCTGTGGTCCAGGACACGGGATGCGCTTTTACGCATGGCTGCGCGTAATAGCATCACTGCCAACCACCGCAGGAGACCGGCCCCTGCCTACCAGGTGGGTCAACGAGTCTGGTTGGCCACTCAGGATTTCCACCTTAAGGGGGAGAAGAAGAAGTCGGTACCACGCTTCGTTGGTCCTCACACCATTTCCAGGATTATCAACCTGGTGGCTGTGCGTCTGGCCCTCCCCCCCCCCTTCGCATTTGTCCCACTTTCCACGTTTCCAGGATCAAGCCCTATGTGTCTGACCCCCTCTGACCCCCGCCCGCAGCGCCGCCCGCGCCTATGATGATCGACGGCCACCCGGCCTGGAAAGTCGCCTCCTTCCTGGACTCCCGGCGCCGAGGGCGCGGGTTGCAGTATCTGGTGGACTGGGAGGGGTTTGGTCCGGAGTTTAGATCCTGGGTGCCCTCCTCTTGGGTGTTAGACAAGAGCCTCATCAGGGAGTTCCATCGGGCACATCCGGACAAACCAGCGCCAGGAGGCGCTGCTAGAGGGGGGAGTACTGTCACGACCCGCCACTCATCAGCGGCTTCAGCTGCGCGCACACCTGCGTCTCGTCAGCAGCGGGCTATTTAGCCCACTCTGCCCTCTGCTGCAGTCTGGAGCCGTCTGTTCTCATCAGTGTTTCCAAAGCTCGTGACTCTACCTCAGATCACCAGCAAGATTCAACGACACGTAAGAACTCCTTACCTTGTCTTCCAAGTTCTCACCCCTGTGCACAGGTGGACCCTCCTGGCGGCGGATTCCCCCCGTCATCGCCATAGCATCTCCATCTTCTGCGCAGACCCAGCAGGACGCTGTCTCCCAGGCTCATTGCCTGCCGACGCCAGCCACCTGTCCCTGCAAGTAAGCAACACCGTCACATATATCCCCTGTCTCGGTGTGGTGCCCGTTACCCTTGTCCTTTGTTCTTGTCTCCATAGGGTTGTCCGGCTGTACGGCGCGCTGCTCTGCTGCCTGCACATCGGCGTTCACCCCAGCACATTCCCATACTGCATACATCCATCCACACACACCTGCTTGTTGAATAAAGCTGTTAAATCTATCCTGAGCCTGCGTGCTACATTATGTCAGTTTTTGCACAAAAGCGTCCAGTGCATCTTTGCATTGTAGGACGTTTGATTCAGGTCCCTGCATCCGCTTGTTTGTTTCGTTGCAAAGAACAAATGTGTCCACCAGGTATGCCGCTTGGATCCAAAGCGCATCTGTTGGCTGCTCATAAAGTGGCCGATTGTGGTCATGCAAGAATTGTTAATTTTGTCTTGCACTTCAATAAAACGGACAAGCACCTGTCCCCTTGACAACCATCGTACTTCAGTGTGAAGCAGTAATGTTTGGTGTGCCTCGTCCTCGCACAGTAGTGCAAAAAGTTGCTTATTAGCAGGGCGTGCTTTAATAAAGTTCATGATTTTGACAACAGTTGGCAGGGTGTTACTGAGGTCTTGTGAAAGTTTTTTTTTTTTTACCTGCCAATGCTTGGCAGTGGAGCATGCAATGAAGAATGATGTATTCCGGAGCCTTTTCTTTCATCCGTGTGCTGAATCCTTTATATTTTTCCATCATCACTGCGGCTCCATCAGTGCAGCAGCACGCCACCAGGTTCTCATAGGGCAGATTGTGGGATGTGAAATATGAATCCACAGCCATGAAAATATCTGTGCCTGTTGTCATTGTTGCTAGATTTGTTGACATAAGAATGTCTTGTTTTAAATCGCCATCATCAATACACTGAGAATACACAATTAACAGAGCCTCGTCTGCCACCATGGTCGTCTCATCCAGTTGAATGGAGAAGGGAATCCTCTTAAGTTTCTTGTGCAGCTGGTTTTGGCAGTCTGCAGCCATTTTATCAATTCTGTCTTTGATAGTATTGTCAGAGAGGGGAACAGTCTTGACTTTATCAACTGTTTGTGCTCCACACATTTTCCCCACAATTTTTAGGCATGCAGGCTTGATCAGCTGCTCACCGATATTGTGCGGCTTTTTTACCTTCGCGATGAGCAGCGCACAGTCATATGATGCTTCAGTGATGTTCTGATATCCCCATGTCTCCTTGAAAGTGCCAGGTGCCGTTTCCTGTCAAAAAAATCCCGACTTGTACCAATGGTCTCTCAGTGTCGAGTCTCCTGATGCTGTCTCAGTTTGCTGGGCTTCATGCTGTCTAGCTTTTCACCACAAATAACACATTCTGGCCAAAAGGAGTCTTGTGCTTCTATAAATCCATAGTTCAGGTAACTGTCAATATATTGTCTTTTTTTCTTTTTTAACTCCATGAGGTCCTCCGCATGTTTATGTTTTTCAGCCATTGTGGAGGATGGAATCAGACAAGACAGCGAGCTGCACGACACAGAACTTTATTTCTCCTCCAACACAGAACAGAACAGAATAAAGCTTGCTTCATGCTACATTTCCCTCTAGTCCTCTGTGGTCCCCGTACGCTTTGGACTAGCCCGGCACGCACGTGGCGCTGCTCATGCTCATTTTTTTCATCTACCCAGGCCAAGCAGTTGATGCATGCGCACAACCATCATTTGTTGTTTCACTCCCGCCTGATGGGTAGCGCCAAGGCGCTGACGTGCCAGGATTTTCACCAACAAAGAAATGCTCCTTGCTTTCTGCTGCTTGACTTCCCAGTTTTCACTCCTTTTCCACGAAGATGCTGCTGCCGCTGTGAAAGAAAGTATGCGTGTATGATTCATATATGTTTTTATTCTCGTTTTCTGCCTCCTCGTTGTCTTCGTCGTCTACTGATGTATGCTGTGCTGAAATCGCCACCTCGCGAATGGGACATTCAGTCTTGTGCATGCGCTTTTCAACGCGTTCAGGTCTTGGGCAGGCGGCGCGGTCACAAAATTTGGTCCGCGGTCGAGAACTGCGGACACTAGCGGAGTGGAGGCGATGACGTACATTTCGTCACACGAAGTTTCCAGTTATGTGTTCATGGACAGCAGAGGTGTAGCATGAAGCAGGCTTAACCCTGAGTGCCTGAGTGAACTCCTTTATACACTTTTATTCCCGCCTCCAGCACACAGGGTAAGCACATTAACATACACACTGAAAGACCTGTACACATATTAACATAACATTGACACACACGTCACAGAGCAGGTCTTGCTACAATGCATTCACATCCCTGCATCCTCAGATGCGAACCTGGCGCTGCAGGGGTGAAAGGCACGTCTTTGTTTGCATTAGCATCTCTGTCTTCTTCCCCACCAACCCCCTGTAATGGGTGGAGTGCCATGTGTGTTGCGTCCACCACACCGTCCTCTTTCTTTATTTGATGTCATTCATGTATTTTTTCCATCCATCCATCCATCTTCTTCCGCTTAATCCTTTTTGGGTCGCGGGGGGGCTGGAGCCTATCCCAGTATTTTTTTTTTACCCACGCATTTCATGACCTCAAAACAGACGGAGCTCCACCTCCCTCTGTGGGCTCAGGCGGGCCCCCCCCAGATTGGGAGACATTGGATTAACACACAATGTTAGGAAATAGAACAGTACAAAGACACTGACAGCAAGTACATGCACCAAAAGATCAAAAAAGTCAGTGGAAAGCAAGTGGCCACAAAATCAGGATGCATCAAATCAAAGGAAAGTAACATCTTAATGGAGAAGAAGGACATATTGTCAAGATAGTCTGAATACATTGAAGATCTGTTTCATGGTGACCGAGGCCCACCATCTATTATAAAGAACATGAAAGGCCCACCCATAACAGAGGACAAAGTAAAAAAATTCCATCTCCAAAATGAAACATGGAAAGGCAGTCGGGCCAGATATGATACCAATAGAAGTCTTAGCAGCACTGGAGGAAATTGGAATAAAAGAACTAACAAAATTAGTGAATATCATCTACAGTGATTGAAAAATTCCATCAGATCTGAAAAAAATCAGTATCACCTTACCAAAAAAGCCTGGAGCTACAGAATGTGACCAACATAAAATAATAAGCCTTATGAGTCATACCACCAAAATTCTTCTCAGAGTGTTGGTGAGAAGAGCAAGAAACAGTATACATTCAGGACTGTCAGCAACCCAATCTGGATTTCTCCCTGACAAGGGCACCAGAAACACTATATTTACACTCTCTATATTGATAGAAAGATCAATAGAAGTACAATGTGATCTGTACCTATGTTCTATAGACTATTCCAAAGCATTTGATAAAGTAAAACATGAAAATCTGTTTAAAATCTTAAGCAAAATAGATATTGACGGGAAAGACTTGAGGATTATCAGAAATTTATATTGGGAACCAGGGGCAGCGATCAGAATAGATGGAGAATGCAGTGAATTCAAGCCAATTCAAAGAGGAGTTTGACAGGGTTGTGTTCTATCTCCAGATCTATTCAACATTTACAGTGAGATGATCTTCCAAAACATCGATGATCAAGAAGGGATAAAAGTAGGAGGAACAAACATAAATAATCTCAGATATGCAGATGACACTGTACTAATTGCTGCCTCTAAAAGAAAGCTGCAGAACATCCTAAACATCGTAGTTGCCCACAGTGAAGCATATGGACTTTCTCTAAACATCAACAAAACAGAATGCATGACAATTTCCAAGAAACCGCATTACCCAGTGTGTAACATCACATGCAACAATAAGAAAATCAAACAAGTGAACCAGTTCAAATACCTTGCTTTCACAATAACATCAGACGGAAGATGTGAGAAAGAAATAAGTAAGAGAACCGCCATGTCAAAAGACTGTTTCAGTAAAATGAGTCCTATTCTCAAAAATAGAAATATCTCACTTGACACCAACCTCCGAGTCTTCAAGACATACAGTATATATGGCCAATTTTACTCTATGGCTGTGAATGCTGGGCTTAAACAAACAGTTAAGAAAATTAGAAGCTATTGAAATGTGGTTCATAAGAAGAATTCTACGTATATCACGGAAAGAAAAGAAAACAAATGAAGAAGTGTTGATGTTGGCAAAAACAAAAAGATCACTCATCACAACAATTAGAAAGAATCAGCTCAAATTTCTTGGTCACATGATCAGAAAAGACAACTTGGAAAAAGTAATGCTAACTGGGAAAATAGAAGGAAAAACATCCTGTGGCAGCCAATGTACAACATACAGTGGTGTGAAAAAGTGTTTGCCCCTTCCTGATTTCTCATTTTTTTGTATGTTTGTCACACTTAAATGTTTCAGATCATCAAACAAATTTAAATATTAGACAAAGATAACACAAGTAAACACAAAATGCAGTTTTGAAATGAAGGTGTTTATTATTAAGGGGGAAAAAAATCCAAATCTACATGGCCCTGTGTGAAAAAGTGATTGCCCCCTACACCTAATAACTGGTTGGGCCACCCTTAGCAACAACAACTGCAATTTAGCATTTGTAATAACTGGCAATGAGTCTTTTACAGTGCCGTGGAGGAATTTTGATCCACTCATCTTTGCAGAATTGTTTTACAGAAAAGTTTTCGAGCATGAAGCACCTTTTTAAGGTCATGCCACAGCATCTCAATCTGATTCAGGTCAGGACTTTAACAAGGCCACTCCAAAGTCTTCATTTTGTTTTTCTTAAGCCATTCGGAGTTGGATTTGCTAATGTATTTTGGATCATTGTCTTGCTGCAGAACCCAAGTGCGCTTCAGTTTGAGGTCACAAACAGATAGCCGGACATTCTCCTTCAGGATTTTTTAGTAGACAGCAGAATTCATGGTTCCATTTACCACAGCAAGTCTTCCAGGTCCTGAAGCAGCAAAACAACCCCAGACCATCACACTACCACCATCATATTTTACTGTTGGTATGATGTTCCTTTTCTGAAATGTTGTGTTACTTTTACGCCGATGTAATGGGACACACACCTTCCAAAAAGTTCAACTTTTGTCTTGTCAGTCCACAGAGTATTTTCCCAAAAGTCTTGGGGATCATCAAGATGTTTTCTGGCAAAACTGAAATGAGTCTTTATGTTCTTTTTGCTCAGCAGTGGCTTTCATCTTGGAGCTCTGCAATGCAGACCATGTTTGCCCAGTCTCTTTCTTATGGTGGGGTCATGAACGCTGACCTTAACTGAGGCAAGTGAGGCCTTCAGTTCTTTGGATGTTGTTGTGGGATCTTTTGTGACCTCTTGGATGAGATGTCGCTGCGCTCTTCGGGTAATTTTGGTTGGCCAGCCACTACTGGGAAGGTTCACCACTGTTCCATATTTTCACCATTTGTGGATAATGGCTCTCACTGTGGTTTGCTGGAGACCCAAAGCTTTAGACATGGCTTTATAAACTTTTCCAGACTGATAGATCTCAATTACTTTGTTTCTTATTTTTTCCTGAATTTCTTTGGATTGCAGCACGATGACTAGCTTTTGAGGATCTTTTGGTCTACTTCACTGTCAGGTAGGTCCTATTTAAGTGATTTCCTGATTGAGAACAGGTGTGGCAGTAATCAGGCCTGGGTGGGGCTTGAGAAACTGAGCTCAGCTTTCCAAAGATGTGATAAACCACAGTTAATTTATGTTTTAACAGAGGGGAGCAATCACTTTTTCACACAGGGCCATGTAGGTTTGGATTTTTTTTACCCTTAATAATAAACACCTTCATGTAAAAACTGCATTTTGTGTTTACTTGTGTTATTGTTATCTAATATTTAAATTTGTTTGATGATCTGAAACTCTGGATTGGGGACAGGCTCCTGCCCCAAGTGGAGGAGTTTAAGTATCTTGGGGTCTTGTTCACGAGTGAGGGGAAAATGGAGCGAGAGATTGACAGACGGATTGGAGCAGCATCTGCAGTGATGCGGACGTTGTACCGGTCTGTTGTGATGAAGAGGGAGCTTAGTTCTAAGGCAAAGCTGTCGATTTACCAGTCAATCTACGTTCCTACTCTCACCTATGGTCACGAGCTTTGGGTAATGACCGAAAGAACAAGATCGCGGATACAAGCGGCTGAAATGAGCTTTCTCTGTAGGATTGTTGGACTCACCCTCAGAGATAGGGTGAGGAGCTCAGTCATCTGGGAGAGGCTCAGAGTAGAACCGCTGCTCCTCCACATTGAAAAGAGTCAGTTGAGGTGGTATGGGCATCTGATTAGGATGCCTCCTGGACGTCTCCCTCTTGAGGTGTTTAAGGCACGTCCCACTGGGAGGAGACCCAGGATCAGACCCAGGACTCAGTGGAGAGACTATGTCTCCCAGCTGGTCTGGGAACGCCTTGGTATCCTCTCTGAAGAGCTGGAGCAGGTGGCTGGGGAGAGGGAAGTCTGGGCTTCTCTGCTTGAACTGCTGCCTCCGTGACCCAGACCTCCGGAAAAGCGGTAGAAGATGGATGGATGGATGGATCTGAAACATTTAAGTGTGACAAACATACAAAAAAATGAGAAATCAGGAATGGGGCAAACACTTTTTCACAACACTGTACATCGGCAGCCTAAGAGATTTCACTGGCAAAAATATCAGCAACATAGAACTCGTCCACAGAGCAGACAACAGAGAAGACTGGAGAGCCTTAATCATCGATGTCTGCAAACAGACCTGATACTCCAAGAAGATGTGTTCTATTTTCATGTATTTTAATTCACGGGTGTTGCAACACAATTTTTTTTTTTTTAGAATAGAATAGAATAGACTTTATTTGTCATTATAACAAGTACAACAAAATTTAAAAAAAATTCTGTGTAAACAGACAGTGAAGATCTTATCTTATCGTATCTTACTTTATCTTATGTTTATGGAGGCTGGGGTCACGATCATCTCTTCTGACCACATCATTATCAAACTTAACGTTCACTCGTCCTCTCTGTGATGCTGCCATAAACAGACCATGACTCCAGAGTGCAGCAGGATAACAAACCCTGCATGAGGGGATAATCTGTTTGTACACAAACACGAAAAGAAGGTAGAAGAAGAAAAGAAGGGAAAACTTTTCAAGCATTTCCCTCGATGCCGTGTGAACGTTTCACCGCTGGCGGCGGTTGTGGCGTGTCTACGCAGGGCAGACATGCTCTTCCTCTTAACACAGCACCCCATTCGTGTGTTGAAAGTTGACCTCCATGCTGCCCGGCCTTAGTGATATCTCGCTGGAGCTGCTTAGCATTGCAGAGCAGATGAGGAGAGCTGCTAAGTGCCCAAAGTAACCATAGTAACGGCTAACGTCTGCAGCATCTCCTGAATGAATAAAACAAGCAGGCTGTGATGTTTTGTTTTTGCAGCCAGGTGAAAATAATCAGTAAGCGTGTATGAGAGATGGTTTTACAGGTGCACTTCTTAACCTGTGATTTAATACGTTGTTTTGCATCAGTGGTCAAAAAGCTAAGCAAACAGCATTATGTCCACTGGTCCTTAAAATGTTCTGAATTCATTCAAGGCTGCGTCCTACAGTATGAAAAGAAAAATCTGTTCTGTCGAAAGTCCAGGGTGGATTAATTCAAGGCCAGCGGGCTGCATGACTTAAGAAGATGCATATTTAATGACGAAAGGACCAAGAATAACAATTAACATTTAATAATGTTTCTGGGTGGTTAAACTGTTGCCTCAAAGCAAACCGCATTATATGTAGGTGCTTTGTGGTGTCTTTTAGATATTTTGCTTTGTTTTTAAGTCAAACTGTTGCTTGAATTTTATCTTTCTATTCATGCTGATTGAGGGCTGTTTCTAAGTTTCTGGAGGCCCTGTGCAAGACTGTGTTTAGGGGTGGCTATTTTGTTTTAAAAAATTAGAAGGAGTTCAAACCTTTTAAAATAAAATAAAAAATCTCTCCCCTCCTAACGAAATCATTAAGAAAATAAATGTGGGTCATAGAGGAACAGAAAAAAAAAACATTGAAATTTAACCTACCTCCATATGAGTGTTGGACATTTATAAGAACACAGTGCAAAGTCACAAGAAAAAAGTAGCAAATTTATGAGAAAAATATCACAAACTTACAAGAAAGTTGCAAATTTTTGAGAAGAATATGCAACTTTACAAAATGTACAAATTTATGAGAAAAAGTTGCAAATTTAGGAAGAAAAAAATTGCCATTTTATGAGAAAAAAGTTTCAGTTTTTTTATAAAAAAAAAAAAAGTTGCAAAATTGTGAGACATCCCTTAGCTGCAGCGGAGCTCCCTAGCATAGGGTGGCCTGTTGGCGGTTAGCGGTCCTCCGGTCCTCCTCAGCAGCGAGGAGACTGGGTGGGTGACGGTGAGAAGGAAGCCTAGTTGCAAAGCCCCGGTTCACCACCAACCTGTTCATGTTTCTAATCGTTTTTCCCCGCTCAGCGACACACCCGCTGAGGAAAAAACTCTGCTCATTGGCGACTCTGTAGTCAGAAACGTGAACCTAGAGACTCCAGCGGCCCTAGTCAAATGCATTCCTGGGGCCAGAGCAGGCGACATCGAGTCAAATTTGAAAATGCTGGCAAAAAGTAACTGTAAATACTCCACAATTGTTATCCACGCCTGCATTAATGATGTCCGACTCCGGCAGTCGGAAGTCACAAAAATTAATGTAGAATCGGTGTGTGACTTTGCCAAAACAATGTCTGCCTCTGTAGTATTCTCTGGGCCCCTCCCCAATCTGGCCAGCGATGACATGTTTAGCCGCTTGTCATCCTTCAACCGCTGGCTGTCTGTGTGGTGTCCTGCAAACAATGTGGGCTACATAGATAATTGGAGCTCATTTTGGGGAAAACCTGGTCTTAGACGAGACGGCATCCATCCCACTTTGGATGGTGCGTGTCATTTACCTAACAATCTGGTATCATTTTTATCTAAATTTCCAAAACCTTGACAACTCAGAGTTGGGACCAAGAAGCAGAGTCGCAGTCTTACACGCCTCTCTGCAGCTCCTCTTCATCCGCCACCCCTCAACTTAGCCCCTGTCTTCCCCATCAGAGAATCATTGTCTGCTCCCTCCAAAGTAAATAAAAATATAATGTATAAGAATTCCAAAGTGAATAAACAAAAAGTTGGTAAAACTCAAATTAAACATGAAACCTCTAAATTGAATGTTTTGGCCTCTGTTCCTCCTCATGATTTAAAAATTAAATGCGGTTTGTTAAATATTAGGTCTCTAACTCCCAAGTCTCTGCTAGTCCATGATCTGTTAATTGATCATCAGATTGATTTAATATCTCTTACAGAGACTTGGTTAGGGCAAGAGGATTATGTTGGTTTGAATGAATCAACTCCCTCTGGTTATTTAAACTGTCAAAATCCCAGAAGTTCTGGTTGTGGAGTAGGAGTAGCAACAATTTACCATTCCAAATTACTAGTTAATGTAAAGCAAAAAAACACATTATCAATCCTTTGAGGGCCTGGTCCTCAGTATTGGGCATTTTAGCAATTTTAGGCTAAACCTAATTTTATTTGCCATAGTTTATCGTCCTCCATCAACCTACTCAGAGTTTTTATCCGAATTTGCCAAATTCTTAGCTGATTTAGTGATGAAATTAGATAGAATAATTATAGTAGGGGACTTTAATGTACATGTAGATATAGACAGTGATTGCCTTAATATGGCATTTAATTCAATATTAGACTCGATGGGGTTTTCTCAGAAAGTAGGAAATTCTACTCATTATCTCCACCATACGTTGGACCTTGTTCTGACATATGGCATAGAAACAGAAAATCTGGTAGTGTCTCCTCATAACCCTGTACTGTCAGACCATTGTCTGTTAACTTTTGATTTTACTATTTCTGACTATTTGGCTCCTAAAGAAAAAAATATTACTACAGTAGATTCCTCTCAGATGATGTTGTTACCAAATTTATGCAGATTGTTTCCTCTATGCCATGTGCCAACATAACTGAAATAAGCTATAGACAGCTTGCGCCTTCTGTAATTGATAGCATGGTAGATAGTTTTACAGCTTCTCTGCATCAGACTCTAGACTTGGTGGCCCCTTTAAAAAAGAAAAAAATTCTAATCAGAGATTTCTAACCCCTTGATTCAACACAGAAACTCGTAGCTTAAAACAGAAGACTTGTCAATTAGAAAGAAAATGGTGCTCCACTAATTTAGATGAAATCTTTTTAGCTTGGAGAAATCATCTTTTAATTTATAAAAAATCTCTTAGAAAAGCTAGAACAAGTTATTATTCTGCATTAATAGAAGACAACAAGAATAATCCTAGGTTTCTTTTTAGCACTGTAGCCAGGCTGACAAAGAGTCAGGACTCTGTCAATCCTAGCATTCCCTTAGAGATTACTAGTCAGTGACATGATTTACAACCCAAGAGACAGACGCTGACACGAGTGATTACAGACAATAATCTTTATTTGTTAAAGTGAGGGTGTAGTGCGTGAGTGGATGTATGTGTGCTCGTCTGGTCACTGGAGCTGAGCCTGACTTGTGGTGATCTGGCAACCCTGGAAACACACAAGCACAAAGGTTACTGCTGTTCACTGACAATAACGGTGTAAAGTGCTGCAGGTGCTTACTGGCAGGTTCCGCAGTGTAAGTCCGGCTGGCTCCTGGTGTCCGAGTGATGTGGTGCTCGAGGTGCCCGGCGTTGCGGGGGTGAGGAGGAACTCTGAGTAGGAGGAGGCTGTGCCTCGTCAGCTGAGGAGGAAGGTCCGCCGCCTGGGAGGTCCACCTGTGCACAGGGGAAAGAACTTGCAGGTGATCAATGCTGGGTTTGCTTACGTGGCCTGGCCTGGCTTGACGTTTGCTTCTTGACCTGTGGTCGAGATCTTGGCGCATTGCTTGGCGAGGAAGACAGACGACTCCGTGCTGAGGAGTCCGTGCGTCGGGCTTTTAAAGCCCGCTGATTGCCACCTGCTGGAGTGAGCGCAACTGATGATGATGATGCTGATGACGGCCTGGCGGCCATCATGACAGTCAGGACTTTATGAACTTTTTCAAAAATAAAATTTTGACTATCAGAGATAAAATCAATCAGATTTTTCCCACCGTTAACTTAAATACAGTTACTACTACAACTCCTTCAATTGATATCTGTTTGGATGAGTTTACTCCAATTGACCTTTTAGAGTTAGACAAAATAATTCCCTCATCCAAGCCTTCAACTTGTCTTTTAGACCCTATTCCTACCAGGTTATTTAAAGAAGTCTTCCCACTTATTGGTAGCTTTATTTTTCAAATAATCAATTCTTCATTGACTTTAGGTCATGTACCACAGGCTTTTAAAATGGCTGTAATTAAACCCTTACTCAAAAAGCCAACGCTGGATCCAGGAGTTTTACAGTGGGGCAAAAAAGTATTTAGTCAGCCACCAATTGTGCAAGTTCTCCCACTTAAAAGATGAGAGAGGTCTCCAATTTTCATCATAGGTATACCTCAACTATGAGAGACAAAATGAGAAAAAAAAAATCCAGAAAATCACATTGAAGGATTTTTAATGAATTAATTGGTAAATTCCTTGGTAAAATAAGTATTTGGTCACCTACAAACAAGCAAGATTTCTGACTCTCACAGACCTGTAACTTCTTCTTTAAAAGGCTCCTCTGTCGTCCACTCGTTACCTGTATTAATGGCACCTGTTTGAACTTGTTATCAGTATAAAAGACACCTGCCCACAACCTCAAACAGTCAGACTCCAAACTCCACTATGGCCAAGACCAAAGAGCTGTCAAAGGACACCAGAAACAAAATTGTAGACCTGCACCAGGCTGGGAAGACTGAATCTGCAATAGGTAAGCAGCTTGGTGTGAAGAAATCAACTGTGGGAGCAATTATTAGAAAATGGAAGACATACAAGACCACTGATAATCTCCCTCGATCTGGGGCTCCACACAAGATCTCACCTGGTGGGGTCAAAATTATCACGAGAACGGTAAGCAAAAATCCGAGAACCACATGGGGGGACCTAGTGAATGACCTGCAGAGAGCTGGGACCAAAGTAACAAAGGCTACATCAGAAACACACTATGCCGCCAGGGACTCAAATCCTGCAGTGCCAGACGTGTCCCCCTGCTTAAGCCAGTACATGTCCAGGCTCGTCTAAAGTTTGCCAGAGAGCATTTGGATGATCCAGAAGAGGATTGGGAGAATGTCATATGGTCAGATGAAACCAAAATAGAACTTTTTGGTAAAAACTCAACTTGTCGTGTTTGGAGGACAAAGAACACCATACCTACTGTGAAGCATGAGGGTGGAAACATCATACTTTGGGGCTGTTTTTCTGCAAAGGGAACAAGACGACTGATCCATGCAAAGGAAAGAATGAATGGGGCCATGTATCGTGAGATTTTGAGTGAAAACCTCCTTCAATCAGCAAGGGCATTGAAGATGAAACGTGGCTGGGTCTTTCAGCATGACAATGATCCCAAACACACCGCCCAGGCAACGAAGGAGTGGCTTCGTAAGAAGCATTTCAAGGTCCTGGAGTGGCCTAGCCAGTCTCCAGATCTCAACCTCATAGAAAATCTTTGGAGGGAGTTGAAAGGAATGGGCCAAAATACCAGCAACAGAGTGTGAAAACCTTGTGAAAACTTACAGAAAACGTTTGACCTCTGTCATTGCCAACAAAGGGTATATAACAAAGTATTGAGATGAACTTTTGTTATTGACCAAATACTTATTTTCCACCATAATTTACAAATAAATTCTTTAAAAATCAGACAATGTGATTTTCTGGATTTTTTTTCTCATTTTGTCTTTCATAGTTGAGGTATACCTATGATGAAAATTGGAGACCTCTCTCATCTTTTAAGTGGGAGAACTTGCACAATTGGTGGCTGACTAAATACTTTTTTACCCCAATGTAGGTAGCTATAGACCAATCTCTAATCTCCCTTTCATTTCAAAAATCTTAGAAAAAGTTGTTGCTACGCAATTATTTGACCACCTGCAGGGAAATGGTTTACTTGAAGAGTTTCAATCTGGGTTTAGAATCCATCATAATACTGAAACAGCCTTAGTGAAGGTCACTAATGACCTCCTTATCACATCTGATAATGGACTTGTTTCTGTTCTTGTCCTTTTAGACCTTAGTGCAGCTTTTCATACTATCAATCATTAATATTCTACTTGATAGATTAGAACACTATGTTGGACTTAATGGACATTCGTTGCAGTGGTTTAGATCTTATTTATCTGATAGGTTCCAGTTTGTTCATGTCAATAATGAGTTTTCTTTCAACTCAAAGCTCAGTCATGGAGTTCCACAGGGATCTGTGCTAGGCCCTACTCTTTTTAGTTTATATATGCTTCCCTTAGGCAACATTATTAGAAAGCACTGTATACATTTTCATTGTTATGCAGATGACACACAATTATACCTGTCAATGAAGCCAGATGATAGTAATCAATTAGCCACGTTAGAAGCATGTCTTAAGAAAATCAAAGCTTGGATGACTTGCAATTTCCTGCTATTAAATTCAGATAAGACTGAAGTCATTCTTGTTGGCCCAAAAAAACCTTAGAAATACCTTTCCAAATCAAACCTTTAGTTTGGATGTGGTTACTCTTTCTCTTAATAGCTCTGTGAGGAACCTTGGAGTTATTTTTGATCAAGATCTGTCTTTCAATTCACATATTAAATTTGTTTCTTAGACTGCCTTCTATCATTTGCGTAATATTGCCAAGATTAGGAGTATCTTGTCTCAGAGTGATGCTGAGAAACTGATCCACGCTTTTGTTAGCTCTAGATTAGATTATTGTAAGTCTTTATTATCAGGTTGTCCCAAAACATCTTTAAAAAGTCTTCAGTTGATCCAAAATGCTGCAGCAAGAGTTTTAACAGGTACTAGAAAGAGAGATCATATCTCTCCGGTTCTGGCCTCCCTTCATTGGCTTCCCATAGAATTCAGAATTAAGTTTAAAATCCTTCTTCTTACTTACAAAGCTCTAAACAATCAGGCCCCTCTTTATTTAAAAGATCTGATACTACCGTATTATCCTAACAGAGCACTACACTCCCAAAATGCTGGATTACTTGTAATACCTAGAATCTCCACAAGTACAATGGGAGGCAGAGCCTTCAGGTATCAAGCTCCTCTCCTTTGGAACCAGCTGCCAATCTGGATTTGGGAGTCAGACTCGATCTCTGTTTTTAAGAATAGTGTTAAAGAGAGGGCTGGCCCACCCCCACCATCGGTCAGACCAGCTTTTACCACCAACACAGCGGACACACGGAGGACCCTAACCAGAGTCAACCCACGCAAAGCTGCGGGTCCGGACAACATTCCGGGACGTGTGCTCCGAGACTGCGCGAGCGAGTTGGCGGATGTCCTGACTGACATTTATAACATCTCCCTGAGTCAGGCCATCGTTCCCAGATGCTTCAAGACCTCTATCATTGTACCGGTGGCAAAGAAACCAGTTGTGTCCTGTGTGAATGACTATCGTCCTGTTGCACTGACACCAACTGTGATGAAGTGTTTTGAACGGCTTGTCAAACCACACATTACAGCCTGCCTCCCTGCATCACACGACCCGCTCCAGTTTGCATATCGTTCAAACCACTCCACGGAGGATGCTATAGTCACCACCCTACACTCTGTCATCACCCACCTGGACCAGAAAGACACCTACGCCAGACTCCTGTACATTGATTTCAGTTCAGCATTCAACACCATTATTCCCCAGAGACTGATGGAGAAATTACTCCTTCTCGGTCTGAACACCGCCATATGTCTCTGGATCCTGGATTTCCTGACTGAGAGACCTCAGTCTGTCCGGGTTGGAAACAACATCTCCAACTCTGTCACGCTGAGCACCAGATCCCCTCAAGGCTGTGTACTCAGTCCACTGTTGTTTACACTTCTAACACATGACTGTGTATCCAGACACGAGGGGAACCAGATTATTAAGTTTGCAGACGACACCACGGTGGTGGGACTTATTCAGAGGGATGAGGAATCAATGTACAGGGAAGAAGTGAGAGACCTGGAGGGCTGGTGCAGGGAGAACAATCTGGTGCTCAACGTGGACAAAACGAAGGAGGTGATTATCGACTTCCGGCGGTCACAGCCTGAGCACGTCCCCCTCAGCATCGGCGGCCGTTTAGTGGAGAGAGTAGAGAACATCAAGTTCCTCGGAGTGCAGATCTCGCAGGACCTGACCTGGAGCAAGAACTCCTTGGGGATCAGGAAGCGGGCTCAGCAGAGACTGCACTTCTTGAGGAAACTCAAACAGGCCTCTCTCCCCATCTGCATCCTCAGACCTTCTACAGAGGTGTGGTGGAGAGTGTTCTGACATACTGCATTGCTACATAGTACTCCAGCTGCAGTATGTCAGACAAAAAAGCCCTGCAGAGGATAGTCAAGGGGGCTGAGAGGGTAATTGGAGTCTCCCTCCCCTCTGTCCAAGAACTTTTTCAGAACCGTTGTAGGAGCAGGGCACTGAACATTGTCAAGGATCGTTCTTACCCTCTGCATAAACACTTTGAACTTCTTCCATCTGGTAAACGATTCCGAAGCATCAGAGGCAGAACCACCAGACTGATCAACAGCTTCCTTCCACAAGCTGTCAGGATGCTGAACAGTTGACCCGAAATCTCTCATACACAATACTGCACCTACGGACATTTTGTATATTATTTGTATATTATAGTTAGTTGTTTGTTTTTTTTTTTTTCCCCAAGTATGTCTCAGGGATGTGTGAATGGATGGGGGGGGGGGTGCGGGTGGGGGTGGGGGGTAGAGCTATGTGGGAGTGTGTCTTAAATCATGCTGCTTCTATTTATATGGATGCCGAGAGAAACGGAATTTCATCTTGCCTGCACTACAGTTGTATGTACAGCAATATGACAATAAAGTTTGATTTGATTTGATTTGAAAACCTTCCTTTTTGATATAGCCTACAATTAGGGAGGGATCATGTGTCTCTGAACACTCCCTTAGTTATGCTGCTAATAGGTTTAGACAGCCGGGGGACCTCCAATAATGCACTGGGCTTCACTCCTTTCTTCACTCTCAATGAAATGTTTTTTTTTTTTTTTGCAGGTCATTAACATCTGTTTGTTCTCTCCCATAGATTGAGTCCCCATTGTGCTGTATGCTCTCTACATGTCTGTTCTTTTCATCTTCTCTATCCCCTCACCCCCCAGCCAGTCGCAGCAGATGACTACCCCTCCCTGAGCCTGGTTCTGCTGGAGGTTTCTTCCATTTAAAAGGGAGTTTTTCCTCTCCATTGTCGCCAAGCGCTTGCTCACAGGGGATCGCCTGGTTGCTGGGGTTTTTCTGCAACTGTGGGGGTTTCCCCTACAGTTGAAAGTGCTATGAGATGACTGTTGTTGTGAAATGGCGCTATATAAATAAAGTTGAATTGAATTGAATAGAATATGTTGCAAATTTAGGAGGAAAAAAAATTGCAATTTTGCGAGAAAAATGGTTGCAATTTTTTATGAAAAAGCTGCAAATTTATAAGAAAAAAAGTTGAAAATAATTATTTTTCTTCCCCCCAAAAATGTTGAGGATGGACTATCACCTTGTGGACCACGTCAGATTTTGCTGCTGTGGGTGTGCTTTTGACTGAGGGGACCTGTTCTCCACCTCTCCTTCAAGAAGAGGAGACTCTGCTTTAAGCCAGAAATGACATAGTTTGGTGTCAGGCAAGGGTGTTACTTTGTTTCAAACATTGGGAAAGGGTGGGGGGCGTGATCTCTGCCCATATAAGGATTTAAAAAAAATCTTTTTATTTCAGGACTGTCAGGTCATCATTACAGGCAGGTGTCTCCAGTGTCCTCTTTTTCATTTTTAAAGGAAAATGATTTTTTTAAGCAAAAAATGACAGTATACAGTATGTATCATAGTGTGGAGGAAGAGTGCAAAATCATTAACTTTGCTAAAAGGACAAGGTTAATTTACCCCTTTATTTAGGCATTCCCATATTAGTAACAGTTGTAAAAATTATTTCCCTAATTTGCCAAATCTATATTCAGCCTTGGAATACTCTGTCACTATGAAGCAGCAGGCCTTCTTAATACCCATTATGTGTTAAGTATTTCAGCTCTGGCAGAAATCAAGTTTTGACTATTGTGACGTTGGCGAGGTTCACACAAGGAAGAGAAGCAGATGGTTGCGGCAAACAGGCTTTATTCAACACACCCAACCCCAACAACCCTGAGCACAGGCAGGAGGGGAGGTCATTCTCCCAGACCTCCGTTTCAATCATGGTTATACAACACATGATACATCTTGCCCTAATCCTGCCTATAAAACACTTCTGGGTCATTATAATGCAGTTATAATGACACAGCAGTATAATAACTCAGTAATAACATTTAATACACACACACACAGTAACATTTTCAGCTGGCAAAGCATGCTGGGAAATCCCTGCCCCCCTTAACACGGCTCCAACGTTACACTGCCCCCCTCCCTGGACTGGTTTCTGTCCCCAGAAAAATCAAAGTCCAGCCCAGAAGTCCAATGCGAATCACTCCAGGTGTTGGGGGCGGCTTCGATGCCGACGACCAGCACATCCAACAGCTTCAGCAGGACTACGCACAGTCCCTCCCCTCGCAGCGGGAGTCACGACTCCCATCGCTGCCAGGATCTCCCAGGCGGCCGCTGGTCCGCGTCCAAGCGTCCAGCCCCTGCCAAGCCCGGGAAAAGACCGGCTCTGTCCTGCTCGCTCCGCTGCTGCTGCGCGCCCAGGGCCTCTGTGACGTCACCGCGGGGGGAAGCATCTGCGGGAGGCGGCCTTTCCCCGTCCATGCCACCTCGCTCTAATTTAACGTCGGTGAGGGGGCCAGTTTCTTGCGGGGTGGGCGCGGGACAGTACCGTGCGATGTGCCCTGGTTCTCCACAGCGGAAGCACCCTTCCTCGCGTCACCGCAGCCGTCTCCTCCGTGGACGCGTCGCCGTGGTCTGCCATAACTCCTCCTCCTCCCCCTCACTGTCAGCACGGTGGTTTCCTCCGGTGACCAGTCGTTCAGCATGGCAGCCAACTCGACCTGGGCCAGGTGGTCGTCCAACAGGTTCTCGCCGTTGTAGCGGGGAATTTTGGCCCGCTGCTGGATGGACGGGACGGTTGCCTCCCGGTCGATCGCTGCTCCTGATCGCCCTGGAATCGCTAGCCTGCCCTGCCCTGAAAAGGGCGGGAAGCAGGGCTGGTTTGCTCTGCTTGGCCCGCTCTGCCTTGAGAAAGGTGGAAGGCAGGGTACGCTGGTCCGTCTATCGCGGCGAGCCACTCCGGGAGTCGGCGTCTCAGCTCTACGCTCCATTCCCAGCCGAGCGATGAACCGCCCCGGCCGCCGGACCTCCGCCCGGGTCCTGGCCACCATCTTGCTCCATCCCCACTCCTGACACCAGTGTGACGTTGGCGAGGTTCACACAAGGAAGAGAAGCAGATGGTTGCGGCAAACAGGCTTTATTCAACACACCCAACCCCAACAACCCTGAGCACAGACAGGAGGGGAGGTCAATCTCCCAGACCTCCGTTTCAATCATGGTTATACAACACATGATACATCTTGCCCTAATCCTGCCTATAAAACACTGCTGGGTCATTATAATGCAGTTATAATGACACAGCAGTATAATAACTCAGTAATAACATTTAATACACACACACAGTAACATTTTCAGCTGGCAAAGCATGCTGGGAAATCCCTGCCCCCCTTAACACGGCTCCAATGTTGCACTATTGTTACCTGGTCATGTGTGCCTCCTGTGCCTCTCTGGTTACCTTTACCTCCTCTCCTTCTTGGTTCACCTGTATGCTGCCACATTCTTGCTCCTGATGTAGGAAAAACTCAATTTTGGACAACCTCTAGAAAACCCCAGAAAACATTTGTGATTAGATGCTGATGGCTAATATAAACAGTTCTAATAAATGTATCTAAAAGACTGTAATTTAAAAGTTGATGGTAAAGATGAGCATTTATAGGAAATGTAACTAAAGGACTGTAATTTGGACTATTTTAATTTAAACTGTTTGTCAGTGAAAGCAGTAGTGCTTTTGCGCCACAGGTGGCGCTCGGTAGTGATGAGACGCTGTTAAGTGTTAGAGCGCGAGAGAAGAAGAGTTGAGAATGTTCTAGAGTGTGAAGGGAAAATGGTGAAGAGTGATGTGACCGTTATCGAGTGATGTTCCGTGTCAGAGTGCCGTGCCTGGTGTTTGTGAAAAGAAAGTCAATAAACCACTGAAAAGTCCACCACTTGGCCTCTCTTCTTCGCCCCCCGGGTGTAACAAAATTTGGTAGCAGAGGATGGTTCAGTTGTGCCTAAGACGGTGAGTGAGCAAATAAAATAAACCCAGCAGAAATGATGGAATTGGAGCAGCTACAAGATAAGCTAAGTGAGGCCTTGGTGCCATTACAGGCCGAACAGCTAAACGAGGTCTGTTTGCTTGCAAAGATAAACCCAGCCGAGCCGTCTAAAAAGTACACGTTGGTACAACTGTTAAACGAGGAGGTGGAAAAAAACCATTGAAAGTGTTTCTGCTAAAGCTAATTGCATGCGCTACTGAAGCTAAGCAAGGCGAATCGTCGACGCAGGTGGCGGCAGTGGCCGGCACGAGCCGGGAGGCAGAGGCACTCGCAAGTTTACAAAGCCAATATGCCGCTCTGCATGAAAGTTTCCTTGATTCAACTAAAAAGTTTGAAGAGGAAATAGCGAGGCTGACCGATAACGCGGCCACTCAGCCACAGAGTCGCCATTTTCTGACACAGCCCGTGGTCCCCGCAGCGCCCTTACTACCAGAAGTGACCATTAAACGAGAGTTTAGGATAAATGGTCAGATAGGAGAGAGGGGCCAAAGAGACAAGTTGTCTTATTCCAACCTCATTCACCAGATTGAGATGGGCCTAAAGAACAATCACAGTGAGGCTGAGATAATCGAGGCTGTTGTCAGAGCAGTGAGTCCCGGATTGAGTTTGCGCGATATGCTAGAGATCAAGTCAGATCTCACCCTGCCGCAGCTGCGCATCATCCTGCGAGGACATTATAAAGAGGATAGTTCGACTGACTTGTACCATCGCCTGATAAACCTCACACAAGACAATAACGAGTCACCTCAGAACTTCCTGTTTTGCGCCATTGAGCTAAAGGAAAGACTTTTGGCAGCATCCAGAGAGCCTGGCACGGAAGAGCGGTATAGTTCCGATCTTATTCAGAGGAAGTTTCTGAGGGCGGTGGAAACGGGACTGATTAGTGCTGACGTGAAGTACCAAATGAAGCGCTATCTGGAGGATCCTGCCGTCACCAATGAGCTTCTGATTTCTAAGACGAATACAGCAGCCAGTCTTGAATGGGAACGACACCAAAAATTCAAGAGACACACGAAAGAACCCAAAGTTCGAGAATGCCGAGTGGAAAATCTGACGGGTCAGTATGCAACCGTGGAAGGAGTGGATGGCCAAGAGCGCCCTCCACCATCGACAAAAGGTAAAATCCTTAAATCCCAAAGCACAGTGACCCGCACGGAATCTGAGCTCCTGGACATAGTCACGCAGCTGAAGAGTGACATGGAGGAGATCAAGAAGGCCATACGTGCTTCTCCCAGAGCACCTCATGATCAAAGAGCCAGGAGGACATGTGGCTGCAAGAGCTGTCAGTCCACCAGCAATGGCGATCAGTGCGACCACTGCTTCAGATGTGGATTCAGCGGCCACATGTCAAGGGAATGTCGGATAGGGAGGAGACCTGGAAAAAGGACAGGGCAAGTAGACACGGCGGCCAATACTGTCTCAACCACATCAGAACAAGCTAACACACAAGAACTGTATGAGCTAGTTACTGACAGTATTCGGAGGTTGGAAGCAAGGCTGGTAGCTAAAGCAGAGGCACCTCCCGAAGAAACGGTCCGTGTTAATCTACTGTCCCCAATTGCTGATTACAGTTGCTCAGTTTGGTTGGAAAAAAATATGTCATAACCTGCTTCCTCAATGATAAGGAGACAGAAGCGTTGTGGGACACAGGGTCACAGGTCTGCTTAATGAATGACGCCTGGAGACAGGAGCACCTGCCACACACCACCGTTAGAGACTTAGCCGAGTTGGTGGGTCCAAGTATTCTGAATGGGAGGGCAGTGAACCAGACACCGATTCCATTCTCAGGGTGGGTCGAAGTCACTTTCAAGCTGCTGACAGATAGTAGCCCACCAGTGGAACTCTTAGTTCCTGTGCTAGTGGTGAAGGAGGATGGAGTGGCAGAGCCGCCTATCATTGAGTTCAACGTGATTGACCATGTCCTGAAGATGGGCATTAAACCCCCTTATGCCATCAGTGAAGCTGTTAGTGCAGCCTTCTCCTTTGATTGTAAAAAAACAGAGGTATTTTTGAAGGTGATGCAAAGTGAGGAGGATAGGCTGGGGGAAGGAATGGTAAAAGTTGGAAGTGAGTTGGTCACCATCCCTACTGGCCAAACCAAAGCAGTTAAAGGTTTTGTCAGAGCAGGCTCACTTCCAGACACACAAGACGTCTTGTTTGAGCTGAGTCAGTACATCCAATTACTGGAGGGTTTACAGATGCAAAGTGGGTTGGTGCAGTTAGGGAAAGGGAGGGGATCTATGTTCAAAATACCTATAACAAACAGTACTTCCCGTGATATCCAGCTGCCCGCTAAGACCATTTTGGGACAAACACAGAGTTAAAACTGCTTACCCGGCAGACATTAGACCCCCTGCTGTAAATCAAGCGACAGCAGACCCGACGACGAGTGAAACTGGAAGGAAGAAAGAGACCGAA
Organism: Pholidichthys leucotaenia; assembly: GCA_020510985.1. Classification (NCBI taxonomy): domain Eukaryota; kingdom Metazoa; phylum Chordata; class Actinopteri; order Cichliformes; family Pholidichthyidae; genus Pholidichthys; species Pholidichthys leucotaenia. The sequence goes on along the minus strand of CM035836.1, from coordinate 324,002,271 downwards.
ATGAACTGTGCCGTCAAAGAGACTATGGACATGTGGGACCCCCCAGTTCCCCTTGATCATCTCTCTCCCACACAACAAGAACAAGTAAAACAGCTACTACGGGAGGAACGGCAAGCGTTTTCCTGTGATGAGTATGATGTAGGGACAATTCCCTCTTTATAGTTGAAGATCCGACTCAAGGATCCCACTCCTGTCAAAAAGACTTATATCTCTGTTCCCAGACCACTTCATAAAGAAGTAAAGGAGTATTTAGAAGACCTGCTTAACAGGGGCTGGATCACCAAATCTAAGTCATCGTATTCCAGTCCAATTGTCTGTGTGCGAAAGAAAGATGGAGGCCTGCGTTTGTGCTGTGACTTTAGGGAGCTGAACAAGAAGTCTATCCCTAACAGACACCCAGTTCCCCGCATACAAGATATGATAAACAGTCTAAATGGGAGTGCGTGGTTTTTGGTCCTCGACCAAGGGAAGGCATATCACCAGGGCTTCCTGGAAGAGTTGAGTAGGCCCCTCACTGCATTTATCACTCCCTGGGGTTTGTTTGAGTGGGTAAGAATTCCATTTGGTTTGTCCTCAGCACCAGCAGCATTCCAAAGATCTATGGAGGAGTGTTTGTGGGGGTTGAGGGATGATATTTGTCTGCCTTACCTCGATGATAACCTTGTTCATTCACAGACTTTTGAAGACCACTTGCGAGACCTGAGAAACGTCCTGCACCGCTATCAAAGCCATGGGGTGAAGCTGACTCCCCGAAAATGTGAGTTATTCAAGCAGCAGGTACGTTTCCTTGGTAAAATGGTAACAAAACAGGGCTACACTATGGACCCTGCGGACATTGCCCCGGTGCAGACCGTCAAACAGCAGCAACCTTCCACTGTTGGAGAACTAAGGAAATTGCTAGGCTTTATTTCATATTACCGCAGCTATATTCCAAACTTCTCCCGTATAGCAAAGCCTCTTTATGACCTTCTTGCTAACGACCACACAGATAAAGCAAAGAAAAACTCGAAAAAACATGTCAAAAAGAAAGATAGTGGCCAGTTGCCCTCATCCCATGCAATCAGGTGGCTCCCTGAGCATCATGCAGTACTCTGTCAACTTGTTGACTTTCTCTCCCAGCCCCCAGTGTTAGGTTACCCGAACTTTGAGGAACCCTTCATTTTGCACTGTGACGCTTCACAGGAGGGGCTTGGGGCAGTGTTATATCAGCGACAACAAGGCAAACTGGTGGTGATAGCGTATGGCTCCAGGACACTGTCAAATCCAGAGAAGAACTACCACCTTCATTCAGGGAAGCTGGAGTTTCTTGCCATGAAGTGGGCCATCTGTGAGAGGTTTCGGGATTACCTGTACTATTCCCCACCATTCACTGTCTATACGGACAATAATCCCCTAACGTATGTGCTCACCACCGCAAAGTTAAATGCAACCACACAGAGGTGGGTAGCAGAACTAGCTGATTTCCAGTTTGTGATTAAGTACCGCCCTGGGAAAGCAAACAGAGATGCAGACGGCCTTTCACATATGCCCCTAGATATGGAGCAGTACATGAACAAATGCACACAAAATGTTGATCCTGATGTAATGCACTGTGTGGCGCAGGCAGTCAAGGTAAAGTCACAAGAAAATGAACCATGGTTCTGCCCAGTCACCATTTCTACTCTCATTAGTGAAGCAGATCGAGAAGCCAGCTCTGTAGCCGAAATATCAAAGATTGCTCTAAAAAGAGCTCAAGAAGAAGACTCTGTGATTGGAGAGGTGTTGCGTTATGTGTTGTCAAAACAATGGCCAAGAAGTGGAAAGCAGCTGAACAGTAAAATTGCAGCTTTAGTCAGGCAAAAACACAAGCTGTACATGGAAGATGATGGACTGCTTTACAGGAGAACAGCATCACATGACCAGCTACTTCTACCCCGAAAGTTTCACAAGCTCGTGTTTAAAGAGCTCCATGAAAACATGGGCCATTTAGGGGTAGAGAGAGTGATGAATTTGATAAGGGAGCGCTTTTATTGGGCTCATATGCAAAGGGATGTTGAGCACTACATCACTAAAGTTTCCAGTTGTTTGAAGAATAAACGTCCCAACAAGATAACACGGGCACCACTGACTAACATTGTCACCACGTATCCATTCGAACTGGTGTCCGTTGATTTCCTGCACTTGGAGAGGTACAAAGGAGGATATGAGTATATCCTGGTTCTAATGGACCACTTCACTCGCTTTGCCCAGGCTTATCCTTGCCGCAACAAAGCTGCTCACACCGCTGCTGAGAAGATATTTGGGGATTTCGCCCTCAAATTTGGCTTCCCCACACATCTCCATCATGATCAGGGTAGAGAGTTCCAAAATAAACTCTTTGCAAAACTCCAGGAGTACAGTGGTGTGCAGGGGTCCCGAACAATGCCCTACCATCCCCAAGGAATGGGCAGGTGGAACGATTCAATCGCACCCTGTTGGCAATGCTCAGAAACTTGCCCGAAGCAGCCAAGGCAGATTGGAAGTCTTCTCTGGCAAAAGCGGTTCATGCCTATAATTGCACGCGTAGTGAGGCTACAGGGTACACGCCATATTTTCTGCTATTTGGCCGTAGTCCACAGTTGCCTATTGATCTAATGTTTAGCCTCACAACAAGAGAGCAGAGTGCTTCTCAGCAGGACTATGCTGAAAAGTGGAGAGCTACAATGGCTGAAGCTTACAAACTTGCCTCTAAAACAGCAAACAAAGAAAGGATGAGAAGTAAAGCCCTTAATGATAAAAAGGTTCATGGTGCTGAGTTGCCCCCTGGATCCAGAGTACTGGTCCGAAACTTGACCGAAAAAGGTGGGCCAGGAAAATTAAGATCATTCTGGGAAGACAAGGTGTATGTAGTGACCCAAAAGAAGTACCCAGACAGTCCAGTGTATGAGATCAGACCTGAAAACGGCAAGGGGCGCACTCGGGTCATGCACAGAAACCTTTTGCTACCCTGTGACTTTCTTTCCATGGAAACAGTGGAGCCTGCCTCTAATAAAACAAGAGAAAGAGAGTCTAAAAGGCAAAGGAATGTGGACAGCCAAAACAGCACGGACGATGAAGATGAAGAAGGCTGGAGTGCCATAATCGGATTACGAGCTAGAAAGGATCAAAATCACCGTCCACTGAGAGCCGATGCACCGGAGTTCTACCCGCACAGTGACACTACTCCGGAGGATGAGGACCAGGACACAGATGACGTCACACAGGTGCAGCTGGCACCAGAGGTCAACAATCCGGTGGTCACAGATCCAGCTGAGGCAGACCAGGACCAGGGTGATGTGTTGTCGGAGTCCAGTTTCAGTGACCAGGAGGAACCGGTCGAGATCCCTGCTAAAACGTATCCTTCAAGAATGAGAAAACAGACGTTGATATTTACTTATGATAAGTTAGGCCAACCTTGCACTTCATCTGTTTAAAACAAATGTGTAGAAGCTAGAGATAAACATTGTTCAGACATGAATGTTTTGGAAAGTAAATGAGTAGTGACTAAACTCATCACCAAGTTACTTTTATGGTTGATTTAAAAAAAAAAAGGATTTTCAGTGTGTTACTAAGGTACAGGCATCACATAAAGGTTTATTTGGTAGGCTATGACTAGATTGAGTACCCTTACTCTCAGGAAAGATGCAGATACCCACCATGATGGAAGGAGCGGTTGATGGTCATTTTACTGCCCTCCCATCGAGTTTCCTAATTATCGACTGGTAGACAGCAAGCTAACACATGTGGTGCAGGTCTCAATGGTGACAAGATGCTTCCTTTTATCTCGTTTATTGATGCTACATCACAAGGAACTCAACATGATGTACACTCGTCTTTTCTGGTCTTACATCCATTTACATTTGTTCCTACATCCGTGTAAAACTGCAACAAAGTAGACATATACACGCCGTCAATGATATGGTCACCGTGTCTAGCTTAGCACATGTTAGCATTAGCTCTAACTTAGCTTGGTAACAATGTTGGCAACGGACTAGACAGTCGCTTAAAATACACCAATGCAACCGTGCAGTTCTCATTGTAGCTGTTAACACTGTCAAACCATTTAGGATACTCACGGACTAATGATGTCCAAGGCGCCGATAATTAAACAACATTCACAGCGTTCATACATCGGGTGAAGCTCTGACCGGTCTCCTGTTATATCATTACTGTGCATGTGCAACACTTTGTGTATCAGTTCAAAATAATGCTTTCACTACACCACTAGAGGGAACCAAACTCACTTACATGAAATGCTGTAATGGGAACTGTTCATCTTTAATTCATAAAGGCAGAATACTCCCCGTCTGGTGCAATAACATTGTACCACTATTTAGCCTTACAACATTTCAAACAACAGTGCATAACAATGTTAACCATATCATTATCTATTCCCCATCTGCCATCAGTAAAACCATTTCTGTAATTGGTCTCAGAAACACTTTAACAGTCCCATCTCTTATTATCTTCACCTCCGCTTTTCGTACTTTATTGTCCTTTCCGTGAAATGTCTTTACAATCCGCCCCATGGGCCAGTCATTTCTGTGTGTTTGCCCATCCTTGAGCAAAACGACATCTCCAACGTTGATGTTTGGTTTCTCATCAGTCCATTTTCTTCAGCTCTGGAGAGTCACAAGATACTCTTGTCTCCATTGTTTCCAAAAACTATCCGCAAGAGCCTGCACTTGTTTCCACTGATATGCATGAAGTTCTGGTGCAGCGAAAGTTCCCGATGGTGCTGTCAAAGGGTTGGTTTTTTGGGTCAGTAGCATTGCTGGGGTTAGGATGGTTGGATTGTCAGGATCTGTTGAGACCGGCACGAGTGGTCTTGCATTCATCACTACCATAACGTCCGCCATTAAGGTGCTCAGTACCTCATGCGTGAGCCGTAGTTTGTTCTTGAGAAGTAGTGCATCTAAAATCCACCTGGCAACTCCAATGAGTCTTTCCCAGGATCCACCCATGTGTGATGCATGAGATGGGTTTAAAAACCATTTGCAACCCTTTTCTTGTAGGTAACTCGTTAATGCTGCGTCACTGCGCTCAATTCTCAGTTCCTTACATGCCCCAATAAAGTTTGTGCCCCTGTCAGATCGCAGAAGCTGTGCGGGTCCCCGAATGGAGAAGAATCTTCTCAGAGCATTTATGAAACTGGACATTGACATTGATTCAATCAGTTCGATGTGCACAGCTCTTGTTGATATGCATGTGAAAAGTACAGCCCATCTGTTGCTGTCTGTGTTTCCTCCTTTTGTGTGTCGTGTTGTCACTGACCACGGACCAAATACGTCGAGACCAACGCTGCTGAACGGTGGCATTGGTGAGAGCCTGTCACTTGGTAAATCTGACATCTTTTGGATTTGCAATGTCTTTCTCAGTTTCCTGCAGGTCACGCACTTGTGGATGGCAGAAGACACAAGACGTTTGCCGCCTATGATCCAAAATCCAGATGCTCTAAGGGCTCCCTCTGTCATGTGTCAGCCTTGATGCGCTACCTTTTCATGGTAGTATCTGATTAAAAGAACAGCGATGTGATGTGAATGAGGGATAATGAGAGGGTGTTTTTCTTCTTTTGCCAGGTTTGCTGGTGCCAAGCGTCCTCCGACTCTAAGCAGACCATCCTCGTCAATGATTGGGTTTAATTTTCTCAGCCAACTCTGTTTCAGCAATGGGTGTTTTGTTTCAACGCACTTGAACTCTTCCTTAAAGACTTCATGTTGCACTGTAGATATTATTAGGCATTTCGCTCGTGAAAGTTCGTTGATAGTGCACGCACTGTTATGTTTCCACCCACTGTTTTTGGTTTGCCCGGACTTGCTCTTGTATGAAGCTGCGACACGAATGAGTGATCCAACTGTGCGGCACAGTTTCATCCAGTGTGAGAACCTTTCAAAGCGGTGTGACCCCAAATGTCCAACAGACACCTTCGTAACTAATGTTTTTACATCAGGCCTGATTTCTGCATCTTCTTCTGGACTTATGAGTGAGAAGGGGTCAGATTGCTGTGGTTCTGCATTGGGTTGAGTCAAGAACAGAGGTCCTTGGAACCAGTTCGTGAGCTTGAGTGCATCTGCCACGATGTATCTTGTGGCAGTGTCCGCTGGGTTGTCACTGGTTGCTATGTAATACCACTGTGATGGAAGTGTTGACTTTCTGATGCGGGTTACACGGTTTGCCACATATCTGTAGAACCTTTTTGTGTTGTTGTGTATGTATCCGAGAACAATCTTACTGTCTGTATAAAACCTGACAGCATCCATTGCAGTGTCTATCTCATCTCTGATCAGCTCGTACATCTCAACAGCTAGAACAGCTGCGCATAACTCCAATCGAGGGATGGTGTGTGCAGGGCGTGGTGCTATTTTAGATTTACCTATAATGAACCCTGAGTGGCACTGACCTTCATTGTTGGTGGTTCTCAGGTATGCTACTGCTCCAATTGCCAAGGTTGATGCATCTGAGAAAATGCATAACTCTCTTTTTCGAACAGAAGGCTGCGACAATGGCAGGTAGCACCTTGGTATCTGTAGGTCTTCTAGGTCTTTCAGGGAATCTTTCCATTTGTTCCATTCCTCTTCTCTCTCAGCGGGAAGTGGTTCATCCCAGTCGCCATGTTCTGTTGACAGTTCACGCAGGAGGTTCTTCCCCTGCATCGTGATAGGCGCCACAAACCCTAGCGGATCATACAGGCTGTTGACCGTCGCTAAGACTCCCCTTTGTGTGTAGGGCTTCCTGTCGATGGACACCTGAAACATAAAACTGTCAGTTTCAAGATTCCAAAGCACCCCTAAACTGCGCTGTAGTGGGAGCTCGTCACGTTTGAGATCTAAGTCTTTTAAGTCCTTTGCTCTTTCATTCGCCGGAAAGGCTTCCATGACCCTGTAGTCATTAGATGCTATTTTGTGTAATTTGAGATTGGATTGTGCTAACATCTTTTGTGCGTTTGTCAGCATGTCAACATCTCCTTCTGGTGTGGCTGTGAAGGCTAATCCATCATCTACATAGAAATGTCTCATTATGAACTGTGTTGTGTCATGTCCATGCTCTTTCTCACCTTCAGCTGCAGCACGTCTCATGCAGTAAATAGCCACGGCTGGAAAAGGGTTATTGCCGAACACATGCACTTTCATTCTGTAGTCTCTTACTTCTTTGTCCATGATGTCAATAAAAACCCGATCTTCTATTGACAGCGCTGATTTATCGTCGTCCTTTGTTTTATCAAAGACTATGTTTCCTAAGTGGTCTGTGTCTCTCTCACCCTGCAAGGCATATGGTAGTATGCTGTTGGGGCGTGAGGTAGAGCAACCTGAAACCTCTTTGACAAGAAATGTGTTTGGGCATGGGCTAAGCAATGATGCACGACCATTGTAGAGCACATGTGTCTTTAGCACGTCAATAGTCGAAGGCTTGTGTGTTGTCCCCAAACACGTTTCTCCCACAATAACCCGTCCCAAGTCCAAGCGCTGTGCATAGGGAGTACTGTGGGGCCCATTTATTTGTTCTCTCACCTTGTGTACCTGTAGGATGTCTCTTCCCAGCAGTAGGAGGATGGGAGCATGTTCATCTACAGGTGGAATCTTGTCTGCGACTTTTCTTAGGTGTGGATGCACAAGTGCGGCCTTTGGAGATGGAATCTCCCTCCTGTCATCGGGGATCATGTCACACTCGATCAAGTTTGGAAGCTGGAGCTGTACTTTACCGTCCATTGGCTCTATCGTGAAGTTTGAAGCTCTCCGCCCCCAAACCGTAGTAGCTCCTGAACACGTTTTCAGTGTGTAAGGGTTGGAAGGTGCTCTAATGTTGAGCAGCTGGAAAAACTCTGATTTAGCGAGTGATCTGTTGCTTTGTTCATCGAGCACTGCATACATTTTCTGAGCTTCCTCTCTGTGTCCTGCAGGATAAACTAACACAGGGCTAATTTTTGAACAGAATTGTGGGTTTTCTGCATTACCGCAAACTTCTGTGCATCTAGATGTGACTAGTGTGCGTTCATAATCATGGGACTCCCCGCCATGATCCGTCTCAGCTTCCTGAGGTTCCATGGGAGAAGGAGAGGGGCCGGGATGTAGTGCTGCTACATGTCTATCACTACCGCAGTCAGAGCACTGGATTAACTGTTTACAGTCTTTTGCCAGATGCTGAGTGGACCCACAACACTTAAAGCAGATGTGATTCTCTCTCAAGAACAGCTTGCGTTCTTCTATTGGTTTTGCTCTAAACGTTTTACATTTCTTTAATGGGTGTGGCTTTCTGTGTATGGGACATTGTTTATCTGGGCTTTCTGTTCTTTGATGTGTGTGGTTACCTTTAGCTGCGGGTGAAGCTGGTGGGTGTCTATTTTGTGGACACTGATGAGGTGCTTACTGGCAAACTTGGGGGCCTTTTCAACTCTGGTGTTCATGTGGGCCGATGGAGAGAAACTGAAACTTGGGTCATTTCTTATTTTGGCCTGTTGTCTGACGTAACTGGAAAAAAAGCTGAAAGAAGGAAAGGCGACTTTGTGTGTTTCTTTGTATTTGGCGCCTGCTGCAATCCACTTCTCCTGTAGGCTGTAGGGCAGTTTCTCGACAACAGGATTCACTCCACAGGCTGTATCCAGGTATGCGAGCCCAGGTAGGTATCCGCCATCCTTTGCACATTCGATTTCCTGTAGAACATCACCAAGTTCTCTCAGCTTGAGTGCATCTTTGTTGCTGATTTTGGGAAAATGATCAAGCTTTTTTAACAGTGTGGCAACCCCCACAACAGACTGGGACAGACAGCTCGCTCTTCTGGTTTTTTCCGCTGCATGCTGTGAAGTAATCTGCCATTCATGCATGGTTTCACTGCTGCGATGTTAATGTCCCACTCATGCATTGTGTTCATGCATCCTGTCCTTACTGTGACCTAGAGACTGAGATCAATATGTCGATGTGCCTTGTAACCTCTTTGTCCGGCAGCTGGAGCGGAGGCCAGCAATCTACCTATTGTTATTTATGTCTCTCATATGCTAATGCCCATACCAACTGCTGTGAATGCTCTTTGATGTATTGTCTGTTGTTGGGTATATATGCTGCACGATTCTGTAACTCACTCTCTCAATCTGATTCCTGCAACTGCTGCTGACACACACTGTGTCTCCTCTCTGAGAGCCTGAGGAATTCAGCTTCAGCCTGCTCACACTATGGGCTGGAGCCGAGTTGCCGTGAAGGCGGTATGATTTAATAAACCTGCTTAAAACTCCTCAACGCTGCCTTTATTTTATCATCCACTTCAACAGTGCATTTTCTATTGCTTCGGGTGACCCATAACACTCTTCTAGCCTTTCCCAGACTAAGTTGAGGGCCGCTTTTGGGTTGAAGACATGTGCAGAGCGGATCCTCTTTGCTTGTTCTGCTGATTCTTTGCCAAGCCATTTTATCATCAAATCCAATTGCTCGTGGTGTGAGAGGCTAAGGTCTTGTATGGCATTCTGGAAGGATGCCTTCCATGCCCAATAATTCTCTGGGAGGTCATCAAACTGTAGGAGTCCCGTGCTCAACATTTCCTGGCGTGTGTGGTATTTGGTCAGATCCTGAATGCTTTGTGCTTCCGTGTAATGTGTTGCGGGGGCATAATAGGGTCGTAACGTTGGGGGATTAATTGTCTCTGCAGCTCCATGCTCCTCCTTCATGTTGACGCTGACCCTACTCTTACCATCTACAGCATTAGATGAGATGAATGGTGCATTTGTGGCCATTTCAAACTGTTCACTCTGGATCTTAGAGGGGGTGGCTGGATCAGTTTTAAATGGAGTTTCCTCAAAGCGCATATCAAGGTGTTTCTGTACATACTCAGATGTGCGTTGTGCTGAGCCAACTGGCAAGTCCATTAGTGCTTGACTGAATTCACTTCTTGCGCATTGCTCTGCTTCTTCATAGGCCGCAGCTTCAGCTTCTGCAGCTGCAGCAGCCTTCTGATGGTTCAGAATGTGCATATGTGCATCAAGATTAGCTTTCTGTGTGATGAGGGCTGCTTCTTTCTCTGAATAAGCTAATTTAGCCCGTGCAGCATCTGCTTTGGCTCTAGCCTTTATGGCTGAGGAGGTAGCTGAAGAAGCCTTGCTTGACTTAGAGCTATGTGAATATAATGAGCTACCTTGTACAGCTGTAGCCAAGGGAGTTGTGTGTTCCGTCTCCATAACTTCACTTCTGAGTTGGGGAGTTGACTGGTGCTGCTCTTCTGCCCTGAGGCTCATTTGCTGCTTGTTTTTTGTTTATTGGGCCCGCCGCGCTGTAGTCCTTTTACTTTCCTACATGGTTTGACAGTGTTAACAGCTACAATGAGAACTGCACGGTTGCATTGGTGTATTTTAAGCGACTGTCTAGTCCGTTGCCAACATTGTTACCAAGCTAAGTTAGAGCTAATGCTAACATGTGCTAAGCTAGACACGGTGACCATATCATTGACGGCGTGTATATGTCTATTTTGTTGCAGTTTTACATGGATGTAGGAACCAATGTAAACGGATGTAAGACCAGAAAAGACGAGTGTACATCACGTTGAGTTCCTTGTGATGTAGCATCAATAAACGAGATAAAAGGAAGCATCTTGTCATCATTGAGACCTGCACCACACGTGTTAGCTTGCTGTCTACCAGTCGATAATTAGGAAACTCGATGGGAGGGCAGTAAAGTAAAAGGACTAATGATGTCCAAGGCGCCGATAATTAAACAACATTCACAGCGTTCGTACTTGGGTGAAGCTCTGACCGGTCTCCTGTTATATCATTACTGCGCATGTGCAACACTTTGAGTATCAGTTCAAAACGATGCTTTCCACTACACCACTAGAGGGAACCAAACTCACTTACATGAAATGCTGTAATGGGAACTGTTCAACTTTAATTCATAAAGGCAGAATAGTCATCGTGCATAAAGACCTCTTCTGCGAATGTATTGCATGGAACAGGAGATACATGCTGTACTGTGGACTATTACCAGTTTGCATCTTTATGGACTTTAATGAACTCTGACTCCTGTTTAGTAATATCCTACTTACATGAGATACATGGTTACCAAATGTGGACTGAGAAAAAAAAAAGAGTTTTGGGAAAGTTGTTTGTAATGTCGGGTCGACATTAAATTTTCGAGGGGTGAGTGTAGGAAAAACTCAATTTTGGACAACCTCTAGAAAACCCCAGAAAACATTTTTTATTAGATGCTGATGGCTAATATAAACAGTTCTAATAAATGTATCTAAAAGACTGTAATTTAAGTGTTGATGGTAAAGATGAGCATTTATAGGAAATGTAACTAAAGGACTGTAATTTGGACTATTTTAATTTAAACTGTTTGTCAGTGAAAGCAGTAGCGCTTTTGCGCTACAGGTGGCGCTCAGTAGTGATGAGACGTTGTTAAGTGTTAGAGCGCGAGAGAAGAAGATTTGAGAATGTTCTAGAGTGTGAAGGGAAAATGGTGAAGAGTGATGTGACCGTTATCGAGTGATGTCCCGTGTCAGAGTGCCGTGCCTGGTGTTGTGAAAGAAAGTCAATAAACCGCTGAAAAGTCCACCACTTGGCCTCTCTTCTTCGCCCTCCGGGTGAAACACTGATATAAAAAAGCTCAGTTAATTTTCAAATGGTTTAAAAGAGGTACTTCATGGACAATTTTGGAGGATGTAATTCATGCTAGATTTTTGCCCTCCTTCCCTCTTAATAGCATCTTAACTGTGCAATCACTATTAACAGGTTAATCTATCTACTGAATAACTCATTTTATTTTGTTATTACTCAGTTGTGGTGATTTACACATTTATTCTGACAGAAATAATGTTTTTTTCATTACTGTATGATGTCATCACTTGCCACCATATGGCTACTTCTTACCAAGCAGATGAACTAAGGACACTACTGTGATTTAGTCAGCTAGACCAGGTGTTCCCAAACTTTTCAGCCCGTGATCCCCAAAATAACGGTGACAGAGACTGACGACCCCCACTATCTCCAGAGGTGACTGATACATAAAAAAATGTGCACACAGTTTGATATACTGTATCTGTGAATTCATCAAACTGCAAAGCATATTTCCCTTTTTTCACTCTGTCAATCAGCTCACACTTATGTCCTGGGCCATGTCTGTGATGCGCCGGGATATGGTCCCACCAGACAGAGGCACTGCTTCCAGCTCCCACACCTGTTTATCCCCATGCATTGTCTGACTCATTGCGATAGAACCAGGTTTTATTAGGGTTTCTCTGATTGTGTGTGGCGTTTTTGCCTGTGCAATTAAATATGCCACCTCATATGATGCCTTTTGAGCTTTGGTAGTGGTTGTTGTTTGATTAGCAATGACTTTCTTTTTTAGTGGAAAAAAATCCGCTGGTTTTGCGGCAAGAGATGGGTGCTTAGTTATCAAGTGGCTGAGCATTGATACAGGCTTTAAATTCTCATGTGTAAGTACCTCGGTACACACTACACATAGGGGATGTTGTGCTTCACTGATAACGATGCATGAATCCATACTGAATATATTCCTCTTGATACTTGCAACACTTGGAGGAAGGCTGGTTGGACTGCTTATGGAGCCCTTTACGGTGTTCTCTTCCTCTTCCCCCCATGCCAGAAGTCGATGGGCTTTCTAACGGCATTTCTCCACTCTCCTCTGCTGCCGTCTTGTCTTTGGTTGGTATTAATGTTTCATTTTTAAAAATAAAATCCTGGGCTTAAAGCATAGTGTGTTGATTTTAGCTGTTCAGACGAAATCTATGGGTGCACACTGATCTGTGTGTCGCGACCCCCTCTTATCATCTCAGGACCCCCACTTTGGGAATCTCTGAGCTAGACTATGACAAAAGTAATAGTTATCCTGCCTGCAGCGGCATTATGAACACAGGACACCACACCTTAGGTGTGCTGTTTCACTCATGAAATAATAGCAAATCTGTGAGTAAATTTGTGACTAAATCATCCTGGTATTAAAATCTTACTCTGGATTCATTATCTAGACATTTAATTTTTTACAATGACATTCAGTTTTCAAATTTAGGATTCAGGTATTTGCCCCCCTCCCCCCCCCCAAAAAAAAGATAAATAACAAATTTGCCTTTACTTAATTTACCAGAAAAAAAGCATGCAAATTTAAGAGAAAATAGTATAAATTCACAAGAAGAAAGTAGGAACTGGATGATAGTCAAAAAAAATTGTTAAAAAAAAATAGAAATTTAAATGATTTTGCAAATATGTAAAGAAAAAGGCTTATTTTCCATGACAAAAAAAATGCAAATTTCAGAAAAATGCTACATTTTTTTGAGAAACTGTGAATTTAGGTGGAAAACAACATGGGGGAAATACTGCATTTTTATACAAAATGTAGGCAAATTTACAAGAAAAAAATGTCCCTGATTTACAAGAAAATCTGTAAAACTATGACAAAAAAATTGCACACACAAAAAAGTGACACTAGAAATGTCACAGTGCTTCATAAAACACTGGTGAAGTTTACTAAGGGAGAAAAAAGATTGGACAGAATATTTGGAGGCCCAAAAGTTGGTAGTGAGGACAGCTCTAACTTTAAATGGGTTTATATGCTTTTAGTTGATTTATAATATATATACATACACATGTATATTCAGTACTGATGTGACCATACAGGAAAAGCAACAGACTGGAGGCGATGACAAATGCTGCAAGAAAAAAAAAAAAATGCTGGAAGAAGCATTGCAAGTTTTTATTTATCAAATTATTCATTTTTTAGTGCTCCCTCTATTGCGAATGGACACTTAAACACCAACAAATTCAAAAGGTACGGTGTTAAGGTGATGAATCTTGTTATACTAGGAGCTTAATCACTATACAGTGATGATAATAAGCCATCAATATCTCAGTGTTTGATCACTGCCTAATGCTGTCTCGTGATTAAATAAAATGGGAACGGAAAACTAGAAATGTGATTTTAAGCTTTAACTTTATTTTTTATTTATTTCCATCCATCCATCCATCCATCTTCTACCGCTTTTCCGGAGGTCCGGGTCGCAGAGGCAGCAGTTCAAGCAGAGAAGCCCAGACTTCCCTCTCCCCAGCCACCTGCTCCAGCTCTTCAGAGAGGATACCAAGGCGTTACCAGACCAGCTGGGAGACATAGTCTCTCCACCGAGTCCTGGGTCTGCCCCGGGGTCTCCTCCCAGTGGGACGTACCTGAAACACCTCAAGTGGGAGGCGTCCAGGAGGCATCCTAATCAGATGCCCATACCACCTCAACTGACTCCTTTCAATGTGGAGGAGCAGCAATTCTACTCTGAGCCTCTCCCAGATGACTTAAAGCTCAATAATTAAATTCCATATAAATCAGCGATGCTGTATTGCAGTGTTTCTGAACTCATTTTAACACATTATGCATATGGATAAAATTTAGAGTACTGTATTTTCCTTAATGAGATATTTTAAAACGTTTAGCCCGAAGAAATTCATCTACTCTTTCATTCATCTATTTGGTGTTTATTTCTTATATATTCATTTAGATACCCTTTTGTGCAGTTGTGGTATTTTAACAGAAGATAGAAGATCTGAAAATGATCTGCTGGGAAAATAATCAATTTCTTTTTTTTTTCTTTTGTTACTTATTTGTACCCGTAGGTAGACTTGGTTTGCAGTCTGGTGACAAGCCACCGGCTGCTGGTCGCTGCGTGCGCGAGCGCCCTAAACCTACATGTTTTTGGTGTGCGGGAGGAAACCGGAGAAATCCCGGAGTAAACCCGCGCAACACGGGGAGAACATGCAAACTCCACACAGTTCACTGTTGGTCGGGGGCTGGGATCGAACCCACGATCTCATGATCCCCGTGGTCCCCCGGCCGAGGTTAAAACTGTGCTGCCACAGTGCTAAACCACTGCGCCACCGTGCAGCCATGGTGCACGGTGCACATGGAAATTTTAACATGGAAATTTAAGAAAAGCCTTCAGAGTGACTTAGTTTATAATTGAAAGTGGTAAAACTTGCTTTCTAATTGAATTTTGTAATTATCAAAATCATGACATTTTATAAATACAGAAAAGTTTAAGGTTAACTTGAATTTTGTGGGGATGATAAGCAATATTTAAAGCCATTTATATTTAAGGACCAGTGGTATAGAGAGTTTGTTTGTCCTTGATAAATGTTCAGAGCTGCTAATATTAAATATGTAAATTCCACTCAAACAGCTGACGAATAAATCGATTCTGATCACATTTTATGAATGATTAATACAGTGTAAAGCCCAAATTTGCATGAGAAGAGCTAATTGTTTCTCAGATCAGCTAAATCCTATCAGGCATCACATTTATTCTGTGGTGTACTCCCATAGCTTTAATTCATATTAGCTAACTAGCAAACAGTTAACTTAAGACAACAATTCACCAGCTAAATCAGCAATATATTTATCTCCTTTTGGACAGAGGGGTTTGTCCTTTTATTTGACAACCAACAATTTAAAGTGGTTTGTTGCCCTTGTGGAGCTCTTTTCATTCTGTCTCACTTGTGAGCTGAATGTATTCTCGACGATGACGAGCGTCCTCACCTGCCGCCACTACAAATGACTGAGTATTGACCAGAGAAGGCACGGACCGGTTGGGCAATACCAAGTGTGTGGGGGTGGGGGGATTGTTTGATTATTAGAAATGTTACTTTTCGTTGCTTGCAAATGAAAAAAAAAAAACACAACTTCTTCACTCACTTGTAGTATTTTTTTTTAATTAATTATAATTATATGATTAATGATTAATGGGGTTATATTGGATGGATTTGGTTTTGGGGGGTTGGAACCCCCTCATCCCCCCATTAATTACACCTGTGGTGTCAGGACTCAGTGGCAGAAACCACAAGAAGCACAAGGAGACAGAGATGCAAGCTCTTGTATTTTAAAACAGTAAGTGGCGTTTCTGGAAGTGGTCTGATCTACAGGGAAGGAGAAGGCAGAATGTGAGTGTATGGCAGGGTATTGCCAGGTAATTTATCGTACAGATTTTATATCTTATGGTAAGGTGGAATGAGGACAGCAGGGTCAGCTTCTTGGAGGTGACATGGAGAACCAGTGGTGAGTATATTGCAAAGCTAAGTATTGAATGTCCACTTACAGGTAGGAGGTGTTTGGGAACAGGTGGATAGGGGTCCTCTACGGGGTGAGTATTTTGCAGGTGGAGATGGTGAAAGGATCAGGCAGCAAGGAGTAGCTTGAATGTAGGTATGGAGGAACCCCGGCCCCAGAGAATTATCTGCGATGAGAACGTTCTTGAATTTGCAATAAATAATCCTTACTTGTTTTCCAGGTGAGCACAGGCTGTGGGAATCCAGAGACAATTGGGAAACTGAGAAGCATAGAAGGAGATCCAGGCAGATTAGAATATTTTGTAGGTTTACGTGGTAATCCAGGGGAGCTTCAGGAAGCTAAGAGCACGGCTGCAGAGGCACATGAGAGGTCGAGTAGCAGGGCAACTCAGAGAGCTGCAGAGAGCTTTTGAGCTGAGTCAATCAAAGTCAAAGTCAAAGTGCCTTTATTGTCATTCCATTGTTAAAAAACAATACAACGAAATTGAGATGCTGCTCCCTAAAACAAACTATCACACTCACATTCATGCATTTAACATTCTCATAATTACAAAAATAATGCCTAAAACAATGACACCTAAAGAAGTTAAATACAATATGTACATAACAATAATAAAAACATACTGAGCAATAAATAAATAAGACCAGCTTATACACAAGGTTATTGCCCCAAAATAACCTAAAATAACATCAGGTTATTTTAGGTTCCCACACAGTACTGAGGAAGCAGGAGCGTGCAGTGGTTAGCACTGTTGCCTAACAGTTAGAGGGTTCCAGGTTTGAATCCCCAGGCTGGCAGGGGTAGGAACCTTTCTGTGTGGAGTTTGCATGTTCTCCCTGTGCTGCGTGGGTTTACTCCAAGGGCTCCGGTTTCCTCCCACAATCCAAAGACATGCATGTTAGGTTAATTGGTTGTTCTAAATTGTCCCTAGATATGTCTCCTATAGGCCCTTAGAATAGAGGGATAGTGCTAGTGAAACACTTTGAGTGGTCTTTGAGACTAGAAAAAGCACTATATAAGTACAGGTCCTTATCCCTTATTTGTACCCCAGCTGTATTCAGGGCAGGTGTGGAAACGAGGAGCATCTGCAGGCAATAACGAACAATCACTGTAATACTGCGAGTGTAATTGTGCTCTCACCTCAGATCATAACAAGAAAGTTCTCTGCTGATTGCAGGTATTGGTAATATTGCAATCAGTCAATCTCATTTCTAGTGACAGATGCACTCCACTGGCACTGCCCTTTATCACCAGTTAAGATCATAATTTTAATGAGCAGAATTTCTAGGAGCAGCCAAGGATCTCATGTGCTTTTTGCAGGAGATGATTTATGATGACCTGTAACTTGGATTGAGTGCAGTTTGCCAGTGAGTGTTAAGAGACTGGGTTGAAAGTTGGAACCTCTAAGTCTGAGTGCCTGGTCCAAATTTTAAGTAAATTAAGGATCTTGGGGACTTGTTCAAAAATGAGGAGAAAAAAGTTACACATTTACAAGAAAAAAAAATGTGAAAAAGTTGCAAATTTATGAGAAATTTAAAGTTTGCCATTTACAAGAAAAAAAATACTTCATAAGAAACTAGAGGGCACTCTGAGAGCGCATACCTCCGCCAAGGCTCCGTCCCTCCCTCCCTTTGTCCGTCCATATCACCATCCATCTGTACATAGCGGGATAGGGCCTTGGTGGAGGTATGCACTCATGGATCACCTCCAACATCTAATGAGTTCATTCTTGGGCCAAGGGCCACCTCTGGTGAAAATTTCATCCAAATCCATCTAGTAGTTACGGAGTATTGTTGCTAACACTCTGTGAGAAGATAAGAGCCTTGGCGGAGGTATGCATTTTGAGATGGGCCCTAATCACCAAAATCTAATCATATGTTCAGTGTGCCATTACACACCTTTCCTGAAAATTTGAATGAAAGGTGCTATATAAATGCAATCCATTATTATTATTATTGAATGAATGAATGAATGAATGAATTTTTATTCGGTAATAATAATAAACTTACATACAACACAATGCAATAAGAACACACAAAAGAACAACCGAAAGGGTGTAGGCCAGGGGTGGGCAGTGAGGGCCATTCCACTGCAGGTTTTCTGTTCCACCTCGTCTCTTCAGCAGGTGTTAGCTCTGATCAGCTTCAAGGATTGCTAATAATTGAAAACACCTGCTGAAGAGACTGGGTGGAACAGAAAACCTGCAGTACAATGGCCCTGCATGGCACATAATTGCCCACCCCTGGTGTAGGCTGAAGCTAGTGCTTATATCAGAGGTGTCAAACTCATTCCATGGAGGGCCAAGACCCTGCATGTTTTACTTCCACCCAGTCTCTTCAGCAGGTGTTTTCACTGATCAGCAATCAGTGGGAAGACATTCAGTGAAATCACCTGTTGAAGGCACTGGGTGGAGGTAAAACCTGCAGGGTCTTGGCCCTCCATGGAATGAGTTTGACACCCCTGGCTTATATAGTGCCTACCCCATTACAATTTTAAAATCAATAACATAAGAATTTAAGTCATACCCAAAATCAACAAAGAAAATCAAATAGCACAAGTAGACAAAAAAACAAACAAAAACCTTTAAGTTATTACAAGTTTATCTCCCAGCATTTACAGTGAGATACTGGGAGATTTTCTCATCTTTGTACAATTTTTTGAATTGC
This sequence comes from Pholidichthys leucotaenia, assembly GCA_020510985.1. Lineage (NCBI taxonomy): Eukaryota > Metazoa > Chordata > Actinopteri > Cichliformes > Pholidichthyidae > Pholidichthys > Pholidichthys leucotaenia. The sequence goes on along the minus strand of CM035836.1, from coordinate 323,983,571 downwards.
TTCAGAGTTGAACATGTTTTAATATTTTCAGAGCAACAGTTCCACAGTTTCACTCCAGTGACAGGCATGCAATGATATTTTGTATTTGTTCTAACCTTTGGCTTATTAAAAACAGAGTTACCTCTTAGCTCATATTTGCTTTCCCTTTTTTTAAACAGTCTCTGAATATTAACAGGTAATTGGTTATTATTTGCTTTGTACATGATTTGAATGACATTATAATCTACCAGATCTCTAAATTATTATTATTATTATTAACAGAAAGAGAAACAACAGCAAAAACAATATGACTACATAATAATAATAATAATAATAATAATAATAATTGTATTGAACATACATTGGGGCTGGGCAATTCCACCTTAAATCAGCATCATGGTTTATTGAATCTTTCAGGCCATTTTTCCCCCTCCTCTCTTGTCCATTACAGTTTATTGACAAGGTTCATAATTATTAAGCAATATTATATGACAGTGCGGTATCATACTATTTTTTTTGCAGTTACCAACTACAAAATCATATTGTTTGATGCAGCAAAGTTCAGCCTCCACCTCCTCCACTGTCACCTCCTGTTCCTGTACTGGTGTCCTATGTCCCGCCTTTCTTTAATTCTGATTTACTGCTTAGAAAGGTCTGACATTGACGAGCGCAGCTGTACAGTAGTCGGACAAGTTGAACTTTTTTCAGTCCTGAGCACCACAACAAAAAGCAGCCACTACTCAAAGCATTTCAGTGTGGAGGGCGCTCAGCACTGTAAACGCTGGACTACATATAGAATGAATAGAAAATAGTCATCCACACCAGGAAAAATGAGTTTGGTGGACATGCCCCCTAATACTTTTTCTGCAGTGTCTGGCTTCCGGGTTGCCGAGGCACATGGTCCTATGGCGTGACCACACATGTAACTGAATGGACATGTCTTAAAGGGGCAGTACATGAAAAGCACCAGATTAATATATAAAATAATATTCAAAAAATTTCTGCATTCACATCGTGATCCCAATCACCACCAAAATCTAATAATCTGTTCCCCGTGCCATTACATACCTTTCCTGAAAATTTCATCAAAATTCGATTGTAACTTTTTGAGTTATGCTGGTAACAGACAAACCAGCAAACCAACCAACCAACAACCAACTAATCAACGCTACCGAAAACATTACCTCCGTCCTCCCTTGGCAGAGGTAAAAAGGTCAAAGTGTAAGAGGAAAAAAGTAGCAAATTTACAAGAGAAAATAGTGGAAGGAAATTTTAATCCCCCTCTCCCAACCTATAAAAAGCGTTGAGGGTGAACTTGTGGCCCCCTAGTGTTTGAGGGGGCCGTCGCATTTACGTAGTCTGCTTTGGCCAGCTGTGGTGCAGGTGTAGTGTGGCTGACTACTAATCAGTAGATCAGTGGTTTGTTTCCCACTCTGCAGTCTGCCTGTCAAAGTGTCCTTGAGCAAGACACTGAACCCCCAGTTGCTCCTGGTGGGTTAGGCAAGCGCCAGTGCATGGCGGCTCTGCTGCCATTAGTTTGTGAGTGGGTGGATAGCAGAATCTGTAAAGCGCTTTGGTCGTCCTGAGATGAGAAAAAGCGCTATATAAGTGAATGCCATTTATAAGCAGAAACAGCCCTGTCACTTACTATCAAAGAGAAATCAAACTGAAGTACTAAAAAAGTGGTATTGGTGCATTCTTAACAGAGCTCCTTACAGACATATGCCTGCAGCTATCGAGAAATATAACTTCCTGGTATATATGCATAAATATCATCTTTGCTATCTAACATTAAACCTAGAGTGGGAATGTTTGTATTTTATTTCATAGGTGAGATTGTGCCTATTCTCTCAATCTCAGTAATTTTCACAGATTTTTTTTCCCTCTGTGGTCTGTGGGTGCCTTCATGAATACTTTAGTGTGTGTGAAGCAGCAACAGAGGAATAAAAGATGAAACCGTCTGCCAAATGTGAGGAGGAATTGATCTTTTTTTCTCTGAGCGGCACTTTGGGAGAAAAAAGGGCCACTTACGGTTTGGGCTTCATGAATAATGATCGGGCGGAGTGAAATCAGGAGGCCGGCTCACTCTCCACTTCCATCTTCATACCCCAGCAATCCACAAACATTAAACTGAGTACAGCCTCTGTTTTTCATCCGTCTGCCTCTGGTTTGTTAAAGGTTGAAGTTTGCGCGGGAGACCCGAGAGGGAACATTATCCCTGCAAACATCGCTGCACAATCTGACCCTGGGATCATTTATTGCAGAGATGATGTTCGACTGCAGAGCAACCGTTTCCACATAAATAGGTTTGATGCATGCCTTATATGATGTTTGAATTGTGTTGAGAGAAAAGCCACATTAAATTGCATTTTTCTCCCCACTTGAAAAAAAACCCAATGGAAAATGGATGGAAATCACAAGTGTTAAGATGTTTATGCCTCTGTGTGGCTTTTATTATTCCCTTGATTTATAATAATACAATGTGTCTGTAGATCAGCACAGGGGGAATTTTCTCTAAATGATGTTTAGCAATCAGCAAAATGGTCTGGATGTTTCTACACATAAGGACTTACGAGTAGTTTTCGGATCTCACATATGAAACCTGCAGGATTTAGATTCTAAATCCTTCTAAATTTTAGAAGGCTTAGACCAGCATTCTGTCTAAAATCCAGAAGGTGGCAGCACACATGACTGCAAAAGCTCATTTGAAGTCTGTGGCCACAATAATAATTATTTACAGTGGCAAGAAAAAAGTACTCTGGAATTACCTGACTTATACTCAAGATGGCTGCACGTCTACACGCTAGCCAGACACTCTGGACTACTGTGCTCATTTTGGTGTTTTTTGTGCCTTTTTTTGTCCTCCTTCTGTGACAGACTAATTTCGTACAGTCGCCAGGAGCTTCTAGGCATTGGCCGCCAACTTAACTCCGACATCCCCAGTGCTTATTCCAGCAATCAATATCACATCCCTGAGGAGATCGCCAGACCTCCGGGCGCTCCGTGGATTGCTATCAGGCCCGGCAAGAGGCACCGATGGCGCTGAGAAAGAAAGAAGAAACAAGACCGCAGGGCTGGCTTCACAAACAATGCACCAAACCACCGTTACCTTCAATTTTCCTCACCAGCGCCAAGTCACTCACTAACAAAATGGATGAACTGCAATCGGAGAACGCCTACAATCACTACATCCGAGACTGTTGTATTCTGATTGTGACTGAGTCATGGCTTCACCTACATATCCCTTACGCCATTGTGGAATTACCTGGCCGAACTACACTCCATTTCAACCGCCAATTCTGGTAAGGGCAGAGGTGGTGGGCTCTGTGTTTATGTGCTTCAGATTAATAACAGTAGAATGATTCAAAGCCATTGTTCACCGGATTTAGAGGTAATGTCCTTCCTGTGTAGGCCCTTCTATCTACCCCGCAAACTAATGGCAGTAATTGTAACAGCTGTCTATGTCCCTCCAGATACTAGCATTAGCTTAACATTTAGCCATCTCCAGCAGATTGTGAGTAGGCAACAGAAAGATCACCCCGACCCAGTCCACATTATCGCAGGGAATTTTAACAAAGCATGCTTAAAGACTGTACTCCCTAAATTCCATCAACATGTTAAGTTTGTCATAAGTGCCCCTCTGGGGCAGATGAACAGACTCAATTGAAGGGTGAAGTTGAAACATAATTTATTGCCAAAATAAGTGCAGCCTGACAGCTGAACATAAAAAGCCACAATGGCAATAAACAGAAACCCAGGGGGAAGAAACCCAAAACAGTGATAACGGTAACGTATGTGTGCACAAAAAACAAAACTACTCACAAAGGACTTCTTACGACGGGTTACGATGAGGACCCAGCAAAGGGATAAGTGAATGACACCAATAAATAAGGATTAACTTAATGAACAAATGAGCAACAGTTGTGAACAATAATCAGTAAAATAAAGATGAGCTGTGCTAGAAAGGAAGTAAACCATCCATCCATCCATCTGTTGAGTATTTTACCGACACATCCATCTTCTACCACTTTTCCGGAGGTCCGGGTCACAGAGGCAGCAGTTCAAGCACAGAAGCCCAGAGTTTCCTCTCCCCAGCCACCTGCTCCAGCTCTTCAGAGAGGATACCAAGGCGTTACCAGACCAGCTGGGAGACATAGTCTCTCCAGCGAGTCCTGGGTCTACCCTGGGCTCTCCTCCCAGTGGGACGTGCCCAAAACACCTCAAGTGAGAGGCCTCCAGGAGGCATCCTAATCAGATGCCCACACCACCTCAACTGTCTCCTTTCAATGTGGAGGAGCAGCGGTTCTACTCTGAGCCTCTCCTGGTTGACTGAGCACCTCACCCTATCTCTAAGGGTGAGTCCAGCAATCCTACAAAGAAAGCTCATTTCAACCGCTTGTATCCGTGATCTCATTCTTTCGGTCATTACCCAAAGCTCATGACCATAGGTGAGGGTAGGAATGTAGATTGACTGGTATATTGACAGCTTTGCCTCAGAGCTTAGCTCCCTCTTCACCAAAACAGACCAGTACAACGTTTGCATCACTGCAGATGCTGCTCCGATCCGTCTGTCAATCACTCGCTCCATTCTCCCCTCACTCGTGAATAAGACTCCGAGATACTTAAACTCCTCCACTTGGGGCAGGAGCTTGTCCCCAACCCGGAGAGGACAGTCCACCTTTTTCCAGCTGAGCACCATGGACTCGGACTTGGAAGTGCTGATTCTCATCCCAGCCACTTCACACTCAGTGGCAAACCATCCCAGTAAGACCTGTAGGTCATTGCTGGATGAAGCCAACAGGACAACATCATCTGCAAACAACAGAGATGAGATCCTGTGGTCACCAAGCACGACACCCTCCGTTCCCTGGGTGCGCCTAGAAATCCTGTCCATAAAAATTATGAACAGGATCGGTGACACAGGGCAGCCCTGGCAGAGTCCAACTCTCACTGGGAATGAGTCCGACTGAGTGTTGGCAATATAAACCAAACTCTCACAAAAGTCGTATAGAGCCCAAATAGCTTTGTAATAACAAGCCCGATACCCCATACTCCCGAAGCACCCCCCACAAAAAACAACAAGGGATGTTGTCAAATGCCTTCTCCAAGTCCACAAAACGCATATAAACTGGTTGAGCAAACTCCCACAAACCCTCGAGGACTCACGAGAGGGTAAAGAGTTGGTCCGATGTGCCACAGCCAGGACGAAAACCACATTGCTCGTCCTGAATCTGACGTTCAACCAACAGCCGGACTCTCCTCTCCAATACCTTGGCATAGACCTTCCCAGGGAGGCTGAGGAGTGTGACCTTCCGGTACACCCTCCGGTCCCCCTTTTTAAAGACAGAAACCATCACCCCGGCTTGCCATGCCAAAGGCACTGTCCCGACCGCCATGCAATGTTGCAGAGGCATGTCAACCATGACAGCCCAACAACATTCATGGCCTTGAGGTACTCAAGGTGGATCTCATCCTCCCCTGAGGCCCGACCACCAAAGAGATTTTTAACCACCTTGGCAACCTCAGCCCCTGTGATGGGTGAGTCGTCCTCCTCATCCCCAAGCTCCGATTCCTCTCTGGAAGGTGTGTCAGTGAGATTTATGAGATCCTCGAAGTATTCCTTCCACTGCCCAATGATGTGCCCAGTCGAAGTCAGCAGCGCCCCATCCGCACCATACACAGTGTAGACAAGGAGCTGCTTCCCCCTCCTGAGCTGCCGGACAGTTTGCCAAAATCTCTTTGACGGTGACCAGAAGTCTTGTTCCATGGCCTCATCGAACTCCTCCCGTACCCAAGTTTTTGCTTCAGCAACCACCCGAGCCGCACTCTGCTTGGCCTGCCAGTACACCTCAGCTGCTTCGGGAGTCCCACAAGCCAACCAAGCTTGATAGGACTCCATCTTTAGCTTAATGGCCCCCTTCACCACTGGTGTCCACCATTTGGTTCAGGGGTTGCCATCACGAGATGCACCAATGACCTTGGGGCCACAGCTCTGGGCAGCCGCTTCAAAAACGGAGGTGGTGAAATTGGCCCGTTCAGACTCCATGTCTCCAGACTCCCTCGGAATGTGGTCGAAGTTCTTCCAGAGGTGGGAGTTGAAAACCTCCTGGACAGGGGCCTCAGCCAGACATTCCTAGCACATCCTCTCTATACGTTTGGGTCTACCAGGTCTGAATGGTGTCCTCCCCTACCATCGGATCCAACTCACCACCAGGTGGTGATCAGTTGACAGCTCATACGGTTGCAGGTCTGATGATACGGTAACAAAATCGATCATCGTCCTGCAACCTAGGGTGTTCTGGTGCCAGGTGCACATATGGACACCCTTATGATTGAACATGGTGTTAGTTATGGACAAACTGTGGTTAGCACAGAAGTCCAATAACTGAACACCACTCGGGTTCAGATCGGGCAAGCCATTCCTCCCAATCACCCCCCTCCAGGTTTCACTATCATTTCCAGCATGCTCATTGAAGTCCCGCAGTAGGACAATGGAGTCTCCAAGAAGAGCACTCTCCAGCACCCCAGTCAGACACTCCAAAATGGGTGGGTACTCTGAACCATCATTTGGTGTTTAGGCACAAATGATGGTCAGGACCCATTTCCCAACCCGAAGGCGCAGGAAAACAACCCTTTCGTCCACCAGGGAAAACTCTAATATAGAAGCTGCAAAGTGAGGGGGATACAAGAATACCCACCCCTGCTCGCCGCCTCTTGCCCGGGGCAACTCCAGAGTAGGCCAATTTCCAGCCCCTCTCCAGGAGACTGGTTCCGGAACCGAAGCTGTGTGTTGAGGTGAGGCCGACTATATCTAGCTGGTATCTCTCAACCTCTTGCACCAGCTCAGGATCCTTCCCCACCAGAGAGGTGACATTCCATGTCCCCAAAGCCAGTTTTGGAAGCCGGGGATCAGACTGCAAAGGTCTCCGCCTTCGACCACCACCTGATCCACATAGCACCGGACCCCCATGGTCCCTTCTGCAGGTGGTAAGACCACTGGAGCGCGGACCCATGTAACTCCTTCGGGCTGAGCCCTGCCGGGTCCCATGGGCAGAAACCCGGCCACCAGGTGCTAGCCATCGGCCCCTCCCCCAGGCCTGGCTCCAGGGTGGGGCCCCGGTAACCCCATACCAGGCGGGGTACACTGAATCCTTGTTTTAGCATTCATCATGAGCGTCTGTTGGATCATTCTTAGTCTGGCCCTTCATCCAGGACCAGTTTGTCTTGGGTGACCCTACCAGAGGCAAATTGCAACAAACAAACACTGTCAAAATAAAAGACAACGAATGATGAGCAGGGAAACTATGCAACATACAAATGTAACTGAGGTGATGAAAAATAACAATAATAATGAAACTAAGACGGGAGTGAAAAACTGAAAGATGATGATAATAATAATAAGGGCAGCGCGGTGGCGGAGTGGTTAGCACTGTGGCAGCACAGCAACTCACCCTTGGCCAGGGTATCCGGGTATCGATCCCAGCCACCGACCAACAGTGATCTGTGTGGAGTTTGCATGTTCTTCCCGTGTCTGCGTGGGTTTACTCCATGATTTCTCCGGTTTCCTCCCACATGCCAAAAACATGCAAGTTAGGTTGATTGGCATCAAACTCGGGATTCTAAATTGTCCTTAGGTATGACTGTGAGAGTGAATGGTTGTCTGTCTCTCTGTGTTGGCCCTGCGATGGACTGTCGATCTGTCCAGGGTGTACCCTGCCTCTCGCCCAAAGATGCTGGGATTGGCTCCAGCCCCCTTGCGACCCGAAAAGGATTAAGCGGAAGAAGATGGATGGATGGATAATAATAATAAGTACAAAAAAGAACAAAGCATGGACTGGATCTGACCCAGTCCAGATCACCAGATTACCCCCCCCCCCCTTAAGGGTTGGTACCCAGATGATCTCAGGGTAACATCCAAAAGAGAAAAGAAAAGAAAACCCAAAACCCTCACATGGTGGGTGGTGGGGCAAAAGGCCAGGGAGGCTGAAACAAACCCTTTTCCAAAGTCCAATGGCCATAGGAAGGGTGAACATAGGGTGTCAGGTGACCTACCACAGATCATAGGCCACCAGACAAGAAAAAAAACACACGAGTCATGTTCAGAAAATAACACAACACTTTTGCACTGAAAATAACATACGAGCCCATAACTCTGGGCAAAACAACACAGGATCCTCCTGCTTTAAAGAAAACACAGAGGTTTTAAACTCAGGAGATGATAACATAGAAACTTTGACCTCAGAAGATAATGACATAGTGTGGCACATATGTTGGGTTCATATTTTCCACAAATGTATTGCTGTATGGGTATTGGGTGCTTCACGTCTCGAGGGACAAAGAAGGTCTGGATCGGCAGAGATCTGCAGGAGATAACGAGGAGGTGTGAGATTTGGCCTTTTGTCTCAGAGAAGATGCCCCAGAAGGATTTCCGGATCATTGAAGAATGAGAGACAATGGTGACAGATCAAAGAGTTGCATTGTGACTGGGATTAAGTACCATGTGACTGTATGTTTGCTAAAGCACCATGTGACTTAGGTTTCGATGCTCCAGGAGTATAAAAGTGTGATGTTACATTGATCAGCCTCTTTTCTTGTTGAGAGGTTGATAGAGCATGTGTTCTGACAATAAAGCTGAACCTGAGAAATAAACTCAGTCTCATCCTTGAGCACATCCTCTACACTGGTGACCCTACAACAAATTATGGCCGGTGACGACCTTCGCGCACCGGACTCTTCAGGAGCCAGCCGGGCTTATGCAGCTACCGCAGTCCAGCTGCCTGATTTCTGGCAGCATAGCCCGCGCTCCTGGTTTAACACTGTCGAGGCACAGTTCCATCTTCGGGGAATTTCGGCTGATGCCACAAAATTCTACCATGTAGTTGCAAAGCTGGACAGCCTCACAGCCCAGCGGGTGGAGAACCTGACTAACCACCCACCAGACGACGACAAGTATGGCGCAGTGAAAGCCGCTCTCATCCGTGCTTTCACCCCCTCGCTGGGAGAGCGAGCAGAGAAGCTCCTGGTGCTGACTGAAGGAGAGGCAGACAGGCCCGCAGACCTGATGGCGAAGATGCTGAGTCTGAGAGACGACGAAGATGATGGCTTTATCTTCACCCATCTTTTCCTCAGGACGCTACCGTCAGCGGTGAGAGTTACCCTGGCCAGTTCACAGCTGCTGGCCCACCGAGATTACCACAAGCTGGGCCAGGAGGCGCAGTGACTCGTCGACGTCCATAGGCGACACACGGCCACGACGGCAGCAGCGGAGCTGAGTGCAACGCCCGGAGACAGTAGGGGGCCTGAGGCTGCAGCACCAGATTCGCTGACATCATTAGCGGCGGAGGCCAGGAGACACGGAGCGAGCGACGTTCTCTGCTTTTACCATCGACGTTTCACCGAGAGGGCACGCAAGTGCATTCCACCGTGCCAGGTCAAGCGCTCGGGAAACGCCAGGACCGGGAGTCGGTAGCAGCTGCGGCTCTCGGCGTGACGAACAAGCTGCTCTACCTGACAGATGCGCAATCAGGGAGGGAGTTCCTTGTGGACACAGGCTCCCAGCTGAGTTTCATCACACCTTCCCACGCTGACCGGCTGGCACCTTCCAGTGGACCCCTGGTGTTGGTGGCGAACGGCTCGACGATCAAGACCTTCAGGGAGAAGTCCTCCCCCTGTCTTTTCATGGCCGGGCATTCGAGTGGACTTTCGTCATAGCAGCAGTCAGTTATAACATGTTAGGTGCTGATTTTTTGTGCTCGAATGGTTTATTGGTTGATCTTGCTAATAGACGTTTAGTTAATGCACTCTATTTCCTGCACAGCCCGGGTGGTCCCGCCTACTGCACAGGCCAACGTCACAGCTGCGGGTGGTAAGTTCCAAGCACTACTCTCTCAGTTCCCAGCACTCACAGTCCCAACATTTTCGGCGTCAGTGGCTAAACACAGGGTGGAACATTTTATCACCACCTCCGGCCCTCCCGTTTTTGCAAAAGTTCGGCGCTTGGACTCAGCTAAACTGGCCACAGTGCGCGAGGAATTCGCCAACCTGGAAAAGCTGGGCATCATTAGACGCTCCAACAGCCCCTGGGCTTCACCGCTACACATGGTCCCAAAGGCTGATGGCTCGTGACGGCCTTGCGGTGATTTCCGGAGGTTGAATAACGCTTCAGCACATGACCGCTACCTGATTCCACACATCCAGGATTTTTTGGTTCATTTAGCGGGGGTGCGCATTTATTCTAAAATAGATTTGGTGCGTGGCTACCATCAAGTCCCAGTACGCGCTCAGGACATACCCAAAACAGCGGTAATAACTCCTTTCGGGCTTTTCGAGTTTTTGCACATGCCGTTTGGACTCAAGGGTGCCGCGCAGACTTTCCAGCGCATGACGGATGCAGTTTTACGTGACCTCCCTTTCGTGTTCATCTACTTGGATGACATTTTGGTAGCCAGCACGTCTGAAGACGAACATGAAAGCCACCTCTCAGCGGTTTTTCGGAGGCTGGCCGAGCACGGGTTAATAATTAATCCAGCGAAGTGTCAGTTTGGGGTGGCGCAAATTGATTTTTTGGGGCATCGTGTTTTGCTAGAAGGAGCGATCCCTCTGCCCGATAAAGTACGCGCAATAACAAACTTTCCCCAACCTCAGACTGTCAAAGCATTGCAGGAATTTTGGGGAATGGTTAATTTTTATAACTGTTTCCTCCCTAGCACAGCGCAGCTCATGCAACCATTGTACGCGGCACTTAAAAAACAAAAACCCACAAGTAAAATCGAATGGTGTCCGGAACGGGAGCACGCATTCTCCCAAGTCAAATCAGCCCTGGCAAACGCGGTTTTGTTAGCACACCACACCCGGTGCCAACGGCCCGCATGGCGCTCACCATGGATGCTTCCGATTTAGCGGTGGGGGCGGTTGTTGAGCAGTTTGTAGCAGCGAGCTGGCAGACGCTCGCGTTTTTCAGCAAAACCTTGCGCGATAACGAGCGAAAATACAGCGCATTCGACGGGGAGATTTTGGCCCTGCATTTGGCCATCCGCCATTTCCAGTTCTGGCTGGAGGGGCGCCGTTTCACCGCGTTTGTGGACCACAAGCCGCTAACGTTTGCGATGGCCAAGATTTCAGAGCCTTGGTCGGGCCGGCAGCAAAGACAGCTGGCCGCGATATCGGAGTTCACCACCGATATTCAGCATGTCGTGGGCAAACATAATGTAGTGGCAGACTGTCTTTCAGGTGCAGTAGCAGCGCCAGGCCCCGTGGGGGCAGGCTCAGCAGCCGTGGCCTCTGGCCAGGGTCGTGGTGTGGAAGCTCATGCAGCCCCGGTCCGCGTAGGTTTAGATTATGCAGCCATGGCCGCGGAGCAGGTTAGCGACGCGGATGTGCGCGCGCTTCAGTCTGGACCAACAGGGTTAAGGCTGGAGCACAGGGTGCAGCAAATAGGTATGCCCCCCCAATCTGCGACGTCTCCACGGGGCGGCCTCGCCCCGTGGCTCCAGCTGCGTGGCGCCGCCGCATTTTTGACTCAATCCATTCTCTGGCCCACCCGGGGGTCCGCGCATCGATTAAGATGGTGGGGGAGAAATTTGTTTGGCCGGGGTTGCGTAAACAGGTCAAGGAATGGGCAGCAGCCTGTGTAGTGTGTCAGTGAGCCAAAATACACAAGCACACTAGAGCTCCTTTGGAGCCTTTTCACATTCCGGCTAAGCGATTTGATCATGTGCATGTGGACTTGGTGGGTCCTCTTCCGTTGTCGCAGGGGTGCACACACCTTTTGACGATGGTAGACCGCACCACGCGTTGGCCAGAAGTGGTTCCTCTGGCGTCAACTACAGCAGAAGAAGTTGTACGCGCGTTTTTAACAGCTTGGGTTGCGCGTTTTGGAGTTCCGTCGGACATAACGTCTGACAGGGGTCCCCAATTTGTTTCCGAACTCTGGTCATCGATGGCCCACAGCCTAGGGGTGAAGATTCACCGCACTACCGCGTATAACCCCCAGGCTAACGGTTTATGCGAACGCTTTCATAGGTCATTGAAAGCAGCCCTCAGAGCGTCTCTTACGGATACAAATTGGGTGGATAAACTTCCATGGGTTTTATTGGGGTTGCGTTCTACACCTAAGGAGGATTTGCAGGCCTCTCCAGCTGAATTAGTTTTTGCACAACCCCTCCGTTTGCCAGGGAAATTCCTTCCCGACAATTCTGCGCCAAATTGCCCCCCCGATCAACTGTTGCAGAGCGGCACAGGATCAAACACCCTTCCTGGCCCAGTTCATCAGTTTTCCACGCGTTTTTGTGCCGAAGGCTTTGAAAAATGCGGAGTTTGTTTTTGTTAGACATGATGCACAACGCCCAGATTTGCGGCCGCCTTATGACGGGCCTTTCAGAGTGTTGGAAACAGGGGAGAAGCATTTTTTGCTAGATTTAGGAGGCAGAGAAGAGTTGATTTGCATAAACAGACTCAAACCCGCTTTTGTTCTGGCTGATGAACACGTGCAGTTGGCGAGGGCCCCCCGCCATGGCAGGCCGCCGAGAAGGCATTCTTCGGACCCCCCACAGAGATGTGCTAACAGTTCTGATCCACAGGTGCAGGAGGACGCTGCTGAAGGAACAATGCCGACTTACAGCAGATATGGCAGGAGGTTAAGACCTAAACAATTGGTGGATTGATTTTTGATATGTGGTTATGTTTTCTGTGATTCATTTCTGATGACATTTTGTCCCTTAGTAGACGTTTGGGGGGGGGGGGGGGTTATGTGGCACATATGTTGGGTTCATATTTTCCACAAATGTATTGCTGTATGGGTATTGGGTGCTTCACGTCTCGCGGGACAAAGAAGGTCTGGATCGGCAGAGGTCTGCAGGAGATAACGAGGTGGTGTGAGATTTGGCCTTTTGTCTCAGAGAAGATGCCTCAGAAGGATTTCTGGATCATTGAAGAATGAGAGACAATGGTGACAGATCAAAGAGTTGCATTGTCTTCTTCTTCTTCGTCGATCACTAGATGGTCACACCAGCTGCCCTGACGAATGCTGCCGTCCTGCGGAGGTCCCCGAGGTCCCCGTGCAGCTTTTGGTTCAGCGATGTGGGGTCAGGCCACGTAGCTCGTCTGAGTGCAGCGTGGTCTGGGCAGTCTTGGAGGAGGTGTTCGCTGGTCATTTGGGCAGTACCACATGGGCATCTGTCCGATTGTCCAACTTTAAGTTTCTGGTGCATGTGAGCATGCATTCTGTTATGTCCAGTTCGGAGTCTGAACAGAACGACTTGGTCAGCCCTGCTCAGACTATAGTAGTTGTCATCCTTGCAGAAGTTTGGGTGTTGCTGCTGCCACTTCTTGTGAGACAGGGTCTTAATAATGGTTTTCTCCTCACTGTAAGAGACCTGCCTGTCTTCCTGGTCTTGCTGCCCACCCTCCTTAGCAAGTCTGTCAGCCGTCTCATTTCCATAGATTCCACAGTGGGCAGGAATCCATTGGAGTGATACGTTCACCTGTGTTGCTAGTTGAGACAGAGTGAGGGCGAGTTCATTCAGTTCTTTGCATCGGGGGTCCTGAAGTGCATCCAAGACAGAGAGGGCATCAGTGAAGATGACGACCCGCTTGTGTGCCTTGTCTTGATGTTCCCTGACGTGGGCCGCTGCTGTTCTCAGGGCCTCTGCCTCAGCCCTGAAATTGGTGGCGTACTTTCCAGTCGCAATGGGAATATGGGTCTCCTCGTCAGCGTACCTGATGTACACGCCGCCTCCGCCATTCCTGGTTGCTTCCATGGCAGAGCCGTCTGTGTAGACGTGAGTCCACTGCTCTTTAGGGTAGGCAGACTGAATGAACTCCAGGGCCAGCGACTTCCTCTCTTGGTCTGACTGTGTTCCTTTCTTCCCAATGCCCGATATGACTGTGCGTATGGCTGGGAAGTTCTGTCGGTTCCAGGAGGGAACAGATGCTATGGGTGGTATTGGTGTGGGTATGTGGTCCATCAGTTCTGGGTCTCTCCTTTCAAGTGTCCTGCTCTGGTGGATGAAGCTCAATCTCTTAAGTCTCCCTTTTGTTGGCTTGTTCAGTCTGTCCTTCATGGGATGGTTTTCCAGTCTTTTGAATTTGGCGGCCTGGGTCAGTACCTTGACGTTTCTTCTGTCTCCCAGTGGTGCAAGGCCTGTTGTTGTCTCCAGCGCTTTGATAGGTGTACTGCGCATGGCTCCTGTCATCATTCGCATGGCTTGGTTTTGGAGTCTGTCCAGCTTCTCAGTGTTGCTTTTGGCAGCTGTTGAGGTTGCTGCCATGCCATACTCCAGAACAGGCCGAATCCTCCCCACATAGAGCTTCTTCAGGACACCCTGGTCTGCACCCCAGTCTGTTCCTGACAGTTTCTTCATTAGGGCCATCCTGATCTTTGCTCTTGCCTGGTTCTTGTGCAGCTGGTTCTTCCAAGTCAGTCTGCGATCCATGGTGATCCCGAGGTATGTGGGTGCATATTCAGCCTGGAGCTCATGGGAGTTGATCTGCAGTTTCACCTTCTGGGGTTGGGTGGACAGGGTGAAGACGGTGTATGTAGTCTTCCTCTCATTTAAGCTTACAAGCCATGACTTGGTCCATGCCTCGATCAGCCGGAGAACTTGCTGCACTCTGTAGTTTGCAGTCACGATGCTTTCCTCACTGCACCAGAGGGCTAGGTCATCGGCATAGATGGCACCTTGTACGTTCCTTGGCAAACTCTGGATGATGTCCTTAATGAATACAAGGAAGAGTGTTGGGGAGAGCACTCCTCCTTGTGGGACTCCTTCCCTCAACACCTTCTTCTTGCTGGAGTACTGTCTGACCTGGACTCTGGCTCTTCTGTTGTGCAGGTATTGGGCAATCCACTTGTACATGCGCCCAGCGATACCGCACTGGTGCAGTTTCAGCTTGAGGCCATCTTTCCATACCCTGTCAAACGCCTTTTCTAGATCAATCCATACAGCGAGGGTGTGCTTTTTTTCTTGGAAGGCATCTTCTATGGCTTGAGAGATGTATGTTATTTGGTCCTCTGTAGACCGGTTCTGCCTGAAGGCTGCTTGCTCTGGGCTGATGTGTTGTTTTCCTTCCAAGTGCCATATGAGTCTGGTGTTGATGAGACGCTCTAGCAGCTTTCCTATGCAGCTTGTAAGGCTTATGGGGCGATAGCTTTCAGCCTTCAACTTATCTTTGCCTTTTTTGTGCACTGGAATCATCGTGGCTTCTCTCCAGATCTGAGGCACAGTCCCTGATCTCCAACTGTCATTGAAAAGCTGCAGAAGTTTCTTCTTAGTTTTGGGGCCAAGGTTCAGCAACATTTCATTTATTTATTTATGATGAGTTGCATTGTGACTGGGATTAAGTACCATGTGACTGTATGTTTGCCAAAGCACCATGTGACTTAGGTTTCGATGCTCCAGGAGTATAAAAGTGTGATGTTACATTGATCAGCCTCTTTTCTTGTTAAGAGGTTGATAGAGCATGTGTTCTGACAATAAAGCTGAACCTGGGAAATAAACTCAGTCTCATCCTTGAGCACATCCTCGACAATAGACACAATAACCTCTGGGGGTAACATCATAAGAATCCTCTGCTCACAACAGATGACTGAGGCGTGCAACCCCTGAATGAAATGGCTGGAGAGTGCTAACCTCTGGAGCGGATGACTGGGACACACTGACCTCTGAATGAAATGGCTGGAGAGCGCAGACTCCCAAATGAAATGGCTGGAGAGCACTGACATCTGGCGACTGTTCATCTTTCAGCAAGACTATGACCTTGAGCAAACAGCCAAAATATCAAAGGAATGGCTTCAGGACAACTCTGTGAATGTCCTTGGATGGCCCAACCAGAGCCCAGACTTGAATCCAATTGAACATCACTGAAGCGATCTGAAAATGGCTGTGTACCGACGCTTCCCATCCAAGCCAATAGAGCTTGAGAGGCGCTGCAAAGACTAATGGGTGAAACTGCCCAAAGATAGGTATGCCAAGTCTGTGACATCATATTCAAAAAGTCTTGAGGCTGTAATTGCTGCCAAAGGTGCATCAACAAAGTATTGAGCAAAGGCTGTGAATACTTATGTACATGTAATTTCTTAGGTTTTTTTTTTTTTTTTTTAAATTGCAAAAAATCTCAAAAACCTTTTTTTCACTTTGTCATTATGGGGTATTGTGTGCAATGAATTTAAAAATAAATGAATTGACTCCATTTTGGAGTAAGGCTGTAATGAAACAAAATGTGGAAAAAGTGAATCGCTGGGAATGCTTTCCGGATGCACTGTACGCCCAAAAAGTTCAGCCTTAGTTTCATTGGACCATAACACATTTTCTCATGTGTTTGGGAGATTTCAAATGTGTTTTTGCAAAATGTAGCTGGGCTTGGATGTTTTTCTTCATAAGATAAGGCTTCCATCTTGCCACCCTACCCCATGGCCCAGACATATGAAGAAGATGGGAGATTGTTGTCACATGTACTAAACAGCCGGTACTTGTCAGAAATTCCTGTAGCTCCTTCAATGTTGCTGTCAGCCTCTTGGCAGCCTCCCTGACTAGTTTTCTTCTTGGCTTTTCATCAGTTTTGGAGGGACGTCCAGTTCTTGGTAATTCACTGTTGTGCCATATTTTCTCCACTTTATGATGACTGTCTTCACTGTGTTCCAGGGTATATTTAATGCCTTGGAAATTCTTTTGTACCCTTCTCCTGACTGATGCCTTTGAACAATGAGATCCCTCTGACGCTTTGGAAGCTCTCTGCGGACCATGGCTTGTGCTGTAAGATGTGTCATGTCTGCTCTGTCATCATCCGCAGCTGCACGCACACCTGATCCTCATTAGGCGTGGCCTATTTCTACCGCACTGCCCAGACTGGCAGTGCGGAGATGTCTCACTGCGCTCCAGATGAGCTTCATCGCCATTCTCTCTGCTACCCAAGCCACAGCCCGAACCAGCTCTCACCTGTGCCAGAGAATCCAACCAGCCTTCCACGTAAGCTCCATTTTCTACTCACCTTTGTCCTCTAGTCCCCTGTGCCCAGGTGGAGTCCGTGGTGGTGGAACCTAATTCCTCTTCCTCCTGGCGGCGGACTTCCAGCCCATCCTCCTCACCACAACTTCCACCAACACTCACCTGCCGGAGCCATTTCACCATCTGAAGAGCACTGTCTCCCTGGCCACAGCCACTGCGTTGAACCGGAGCTTCTCACCATCTGTTCTCACAGTCAGCGACAAAGTAACTGTGTAACTCCAGTTGTGATGCCCAATAATCCTATCTCTTTGTGTGTCTCCAGGGTTGCCAGGCCGTACGGTGTCTCGCTCAGTTCCTGGCAGTTCCAGCCCGCATTGCACCACATAATCACACATTGCTTGTTAATAAACTTAATTGTATCAGTTTGGAGTCTGTGTCTCGTCTCTGGGTCAACAAACAATGATGTGACTACAAAATGTCAGGAAAAGCCTACTCGAACAGCGGAACTTTATTTGGGGTTAATCAGAGGCACTTTAAATGGTGACAGGTGTATGCTGACTCCCATTTAATTTGAGTTTGAATGTTATTGGTTAATTCCCCCTCATGGATCGTCACCTTATCGTGGTGGGGGGGTTGTGTGCCCCAGTGATCCCAGGAGCTATGTTGTCTGGGGCAATTTGCCTCTGATAGGGTCACCCAAGACAAACTGGTCCTGGGTGAAAGGCCAGATTAAGAACGATCCAACAGACTCTCATGATAAATTCTAGATCAAGGATTCAGTGTACCCCGCCCGGTATGGGGTTACCGGGGTCCCACCCTGGAGCCAGGCCTGGAGGAGGGGCTCGATGGCTAGCGTGTGGTGGCCGGGTTTCCACCCATGGGACCCGGCCAGGCCCAGCCCGAAGGAGTTACATGGGTCCGCCCTCCAGTGGGCTCACCACCTGCAGGAGGGATCATGGGGGTCCGGTGCTATGTGGATTAGGTGGCAGTCAAAGGCGGAGACCTTGGCGGACTGATCCCAAGCTTTCTAAACTGGCTTTTGGTACGTGGAATGTCACCCCTCTGGTGGGGAAGGAGCCTGAGCTGGTGTACGAGGTTGAGCGATACCAGCTAGATATAGTCGGCCTCACCTCAATACACAGCTCGGGTTCCAGAACCAGTCTCCTGGAGAAGGGCTGGAGCTTGGCCTTTTCTGGAGTTGCACCGGGCGAGAGGCGACGAGCAGGGGTGGGTATCCTTGTATCTCCCCACCTTGCTGCCTCTATATTGGAGTTTTCCCCAGTGGATGAAGGGTTGCTTCCCTGCGCCTTCGGGTTGGGAAATGGGTCCTGACCATCATTTGTGCCTATGCACCAAATGATGTTTCAGAGTACCCACCCTTTTTGGAGTCTGTAACTGGGGTGCTGGAGGGTGCTTCTCTTGGAGACTCCATTGTCTTACTGAGGGACTTCAATGCGCACTTGGACAACGACAGTGAAACCTGGAGGGGGGTGATTGGGAGGAACGACTTGCCTGATCTGAACCCGAGTGGTGTTCAGTTATTGGAGTTCTGTGCTAACCACAGTTTGTCCATAACGGACACCATGTTCAATCATAAGGGTATCCATATGTGCACCTGGCACCAGGACACCCTAGGTCACAGGTCGATGATCGATTTTGTTATTGTGTCATCAGACCTGTGACCATATGTGTTGGACACTCGGATAAAGACAGGTGCAGAGCTGTCAACTGATCACCACCTGGTGGTGAGTTGGATCCGATGGCAGGGGAGGAAGCCATTCAGACCTGGTAGACCCAAACATATAGTGAGGATGTGCTGGGAATGTCTGGCTGAGGCCCCTGTCCGGGAGGTCTTCAACTCCCACCTCCAGAAGAACTTCAACCACATTCCGAGTGAGTCTGGAGACGTGGAGTCTAAATGGGCCATGTTCTCCACCTCTGTTGTTGAAGTGGCTTCCCAGAGCTGCGGCCGCAAGCTGGTCGGTGCATCTCGTGGTGGCAACCCCCGGACCAAGTGGTGGACACCAGTGGTGAGGGGGGCCATCAAGCTTGGTTGGCTTGTGGGACTCCCCAAGCAGCTGAGGTGTACCGGCAGAGGGAGTGCAGCTCGGGTGGCTGCTGAAGCAAAAACCCGGGTATGGGAGGAGTTCAGTGAGGCCATGGAACAAGACTTTCGGTCGGCCTCGAAGAGATTCTGGAAAACTGTCCGGCGGCTCAGGAGGGGAAAGCAGCTCCCTGTCCACACTGTGTATGGTGCGGATGGGGCGCTGTTGACTTTGACTGGGGATATCATCGGGTGGTGGAAGGAATACTTCGAGGATCTCCTCAATCCCACTGATACGCCTTCCACAGAGGAAGCAGGGTTTGGGGACGAGGGAGATGACTCGCCTATCACAGGGGCTGAGGTCGCCAAGGTGGTTAAAAATCCCCTTGGTGGCTGGGCCCCGGGGGTGGACGAGATTCGCCCTGAGTACCTCAAGGCCCTGGATGCTGTTGGGCTGTCATGGTTGACACGCCTCTGCAACATTGCGTGGAGGTCGGGGGCAGTGCCTTTGACATGGCAAACCGGGGTGGTGGTTCCTCTCTTCAAAAAAGGGGGACCGGAGGGTGTGCTCCAACTTTAGAGGGATCACACTCCTCATGCCTCCCTGGGAAGATCTATGCCAAGGTATTGGAGAGGAGAGCCCAGCCATTGGTTGAACTTTGGATTCAGGACGAGCAATGTGGTTTTCGTCCTGGCCGTGGCACATCGGACGAGCTCTTTACCCTCTTGAGAATTCTTGAGGGTTCGTGGGAGTTTGCCCAACCAGTTTACATGTGTTTTGTGGACTTGGAGAAGGCATTTGACCGCGCCCCTCGTGGTTTTTTGTGGGGGGTGCTTCGGGAGTATGGGGTATTGGGCTTGTTTTTATGAGCTATTCGGTCTCTGTACAACCGTTGTGAGAGTTTGGTTCATATTGCCAACACTCGGTCAGACTCATTCCCAGTGAGAGTTGAACTCTGCCAGGGCTGCCCCTTGTCACCGATCCTGTTCATAATATTTATGGACAGGATTTCTAGGCGCAGCCAGGGAATGGAGGGTGTCATGCTTGGTGACCACAGGATCTCATCTCTGTTGTTTGCAGATGATGTTGTCCTGTTGGCTTCATCCAGCAATGACCTACAGCTCTTGCTGGGACAGTTTGCCGCTGAGTGTGAAGCGGCTGGAATGAGAATCAGCACCTCCAAGTCCGAGTCCATGGTCCTCAGCCGGAAAAAGGTGGATTGTCCTCTTTGAGTTGGGGACAGGCTCCTGCCCCAAGTGGAGGAGTTTAAGTATCTTGGGGTCTTGTTCACGAGTGAGGGGAAAATGGAGCGAGAGATTGACAGACGGATTGGAGCAGCATCTGCAGTGATGCGGATGTTGTACTGGTCTGTTGTGGTGAAGAGGGAGCTTAGTTCTAAGGCAAAGCTGTCAATTTACCAGTCAATCTACGTTCCTACTCTCACCTATGGTCACGAGCTTTGGGTAATGACCGAAAGAACAAGATCGCGGATACAAGCGGCTGAAATGAGCTTTCTCCGTAGGATTGCTGGACTCACCCTCAGAGATAGGGTGAGGAGCTCAGTCATCTGGGAGAGGCTCAGAGTAGAACCGCTGCTCCTCCACATTGAAAGGATTCAGTTGCGGTGGTATGGGCATCTGATTAGGATGCCTCCTGGACGCCTCCCACTTGAGGTGTTTCGGGCACATCCCACTGGGAGAAGACCCCGGGGCAGACCCAGGACTCGGTGGAGAGACTATGCCTCCCAACTGGTCTGGGAACTCCTTGGTATCCTCTCTGAAGAGCTGGAGCAGGTGGCTGGGGAGAGGGAAGTCTGGGCTTCTCTGCTTGAACTGCTGCCTCCACGACCCGGACCTCCGGAAAAGCGGTAGAAGATGGATGGCTGGATGGCTGGTTAATTCTTAACACAGCCACACCCCCAGTTATAATAGGGTGTGCCTATTTATGCAACCAGGCTATTGTAAGTTTTTTATTTTTTTTATTTTTTCCCTTTAAAAATTTCAGTTTGTTTTTTCATTGGGTTGTACAGGTTATAGGTCACATTAATGGTGGAAAAAAGTTTTGAAATGGTTTATCTTGGTCTCATTTTTTACATTACAAAAACCCAAACACAAAAACACAGGGGTGTGTAGATTTTTGTATCCATTGTATATACTGTGTACATACGTATGTATACAGTATTTACTGCTTTGGCTAATATCTGTCAATCTGTCTATGACCTGTCAGTTGGTCGAAGTCTTAAATGTTGAGCTCAGAATCTGGTCAAGTTGGTCATAAAACTCATCCTTGATGTCTTTGGTGGAGGTGAGGGTAGGGGTATACTGTATGTGCTGATAATAGTCATATGCTTCCGTGCCGCAAGGGGGACTTGTAGGGTCATTTGTTGCTCATTGATGCCTACGAGTATCTCGGGCAGGCATCTAAGGATAGACGACTTGATGGCGAAGCCATCCCCATGTATCCGAGGAGCGTTAGCTGGTAGACCCTTCCAGAAGAAGGTATACCCCTTTCCAATCTCAGAGAGGGAGTCCTCCTTGGAAAAGCGGGTCTCACAGAGGGCCACAATATCGATATTGTAGCGCTTGAGTTCAGCAGCGATGAGATCTGCCATGAACTCTCCGTGCCCTTCTTTACAGCGCATGGCGAGGGGAGAAAAAGGACGAGGATTTAAATGCAGGGATTCACCACACACACATTTATTGACAGACCAGTACAGTGACTAGTGAATTATGGCTGCGCTCGGGGAAGCAGGGAAAACAGAGGGTAGTTCTGCACACCTGCGGGGAATGTAAACTGGACTAACCCAAAGCGTAACGATGGTGCTGCAGACAGGAAACGCCGCCAGAAGTGAAGTGGGGTTGAACCGAGAACAGGAACGCTTCTGGCACAGCGTAAGGGCAGCACAAAGCAAACACTAACAGTTTACTCACAGGGGAAGCAGTCCCAAAACATCCAGCAATCCAGCGAGCGAAAACAGTCCTTCGTTGATGTGACGGTTAGATGGTGAAACTCAGACTTCCAACACGTACAATGATCCAGCGGCGTCTGTCCAGCAAAGAGCTCCTTTAATACAGATGCCACTGGCCTGACAAATAGGGAACACCTGGGCGAGTGCAGGAAAGATGATTCCCAGGGCGAAATGCTGACTGTCAGAAAGAGGGGGGCGTGGCCGGCCAGGCCAGAGTGGCAGCTACAGGCAGGAACATAAACAGTGCACGGACAAGAAAACAACAAGAAATCAAAACACAACTCCACATAATAAACCCACTGCCTGAGCCATCAGGATCGATCAGAACCGAGCCCACAGGAAACATGGGCTCAGTTCATGACAAGAGCAGTGCATTGAGGTGGTCGATCAGACGAAGACTGGTCTTTGAAGTCTCACAAACTGTGTACGTTCCATGCTGTTAGTCTGTAGAGATGAGCCGACTTGGTTCTTGATCTTTGGCCACTTAGAGGGGATGCCCTGATGGGTGCTGCTTCCTGTCCAGGAGAAGTTGGAGTGAGCAGTTTTTGGGCCACCTTTTCCAGGCCCGTCCTCAAAGGGAGGCAAGCAGTGATGTCCCTAGAGAGGGCTGCTTGGTCACATGGGTAGCTGCTGAATGGGGACGCCACTGCACCCCGGTGATTTCAATGCATGAGTTGGCTCCAACTATGCGGTTTGGGGTGGTGTCAATTGTAGGCATGGGTCGCCTCTACCAATGCAAATGAACTCAGGCTGTTTACTACCTGCACCAAGCATGACCTCATCATCACCAACACCACATTCCAGCAGCCCAACAAGCTGAAGACCAGGTGGCAACACCTCGGTCAAAACATTGGTACCTGCTGGACTATGTCATCGTCAGGTGTGTCGAACTCCATGACGTGACCACCACACAGATTTTACATGGTGCTGAGTGTTGAACCGACCACAACCTTGTCCACTACTCCCTCTGTTTAAGTCTCCAACCCTCTGTCCGCAGACGAGCAGGCACAAAACACATCAACCGCAGGGTGCTCGGAGATCCTTTGAATCACCAAGAACTTCAGCAAAGCATCTCTGTTGCTTTGGACAGTGTATCTGACAATCTCCCTGCCCAAACTCTGACGGATGAATGGGACACACTCTCTTCCATCATTATAAACGCTGCCACATGTGTCCTAGGTCACATGCCGCATTGTCATCAAGACTGGTTTGGTAACAACCACAGCGAAATTCACGAGCTTCTCAAGAAGAAAAACACAGCTCATGATGCCACTCTTTGCAACACGTCATCGGTCGTATTGCCAGTTCATAAAGCTGCGTTCTGTCATACAATCATGTCTTCGACAGATGCAAGATGAATGGTGGAGGAACAAGGCCCATAAGATACAGGGCCTTGCTGATGCCCAAGACCTCCACGGTTTCTTTGATGCAGTGAAAAAACATCTATAGACCGATCAGAGGCTCTCCCATCCTGCTGATGGCATCACACTCGTCAAGGACCAACAAGGCATCCTAACCCGCTAGGCTGAGCACCTCAGTGAACTGTTAGATTGCATAAAATCCTGCTGACCCAGATGTGATCAACTGCCTGCCATCTCTCCCTACAATCACTGAAATGGACTTGGCTCCATCCTTTGATGAATATCAATGAGCGGTCAAGAACCTGAAGAATAACAAGGCTGCTGGACCTGATGGTGTCCCAGGGGAGATTTTGAAGTACGGTGGCACCATCCTTCTCCAGCACCTGCATCGGTTCATACTTGACATCTGGGAAGCAAAGTCCCTCCCCCAGCAGTGGAAAGATGTGAACATCAGCATGATCTATAAGAGAAAGGGAGACAAGTCCATCAGTGGGAACTACTGTGGTATTTCGCTACTTTCGGTTGCAAGCAAAGTCCTGGCTTGGATCATGCTGACTCGGATCTCTACCTCAGTTGCCGACACCATTCTTCCTGAATCACAGTGTGGTTTTAGAAAGGACCGCAGCACCATGGATATGATCTTTGTGTTGCACCTCCTTCAAGAAAAGTGCAGGGAACAACACCATGACCTCTACATTGGATTCGTGGACCTCACCAAACCTTTTGACCTTTGAATCGGGAGCTTCTCTGGACCGTCTTGTCCAAATGTGGTTGTCCCCCCGGTTTCATCAGTATCCTCCGTCAGTTCCATGATGGTATGATCGCCAGTGTCATTGTAGGCGGACTCCAGTCTGACCCCTTTGAGGTCAAGGTTGGCGTAAAACAGTGGTGTGTTCTTGCTCCTGTACTCTTTAACATCTACTTGGTTGCAGTTACTTTTCTTTCAAGGCAACAGCTGAAGATTGATGATGGGATCCCCTTTTTCTATCACCTCGATGGGAGTGATTTCAGTCTTCAGCGGCTTAAGGCACACACCAAGACCCGGTCTGTGACAGTTTTCGAAATACAGTATGCCAATGATGCCGCATTCATTAGTCACAGTGCCTCTGGTCTCCAGTGCACACTCTCTACTTTGGCCTCCACATATGCCAGTGCTGGTCTACTTGTGAATGCTCAGAAAACTGAGGTCCTTCACCAGTGTTCTCCCAATGCCATCCACCATCCTCAAGCTACCTTTAAGGTCGGTGACGACGTCCTGCGCCAGATTGACAACTTCACCTAACTGGGTACTATCATCTCCTCGTCTTGCTCCATCAATGATGAAGTCTAGAACAAGATCAGGCAAGCAGCTACTGCCTTTGGCAGACTCTCTCCTAGGGTTTTCCTAAATCACAAAATTACAATCTCTACCAAGGTCACGGTCTACCAGGCCGTAGCCATCTCTTCAGTTCTGTATGCCTGCGAGGCCTGGACCCTCACATGCACATCCTTCACCTAGAAACATTCCACATCTGATGTCTGCAGAAGATTCTCGGTCTCACATGGGCTGATCGAGTCCCCCACATCACCATTCTTCAGACAGCCAGTTGTGTGAGCATTGAGGCACAGATCATCAAGAGGCAGCAGAGTTGGGTGGGACACCTCCGTAGGATACCAGAGGACTGGTTGCCCCGCAAGATCCTCTATGGAGAGCTTTCCAGCTGATGATGTACAGTTGGCGGTCAGCGAAAGTGGTTCAAAGATAATCTGAAGGCTTCACTGAAGAAATGCAACATCTCGCCTTCCAGCCTGGAACAGTTAGCCGCCAATCGTTCCACCTGGCTCTCTACCACCAATCAAGCCGTTCAGTTCTTTGACTGCCGCGCATGTCAGGGAGGATCACTGACACCATGCGTGACAACCCAACCCTCCACCCGGAGATGGTATTCCTTGTCTAACCTGTGGGCGCAGGTGTGCCTCTGCATTTGGTCTATGTAGTCATCAACACAGCCACCAACGACATCCCCGATACAGCAACTGATGTATGGCGGCAGAAAAGACGTCATCATCACATAACCAATGGACAACCAAAAGAAGAACAGTGTAGACTTTTTATAGCCACTGTATATACTGTGTACATATGTATATTTACTTCTTTGGCTAACTAATTCTTATCATATTATCTTATTTACTATTGCTCTGAGTGCTGTTATCCATTTGCTGCTGCAATCCTGTAATTCCCCCATTGTGGGACTAATAAAGGCTTATGCTTATCTTATCTTATCTTATCTTACATTATTTTAATTGGTCATAAAATGTGATCTGACCTACATCCAAGTCCAAAGTACAGACAAACACATAAGTGCATAGAAATCAGTCCATGTTGCATTTATGAAGCTGTGTGTTTGAGGTGAGTCTCCTTGTACAATCAGTCATTCATTAATAAATCTGGCGACTGGAAGTGATCACAATTTAAATACCACACCCTGCCTTGCCCCATATTTAAAGTCATACTCCTGTCAAAGTCCTTTTTTTTCTTAACATTGCAACATGTTTTTTATGACTTACCAAACATATCAAGAGCTAAATCATGTTATGGTCTGAAAGTGATAACAGGTTCACAAGCACATTTGTCTATTATTTTTTTCTCCTTTATTTATATAGGGTAGTTCCATTGAGAGGCAACCTCTCTTTTTCAAGGACGCCCTGTTCACACTCACACAGTTACACATTCACACCTGGAAGCTGCCCAGTACAGCCACAGACTGACCTGTGGCCACTGAGCAGCTCCACTGGAGCAGTTGGGGTTAAGGGCCTTGCTCAAGGGCGCCACAGTGGGGTTAAGGAGGGTGAGGAAAACACATCTGTCCCACCCAGATCTGATCCTGCTGGTCCTCTGGTTGAACCAGCAACCCTTTGCTCACCATTCCACATCCCTAACCATTAGGCCACCACTGCTCCATCATCTCATCGCCTGCAATTGTTCTCATTAGTGCACCTGATCTGATTACTGGCTAAGTATAAATAGACCTCAGTTGCCCCCAGTCCCTTGTGGGTTTGCCTTGGCTCAACAGCTTGCTGTCTATGCTGGTTCTCCTACCATTTGTCTTGGTCCTCGTCTGCTGTAGCCACCCCGCAAAATGAAAACAAGTACTCACTTGAAAAAAAATGGTCCCTTCCTCCAAAACTTCACAAGATGATGGGTGTTTACATTGTTAGCCTGCTAGTCTTGCTAGCACGTTCGTGGCAGAAGTCCGTGGGTAAATAACTTTCCAGTTCAGTTAATTCCAGTTCAGCTGAAGAGCTCCTAGTCTTTCTGTCTTCAGGTGAGCGTCAATCAATCAATCAATCAATCAATCAATCAATCAAAGCTTTATTTATATACTGTAGCACTGTAGCACCCCCCCCCCCACACACACACACACACACACAAAGAAACTTTCGTCTGTGTAAAACTTATGGCTTATGGCTGGGCACCGAGGAACCAAATGTGGAAACACCATCACTAGGGAGCCATCACCAGCAGGGACAGTGCCAAGTCCACAGCTACAGGAACACCCCCTCTGAGGCCGCCCAAGTCCAATCCAAGGGGTCGACACTGCAGGTGTGGTGCCGCAGTGTATGATCCCCTCAGCCAGGTAGACCAGGGCAATCACAGGCCAGCGCCCTGCAGCCAGAAAACAGGCACAATTCCCCATGGGAGGGCTCCCTATGAGGAAACGCATGAGATTGGACAGGGTGATTAAAAAAAAAAAACAGTCACTGATAAATAATAAAACAATTTGCTGATAAAAAGACTAGGCAGTTAAAGATTACTAGAAGAATTAAACAGCACTTAAACACAGTCAGACATTAAATACAGTCAGAATTATTAATACTTATATTCATAAGTATTAATAATTTACAGTGAGATACAGCGGGGGAAATAAGTATTGAACACATCAACATTTTTCTCACTAATCATATGTCATGAGTAAAGGGCTGGAGATTCCCAGACTCTGCCTCATGGCATTTTCTGCCTGTTCACTTATATGTTGCATTTATGCTCTTTTTCATTATTGTTCCTATTGTCATTTTTCTGCTTGCGTTTATGTTATAATTTTAGTTTCTGTATTGATCTGTACTGACACCTTGACTTGTTATTGTTATTCTCTATATTCCAGTTTAATCTTTTTTTAACTGTTGACAGCTGCCAGGGGCATGTAGCCTGGCATGGGTGTGCCCTGTCAGCTGCCAGTGTGGTTTGCCTCCCTCTCATGGCCTCAGCTGATCCCAATCAATTACCCTCACTCTCTCATGCCCATTCAGGTACCCACACCTGTTGTCTATTGTGTTTTTGGTTCTGTCTGCTATTTTAGGGGCTATGCATTGTTGTTCAGCGCAGCACCCTACTATCAGCTATCACTTCCTTCTCGCTATTCCACGTAAGTCATTTGTTGTTGTGCTACGTGTTCCTTATCTCTTCTCCAGGTTAGTCGGCGACACTCTCGTCATAGCTGTGCTATCTCTGCTCATCTGTAATTGAGATTGTCTCCAGGTTTAGCTGGCACTTTTCCCGCCGTAGCCTCAATTCTTCTGATTGACCTGTGTTTTCTTTTCCTCACTAGTTTTTGTTATCCAGTTGTTTTCTGTCAAATAAATCTGCTAACTCACAGCCTGCATTTGGTGCCTTTTTTCTGCTTCGGGAGGTGTTCATGACAGAAGGGTGCTGTCAGTGTACGTATGCTGTATGTGTACGTACAGTGGGGCAAAAAAGTATTTAGTCAGCCACCAATTGTGCAAGTTCTCCCACTTAAAAGATGAGAGAGGTCTCCAATTTTCATCATAGGTATACCTCAACTATGAGAAACAAAATGAGAAAAAAAAATCCAGAAAATCACATTGAAGGATTTTTAATGAATTAATTGGTAAATTCCTCGGTAAAATAAGTATTTGGTCACCTACAAACAAGCAAGATTTCTGGCTCTCACAGACCTGCAACTTCTTCTTTAAGAGGCTCCTCTGTCCTCCACTCGTTACCTGTATTAATGGCACCTGTTTGAACTCGTTATCAGTATAAAAGACACCTGTCCACAACCTCAAACAGTCAGACTCCAAACTCCACTATGGCCAAGACAAAGAGCTGTCAAAGGACACCAGAAACAAAATTGTAGACCTGCACCAGGCTGGGAAGACTGAATCTGCAATAGGTAAGCAGCTTGGTGTGAAGAAATCAACTGTGGGAGCAATTATTAGAAAATGGAAGACATACAAGACCACTGATAATCTCCCTCGATCTGGGGCTCCACACAAGATCTCACCCAGTGGGGTCAAAATGATCACGAGAGCGGTGAGCAAAAATCCGAGAACCACATGGGGGGACCTAGTGAATGACCTGCAGAGAGCTGGGACCAAAGTAACAAAGGCTACCATCAGTAACACACTACACCGCCAGGGACTCAAATCCTGCCGTGCCAGACGTGTCCCCTTGCTTAAGCCAGTACATGTCCATGCCCGTCTGAAGTTTGCTAGAGAGCATTTGGATGATCCAGAAGAGGACTGGCAGAATGTCATATGGTCAGATGAAACCAAAATAGAACTTTATTGTAAAAACTCAACTTGTCGTGTTTGGAGGAGAAAGAACACCATACCTACTGTGAAGCATGGGGGTGGAAACATCATGCTTTGGGGTGTTTTTTGCAAAGGGACCAGGACGACTGATCCATGTAAAGGAAAGAATGAATGGGGCCATGCATCGTGAGATTTTGAGTGAAAACCTCCTTCCATCAGCAAGGGCATTGAGGATGAAACGTGGCTGGGTCTTTCAGCATGACAATGATCCCAAACACACCGCCTGGGCAAAGAAGGAGTGGCTTCGTAAGAAGCATTTCAAGGTCCTGGAGTGGCCTAGCCAGTCTCCAGATCTCAACCCCATAGAAAATCTTTGGAAGGAGTTGAAAGTCCGTGTTGCCCAGCGACAGCCCCAAAACATCACTGCTGTAGAGGAGATCTGCATGGAGGAATGGGCCAAAATACCAGCAACAGTGTGTGAAAACCTTATGAAGACTTACAGAAATCGTTTGACCTCTGTCATTGCCAACAAAGGGTATATAACAAAGTATTGAGATGAACTTTTGTTATTGACCAAATACTTATTTTACTGAGGAATTTACCAATTCATTCATTAAAAATCCTTCAATGTGATTTTCTGGATTTTTTTTTTCTCATTTTGTCTCTCATAGTTGAGATATACCTATGATGAAAATTGGAGACCTCTCTCATCTTTTAAGTGGGAGAGCTTGCACAATTGGTGGCTGACTAAATACTTTTTTGCCCCACTGTATGTATATTCACTGCTCTTATTTTTATTTTCTTACCTTCTTAATTATTGCTCTGAGTGTTGCTATCCCTGTGCTGTTGCAATCCTGGAATTTCCCCATTGTGGGACTAATAAAGGCTTATCTTATCTTGTCTTATCTTATCTTATCTTATCTTATCAGTGTGGGCACCAGCGGCTGTGAGTTTAGCTTTTTTCTTTTTCTCTCGTGTTTTTTTCCCTAAAAGAAAAGAAAACCACAACTTCCGGTTGTGGCATGTAAGGTGAGGACGCACAGGTAAAGGCTCCCGGTTTGTTCTTGCTTTAAAACTCAGTTTTGAGCTGGCGTTTTGAGCTGTTGCTTTGTAACTTCCGCTGGAGAGTGAACCTGCTCGTGCGAAAAAAAGAGAAATTGCAAGTCTCATAACTTAATATTGTAGTGGCTGGTGAAGCAATCAGTCCCCTCACACTCCGGGAGAACAAAGGGATTTCTTCCATGTGTTTTTTTTTTTTCCTACGATCACAATCAACGTACATCGGCCGGGATCATGGGTCCCAAGAAAGCTCAGGAGACTGAGGAGGTGGACGACATTAAAAGAGCGCTGGACTTCTTGGCTGAAGAGATTTTTGCAGTTAAGCTGCAGCAAAGAAACATCCTGGACCTGGTCGAGGAGGTGAAAGTGCTGCGGATCCAGAACGCCGAGAAGGACAAGAGGCTGGCGTATCTGGAGAGCAGAGTGTCGGAACTGGAGCAGAACACTCGGGTGAACGACGTGATCATCACGGGGCTCCACATTAAACCACGATCGTACGCGCGAGCGGTGGCCGCGGACAGCGGAGGGAGGCTCGGTGAGCTGGAAGACGAAGCAACAAGTGGCGGCCTTCATGCAGTCCAAAGGAATCCAGCTGGACTGTAACACCATTGAGACCTGTCACCCTCTGCCCAGGAAAAACGGCGACAAACCGGTTGTGATCATGAGGTTTGTCAACAGAAAACACAAGACAGCGCTGTTAAAACAAGGTAGGAAACTGAAAGGAACGAACATTTACATAAACGAGCACCTCACAAAGAAAACGCAGAAATAGCCAGAAAAGCAAGATACCTGAGAAAGCAGAAAAAGATTCAAAACACCTGGACATCAAACTGTAAAATATACATCAAATTAAACGGATCACCTGAAGAAGCCAAGGTCATTAACATCCGTAATATTATGGAACTGGACAAATATCAATGAATGTTATGAACTGGAGTCGACAGCAACAACAGACAATTGTAGGACACTGAAGGGATATACTCATCTGCTACAAGACATTTAACAACATGAAACAAAAGTGTAACAAACAGGAACAACAGGAACTGAAAGTTTTTGAATATACAGATCACAACCCACAGGACGTAGAATATAACATAGACCCTGATAATAATTTATTTAGCTCCATCAATAATGACTGTAGTTACTACACGGATGAACAGTTTAACACAATGGTCACATCTGATTTCAATATTTCTATGATCCACTTCAACAGCAGAAGTCTCTATGCCAACTTTAATAACATTAAAGATTATTTACATCAGTTTAAAGAACCATTCAATATTGTGGCACTATCAGAGATGTGGCTCAGTGAAGAGAAAGGAGTGGATTTTACCATGGATGGCTATGAATTAAATTATATAAATAGAAAAGTGAAAAAAGGAGGAGGAGTTGCAATTTATGTTGAGAAGAGCTTGAAATACAAGGTTGTTGAAAATCTGTCAGTAACTGTGGATGATTTATTTGAATGTATTACAATAGAAATCTGTCTGGACAATGTGAAGAATATAGTAGTGAGCTGTGTATATAGAACACCTGGATCAAACATTGACTTATTTAAGGACTGGATGGAAAAAATGTATGCAAAACTAACTCATAAAGTTATGTTCATCTGTGGGGATTTCAATATAGATCTGATGAATTCAAAACAACATGGTTTGACAGAAGAATTTATCAACACAATGTACAGTATGGGCTTACATCCAACAATTACCGGACCTAGCAGAATCACGTCACACAGTGCCACACTAATAGATAACATATTCACAAACATTATGGAAAATAATATCAGGAGTGGGCTTTTATTGAATATCAGTGACCACCTGCCGATTTTTGTTGTCTATCAATGTGATTATAGGAAGAAAAAGTATACCAAAAATATTAAATATAAAATAATAAGAACCGAAAAATCTATGTATTTACTGACAAAGGAATTATTAATACAAGATTGGAAGATAGTTTATGATGAAAATGATATAAATAAAGCATATAAGATAAGATAAGATAAGATAAGCCTTTATTAGTCCCACAACGGGGAAATTCCAGGATTGCAACAGCACAGGGATAGCAACACTCAGAGCAACAATCAGAAGGCAAGAAAAAAAAACAAGCAAGCAAGAGCAGCTAATATACATATGTACATATTACTATAAAATATATACAGTATATACACACACACACAGACACACAGTGCAGAGCATTGTAGCTGGATGGAATAAATATATGAATATATGAACACACAGTGCAGAGCATTGTAGCTAGATGGAATAAATATGTAAATATATAAACACCCACAGTACGGAGCATTGCAGCTAGGTGGAATAAATATGCAAGTATATAAACACACACAGTGCGGAGCAATGTAGCTAGATGGAATAATATGTAGATATATAAAAACACAGTGCGGAGCATTGTAGCTAGATGGAATAAATATATAGATATATAAATATAAACACACCCAGTGCTGAGCATTGTAGCTAGATGGAATAAATATGTAAATATATAAACACACACAGAGCAGAGCATTGTTGCTAGGTGGGATGAAACAGCATAACCGTCTATTTAGTTATCTTACATGGTATGATTATGTGCCCATACATATTCTCACCCTCCATAGCGACCGGTATGTTCCTAGTTGTATGCCGGAGAGGACCATAGTGTAAGTCTATTGCATCTTTTGCATTCAAAAAAACTATTAGTTTGTTACGTCTTTTTGCTATCTCTGCGAGCAGCCCTGCTTAGGTTGTACAGTCTGGCAGCCGTTGGTAGGAAGGACCTACGAAACCTCTCGGTTGTGCACCTGGGATGATGTAGTCTGCTGCTAAATGAGCTCCTCAGTGCATCCAGTATGTCCTGCATAGGGTGGAACTCGGACTCCAGCAGAGATGACAGTTTAGCCACCGTCCTTCTCTCTCCTATCTCCTCCATCGGATCAAGGCGCTGCCCCAGGACAGAGCTAGCTTTCTTAATCAGTTTGTTCAGTCTCTTCCTATCGGCTGCAGTAATGCCACTGCCCCAGCAGACCACTCCAAAAGTGATGGCTGATGCCACCACCGTGTCATAGAATGACTTCAGCAGCGCCCCTTGTACACCAAAAGACCTGAGTCTCCTCAGCAGGAACAGCCTGCGCTGTCCCTTCTTGTAGAGTGCGTCAGTATTGTGTGACCAGTCTAGTTTATTGTTCAGATGAATACCCAGGTACTTATAGGATGTCACCATCTCGATGTCTGTTCCCTGTATATTTACTGGTGCTGTGAGGGGCTGCCCATGCCTGCGGCAGTCCACCACCAGCTCCTTAGTTTTCCTCGCGTTGATCTGGAGGCAGTTCCGATGGCACCAGTCCACAAAGTCCTGGATAAGCCCTCTGTACTCAGCTTCATCTCCGTTGGAGATGAGACCAACGATCGCAGAGTCATCAGAGAACTTCTGTAGATGGCAATGTGTTGTGTTGTGTGAGAAGTCCGCAGTATAAAGAGTGAACAGGAAGGGAGCCAGCACCGTTCCCTGGGGGGCCCCCGTGCTACTGATGATCGTGTCGGAAACACAGTCCCGGGTTCTCACAAACTGAGGCCGGTTCGTGAGGTAGTCCAGGATCCATGATGACAGGTGCTGGTCCACCCCTGCGCGCAGCAGCTTGTCCTTCAGGATCATTGGTTGGATGGTGTTGAAAGCACTGGAGAAGTCAAAGAACATGATCCTCACCATATTCCCGGGCTTCTCCAGGTGGGACAGAGAACGGTGAAGGAGGAAGATCACCGCATCCTCCACCCCAATGCCATGCTGGTAGGCGAACTGGAGTGGATCCATCGCTGGTTCCACCAGGGGGCGGAGATGAGCAAGGAGCAGTCTCTCCAGGGTATTCATCAAGTGGGACGTCAAGGCCACCGGTCTGTAGCTGTTCAGGTCTTTGGGGTGGGAAGTTTTTGGTACAGGTACCACACAAGATGTTTTCCACAGCTGTGGTACCCTCCCCAGTTTCAGGCTCATGTTGAAGATATACGTCACAATCCCACACAGCTGGTCTGCACAGGACTTGAGGAGCTTTGCGCTGATGCCGTCCGGTCCCGACGCCTTTCTCGCCTTGATCTTCCTCAGCTCCGTCCTCACCTGGGTCTTGGTCAGGGTCAGGATGGGGGGCTGTGTGTTGGGAGTGGGGGGGGTGTCGGTGGAGTGGGGAGTGGGCAGCAGGACTTGATTTCTTAGAGGCAGCAGTGGTTGTTGTGCAGACAGGGGGGAGGGCGGTTGGTCAAATCTATTGAAAAACAGATTCAGGTTGTTCGCCCACTCCCTGCCCCCCGTGGCCTGGGGGGAGGTATTCTGGAGCCCCGAGATGGTTTTGAGGTTTCTCTAGACCCCGCTGATGTCGCTCTGTTGCAGCTTGTCCTCCATCTTCTTCCTGAAGCTGTCCTTGCCTTCTCTGATCTTTCTCCTCAGCTCCCTCTGTACGGACTTCAGCATCTCCCTGTTCCCCGACCTGAAGATCCTCTTCTTCTCTCTCAGAAGTGTTTTTATCTCAGGGTTGATCCAGGGTTTGTTGTTTGAGTGACGCCGTATGGTCTTGGTGGGAACGGATTTGTCCACACAGAAGCTGAGGTAGCCCGTGAAGGTGTGAATGAGGCCATCGATGTCCTCACCATGTGGATCGCAGAGCTGCTTCCAGGCAGTGGCTTCAAAACAGTCCTTTAGAGTGTCCATTGTCTCCTCAGACCATAACTCCACAGTGTGCATGGCCGGAGGTTGTCTGTGCACTAGGGGTTTGTACACCGGTCGGAGATGAACCAAGTTGTGATCCGATCTCCCAAGTGGGGGGAGTTGTGATGAGGTGTACGCCTCCTAAGTGTTTGCGTAGAACAAATCCAGTGTTTTATTGTCTCTAGTGTGGCATGTGACATACTGGGTGAAAGTGGGCAGAATGGGAGACAGTGAAACGTGGTTGAAATCGCCTGAGATGAGGAGAAGAGCATCTGGGTGTTCTGTCTGCAGCCTGCTGGTTACTGAATGGATGACGTCACGCGCTGTCCCAGCGTTCGCCGTCGGATTTGCATAAACAACAATGCAGATCACGTGTGAGTGTTCTCTCGGGAGATATGTAGGCCTCATGCTAACAGCTAGCAACTCAATGTCTTTGCTGCAGTGTCGTTGTTTAACAGTGATATGTCCCGGATATGATAAATTTTTACAAATATTTCAATCATTGTACAATAAAAACTGTCCTATAAAACAATACAGTGACAGACAACAAAAGAAAAATATTCCTTGGGTCACCAAAGGGTTAATAAATGCATGTAAAAAGAAGAATACATTATATAAACAGTTCATTATGTGCAGAACGGTTGAGGCTGAGATCAAATATAAAAGATATAAAAATAAGCTTACTAATATAATGAGGACCTGTAAGAAAGAATATTACAACAGAATATTAGAGGATAATAAAAATAACTTAAGAGGAATATGGCAAGTACTCAATGGGATTATTAGTAATCGACCTAAGAATGCTAATTATCCAGAATATTTTATTGAAAATGGCAATTTGATAAATAATATGGAGGATGTGGTCAGTGGTTTCAGTAATTTTTTTGTAAACGTTGGTCCTGAATTAGCAAAATCAATAGTGACAACAGAAACAAACAACAGTGGTTCTGTAAATGAAATAGAAGATAAAAATCCAAACACAATCTTTTTGGGTGAAGTTACTGAAAAGGAAATTATCGAGACTGTGAGTAAATTTAAGAACAAAAAATCAACGGGCTGGAATGAAATTGATATGACAATAGTGAAAAAAGTAATTGAAGGAATTGTTAAGCCACTCACCCACATCTGTAACCTGTCATTTCAAACTGGTAAATTTCCAAACAAAATGAAAATAGCAAAAGTAATACCTCTATTGTGACGATGGAGTGTCACCACTGTTATGATTTATCATATGCGTGACTATATTATTTGTAATATTGTAAATGTTATTATGATCATTTGTAAAAGTGCACACATTATTTCTAGGGTCTGTCTTTGACTAATTGTAGTGCCTTTGTGAGATAATTGTTTGGTTAATTATTTGGGTAAACAATTGGTGATTATATAATACACATACCTTTGCCGACATGCTTCCTGAGGGTGTCCGGGCAAAAGACTCTTTGGGGGTTGAACGCCTTTTTTAAAGGACACCAGCAGGAAGGGAGCAGGTGATGGCAAGTTGAGGGGTGATTTAAAAATATGTAAATAGGGGATTAAATTATTTAACGAATTATTTATAGTATTATTTATTCTGTACTATTTATATGTATTTTGTAAATAGGTGGGGATTATTTATGCATTTTTAGATGCTATTGGGTTTGTGTGAAAAATGAAAAATGTTTATTGTTTTACCTGGGGTTATGGTAGGGGCTAATCAGCCCTAATTATCTCCAATAGTATATAACAGGTGTTTATTGTGGAAAGAATTGTCTTTCATAATGGTCTTTCATAATTGTCTTTTCATTATTGTTGATGAAGAGTCATGTCGGATGTTTGGAATTATTACTTGTAAGTTTATGAAATAATAAAATTGACAAATTGAAGCTTGGCCAGACCGTGCCACTATATTACATTTGGTGGCAGCGGTGGTCCGTTCCCAGGACGTCGTGACATTTGGTGGAAGTGGTGGAGAGAGCACGGGAGGGAAGGAGCGATGGCCAAAAGGAAAGGGACGAGACAAGAGGAGCAGTCTGACCTGGACGCAGGTATGGCAGCTGAGGAGCCGGGAGTCAGCGGACTGGACGAGCTCGAGGAGCTAACCTGCCTGGTGAAGTCATTGGTACGTTCGCTGACTGTCAGGGATCGTCAGATGGAGGAAGAAGCCGCTCTTCAGGACCAAAGGTGGCGGACTGTGAATGATCAAATTCGTCGGATGGAGTCGCAGGTTGCGGAGCTGAGAGAGGAGTATGGGAGCCGGGCTGAACGTGGTGGTGACGACAGCGCTTCGGTGGAGGACCCCAGGGTGACGGTCAGTCGGGTCGGCCTGCAGGAGGATGATTTGCCGCTGCAGGTGCAGCCGAGGAGGACTCGAATGTACCACAAGCCCAGGCTGAATCCTCTCTCTCCCGAAGATGACATCGAGCACTACCTGGCGACATTCGAGAGGATCGCTACAGTCTGCCGCTGGCGTGAAGAAGAGTGGGCTATCCAGCTAGCTCCTCTGCTTACAGGTAAAGCGCGGAGCGCATATGTACTGATGGATATTGCTGACACGGACGATTATGGAAAACTGAAGAAAGCTATTTTAAATAAATATGAAATAACATCCGACACATATAGGAGGAGGTTTCGGTCCCTGGACGTTCATCAGGATGAAACCCCTCGTGAATTATATGTACGTTTAAAAGACCTGTTTTGTAAATGGGTTAAACCAGAGACCTCAACAGTAAAAGACATTACTGAACTATTAATTTTGGAGCAGTTTCTGCGGATGGTGAACCCGGAACTGGGAATCTGGATACAAGAGCGGGACCCGAAGACTGCAGAGGAAGCTATTCATCTGGCGGAGGTCTTTCTGTCAGCTAGGTTGGGAGCAGGAGACCTACTCTTGGCCGTGACAGCTCTTTCACCATACGGAGTAAGTTTAATGAGGGTGAAAGGGGTGGTCCAGCTCAAAATAGGCTGTATTACAGGCCCAGTCAGATCACAAATAGCAGATATGATAGTAGCAAAAAGTCACGTGTTGTTGCAAATAAAGATATACGTGTCATATCCGGCTCTAGGGAGCCGGGCAATCAGAGCCAGGGGCAAGCCAGTGAGTCGTGATATTTTATTCAGGGGAAAGGGGAAGGGATGAGGAGAGCACAGATACTCATGCAGAGGTTCACTCACAGGTTGCACAGCGCAAAGGTAAGCAGCTCGTACCGGACGTGGGGGTAGCAAGACGTACATACTCACAGCGGGATACAAACACAGGAATGCTGCAAGAGGAGTATAAGCTGACACCAGACGAAGGGGCTTCAGCTTAGCAATGTGTTTATGTCGCAGCCCCGAGTCATCGAGGCTGCTCCTATTTATCCTCATTGGCAGCGCCCCAGCTGATGAAGACTAATTGGCCCCAGCCGTCCATAATGCTGCCAGCTGGGGGCCAGCTGAGACGCTGCTCAATGGGAAGCAGGGATGAGGGAAAACATGGGCTGAGTGCCGAGACGGCATCTCAACCCATGGTGACAGAGCCCCTCCCTCAAGGTCGGGCTCCTGAACGACCAGGAACATCCCAGCCCCCCCCCCCCCACCTAGGGTGGGAGGAAGGGAGGCGGACCGGAGGGGAAGAAGCCAAGGGAAGGACAACACCAATGGGGCAATGTAGGGTAGCGGGAAAGAAAAACCCAAATACAATACTGACAAAACAGAATAATTAACCCAGGTACAGATGGGGAGAAGAACTGGGTCAGCACGCCGGTTACATACTACCCAGAGAGTACCAACCATGCGTGACCCAGAGCAATGAAAAAAGAACCACCAAAAAGGTACAGGGCAAAAAATGCTGAGTACGGTTAAATAAAGGGGAACCTATACACAGCGCTAATTTAAGTACATACACACACAGTCACCAAGAAAAGTGAGGGTGACTGGAACAAATGACAATTATAGAGCATGGTGTTACGAAAAACAAGGCACATGACTCTATAATGAACCAACAGGACAAAAAAGAAATACTGAGTGCAGGCAAAGAAAAACCCCCACACACACGAATATACTGTATAAATACCCAGTCACCTAAAG
This sequence comes from Pholidichthys leucotaenia, assembly GCA_020510985.1. NCBI lineage: Eukaryota > Metazoa > Chordata > Actinopteri > Cichliformes > Pholidichthyidae > Pholidichthys > Pholidichthys leucotaenia. The sequence goes on along the minus strand of CM035836.1, from coordinate 323,944,954 downwards.
AAATGAAAGTGACTGGACTAAATGGATAACTGCAGAGCATGGTGTTACGGAAAACAAAACATAATTCTACAATACAAAAAACGAGGCTAAAAACATGGCACAAAAAGTAAAATGCTGAGCATGAGTGATGGAAAACACAGCACTATAAAAACGAATCCACCAACAGGACAAAACATTACACCCGAGTGACCTTAATAACAAAAGAAAAAGTGACACCCGAGGTGAATGGCAGGCAGAGTCCAAAAATGGCCGAGATGGCTCCGGAGATCTCCCCGCCCATTGTCCAGCTGGCGAATCAGGGGAAGAGAAGTGTTCGGACGGCGAACTCTGGACCCAGATCCCAGGAATCCAGTCCACCGGCAGCCGAACCAGGCTGCCCAGAGGGAAACAGACCAGTGGGGGGAACCAGATCACCGAACCGAAAGTTCGGTGGGTCGGGTCGTCGACCCGCATCACTCAACCACCAGGACTGTTGAGACGGGCGAAGGATCAGCGCGGATCCCGGTGGAAGAGGCTCAGGGGAGAGCCGATGACGAGGGCGGCGGGCGTCAGGCCGCAGGAAAACGGCCACCTCCTCACCGGACCTGGACAATACTGGGGCAGCACCCACGTCGGACCCCGATCGGGCCTCAGGCGAACCCACGTTGGACCCCGACTGGGTCTCGGGCGAACCCACGTTGAATACTGCACCAGAACCGACCTCCAACGTTGAACCCGGACCCTCCAGCACCACGAGGAACAGCAACTCCTTGCCGGTGACCCTGGAAGAAGGCTCAGAAGAGAAAACAGAACCGGGATCAGGATCACCGGCAGCGCCAGAACCCGGCGAGACGAGCTCAGACGCAGTGGACGGCTGCACCCGGCTCGTCTCCCCTGGAGATAGGCTGAAGTGCTCGGGGATAAAAAGAGAGAAAAGAAAGGAGAGCACTCGCCTGATCTCGGGTTCTGACGCCGTCCAGGACTGCGAAGATCCAGGATCCGTCGTCAGGAGGTCGTTGTCAGGCTCCCATCTAGCCGCGTCGGGCCCCGCAGCCAGCACGATGGTCAGCGCAGCTTGAGATTCCTCCAGCTCAGGTAACCCCGCCGACGATCCACTCGGCGTGAAGCCAGAAGAATCTCGTCCCGCCGGACCGAACCGCTCCTCCGTGGAGACCCGGGGACGCTCAGTCGTCGGCGTAGACTCCACGCAGCAGTCAGTCCCCCTCCTCCGTCCGCAACTTAGCTGCGGAACCACAGGCCCTCTCCATATCCCACCACGTTGACCCGGAGCCGGGGACCGCTCGGCGGAGAGAGACACAGAGGATGCGGGATTAGGCATACAGGTTACAGCAGGTGGGGAGAGTTCAGGGAGCTGCGAACCCTGAACTTCTCCTCCAGGGATGTGACAGAGCAAATCATTAAGCAGGTGTGAAAAAACAATGACTTGCCTGCCCCCTGGAGGTTGAGTATCGCCTGCTGTAGTGGATTCTGCTTCTTCCTCTCCCCGCCCGGCGATAACGGAGGACCCCCCGGGAGTTAGTCTGAGGATCGCTCGCATTGTCTCCAGCAGAGAGCTCACCAGGCCGGGATTCCAGGCACACACAGCAGTCAGGAAGCGCGTCGAGGAGGAGGGGGAAACAGCCGGGGTGAGCCAGCCCGAATGTCCAGGAATGACAGCGGGGGAACGAGGCTCAAGGGACGAGGCTGTAGAGTCTCCACACTGACGAGGCGAAGGGATGACAGCTGCGTGGGAGGAACGGTCCTGACGATAGCCCAGAACTGGATCCGGACGAGGTTCGTGCAGAGGTGACTCGGCGATGTGATGGCGGCTATTCCCAGGGAACGAAGCGAGGGGGAAACCCAGGATTCGCCGCTCCAGATCAGAGAACGAGGCGAGGAAGGTGCCGAGCACGGGAAAGCTTCGTAGCCCTGAAGTCCACACCATCAATCTCCCTGCCGCCGCCACATGCCTGAAGGTGGTGACAGGAAACACAGTAGAGCTCGCGACAGCCACTCGACCCCGGACATAACTGCTGTCAGCTGCGGCTCCTTGAAGGGAATCCCGAGTGACGTGGCGCAGGTCGGGGGAAGTCCTCTGGTTGGCGCGAACTCCCGGACTGGAATGACGGCAGGAACGGGACTCCGAAGCGGGGAAAGACGTCGCCCACTTCGACTCCCTACCGGGATTTCCATCCACCCCGTGGAGCTTCTCTCGCTGTGTACCTGCAGCGTCTATCCTGGCACTGTCCTCCAGATGGTACAGAGAGTGAGGGTGACAGTCCAGGAGTTCCTCAGCACGGCCCGGATGCCAGCGTCTCGCGTTGGAGGCGTCGTGCAGGGTGAAGAACGTCCCGTCGACAGCCTCCGAGATGGACCTCAGCTCGTCGCCCTGGCGCCGGAAGTGACTCCTGGGAAACGGCATGCTAGCAGCGCTGACACCCGGACAGAAAGGTACATTTCCACAGCGACTCACGGCCGCCGGCAACTCTTCTGGCTGCGACATACTGTCATATCCGGCTCTAGGGAGCCGGGCAATCAGAGCCAGGGGCAAGCCAGTGAGTCGTGATATTTTATTCAGGGGAAAGGGGAAGGGATGAGGAGAGCACAGATACTCATGCAGAGGTTCACTCACAGGTTGCACAGCGCAAAGGTAAGCAGCTCGTACCGGACGTGGGGGTAGCAAGACGTACATACTCACAGCGGGATACAAACACAGGAATGCTGCAAGAGGAGTATAAGCTGACACCAGACGAAGGGGCTTCAGCTTAGCAATGTGTTTATGTCGCAGCCCCGAGTCATCGAGGCTGCTCCTATTTATCCTCATTGGCAGCGCCCCAGCTGATGAAGACTAATTGGCCCCAGCCGTCCATAATGCTGCCAGCTGGGGGCCAGCTGAGACGCTGCTCAATGGGAAGCAGGGATGAGGGAAAACATGGGCTGAGTGCCGAGACGGCATCTCAACCCATGGTGACAATACGCTGCTATCAGTGTAATAAAATCAGTCACACCCAGTATTCATGTCCTGCCACAAAGAATGAGAAACCGTCACTATTATGTTCAGTTCCTAGACCCACTTTTTCAGCCCCAGTGCACAGTGGAGTGTATAAAACAAAGGTGTTGCTTAATGGTCAGTGTGAAGAGGCCCTGTTAGACTCAGGTTGTTTTCAAACGGTTGTGCTGCCCAGTTTGGTCCCTAGGGATTTGTGGAATGAGTCTGAGATAAATATCATTTGTGTCCATGGGGATAAGAAATTGTACCCGACCGCTGAGGTTTATTTAACAGTAGGGGGTCAAACTTATCTCCTTCCTGTAGCTCTTGTGCCTGATTTGCCTTATCCAGTTATTCTTGGCAATGATGTTCCAACTTTGTTGGACATTATACAACAGGTTAGAGATGAACAAACTGAGGGACAGGCAGGTGGCGCTATTGAGCAGAGGCTTGATGCACCTGCTGGGAAAATCTGTAATATGGTGACAACCAGGGCACAGAGGGCACAGAGGGCTGCCAGTGTTCTTCAGGAGCTTCCATTTTATGATTCTGAGATAGAGGCAGGCCCTAGTAAACATCCTAAATCCAAGGCTCAGAGGAGAAGAGATAAGGTGTTAACCACTTGCACTCCGTTGTTCCGCGGGCGGGCAAGTCTCTGCGTCCTAAGGCGCACGAGGGCGCACGAGAGCACGCTCGTGCGCCCTCGTGCGCATGACGCATGATAAGGATATTGATGGTGATGGTGTAGGTGGTGTGCCCTCCAAGCGCCACTGAAAAAAAAATCTGCAAACACAGCCGTGAACAGATTAGTTCATCTGATTGACCTCTCATTCGACTAATAAGAGCCTTGAATTGGGTTTCTGAAACCTTGACGGACCAATGAATGAAAACCTAGGACGGAGGACCCGCCTCCCAACGCTTTGAATGCAGTGAGCCAATTGAAGCAGAGAAGTTCGTGAGCTGTTTTTTTTTAAGGCTGGGTGAAGACTGACTGCTGGAGCGGATCAAAAAAGGACACAGGAAGAGCTCTACAGACCCAGCAGCATGGAGACCATCCACAAATGCAACCTGTGTGACAGGGAGTGCCATTCGTGGATCGGCATGTTCGGCCCCAGGCGGTGCTTATTTTGTATTGGTTCCAGCAGAGTAGACGTTATAATTTCTTCCATGGTCATTATAGACCAACGGAGGCTGACGACGAAGGCTGAGTGACACACACGCCTTCGCCAGTCTTTTTTTAATTACTACTGTTATTTGTTTTGAAAAATTGTTCACCAAAAACCGCAATCATGGAAGCACAAAACCGCAATAATGGAATTATGTTTTGATCGAGTCGCGAGACCAGAACCAGAGCGGACCAGCATCGCGTTCGTCTGACAATGAGGAGACAAGTTCGCCCAGACTCCGCTGTGAAGAGGTAAGGTGTTATAAGCTAAATTATTCTCTATCCCTGAAAATTGTAATCCAAAATGACTTTTGACCGATCAGTAAATTACAGCTGTGCGGTTCACGAAGTCTGAAGTTCGTGCGCCGCGGTACAAGGGATTGCTTGCAGTGTACAGGCTGTGAACGCCCCCCCCACCCCCGCTATTCTTCTGCAGCGAGGGGGGGGGGAGCCGCGGTGACTGCACTGCTGTCCTACATCACCATATAAGGCTAATCCGCTGTGTAGCGATGGCTAAAGTCCATCCTCCCTAGCGAGCGGGGGGGGGACAACCCCCCCCACACACACACAGTAGCGGGGGGGGGGGGAGCCGCTGTGACAGTGTTGCTGTGGAAACATGCAACGAGTATAATCTGTCATGTGGCGAGGGCCGAACTCTGTCCTTGATAGCGGGGGGGGAGACGACCCCCCCCCACACACACACACAGACACAGCCCTGAGTGTGACCTTTCCTTTGAGCCTAAAATGAAGCTTCTACATTGAATTATTCAAAAGTTACAGACGTTTTTCCAAACTGTGCCATTTGGCACAATTTGGCACAGTTCCAAAATGCCTGGGAACAGCCTGAGAACAAAGCTGTGTAAAATATTCATTTTTTGTGGTATTATTACCAAATTTGGATCTCAGCTGGATAACACTTGGTTCTACATTTCTGTTGCATTTTCCAGCCGGATCGGACAGCTGTGTGTTATTTACAAGCATTTGTATCCAAAAAAACACTGTGTCCAAATTTTTTTTCTTCAAGTTCAGTATGTTTAGATGACTGTAACTCAGTGGCCGGAGCACGTAGAGAGATTATGGTTTTTTTTGCCAAAAAATTCAAAGTGTTTTCTTTTAAATGAGACCAACCCCATGAAGATGCTGCAAAGGGTTGAAGAACAGCTTTCGATTTACTTTGGGCACGTTATTTTTTGGAATTTTTAGGAAAATTGCCCGGAGTGCAAGTGGTTAACTTCTGTAAAGAACTTGGGTGAAGAAACATCACAATTAAGCCAGTCAGTAGAGTTTGACATCCCTCCTGACATAGCTACATTGCAGAAAGCTGACCCAGCACTTAGACCATGGTTCAATAAAGTCTCGGAGATTGACGGTGTGAAACAGGGTAGAACAGATTGTTTGGCTGAGGCCTTGTATGTCATTAAAAAGGGCATTTTGTACCAGCAACAAGGTGAAGTTATGGCCATAGCTTTGTCACAGGACCTCACACCAAAAATTATGGAACTGGGACATGTTATCCCTTGGGCAGGTCATCTAGCATTTCAAAAAACTCTACAGAGAATTGCTAGAAGATTTGTGTGGCCGGGAAAGTATATCCAGATAAAGGACTTCTGCACAACATGTCCACTATGTCAGATTACATCACCTAGGGGAGTAGCCCGTGCCCAACTGCAACCATTACCAATCATTGGAACACCTTTTGACATAATAGGGATGGATGTAGTTGGCCCCCTAGAGAGAAGCTCCTCTGGTAATAAATACATTTTGGTAATTTGTGACTATGCTACTCGGTACCCAGAAGCTTTTCCCCTGAAATCTATCAAGGCTAGGCAGGTTGCTAACTGCCTTATCCAGTTGTTTTCAAGGGTAGGCATACCTAGAGAAATTCTGACAGACTGTGGAACAAATTTCTTGTCCAAACTGTTGCAGCAGGTATATAAGCTGTTGGGTATTGAGGGTATTAAGACCACCCCATATCACCCTCAGACTGATGGACTAGTGGAGCGATTTAATCAGACTCTAAAAAACATGCTGCAGAAATTTGTTTCTGAAACGGGCTCAGATTGGGACCAATGGGTACCATATTTATTGTTTGCTTATCGAGAGGTGCCCCAGGCTTCAACAGGGTTCTCACCTTTTGAACTACTGTATGGTCATCAGGTGAGGGGCCCACTGGATTTATTAAAGGAGCACTGGGAGAGTTCACCGAGTGATCAGGACAATGTGGTCTCTTGTTATTAAGATGAGAGAGAAACTGGATTGAATGACTGCTTTGGCTCAGGAGCACATGAGGACGGCGCAGGCCAAACAAAAAACTTGGTATGACAAGAAGGCCAGAAAAAGGGTTTTTCACCCAGGTCAGCAAGTTTTGTTATTGCTGCCCTCGTGTGACAGTAAGCTGTTGGCTCAATGGCAGGGGCCGTATGAAATTTCTAAAAAAAAACTAAGTGCAGTGACATATAAACTATACAGTATATGCCTGACAGGAAGGTAAAACATCAGACCTTCCATATTAACTTGTTGAAAGAGTTTCAGCAGCCTGGTCATCAGCAGCAGCCACCTGTTCTTCAGGAGACACATCAGCTCTTCATTTGTGCGACGGAAGTGGATGAGGAGAAAGAACAGTCTTTTCCCACAAATGTGTCAGAGCCATGTTTATTTCAAGTGTCTCATTTGCAGGTGAATCAGCAGAGAGAGTTAGAGGCACTATTAGATCCAGAATTGTTTCAGGAGAGACCTGGTTTCACCACGTTGGTGCGTCATAAGGTTCATTTGAAAGAGGAAGCTGTTCCACATAGGAAATCTTATAGGATCCCGGAGCGTTTGGTTCCAAAGATGAAGCAGGAAATTGACTTGATGTTGCAGCTGGGAGTGATCGAGGAGTCAGTCAGTGAGTGGTGTAGCCCGATTGTGCTGGTACCCAAAAAGGACGGCTCTTTGAGATTCTGTATCGATTTCAGATATCTCAATTCAGTATCCAAGTTTGAGTCATACCCCATGCCCCGGATTGATGAATTGTTAGAGAAAGTGGGCAAGGCTAGGTTTATTTCTACTCTGGGCCTATGCAAGGGGTATTGGCAGGTGGCATTGGCACCGGAAACAAAAGAACTTAAAGCCTTTAAAACACCTTATGGCAGTTTCCAATTTAGGGTCATGCCATTTGGCCTTCAAGGGGCACCTGCAACTTTTCAGCGGCTCATGGACCAAGTGTTGAGAAAGGTATCAAACTTTGCAGCTGCCTATCTGGATGACGTGGTCATCTATAGTCAGACCTGGGAAGAACATTTGGTACACCTTGGGCAGGTCCTTCAGTTAATTAAGAGGGCAGGACTGACGATTAATCCACGCAAATGTGCGTTTGGACAGCAGCAGGTGGAGTACTTGGGACATGTGGTTGGTCAGGGGGTCATTAGACCACGAGTAGGTAAAGTGGATGCCATCCGGACCTACCCTGTGCCCACTACTAAGAAGAAGGTACGATCGTTCATGGGAATGGTAGGATGGTATAGTAAGTTCATCCCCCACTGTGCTGAAAGAGCCGCAGTTTTGACTGACCTCACTAAGGCTTCGGCACCAAATAGGGTAAAATGGACAGAGGAGTGTGACAGAGCTTTTGAGGATCTGAAGAGGGCTATTTCTGGGAAGAAGGTTCTCTACAGTCCAGACTTTGCTCGCCCGTTCATTTTACAGACAGATGCTTCAGGAGTTGGCATTGGAGCAGTACTTCTCCAGGAGGAGAGGGGAGAGAGACACCCAGTACTGTTCTTGAGCTGTAAGTTGTTGGACTGGGAGACAAGATACCCTACGGTAGAAAAGGAATGTCTTGCCATGAAATGGGCAATAGGGTCTCTCAAATACTATTTACTAGGGCGTCATTTTTTGTTGGAGACAGATCATCGGGCTCTACAGTGGTTGGACAGGATGAAGGACATGAACAGTTGTCTCACAGGGTGGTATGTGTCCCTTCAGCCATATAATTTTACTGTTCGGTATGTGGCAGAGAAAACCAACCTTGTGGAAGATAGTCTCTCAAGAGTACATGACTCGTAGAGTACTCTACTCTTGGGAAAAGGGGGGAGGAAATGTGACGATGGAGTGTCACCACTGTTATGATTTATCATATGCGTGACTATATTATTTGTAATATTGTAAATGTTATTATGATCATTTGTAAAAGTGCACACATTATTTCTAGGGTCTGTCTTTGACTAATTGTAGTGCCTTTGTGAGATAATTGTTTGGTTAATTATTTGGGTAAACAATTGGTGATTATATAATACACATACCTTTGCCGACATGCTTCCTGAGGGTGTCCGGGCAAAAGACTCTTTGGGGGTTGAACGCCTTTTTTAAAGGACACCAGCAGGAAGGGAGCAGGTGATGGCAAGTTGAGGGGTGATTTAAAAATATGTAAATAGGGGATTAAATTATTTAACGAATTATTTATAGTATTATTTATTCTGTACTATTTATATGTATTTTGTAAATAGGTGGGGATTATTTATGCATTTTTAGATGCTATTGGGTTTGTGTGAAAAATGAAAAATATTTATTGTTTTACCTGGGGTTATGGTAGGGGCTAATCAGCCCTAATTATCTCCAATAGTATATAACAGGTGTTTATTGTGGAAAGAATTGTCTTTCATAATGGTCTTTCATAATTGTCTTTTCATTATTGTTGATGAAGAGTCGTGTCGGATGTTTGGAATTATTACTTGTAAGTTTATGAAATAAAAATGGAAAGTTGAAGATCTGGCCTCGCTTTACTGTTACTATGTTACATCTATACAAAAGAGGAGACAGTCATTGTTTCACAAATTACAGGCCAGTCTCTTTACTCTCACAATTCTCCAAAATACTTGAAAAAATCTTCACTAAGAGACTGGATGATTTCATTGAAAAACACAACCTCCTTACAGACAGCCAGTATGGTTTTAGAGCAGATAAATCTACATCTTTGGCACTGATCAAACTTATAGAAGAAATTACTAGTTGTATAGATAAAAAAAAGTTTGCTGTAGGAGTATTTATAGATTTAAAGAAAGCTTTTGACACCATTGACCACAGAATACTACTAAGGAAACTGGAAAGGCATGGGATAAGAGGGGTCGGACTGAGTTGGGTGGAAAGTTATTTAAGTAACAGACAACAATTTGTACAAATTGGTGAGCACAAATCACCCTTCATGGACATCACTTGTGGTGTGCCCCAGGGGTCAGTTTTGGGACCCAGACTCTTTATTTTGTATATAAATGACATATGCCAAGTATCAAAAATTCTGAAATGTATTTTGTTTGTGGATGACACAAATATCCTTTGCACTGGTGAGAATTTGCAGCAGGTTTTAGAGGTGGTCACAACTGAAATGAAAAAGTTAACGCAGTGGTTCAACAAAAATAAATTATCTCTAAATCTAAAAAACCCCCAAAGATTATGTTGTTTGGAAATTATAAAATAAATCATGAAATAATGGTAACGATAGATGATACCAGAATAGAAACAGTACAGGAAAATAAGTTTCTGGGGGTGACGCTAGACAATAAAATCTGCTGGAAACCTCACATCAGTCACATCCGGGCCAAGATGGCAAAATGTATAGGCATACTGGGGAAGACAAGACACATCTTGGACTATAAATCATTGGTCTTACTGTACAATTCACTGTTTCTACCTTATCTTAACTACTGTGTAGAAGTCTGGGGAAACACCTACAAGACCAACCTACAGTCAGTATGCACATTACAAAAAAGAGCTATAAGGATAATAAATAATGTAGGATATAGAGACCATACCAATTTGTTGTTTTTAAAGTCACATGTCATAAAGTTCATCAATTTAGTTAAATTTAAGACAGCACAAGTCATGTACAGGGCAATTAATAATCAACTCCCAACTAATATACAAAAAATATTTAAAAAAAGAGACAATGATCATAATTTGAGAGACGACTTAAACTTTACAAAACCCAAGATACGAGCAACCAAGAAAAGTATGTGCATATCTGTCTGTGGGGTGGATTTGTGGAACAGTCTGGAGCCGGAACTGAAACTATGTACAAACAGAAATCAATTCAAAAAGAGGTACAAACATTATTTGCTGAAAGGATATATGTTAGAAGGGTAGTATTTATATGTACAATTCACTATGCTCACTCTGGGACACTATGGGACACTATGGAATGGTGGGTGGGACAGCACTGTGTATATCTGTGTTGTTTGAGGCTGGTTTTGATGTATGGACATCAATGTATGCTAAGATGGATGGGTGTTAATGTTGATATGTACAAAATACAGTTAATTGTTTACTTGGGGTCTTAAATGTGGTAGTTTGTTTATAATTGACATGGGTGTATTTATGGAAAAGAGGAGATGGAATTAATAAGTGTTCACTTCTTCCTTCTCCCTTTTGAACACTGTATACTGTTACTTTATTGCATTTGTCATTTGTTTTGTTTTTGTTATACTTTTTTGTTCGAAATAAAGTATCTATCTATCTATCTATCTATCTATCTATCTATCTATCTATCTATCTATCTATCTAAAAGACTGTTTTTATTTTTTTTTCACTGACATGGCAGCGTAATTAGGCAACAGTCGAAGAGGGTTTAGTGAGGAGGAGTCTTTTGCGTTGAATAATATACATAACATCTTGTCGGAGGCTCGTGTCTCCCACACTCCTGAGGCAACCCAGGAGTGCTTGGAAGGAGCCATACAGGTTCTGGACGCATGCCCCAGCCTGTGGAACCATACAGACCGAACTGACCTTCTCCTCACCATAATGATATCCCTCGTCTGCGCTCCACGGACTGGGAGAAATCACCTCAGAACCACTGCCCGTGTCTACCAGGAAGAGGTCCCGGGCACGGAAGCCCCAAGCCTCTCGCCGCTCTCCAGCTGCAGCAGCCCTGCCTTCTCCTCTCGTGCACTGGCCAGAACCATCAGCGGAGGAGCTGGAGGAGCATCAGCGGGTCTTGGCCGCGGAAACAGACATTCTGTTAGAGTATAAGCCATGGCTCCTCCCTGAACTCATGACCCAAACAGAGGGAGGATATTCTGCTCCATTCGTCAACATGTCCGCAGTCAGCTGTGGAAAATCAGCTAAGCCACCTGCAGCAGCCACTACCACGTTTGAGGAGCACAGGCAAGTGTCTTTTCATTCTTTTGCATCAGAAAATGAATTGTCTTTCCTTGTTCCGGTGTGTGTGTGTGGGGGGGGGGGCGCTCAGCAGCAGTCATCCATTTTTGCTGAGCCTTCCCTGCCTGCTGCTGCAACAGTCTCCTCACCTTCACCGCTCTCTCCTGTTTCCTCCCCTGCTCTCCCTGTTTGTCCACTGCTGCTGGGAGGGAGGCGTCGAGCAAAGAAGAGGTCAGCGGCTCCAAAGGCCCCGATGATCTCTGTGTGGCCATACCTCAGAGGGGAGAGGAGCGAACCCCATGTGCCGAAATCTGAGCTGAAGAGGAGTTTCCTGATTTCGGCCTCGTGGGACATGATACCATAGGTGAGGCGTGTCCTGGGTTCCTCAGCATCAGTCGTCATGCATGGAGGGTCCCCAGTTGCTTCTACCATCATGCCTGCTGCAGAGACTGCTGCAGCAGAGTTGGAGCTGGACCCCCAGAAGAGCACACCTGAAGCGTTGTCACCTGATTGTCGGAGTCCTGGATGGCAGTGGAGCTTCAGAACAAGCAAGTACACTCCTTTTTCTGTCTTCCCCTTTTGGATAAATCTTGCCTGGCTCTAGGTGGGGTGAGCCAAGTGCAGCCATCAGCTGCACCTGAGCTCACCTCGCTGGGCTCCACCGCCACCGATGACCCTGACCCTGTATCTGTGCATCTTTTGTCTGAGCTTCCTCCCAGGGTCACCGAGGATAATCCACCAGCATCAGATGTCTCTGTGGATCCAGGTTTGCCGCCCAAGATAGCCATGGGTCCGGCTCCTCCCACTGAGGGTGCAGCTCTGCTCCTGCCTGGGACCACAGAGGGTGTAGCTCCACTCCTGCCTGGGGCCACCGAGGGCGCAGCGCCGCTCCTGCCTGGGGAAAACCGAGGGTGAAGCTCCGCTCCTGCTGGGAGCTACTGAGGGTGCAGCTCCGCTCCTACCTGGAGCTACCGAGGGTGCAGCTCCACTCCTGCCTGGGGCCACTGAGGGTGCAGCTCTGCCCCAGCCTAGAGCCCCTGCAGGTGCAGCCTAGCTCCGGCCTGGAGCTACCGCGGGTGCAGCTATGCTCTGGCCTGGAGCCCCTGCGGGTGCAGCCTTGCTCCAGCCTGGAGCCCCTGAGGGTGCAGCTAAGCTCCAGCCCGGAGCCCCCGCGGTTGCAGCTAAGCTCCAGCTTGGAGCCTTCACGGGTGCAACATCGTCCCATTTCGGGCCACTGCTGGTGCAGCCTTGCTCCAGCCCGGAGCCACTGCGGGTGCAGCTCTGCTCAAGCCTGGAGCCACCAAGGGTGCAACTATGTCCCAGTCCGGGACCCCGAGGGTTCTACTGGCCAGGCTGTGAGCATCGTGGCTCCCCCTCTGGTGGTGGACACTGTTCTCATTTTCTCCATCTGGCTCACTGGTTGCCCTTCCTGTTGGGTGGCCACCTCCTGGACCACTCCTCCTCTTCAGGAGGTTGAAAGACTCAGGTAGACCGCTCAACAGGCGACACTGCAGAGTGGGGTGGCCCATGTTGTCTGGGAGGCCACCTGACTGGGTCCATTTGGCCATCTGGTGGGTCTGGGACTCGGGACAACTGCCTGACGGACGGAGCCATTAGGTTGGGTGGTCCGTGTTCTCTGGCAGGCCACCCAACTGGGACCACCTCACCGTCCGCCAGGCCTGGGACTTTGGTCCCCCCCCCCCCCCAGGGAACCTTTTTTTAATTCTTTGGTCTGGGAAGGGGGGCCTAATCATTTACATTGACTGGTGTGGGTCCTGAACAGGGTATTGTTTCATTCTCTCCTGGCCTGTTCCCCCCACCACCCACCCTGGGTAGGTTACGGTTGTGCTCCTACCAGGGGATGGGGGGTGGACAAGTTTTTTTATTTTCTTTTGGTGTTGTCCTGGGGTGTCTGGGACCCCCCCTTAAGAGGTGGGGCTCTGTCATGAGCAGAGGGCTGGAGATTCCCAGACTCTGCCTCATGGTATTTTCTGCCTGTTCATGTTGCATTTATGCCCTTTTTGCATTATTGTTCCTATTGTCATTTTTCTGCTTGTGTTTATATTACAATTTTATTTTCTGTATTGATCTACGTATAATGGCGACTTGACTTGTTATTGTTATTCTCTATGTCCCAGTTTAGTCTTTTTTTTACTGTTGACAGCTGTCAGGGGCCTGCAGCCTGGCATGGGCGTGCCCTGTCAGCTGCCAGTGTGGTTTGCCTCCCTCTCATGGCCTCAGCTGATCCCAATCAATTACCCTCGCTCTCTCCTGCCCATTCAGGTACTCATACTTGTTGTCCATTGTGTTTTTGGTTCTGTCTGCTATTTTAGGGGCTGCGCAATGTTGTTCAGCGCAGCACCCTACTATCAGCTATCACTTCCTTCTCGCTATTCCAAGTAAGTCATTTGTTGTTGTGCTACGTGTTCATTATCTCTTCTCCAGGTTAGTTGGTGATGCTCTCGCCATAGCTGTGCTATCTCTGCTCACCTGTAATTGAGATTGTCTCCAGGTTTAGCTGGCACTTTTCCCGCCATAGCTTCAGATATTCTGATTGACCTGTGTTTTCTTTTCCCCACTTGTTTTTATTATCCAGTTGTTTTCTGTCAAATAAATCTGCTAACTCACAGCCTGCATTTGGTGCCTTTTTCTGGTTTGGGAGGTGTTCATGACATCGTATTTCTGATGGAGCCACTGACCTGAGATTTTCACCAGATATCAGTAACAAAACAAGTAATCCATACATACAAAGAAATCAAGACAACTGTGTTCACAAAGCAAGTTATTTTTAATAAAGTGGAATGACACAGGGAATAAATATTTAACACAGTTGGTGAAATTCATTTAATATTAAGTATATAGCCTTTTTTGGTAATAACAACTTCCAGACACATCCTCTATAGAGAAACTAGGTGCAGGCATTGGTCAGGAGTGATTTTAACCCATTCTTCAACACAGACTGTCTTCATTTCTGGAAGGTTCTGTGGGTGTCTTCTATGAACTCTGATCTTCAGTTCATTCCATAGATTTTCAATTTGATTCAGGTCAGATGACTGACTGGGCCATTCTAGAAGATTTATTTTCCTTCTTTGGAACCAGTTGAGTTTCCTTGGCTGTGTGTTTGGGATCACTGCCTTGCTGAAATGTCCACCCTCACTTCATCTTCAGCGTCTTGGCAGATGGCAACAGGTTCTTATCAAGAATGTCTCTGTACATTTGTACATTCATCTTTAGTTCGATTATATGAAGTCTGCCTGTACCATGTGCTGATAAACATCCCAACATCATGATGCTCCCACCTCCAACTTCACTGTTGGTATGGTGTTTTTGGGCTGATGTGCAGTGCCATTTCTCCTCCAAACATGCTGTATATTGTGACATCCAAAAAGTTCGATTTTGGTCTCGTCTGACCAGACTATATTCTCCCAGCTTGCCAAAATGTTGTGCAGCAAACTTTAAATAAGCTTCAACATGCTTTTTCTTCAGCAATTGAGTCTTGCAAGGTGAGCAGGCATAGAGCCCATGTTGGTTGAGTGCATTACTTATTGTCTTCTTTGAAACAACGGTACCTGCTAACTCCAGGTCTTTCTGGAGCTGAGTGGTCTTTTCTTTTTTTTTTTTTCTTTTTTTTTTTTTTTTACTTATTTTGTACCCGTAGGTAGATTTGTTTTGCAGTCTGGTGACAAGCCACCAGCTGCCGGTCGCTGCATGCGCAAGCGCCCCTTAACTCCCTAACCTGCATGTTTTTGGCATGTGGGAGGAAACCGGAGAAATCCCGGAGTAAACCCACGCAAACACGGGGAGAACATGCAAACTCCACACAGATCACTGTTGGCCGGCGGCAGGTATCGAACCCACGATCTCACGGTCCCCGCGATCCCCCGGCTGAGGGTAAAACTGTGCTGCCACAGTGCTAACCACTGCGCCACCGTGCAGCCCGTGGTCTTTGGCACTTGGATAACTCTTCTGATAATTGTTTTGACTCCTCTGTCAGAAATTTTTGCAAGGATCTCCTGGTCTTGGCTGGTTTATGATAAAATGATGTTCTTTACACTTCCAAATGATGGCTCCAACAGTGTTCACTGGAACATTCAGCAGTTTAGAAATGCTCCTGTAACCAATGCCATTATTATGTTTTGCAACAATAAGACTGAGAACATCTAGAGAGAGCTCTTTGCTTCTACCATCATGAATCCTTTGTGGTGTGATAATCTAATATTCACAGACCTTTTTAAAGGCTATCAGTCGGGACTTAACCTTAATTACTTACTGACTACTTCGATTCCAAGCTGTCAGAAGTCTCTCTCCACCACATCGAACCATCTGGTGCGTGGCTTGCCCCGAGCTCTTTTCCACCCTGAAGCCCTGGGTGTCTCTCCTGGGTCTGGCCTTGTTGTGACGAGGGAGCTTGTGTGTTCCAATGATCCAAAGTGCATTACAGTCTGGAGCTTGTTCCTGGTATGGTCACCCTTGGTGGGCCAGTCTCTCAGGGAGGTTCCAGATGAACTGTGACCCACGGCATGTCGGCATGCCGTTAGATGGGGGCCCCATCATCCGACTATCCTGTGGAAGGCTAACAATCCACCCAAGAGAAGCTTACTTTGTTACGAAACCAATCAGAAGAAACCAGGACTTTACCATCCATCCATCTTCTTCCGCTTAATCCTTTTTGGGACGTGGGGGGGCTGGAGCCTATCCCAGCATCTTTTGGGCGAGAGGCAGGGTACACTCTGGACCGATCCCCCATCCATCATAGGGCCAACACAGAGAGACAAACAACCATTCACTCTCACAGTCATACCGAAGGACAATTTTGACATAGTGCACGGCTCAGGAGACACACACGCAGGCTCAGAGTAGCTCAAATAGCTTTATTAACAACAAGGGTGTATGAATGTGTGTCTGCGAGATGTAAATGTATTGGTGGTGGCGTCTGCTTCGGGCACGGAGGCAGGAGACCGTACAGCCGGACAACCCTATGGGAAAAGCACAGGGAGAAGGGTGACGGGCACACACCAACACAGGAGATGTAAAAGTAGTGATGAGCTTACTTGGAGTGAGCAGGTGGCTGGCACAGCAAGGACGAGGTCCGGTAGACAGCAACCTGGAGAGCCCGGTGCAGCAGCAAGGGAATGGAGACGGAGAGGAATGGTCCACCGCCGGGAAATCCACCTGTGCACAGGGGAGCAGACTTGAAGAGGAAAAAAGGTAAGGGCTTCTTTTTTTTCCACAATATCTTTATTGAACCTTTTTTTTTTTTTTAACAAACATGATACAAACAATCAAACACTAACACTAAAGTACTACTACAAAAAAAAAAAGATGCACTAAAAACACCAACAACCACCAGCAAAATCAAATCTTCAACAATGCTCCTCTGTTTAGTCTAGACAATCCAATACATAAGTATACATATTATGTTCACCAGTTTGGAATTTACAAGGTCCACACACATCATTCACCTTCTTCTTCAAGAGTTATGTTTAAATTTTTTACATAATCAATAAAAGGTCTCCATATATTCTCAAACACAATTTCCTTTGATTTCAGTATATATGTTATTCTTTCTAATGGAAGGTTTGTTAACATCTGTCTTAACCACTGAGTCACATCTGGTCTATGAGTCTTTTTCCATAATAGTGCAATACATTTTTTGGTATTAAGCAAGCTGAGGTCTATGAATGTTCTTTCACTTTTATTAAAATTATGCTTTTCTGGGTACAGACCCAACAAAAACAGTTTAGGATTCAATATGATTTGTTTTGAGATTATTTTTTCAATTGTTACCCTCACCTCTTCCCAAAACATTCTTATTAATCTACATTCCCATAAACAATGAAATAGAGTTCCTTTACTTTCCATGCATTTTGTGCATGTATCTGGTATATTTTTGTTATATTTATTTAACTCCTCCGGTGTAACATACATCCGCATTAACCATTTGAAATGTATCAATTTAAGGCGTACATTTATTGATTTGGTTTGAGCTTCTGTACAAGCCAATTCCCAGGTAAGGGCTTCTTACCGCGATGCTTGCTGAAGTGTTAGAGGTTACTCACAGCAATCCAATGAGTGAAGTCTGACGGCTTCAGGCCGAAGCCCAGGGCGAGGCAGCTTAAATCCCTCCCCGCTGATGATGTGCAGGTGTGCGTGCAGCTGGCGCCGCTGATGAGCGGCGAGGCGTGACAAATTTAGAATCTCCAGTTTGATGCCAATTAACCTAACATGCATGTTTCCAGCTGAAATTAATTTGCACTGATGGGGGATGGGATGGCTTCCTAAATTCTAATGGATTTCAGCTGGTTTCTTGGCTTTCTATGCTTTTTTGCACCTTTTTACTTCATGTTTTCAATACTTATTCCCTGTGTCATTCCACTTTATTAAATATAACTTGGTTTGTGAACACAGGTGCCTTGATTTCTTTGTATGTATTGAGTACTTGGGTTGTTACTGATATCTGGTGAAAATCTCAGGTTAATGATTCCATCAGAAATATGTTTAATGAGAAAAATGTTGACATGTTCACTACTTATTTTCCCCATGGTAAGTAATTATGACATAAAATTGGTTTAAAATAATAAATTAAGACAATTAAAATAGAAAACTAATCAAAAGCTAGGTTAAAATAGTAGGTCTTGAGCATGCTTTTAAAACCATGAACATTCTCAGCAGCCCTGATGTTCTCCAGCAGGTTGTTCCACAGATGTGGGCCACAGTAACACAACAGAGCAACATCAGCGGGGTCTGGAGAAACCTTAAAACCATCTCTGGGCTCCAGAATACCTCCCCCCAGGCCACGGGGGGCAGGGAGTGGGCGAACAATCTGAATCTGTTTTTCAATAGGTTTGACCAACCGCCCTCCCCCCTACTGCACAACAACCACTGCTGCCTCTGAAGACATCAAGTCCTGCTGCCCACTCCCCACTCCACCAACACCCCCCCACTCCCAACACACAGCCCCCCAACCTGATCCTCACGAAGACCCAGGCGAGGACGGAGCTGAGGAAGATCAAGGCGAGAAAGGCGTCGGGACCGGACGGCATCAGCGCACAGCTCCTCAAGTCCTGTGCAGACCAGCTGTATGGGATTGTGGAGTACATCTTCAACCTGAGCCTGAAGCTGGGGAGGGTACCACAGTTGTGGAAAACATCTTGTGTGGTACCTGTACCAAAGACTTCCCACCCCAAAGATCTGAACAGCTACAGACCAGTGGCCCTGACGTCCCACATGATGAAGACCCTGGAGAGACTGCTCCTTGCTCACCTCCGCCCCCTGGTGGGACCAGCGATGGATCCACTCCAGTTTGCCTACCAGCATGGCATTGGGGTGGAGGATGCGGTGATCTTCCTCCTTCACCGTTGTCTGTCCCACCTGGAGAAGCCCGGGAATGCGGTGAGGATCATGTTCTTTGACTTCTCCAGTGCTTTCAAGACCATCTAACCGATGATCCTGAAGGACAAGCTGCTGTGTGCAGGGGTGGACCAGCACCTGTCATCATGGATCTTGGACTTCCTCACAAACCGGCCACAGTTTGTGAGAACCCAGGACTGTGTGTCCGACACGATCATCGGTAGCATGGCCCCCCCCCCCCCCCAGGGAACGGTTTTGGCTCCCTTTCTGTTCACCCTTTATACTGCGGACTTCTCACACAACACAACACACTGCCATCTACAGAATTTCTCTGACGACTCTGCGATCGTTGGCCTCATCTCCAACGGAGATGAAGCTGAGTACAGAGGGCTTATTCAGGACTTTGTGGACTGGTGCCATCGGAACTGCCTCCAGATCAACGCGAGGAAAACTAAGGAGCTGGTGGTGGACTGCCGCAAGCAAGGACAACCCCTCACAGCACCAGTAAATATACAGGGAACAGACATCGAGATAGTGACATCCTACAAGTACCTGGGTGTTCATCTGAACAATAAACTAGACTGGTCACACAATACCGATGCACTCTATAAGAAGGGACAGCGCAGGCTGTTCCTACTGAGGAGACTCAGGTCTTTTGGTGTACAAGGGGCACTGCTGAAGTCATTCTATGACACGGCGGTGGCATCAGCCATCACTTTTGGAGTGGTCTGCTGTTGCAATGGCATTACTGCAGCCGATAGGAAGAGACTGAACAAACTGATCAAGAAAGCTAGCTCTGTCCTGGGGCAGCGCTTTGACCCAGTGGAGGAGATGGGAGAGAGAAGGATGGTGGCTAAACTGTCATCTCTGCTGGAGTCCGAGTTCCACCCCATGCAGGACATACTGAATGCACTGAGGAGCTCATTTAGCAGCAGACTACATCATCCTAGGTGCACAACCGAGAGGTTTCGCAGGTCCTTCCTACCTACGGCTGTCAGACTGTACAACCTAAGAGATAGCAAAAAGACGTGACAACCTAATAGTATTGAATGAAAAAGATGCAATAGACTTACACAATGGTCCCCTCCGGTATACAACTAGGAAAATACCGGTCGCTATGGAGGGTGAGAATATGTATGGGTACATAATCATACCATGTAGGATAACTAAGTAGACGGTTATGCTGTTTCATTCCATCTAGCTACAATGCGCCGCACTGTGTGTGTTTATATATTTATATATTTATTCCATCTAGCAACAATGCTCCACACTGTGTGAGTTTATATATTTACATATTTATTCCATCTAGCTACAATGCGCCGCACTGTGTGTGTTTATATATCTACATAGTTATTCCATCTAGCTACAATGCTCCGCACTGTGTGTGTTTATATATCTACATATTTATTCCATCTAGCTACAATGCTCCGCACTGTGTGTGTTTATATATTAATATATTTATTCCATCCAGCTACAATACTCCGCACTGTGTGTTTATATTCTCATATATTTATTCCATCTAGCTACAATGCTCCGCACTGTGTGTTTATATATCTATATATTTATTCCATCTAGCTACAATGCTCCGCACTGTGTCTATATATATATATTTATATTTATATGTACATATGTGTACTCGCTGCTCTTGTTTTTCTCTTGCCTTCTGATTGTTGCTCTGAGTGTTGCTATCCCTGTGCTGTTGCAATCCTGGAATTTCCCCATTGTGGGACTAATAAAGGCTTATCTTATCTTATCTTATCTTAGTACTGTAACTAAAAGCTGCTTCACTGTGGGTGTATGTTCTGATAGTAGGGATAATCAAAAGGCCAGTGCCAGAGGACCTCAGGGGCTGTAGGGGGTCATATGTTAAAAGCATTTCGCTATATGCACAGAACTTTGGCGAAGCACTTCCAGTTTATTCTTCGCTTCCTTCGCCTGTTGTTGTTGTTTCTGTCAACTTGCCGACATGTCGCAGAAAAAGAAGTTTAAATTTCAAAAAAACGAGAGCACTACAGTGGAACATTGCTGAGTACCTTTGTTTCAGGCCTCTAGTAAGTACAACAAAGTACTCAGTTTTCATACATTTCCATCACACAAAGAAAACAGGCAAAAATGGATTGTTGGTATCCGGAGAGTTAACTTTGCAGTTACCCCCCATACTAGAGTCTGCAGCTGGCATTTCAGACAGGAGGACATCCGTGAGCCTTCATCTGAGACTGGATGAAGACTATTAAAAAAGGGAGCAATCCCTTCTTTGTCTGAATGGAACAATTCCTCTGTTCCACAGCCAAGACTGGCGGTCTGGGAGAGGAGACAGCGATGGGTGGAGAATGATCCACTGGATCACACAGTTAGCAACCAGAGTGCTAGCATAAACCGTGATCATGACTATGCCTCGGCTCCGGACCCTGCTATCGTCGACATGGCCCTGGCTGAAAATACGTCTCTCAGAGAGGAGATTGACCAGCTAAAACAACAGATCGAAAAGCTAATCATCAAACAGCGGGTTGGTGTACAGCGTTTTCCTGGGTCTGACAGAGACATCCGTTTTTTCACAAGGTAAATCTAAATGCACCAAATGTGTTAATGTTATGGATTTGTTCATGTCCTGATCTCAGTTTATGAATTAGAGAATCCCTGTGTATTTGAAGTGTTTTAAAAGTAGCATAACAAGCATGATAAGAAATACAGCAACAAAGCTAAAAATGCAGTAATAGAAAATAAATCTTGTAGTAAACAATCTATCTGAAAAAATATTGCTGCTGATGATGAAAAAATATTGAATGAATATTAAATTGACATGATTAAAGTGCCCGTTTTCAATAGCCACAGCATTCACAATATATATATATATATATATATATATATATATATATATATATATATATATATATATATATATGTGTGTGTGTGTGTGTGTGTGTGTACAGTATATATATATATATATATATATATATATATATATATATATATATATATATATATATATATATATATATACTGTATATATATACACTACCGTTCAAAAGTTGGGGTCACTTAGAAATTTCCTTATTTTTGAAAGAAAAGCACTTTTTTTTCAATGAAGATAACTTTAAACTAATCAGAAATACACTCTATACATTGCTAATGTGGTAAATGACTATTCTAGCTGCAAATGTCTGGTTTTTGGTGCAATATCTACCTAGGTGTATAGAGGCCCATTTCCAGCAACTATCACGCCAGTGTTCTAATGGTACAATGTGTTTGCTCATTGCGTCAGAAGGCTAATGGATGATTAGAAAACCCTTGTACAATCATGTTAGGTCTGCAATGCTGTAATTGCTGCAAAGGGAGGATTCTTTGACGAAAGCAAAGTTTGAAGGAAAAAATTATTATTTCAAATACAAATCATTATTTCTAACCTTGTCAATGTCTTCACTATATTTTCTATTCATTTTACAACTCATGGTGGTAAATAAGTGTGACTTTTCATGGAAAACACAAAATAATTGTCTGGGTGACCCCAAACTTTTGAACGGTAGTATATACTGTATATATGTATATATACAGTGGGGTAAAAAAGTATTTAGTCAGCCACCAATTGTGCTAGTTCTCCCACTTAAAAGATGAGAGAGGTCTCCAGTTTTCATCATAGGTATACCTCAACTATGAGAGACAAAATGAGGAAAAAAATTCCAGAAAATCACATTGTCTGATTTTTAAAGAATTTATTTGCAAATTATGGTGGAAAATAGGTATTTGGTCAATAACAAAAGTTCATCTCAATACTTTGTCATTGCCAACAAAGGGTATATAACAGAGGTCAAACGTTTTCTGTAAGTCTTCACAAGGTTTTCACACACTGTTGCTGGTATTTTGGCCCATTCCTCCATGCAGATCTCCTCTAGAGCAGTGATGTTTTGGGGCTGTCGCTGGGCAACACGGACTTTCAACTCCCTCCAAAGATTTTCTATGGGGTTGAGATCTGGAGACTGGCTAGGCCACTCCTGGACCTTGAAATGCTTCTTATGAAGCCACTCCTTCATTGCCCGGGTGGTGTGTTTGGGATCACTGTCATGCTGAAAGACCCAGCCACGTTTCATCCTCAATGCCCTTGCTGATGGAAGGAGGTTTTCACTCAAAATTTCACAATACATGGCCCCATTCATTCTTTCCTTTACACGGATTAGTCGTCCTGGTCCCTTTGCAGAAAAACAGCCCTAAAGCATGATCTTTCCACCCCCATGCTTCACAGTAGATATGGTGTTCTTTGGATGCAACTCAGCATTCTGTCTCCTCCAAACACGACAAGTTGAGTTTTTACCAAAAAGTTCTATTTTTGTTTCATCTGACCATATGACATTCTTCCAATCCTCTTCTGGATCATCCAAATGCTCTCTAGCAAACTTCAGACAAGCCTGGACATGTACTGGCTTAAGCAGGGGGACACGTCTGGCACTGCAGGATTTGAGTCCTTGGTGGCGTAGTGTGTTACTGATGGTAGCCTTTGTTACTTTGGTCCCAGCTCTCTGCAGGTCATTCACTAGGTCCCCCCGTGTGGTTCTGGGATTTTTGCTCACCGTTCTCGTGATCATTTTGACCCCACGGGGTGAGATCTTGCGTGGAGCTCCAGATCGAGGGAGACTATCAGTGGTCTTGTATGCTTTCCATTTTCTAATAATTGCTCCCATAGTTGATTTCTTCACACCAAGCTGCTTACCTATTGCAGATTCAGTCTTCCCAGCCTGGTGCAGGTCTACAATTTTGTTTCTGGTGTCCTTTGACAGCTCTTTGGTCTTGGCCATAGTGGAGTTTGGAGTCTGACTGTTTGAGGTTGTGGACAGGTGTCTTTTATACTGATAACGAGTTCAAGCAGGTGCCATTAATACAGGTAACAAGTGGAGGACAGAGGAGCCTCTTAAAGAAGAAGTTACAGGTCTGTGACAGCCAGAAATCTTGCTTGTTTGTAGGTGACCAAATACTTATTTTACCGAGGAATTTAACAATTAATTCATTAAAAATCCTTCAATGTGTAGAAGCATGCTCAAATAATGAGGCTGAGTTTCAGTCATAAAACCAGCTTTATTTGACAGAACGCAGCTTCTAGCATTCTCAAAGCAGGAAAGAGAAAGAATCATACTTCAACCCCCTTTTATACATTTCCAGCATCAGAATTCAAGCCACATGGTGTCTTCAGTCAACATACAGTTACAAAGCATCCCTTTGAAGCTTCACCATTGTCTCTCATTTCTTGATGAACCGGAATACCCTCCGGGGCGTCTTCTGTGGGACAAAGAGACAAATCTCACACTTCCTTGTTACCTCCTGTAGATTCGAGTCCTTAGTCCTTGCAGACGTGACACCCCGCAATACACATTCAGTCCTGTCTCTGTGGCAGCGTGAGCCCACAATGTGTGTCGGCCACACTACCCGCCCCCCCCACACGTCTAGTAAGGCAAAATCTGCATGGCATAACAAAAAGAAAAACACAAAGCACTCCATACATCGCTAATCAATCCACCAACTGCCTAGGTTTTAATCTTCTGCCGAATCTGCTGCAACCTGGCTTGGCTGCACCTGCAACATCTCTCTGCACCTGTGGATTAAAGCCGTTAGCACCTCTCTGTGAAGACTTTGGAGAATGTCCCCTCGGCGGCCTGCCCCGGCGGGGGGGCCTCGCGAGCTGCACCTCCTCGTCAGCCAGAACAAAAGCGGGTTTGAGTCTGTTAATGCAAATCAGCTCCCGTCTGCCCCCTAAATCTAGCAGAAAATGCTTCTGCCCGGTCTCCAGCACTCGAAACGGTCCGTCGTAAAACGGCCGCAAACTTGGACTCTGGGCGTCATGTTTAACAAAAACAAACTCTGCATTTTTTAAAGCTTTGGGCACAAAAACGTGTGGGAAACTGTGATGGATTGGGCCAGGAAGTGTGTTTGCTCCTGAGCCGCTCTGCCACGGCTGAGCGGGGGGGCCATTAGGTGCGGGATTATCAGGAAGAAATTCCCCGGGCAAACGGAGCGGCTGAGCGAAAACTAATTCAGCCGGGGAAGCGTGCAAATCTTCCTTAGGTGCAGAACGCAACCCTAATAACACCCATGGAAGTTTGTCTACCCAATTTGTATCCGTTAGGGACGCTCTGAGGGCTGCTTTCAATGACCTGTGAAAGCGTTCGCATAAACCATTAGCCTGGGGGTTATACGCGGCGGTGCGATGAATCTTCACCCCCAAGCTGCGGGCCGTCGATGACCATAGCTCGGAAATAAATTGGGGACCCCTGTCGGACGTTATGTCCGACGGTACACCAAAACGCGCAACCCATGCTGCTAAAAATGCTCGCGCAACTTCTTCCGCTGTGGTTGATGCCAGAGGAACCGCCTCTGGCCAGCGCGTGGTGCGGTCTACCATCGTCAAAAGGTGTGTGTGCCCGTGTGATAACGGAAGCGGGCCGACCAGGTCAATATGCACATGATCAAAACGCTTAGCGGGGATGTGGAAAGGTTCTAACGGGGCCTTAGTGTGTCTGTGTATTTTAGCTCGCTGACACGCTACGCAGGCTGCTGCCCATTCCTTGACCTGTTTGCGCAACCCGGGCCAAACAAATTTCTCCCCCACCAACTTAATCGATGCGCGCACCCCCGGGTGCGCGAGAGAATGGACCAAGTCAAAAACACGGCGACGCCACGCGGTTGGCACCACAGGGCGGGGCCGTCCCGTGGAGACATCGCAGATTAGCGGGGGCATACCGTTTTGTTGCACCCTGTGCTCCAGCCTTAACCCTGTTGGTCCAGACTGGAGCGCGCGCACGTCCGCGTCGTTAACCTGCTCCGCAGCCATGGCTGCATAATCTAACCCAACACAGACTGGGGCTGCGCGCGCTCCCGCGTCGCTGCCCGGGCCCGCGGCCATGGCTACAGAGTCTGCCCCTATGGGGCTTGGCGGTGCTACTGCACGCGAGAGGCAGTCTGCCACAACATTGTGTTTACCCGCGACATGCTGAATATCAGTAGTAAACTCCGATATTACGGCTAGTTGCCTTTGTTGCCGGCCTGACCAGGGTTCTGAAATTTTGGCCATCGCAAACGTTAGCGGTTTATGATCCACAAAAGCGGTGAAACGTCGCCCCTCTAACCAGAACTGAAAATGACGGATGGCCAAGTGTAGGGCCAAAAGCTCCCTGTCAAACGCGCTGTATTTCCGTTCACTATCGCGCAAGGTCCTGCTGAAAAACGCGAGGGGTTGCCAGGTACCTGCCACAAACTGTTCAACTACCGCCCCCACTGCTACATCGGAAGCGTCAGTGGTGAGCGCCATGCGGGCCGTTGGAACTGGGTGCGCTAACAAAACTGCGTTTGCCAGGGCTGATTTGACCTGGGCAAAAGCGCGCTCCCGCTCCGGAGACCATTCAACTTTATTTGCGGGCTTTTGTTTTTTTAACGCGGTGTACAATGGCTGCATGAGTCGTGCTGCGCTTGGGAGGAAACGGTTGTAAAAATTAACCATTCCTAGAAACTCCTGAAGCGCCTTGACCGTTTGAGGTTGCGGAAAATCCGTTATGGCACGCATTTTATTTGGAAGGGGAACTGCTCCCTCTGCCGAAACGCGATGTCCCAAAAAATCAATCTGCGCTACCCCAAACTGACACTTCGCTGGGTTAACTATTAACCCGTGCTCTGCCAACCTCTGGAAAACTGCTGTGAGGTGTTTTTCATGTTCGCCTTCGGACGCGCTGGCTACCAAAATATCGTCCAAATAAACGAACACGAAAGGCAGGTCGCGTAAAACTGCATCCATCATGCGTTGGAAAGTCTGCGCGGCCCCCTTGAGGCCAAAAGGCATGCGCAAGAACTCAAAAAGGCCGAAAGGCGTTATGACCGCTGTTTTGGGTACATCCTGCGCGTGCACTGGCACCTGGTGATAGCCGCGCACCAAGTCTATTTTAGAAAAAATGTGCGCCCCCGCCAAATGGACAGAAAAATCCTGAATGTGCGGAATCGGGTAGCGGTCATGAGCTGAAACGTTGTTCAACCTGCGGAAATCACCGCAAGGTCGCCACGAGCCGTCAGCTTTTGGGACCATGTGTAACGGCGAAGCCCAAGAGCTCTTGGAACGTCTAACAATGCCCAGTTTTTCCAGATTAGTGAACTCCTCGCGCGCGATGGCCAGTTTAGCTGGGTCCAAGCGCCGAGCCTTTGCAAACACGGGAGGGCCTGTGGTTGTTATGAAATGTTCTACCCCATGTTTGGCCACCGTTGCTGAAAACGTGGGGACTGTGAGTGCTGGAAACTGAGCAAGCAGAGTGTGAAACTTACCACCCGCAGCTGAGACGCTGGCATGTGCAGTTGGCGGGGCCACCCGAGCTGTGCAGGGAATAGAATGAAAGGACAGTGCATTAATCAGACGTCTATTAGCAAGGTCAACCAATAAACCATGTGAGCACAAAAAATCAGCCCCTAACATGTTGAAACTGACTGCTGCTACAATAAATGTCCACTCAAATGAACGGCCCTGTAAGGACAGAAGCATGGTCCTCTCACCAAACGTTTTAATCGTGGAGCCGTTCGCTGCTGACACTGACACCCAGGGGGCTTTAGAAGGCGACAGCCGTTCCGCGTAGGTGGGTGTGACGAAACTCAGCTGAGAGCCCGTGTCCACGAGGAACTGTTTCCCCGAGCGTGCATCCGTCAGGTAAAGCAGCCTGTTCTCGTTGCCGAGGGTCGCAGCTGCTACCGGCCCTCGGTCTTGGCGTTTCCCTGGCGCTTAAAATTGCACGGTGGGACGCACCTGTGCGCTCTCTCTGCAAAACGGCGGTGGTAGAAGCACGAGCCGTTCTCCGCTCCGCGTCGTCTGGCTCCTGTCGCCGCCGTCGTTGGTGCGTCTGGCGCCGCGGCCGCTGTACCCGCACTGTGTCCGGACGCCGTTCCTGGACTGGCCGCCGCGGCCGAGACCGCGTTCCGCTTGTGGGCGTCGACCAACCTCTGCGCCTCCTTGCTCAACCCATGGTAGTCTCGCTTGGCCAATCGGGGTGACTCTGCCAGGGCCATTCTCACTGCTGGTGGTAGGGTTCGAAGGAAAAGGTGGGCGAAAATGAATTCGCCATCCTCAGAGGCTTTGAGCTGCAGCATCTTCACCATCAGGTCCGCAGGTCTATCGTTTTCGGCCTCCGTCAGCGCCAGGAGCCCCTCTGCTCGTTGTTGGACTGAGGGGGTGAAATGGCTGATCAGCGCGTCCTTCAATGCGCTGTACTTGTCGCTGTCTGGTGGATGATTAACCAGATCTTCCACTCTCTGGACCGTGTTGCTGTCCAGCTTCGCTACCACGTGGTAGAATCTTGTGTCATCGTTGGAGATTCTCCGGAGGTTGAACTGCGCCTCGATTGCGCTAAACCATGAGCGCGGGCTGTGCTGCCAGAAATCGGGCAGCCGGATCGTGGAGGCGGCCATCAGGCTGGCTTCCACAGAGCCCCGCTCGGGAGAATTCTGTCTGCTCATTCTCCGTCGTAGGTCACCAGTGTAGAAGCATGCTCAAATAATGAGGCTGAGTTTCAGTCATAAAACCAGCTTTATTTGACAGAACGCAGCTTCTAGCATTCTCAAAGCAGGAAAGAGAAAGAATCATACTTCAACCCCCTTTTATACATTTCCAGCATCAGAATTCAAGCCACATGGTGTCTTCAGTCAACATACAGTTACAAAGCATCCCTTTGAAGCTTCACCATTGTCTCTCATTTCTTGATGAACCGGAATACCCTCCGGGGCGTCTTCTGTGGGACAAAGAGACAAATCTCACACTTCCTTGTTACCTCCTGTAGATTCGAGTCCTTAGTCCTTGCAGACGTGACACCCCGCAATACACATTCAGTCCTGTCTCTGTGGCAGCGTGAGCCCACAATGTGTGTCGGCCACAAATGTGATTTTCTGGATTTTTTTCCCCTCATTTTGTCTCTCATAGTTGAGGTATACCTATGATGAAAATTGGAGACCTCTCGCATCTTTAAAGTGGGAGAACTTGCACAATTGGTGGCTGACTAAATACTTTTTTACCCCACTGTATATACGTATATAAGCCTAACATGACTTGATTAAGATGGATGATTATTTCACTGTACAGATAGACTTGTCAATGTGCAGTTTCCATAGGAAATGTATAATGCTGCAGTAAATGGAAATGCTGAAGATTTTGTATTACATATGGGTATTGAATATGCAATATATGATGACAGAACATTATCTTGGATAGCTTATTTAATAATGCTGTTATGATGCATGTAAAGTAGAGGGGGAAAGAGGTGGAGAGAGGGGAAAAAGGAAGAGAAAGCATGGGAGGGGACTCACATGAGCATGTGAGTCCCCTCCCTATGTATGATACAAGATTATGTTATCTTTTTGTGTTTTCTTAGTTTATGGCTTACTTTATTGGAAGTGAAAATTTTAAAAATGGGCTCCTTTTGCGTAAGATTTGCATCCTATGAACATCTTATGCACTTCTGGACCTTGATAGAGCAGCACTGTCATCTATGGTCACTGTCACCCAAGCGCAGAGGGGCAACTTCATTGAGCCGAAGCCATACTACAGTAAGTGTTTGTATTAAAAATTACGTTGATACTGTATGATTCGTTTATAGACTGGCATGACAAAAAACGATGTTATCAAAAAATTTCAGAGAAAAATAATGCACCTTTTCATTTCCTACTTACAGATTTATTCCCTGCAGCCAATAGATGAGCTTTTTATGTTCCTGAACTACCTTGCACTGGGTTCAAAACAGCATGACCTTGCTGACCGGTATGGGGTCCACCAGTCCACAGTGAGTCAAATTATTACCACATGGAGCAACTTTCTGTACACGGTGCTTGGCTCAGTGAGGATCTGGATACCAGAGGAGAAAATAAGGGAGCATATGCCAACAGAGTTTAAGGACTTTGAGGACACTACTGCCATCCTGGACTGCACTGAGCTGAGATGTCAGTGCCCATCATCACCTCTTCTTCAGAGTGAAGTGTTCTCTGCCTATAAGTCCCACTGTACTCTGAAAAATCTCCTACGAGTTGCTCCTCATGGGGCGGTCACGTTCATTTCACCACTGTATGCTAGATCCATCAGTGACTAGCAGATCATGCTAGAGTCTGGGATTCTGTCCCTTCTGAGCCCTAGGATGGCTATCATGGTTGACCGAGGCTTTCTTGTTGGTGGTTTTGTGCCATGTAAAATCTATAGGTCACCATTTCTCTCTGGCAGATCCCAGATGTCAGCTTGTGAGGTCAGGCAAACCCAAGCTATTGCATGTCTCAGGGTGCATGTGGAGCGTGCGAACGTGTGGCAAGAAGCGGCGAGGCAAAATCTTCTTTTTCAATTAGTTCAATTTATTTTTTAACTCACAAGTAGCATCTCCAGTCTCTCAGGAAAAACCTTCTGACACAGTCTTTCAACAAATGCACTTCTTCAAAACAAGAAGCATATCAAGCAAAACCGAATTCCTCAATAACCATTTCATCAATAATCATCTAACTCGATATCTCACCTCTTATATAATGGAGAGATAATTAGAGGTGATTAGCCCCTACCATAATCCCAGGTAAAACACTCATCATTCCTTATTCTAAACACATACCCACTAACATCTAAAAATACATAAATAGTTTCCCCAAACATACACAATATAAATATATAAATAACACACAATAAATAGTAATATAAATAATTCAATAAATAACTTTAACCCCTATTTACAAATATTAAACCACCCCTTGACTTACCAAACATATTTGCTCCCTGCTGGTGTCCTATATAAGGCCCTCAACTCCTAACGGAGTCTTTTGCCTGGACACGCACAGGAAGCATGTTGGCAAAGGTATGTGCAATAAATCCTTTTACAATTATTTTACCAGATTCTTAATCATACTAACTATCTCCCAGGGCATTCAAATTAACAAAGACAAATCCTAAACTATTATGTGCATCTTAACAAACAATCATACAACAATACAACAATACAGATACAACATAATCACACAATATAACCAGACATACAGTGGTGACATCCCATTGTCACAGAGCGGCAAATACGCAGGGTGAAGGAACACAAGTTCTTCGACACCGAGATCCCACTGTGGCTCTTTGGCAACATTATTCAGCTGTATACTGTTGCATGTCTTTTGACAAACTATGAAAATGGACCTCTTGTAAAAGCATGGGCAAGAAAGTCAGTTTAGGCCTTATTCACTCCACCATGTTCACTCTGTGAAAAAGAGTATTACCTGTATTATAAAATACACGAATCTAGTAAAGTTTTAATCTTGTTATTTGTGTAAACACTGAAATCACTATATGGTAGTTAACTGAGTAAATCTGCATGAAATCCATAACTGAAAATAGTAAATGTAAATTCAGCACTTACAAGTTTTATTTTGCAATTTAGAAACATTTTTCTTGTAAGTATACATGGTTATTGAACATATGTTCACTTACGTGAAACATGTTTGTAAATAGCAAAATTTGCTGCTTAACAGATTTACTGTGTGTGATATTAAATAGGACAGCTCGGTGGTGCAGTGGTTAGCACTGTGGCAGCACAGCAAGAAGGTCACAGTGTGGCGGGTTTGGGAAAACCCCCACAACAGACTAAGGACAGACAGCTCGCTACTCCTGGTTTTTTCCGCTGCACTACTGAGATGTGATGTTAATCATTGTGATGTTATCATGTGATGTTAATGCATTGTGATGTTAATGTGCCATTCATGCATTGTGTTCATGAGTCCTGTCCTTACTGTGACCTAGAGACTGAGATCAATACCCATACCAACTGCTGTGAATGTTCTTTGATGTATTGTCTGTTGTTGGGTATATATGCTGCGCCATTCTGTAAATCTGTCTCTCATTCTCTCACTCTGCAACTGCTGTTGACACACACACTCTGTGTCTCTTTGCTGGAGATCCTCCGAGCCGCCCATTGGGCGAGCTTCGTGACGGCAGTATGATTTAATAAACCTGCTTAAAACCTCTCAACTCTGCTTTATTTCATGCCGCTTCACTGGTGACCCCGAACATGCACACGTTTTGTGCAAAGCAACCTTCTGGTCTGGACAGCTACACTGGTGACCCATTCTTCATGATGAGATCTGCACGTCTGAGATCTGCTCATCTACGCTGGACCGGCTGCGCTCGCAGCTCCTCCACACGAGAGCGCATGCACCTCGTCCCCTCTCCACGACGGCGACCTCCAGGGCCGGTGGAGGACGCAGCACATGGACCTGAACGCACCATGGCCGAGCGGTGACAAAGATCGTCTCCTCCCTCTCACCGCTCCAACGCATCTGCACGAGCCCGAGGGACAAAGATCGTCTCCTCCCTCTCACCGCTCCAACGCATCTGCACGAGCCCGAGGGACAAAGATCGTCTATTCACTCTCACCGCTTCAACGCACCATGGCCAATCTGCAGCCACAGCTCAACTTGGATATTATCGGCGCTGTCTGCGCTGATCTCCACCAAAATTCTGGACCCTGACTCGCCTCCCCAGCGGCCCACCCACGCAGGGAACCCCGGCACATGCACCGGGGAGATACCAGGACGGCGCACCATGCACGGGACAAATACGGCTCTTCAGACCGCCATCGTCCTCCGCCGCTGCACACAGAACCTTCAGGGCTGCTCGCACACCTGAAGCAAGCACGCAGCTCGCTCACAGGATTCTCTAACGGTCTCAGCCACAGTGCACAAGGGGATTCAGCCGTCAGCTTTTCCCGAAGGCTTTAGGGCTGCGCCCGCACCTAAAGTCAACATGCCAAGTCCCTCTGCTTTTGTTTCTTTTTTTTCTTACAGCCGCTACGCAGCCTCGCCGCTCCTGTTTTTCTTCATGGCCGTGAGAGGAGTCAGAGACAAATTTTTCTTCTTGTGATCTCCGCACGCTCAACGGGACAGCCCCTCGACATCGCGGGACAACAAGCAATTTTTGCGCGGCCTGGACGATTTCGCCGTCCCCGGCCGGCATTTACTACCCCCCACCCTCCTCCACCTTCGCCGGCACAGAGCTTTTCCTGCTCGCTGCCAAGCTGCACTACCGAGGTCTCGGCCCCCTGCCGAGCCCTCTGGGGGGGAGCAGTGTGGCGGGTTTGGGAAAACCCCCACAACAGACTAAGGACAGACAGCTCGCTACTCCTGGTTTTTTCCGCTGCACTACTGAGATGTAATGTGCCATTCATGTATTGTGATGTTAATGTGCCATTCATGCATTGTGTTCATGCGTCCTGTCCTTACTGTGACCTAGAGACTGAGATCAATTCCCATACCAACTGCTGTGAATGCTGTTTGATGTATTGTCTGTTGTTGGGTATATATGCTGCGCCATTCTGTAAATCTGTCTCTCATTCTCTCACTCTGCAACTGCTGTTGACACACACACTCTGTGTCTCTTTGCTGGAGAGCCTCCGAGCCGCCCATTGGGTGAGCTTTGTGACGGCGGTATGATTTAATAAACCTGCTTAAAACCTCCCAACGCTGCTTTATTTCATGCCGCTTCAACAGGATCGATCCCACCCCTGACCATCGTGAGTTCAATCCCACCCCCTGACCACTGGTGACCCTTCTGTGTGGAGTTTACATGTTCTCCCTGTGTCCGCATGGGTTTACTCCAGGTACTCCGGTTTCCTCCCACATTCCAAAGACATGCAGGTTAGGTTAACTGGCATCAACTGGGGATTCTAAATTGTCCTTCGGTATGAATTTGAGAGTGAATGGTTGTCTGTCTCTCTGTGTTGGCCCTGTGATGGACTGGTGATCTGTCCAGGGTGTACCCTGCCTCTCGCCCAAAAGATGCTGGCTCCAGAGCCCCCGCGACCCGAACAGATTAAGCTGTAGAAGATGGATAGATGGATAATATTAAATATCTGTATACTCACACAAACTGTTTAATAGCACAGTTTTCTATTTACTTTTAATGTATGTTCAATATCCATCTTTACCTGCTTGAAATGTTTGCAAAACGCATCTGTGTGTAGTTATAATGAAATCTGTAAATACCAATCACTGTATATGTGTATACTTGCAAGAAATATTTTGAAATACAAGCTCTTTGCTCAATTTAACAAGTCCCTTTCTATTGGACCTTACATCTGTCAAGTTTTCTTATCTGACCTTCTATGATAATTACCATATTCTGGACAAAACAAATGCTCCCATGCTTTTTATCTTTATTACAATGGTTAACTGTAGACATTCATGCAGTATATATTTATGCATAAAATACAATAATCATGTAAACTGTAAACAAATGTAATTTTAAATAAGGTACTAACTATTGTCAAAGTATATTAAAGTGGCATGAACTTGTGAAACAAAGAAGAGAGAGTACAACACTTATTTATGAACAAATTATTTCAAGTAAGTTTTGAGTGATCAGATCAAAAGTCCAGATTTGATTAACCTTAACCCAATCAAGACTGTCACATTCTAGTTTTGTAGAGGAGACTTATTTCCATCTAACTTACAAGGGATGCATAGAGATACACATAAAAAAAGAAATAGTTAACTTTGTCTTTGATTATTTCAATCATTTCCTTGTCTCTGGGAATCCTCTGAATAAACATGTCTTCTTGTGTGTAGACAACAAAGTCACACCAGTCCAATCCAGATGTCAGCATCTGGCCCTGGATCTGCCAAAAGTAAGGATGTGATTTCTTCAGTGTTTGTTTACCCTCACTGATCTGAATGTATGGACAGTCCGCGTAGCTTGATACATTTGGGCATTTAATTTCAACAAGACCAAAAACATGCTGCTCCTTTGGATCATACACAATCCTATCAGGTGATGACCCCATCCATGGTGCGCCTGGATGGATCAGGAACCCACAGAGATAATGGTTGACCTCCCTTGCTCTGCAGTATTCCCCTACTGCAACAGGTTCCATGTCAAGGCCCCTCCTCCTGCCTGCTGTCTGGTAGTTTGGTCTCAGAAGTCTTTTGGCAAGATTTTCAGCTGAGCTCTGTGCTTTAGTGTGACACACCTCTCTGAATTTTGACGAGGTGACACGGGGCCACCTTAGTTGGTGTCACTCAACACATGAACTTTGTTATTTTGTATTGTTTTCAATTTTGTGTGCCGTTTCAAATGATGTCTCTAGAGACGACATGTGGAGCTGCTGATGTTCAGAGCAAACAAAAGAGCAGGTAGGCGGTCCCAGTCTGTATTCATGCAGTGGAAGCTGTGGGGGAGCTGGGGCATCTGTGTGTGGACAGGTCTTAGGCGCTATCCATGCTTGCATGTGATAGGATAACACACTACCTTGTTGCACTTTTTCAAACACAGAGTCAGTCAGAGGTACATCATTGGCTATACCCATAGTTGTTATGAGTGGAGCCATGTCGGTGGGAAATTACGGTAGACTTCATCTACCCTGAGTGTGGACAGTTCAGGCAGCGGTGAACTAACTCCCTTATACAAGCTGCTTCTATAAAAAGAGAGAGAGAAAATATGTTATTAGTGTCTTGTTTACAAACATGATGAAAAGTTAAAGCATTTAATTACAAAGAATAGAGACAATAACGTATTTTTATTTAAGTAGTAATAGTAGTTGAAATATCTCATTTGTGTGGAAAACTTAGATGGGGCTAGATTTAGTCCATCTTGCATAACTGATTTAGAGCAGTGATTCTTAAAGGAAACCAGTCCTGGCCACTATAACAACATTAATCCTACTTTAGGTAATACTTATAAACCAAAAATGGGTTTATTCAGTAAAAATAACCCCTAGAGTCAGTATACTGAATAATTTTATCCCATGAAACCGCTCAGTCAAAACCAAAGGGGGGAGCCATCACCGGCTGGAAGTGATGTACACCCGTTGATTCCGGCTTTACCATGGACGAGTATAGCAGATGCTCAGTGGATTGAGATCCGAGTAGAAAACAGCGCAAAATCTGCATGGATATATACTGCACAAACAGTCCTTGGAAATGGCCTTCATTGACGGCATGATCTGCAGTTACCCTCCGGGGACCAGCAGTTGAAGAGGACCTGACAACAGGCAAGTTCTCAGTCAAGTAACTTCAGAGGCACGTTGAATAAATCTTGATATACTAGAATTTTATTTCATTAAATTATATGCGGGTAGATTTGCTTGAACATGGTTGTAAAAAATTACATAAAATTCTGATGTTGAAATTTTGTTGACTGCTACTGTATACTGCAGCCCAGTCATTCGCACTAAGCAATGACTGTGCATCACTACCGTGCTGAAGCTGGCCATGGAGGAGGCAAGATGTCGCTGACCATGACTGACTGAGAGAGCAGTGGCTTGAAACTTGTGCATATTTGAGAAGGATTCATGACCAAAATTACTGGACGAAACCACAAGTACCGTACTTGATCCTTTGAAATAGCTATTGATTAAAATTCACTACAGGTACCCTTTAACCTTTTTTAGAGTGAGTTTATACTGTGTTTTCAACCAGTTTATATATACTTGAGTTTTTTAGGTGTTATGATTCTTTGTATGCAACATGCACTGCTTTCAGAACCTAATAGTCCTAGAACAAACAAAATTATTATTGTGCATTCCTACAAACATTACATTATTTTTATCAACACAGACATTAACCTGATTCCTTCAACCAGTCTTCTTTCCCTGGGTCTGGCGGAAATGATTGTCACGTCATTTACGAGCCCAGGTTTAACACCCTGTATTAAAACAAACAAAGAAAGGATATTTAAGAAAACTTAACAGATGAACATAATACAATCAAAGAAGTGAAAAATGTAGTTTGCATAGTTCTTGGTTTTTGCCATTTCTGTTGAGTCTCTGTGCAGCTGTGTATGGGAGGAACAGCAATGATCTTGAGCTGAGAATAATGTGTAGTCTGGTACAACAAAGCTGCTACATGGTTGCACGATGCTGCACCTGCCACACAGGTACACTGGCAGCTGTGTTGCTGCACAGGATGGACATCCCTCAGTACTATCTGTGATGATAGACAAAATCTGTTATAATACATACTGCACCAGCTGCAACAGCAATTACACATCCAGAGAAACATGATATGTGAAAGATAAAATACTAGCAAAAGCTACTGATTAACTCATTTACACCATTTAAGATGACTTTGCGATGTTGCGATCACACCAATTCACTCAAAATCAGCCAATCAGTGCAACTATGGCACGACCTTGCAATTTTGTCCAATTACTGCAACTTTCTCGCAATTTGGCCATTCCTCGTCAACTTCCGCCAATTTCACCAATCAAATTGTCTAACTGGCACTGAAACTCTCAGTCTAACCATCCATCCATCCATCCATCTCTACCGCTTTTCCAGAGGTCCGGTCGCGAGGCATCAGTTCAAGCAGAGAAGCCCAGACTTCCCTCTCCCCAGCCACCTGCTCCAGCTCTTCAGAGAGGATACCAAGGCGTTCCAAGACCAGCTGGGAGACATAGTCTTTCCCACCGAGTCCTGGGTCTGCCCCAGGGTCTCTCTCCCAGTGGAACGAGTCCGAAACACCTCAAGTGGGAGGCATCCAGGAGGCATCCTAATCAGATGCCATACCACCTCAACTGACTCCTTTCATGGTGGAGGAGCAGTCAACCAGTCAATATGCCATCGTTTGCACTCCGCGTTAACTTCCGTGTTATACAGTGAGTAGTGAATTGAAGTTTACAGTGAGTATGGAACACATCTGCAAAACAGAGTGTGCGATTTAAAAAGAAACCCACTCACCCCGTGAGTTTTCAACACCGTCCCTTTTTCCGTCTCCCCCAGCCTGCCCGTGGATGCTTGTCATGTCTCCGTCCTGACCGCGTGTGCGAAGCGCTGGGTTTGTGTTGAAAAACATGCGCCTGCCCCAAAAGCAATCCATTGTGGGAGCGCGTGTGAGGAGAGTGCACTACACTACAGTGAGTGTTTGAACATCTTTAGAGGTAAAATCATTACTACATCTGGTCAATGAGCTTTAAAACTCAATCTCTGGTGTGGAGTCTGGACAGACAAACGCACCCACCCATCCATCCCCCCCTCCCCCTCGCCGTCCCATTGTAAATGAAAGATTGTGTGTGTGTGTGTGTGTGTGTGTGAAGACCAACATGCAGCAGATAGGTAGGCATGGAAAGAGAGAATATTCTCTGCATTTTTAAAAAACAAAACAAAGCACAGACTCCAATAGCCAATACAGTGCAACAGAATAATTTATTTTTTCCTCTCTGCTCAGTACCGAGTGGTTGGGGATCGTAGGGAGTTTTCAAACGAAGGTGCTGCCAATAATTTCTAAATCTCTACTCTTAAACATGCATTCAATGTAATTTAGCTGTTGTAATGGATACTGTGTTAATGTTTGTATTTGCTGTTGCACAGGAGTTTTTCTGTATAGCAGAAGTTTCTGCTTAATTTACACATCATTATAATAGGAAATTTTTGGACAATCCTGGGCTTTTCTTGTACTATATAAAATATCACTGCAGTAAACTGTAAAAAAAGCATCTGCGTTAAAATTTGGAATTCTTCCCACAACTTTTAGTGCAGAAAACACTCTAAAAACATTACAACTTTTATTGCAACTTTTTAAAAAAGCTCCTGCAAATTCAGGCTTTTTGGCCCGCAACAATAAAAATATCCTGGAGGGACTGATTAATAGAACATGACTCAATCTAGTTTCTGTGAAAGCCATCACTTTAATTTGTGATAGAAAAAATTCCATATTCTTCTTCTTCTTCTTCTTCTTCTTCTTATTATTATTATTATTATTATTATTATTATTATTATTATTATTATTATTATTATTATTATTATTTCTTGACTTTCCTATTTCATGTCTGATGTTTATATGTGCATTCCATGTAGAATAAGTTCATATATTCCTTTATATTATTCTTCCATGTCTGATATATTTTTGGTGTGTTTCTGTGAGCAATTATTCTCTGTCTGTGGCCTTCATTGGATGTGTGAGTGAGTGCAAAGAATGCGGAGACGTAAAGGATGACCTAGATAATCTCTTTTCCTTTTGTTAACCTGCTCTGCTAAGTTTCTATGACCAGGAATGTGCTATACATTAGATTTATAGACACTTAAACTGTCTCCAGGAGATGTCTCTGACGTCTCCTTTTTTTTTTTTTTTTTTTTTTTTTTTTTAATCTATCCTGAAGGGCTATAAATACCAGACTCAGAAAATGTGTGGTCAGAGATTCGGTGTGTGTAGACCACAGGTGTCAAACTCATTCCATGGAGGACCAAGACCCTGCAGGTTTTACCTCCACCCAGTGTCTTCAACAGGTGATTTCAGTGGATTTCTTCCCACTGATTG
The DNA here is from genome assembly GCA_020510985.1 of Pholidichthys leucotaenia. NCBI lineage: Eukaryota > Metazoa > Chordata > Actinopteri > Cichliformes > Pholidichthyidae > Pholidichthys > Pholidichthys leucotaenia. Next base: position 323,906,081 of record CM035836.1, on the reverse strand, counting down.
CTGATCAGTGAAAACACCTGCTGAAGATGCTGGGTAGAAGAAAAACATGCAGGGTCTTGGCCCTCCATGGAATGAGTTTGACACCCCTGGTGTAGACTGAAGGCCATGCTCATGTAATCTCTCCCCCAGTGGCCATGGGGTAAATAAATATACTTACATTCAAATATTCTGCCTGATTTTTGACTCAGAATGATTATGCTGAAAATTATTCATCATTTGGCACTCCGAACAAGGGACCCAATAGCTCTGTCCTTCCGGTGCCTCTACTCAATTTCAGCAAGTGCACAGCTGACGAATTACCTTCCCAGGCTGAGTACAAGACTCAGTGTTACTGCAGTGAGGGCATTTCAGAACCGAGGCGCTGAAAAGGACTGGGTGACGAGTCCAAGAACCCTAAAGGCGGCTTGGGTGTGACTACATTTATCTGTTGTATAAAAAGATTGTGTTTCCTGGGATGAGAGACTCCCCGAGGGTATAATGTTGTGTTTGTTCCCTGGGATGAGAGAGTTCCCGAGGGTAAAATGTTGTCCTAAGCAGCTTGACACTGCAAAGTCTGGTTATGTTTCTGCTTGCCTTTTTGGTCTGGAGCAGTTCAGGTTTTGACGAGGTGAATGCTTAGATGTCCACACGGAATCAGTGCAAGAGACTCCAATATTGTTGCAAAGTGAGCACTGATGTATTAATCTCTGTGAGATTCTTCAATAATATTGCAGTGAGCATTGATATATAAAAGTCTGGGCAAGATTCTGCCATTTGGTTGCGGTGAGCATTTGATTTGTAAATCGATGCAAGATTCTGTCATGGAATTGCAGTGAGCACTGACTTTAGTGAACCGATAATTTGTTATAGCGCTGACTTGAATAAAGTTACTGCAGTTTGTCCATTTCTTTGTCTATTTGTGTTTGTGTTTTGGAATCTGCCCTTGTGAGAGAGAACAGGGAGATTCCTCGGGGACGGGAGTTTTAAAGCTGTTGTTGTGAATTTTTTGGTCATTGTGGAGTATAAAAGGGATGGTTAGATAATTATTGTTCTCCGGGGAAATGATGAAAATTGTGGGAGCTTGCAAATAATACTTTTGGGTAAGAAATTGAATTGTGTTCTCAGAGCGGTAGAGAAAAAATTGACATGAGAACATGGGGTTGCCAGATTTGTTTTTACATGTACTTTGGGAGTGTTTTTTTTTTTTTTTTTTAAATCTGGGTTGCTATTTCATGCTTGTTTTAAGGCTATGTTACTGTTTCTGTGTGTGTGAGCAGCTGCCCAAAAGTGACCTTGGAGAGAAAAAGGGAGAGAGCTGCGTGTGTGTATGTGTGGGCCCTTGTGTCTGAGAGTGAGTGAGAAGAAGGGAAAATATATATATATATATATATGGGTATTTTTGCAAAGCTTAGGAGTTTTTACAGTTTCTTTTTGTGGGTTTTTCATTCTAATGCTGTGTAACTGGTAAATATTCTCATATTTTTAAGGCCAACATTTTTAGTTACTAGATTTTTTTTTCAATTTTTTTCCCTTTTATCTTTGGGATGCCTGAGGGCAGATGAGCAACATTGGGCTATTTTTATTCAATTTTTTTTGAAGTATCAGTGTAATTTTTATTAACTCAGTTGCATTATCTCTCTGACCAAGGGATAACAGTGAACTTTACAGGGAAAAAGGACGATGGACTAAGGGTCTGACATGGTTCCTCCTTCCCCTTGCTCCTCGCTCTTCTGCTGCTCAGCCATGACCCTGTCTCAGGAGCCCAGCGAACGACGTCGCCTCACCCCTGCTCGCTGCACTCCTCCCGTCGACAACCAAGCCATGTCGGATAGCCAACAAGTTAAATAAAAGTGCATGCATATTAATTACTGCAACCATCATCAGTATGACAAATTAAACTGGAGATTATGGAATAATGCTGTCACTAAATAATGCCCAATGTCTGAAAGCTTTACAAACAGCTTATATGACATGATTTAAAACACAGAACAAGGTGATAATGACAATGTTTGTGCATGTGATTTAGCTGAGGCTGCTAAATATCAAACAGAGGTTTTAATGCTTCTTTGTCATATTATTGTTCTTTTAGACATAGTAAAGTCACTCTTAAGGAATGACTGTGATTAAGGAATGACTATGTGATTATTGAAGTTTTAATCCTTTTACTGTTCATGACAAAACAGCAAAGCTCTGAAGGATTATAGGATTTAGAAGAGGGGAAAAACAATTAGAGCATCAATATGGAATTATTTATATGTATCTCATTTTGGCCTTTTGTCTCAGAAGTTTTGGGTGACTTGAGTTACAACGTGTTGATAGAGCTGCATGTTTGGACTCATGCTGTAAATTTTTCCTGTGTGATAACACTCCTGGAGACAGAATGGCTCAAGGAGACAGATAATAAACCCCCGCTGTCACTAAATGGAATGAGGGAAAAAAAGAAAAAGAGACCAGTTGGTTGGTTTACTGTCTTGTCAATTTAAAGGAATGACAGATTATGTGAAAGTAAACATCATCACTTTTTCTGTCTTACTATTTATATGTTATATTATAGTTAGGTTAATTGGCATCAAAAACTGGGGGATTCTAAATTGTCCTTAGGTATGACTGTGAGAGTGAATGGTTGTCTGTCTCTCTGTGTTGGCCCTGCGATGGCCTGGCGATCTGTCCAGGGTGTACCCTGCCTCTCGCCCAAAGATGCTGGGATAGGCTCCAGCCCCCCCCCCCCCGCGACCTGAAAAGGATTAAGCGGAAGAAGATGAATGAATGAATGAATGAATGAATAAACTATTTATATGGACGTGCTTGAGTTAAAGGAACTATCTTATTTTTCTTTAACCTATTGAAAATGAATCACCAAAATTCAAAGTAAAAAAAAAAAATCATTTATGGTATTTACTTAGAAGAAATGATTAAAATATCAAAGAACACAAAGATGTTCCTTTTGATGAGTTTTTGGATTAAGTAATGAAAAGAAAACAAGTTCATGTTAATCCTTGAGTACTGTAATGCTTAAAACTTTATCTAGAGAAGGAAGTCAGAAGGTTCCAGTCTGAGTCTCCTGTTTAAAAAAACATGTAGTCTATGGAATTTTTCCTTTAATGAAATGAAATTCGCTTAAGGGCTTGGTACAAGGTGGGAAGCACCCTTAGTTGCCATCTTGGAGTTGAGACCGATAGACCGCCTCTGGGGTAACGTCACTGTATCCTCACTCAAAACTGTCTCCATCTTGCAGTCAAGCATACAGTAGCAATTGCATCCTTTAATAACATCTAAAACAAAGCGAATCTATTAAGCTGATTTATAAATAAATCGCGCTCTCAAATTAACTTCAAAGCAGTCCATATTATTCAGAATAACCTAAATTTAACACCAATTCAAAGTTTTATGCCAAAACAGAAGGAAAAGAAACTTGTTGGCTGTTGAAGGTTTATCCTCATGTGGCCAAACAGTAAGTTTGCTTGTTTATTAAACAAAAGGACAAAATAACAAAGTAAAAAGCCACATGGGGCAAAACACGTACATACACTAAAGCACAAAATAATAATACTGATGACGAACGAGGAGTTGCAGCAAGGACAGAACCTACACTATGCAAAAACACTTACAAAGACGAGCAGCGAAGAATCCAAGACGTAGGAGGAAGACTGGAGTCTGAGATAGGAACTCCAGTCCATTAACACGGACGTGTTAGATTGTGTAGGTCGCAGCGAGGAGTAAGCCTCAGCTGCACCCTTAAATACAGAACCAAAACCAATCAGAAAAGGGGAATGTGATCAACGAAAATGACAAACAGCTGTCACGACTCCGGCTAGTCTTGACAGCCGGAAGTGCAGCCGTGACGCTGTCATAAAAAGAGCCCTAGAGAGGTCCTAATAACAAACCCCGGAATAAACTGGTGAAAAAGGGGAAATACTGAGTAACCCAAGCGCGGACGGATCAGCGCTCAGATCACCACAGTGCCCCCTGTTCAAAGGGTGCATTCCAGGCGTTCAACGTAACAGCCAAGGGCCCCCCCAACCAGAAGGCTACCAGGACCGACCCAGGGAGGGCAGAGGGGGAAACAGGCCTGGAGGGAGAGAACCAAAAGCAAAAAGGGCAACAGCGACAACCAGAGGAGGAAGAAAAAAAACCCCCACAAGGAACGGATAACAATATAGAAAATAAAATGGCGTGGCTTACACACTAAATTAAAGTGCAACAGGATGACTAAACAAAATACAGGTACCCTTCCAACATACATGAGTACCACGTAACACACAAACTAGAAAAATAATGTGTAGCAGAATGAACTGTTACAACCCGAGTGCCGGTCTCATCCGCACTCGGCTCATATATCATCCTTTCCAGGCTTTTACAGCAGCGGATCCCTTCCAGCTCCCCGGGCTCTTATTGTGACAGCGGCCGGTGGAGCTCCCTGCTGTCAAAGCCAACAGCTGTGCTGCATTTGGGGTCATTAGTGCCCGGTGTTAAAAGCGGGCGCTGAATGCACCCCGATGCAGCAGTCTCTGTTATACTATGGTCTGTGAGCAGTCTCTGTTATACCTCCTGTTAATCTCCGTGAAGTTCTCATCGTCTGATGCTTCAGGCATCTCCCGGCTCAGACGCCGTTCTTTCATCATCTATTGTAAGTTCCTTGTGATTATCCTACCTGCACTGTCGTGTGTATTTTTCCCTGTTCCTTCACTCCCCAATAAACATCACTGCAACTCACTGGTGACTGCTGGCATCTTATGGTGGCTCGTGAGGGCCACCGTGACAGTAGACTGCTGCCAGAACGTCCAGAGAGGGGCGTCGCGCCGAGACGCTATTCACCGTGAGTTCTTGCAGTATTGGACTTTGTTCTTCCCAGTCTGGGTGTCAACTCTGGGATCATGCCGTCTCCCAGGAGCCGCGCTCGGCACCTGGGTAATGAGCTAGCCAGCGCCCTGGAGTACGTCGACGGGACGCTCTTCACCGCTAACCTCTATGACGACCCAAACCAAATGTGCTGGCACCTAGACTACGCTGAGGTTCTCCTGGACAATCTCCCTCACTACACCAACCACCCCGAAGTCAGCGCGAGGAGAAAGGACATCGCCGTACAGCATGAGATACTCCGTGGGTTGGAGGGAAATCCCGGCAGGAAGTCGAAGAGGAGGAGATGTCACCCCTCGCTTCGGGATCCCGCTCCTGCCTCCGTGCCGGCCCGGGAGTTTGCACCATCCAGAGGTCTTTCTCCATCGGGCATGACGTCACTCGGGATTCCCCCTGAGGAGCTGCAGCTGACTGCTGTTAAGATCCGAGGCCGAGTGACAGCTGCTTGCTCCGCTGTTCATCCACCTGGTCAACCTCAGCGACAACCCCGTCCAGATTCTGTTCCGGGCCGCCGCAAGGGCTCAACCCCCCACACAGCTGCCACCCCTGCACTTCATCAGAGAGGAATTCCTGCAGTCTCTCCCCCCGGGCCATCTTCTTCCGCTCTCCTGTCAGCGTCCCGTGCCCAGCTCATCACGGCTGTCGCCCCCTCCTCCTCGTCGCCTATCCCAGCTGCTGTGTGTCTCGGGAGTCCTGTTTTGGCGAGTCCCGTCCCGAAACCTTCTCGACCGGCTCCCCGTCGTCCTCCCAGGGGGTCCTCTGTCACCATCCGGCAGGGAAAGGGCGGAGCAACGTCCGCTACAGCAGACACACTCAGCCCCCAGGAGACAGGCAAGTCCAAGTTCATTCACACTCTCGTTATTGTGATTTGCTCTGTCAGACTCCTGGAGGTGGAGTTCAGGGTTTGCAGCTCCCCGAGCTCCCACCACCTGCTGTGGCTGTCATTATTATCCCCGCATCCTCTGTGTCTCCCTCCGCTGAGCGGTCCTCGACGCCAGGCCAACGTCGCTGGATGAGGAGGGGGCCTGCGGTTCTGGAGAGCCTGGTCCCAGTTCCGCAGCCACGTCGTGGGTGGAGGAGGAGGGCGGACTGCAGCGTGGAACCTGCGCCGACGAGGAAGCGTCCCCGGGTTTCCACGGACGAGCGGTCCGGTCCAGCGGGTAAAGGGTTCCCTGCCACCACGCCGTGCGGGCCGCCGGTGTGGGCTTCGGTGCCGCAGGATCCAGGAGCTGCGCGCACCATCATGCCAGCTGCGGAGCCCGCCGTAGCTGAGTGGGAGCCTGAGGATGACCTCCTGCCGTCTGAGCCCGGATCATCGAAGTCCTGGACGGTGTCAGAACTCGAGATCAGGCAAGTGTTCTGTTTTGTCTTTCTTTACTCCATCTTAGAGCATTTTAGCCTGTCTCTTGGGGAGGCGAGCCGGGTGCGGCCACCCGCTACATCCGAGCTTGTCTCACCGGGCTCTGGTGCTGCCAGTGACCCTGATCCCGGTTCTTTTCTCTCTCCTGAGCCTTCTCCCAGGGTCGTTGGCGCGGATCTGAATTCGCCCGCTGTGCCAGAAGTTCCGGGTTCGGGGTTGGAGGTCGGTCCTGGTGCGGCGCCTACCCAATCAGGGTCCGACGCGGACACAACCGAGACCCAATCGGGGCCCTTCGCGGGAGCAACCGTGACCCAGGGTGCGGCACCAGCAGTTTCCAGGTTTGATGAGGGAGCTGCAGATCCCCTGCCACCGGACACTGGACAGGCTCATCTCCATCTTCGCTGTCATCACCATCGTCACCCTCCTCGTTCTCGTGAGGAGCGCAACCCATCTCCACCTGGGGCCGTTGGGGTTCTGAACGCTCCGCCCGGTTCTTCCTCGTCTTCTCCTTCTCCAGCGAGACCGCCGGCTACTTCCCCCCTACGGTTCTGGTGGACAAGCGATGCGGGTTGGTCGACTGAAGGACTGCCGCACCCATTTGGCTCTCTGGGCCGGCCACCCGACCCATTGGACCCCATGTTTGGCGACCTGGTCCGGCCGCCTGAAATTTGCTGTTTCCGGGCATGGGACTGGGGTAGACTGCCCGAACTGTCCTTTCCCCCCCTGCCTGCATTGTGGCGGCTTGATGCCAGGCGGCCCCCCGAACTTTCAGCCTCCATACCTCAGAGCCAGGACTGCAGTCATCCCGGGTTTTTTTCATTGTGTTCATGTCTGTAAACTTTTGGGATGTGCGGGGGGGCCTGATATCTGTGATTTTGTATCTCACCTTTTCCTTTAGCCAGTGATTTGTGTTTTCTTCCCCTTGGTCTAATACCCATGTTCTGTTTGAGACTGTGGATGTGTGTGTGTTGCTTTTTTGAGTCCCGTCCTTACGTAATCCACACGTTATTGTGTTTTTTCTTTTTGACTCTCTCCCTCCTGCCGGCGCCCCATCCACCCACCCTAGGGGGGGGTGGGGGTGGGGCCTCGAGGGGGAGATACTGTTACAACCCGAGTGCCGGTCTCGTCCGCACTCGGCTCATATATCATCCTTTCCAGGCTTTGACAGCAGCGGATCCCTTCTAGCTCCCCGGGCTCTTATTGTGACAGTGGCCGGTGGAGCTCCCTGCTGTCAAAGCCAACAGCTGTGCTGCATTCGGGGTCATTAGTGCCCGGTGTTAAAAGCGGGTGCTGAATGCACCCCGATGCAGCAGTCTCTGTTATACTATGGTCTGTGAGCAGTCTCTGTTATACCTCTTGTTAATCTCCGTGAAGTTCTCATCGTCTGATGCTTCGGGCATCTCCCGGCTCAGACGCCGTTCTTTCATCATCTATTGTAAGTTCCTTGTGATTATCCTACCTGCACTGTCGTGTATATTTTTCCTTGTTCCTTCACTCCCCAATAAACATCACTGCAACTCACTGGTGACTGCTGGCGTCTTATGGTGGCTCGTGAAGGCCACCGTGACATGAACAAAAAATATGTAAGGTACAGCCCGACATGACAAAGAGGAAACCAAAATACAGGTACATTTCAAAATACCCAAGTACCCAATAACACTTCAACTAGGCAAAAAACCTTCAAGTACTACAGAATAAGCAAGAGGGGAAAAAAATCTGCATAGTGCACACGGTAATTTGAGCAAAGAACAGAGAATCCTTCAAAATACATGGAACAAAAAAAAACAACAACACAATTTCAGGGACGCCGGCAGGTAGAGAGCGGAGAAAGGGGAAAAAAAAACAGTTCAGGCGGTCTACCTGCATCCCGATTCCACCTAACAAAAAGGAAAAAGGACAGTTTGGGTGGTCTACCAAAGTCCTAGACCTGGGGAAACAGTACTTCAGGCAGCCGGACCAGGACGCTGAACCAACAAGGGAGTCCTTTGGGCGGCCGACCCAGGACGCAGAACTGGCAAAACAGTCTCTCAGGCGGCTGACCCCGCATCCTTAGACCACCCGGACCTGAGGGGGAAGCTCGGAGGAGGCCTCCCTACTGAGAGGGAGAGTGAGGGGAAGCCGACCTGAATAAGGGGGACCCCAGTGGCACCTGGTGGAGGAAAATAGGGGGGGAGATGAGGAACCAGTCCGGTGTCAGGCTTAAGGGGATCTGCAGCTCGATCACCGACCTCGAACCGAATCGGCGCTGCACCCTCGGTGGATCCGGACCGTACCAGCGCTGCACCCTCGGTGGACCCGGACCGGGCCCGCGCAGCACCCACGTTGGACTCCGACCGGGCCAGCGCAGCACCCATGATGGACCTTGACCGGGCCAGTGCAGCATTCACGACGGACCCCGACCGGGCCAGCGCAGCACCCATGACGGACCCCGACTGGGCCAGTGCAGCACTTGGGATGACCTCCGAACACGAACCTGGGGCCTTGATGACGACAACCGGAATTGACTCGTCTCCAGTGACCCTGAGAGAAGGCTCAGAAGGACAAAGAGAGCCGGGATCAGGATCACTGGCAGCGGCAGAGACTGGCGAGACGAGCTCGGATGCAGCGGTCAGCTGCACCCAGCTCATCTCCCTGAGAGACAGGCAGGAGTGCTCCAGAACGGAAAGTAAGAAGACAAAATAGAGCACTTGCCTGATCTCGGGCTCCACCACCGTCCAGGACTCCGACGATCCAGGCTCAATGATCTGGAGGTCCATTCCTGGTTCTGGCTCGACTGCGGCGGCCTCCGCAGCCGGCATGATGGTCATCACAGTCAGGGAACCCCCAAGCGCTGAAGCCCATGGCGAAGGCCCGCGTGGCATGGTGGCAGGGGATTGGTAACCTGCTGGGCCCAACTGCTCCTCCACAGAGACCCGTGCGGCCGTGACGCTGTCGTAATAAGAGCCCTAGAGAGGTCCTAATAACAAACCCCAAAATAAACTGGTGGAAAAGGGGAAATACTGAGTAACCCAAGCGCGGATGGGATCAGCGCTCAGATCACCACAGGTGAATCATTGGCCCAATGCAAAATGAATGTCAGAAATGCATAAAGCCTACACTTTGGAGTTAATCACATATGTAACCACACATTTTAATCTTTTAAGTTAAAACAACATATATTTACTCAATATTTAAGCAACAATTGTGAAGTTTTAAAGTTATATATGTGTGCTTTCTTTCTTTTAAATGCTGCATTGTATGATTTTATTCCACAGGAAGCCCATTAAATTTAAAGATTCTAATAAATGACACTGTTTTATTCAAGAGTGATCTTAAAGTAATGCATATTGGTAAAAGATTTAGTGATTCACTGAATACTTAGCGAAAAGTTGTTTTTGTAATTACAAAATCACATTATTCAATTGATAGTAGCTTTAGGTGTTAGTTAAATTCATTGTGTTATTCTGGGTTTATGTTCATGTTTTTTTCCACAGAAAAAGGAAAGCATTAACCAATTATTTATCTTTCACCAGGTTTTAAAATTGAAAAGTTAAAATGTGAAAAATAACAATCGAACGATCATCATTAGGTTTAATTCAAACAAATCCTTGGTGACCAAAATACACAAAAACAATTCACTTATGTTTCTAAACATTAAAAAATTATCATCAACAGTGGGATAAACACTGTAAAAACTTAAAGGACAAAAGTTGAATGACTAAAGCAGTAATATTTACAAAAACAATTTATGAGAAGACAAAATTTGCACTCCTGTTTGCGTGATTTCCTGACCCGAGGACAGGGTGGAAGCCTATGGCTTCCCCTCGATCTTTTTTTTTTCAGGGTGACCCCGGCATTGGACATTTGTGTTGGGCGGGAGAGCGGTGTGCGGCAGGCTGGCTGTGGCAAGGGGAACACCACATTTGTCATCAACCTGGACATCGGGGTCATTGGCTGGAGGCAGTGGCAGCATGAGGGGAGGAGGCCCTCGCAGAGGACAATAACAATGGCGCGTGACAAGCAGACCCGAAGCTAAGTAAAACAAATGACATTGACAATGACATAATGCATATCAATTTAACTGACTTGGACTTTGAAAATGCAGTATTTACATGAAATGACATTGCGGGTCTGACACATTGCAATGATGCCTCTCACCAGATAATGGTATGACAGTATCATATTTCAGAAATGTGACAGGAATAAGGAATAATTGGGTTGTATGATTTTGATGTGCTACGGTGGGGAAAAAAAGCATTTAGTCAGCCACCAATTGTGCAAGTTCTCCCACTTAAAAGATGAGAGAGGTCTCCAATTTTCATCATAGGTATACCTCAACTATGAGAGACAAAATGAGAAAAAAAATCCAGAAAATCACATTGAAGGATTTTTAATGAATTAATTGGTAAATTCCTCGGTAAAATAAGTATTTGGTCAATAACAAAAGTTCATCTCAATACTTTGTTATATACCCTTTGTTGGCAATGACAGAGGTCAAACATTTTTTGTAAGTCTTCACAAGGTTTTCACACGCTGTTGCTGGTATTTTGGCCCATTCCTTCATGCAGATCTCCTCTAGAGCAGTGATGTTTTGGGGCTGTCGCTGGGCAACACGGACTTTCAACTCCCTCCAAAGATTTTCTATGGGGTTGAGATCTGGAGACTGGCTAGGCCACTCCACGACCTTGAAATGCTTCTTACAAAGCCACTCCTTCGTTGCCCGGGCAGTGTGTTTGGGATCATTGTCATGCTGAAAGACCCAGCCACGTTTCATCTTCAATGCCCTTGCTGATGGAAGGAGGTTTTCACTCAAAATCTCACGATACATGGCCCCATTCATTCGTTCCTTTACACGGATCAGTCGTCCTGGTCCCTTTGCAGAAAAACAGCCCCAAAGTATAATGTTTTCACCCCCATGCTTCACAGTAGGTATGGTGTTCTTTCTCCTCCAAACACGACAAGTTGAGTTTTTACCAAAAAGTTCTATTTTGGTTTCATCTGACCATATGACATTCTCCCAATCCTCTTCTGGATCATCCAAATGCTCTCTAGCAAACTTCAGACGGGCCTGGACATGTACTGGCTTAAGCAGGGGGACACGTCTGGCACTGCAGGATTTGAGTCCCTGGCGGCGTAGTGTGTTACTGATGTAGCCTTTGTTACTTTGGTCCCAGCTCTCTGCAGGTCATTCACTAGGTCCCCCATGTGGTTCTGGGATTTTTGCTCACCGTTCTCGTGATCATTTTGATCTCACCCCGTGGGGTGATCATGGGGAGATCATGGGGTCAAAATGATCACTGTGATGGCAGCTCCTCCGGTCTCCACCGCAGTGTCTGGGAACGTCTTTGTTCTTCACTGGCGGTTGAGAGTCTTTGTCCTTTCTGAGGTGTGAAGTTGCCTTACATATGTAATCACCAAACATTCCCACATGCTTCAACATATGTAGGTTATGGAATATATGATTAATATAGCCCACAGCCCCCCCCCAAACAACTAAGAAAAGGACAATAGAAAAATTCACAGTTTAAGATAATTACTATGACATACTAACTGCTATACCTCTTGCCACAGAAGAAACTTTCCAGCAGCCATGCTCCTAAGTGAGTTCAGTGGTAATCATAACAGCATAGTAAAATCACAAGTCAGTCCTAAACTGTTACAGCACAATTAGTGAACAACTGTTGAGTAGTTTGCATCAGTCCCTGTGCTGTCTGGGTTTTAATCTTCTCCCGAATCTGCTGTGGGTCCGCTTAGGCGTCCTGCTGGGACCTTCCTGTAAGGAATCTGCAGCTTGGGGAGGAGAGTGATTATTTGTTCCCTGCAGGGGGGCTGAGTCTTTTCTCTTGGGGGGTCTACCCCGCCGAGGTGCTCTCGCCAACCGTGCAGGCTCGTCTCTCAACAAGAAGGCAGGTTTAAGTCTGTCAATGCTGACTGTTTCTTTTCTATCCCCAAAATCAAGCACAAAGTGTTTATCACCAGGTTCCAGCACTCTGAATGGCCCATCGTATGCTGGGCGGAAAGTTGGTTTTAAAGCTTCATGCCTAACAAAAACGAATTCAGCGTTTTTTAGAGCGTGGGGGACAAAAACCCGTGGAAAAGAGTGATGTGCCGGTCCGGGGAGAGAGTCCGGTCCGTTGCTGCCTGAAAACCTAGAGGCTGGAAGATGCCCTGGCTCTGGGTTCTCTGGTAAAAATTCACCCGGGAGCCTGAGAGGTTGTGCAAAAACTAATTCTGCTGGAGAGGCGTCTAGATCCTCTTTAGGCGCAGCACGCAACCCCAATAAAACCCAGGGAAGTTTATTTACCCAATTCGTATCCGTTAGTGAGGCTCTGAGGGCGGCTTTTAAAGACCTGTGAAAACGCTCGCATAACCCATTAGCCTGAGGGTGATAAGCGGTGGTGCGGTGAATTGTTGCCCCTAAGCTGCTGGACATGGCTGACCAAAGCTCCGAGACAAATTGAGGTCCTCTATTGGACGTGATGTCTGATGGGACGCCGAAACGTGCCACCCAGTTTGTCAAAAAAACGCGAGCGACTTCCTCTGCTGTAGTTGACGCCAGAGGGACTGCCTCTGGCCAGCGTGTGGTGTGGTCTATCATTGTTAACAGGTGTGTGAAACCTTGGGAGGAAGGTAGTGGTCCCACGAGGTCGACATGAACGTGGTCGAACCTTCTAGCAGGGATTGGAAAAGGCTCCAGAGGGGCTTTTGTGTGTTTGTGTATTTTGGCGCGCTGACAAGAAATGCAAGTTTTTGCCCATTCTTTTACGGTTTTGCGCAGGCCCGGCCACACAAACTTTTCGGCGACCATTTTAACCGAGGCGCGCACACTTGGGTGCGCGAGGGAGTGAATTGAGTCGAAAATACGGCGGCGCCATGTGGCTGGGACTAACGGGCGAGGTCGGCTGGTTGAAATATCGCATATTAGGGGGGGCACGCCGTCGCGTAAACCCCTTTCCTCCAGCCTTAACCCTGTTGGTCCAGACAGGAGTGTGCGCACGTCCGCGTCACTGCTTTGTTCCTCTGCCATGGCTGCATAATCTATCCCTGCATGGATAGGTGCTGCGTATGTGTCCACGTTAGTGAAGAGTTCTGCGGCTGAGGCAGTATAATCTGTCTCCTCGTGCTCTGGCGATGTCACAGCGCGAGAGAGGCAGTCTGCTACCACGTTAAGTTTGCCTGCCACATGTCGAATGTCTGTGGTGAACTCTGAAATCGCAGCTAGCTGTCTTTGTTGCCTGCCTGACCATGGTTCTGAAAGTTTAGCCATCGCAAAGGTGAGCGGTTTGTGGTCTACAAAAGCCATGAAACTCCGCCCTTCTAACCAGAACTGGAAGTGGCGGATGGATAAATGAAGCGCTAGCAGCTCCCTGTCAAAAGTGCTGTGCTTACGCTCAGTTTGGTTTAGCGTTTTGCTGAAGAATGCCAAAGGTTGCCAGATCCCGCTGACATGTTGTTCTACAACTGCCCCTATAGCTAGGTCCGAAGCGTTTGTGGTTAGTGCAATGCGGGCCGAGGGATCGGGGTGAACCAACAATGTGGCATTAGCTAGAGCGCTCTTTACTTCCGCGAAGGCGCGTTCGCGCTCCGGGGTCCATTCGACCGCGTTGGAAGCTTTCTGTTTTCTGAGCACGTCATATAAGGGCTGCATGAGCTGAGCTGCGTGGGGGAGGAAACGGTTGTAAAAATTAACCATTCCTAAAAATTCTTGCAGCGATTTGACCGTTTGTGGCCGTGGGAAACTTTTTATCGCGTGAACTTTGTCTGGAAGTGGAACTGCCCCTTTCGGAGAAACTCTGTGTCCTAAAAAATCAATTTGCGACACGCCGAATTTGCATTTGGCTGGATTGATTATTAACCTGTGCTCTTCTAGTCTCTGAAAAACTGTAGTGAGGTGCTGCTCGTGTTCTTCCTCAGACGAGCTGGCTACCAGCATGTCGTCGAGGTAGACGAAAACAAAAGGAAGGTCGCGTAATACCGCGTCCATCATCCGCTGAAAAGTTTGAGCAGCGCCTTTGAGGCCGAAAGGCATCCGCAAAAATTCAAAAAGGCCGAAAGGGGTTATTACCGCTGTTTTAGGAATGTCCTCTGCTCGAACTGGGACTTGATGATAACCGCGGACCAGGTCTATTTTTGAAAAAATGCGCACACCCGCCAGATGCAGTGAAAAATCCTGAATATGAGGAACTGGGTAGCGGTCATGCGCTGTCGCATTGTTTAATCTGTGGTAATCTCCGCACGGTCTCCAAGAACCGTCGGATTTCGGAACAATGTGAAGTGGCGAGGCCCAGGGGCTCTTCGAGCGTCTAACAATGCCTAATTTTTCAAGGGTAGTAAACTCGTCCCGAGATATGGTGAGTTTGGCCGCGTCTAAGCGGCGAGCTTTGGCAAATACGGGTGGGCCCGTTGTGGGAATAAAGTGTTCAACCCCGTGTTTAGCCACAGTGGCTGAGAATTTGGGAATTGTGAGTGCTGGAAATTGGGTGAGGAGTTGCTCAAAACTTACCTCCTGCCGTGGTGACGCTAGCCTGCACAGGTGGTGGAGAAACTCGGGCTGAGCAGGGAATAGAAGCAAAGGACAGTGCATTAACCAAGCGTCTATTCACTAGATCAACTAATAACCCGTGTGCACACAAAAAGTCTGCGCCTAACAAGTTAAAACTCACCGCTGCTACAACAAATGTCCATCTGTAGTTGCAGCCGTGGATGTGGAGGTGCAGGCTCTTTTCGCCGCAAGTGTCAATGCTGGAGCCGTTGGCTGCCACCGCTCCGTTGCCCCGGGTGCCCATGGCTCGATCTGCTTGGGAGGGCATGACGAAACTCAGTTCAGCTCCTGTGTCAATAAGGAACTGCTTGCCGGTGTGTCCGTCCGTCACATATAACAGCTTACTCTTCTCGCCGAGAACCGCTGCCGTTAACGGCTCTCGGCTTTGGCGTTTAAATTTGCAGGGGGGAACACATTTGTGAGCCTTCTCGGCAAAGCGGTGGTGGTAATAACAAACACCGCTCCGTCTGTTACGTTTTGGCCGTGTCGCTGTCACCGCGGGCTGGATCTGCTCCGTGGGTTGAGGCTCGCCGTGGCTCTGGGCATCAGCGTTGAGGTCTGCAGATGCTGCTGTGGGTGTCTGTTCCCTGCAGGCGTTGACGAGTCGTTGAGCTTCGTTGGCCAGCACGCGGAAGTCTTGCTGGGTATTGCATCGCATGTTGGCGAGCGTCCCTCTCATGTGTGGCGGCAGCGTGCTGAGGAATACAAATTGGAAGAGGAAGTTGTCATTGTCCTCCTCTTTAAGCTGCAGCAAGTCCTCCATGAGGGCTTTAGGTCTGCATCCTCTGTGGCCGTAGACCGCCAGGATCCTCTCGGCTCTCTCTTCGGCTGAGGGGACGTAATTTGCCACGATGGTTGCTTTCAGTATTTCATATTTGTCTTGGGCCGGCGGCTGCCGGATTATGCTCCGCACACACCTCGAAGTGGCGGCGTCGAGTTTGGCGACGATGTGATAGAACTTCGTATCGTCGGCCGTGATGCCCGCCAGTGTAAACTGGGCTTCAGCTTGTTGAAATCACGAGGCGGGGTCTTCCTGCCAGAAGTCTGGCAGCTTGACAGCGACGGCATTTGTGTAGACCATCACTGCTGTGTCCGCAGGGTGAGAATGCCTTGCCTCGGCTCTCTCAGCGGCGCTGGTGCTCGGTTGAGCCCTCTCTATCACTTCTGCCGGGGGGGAACGTCGTCCATCTGTTCCCCTGTCTGCGTGGGCGCCGGCGTCTGCCTGGGTCGCCACAGATGAGTCGATTGCGGGGGAACGCCTCAGGTCCATACTCGCGTCAGGGGTCACCAGTGTAGAAGAGCTTGGAAGAACGAGGCGGTGTGATATATAAACCAAAGTTTATTATCAGCTCCTCTAACAAGTCTCATCTCAGTGCAGAAGCAGAAGCAAGAAAAGAGGCCGAATACCTCCGGCTCTGTGAACTTATACTTGCACATAACAAAAGACATGTATATCAAAGGCTGACATCCCTCATTATCTTAATCCCCCCATTGTCTCCGTACTCCTCCTCATGGCCCTGGGGGGTGATGGCAGCTCCTCCGGTCTCCACCGCAGTGTCTGGGAACGTCTTTGTTCTTCACTGGCGGTTGAGAGTCTTTGTCCTTTCTGAGGTGTGAAGTCGCCTTACATATGTAATCACCAAACATTCCCACATGCTTCAGCATATGTAGGTTATGGAATATATGATTAATATAGCCCACAAGTGGTCTTGTATGTCTTCCATTTTCTAATAATTGCTCCCACAGTTGATTTCTTCACACCAAGCTGCTTACCTATTGCAGATTCAGTCTTCCCAGCCTGGTGCAGGTCTACAATTTTGTTTCTGGTGTCTTTTGATAGCTCTTTGGTCTTGGCCATAGTGGAGTTTGGAGTCTGACTGTTTGAAGTTGTGGACAGGTGTCTTTTATACTGATAAAGAGCTCAAACAGGTGCCATTAATACAGGTAACGAGTGGAGGACAGAGGAGCCTCTTAAAGAAGAAGTTACAGGTCTGTGAGAGCCAGACATCTTGCTTGTTTGTAGGTGACCAAATACTTATTTTACCAAGGAATTTACCAATTAATTCATTAAAAATCCTTCAATGTGATTTTCTGGATTTTTTTTTCTCATTTTGTCTCTCATAGTTGAGGTATACCTATGATGAAAATTGGAGACCTCTCTCATCTTTTAAGTGGGAGAACTTGCACAATTGGTGGCTGACTAAATGCTTTTTTTCCCCACTGTATAGAGCTGGGCTGTGCTCCCGGTGTTTGGCCTCAGCCGAGCTGGGCCTCGGGACTACAGACCACACCAAAATTTAGGAAGAAACATAGAAAATAAAACATTCCTTGTGCCAAATGAAACCGGATTCTAATTAAGCAATATGTCCACCTTGTGGAGAGAGAAATAATCAGGCAGAGAGGTCCAGATCATATCAGACTTTATTCAACTATCTCTCTCCATTTCTCTAGAAACACAAACCACAAAAAAGTAACAGCTCTCAGGCACCTCTGCTCTTAAATCATACCTCTCGGTCAGCCTTCTCTGTGTGCTGCCTTAACATCAAAGCCTTTGTAATTCCCATTCTCTTTGTCACTGTTCACACCAACACACCACCCCCACATCCACACACAAACCCCCCATGACAATTCCTTTTTGTCTTTTATATCAGAGTGTAAATATACTGAAGTGGATCCCTACACCGCCCCCCCCCCCCCCGAGACTCAGACTGATCCTTGACCCTCATGTCCTTTGGGTTTCAGCGTTCGTCTGTAGCGGCTGTAACGTGGGGTCTGCGGCTTCGAGGTTGGGGATGCGTCCGTCTGTGGGGGGACATTGGGAGGGGGGAAAACATCATTAGCATGCCCTTGTGACTGATCTGACGAGTCATTTACCTGGGGAGTTCTCAGTGGAGGTCGTCCGCGCCGAGGAGTTCGGGCCAGCACCACTTGCTCGTCTGATAACATGAAAGCGGACTTAAGCCTGTCTATACAGACTGTTTCTCTGCGTCCCCCCAAGTCTAACACAAAATGTTTCTCCTCGGGTTCCAGCACTCTTAACGGGCCATCGTAGGGCGGGTGCAAGGGGGTCCGGTGGGCATCGTGCCTGACAAATACGAACGCTGCGTCCTTCAAGGCCTTTGGCACAAAAGCACGTGGAAAACAGTGGTGGATGGGACCGGGTACCGTCCCTGCCACTGCATTACGTGGTGAAAGCGGGGATGGATCGGTGTTCAGCGCGGGGCTGTCCGGCAAAAATTCCCCTGGGAGCCGCAGCAGCTGGGAAAAAAACAGCTCTGCTGGGGAGGCTGCCAAATCCTCCTTCGGTTCTGAATGCAACCCTAATAGGACCCATAGCAACCGGTCCACCCAATTTGCATCCGAAAGCGAAGCCCTGAGCGATGCTTTAAGCGATCTATGGAAACGCTCGCATAACCCATTGGCCTGTGGGTTGTACGTGGTCGTGCGATGAAGTGAGATGCCCAGGCTCTGGGCCATGGTGGACCAGAGGTCGGAAACAAATTGCGGGCCCCGATCGGATGTGATATCCGAAGGGTGCCGAAACGTGCCACCCATGTCTTCAAAAAAGCGCGTGCAACTTCTGCAGATGCGGTGGAAGCTAGTGGGACTACTTTGGGCCAGCGCGTGGTGCGGTCCACCACTTTCAGGAGGTGCGTGAACCCTTGCGATGGTGGGAGGGGGCCCGCGAGGTCCATGTGAACATGGTTGAATCGCTTAGCCGGGATATGGAATGGCTTCAAGGGATTCTTTGTGTGCCTGTGCACTTTAGCTTGCTGGCACACTATGCAGGCTGCAGCCCACTCTTTCACCTGTTTGCGCAGGCTCGGCCAGACGAACTTCGCTCCCACCATTTTGACTGACACGCGCACTCCTGGGTGCGCCAGGGAGTGAACCGACTCAAAAGCGTGGCGGCGCCAAGCGCGTGGGACCACCGGGCGCAGGCGGCCCATGAAGACGTCACAGGTTGGGGGGGGTGCATCTTGCAGTACTCTGCTCTTCAACCTTAACCCTGGTGGTCCAGACTGGAGAGCGCAAACGTCTGCATCGCAGCAGCCATGGCCGAGTAATCTATCCCCACGTAGACTGGGGCCACTAATTCGCATGAGAGGCAGTCCGCCACCACCTTAAGTTTACCAGCCACATGCTGAATGTTGGTTGTAAACTCCGAGATCGCGGCCAGCTGTCTCTGCTGCCGGCCCAACCATGGTTCCGAAACCTTGGCCATCGCATACATTAGCGGCTTGTGGTCTACGAACGCAGTGAAGGTGCGCCCTTCCAGCTTGAACTGGAAGTGGCGTATGGCCAGGTGGAGAGCCAGTAACTCTCTGTCGAGTGCGCTGTATTTACACTCACTGTCGTGCAAAGACCTGCTAAAAAAGGCAAGTGGCTGCCAAGAACCGGCGATGTGCTGCTCCACGATGGCCCCTATGGCCACGTCCGAGGTGTCGGTAGTGAGTGCTATCCGAGCGGCCAGGTCTGGGTGCGCCAGCAGTGCGACATTCGCCAGAGCTGTTTTAACCTCGGAAAACGCCTGCTCCCGCTCAGGAGTGCAGTTGACTCTGTCTGCCGGTTTCCGTTTCTTAAGCGCAGCGTTCAATGGCTGCATGAGCTGGGCTGCGCGGGGGAGGAAACAATTGTAGAAGTTTACCATCCCCCAAAACTCCTGCAGCGCCCTGACCGTCTGAGGCCGGGGAAAATTCGCCATGGCGCGCACCTTGTCCAGCAACGGTGTCGCGCCCTCCGGTGAGATGTGGTGGCCAAAAAAATTGACCCCCGCCAACCCAAACAGGCACTTAGCCAGGTTGATTATTAATCCGTGCTCCTCCAACCTCTGGAAAACTGTCCTGAGGTGGGTTACGTGTTCGTCCTCAGACGCGCTGGCCACGAGGATGTCGTCCAGGTAGATGAACACAAATGGCAGATCGTGCAACACCGCATTCATCATGCGTTGGAATCCACCGCTGCGACCACGTAGTAGTATCTGGTGTCATCTGCCATTATTCCCCGGAGCGCGAACTGGGCCTCGGTGTGGAGGAACCAAGACTTTGGGTCGTGTAGCCAAAAGTCTGGGAGTTTGACCGAAACGGCGCATGCGTTGCTGGTACTTCCCATCCGGGTCATCTCCGGGGTGTACGCCTCGTGTTTCATTGTGCATCAAGAGTCACCAGTGTGGAGAGAGAAATAATCAGGCAGAGAGGTCCAGATCATATCAGACTTTATTCAACTATCTCTCTCCATTCTCTAGAAACACAAACCACAAAAGAGTAACAGCTCTCAGGCACCTCTGCTCTTAAATCATACCACTCGGTCAGCCTTCTCTGTGTGCTGCCTTAACAGCAAAGCCTTTGTAATTCCCATTCTCTTTGTCACAGTTCACACCAACACACCACCCCCACATCCACACACAAACCCCCCATGACAATTCCTTTTTGTCTTTTACATCTGAGTGTAAATATACTGAAGTGGTTCCCGACACCCTTTCCATTAACAGAAGGACTGGGACATAACCTTTCACAAAGATGCACTAACACAAGTTCAAACTGTCTGTGTTCAACAGGACAGACAAACGTGACCTTAATGACTAATTCAGAATTGGTTACAATACATGCTAAATCACATTAAATCTGCACAGACAGCTGGATTAATTGTCCTAACTGACTTTTGTAAACTAGGTCAATGGAGGACACTCACAATCAATCAATCAATCAATCAATCTTTATTTTGGATAGATTAAAATTACAGATTAAAAGAAACAGAATAATATAACAAAGGGGGGAAGAAAATCCAACAAGGTCCAATTAGACAATAACTCCTCTGATTATACAGTTCAACATAAGTTATCCGAAATGGGTGATGGCTGAAGCCGCAGCTTATATTGCCCACCCATATTCCATCCAAGAATTCAAAAGAAAAACAAACAAGAGCGATTACAATTCAGAACAAAGCTAAAACAAAATGTGACAAAAAAAACCAACAAAAAACTAAGCAACAACACAACGCAGACTGGATATGACAATCCTTATGTGATTTTATATGTCATCTTGTATATATGTTTGGAGTATTTCTTCCTTTAGTTTTTGTTTAAATTGTCCAAGCATTGTACATGATTTTAATTCAGGTCCAAAATCGTTCCATAATCTGGCTCCTTGCACTGAGACACAGTGTTGCTTGGTGGTAGTTCTCACTGAAGGTTTTTGAAATATACATGTTCCTCTGAAATGATATTGTTTCTCCCTTATTTGGAACAGCTTTTGGATATTTGCGGGCAGTGATAGATTCTTCACTTTAAACATTATTACTGCAGTTTTAAAGTCAACCAGATCTTTCAACTTGAGAGCTTTTAATTTAAGAAAAAGTGGGTTTGTTGGTTCCCTGTAAGCTGCTTTGTTTATTATTCTAATAGCTCTCTTCTGAAGCATAAAGACTGGATATATGTTCGTTTTATATGTATTTCCCCATACTTCAGTACAATATGTCATGTATGGGAGTATTAATGAATGATACAAAGTATATAGTGTGGGTTCATTCAGCAAATATTTCACTCTGTGTAGTATTGCAATTGACTTGGATATTTTACCTTTAATAAAATTAATATGTGACTTCCAACACAGTTTATTATCAATTATTACACCAAGAAATTTAGTTTCGGATACCCTTTCAATCTCTACACCATTTACACTGAGTTTAGATACTAAGTTGTTGTGATGGTTGTTAAAAACTATAAATTTTGTCTTACTTAAATTGAGCATTAATTTGTTTGAATCAAACCACAGTTTAAGCTTTCCTAATTCCTTTCTGAGTGTATCCAAAAGTTGTTCCAAATTGCTTCCACTGCATAATAAATTAGTGTCATCGGCAAACAATATTAAATCCATTTTTTCTGAAACTTTACATATATCATTTATATACATATTGAATAACAATGGCCCCAAAACTGAACCCTGTGGGACTCCACAAGTAACCTTCAGTAACTGTGAGTTTTTGTTACCAACACATAAATACTGATATCTATTCTTTAAGTAACTACATAACCAGGACAGTGCTACTCCCCTAATACCACAATTTTGTAGTTTCTTTAATAATAAGTTATGATCCACTGTATCAAATGCTTTTTTAAGATCCAGGAATACCCCAACTGAATACTCTTTATTTTCAATGGCAGTTGATATTTTTTCTATAAATTCCATTATAGCAAATGTAGTTGTCCTCTTGTGTCTGAACCCATATTGCTGCTCACACAGTAAATTATTCTTCAGTATGAAGTTGTCAATTCTCTCATAGAATATTTTTTCAAGCATCTTGGAAAATTGCGGCAATAGTGAAATTGGTCTATAGTTTGAAAGTTCCCCTCTGTCACTCGTCTTGTATATCGGAATTACTTTAGCTATTTTCATTGCATTGGGAAATATACCTGTTTGGAGAGACAGGTTACAGGTATACGTCAGTGGTTTCACTAAGCATTCAATAACAGTTTTGACTAAGAGCATGTCAATACCATCACAGTCCGTAGATGTTTTACTTTTAAATGATTTAACAATTTCAATGACCTCTCTCTCGTCTGTGTTCTTTATGAAAATGGAGTCTTTTATAGCAGTGTTTTTGCTTATTGTATCACCTGTGGGTGCCGTAATGGGTACTTCTCGAGCCAAATTAGGACCAATGTAAACAAAAAAGTTATTAAATTCATCTGCAGGTGAAGCTGCATTCACACTCTGAGTAGTTTTATTATTTTTTGAAAAATTGGTTGGGTAGCTTGTATTTCTATTTTTATTTCCAAGAATTTTGTTAAGTATTGTCCATGTATTTTTAATATTGTCTCTGTTTTTCTCCAGTTCTTTACTGTAATAGTCTCTTTTACTACATCTTATTATATATGTTAACTTATTTTTGTATGTTTTATACCGCTGCTCTGCTTCTTTTGTCCTTTTCTTTAGAAAAGCTTTATATAATAAATTTTTCTTTTTACACGCCTTTTGTAATCCTTTGGTTAACCGTGGCTTATCAGCAAATTTATGTTTAAGCTTTTTCTTTACTAATGGACAATTTTTTTCATAAAGAGTGGTTACAATGTTTATAAATGTGTCATAGACTTCATTTACATCTGATACATAGACTTTTGTCCAGTCTTGCTTCAGCAAGTCTTCTTTAAAAGAACTGATTGCATTTTGTGATTTGTATCTGAACGATTTTAAATTTTTTTCTGTATTGGCCCCCGTGTGGCCATGGATAAGTGCAAAGGTTGGCAAATGGTCACTTATATCATTTATCAATAATCCACTTTCTATTTTCTTATCAATAATATTAACAAACAGGTTGTCAATAAGTGTAGCAGTGTGGACTGTGATTCTACTGGGATGTGTTATTGTGGGATATAGACTCATACTGTACATAGAATTCATGAACTCTGTAATTACATTTTGTTGATATGGATTTAGTAAATCAATATTGAAATCTCCACAAATTACTACCATTTTCTTACTAGTAATATTATTGTACAGCTCGACTAATTTATCTCTGAATGTCTCAATGCAAGTTCCCGGCATTCTATATATACAACTTATAACTAGATTTTTTGCTTTATCTTGGTCAATCTCAACAGTAACACATTCCAAAATCCATGGTAGTGCAAAGGACATTCCATTTACAAGTTTACACCTATACAGGTCATCAATATACAGCGCAACACTACCACCCTTTTTTGAGATCTGTTAATATGAAACATCTGATATCCCTCTATTGCCGTCAGGGGAGCCTGCTCTTCATTAAGCAAAGTTTCAGAGACTGCGATAGCTGTAAATTTTCTGTCTAGCTGTTTTAAATAGTCCTGAATCTGTGGAAAGTTTTTGTTAAGACTTCTGCTGTTGAAGTGTATTATTGATAGTTTACCATCTAGTTGCACTTGACTTTTGAATTGCTTTTCGGTGTAATATTCACAATGATTATATTGAAAAAGTGGTTATCAGGATCAATATCATTTTCCATCTCTTGTAGTTTATGTTCAACATAATGGCATATTTTCAGAGTTTAAATTTCCTCACTCTGTGTCAAATGACTTCCTCCAACTGGGGATAATTGATGTCTACTCAAGTCAGTAATAAGTTTTTTGTTTGTTTTGTTTATTTATTTATTTTTTTTAAGTACATTGACATGGTATGTCAAAAGAACTATTCTTGTCGTGTGTGTGGATATGGATTTTTATAGTTCTTAATTTT
This sequence comes from Pholidichthys leucotaenia, assembly GCA_020510985.1. NCBI lineage: Eukaryota > Metazoa > Chordata > Actinopteri > Cichliformes > Pholidichthyidae > Pholidichthys > Pholidichthys leucotaenia. The sequence goes on along the minus strand of CM035836.1, from coordinate 323,882,152 downwards.
CTGAATCAGTGTTCATCTGTATTTATTTAAGTCAGTAACATCCCTGATTATTATACTCTTTGCTTCCTCAGGTGTTCCATTTAGTTTGATCCAAACTCTACAATTTCTTGTCCATGTTGCCTGTATCTTATTTAGTCTTTTCAGCATCCGTGCTCGCCGTGCTATTTCAGCATTAGTTTTTGTTTGATGTTCATTTAGGTAAACTTCTGTTCCCCGTAGTTTTCTGGCCTGCCTCAGTATGTCATTCTTTACCCTTCTGTTCACAAAGCGCATCACAATTGATTTCTTTGTTTTATTATCTTTTCTGGGTAAAGCATGACAGGCTGAAATTGCATTTGCTTCGAACTTTATATCTCTACTATCAAGGAACTGAAGCACCTGGTTTTCCAGGGAGACTGATTCACTCAGGGGAGCATCCTCTCCTCTCAATCCTGCTGTAGCATGAGCATATGATTGATATTTAATATCTAGTTCACTTATAATTAGATCATCCATACGAGAACATTGTTCAAGATCCTCGACACGTCGCTCCAAGTCTGCAATTTTTTTGTCTTTTTCCTTAATTGTTAATTTTAATTCTCGGACATCTTCCATTAGCTCTATTATTTTAGCCTGCTGACTAGCCACTTTGGTCAGTTCTTCTGACAAGAAGTTCAGAGATTTTTTGATCTCTTCCATTTCCTCCTTCTTTGGTGGCATTTTTACTGACCTGTGGATAGTAAAACAATCTCTGCTGGTGTCGCCGGTATCCGATCCGACCGACCTCGAATCCAGCTGGGCCTCAGATAGCCCCGTCAGCTGCTAGTCCTGCTGCTTACCGCCGCCGTAACCAAGCTCCTGTCCAGCTGGGGCACCAGAAGCTCCTCCATTGAGTCCCGCCATCCACCGCCGCTGCAGCCGAGCTCCGATCCTGCTTCTGTCCAGCTGGGGTCCTGGTAGACCCTCCGCTGAGCCCCGCCGCCTACCGCTGTCTGCCTCAGTAGTTCCTCCGCCGAGCCGCGCCGCTGCAACTGGGTTCCAACTCCGGCTGGGGCCCCGGTGGTCCTCCGCTGGTCCCCGTCTCCCACCACCGCTGCAGTTGAACTCTGATCTGGCTCCCGTCCAACTGCTGCCTCGGCTTGTTCCTCCAGCGAGCCTCAATCACCGGGGACAGAGTCGCTTCTCCGTGTCGGTGCTAGGTGCTACGACTAGCTATGGCGTTAGCTATAGCATTAGCCTAGCAAATGCTTTGGGTAAAGCGTAGCAGCGAACCACGAAGAGAAACGCCAATCAGTTCACTCACGAATGAGAGCAGTCCCAAAAGTCCAGTTCTCACAGCGAGCACAAAACAACTCTTAAAAACAGAGATCGAGTCTGACCCCCGAATCCAGACCGGCTGAACCACAACTCAGAACACAAAAAGAGGCATGGTTACAGAAACGTCATTTTGGGGGTGTTATACTACTTACAAAGTTTCATCTAAATTAACCATGTGCCACACATACTAATGGCACATACTGTATCTTTAAGGAAAAGATACAGTTCTTTCTTCTAGTGAAAAAAAGGAGACAACCCATTACGCTGTTCAAGTACACCGTAACTTTGATGTATGACCATCTCCATGCATGGGGGGGGGGGTACCACAACAATAAATAGCAAAAAATCCTCAGAAAAACAGATAATAAATAGATTATCAATAAATGATCAATGATGTAGGAGAGAAAAAAATATAAGTGAAACTGCTTGGTAATGGAATCACAACATTCAATAGGAGAAGTTAAATTTAAATCAATAGATTTGCAGATATTTAAGAAAATTATGTGCTGAAAAATATTTACAGATTATTGTAAAGAAAAATATGTTTATAAGAAATAAAGTAAACTGATAAGGAAACAGAAAACCATGCAAATTTCTGGGGAAAGTTCCAAATGTCTAAGGAAGGTCCAATTTATGCTGATGGAGCTTACTGTGGGACTCAATTTAGAATCTACTACAAAGATATAACAGATTCTTACTCAGTTATGTAAGAAGAGAACAATGCTTTAGGGAGCTCAAAGCAAAACAATTTGACCTTCCCTGCATAGACTTATTCCTTTCAAACCCTTTGCATGGATCTCATTGAGCTAAATAAGTGTGAAGGCAAAAATGTTGTTTAGAAGTTATTGACATACTTACTAAATAGACAAAGGCTCTCCCTTGCACTAATCCAAATACTGCTATAGATCACAATAATCTAAATACTGCTATAGTAACACTGAAACCTTTAAACGAAACAATATCAAGATTTAAAATAGCTGAAAATGATTCACTTAGATAATGGAAGACATTTAATGTAATGCACTTTGTAAATAAAATCATATCACTTTTAGGTACAGTACCCAAATTGTTGGTACCCAACATTTACCTAGGAGACCATTTAGCTTACCATCAACAATCTACAGCATCAGCATAATGCACAAATAGAATTATGAAAGATGGATTAGGAAAATAGTGACAAAGGAAAATAGGAAAATTGTAAATGGCAAACCCTACTACTGAAGCCATTTAACTTAGGTGATGAGGAAGGGTTTCTGGTTGATTACGTGCAAAGAATGACAACTGACAGAGATGTTATCCATACTGCCCTTCCCAGGAGGGACCATGTGACGAAAGAACCGTAGGAGGTGCACCCATCTTTTGGACGAACCAAAGGATCTGGTCATTAAAGAAAACTGGACCAAAACTTCCTGGCAAGGACAAAACAAAGGCTATCCTGGTGATGCCAACAGCTGTGAAAGGCGAAGGACGTGACCCTTAGGTGCATCTAACATTTTACCCCACTTGGAACCCTCAGCGAGAGACTGCTTAATATACATTACAAACTCACTAAATAAAAAAAAAAAAAAAAAAACTCTCAACAAGTGACTGTTTAACTCTTTCTCTATGCAAGTGTCGGCTGACGGCCCCCTGGCCCAGTAACAGCTTTTGCATAGCAAAGCAGACTGTTTGTTATCATGGCGAGGCAAAAATGCAAGGAAAAGAAAGGTGCGGTTGGTGTTGTTGCCTTTTTCATCCTCATCATCCCCATAGTAACACTTTTGTTTTGGTTATTTTTAAGTTGACTGACTATACACCATAGAGAATTGTTATGTTTGTTCCTTAAATAACACTAGTGTAACCCAGTGTTAAAAACGTGGATGGAATTATGAATGTCGATACCGCTTTAAGAAGAAGGGGGACATTCATTTCACAATGGGAGTAGATAGTTTAACGTGAATTAAATTATAAATATTGATGCCGCTTTTAAAAAAGAAAAGCGCCCATTTCACAATGGGAATGGATGATTTGAGTATGAATATTTAGATAGATGTGTATTCGTAGATGGTTAGGAACATTTTCTAGAATCTTCTAGTGAGGTTCCTGGTATTTGTGTTGGTATTTTGAGCAACCAATGGCTGCGCCGTTGCTGTGTCACGCCAGCCAACGGGGTCACGCACTCTCTCCCTCGGTCTGTGCGTAATCCACAGAATGAGAATGAGAATACTCTTAGACACAGTGGAAGGCACCGACCGAGAGAGACGATCACTCACAGAGACGGTGAGCTAGCGTGCTGATAACAGTCTTTGCCTTGGAGAAAATTCGAGCTTGGTAAGCCTAAATTAACACCTGCAATGAGACATTGCTGTATTAGCAAATTCTAACGCACCATTTATTAAATTTTAAGATTGGGATACAAAGGCTGTCGACGCCGTTGAGCGCGGGAACCCCTGACGCACAAGCCACTTAGCATGGTGAGTGCTATCCATTCATTATGTATGGGAATGCTAATCGATAGCTTAGCATGCTAATCGCCGATGCTAATTTCGGCTAGCTTTTTCCATCAGAAAAAGGCATTTTTCAGAGCTGTGACCGTTAGGAATGGTCCCATTTCCCTTGCCCTTAATTGTTATTCAGTGGTGAATGATGTATCTGTGATTTATGTGTGTTTAGTGTGTCAATTTGTGATAAATTGTTGTGCTAGCACACTTTTCTGTTTTTTTTTTTCTCTTGTCAAGTGCTTTCCAATGCACTTGACTTAGATTGTAGATTAAGCTCATTGTGTTCTGACTTATTTTATAGGTCAGGGCTTTTTTTTTTTTGTGCTGGATTCTCAAGACTGTGGATTCTCCAGATCTGGATGGCAAGCCAAAGCCCAAATCCTGGAACTGCTAGAGGTGACCCCATTGGTCACCTGGAAATGAAACAACAGGACTGTGAATTTTGTAAATATAAGTTGGAGTTTATGGATTGTGTTTTCTTTTATTGCGCTGTGTATTTATTTATGTGTACATATTTGTAAATAATATACATAGTTGCAAGTTCCATACACCGTGTGTCAGTGTCATCTGTTGTTGCACCTCCCAGGCTCCTACAAAACCCAGAGTCAGTCTGACCTGGTCCAATTATCCCTCTGCCCAGGTAGAAAAGTTAAGGTAACTACTTTGCCATAACACAATACTACCAAAAAGGGTACTACACCTAAAGTGAGCAGGGTGAGTGGGTGTTAGTAAGGGTTACACACAAAAATCTGGCGAGCGCAGGTGTTAGTGGGTGTTACCCTGTTACCCAATTACCCAGTGGTATACTGGTGTTACATAAAAAATTTGGCGAGCGCAGCCAGGAGCCTGGAGTGTGGCACAACAGATGAGGATTCTGATTTGACCCCTGACTAAACAGTTTATATACTGCAAAAATGGATTTTGTGGAAAAACATGGTGTTAAAATCCCTAACGCAGTCATTGTCAGTGGTGTTGTTGATAAAGAGAAAGACAGACATTTTTGAGTTTCTAGAGCAACATGGCACTATTCGTAGGGTGCTTAGCATTAATGATAACTCATCTGACTTTGACAAAAGTCATATTGTAGAGTTCGAGTCTGGATTAACCATTGAAGCATTAGCACCTACGTTGCCATGCTCCTTTCATCCACTGACAATCCTGAGGTTAAATACTGCATTCAAGCTCTAACTGATGTCTACACTAAAACTGTAGGGGGCAGTGTTACTGAGACTTATCTTAGCAACCTGAGGGGTTTAGCTAAGCTAAGTGGAAAGGGTTTTGAAGAGGTGTTGCGGGAGGTTATGTCCACAATAGGGAAGTCTATTGAAGCTGCTGAGACAGCTGAAACGGTCTCTGCCGATGGTGATCCTGCTTTCCCTACTGTAGAACCCACACAAAGTGGAGTCTCTCCTCCACTCCAAGTTGAAGTGCCTCACACCCCTAAAACCACTCAAACACTCTTCCAAAGTCCTCTTAGACCAAACTTAACACCTCAGATGTTGAGTCCAGCTAATTGTAACCCACCCGAGGTTCAGAAAATCGTAGTTGAGCATGTCATTAAACATGCAGAGAAGCCCTCAAACCCCCATTCCTCCTTGAGAATCAGAGCTTTCTCTGGCAAAACGCCAAGACCGTATACTGAAGCTGACTATGAAACATGGCGTTCACATGTTGACCTGATGATGGAAGATACTTCTTTGTCTGACTTGGAAAAATCTTGCAAGATTCTTGAAAGTCTTCTTGCTCCTGCGTCTGATGTTATTTGCTCTCTTGGGTCTGAAGCCACCTCTGCCGACTATCTTAAGCTTTTGGACTCAGCTTTTGGGACTGTTGAAGACGGTGAGGAACTGCTTGTGCGATTCATGAACACTTTCCAAAATTATGGAGAAAAACCCTCTGCATATCTGCATCGTTTGCAGGTGGCGCTCAATCTCACAGTGCGTAGAGGCGGTCTAGAGCCCCAGGAAGTGGACAAACAGCTTCTCAAGCAGTTTAACAGAGGCTGCTGGGATGATAATCTGCTAAAAGAGCTACAGCTGGAACTAAAAGATAAACACCCACCTGCATATGCAGAATTACTGCTTCACCTTCGCACTGTTGAAAATAGACAAGAAGTTAAAAACACCCGCATGAAAAAACACTTGGGCGCCACAAAACCAAAAGCAGTTTCCTACAAACAAACAGTCACCGAAACAAGTACAAATAGTGAAGTGGAGTCGGACAGTCTGAAAGAACTGAAAAAGGAAGTCGCTGATCTAAAAAGCCAACTAGCTGCTGTCGTGAAACAAAAGAAACAAACACCACCAAAGAAAGACCCAACTAAGAAATCTGGAAATAAAAAACCTGACCATGCCAAACCTGAAAACTTACCTTCGTCCAGCCATCCCAATACTAGGCCCAAACCATGGTATTGCTTCCGCTGTGGCGAAGATGGGCATATTGTAGCCACTTGTGAGTCAGAGCCAAACCCTGCACTTGTAGCTGCAAAACGCAAAGAACTAAGAGTAAAAAGACAGATTTGGGACAGTCAGAACCCCCAATCTTCTTTACAACTGAAGTCTACCCCTGTTGCGGGACAAACAGAGGCTAGTTCAGAGATGACCCGTCCCAAACCAAAAGCTCCATTCAAGACATGTGCTAAACTGAAGTTACATTACAAAACAGACCCCTTTAACTTTCCTAATCGTCTAATTGGTACAAAAAGTACAGCACAAGTGAAAGTGAATGGCTGTACTGTGAGCTGTTTGTTAGATACAGGCTCCCAGGTGACAACTGTCCCTGAGTCCTATTACAGACAGTACTTGTCCAACCATGAGGTTAAGCCACTTTTTGAACTGTTAGAAGTGGAGGGAGCTAACGGTCAGAGTGTACCTTACTTAGGCTACACTGAAATGCATGTCACTTTCCCAAAAGACTTTCTCGGTATTGGAGCCGAAGTGCCAACACTTGCCTTAGTGGTTCCCAATGTACGTGCAGCTGATCAGTCCTTAGTGTTAATAGGGACAAACACATTAGATGTACTTTACGAGCTGTACTCTGATGCATGTTCTGAACTGCAGCCAACCATGTCACTTGGTTATAAGGCAGTGTTAAAAGTCCTTGAGCTACGGCACAGACAGTCCAAAGACACTAGCCTTGGTTTAGTGACATTGCGCAACAAAGAGCCACAGTTAGTTCCTGCAGGCCAAACAGTTGTTCTAGATGGTGCTGTAGCTGTGTCAGCTGGCAACAGTGAAAAATCTGTCTTGTTAGAACACCCGTTAATGTCAGCCTTATCTGGTGGTATCCTAGTAAAACCATGTCTCATAGACTTACCTGAAAGAGCACCTTACCTTGTTCCAGTTATACTCACCAATGAATCAGAACATGACGTGACAATCCCTCAGAAGTGTGTCATTGGAGAAATTTGTGCATATCGAGTCCTATTGCAAGAACACTCCATGAAAGTTACAAAGTCCAAAACTGAACAAAAGTCCACTCTGAAGTTCAACTTTGACTCTTCCCCCATTAGCGCTGAATGGAAAGACCGCCTAACAGAAATACTCAGTCAAATGCCCAAAGTATTTGCACAAAATGATCTTGACTTTGGCAAAACAGATCAAGTGAAACACACAATCAAATTATCAGATGAAACACCGTTCAAACACAGAGCACGTCCCATACAACCAAATGACCTGGAAGCGGTCCATAAGTATCTCAAAGAACTCCAACAAGCAGGCGTGATAAGAGAGTCTACTTCCCCATTTTCTTCGCCTATTGCAGTGGTGCGAAAGAAGAATGGCGATGTCCGCCTTTGTATTGATTACAGGAAGCTTGACATGCAGACTGTAAAAGATGCTTACGCCCTCCCCAACTTGGAGGAAACGTTTTCCACCTTGACCGGTTCGCAGTGGTTCTCCGTCCTCGATTTAAAGTCGGGGTACTACCAAATTGAGGTAGAGGAGCTGGACAAACCAAAGACAGCGTTCGTATGTCCCATGGGCTTTTGGGAATTCAATAGAATGCCCCAAGGCATTACAAACGCCCCCAGCACGTTCCAGCGCCTCATGGAGAAATGCGTGGGTGACATGAATCTGCATGAGGTGACTGTGTTCCTCGATGACATCATTGTATTCTCCAAGACGCCCGAAGAACATGAGGCTCACTTAATGAAAGTTCTTAATCGCCTAAAAGAGTACGAGCTTAAACTCTCCCCTGAGAAATGCAGATTTTTTCAAACTTCTGTCAGATACCTCGGTCACATTGTGTCCAGTAAAGGAGTTGAGACCGACCCCGAAAAAGTGAAAGCCCTAAGTACCTGGCCTGTGCCCCGTGATCTCAAACAGCTCTACTCGTTCTTAGGCTTTTCAGGGTGCTATAGGTGGTTCATTAAGAACTATTCCAGCATCGCTAAGCCCCTCACTGACTTAACAGCAGGCTACCCTCCTTTGCGAAAAAGCACAAAGCCCAAAGCTAAGCCTGCCCAGTACCACGACCCAAAGACACCGTTTGGCGAGCGATGGACTTCTTTCTGTAATCTTGCATCAAAACCATCATTGAAAAGCTCAGTACTGCGCCTGTCCTGTGTTTCGCTGACCCTCAGTTGCCATATACACTCCATACTGACGCCAGCACTACAGGGCTTGGCGCCACTCTCTATCAAGAGCAGGAGGGCCAGACTAGGGTCATAGCTTATTGCAAGCCGGGGGTTGTCTAGAAGTGAGTCCCATTACCCTGCCCATAAATTAGAATTTTTAGCTCTAAAGTGGGCAGTAATGGAGAAGTTTGCAGACTATCTATATGGCAACCACTTTACTGTCGTAACCGGCAGCAACCCCCTGACGTACATTTTGACTACTGCTAAGATGGATGCCATGAGTTATAGGTGGCTAGCTGCTCTGTCGACATTTAACTTTAAGCTCCAATACAGAGCAGGCAAGCTTAACTCAGATGCAGATGGCCTCTCTAGACGGCCACATGGCGAGTTACTTAATGACGCAGTGTCCCAAAAGGAGCTTGACCACATACAGCAGTTCACTCAAACTCACTTGTCTCTTCCTGAAAGCAGTCTAAGTTCCGAGGTAGTGTCTGCTATATGTGAAAAACACCTTGTCTGTAGCTCTCCAGACAACACCTTCCCTTTGGTTCACTCATTAGCCCTCTCTGTAGCCGCCATTCCAGATGACTACGCCAACAAAGATGGCTGTGGTGGTCTTCCAGTTGTACTCCACATGACTCCTGAACAGATCAAAAACGAACAAAGAACTGACCCCTGTTTAAGAGAAGTGATTGCACAAATTGAAACTGGGCTAAAAGTTCCACCAACTGTACGAACTGAACTTCCTGACATCAACTTGTTACTCCGAGAGCTCAGTCGACTTGAAATGTGCAATAACATCCTCTACCGCACTTGTCAAGATGGAGGAAATGTTACTTACCAGCTCGTTTTACCTGAACAGCTCCACGATTCAGTCTTTCAAAGCCTCCACTGTGACATGGGCCATTTAGGCACAGAGCGTACTTTGGATCTCGCCAGAACAAGGTTCTATTAGCCTCGCATGGCGGCAGATATTGAAAAGAAGATCAAGACATGTAATCACTGCGTAAGACGTAAAACCGCTCCAGAACGAGCTGCTCTGCTTGTCAATATCAAGTCCACCCGACCGCTCAAACTTGTCTGTATGGATTTCCTGTCCATTGAGCCCGATCAAAGTAACACTAAGGATGTGCTCGTGTTAACTGATCATTTCACGAAATACGCTATAGCCATCCCTACCAGCAATCAGAAAGCTCAGACCGTTGCAAAGGCACTTTGGGACAACTTTATAGTCCACTACGGGATACCCGAACGATTACATAGTGACCAGGGTCCCAATTTTGAGTCCCATATTAAAAAAGAACTTTGCAAAATCATGGGCATTCGCAAAATCTGGACGACACCCTATCATCCCAGAGGTTACCCGGTAGAACGTTTCAATAGAACATTGTTGAGCATGCTGGGTACTCTGGAGGAAAAGAACAAAACTCATTGGCACAACTATGTGAAACCACTTGTACATGCGTACAATTGTACGAAGAATGACACTACTGATTTTGCCCCGTATGAGTTAATGTTCGGTCGTCAGCCGAGATTGCCCATCGACCTTGCATTTGGGCTCCCGTTTCACAACAAAAGTTTCAAGTCACATTCCCAGTACATTGAGAAGCTGAAGACAACTCTACAAGAAAGCTACAAAACAGCAAGACAATCACCTGAACAAAGTGAGGAATGTGAGAATTCAGAACCGGAAAATGAGGATGTCTATTGGTACAGAGAAGAACCAATCCAAACACCCATAAAGCTCACTCGAGTTTATGAAATTCCCCATCCAAAGACATTCTTTAAAGGAGACATTCCTGCTGAAACTCACTTACCTGAGAATGACAACCAAATAGAAAATGTCACTTCACCTGGATGTGACAACTTGCCTGGAAATGACAATTCACCTGGATGTGACAACTTACCGAATGATGGAAACCTGGAGGAAACTGAAACAAATGTGGAACCATCAAACAATGAGAATGGAACTGAAAGTGAAACCAACTCACCTGATAAAAGTACCTGTGATGAACCTGTGGAAGAAAAAGAACCTGAAAAAGAAGTCCCACAGACTGTGAGACGTTCCGAGAGGACAACCTCCCAGCCAGAAAGACTACAGTATAGTCAGTTGGGAAAGCCTCTCATAACTGTTGCCCAGTCCCTGTTTCAAGGACTAAACCTGGCTTTTACCAGAGCCTTAACAGAGTCAGATCCTAAGATTATTCCCATTAACACTGGTTCCCTTGTCATTACTATCTAGCTAATCCCATGCAAAGGGACTTGCATGATTCTAAGGGGGGATAGTGTAACCCAGTGTTAAAAACGTGGATGGAATTATGAATGTCGAAACCGCTTTAAGAAGAAGGGGGGGCATTCATTTCACAATGGGAGTAGATAGTTTAACGTGAATTAAATTATAAATATTGATGCCGCTTTTAAAAAAGAAAAGTGCCCATTTCACAATGGGAATGGATGATTTGAGTATGAATATTTAGATAGATGTGTATTCGTAGATGGTTAGGAACATTTTCTAGAATCTTCTGGTGAGGTTCCTGGAATGTGTGTTGGTATTTTGAGCAACCAATGGCTGCGCCATTGCTGGGTCACGCCAGCCAACGGGGTCACACACTCTCTCCCTCAGTCTGTGCGTAATCCACAGAATGCTCTTAGACACAGCGGAAGGCACCGACCGAGAGAAACGATCACTCACAGAGACAGTGAGCTAGCGTGCTGATAACAGTCTTTGCCTTGGAGAAAATTCGAGATCGGTAAGCCTAAATTAACACCTGCAATGAGACATTGCTGTATTAGCAAATTCTAACGGCCCATTTATTAAATTTTAAGATTGGGATACAAAGGCTGTCGACGCCGTTGAGCGCGGGAACCCCTGACGCATGAGCCACTTAGCATGGTGAGTGCTATCCATTCATTGTGTATGGGAATGCTAATAGCTAGCTTAGCATGCTAATCGCAATGCTAATTTCGGCTAGCTTTTTCCATCAGAAAAGGGCATTTTTTTCAGAGCTGTGACCGTTAGGAATGGTCCCATTTCCCTTGCCCTTAATTGTTATTCAATGGTGAATGATGTATCTGTGATTTATGTGTGTTTAGTGTGTCAATTTGTGATAAATTGTTGTGCTAGCACACTTTTCTGTTTTTTGTTTTTTTTTCTCTTGTCAAGTGCTTTCCAATGCATTTGACTTAGATTGTAGATTAAGCTCATTGTGTTCTGACCTATTTTATAGGTCAGGTTTTTTTTTTGTGCTGGATTCTCAAGACTGTGGATTCTCCAGATCTGGATGGCAAGCCGAAGCCCGAATCCTAGGAACTGCTAGAGGTGACCCCACTGGTCACCTGGAACTGAAACAACAGGACTGTGAATTTTGTAAATATAAGTTGTAGTTTATGGATTGTGTTTTCTTTTATTGCACTGTGTATTTATTTGTGTGTACATATTTGTAAATAATATACATAGTTGCAAGTTCCATACACCGTGTGTCAGTGTCATCTGTTGTTGCACCTCCCAGGCTCCTACGAACCCAGAGTCGGTCTGACCTGGCCCAATTATCCCTCTGCCCAGGTAGAAAAGTTAAGGTAACTACATTGCCATAACACAATACTACCAAAAAGGGTACTACACCTAAAGTGAGCAGGGTGAGTGGGTGTTAGTAAGGGTTGCACACAAAAATCTGGCGAGCGCAGGTGTTAGTGGGTGTTACCCTGTTACCCAATTACCCAGTGGTATACTGGTGTTACACCAACAGCCTGACAAATCATCTGCTACTGCTAAAATAATGCAGCTACTACAGGCTGTTTGTTTCTTAAGAGAGATTATATACAGGAATAACACAGCAAACATCATTTTGAATCACACCTGTCACAACAATTATCACTTCACTCATCGGAAACATGATGACACTCCTTACTCTGTGAAGGCAAGGTTAATTTCATCAGGGAATCCCTCTTTTCTGAAGCGGTGATATCCCTTTGGGCAGCTTAACACTCTCTAAGTGTGCAATGGCTTACAGTGCATCTCTCCCCTGTACTGCTACCTGCTTGACCAACGAAGTGAGCAAGTGTTATACTAAAGACCTACATTGTCAAAGGGGGGTTGGTAGTCATTGGGCGTACCCACACCTGGCCAGAAACTGGGCAGGGTTGTGTACCCCGTTTTGGTGGCTGACTGTACCCTCATCATGTCGGCAGGGCAGGTGGGCAGGGTGAAGAGAGATGCTTTCTTACCCCATGATGCCATTTGGGGCATGGATGTACCAGGAGTGGGGTCCCTTCATTCACTGTTTCCTTGAATGAGAGTGGGCAAGAACACCTTATGGATTGAAACACTTAATTATAGGCTGCAATTACTTGTAAAATTTATGATATAAAATAGAATGGTTCTTGGTCGATTAACTGCCACCCGTAGGGGCGTGTGCCCTGTTATGGGGGGGGGGGGGTGTACTTTTACCCATGAAAATGATGCAAATGGTCATATTATTACTTCAATTACACACAGCCTCATTGCTTTGCAGACAATGATAAAAGAATTGATTAAGTAGTGATTCACTTCATGAAGAAGTCTCATCATGAACTTGTTAATGATTTGATCACTTTAAGTATGGTGATGAGGCCGGTTCATGTAAACTTAGTGATTTGTCTTCATACAACTTCTGCAGATGATGTGGATGGTGAAAAGGGGCAATACTAGCCTAAGGAGTATGAAGTTTGCAATACTGTCTAAATCTATTTTGAGTTTTTCCATATCATTTTCTACGTTCTTATTTGACACAGTCTAAAATTGATTTTGATTATATTACACATATTCCCTTTTAATGACATATTCATACACATATTCTACACATGTTCCTTGTTTAAGTTTGAACCATCTCATAAGATTTCAAGTCTGTCTCTAGTCTGCCAAGACACATAACAACATGTAAATTCGTACACCTTGCTTTACTACCTCTTTGATTATTTTTCTTCTAATCATGATGCTTTATTAAGCATCAAGGGGGGAATATGATAGAAAAATTCCATATTATCCTTATTATTATTATATTATTATTATTATTATTATATTATTCCATGACTTTCCTATTTCATATCTGATGTTTATATGTGCATTCCATGTAGAATAAGTTCACATATTCCTTTATATTATTCTTTCATGTCTGATATATTTTTGGTGTGTTTCTGTGATCAATTATTCTCTATCTGTGGCCTTCAGTGGATGTGCGAGTGAGTGCTAAGAATGTGGAGATGAAAAGGATGGCCTAGATAATCTCTTTTCGTTTTGTTAACCTACTCTGCTAAGTTTCTGTGACCAGGAATGTGCTATAGATTAGATTTATAGACACTTAGACTGTCTCCAGGAGATGTCTCTGACGTCTCCCCCTTTGTTTATCTCTCCTGAAGGGCTATAAATACCAGACTCAAAAAATGTTTGGTCAAAGATTCGGTGTGTGTAGACTGAAGGCCATGCTCATATAATCTCTCCCCCAGTGGCCATGGGGTAAATAAATATACTTACATTCAAATATTCCGCCTGATTTTTGACTCAGAATGATTATGCTGAAAATTATTCTATCATATAAGATAAGATAAGATAAGCCTTTATTAGCCCCACAATGGGGAAATTCCAGGATTGCAACAGCACAGGGATAGCAACACTCAGAGCAACAATCAGAAGGCAAGAAAAAAAAACAAGAACAACTAGTATACATATGTACATATTACTATAAATATATATATATATATATATATATATATATATATATATATATATATATATATATATAAATATATATATAGACACAGTGCGGAGCATTGTGGTTGGTGAATGTACAGCAGAAAGTCTAAGCTCTCTCTCCGCGGATGCGGCGGGCCAGCTGGATGTCTTTGGGCATGATGGTGATCCTCTTGGTGTGGATGGCGCACAGGTTGGTGTCCACGAAGAGACCCACCGGGTAGGCCTCGCTGGCCTCCTGCAGAGCCATGACGGTGGAGCTCTGGAAGTGCAGGTTGGTCCTGAAGTCCTGAGCGATCTCCCTCACCAGGCGCTAGAAGGGCAGCTTACGGATGAGCAGCTCCGTGGATTTCTGGTAGCGACGGATCTCTCTCAGAGCCACGGTACCGGGCCTGTAATGGTGAGGCTTCTTCACTCCGCCGGTGGCCGGAGCGCTTTTTCCGAGCAGCCTTGGTGTCTAGCTGCTTCCTGGGGGGCTTTTTCCTCCAGTAGATTTACAGGCGGTCTGCTTGGTTCTTGCCATCACTCTTTATTATTCTGTCTTATATTTCTTGCACGCCGCCTAAACTCCAGCCCGGCAACCCCGTCGTTTCCGCTACAGTTCCTCGGTATGTTGAGTTTCTCCGTTAGCACCGGGTGGCGGTTGAGTGCTAGCTAGCTCTTCCCTGCTGTATCGTCTCCTGCTGTAAACAGAGGCTCCGTCCGCCGACTCGGGAGACCTTTGGGGCGATCTGTGTGTCTGTGATATATATATAGAGTGAAAGGTGTAGAAAGAAGAAGGAAGATAAAAAAAAAGGCAGTTGCAAAAGGCAGCCAACTCGTGTGGCGCCGCCGGTCCGGTGGAACCGGAACCGGAAAAAAAAAAAAAAATATATATATATACTGTATATAATATATATATATATATATATATATATATATAATAATAATGCATGTTTAAGATATCTATCATATCTTAAACATGCATTCAATGCAATTTAGCTGTTGTAATGGATATTGTGTTAATGTTTGTATTTGCTGTTGCACAAGAGTTTTTCTGTATAGCAGAAGTTTCTGCTTAATTTACAAATCACTATAATAGGAAATTTTTGACAATTCTGTGCTTTTCTTGTGTTGTTATATAAAATATCACTGCAGTAAACTGGAAAAAAGCATCTGCTTTAAAATTTGGAATTTTTCCCACAACTGTTAGTGCAGAAAACACTCTAAAAACATTGCACTTTCATCGCAACTTTTTAAAAAAGCTCACGTGAATTCAGGCTTTTTGGCCCACAACAATCATAAAAACATCCCGCAACATCCTGGAGGGACTGATTAATAGAAACACAACTCAATCTAGTTTCTGTGAAACCCATCACTTTAATTTGGTTTTGGCCACACTGGTATAAATTTGAGAGTATTATATGAACAATCAACAATAAAGGCCTGCAGCTGTATGCAATTAATTTTATCACTATGATTCACAAAAGCGTAAATTGATGAACAGGAGCCTTACATGAACAAGCCTGCACTGAACCTGCAGGATAACTTTCCCTTACACTCAAACTGTGAGGCTTTTGGCTTTTCTTCATTGATCTGCAGCACTCAGCCCTAACAGTTATCGTCCCCATTGTCAAATCGTTGTTTGAAACTGAGATTGACAATGGCGTTAAAATAACTGAGACAGATGTAAACAGACAGTAGTACAGCAGTATTATTGCAATAGCTAACATGCTAATGGCTAACACTATACGTAAAATGCTTATCTTCGTAATTGTGGATGTCGCTTGAAACATAAAATCTGAAGCCTTTCTCTTTTTTTGTCACGACATCTGAAATAATTCTTGAATCATGCGACTGACATTGTTTACTGTGAGTTTGGGTAAGTCCTGTAGTGACCGAGTGAAAAACGCCATATCCATCCACTGACACAGAGCTGAACCGGAAGCCATTGACCTGGCTGAACCGGAGCAAGGAAGAGAGTGTGCATATAGCGGATTCTGATAAATAAGAAGGCCCAACACCCTGCAGACATTTCATCATCATCATCATCATCATAGCAGTCTGTCGTGGGCGACAATGACTGTTTCATTTAGGTCTGATCAGATTCCTCCACTCAGCTCTGTCCTTAGCCTTCCGCTGCCAGGAACTCCTGTCTATATCCAACGTCTTCAAGTTTCTTTTTACAGTGTCTTTAAATCTGAGCCTTGGTCTACCCTGATTGCATTTGCCCTCGCATAACTGTGAGTAGAGTAACTGTCAAGGGAGATGCTGGTGGTCCATCCTCTCAACATGTCTGAGCCAGCTCAGGTTCATCTATATTAGCATGTCCTCCATTGATGGTAGACCAGCTCGTTTCAACACTTCTATGTTGGTTATCTTGTCTTTCTATGATATGTTCATTATGGCTCGAAGGTGTCTCATCATGTACGCTTGGAGTTTCTTCACCTGCAATCTGTAGACAGTCCAGGTTTCAGCACCGTACAATAGAGTAGCCAGTACTGTCGCTCTGTACACTTTGCATTTCACATGGATAGACACATGTCGATTGTTCCACAGTCTCTCCCTCAAGTTTCCAAACACAGCGCTCGCTCTTCCCATTCTGAGCGATAGTTCATCCTCCAGCCTAGTATTCTCTGAAACAGTACTCCCTAGATACTTGAAAGTCTTGCACTTGACTAGTGGCTCTGTACCAATGCTGATCTCTTCTGGTAGTGATGTTGATAATTGGAACTTTGATGGTTGATAAAGGCACTCTGTCTTCTTGATGTTGATTTTGAGGCTGAATTGGCTAGCTGCTCTTGCAAATTTCTCCACTAAAGATTGCATATCTTCCACACTGTGTGCAACTAGAGCACTGTCGTAGGCAAAGAGCATTTCTCTTCTGACCTTTATTGATGTCTTACTCTTGGCTTTAAACTGTGCCACAATGAACAAGTCTGCTTCTTTCCTTGTTTGAATGTATACTCCTTCTGTAGTGTCTTTGAAGGCCACCTCAAGTATGGCTGCCAGATATAGCGAGAAGAGTGTAGGTGCCAGCACACACCCTTGTTTCACCCCGTTGCTTACCGAAAAGTCTTTAGATACTGAACCACTCATTGCCACGTTTGCTTGCATACCTGTATGGAGTGCCTTGATCAGGCTGACAAACTGCTCTGTACAGCCATATTTCTTGAGTACCTGCCAAAGTCCTTGTAGCGAAACAGTATCGAAGGCTTTACTGAAGTCTATGAAGATTACATAAAGCGGCATGTTCTGTTCGATACACTTTTCTTGAACCTGTTTCAAGCAGAAAATCATGTCCATTGTGCTTCTTCCACTTCTAAAGCTGCACTGGGTTTCCAGTAGTACATTCTGTGAGATGTGTTCATTGAGTCTGTTCAGTAGTACACATGAGAGAATCTTACCAACAGTGGCTAGCAGTGATATACCTCGGTAATTTCCACAATCTTTCCTGTCACCTTTCTTGAACAAAGGCACAATACTTGCATCCTTCCAGTCTTGAGATACTTTCTGGGCATCCAATATCTCTTGGATGAGCTTGTGCAGGCAGGTGGTCAGCTGAACACCACCAAATTTCCACACTTCTGCTGGAATTCCATCCCTTCCTGGAGCTTTACCATCCTGTGTTGTCCTGATAGCTGCCATTAGTTCATCAAAATTTGGTGGTTCATCCAGACGTGATACAGCTGGTCACTGCACTAGAGCTTCTTTAGCCTCTTCAGTGAGATCTCCAGGGTTGTTTAATAGTTGGTAAAAGTGGTCTGCAAATCTGTCCAGGATCTTGTCTTTCTCCTGCAAAACTGTTTCACCATCAATATCCTTTAATTGGATCAATCCTCTTGGTTTTGGGCCGTAGATTTCTCTCAAACCTGTGAAGAATGTTTTCATGTCCTTCCTGTCTGCTGCATTTCGAAGTTCCTCTGCTTTTTCATCCCACCAGTTGGACTTCATCTCTCTGGTGTACTTCTGTAGCTTACTCTGAGCCTTTGAGTATTTCTTCTTCTTCGACCTTGTGTTACACTGTAGGTTTTCCTGCCTAGCTGTATTCCTCGCTTCTAGTAGTTTCTTCAGGTATTCACCATGCTCTTCAAACCAATCTTGATGTTTCCTCTCAGGGTGGCCTAATACATTAGTCGCAGTCTGATACACTGTATCCTTCAGTGTTGCCCATTTCTCTTCTATGTCATTCTCTGAGTTGTTGCTGTCCCAGTCTTTCAAGTTTTCCTCCATTTCCTGTGAAAGTTCTTCCTGCTTCTTTTGGCCTTTCAGTGCACTAGTGTTTAGCTTCTGTGGTAGCTTCACACCCATCCTGCAGTGCTGTTTTCGTCTGCAAATCCTTAATCTAGATCTCAGCATAACATGATCAGTACCACAGTCTGCGCCTCTCATTGCTCTGGTGTCCAATACATCCCTTATGTCTCTCTGCCTGACTATGATGTAGTCTAATAAGTGCCAGTGCTTGGATCTTGGGTGCATCCATGTCTTCTTGTGTGTGTCCTTGTGCTTAAATAGAGTGTTGGTTATCACAAGGTTGTACTCTGAACATAGTGCAAGTAGAAGTTCTCCATTAGCATTGCACTTGCCTACTCCATGACTGCCTAGCACTCCTTTCCATTTCTCAGTGTCCGAACCAACTCTGGCATTAAAATCTCCAACAAGTATCAGCCTGTCAGCAGTCGGTACATGCCTGATAGTCTCACGTAAATCACTGTCGAAACTCTTCCTTCACCTCCTCTGTGTTGGTCATTGTTGGGGCATATACACTGATGAGTGTGGCATACATCTTTTGCTGAAGTGGGAGTCTCATAATCATTATCCTGTCGCTGATTGGCACCTGTTCCTCATCAAGCATTGCTGCTATCTCCTTTCTAACTGCAAAGCCCACTCCTGCTTCTGTCCTTTCTTGAGTTGATCTCCTACTCCAAAAGAAGATGTACCCATGTTCTTCCAAGCTGTCATATCCAGGCAATCTTGTTTCACTAAGTGCAGCTATGTCAACATTGTACCTGTTCATTTCCAGGGCCACAAGCGTGGTCTGTCTTTCTGGGCGCTGTGATGTTGTTCTGTCCAACAGAGTGCATACATTCTATTCTGCTACACACAAGGCTGCTGTTTTCCTCTTTTGTCTTCCTGCTCCTAGCTTACTTTTCGCTGCCTGTCAGAGTGTGAACAGATCAGCGCGGACCTTGTAAGCCCGGGCAACATCCGAGCCGGTATGAGTTGCTTTCTGATTGACCATTTCATGAAACTGCTTGCAAAGTATTTGAGTACTGCTAGCTTTTGCTGGACTAGCAGCACATTCTTGGCAGATAAAGGTATTATCAATGGCAAGGACAAGCCAAGACAAACTGACTCCAGTATCTGTTGCAGTGACTGACCAGATGATAGGTTTGTTTATCTCTGCTCTTTGTGTAGTGCATGTCACAATGCACTGACTGGCACAGTCCACCACAGACCTTGCGACAGATGTGTTTATCTGCCAGGATGTCCAGTCTCACCCCATGTAACTGGGAGTGGTCCACCACAGACCTGTGGCAGATATTGTTTTTAGTTCTGCCAGGATGCCCTGTTTCACCCTCCACACCCTCGGAAGGGTGGGGATGCCGGTTGAGTCACCGACGACCCGACCCATGAGACAGGTAGTACTGGTTTTCATGGTTATTTGGTAGCAAGCAAGCCAATGCCTGACATGACAAAAAAAATAAATAAATAAATAAAAAAACAAGGAGTGTGTGTTGTGTTGAACCAAGGAGTTAGAAATCTCTGATTAGACGTTTTCTTTTTTAAAGGGGCCACCATGTCTAGAGTCTGATGCAGAGAAGCTGTAACACTATCTACCATGCTATCAATTACAGAAGGAGCAAGCTGTCTATAGCTTATTTCTGTTGTGTTGACATATGGCATAGAGGAAACAATCTGCATAAATTTGATTACAACATCATCTGAAAGGCATCTACTGTAGTAATATATTTTTTTTAGGAGCCAAATAGTTAGAAATAGTAAAATCAAAGGTTAACAAACAATGGTCTGACAGTACAGGGTTATGAGGAGACACTACCAGATTTTCTATTTCTATGCCATATGTCAGAACAAGGTCCAACGTGTGGTGGAGATAATGGGTAGAATTTCCTAGACATTTATAAACCAGTAAAAGAACCTTAAAATCAATCATGAAGGACATGGGAAGCCAATGCAGTGACTTTAAAACTGGCGTGATGTGAGCCTGCTGCCTGGTTCTGACAGCCTATTAATGCGGTCTCAGCATGCAACACATACAGTAGATACCTTAAAAGACATACTCCAGGGCACACTGCTCCCTCTATCTGTGGCTCCCTCATTTTTGCTCGACTGCTCGCACTGAGCAGCACCTAGGTTTTGATTAGAGCTTCCTCTGCTGGCGGACTCTATAACTGCATTTAAGAATGCAGTTCCAAATAAATTCAAATGGAATATAAACAAATAATTGATTTTTGGAAATAGACTGGCAGGCTGCAGTGGATGACGTTGGCTGATGCATGCGGCCCGTGTGCTGCCAGTTGCCCATCCCTGATATAGACTAACACTTGACAGGTTGCGCTGCTAAATATAATCTGATATAATCAAAAATTTCTACTACACACCTGGGTTTCTCTGCTGCATGGGAGTCAACAGATAAGAAAATTTGCATACATAAGCTCAGGCCTGTCGAGGGATTTGAGTTTAGTGTACGATTATGTCCAAATTGGTAAACACTGATCTTTGCTTTGAAATGATCATAAGACCACATTTCTGTCTTATGCACGTTTGATAAATGAGGCCCAATGTGCTGAACCAAATACCACACAAATTATTATGATATTTCATGTCAGTGCTGGTGGAAAAAGCACATGACCATTGGATTCGACAATTGGACCATTCTTTCTTAAAGAATTGCTTCAGCCCAGCCATACATCTGAGGATGTCTGGTGTGAACAATCATTCTACAGCACCTCTATTGGATTTAGGTCTGGACTCTGCATCACTCCAAAAGGCAAATTTTGTGTTTGTGAAGCCATTGTGTAGTACATTTACGTTGATGTTTAGAATCACTGTTCTGCTGCATCACTCAACTTCTACTGAGCTTCAGCTGCTGGACAGCTACCCTGACATTATTCTGTAGGATTCCTTGAAAAAGTTGAGATGTGGCGGCATGAAATGATAAGGAGCGAACTGAGAGTTTTTGAGGAAGTTTATTAATCATACTGCCATCACAGAACTCACCCCAGCGCCGTGCAGGCGCGCCAGAGCGAGCTCTCAGGCTCTCAGGCAATCGTGTGGTCAGTTGAGCAGTAAGAGAGAGAAAGAGTTACAGAGCGATGCCGTTTAAATACCCCACTACAGACAATGCATTCACAGCAGTAGGCATGGACATTTGCATTTGAGAGTCACCCACATCAATAGGAGGATTACTGACAGGAAGACATTTGCATTTGAGAGTCACCCATAACAATAGGAAGATTACTGGCAGGAAAGAGCTAGACAAAGGGAGGCTGCCTATTGATATCAATACACACATCTCATTGTTCTGCCAATTGCTCCAGCTGAGCACTCTGCTTGTCCCAGTCTGTTGTGGGGGTCACCCACAGTACTCCCCCCCAGAGGGCTCAGCGGGGAGCTGAGGCCTCGATAGTCCGGCTTTGGAAGCGAGCTGCGGGGAAGGCTCTGTGCCGAGGAGGTGGAGGGAGGGGGTGGGGGTAGCAAGTGCCAGCCCAGGACAGCGAAATTGTTTGGGCCGCGCAAAAATTGCCTGTGGATCTGCGATGTTGAGGGGCTGTCCCGTTGAACGTGGCAGAAGTCCACAGCGGCTGTGCAAAGAAAAATTTGTCTCTGACTCCTCTCGCGGCTATGAAGAAAAACAGGAGCTGCAAGGCTGAGTAGCAGCTGTGAGAAAAAAAGGAGCTGCAGCTGTGTGAGGGACTTGGTGTGTTGGCTTTAGGTGTGCGCGCGCAGCCCTAAAGCCCTTGGGGACAGCTGACGGCTGAATTCCCTTTGTGCACCGTGGCTGAGACCCGTACAAAATCCTGTGAGCGAGCTGCGTGCGTGCTTCAAGTGTGTGAGCAGCCCTGAAGGTTCTGTGTGCAGCAGCGAAAGACGATGGCGGTCTGTGGAGCCGTTATTGTCCTGTGCGTGGTGCGCCATCCTCGTAACCCCCCTGTGTGCATGCAGGGTTCGGTGCATGGCAGGACCGCTGTAGAGGCGAGTCAGGGTCAGGGTGCTTGATGGAGATCAGCGTCGTCGGCGCCGATGGTCATCCCTGTTGAGCTGTTGCTGTAGTTCGGTCATGGTGCGTTCAGGTCCACACGCTGTGTTCTCCATCGGCCCTGGAGGTCGCCGTCGTGGAGAGAGGACGAGGTGCGTGCGCTCTCGTGTGGAGGAGCTGTGAGAGCGGCCGGTCCCAGAGTGGATGTGCAGATCTCAAGCGTGCAGATCTCACCATGAAGCTTTCTGCAGCTTTCCCGGTCGTGGGTGATCTCTGGAGAGTTTCGCCTGGTGGTGGCTCTGCGTCGAGGTCTCCCTGTAGCAGAAGGGAGGGCAGATCATTTGCGTCAGGCTGCTGCGTTCGCTTGTCATCGGAGAATCAGTGCCGGGGGCTGCCAGCGTGTTCTTTTCTTGGGTCGGGTCACCAGTGTGGCTGTCCAGACCAGAAGGTTGCGTCGCACAAAGCGTGTGCTTTCTCAGGGTCACCAGTGTGGCGGCATGATTAATAGGCAGCGAACTGAGAGTTTTTGAGGGAGTTTATTAATCATACCACCATCACAGAACTCACCCCAGCGCCGTGCAGGCGCGCCGGAGCAAGCTCTCAGGCTCTCAGGCAATTGTGTGGTCAGTTGAGCAGTAGTAGTAGTAGTAGATTAGTTTATTTGACAGGGACAGTGCAATAAACATAGACAATTAATCAAAGACAATCAATCTGATGTGTTGCACATAGAGTGTATAGCTATTAGCTAATTTGCAACTCTTGTCCCTGGATGGGCTTTAGAAAAAAGAATCAAGATAAAAAATATACACAATAACCACATACATCAATGCAGAAAAATTATAAATACACAATTATAAATATTATAAATATTATAAATACACAAATATAACAGCCTGACTCACATTTAACATAAATATTGTAAATATTATAAATACACAAATATAACAGCCTGACTCACATTTAACACATATAACATAACTCACATTTGCCTATTTCAGGCCTTCCTCCCTCCGTCACTCACTATAAACAAACACATTTATTCCTTCCCTTCATTCACTCTCACTTTGCAGACAATTAATTCATACATGAGTACATTCTTGTTTATTTTTCAGCCAGTTTTTAACATTTTTAGTGAATGTTTTAAAGTCCGTTATTATTTTAATTTCATTTGGCATTGTGTTCCAGATGTGACTGCCCTTTATAGAGAAAGCTGTTTGTCCAAATGTGGTTCTGCGGTGGAATATTTTACAGTTATTGTTAACAGAACTCCTGGTGGCTCTGCTGCTGTCCTGTCTTTGGACGAAACCAGCAAGTGGCTCGGGTGCTGATTTATGGAAACATTTGAACGTTAATTTCAGAAGACAGAGGTCAATGAAGCTCTCAAAACTCAATAGGTTGTATTTTTTTAAAACATTACAGTGATGCCACCTAATGGGCTTTTTGTCCAAGATTTTTAGGGTTTGATTATATAATGAACCTATATGTCTTATTGTGGAAGGGGCTGCTTGAGCCCAGACTGTCAAACAGTATGATATATGAGAAAAAACCATAGAATGCATATACAGTGCAGCTGCTTCGTAAGGTATGTAATATCTAATTAATTTAAAGCAGTTCAGATTTTTTTTTACTGTTTTTGAAATTTTCTTTATATGAAGATTAAATTTGAGTTGAGGATCTAGTACAATGCCAAGGTATTTGAATTCTGTAGCTAAACTGATGTCATGATCATGTATATTAACTTTAAAATGTTGCAGGTTACATTTTTTGATTGAAAAGCACATTGAGACTGTTTTCTGAAGGTTCAGCAATAGATGGTTCTTGAGGAGCCACTCTTGGACATCAACCATACTTGTAGACAGTACATCTGCAGCCTGTGCTGGAGTCTTGGCAGCTGTGTAAATAACTGCATCATCTGCATAAAGTTGGCATGTTGCAGCTGAGCAGTGTAACGGCAGGTCATTAATAAAAATGCTGAAAAGTAAAGGACCAAGAATGGACCCTTGTGGGATACCCATGCGGTTGTTTAAAAATGAGGATTTATCCTGGTGAACTTTTACACACTGTTCTCTATTCTGGAGATAAGATGCAAACCATTCTAATGTATTTGGGGAGAAGTTAAAAGATACCATTTTGGATAAAAGCAAACTGTGGTTTACAGTATCGAAAGCCTTTTTGAGATCTAGAAAAACAGCTCCTACCACATTACCCCTGTCCAAGGACTGTTTGACGTTTTCAATAAGGCAACAATTTGCTGTTTCTGTTGAGTATCCTGGTCTAAAACCAAATTGATGTGGATGAAGAAGTTGACTGTCTTGTAAGTAGTCTATCAGCTGTGTAGCTACAGCTTTTTCAAGAACCTTAGATAGGACTGGTAAGATAGAGATTGGGCGGTAATTGCATATATCGTCTTTACTGCCTGATTTATGAACTGGTATGACGACAGCTTTTTTCCAGCCAGATGGAAATGTACTAGACCTAATGGAGAGATTAATGAGATGAGTCAGTGGTTTGATTAATATTTTGCTGTGCATTTTGAGAAAGGAGGTGCTCATATTGTAGATATCATTAGTTTTTGAGTTTGACAGTGTTTTAACAATACCAGCAATTAACTTCTCATTTACCTCATCGATGTGAAAAGTGTCTGTTGGAAGTATGGAATTTGTGTTGTTGAGCACATTTGGCAGCACAAAAATTTTTGTTAAGTCTTCCACAGAGCCCACAAAGTGTGAATTAAATTCATTTGCCAAAGTAGCCTTGTCACTGACGGTCTTGCCATTGATTCTAAGTTCCTTTACCCCCTTCTGATCGTTTTTTTTATTAGTTAAGTTATTTAAATGCCTCCATAGGGAACTGTTGTTACCCTTTGCATGATCTATCAGTTTATTGTAATAAGATATTTTTGATTTTCGCAGCTCATGTACCACTTTATTTCTTAAACTTTTGTACACAAGGTGATCATTTTGTAGTTTGGAGGTTAGTGATGTTTTCAGTGCATAGTCTCGCCTCTTCATAAGTTTTCTTATTTCATTATTTAACCATGGTAGGCTAGGTAGTAAGAGAGAGAGAAAGAGTTACAGAGCAATGCCGTTTAAATACCCCACTACAGACAATGCATTCACAGCAGTAGGCATGGACATTTGCATTTGAGAGTCACCCACATCAATAGGAGGATTACTGACAGGAAGACATTTGCATTTGAGAGTCACCCATAACAATAGGAAGATTACTGGCAGGAAAGAGCTAGACAAAGGGAGGCTGCCTATTGATATCAATACACACATATCATTGTTCTGCCAATTGCTCCAGCTGAGCGCTCTGCTTGTCCCAGTCTGTTGTGGGGGTCACCCACAGAGAACTAATTTTCCCTATGTGGTAGGACACCACAGTTTCCTCTGTGTTTCCTCTGTGCCATGGACACCATGCCTGTTCAATGATTTGTGTATGGCAGACTGATGAATAGAAATGTTAACCAGTTCCAATGATTCCTTCAGCCATTCCTGTCAACCACTGTATTCATAATTTATGGACAGGATTTCTAGGCACAGCCAAGGAACAGAGGACGTCATGTTCGTAGGCCACTGTATCTCATTTCTACTGTTTGTAAATGATATGGTCCTATTAGTTTCACCAAGCAATGATCTACAGGTCTTACTGGGGTCTTTTGGTGCTGCATGTAAGGTGGCCAGAATGAGAATAAGCACCTCCAAATCTGAGTCCATGATCCTTGTTACTGTTATGGCCCAACTGTGCCAAGGCCAGAATTGCCTATATTAACCTAAGATTTCAAAGTCTGTTTCGGCCCTTGCACCCAGGTGGACGAACACAGTCATTTTTGCCATTTTTTAGGCAAGGTAGACATACACCTACAGTGGTGTGAAAAAGTGTTTGCCCCCTTCCTGATTTGTCATTTTTTTGTATGTTTGTCACACTTGAATGTTTCAGATCTTCAAACAAATTTAAATATTAGACAAAGACAACACAAGTAAACACAAAATACAGTTTTTAAATGAAGGTGTTTATTATTAAGGGTAAAAAAAAATCCAAACCTACATGGCCCTGTGTGAAAAAAGTGATGTTAAAAGAAAACTGTTAAAACATAAATTAACTGTGGTTTATCACATCTTTGGAAAGCTGTGTTCAATTTCTCTTCCCACACCCAGGCCTGATTACTGCCACATCTGTTCTCAATCAAGGAATCAGTTAAATAGGACCTGCCTGACAAAGTGAAGTACACCAAAAGATCCTCAAAAGCTAGACATCATGCTACGATCCAAAGAAATTCAGGAACTGACATAACGCACGGCTCAGGAGACGCACACACACAGGCTCAGGGTAGTTCAAATAGTTCATTAACAACAGGGGTGTATGAGTGTGTGTCTGCGGGATGTAAATGTGTTGGTGGCGGCGTCTGCTTCGGGCACAGAGGCAGGAGGCCGTACAGCCGGACAACCCTATGGGAAAAACACAAGGAGAAGGGTGACGGGCACACACCAACACAGGAGATGTAAGAGCAAGAGAGGAGCTTACTTGGAGAGGACAGATGACTGGCACAACAAAGGACGAGACCCGGTAGACAGCCACCTGGAGGGCCCGGTGCAGCAGCGAGGAATAGGCGATGGAGAGGCGTTGTCCGCCGCCGAGGAATCCACCTGTGCACAGGGGAGCAGACTGGGAAGAGAAAGGAGGTAAGGTCTTCTTACCCGAGTAATACGCTGAGGGTGAAGGAACTCACAGCGATGCATGAAGAAGTCTGACGGCTTCAGGCCGAAGCTCAGGGCGAGGCGGCTTATATCCCTCGCCGCTGATGATATGCAGGTGTGCGTGCAGGTGGCGCCGCTGATGAGCGGCGCAGCGTGACAGTACTCCCCCCTCTAGCAGCGCCTCCTGGCGATGGCTTCTCTGGGTGCGCTCGGTGGAAATCAGCGATGAGCGATGGGTCCAACACAAACGACGGGGGTACCCACTGCCGATGTTCAGGCCCATAGCCCTCCCAGTCCACCAAGTACTGCAACCCACGACCCCGGCGCCGGGAGTCCAGGATGGAGGAGACGGCCCAGGCCGGATGGCCACCAACCATCCGGGGCGCGGGTTGCGCAGCAGGAGGAGGGCAAAGGGGGTCGGAGACTGCCAGCTTCACCTTGGACACGTGGAAGGTGGGATGGATGCGGAGGGAGGGGGGAATAGCTACACGCACAGCCACCGGGTTGACGATCCTGGTGATGGGGTATGGACCCATGAAGCGCTGTGCCAGCTTCCTCCTCTCGCCCTTTAAAGTCACGTCCTGGGTCGACACGTAGACTTGTTGCCCAACTCTGTACGCCGGGGCAGGTCTTCTGTGCCGGTCCGCCACGGCTCTGTTGCGCTCCGCCGTGCGTAAAAGCACATTGCGCGCTGACGCCCAGATGGAGCGGAACTGCCTGAGATGGGCCCGTACTGAGGGGACAGTTACCTCACTCTCCTGCGCCGGGAACAGCGGGGGGTCGTAATCCAGGGACGCCTTAAAGGGAGACATCCCTGTAGCAGAAGAGCGAGCAGTGTTATGGGCGTATTCAACCCAGGCAAGGTGGTTACTCCAGGACGTGGGTTTGGACGCCGTTACACAGTGGAGCACAGCCTCCAGCTCCTGGTTGGTCCGCTCACACTGCCCGTTGGATTGGGGGTGATGGCCGGAGGAGAGGCTCACCTTGGCTCCTAAGGCGTTGCAGAACGACCTCCAAACCTCTGAGGAAAATTGGGGCCCTCGGTCCGAGACCATGTCCACTGGAATCCCATGCAGCCTGACCACGTGTTGGATGAGGAGGTCCGCCGTCTCCAGGGCAGTTGGGAGACCTCGAAGGGGGACGAAGTGTACCGCCTTGGAGAAACGGTCCACGATGGTCAGGATGGTGTCGTAGGTGTTCGAGACTGGGAGTCCGGTGACGAAATCCAGGGCGATATGCGACCAGGGCCTGCCAGGGACGGGCAGAGGCTGGAGCAAACCCGCTGGAGGGGCATTTCCCGATTTGTTGGTGGCACAAACTGGACAGGCCCGGGCGTAGCGGGCAGCGTCCCTCCGCAGGCCCGGCCACCAAAAGGACTGCTGGAGGAGGTCAATCATCCGGGAGGAGCCAGGGTGACAGGTGAGCTTGGACGTGAGCAACCAGTGGATGACCTCCCCCCGAACCGTGGATGGCACGAACAGCCTCCCCTCCGGTCCGCCGCCAGGGTCAGGTTCCACTTCCTGCGCCTTCAGGATCTTGCTCTCGATGTCCCAGGTGACGGCTCCCACGACGCACGACCTGGGTAGGATGGTGTGAACCGTGTCCTCCGACTCCTCAGGGGCGAATTGCCTAGAGAGGGCGTCGGGCAGGCCGTTCTTGGAGCCAGGCCTGAAGGTGATGGTAAATTGGAACCTGGCGAAGAACAAGGACCAGCGTGCCTGGCGGGCGTTCAGGCGCCTGGCAGATCTAAGGTACTCCAAGTTCTTGTGGTCCGTCAGGACCACGAATGGCAGGTCCGCCCCCTCTAGCCAGTGACGCCACTCCTGTAGCGCGAGCTTGATGGCGAGGAGCTCTCTGTCACCCACGTCGTAATTTCTCTCCGCCGGGGACAAGCGCCGGGAGAAGAAGGCGCAGGGCCGTTTGATACCATCGTCTGGCGACCGCTGGGATGGCACCGCCCCCACTCCTGTGTCCGAAGCGTCCACTTCCACGATGCACTGCAGCGCAGGGTTGACTTGGCTAAGGACCCGGGAGGAGGAGAACTCCGCCTTCAGCGCCTGAAAAGCAGCTGCGGCCTCTTCGGTCCACCGGAATGGAACCTTAGGGGACGTGAGGCGGGTCAGCGGGCCGACGATGGTGCCAAAGTTTGGGACAAAGCGGCGGTAGAAGTTCGCAAACCCAACGAACTGTTGCACCTGCTTCCTTGATGCAGGAGTAGGCCATTCCACCACCGCCTTCACCTTCTCTGGGTCCGGAAGCACCTGGTCGTGCGAGATGATGAACCCTAGGAAGGATGTCGTCTTTGCATAAAATTCACACTTTTCAGCCTTCACGTATAACCGGTTCTCCAGCAGCCTTTGGAGGACCCGCCTCACGTGGACCTGGTGCTCGTCCCTGGACTTGGAGAAGATGAGTATATCATCCAGGTAGACGAACACAAAGAGGCCGATGAAATCCCGGAGGACGTCGTTGATGAGGCGCTGAAAGACGGCTGGAGCGTTGGTCAACCCGAACGGCATTACCAGGTATTCGAAGTGGCCGTTCGGGGTACGGAAGGCTGTTTTCCACTCATCTCCCTCCCGGATCCGGACGAGGTGGTATGCGCTGCGTAGATCCAGCTTGGTGAACCAAGTCGCCCCCTGAAGGGAGTGGAAAGCGGTGTCCATGAGGGGCAGGGTGTAACGATCCTTCTCCGTTATGTCATTAAGAGCACGGTAGTCCATGCAAGAATGGAGGGATCCGTCCTTCTTGCCGACGAAGAAGAATCCTGCCCCCACGAGTGATGACGATGGGCGGATTATCCCAGCACTCAGCGACTCCTTGAGGTATGTGTTCATTGTCTCCTTCTCCGGCGCCGACAGACTGTAGAGCCATCCAGAAGGTAAGGGCGCCCCCTGGCAGAGATTGATTGCGCAGTCATAGGGTCGATGAGAAGGGAGAGACATTGCCTTGGATTTGCTGAATACCATACCCAGGTCGTGAAATTCCAGTGGCACCAGGGACAGGTCCGGGGGCGCTGTGTCCATAGGTGAGGGAGAAGCGGACGGAGAGCAGGCAGCAGACTGTAGGCAGGTGCCCATGCAGAACGTGCTCCATGCCGACACCCCGGCGGACTTCCAATCCAGAACGGGGTTGTGGAGGTGTAGCCAGGGATACCCCAGGATGACGGGCGACACAGAGTTGGGCAGGACGTAAAAGGTTATCTCCTCCCGGTGGTTTCCTGAGATAATGACCGGGACAGGGATGGTCTGGTGCGTAACTCTCCCAAGGGAGGCACGAGAGAGGTTGACCAGGGAGATTGGGTTCCTGAGTGCCTGACAGCGGATGCCCAATTGGGTTGCCAGGCTTTGTGAAATAAAGCTGCCTTCTGCGCCCGAATCCACCAGTGCGTGGGTGAGATGCCCAGTGGGGTTGTGGCAGAAGCGGATGGGCAGCTTCAATTGTGTGAAAGAACTTAACCGATTGACGTCCGCGAGGCCCCCTACAGTGACTCGCGGACCCCGCCGACTGGCTTTCCGTGGGCAAAGCTTCACCGTGTGTTGGTCATCTCTGCAATACATGCAGAGATCCAACTCACGGCGGCGTTGTTTCTCCCCAGGGGAAAGCTTTGTTCAGCCCGTCACCATTGGCTCCGACTCCTCGGGGCACGATGGTGGCGGCGCCGCCAGGGGGCGAGCTTGGAACAGGCGCGGCGAGACTCCACGAGGGCGAGAAGAAGACGACTTCCGTCCCGAGGAGCGCTCGCGCAGCCTGTTGTCCAAACTGATCGCTAGGGATGTTAGCTCCGCTAGCATCTCAGGGATATCCCGCCCAGCCAGTTCATCCCTCAGATCATCATTGAGACTGCGGAGGAAAAGGCCGCAGAGGGAGTGTTCCTCCCAGCCTAAGTCCTCCGCCGCTACCCGGAAGTCGACCGCGTAGTCCGCTGCCAACCGGCTTCCCTGCTGGAGGGCGAGAAGCCGATCGACCTGGACCATCTCGGTAAGAGAATGGTCAAAGACCTCCAGGAAGCGTCTCACGAATTGGTCATATGTGAGGGTGGCATAACTGGGCCTCGCCATTACGGCGTAGGTCCATGTTAATGCTCGCCCCTCCAGGAGATTCCCGATATAACCAATTCGGCTGTGATCTGAGGGAAAGTCCCCGGGCACCCGGTGGAAGACGGACTCACACTGCATTATAAACCCCCGCGCTCCGCCGAGCTTACCGCTAAAGCGGGCGGGGGTTGGAATGGGCGTGAGCCGAACCGGTGCACCCGGAGCCTGCTGGACGGCCACTGGAGCAGCAGGAGCCACGCCACCCTGACGAGCCAGGGGGAACGGCTGTTGGGGGTCCAAGCGGCCCAATCGGTTAGTTATGTTTATCAACTGATTAAAAATCACCTGTTGCTGATAAGCTCTCTGATCCACTCGAGCCTCGAGAGTGGAAAACCGGTGTGCGAGCCCGCCGTCTGCCGAGCCGCTCTGCTGAAGCCGTACTGACATAACGCACGGCTCAGGAGATGCACACACACAGGCTCAGGGTAGTTCAAATAGTTCATTAACAACAGGGGTGTATGAGTGTGTGTCTGCGGGATGTAAATGTGTTGGTGGCAGCGTCTGCTTCGGGCACAGAGGCAGGAGGCCGTACAGCCGGACAACCCTATGGGAAAAACACAAGGAGAAGGGTGACGGGCACACACCAACACAGGAGATGTAAGAGCAAGAGAGGAGCTTACATGGAGAGGACAGATGACTGGCACAACAAGGGACGAGACCCGGTAGACAGCCACCTGGAGGGCCCGGTGCAGCAGCGAGGAATAGGCGATGGAGAGGCGTTGTCTGCCGCCGAGGAATCCACCTGTGCACAGGGGAGCAGACTGGGAAGAGAAAGGAGGTAAGGTCTTCTTACCCGAGTAATACGCTGAGGGTGAAGGAACTCACAGAGATGCATGAAGAAGTCTGACGGCTTCAGGCCGAAGCTCAGGGCGAGGCGGCTTATATCCCTCGCCGCTGATGATGTGCAGGTGTGCGTGCAGGTGGCGCCGCTGATGAGCGGCACGGCGTGACAGGAACAAATGAGAAACAAAGTAATTGAGATCTATTAGTCTGGAAAAGGTTATAAAGCCATTTCTAAAGTTTTGGGACTCCAGAGAACCACAGTCAAAGCCACTATCCACAAAAGGCAAAAACATGAAACAGTGGTGAACCTTCCCAGGAGTGGCCAGCCAACCAAAATTACCCCAAGAGCGCAGTGACAACTCATCCAAGAAGTCACAAAAGACCCCGCAACAACATCCAAAGAACTGCAGGCCTCACTTGCCTCAGTTAAGGTCATTGTTTATGATTCCAGCAAAAGAAAGAGACTGGGCAAAAATGGCCTGCATGGCAGAGTTCCAAAATGAAAACCACTGCTGAGCAAAAAGAACATAAAGGCTCATCTCAGTTTTGCCAGAAAACATCCTGATGATCCCAAGGATTTTAGGAGAATATTCTGTATGTACAAGACAAAAATTGAACTTTTTGGAAGATGTGTGTGTGTCCCATTACATCCGGTATAAAAGTAACACAGCATTTCAGAAATGGAACATCATACCAACAGTAAAACATGGTGGTAGATGGTCTGGGGCTATTTTGCTGCTTCAGGACCTGGAAGACTTGCTGTGGTAAATGGAACCATGAATTCTGCTGTCTACCAAAACAATCCTGAAGGAGAGTGACTGGCCATCCGTTCGTGACCTCAAGCTGAAGCGCACTTGGGTTCTGCAGCAGGACATTGATCCAAAACACACCAGCAAATCCACCTCTGAATGGCTTATGAAAAACAAAATGAAGACTTTGGAGTGGCCTAGTCAAAGTCCTGACCTGAATCCTATTGAGATGCTGTGGCATGATGGAAAAAAGGTCTTCATGCTCGAAAACCCTCCAATGTGGCTGAATTACAAGAATTCTGCAAAGATGAGTGTGCCACAATTCCTCCACAGCACTGTAAAAGACTCATTGCCAGTTATCGCAAACGCTTGATTGCAGTTGTTGCTACTAAGGGTGGCCCAACCAGTTATTAGGTGAAGGGGCAAATCACTTTTTCACACAGGGCCATGTAGGTTTGGATTTCTGTTTCCCTTAATAATAAATACCTTCATTTAAATACTGCATTTTGTGTTTACTTGTGTTATCTTTGTAATTTTTTTATGATCTGAAATATTTAAGTGTGACAAACATACAAAAAAATGAGAAATCAGGAAGGGGGCAAACACTTTTTCACACCACGGTATATCCCAGGCTGGGATTTAAACCCATGATGCTGTGATCTCAACACCTCCAGCTCTATTACTGAGCCAAAGAGAATTCCCCTCTAGCACTCTGCTAGTAGCGAACATGTACCCTAAGGTGTCAGGAGCTGCACCACTGACTAATTCCTTTATGGAGGAGGATTCAAAACAATACTCAGCCAGAAAAGGGTGGACTGTCCTTGTGGGTCCTGCCCCAAGTGGAGGGGTTCAAATATCCTGGGGTATTATTCACGAGTAAGGGAAGAATGGAGCAGTCTGTGTTCCTACCCTCACCTAAGGTCATGAACTTTGGGTAATGACCAAAAGAATGAGATCACGGATACAAGAAATGAGCTTTCTCTATAGGGTGGCTGGACTTGCCCTTAGAGATATGGTGAGGAACTCAGTTATCCGGGAGAGGTTTAGAGTACAGCTGCTGTTATATCTGAGAAATATGTACATCGGAGGCGGTGGCTGTGCTGAACGGTGCCTTTAATAAAGAGAGTTGGTAGCACGTGTTACGTACAGAAATAGCTATTACGCTATCACAGGATACAGGCTGGTGTGTTGTCTAGAGGTGGAGCACCAAAGAAACAGTCTCCCGCCGTCAGTCCCCTAATATAGGCATGGCGTGATGACGTTATCCACGCCTGCACCATCATGTCTGTGCTGCTTGTTGTTAATATGGGAATATCTAACATTCATCTCCCCCTGGGAAAACCAAAAGCATTATGAACATTTTCAAAACTCACAACAGTACTTTAAACAGAACCTGGGTCACCGAGTGGACCACTGGTGGACCCTGCATGACTGAGTGGGTTATTCTGCCACTTTGGACCAATCGTGCTCTGCTAAACAGTCTTAACAGAGTCACTGCTGTGGTCTGAGTTCAGGGGCCTCTGGCGAGCCCGTGGTGGGCGTGGCCCTGGAGGGACTGGGTGTGGCAGACCTGGGTGTTCTGCTGCAAAGTCCCAGTCCAGGTCCCACACTATTTGGACCGGCTCCAGTGTCGTGGTTTGGTCTGGGGCAGCTGCTCTCACCCTTTGCAGATGGCTGGCGTGCCATCTCGAGCCATCGCCCATCTTTAAGGCAGCTGGCCCCAACTGCATGGTGATTCTCATCAGCGATGGTGGGACCATCTGTGGGTCCAGATGTTCGGATCATCGGACCCGAACCCATTCCAGCACTACAAGCGGCGATCAATTTGGCTGCACTCAGCGTTGCTGTTGTGGTGGCGTGCCTTTCATGCCGGCGGCAGGATGTGCCCTCAGTTGACATTGCTCTGCTGGGTCCTGCTGGGCCACGAACTCTCTATCCTGTAGTGCTGTGGTGGCTCCCTGAGGCTGATGCCAAGTGAGGATGCGAGATGAGTCCAGTTTCTGCCCCCTCTCTATTTGTGCTGATTGTGGTCATGGCGATGTGTCACTGTTGCTGGCACTGGGATGTACACCAGGTTGTCGTCGTTCACTGGGGTCCACTTTGGCCATGAACTCCCTCTCCTGCAGCTCTGTGGTGACTCCTTGAGGCTTATGCCGGGCGAGGATCAGAGGTGAGCCCGGTTTGTGCCCTTTCTTCATGCTGTGCTCTCTCTGCGGTGTCAAGTTTGGAGTGGCTGTACCCTCATCCACGTGTGATGTGCTCCCATCATCAGTGGTCAAACAAAGTCCAAGATTGTCATGGATGGTAAAGCCCAATTCATAAAAGATGATCACACCCCAGGATGCTGTCCCCATGTGTGGCTACCTGGAAGACAAACTCTGGCAAGATTCTTGACCCGTAGCAAATTGTCAGCGATATGGTCAGCCCTTGTCAGCCCTACGAGGCTGATGCATGTGTGCCCATAGCCGTACACCTCTGCTAGATTCTTTCCAATAGGATGGTTAGGGAAGAATTTTTTCCACAGTGACCCAGTTCATCGTTCTCACAGTGGCAGTGTCTTTGCTAGCTTTCTAGGTTAATCTTTCTTTGATCCTGCCAATTGTTTATTTAACTCACTTTAGAAGTGGTGTCGAGAAAGAGCTGAGAAGAAGCAGGAAGTATGTAGGAGGACACAAGGTAGACCAATCACAGCTGTTGTGGACCTGCATCACTGTGACACGTAGTTACATTTCTGGAAAGATGCACGTCAGGTTATGGTGTAGGTTACAGCGTAGGATCCACAGGTACACCAGAGTGAAGCATCATTTTAATGTGGAAGCATAAATCAGGCCTGAAAGGCCGTCCACACCAAACACTACAAAAATAACTGTAACAGTAACTATAAAATTATAATTTTAAAAGTCGTTCTGATTCAAGTGGATGGCAGTGTCCACACACAGGGCTTGACATTAACACCTGCCATTAACAGGTAGATTTCAGCAGTGGCCGATAAGAGAGCGGCTCCCACTAGCCACTTTGGTAGGTTGTCATTTTCTCAAACAGCATCTAAAATAATAATAAATATACACAATGTGACACTATGAAACTACAACTCCCATAAGCACTATCTGCACACAGTGTGTAATCATTGGTCAGAGTCGGGCTCCTCTGCCAGCCCGGTAAGGGAGAAGCTGTAGACGGTTTCTCAGGAACCAAGCCGGCTTGGTTTCTCCCGGCTCGGTCCTGAGCTCTCTGTGGGTCTAGGTGCCATTGTGGATGTATGTATTGTATGTATTTCAGTGTTTTCCTTACCCATAGCCACTGCTCTCTGGCCAGCAGCAGTGAGGCAGCCCCTTTGGCTCACACTGGTGTGAGCGCTGTCTGACTGTCTGCTGGTCCAACCACACCCCTCCTCTCGCTTGACAGCCAGCTGTTGTCTGTTCAGTGATTGTCATTCCTGCGCCTCACCCAGGTGTGCCCAATTTGTGGAGCCAGCAATGCATGTACTTAAGGAGCCTTTTTCCAGTCATGCATTGCTGGATCATTAACCTAACGGACTACCGACTGAAGTGCTTAGTCGTGTGCTTCCGTGTGTCACAAAGGATTAGCTACCTCCACTGCAGCCGTGGTTCTCAACATCCTTTGAGCAATGCTGACTCTGGGACGCTCCGGTGGTTAATCCCTTCTCTTCATGCGTTCCCTGGGCAAAGCCGGCCCAGGAACATCCCATGTAAGTGTTTTTGCTGTTTGTATGTTCTCACCCTTTTGGGACTGTTGTGTGTTCCTTAATAAATGTGTGGCGTTACCTGCGCTTAAATCCTTATTTCACCCCTCGCCGTGCGCATTGGGAAAGCGCACGGGAGGGTCTATGACACGGTCTGCTTCGCAGGTCAGTCTCTCCTGCCCTGCCACAGTTAACACCACAGCCCAGTGGGAAGAAATGCCATGATGGGTGGTGGCTTCTTGAGCCAAGAGTGGAGCCAGACTTCATCACCGACAAACACACAGCAGCTGGCACAACACACTTGTCCTCGTTCTCAACAATCCTATCACCAGGGTAACTGCTCCGATCCCCTGTTGTGTCAGCGGTGAGTAGCTAATCATGTGCCCCCCACCATCACCACATGGGACAGACCCCAAATCTACCTGTGCTTAACTGTCACACTGACAATATTTTCTCTAGTTTTATAGTATTTACTAAGTAAATACTAACTAACTGAGTAGTCTTGGAGACTAGAAAAAGCGCTATATAAGTACAGGTCCTTATCCCCTTATCCCTCTAACACCAGCTCCTGTTAGAAAGGGGTATGGCAGTATCTGGTACATGAAGTGATACACTGCCAGTAATTCCTACCAATCACAGGCAATTGCAACCAAAGGGGAGTATGAGGCCCAGAACTTACCATCACGCACACCAGAGTCCAACACTCTAATAACAACTTTCTTGTATTGCATTTCAAACCAAACTTGGATGTTCGCAAGTTCAAGTGTCACACAGATATTGCAGTTCAGTAAGAAAAAATGAACAGAGGAGAGGTGACATCATCTATCATATGTGTCCAAAAAAACTGCATTATGGTTATTTTTTTTCTGTCAAATACAAATTCAACATTCTGAAACTCGTTTTATTTTCTTTCTTTTGTTTCAGAAAATATAGAGTTCTGACTGTATATTCATCCATATACAGCACAAATCATCATCTTCTTCACACAGATGCATCACCATCATCATCCTCTCCTCCCTGCTCTCCATGCGTGATTCAACCTAAGGCTTTA
Source organism: Pholidichthys leucotaenia (assembly GCA_020510985.1). Classification (NCBI taxonomy): domain Eukaryota; kingdom Metazoa; phylum Chordata; class Actinopteri; order Cichliformes; family Pholidichthyidae; genus Pholidichthys; species Pholidichthys leucotaenia. The sequence continues at coordinate 323,844,792 of CM035836.1, read as the reverse complement.
CAACTCCTCAACTTTACATCCAGAAGGGATGAAATCTTTCAGCCACTCTTTCTCCTGCAGAGACGCTTTTTCTCATAACTCTGAACAAACTCAGATATTGTATAGAATAAATCACCCTCCTTCCTCCTTCCTGCTGCTCAGGTATAGAAAGCAGTAGAGGAGCAGGCTTTTCAAAGTGTTTGACAAATTTCCACAGTCCTCTCCTTTTGTGCTGCGTGATTTTTCTGAGTTATTGGAAAGTCTCCCAAAGAGCAGGCTCATTTCCTTCCTTCCCCGCCAGCCAGGCCCACCTCCTCCATTCATGGCAGACAAAGCAAACAGCAGAAACCTCTTCTGTCTCTACAGCCTGTGGGGTCCGCTCGCTAACACCACAAGCACTTGCCACGTAGAGCCCGTCTATTTCCTCTCTGCTTTACTGCTTTTATCTGAAGGAGAAGAAAATATCTCTCAGAGTTGCAACGGATTCTGAGTTTTTCTGTCTCAGCTTTCTGCAGTTTTGGAGGGAATTTGAGAGGCTTTCAAGGACACAGAATCATGAAACTGGCGCATTGTGGAAAACTTTGAACAGTTGCGAGAGGGGGAAAAAATAAGGACTGCACACAGTGGAGAACCCTTAAAAAATGACTTGTGGCTTATACAAACCCCAGTTCCAATGAAGTTAGGATGTTTTGTAAAACATAAATAAAAAAAGAATACAATGATTAGCAAATCCTTTCCAACCTATATTCAGTTGAATGCACTACAAAGACCGGATATTTAATGTTCAAATTGATAAACTTTCTTGTTTTTTTTTGGGGGGGAGGGGTATTCACTCGCTGAATGCAGACTTAGTTAAGTTAGTTAATCCCTTCACACCATGAAGGTGTATATGGGCGGCGCCTATCTCCGTTTCTCTGACCCTAGGCCACACAGCCACTGTAAGTAGTGAAAGCTACAGCGGGGGGTCAGTCCTCTGGTAGCTCTGTGTGTAACTTTACTTTCCCCATTCCATTATGCGGAGCACCACGCTAGAAGGCAGAAAGCACCATTTTTATATGGTCTTTGGTATGACCCGGCCGGGATTTGAACCCCTGCCTCCCGGGTGTGGGGCGGATGCTCTACCAACTGAGCCACCACTCCGAATGCAGACTTGCTGAAGATATATAGAGTGATGATTTAGAGTGAAGTACGTGGCAGTAATGCACCTGTAAGCTGGTTGCCAACCGCCAATCAAATCTAAAAGAAGAAGAAGAAGAATTTGATGCCTGCAACACATTCCAAAAAAGCTTGGACAGGGGCATGTAATATCCATCATAGTAATGGATTAGATTTATATGGCACTTTACAGGTCAAGTGACATCTCAAAGCGCTTACAGTGAGTCCATTATTCATTCACTCCAGACGGACATTGATAGGCTACTACTGTAGCCACAATTGCCCTGGGGCAGACTGATGGAAACGTGGCTGCCTGTCATGTTCGAGGTCATCACCCCGAGCATGACTTGTGGCTGTTGGGTTTAATTATTGCTTATTAATTTCAGCTGGTGGATTGAGCCTCGCTCTCCACCAGCCCCACAGCCATGCCTCCTCCTCACCAGGCATCCACCAGTGGTATGGTTCACCACATACACACTCATGCACGCACACACACTCATGCACGCACGCACACATACACACACACTCACATTCACACTCACGTATGCACACACACACTGTTCAATCAGTCATGCACCGGGTGACCACACAGCTGTGTCCATTTGCCCTCATTCTGGGTTTGTGTATTTATAGGGTAGAATGTGACCAGCTGGTGTGGCCACTTAGCAATGTCAACTCTAGACATCCAGTCTCGCTTTCGCTGGTTTACCCTTGGACCGAATCGTGTTGTTCCCTCAAGAGTCTTTCCGCTCCAACACTGCTTGTAAGTCTTTCCTTGTGCCTTTTTCTCTGCTCCTGCCTAATGGGAGCGCGGTAGGCATACCTGTACACCAACTGAGTTGTAGCGGGGTGTCTTCCCCTTTTCCATTGTGACTGTTTTTGGACATCAACACATTCACCCATTGTACATAAACACATTATTTACTCTGCGTTTTGGGCTCGCTGCCATTTCATATGTTCGCTGCGGAGTTACGCAGTGAACATGACAGTAAGTTGCCACCACAAAGAGGGTCCAAGCAGTAAGTAACGTGTTACTCATTTTTTGTGTTTTTTCACCCACCTGCTCGGAGTGTCATGTCCTGATCAAGCCATTCCCACACTGGGTTTAGTGGATGGGCAGCAGGACAGCCCAGCACGGAGGAGCAGCGGGTGGTCTGGCAAATCTGGGAGCTCCTGGAGGAGGCGCACGACTCCTTCTGTCCTGGAGATCAGTCAGCCTGCCTCGACGGAGTAATCCAATCCTGAGGACTCACCGGGGCCTCTGGAATTACCCCGAGTACTCCAAGCTGCTGTCCGGGGTCTTTGCACTCGAGCAGGCTTTCCCCAACCTGACGAGGAGGGCTCTTCGGGCTAAGCCCAAACAAAGACATGCTCCTCCATCGGCGGCCATCTTCTCCTCTCCTCCGTCCTCCCTTTCAAGATGGCAGCCATCAGGTCGGCAACTTCGGCGTCACCTGGAATCCCAGAGGAACAATCCAGCCCCTCCAACTGCTCCAGCTTCCACACCGAGCTCAGCCACCTCTGCAGTGGATCGTCAGTCCCGAGCAGCCCCGTCTGCAGGATCTCCCTCCGCATCCGCTGTGAGGTCTTCCTCCTCGGGTTGTTCACCGGCAGCAGTGGGGTGCCTGTTTTTTTCACAGGGGTCTCCTGTTCCTGAGGCGAGAGGGGCGGCTCCCGAACCTTCTATCAAGGAGCCTAGCACCGCCTTTCCTGGACAGACGGGTGAAAACACCCAAACAGCAACAGCTGTTATTCACACCATAAACCGGGGAGACAGGCAAGTATGTTTTCATTTGACTCCCATTAATAATGAAATGTCTTGCCTGATTCCTGGTAGGGAGGCTCAGGGAAAGCAGTCTCCTGAGGTCTCCCCACCTGCTGCTGTTTATAACTGCTCACCAGCCCTCTTTCCTCTTCCCTTGGTGTGCCTGCCGGAACCGGAGCCGAGCAGTCTGGATCAGGAGGAGCCAGAGGTCCGGAAGGGATATCCTCTCACAGCCGTGGTGAACCAGGTCCCAGCCGCCACGCCGGAGGAGTCACCAGCATGGATCATGGCAGCTGGGAGAATTAAGACTGCAGAGACCATCACACCTGCTGTGGAGGCCGCCACAGCAGAGTCAGCACCCGAGCGGAATCTTGTGGAGGATGAACCTGAGGAGACATCGCTCGGCTCGCCGGAGTCCTGGACGGCGGTAGAGCTTGAGCTAAGGCAAGTGCTCTCTTTTGTCTTTCTCCTGTCCATAATTGAGCATTTTTGCCTAGCTTCAGGTGAGGAGAGCCAGCTGCAGCCAAATGCTGCACCTGGGCTCGCCTCGCCGGGCTCTGCCGCTGCCGGCGACTCTGACCCTTCCCCCTCTCTTTCTGAGTCCTTTTTCAGAGTCGCCAGAGAGAGTCCCCCATCGCCGGACGAGTCCGTGGATCCAGGTCCGCAACCAGAGGCCACGAGGTTCCGGTCAAGGCAGTTGTCGGGGGCACCTGGTCCCAGTCCAGGGTGCCTGTGATCGACCACCTCCTCGCTTGGGTACTCATATGGGTCAGCTGGCCCATGGCCAAATGGCCAAGATGGCGTTGGGGTCAGCAGTGGCCGAGCCGGGTCCCACTGCGGGTGCAGCAGGGGTCCAGCTGGGCTCCATCGTGGGTGCAATGCAGGCCCAGTTGGGGCTCACCGTGGGAGCAATGAGGTCCCGGGAAGGGGCCACCACTGGTGCAACGTTGTCCCAGGCCGGGACCACCGCAGACGCAGCCATGGCCCAGCCCGGGTCCACCGCGGGGTCAACAGAGTGTCAGTCCTTCGTCGAGACCACCGGGGGTGCCACAGGACAGTTTGGGGACGCCGGAGGCCCTGTGGGTGTTCCTCCTCCTTCTGCCGGGCAACGTCGGGGTCTTTCTCCCTTCATTGCCAGTGACCGCAGGGGTTCCTCTTCCCCTGTCTGGCCACCCACCTCTCAGCCTTCCAGTGGGTAGGCCACCGCCTCATCTGCCCTTCCGGTCCTGGTGGCCTAATCGTGTGGGCAGGCCGCCCGAAACTCAGGGTTCCCTCACCAGGTGGCCCATATGCCCTGGCAGGCCACCTGATACTGCTCTGCAGGCCGCCTGCTGGCCCTGGAATTTTGGCCGGCCCCCCAAACTTACGGCAACCTGCTGGGCCTTGGACTCTGGCTGGCCCCCCGAACTGCCGGACTCTTGGGGGTGGCGTGGGTTAGTTTAGTTTTGGGGTTGGGGAGTGTTGTTGTGTTGTTTTGTGGTGTTCTCCATCTTTAATTTATCCCCCTAACCTGTTTTCCCCCACCTCCTGTATGGGCCTTTTGAGTGGGGGGGGGGGGGTGTAGGTGTTTTTTTTCTGATGGTATGGTGGGTGTCTGGTTTCCACCCCTTGAGGGGGGTCGTCACCCCGAGCATGACTTGTGGCTGTTGGGTTTAATTATTGCTTATTAATTTCAGCTGGCAGATTGAGCCTCTCTCTCCACCGGCCCCACAGCCATGCCTCCTCCTTACCAGGCATCCACCAGTGGTATGGTTCACCACATACACACTCATGCACGGACACACACTCATGCATGCACACAAACACACACTCACATTCACACTCACGTACGCACACACACACTGTTCAATCAGTCATGCACCGGGTGACCACACAGCTGTGTTCATTTGCCCTCATTCTGGGTTTGTGTATTTATAGGGTAGAATGTGACCAGCTGGTGTGGCAACTTAGCAATGTCAGCTCTGGACATCCAGTCTCGCTTTTGTTGGTTTACTCCCGGACCAAATTGTGTTGTTCCCTCAGAGCCTTCCCGCTCCAACAGTTTGTATGCCTTTCCTTGTGCCTTTTTCTCTGCTTCTGCCTAATGGGAGCGCGTTAGGCATACCTGTACACCAACTGCATTGTAGCAGGGTGTCTTCCTTTTTTCCATTGTGACTGTTTTTGGACATTCAACACATTCACTCATCGTAAATAAACACGTTACTTACTCTGCGTTTTGGGCTCACTGCCATTTCATATGTTCGCTGTGGAGTTATGCAGTGAACATGACACTGCCAATCCACACCAATGGCCTCTCTGATCACTACCAAACATTTATACACATTTATACCCAGTGTCATGGACACTGGTGGCAAAGTGGGTAAAGTGACTTGCCCAGGGAGACAACGGAAGGATGGCTGGGGAGAGCGGGACTCGAACCACCAACCCTCTGGCTATTGGACAAACCGCTCTACCTCCTGAGCCACTGCCGCCCACATCACCTTTCCTTTTAAGAAGACTCAATAAGCTTTTAGGAACGGAAGACATTTTTAGTTACAATGGCCCACATCTGTGGAACAGCCTGCCGGAGAACATCAGGGCTGCTGAGAATGTTCATGTTTTTAAAAGCAGGCTCAAGCCCTACTATTTTAACCTTGCTTTTGATTAGTTTCCTATTTTAATTGTGATTTTAAACTTATTTTATATTGTTCTTGCTATATTATTCACTTTAGTATTTAATAGTATTACATTTTAAACTATTTGAATTTAAATGGGGGGTTTATGATGATCTTTTTATTAACGAATTGTGTGTGTTGGAAGTATAAGAGGGGGTGAGGAGTGGAGGTGGAGTACAGGGCACTGGTAGACAGACTTGTGGAGTGGAGCGAGCAGAACCACCTGAGGTTGAATGTCAGCAAGACCAGAGAGATAGTGATTGACTTCAGGAAGAAGGAGACACCTTCACAGTCATTGCATATTAGGAGACGAGGATGTGGAGGTAGTGGAGGACTACAAATACCTGGGTGTCATGATCAGCAATGGACTGGACTGGAAATGTAACACAGATGCTGTGTACAAGAAGGGGATGAGCAGACTCTACTTTCTGAGGAAGCTGAGATCCTTCAACGTGTGCAACAGGATGCTGGAGCTTTTCTACTAGGCCGCTGTCGCCAGCACCATCTTCTTTGCTGCTGTCTGTTGGGGTAGCAGTATCAGAGCCAGCAGCACCAACAGACTTGACAAGATTATCAAGAGTGCTGGCTCTGTGATTGGTCTCAGGCCAGAGATCTTTGAGACTGTGGTGGAGAGGAGGACACTGAACAAACTGTGATCCATCATGGACAATCCTGATCACCCCCTCCACCACACGCTGGACAGACAGCGGAGCACTTTCACCAGCGGACAGTTACAGCTTCACTGCTGAACGATTAGGTACAGGAAATCTTTCCTGCCGCATGCCATTTCACTGTACAATAACTCACTCTAATGTTGAATTCTGGTCATAACTTTGCTGTCATACTGCATCTTGCAGTCTAATTGCTGCCTCACGTTTCACCCTGCACCTGATAGTCCTGCATTGTACAGCGAGTATGATTCATGTACCTATACAGGTCAGCATCTATTCATCTATGATTTTCTTTCGTTTTGTTTCATCTACTGTGATGCTGCTGTTACACTGTAATTTCCCAGTTTGGGATCAATAAAGTACATCTATCTATCTATCTATCTATCTATCTATCTATCTATCTATCTATCTATCTATCTATCTATCTATCTATATTGGTGTGAAAAAGTGTTTGCCCCCTTCCTGATTTCTCATTTTTTGTATGTTTGTCACTATTATGTTTGCCCCTTGCGGGGCAAAGCCAGCAGTGAGTTTGTTATTTTATTAACAAAAGTACAAAAATAACATGCCACAATGGGCAAAAACACAAACAACTACACATGCGACCTCAGAGGGTGAATAACAGAAGAGGAATAAAAAGTCAAATACAAAACTTACATGAGAATAGCGAGGGTAAAACCTAACACTGAAAAGGACTGGCTTCGGATGTAGGGAAACCAGTCTGGATAGGGAGAGGTCACAGCGAGGAATGAATCTCAACTGCGATCTTAAATAGTGCACAAACTAATCACAAAGAGGTGAGGAGACAAGATGATGAATTAAACGTGAACAGCTGTGACAGGCCGCGAGCCGGTTGACAGGCGGAAGTCCTGCTGCGGTGCTGTCAAAATAAAAGCACAAATAAACACCATCAAAACATGCCCAAATCAAGAGACAAAAGGAGAAAATAATAAGTGGCTCGAGCGCGGAGCAGACCCGCGCTCAGGATCACCACAGTGTCCCCCTTTAAGGGATGGATTCCAGAAATCCCCCTGTAACATCCAGGGAGAACGGAATCCCCCCTCCCCCCAACCAGAAATAACCACCAAGAACAGTCTCGGGATGGTGGATGGGGAATCCAGGCCTGGAGGAGGGACACTGAAAAGGAAAAAAAAAACAAAATCCCAAAATGCTCAGCAAAAACTCCCAGAGCATCAATGTACCAAACACAAAACAATATAGTAAAACCTCAAAACTACAAGTACAAGTGAGAATTCTTCTCTCCCCCCAGAAATGTCAACCCAGAAAAGAAATATAGACTACGAAGGATGAACATTCCAACTTAAACTAATAAACAGGGGAAAATATACAACAAATAATTCATGCAGGTAACATTGACTAAACCAGGAGCATAAGGGCTAAGCAAGACAGGGTAACAAAAAACAACTGCTCTGGTGGCCTACCACAATCCCACCACAGCTGGACTGCCAGGAAGCATGAGTCGGGAGGCCTGCCAGGGAAAATGAGCCACCCAACCCAGCGGCACAGTCTATTAGGCAACTGGCCTGGGCATTTTAGCCACCAGGCCAGGAGAGGTGGGTCAGGAGGCGACTCCCCCACAGCAACACCCATAGGGACCATGACAGTGTCAGAATGCGGAACAGAAGAACCCGCGGTGGTGCCCGTCTGGGATCTAGCTGCACCCGTGGTGGACCCCGGCTGGGCCATAGCTGCACCTGCAGTGGACCCTGACTGGGCCATAGCTGCACCAGTGGTGGCCCCGGACTGAGGCGTGGCTGCACCCGGAGGAGACCCAGGCTTGGAGGGCATCTCCACCAAAACCTCGGCTGGAAAAGCTGGACCCCCGGAGATTACAGGTGGTGGACCAGAACCCACGGAGACCTCTGGAGAAATAGGGGGTTCCTTAGTGACCCTGAGAGAGAGAGGACTAGAGAACAAGAGGAACAGAAACAGAGTCAGGGTCACAGACAGCAGTGGAACCCAGCAAGGCGAGCACAGATACTGCTGATGGCAGCACCTGGCTATCCCTACCCAGACCCAGACAAGATCTCTCTAACACTGAAACAATGAAAACACTGGAGAGTACTCGCCTGAGCTCAAGTTCCACTGCTGTCCAGGACTCCGTTGATCTGAATGGCAAAAACTCTGGCTCAGCCTCTTGAAGGTCCAACTCGAACTCTATTGCGGCGGCCCCAACAGCAGGCATGATGGTCCAGGCAGTCTCAGAACCCTCCGGCGCTATAACCCACACCGATGGCTTGCTCGATGGGGCGACAGGAAGTCAGTCTCCAGTAGGGGTGGAACTGTGCTCAATGGAGACCCGGGGACGCTTCCTCGTCAGCACAGGCCACAATAAAATGGCAGTCCGCTCTCCTCCTCTGTCCACATCATGGCTGCGGGGCTGAAGCCAGGCTCTCCAGGACCGCAGGCTCGTCCTCCATCCGACAGTCTGATCCTGGCACTGATGGACACTCGGGGAATAAAGGAGGAGACACAGAGGAAGCAGGAGATGCATTAATGGCTGCAGCAGGTGGTGGGGGCTTAGGGGACTGCATGACCTGAGCCTCACCCCCAGGAATCAGGCAAGGTAATTCACCCTGGGGAACGGTGGTCCCTGCTGCAGCAGGCTCTATTTCTTCATCTCCCATTATAGCGATGAAGGTGGGCCCCTTGGGAAGACAAGGAGGAACCGCTCCTGATCGATCGAAGATGGAGGCAGCCAGAGAAGAAATCCCTGGGCTTGCAGCAGTTGGAGAAAGTGCCGTAGCGGAGGGAGGAGAAGCTGAGGCAGTCCGGGGTAGGGGAGCTGGCGAAACAGCTGACAATGAAGACCCAGAGGCTGAAGCTGCTGTAATACCTCTCTGCCGTGGCGAGGAAAAAACAGCTGGCTGGGAGACAGGGGAGTTTTTCCGGTGGCCCATAGCTGGATCCAAATGGGAACCTTGTGGTGTATTGAGCCGGTCATTATACTCCCTCCGCTTCGGAACGGCCGTGTCCCGGAGAGGAGATGGGTTCTGTGCAGGGCATCGTCGTCTTCTGGCTGAAGACGAGGTTAAATTCAAGTTAGGAAAACACAGCTGCTGGATGGAAACAGTGGCTAGAAGTTTGGCGAACTCTGGATAATTGTTTAACTCGGGATGTGCCTCCACAACTCTAACTGCTGCCACCACGCTCTTGAGAACCTTGTCTGGGATAACAGAAGAGAGAGCTTCAGCCATCCAGTCCCTGATGAAATCAGCTGCCCACTGTTCATCTTCACTGGGACCCTCGGCTGCCCTCCAGCTCTGCTGCGCCGGAAGACGGTCTTTCGGCGATGAAATATGGGAGCTGGAACCGTGGCAGGAACCTCATAAAGAGCCGAGGAATGGGAGTGCTTCACCGTTGGTCCCCTCTTAGGCACCCTGGAGAATTTCTGGTCCAACTCATGGTTCTTCTGTTGAAGCGCCGATAGCTCAGTCATCCTCTCCCTGCCCTCAGCAAAGCGAGGACGATCAGCAAGGCGAGGATGACGTTTGACAGCCGCCTCCGCGAGGCCCAGGTACCATAATGCGTCTTTGGGGGAACAATCACAAGCTATGGCTAGGAGGTCATCTATCTCCATTAGAGCCTGGACGAGCTCAAAACCCAGGCTCATAGGATACCATTTTGTGAATGATGCCACAACCCCCCCCCCCCCCCCCCCAAAAAAAAAAAAATAAAAAAAAAAAACAAACAAAAAAAAAAAACGCTGACACCCGGTGAAGGAAAAAAAATTCAGAGCCAAAAAAACCCCCAAAACTCACTGAGGCTTGCACCTGCTTTGGCTGCAACCTACTGTTATGTTTGCCCCTTGCAGGGCAAAGATGAGGCGCCAGAAGCCACCAGTGAGTTTGTTATTTTATTAACAAAAGTACAAAAGTAACATGCCACGAGGGGCAAAAACACAAGGAACTACACATGCGACCCTGGAGGGTGAATAACAGAAGAGGAATAAAAAATCAAATACAAAACTTACATGAGAACAGCGAGGATGAAACCTAACACTGAAAAGGACTGGCTTCAGATGTAGGGAAACCAGTCTGGATAGGGCAACGTCGTAGCGAGGAATGAATCTCAACTGCAATCTTAAATAGAGCACAAACTAATTACAAAGAGGTGAGGAGACAAGATGATGAATTAAACGTGAACAGCTGTGACAGGCTGCGAGCCAGCTGACAGGCGGAAGACCTGCCGCGGCGCTGTCAAAATAAAAGCACAAATAAACACCATCATAACATGCCCAAATCAAGAGACAAAAGGAGAAAATAGTAAGTGACTCGAGCATGGAGCAGACCCGCACTCAAGGGTTTGATCTATTTGATAATCAAACAAATTTATATATTAGACAGACATAACACAAGTAAAATGCACAAAATACATATATAACATAATATAATATTGCATAATATATGGCATAATATAACACAGGTAAAGTGCACAAAATGCACTTTTTAAATGAAAGTGTTTATTATTAAGGGTAAACAAAAATCCAAACCTACATTGCTCTGTGTAAAAAAGTGATCCCTCCCCCTCCCTAAAACATAAATTAACTGTGGTTTATCACATCTTTGGAAAACTGAGTTCAATTTCTCTAGCCACACCCAGGCTTGATTACTGCCACATCTGTTCTCAGTCAAGAAATCACTTAAATAGGATTTGCCTGAAAAGGTGAAGTAGACCAAAAGATCCGCAAAAGCTCAACATCATGCTGCAATACAAAGATATTTAGGAACAAATGAGAAATAAAGTAATTGAGATCTATCAGTGTGAAAAAGGTTATAAAGGCATTTCTAAAGCTTTGGGAACCCAGCGAACCACAGTGACAGCCCTTACCCACAAATGGGAAAAACATGGAACAATGGTGAACCTTCCCAGGAGTGGCTGGCCAACCAAAATTACCCCAAGAGCGCAGCGACAACTCATCCAAAAGGTCACAAAAGACCCCACAACAACATACAAACAACTGCAGGCCTCACTGGCCACAGTTAAGGTCAGTGTTCATAACTCCAGCATAAGAAAGAAAGTGAGCAAAAATGGCCTGCACGGCAGAGTTCCAAGACAAAAACCACTGCTGAGCAAAAAGAAGATAAAGACTCATCTCAGTTTTGCCAGAAAACATCTTGATGATCCCCAAGACTTTTGGGAAAATACTCCAACCTTGGTTACCAACAGTAAAATGTGGTGGTAGTGTGATGGTCTGGGGCTGTTTTGCTGCTTCAGGACCTGGAAGACTTGCTGTGGTAAATGGAACCATGAATTCTGCTGTCTACCAAAAAATCCTGAAGAAGAATGTCCGACTATCTGTTTGTGACCTCAAGCTCAAGCACACTTGGGTTCTGCAGCAAGTCAATGATCCCAAACACATCAGCAAGTCCATCTCTGAATGGCTTAAGAAAAACAAAATGAAGACTTTGGAGTGGCCTAATCAAAGTCCTGACCTGAATCCGGTTGAGATGTTGTGGCATGACCTTAAAAAGGTGGTTCATGCTTGAAACCCCTCCATTGTGGCTGAATTACAACAATTCTGCAAAGATGAGTGGGCCAAAATTCCTCCACAGCGCTGTAAAAGACTCATTGCAAGTTATCGCAAATGCTTGATTGCAGTTGTTGCTGCTAAGGGTGGCCCTACCAGTTATTAGGTTTAGGGGGCAATCACTTTTTCACACAGGGCCATGTAGGCTTGGATTTTGTTTCCCTTAATAATAAACACCTTCATTTAAAAGCTGCATTTTGTGTTTACTTGTGTTTTCTTTGTCTAATACTTAAATTTGTTTGATGATCTGAAACATTTACGTGTGACAAACATACAAAAAAATGAGAAATCAGGAAGGGGGCAAACACTTTTTCATACCACTGTACCTTCAAATCAAATGCGAACGGGTGGCGCAAATACATACAAAGTCAAAGGAAAGGGGTGAGTACACATGAATCTCATGCATTCGCACGTTCACGTCCAAGGGATAGTGCTAGCTAGTAATAGCCATTGCACATTCAATGTGGTAGTGGATAGTGGCAGATTGGACTGCACATGATCAATATTGTAATAACAGACAGCAGCAGGTATGGCATTTGTGCAAATGTTTGTAGTAAGGTCATACAGTAGTAGATGTATTACTGTTGGTGTGGCAGTCTTTCTGTGCCAACAGCTGAGGTAGTTATTGTGTGGGTGAGTGTGTTATGGTCTGGGGGCAGGGGGTGAGGGGGTGGGGGGTGGACAGAGTTTAGGGTCCTGATGGCCTGGTGAACAAAGCTGTTTAGCAGTCTTGTGGAGCAGGCCCAGAGGCTCCGGTACCTTTTCCCCGAGGGCAGGGGGCTGAAGAGGGAGTGTGAGGGGTGGGAGGTGTCACCTGCAATGTTGACGGCTCTGTGGGTGAGGTGGGTGAGGTAGATGTCCCAGATGGGGGGGAGAGGAGCACCGATGATCTTGCTGGCAGCTTTCACTGTGCATTGTAGTGTCTTCCAGCAGGAGGCGGTGCAGCTTCCATACCACATTGTGATGCAGCTGGTGAGGATGCTCTCAATGGTGCCCTGGTTGAATGAGCACATGATGGGGGTGGGACTCCTGCTCTCCTCAGTTTGTGAAGGTAATGGAGGCAAGTTTGAGCCTTCTTGGCCAGTGATGTAGTGTTGTTGGACCAGGAGAGGTCCTCAGAGATGTGCACCCCCCAGGAACTTGGTGCTGCTCACCCTCTTCACAGCTGCTCCATCAGTGATCAGAGGGGAATGCTGTGTGTGTCCCCTCTTGAAGTCAACCACAATCTCCTTGGTTTTTCCCACATTCAGGAAGAGATTACTGTCTTTACACCAGTGGACCAGTTGGCTCACCTCATTTCTGTAGTTGGCCTCCTCATTGTTGGTGATGAGGCCCACCACTGTTGTGTCATCCGCAAACTTGATGATGTGGTTGGTGTTGTAGGCAGGTACACAGTCATGGGTCAGCAGGGTGAAGAGCAATGGGCTGAGCACGCACCCTCGTGGGGCCCCTATGCTCAGTGTGATAGTCTTGGAGGTGTTGCTGCCAACCAGCATGTTCCGTGGCCTCCCTGTAAGAAAGTCCAGCAACCAGTTACAGAGAGAAGTTTTGAGTCCCAAGTGTACCAAATGGAGTGGCCCCCTCTGTGAAGGTGCGACCTTGATGCTCGATAATGAAAATGGCATACAAGTAACGTGGAGACATGATGATTGCCAGGCAGGATGATTGGATGTTTCTCTTGGCTGCTTAGACCAGCTTATTTAAACCTACCACCAACTCTAAGTAGACCATCCTTGTCAATGAAGGAGTTTAGTTTAACCAATGGGCTTTTCTTCTTAATCATACTGCTCTTGCAGAGGGTGTCAAACTCTTAATCAAACATTGTTTTCTGCACAGACATGATGAAAATATTCATAGCTTGTGACAGTTTGCTGGCAGTATGAAGTTTTGAACACTGATGCCAACCTCTGCATTGAGTTGGAACTTGCAATGTGGCATGGAAGGAAAGGGTGACATGAATCACTGTTGCAACAGCTCTTTGCAAAGGCTTCCAGGAGGAATATCTTTTGAACTTTTAGGGATTCAGTGGCTTGTCCACTTTCTTTGTTGCACAGCTTGTTAATTGAGGCCAGATCTCTTTATCTGAATCTGGATCCACAAGCTTGAACACTTCTTGTTATTCATGGCAGGATTTAGATGGTTCATACAAGAATTCTGGTCCTGTAGGCCAGTTAGTATTGGTGAGTTGAGAGGCATGGACTGACCTGGAGGCATGATTGGTTAGGTTATGCTCTGTAGGCCCACATCGCCACTGGTTTGGTTGTATGGACTGATGTATTCTCTGGAGTCTGTTGTGGACATATATGTAGAACCATTTTGACTGGTTGTATTTTTATCCAAACACCACCTTGCTGTCACAGTAGAAGTTGATTGCATCCAGCTTGAAGTTAATTTCCTGGATAATCAGGTCAGCCATTTCCACAGCCGGTACTGCGGCACACAGCTCTAGGCTTGGTACAGTGGGCTCATTTGGAGGTGCCAGTTTAGCCTTCCCTAGGACAAAGCCAATGTTAATCTGGCCATCTTCATCAGTTGTCTTCAAATATGTAACAGCACCAATGGCTTTGTTTGAAGCATCTGAAAAGATGCAGATCTCCTTTCGCTTGGCTTTAGAAGGAGAGCTGACTGTGTACACTCGAGTGATATGAAGGTGTTGCAACTCTTGGAGTGAGTCCTTCCATGTTCCCAACAACCTGGAGTTTTTTGTGCAAGTGGAGTATCCCAATCACTTGCTTTGATGGTTAGTTCTCTAAGAAGCAGTTTTCTCTGAATAGTGACAGGAGCAACAAATTGAAGTGGATCAAAGAGGCTATTGATTGTGGACAGGACTCCACGCAGAGTAAATGGCTTATCATTGACACATAACTGGAAAGTGAATGTATCGGTGGCAACTTCCCAGCTTAATCCAAGGCTGCGTTGTATGGGAATGCTTTCTTTACTCAGATCAAGGTCCTTGGTGTCCTTTACTTGATCCTCAGCTGGAAATGCTCTGAGGACTTCCATGCTGTTGGGTGTAATTTTGTGAAGTCACAAGTTTGATTGGGAAGGGAAGCTTGTGTTCTCTTTATCAAGCTGATCGCTTCCTCCTCAGCTTGCAAGGAAATAAGCTCATCATCCATATAGAACTGTCATTACACAAAGTGTCTTGTGTCAAACCCATGCTACTGTTCCCCTGCTTCAGTGGCTCATCTCAGACAGTAGGTAGCCAGAGCTAATGAAGGGCTGTTACCAAAGACGTGAACCCTCATTCTAAACTCAACCACGTTTTTGCTTAGATCATTATCACGATACCACAGAGAGCACAGGTAGTTTTGATGTTCTCCTCTTACAACAAAGCAATGAAACATTTGCTCAATGTCTGCCATCACGACCACATGCTCCTTTCTGAAATGGATCAGGACACCCAAGAGACTATTATTCAGGTCTTGGCCCGTAAGGAGAACTTTATTCAGAGAGATGCCATTGAATTATCTCTCTCTCCCTCAACTGGTTCTGCAGTCACAGTAGTCTTAGACATCCTGTGACTGCAATCAGTCCTTCCCATTGTGCATCACTTTGCTTTATCCTTTGTGAAATGCCGCAGTTTACTCAGGTGTGCCATTGTATGGAGAGGGCCAAGGCCAGCTTTTTTTTGAGTCAGCTCTGATTTGTTCCAGTAAATTTGAACAGTATCTTCCATGACGTGCCTGATATTTGCTGTAGCCAACAACTGCAAATTGAAGAGCTTTGGGCTGGGGATTCTTGGTCCATGTGGAGGATATGGCCCAGCATTGCCCACCGCTGTCTTGTGATCTTGTGGGACAGTGGCTCGCAGTTACATATTTTATATAGTGCCTCAATGGAAATAAGGCCGCTGGGCCAACTGTGGCTCAACCTGTTAAGGTTTGCT
The DNA here is from genome assembly GCA_020510985.1 of Pholidichthys leucotaenia. Taxonomy (NCBI): domain Eukaryota; kingdom Metazoa; phylum Chordata; class Actinopteri; order Cichliformes; family Pholidichthyidae; genus Pholidichthys; species Pholidichthys leucotaenia. The sequence continues at coordinate 323,829,128 of CM035836.1, read as the reverse complement.
TTTGTTACAGACCGACTGTTACCGTTATATTATATATATATATATATGTGATATTCATATATTTATTCCATCCAGCTACAATGCTCTGCACTGTGTGTCTGTGTGTGTGTGTGTATATATACAGTATATATTTTATAGTAATATGTACATATGTACATTAGCTGCTCTTGCTTGCTTGTTTTTTTCTTGCCTTCTGATTGTTGCTCTGAGTGTTGCTATCCCTGTGCTGCTGCAATCCTGGAATTTCCCCGTTGTGGGACTAATAAAGGCTTATCTTATCTTATCTTATATAGCATGACTGGAATGCAGAATGCATTGTATAGGCATAGACGTGTTCCCAGAGGGATCTTGCCTCTTTGATTCCAGAGTTTCCAAAAAGATTAGAAAGCATTGTTGCCAAGACTGCAACTTAATTTAATGTCAGCAGTGCTGCACAGCAGAGAACCCAACATTTTGTTTTTCCTCCATTCTTCATTTCCTCTGCATTTCTGACAATCTTCATCACTTTCTGACTTTTCAGCAAGGTACACATGAGTGAACTTGGTCTTTGCTTCATTCATGAAGAGGTTGTAAACTTTGAGGTTCTCTGCTGCAATGTGTTGTAGCAGGTCAAGGGGAGTTCTCACCTCATCTGGGATGTCTACGTACGTCATCTGCATACTCCATCTCTAGTGGCATGCCAAGCTCGGATACAGGGGGATTTAGTCTTACTGACTGCTGACGTACTTGCCTTAACTGTTTGACTGCCTGAGGTGCTCCATTGTGCCATCAGCCCCCAGTGGTCAAGATTTTTTCAAGAAAATATTCAGTTCAACATTGAACTGGAGGGTTTCCACGTGATACGGGTAGACCGAACACCAGAGAGTGGCAAGGCAAGGGGTGGTGGAGTGATAATGTATGTTAATAACAACTGGTGCAGACCAGGACATATCACGGTTAAACAACAACACTGCAACAAGGACATGGAGTTGCTAGCTGTTAGCATGTGGCCTACCTATCTCCCGAGGGAATACTCACACGTGATCTGCATTGTTATTTATGCAAATCCGATGGCGAATGCTGGGACAGCGCGTGACTCATCCACTCAGTAACTGGCAGGCTGCAGACAGAACACCCAGATGCTCTTCTCCTCATCTCAGGTGACTTCAACCATGTTTCACTGTCTCCTATTCTACCCACGTTCACCCAGTATGTCACATGCCACACTAGAGACAATAAAACACTGGACATATTCTACGCAAACACTAAGGAGGCGTAGACCTCATCACCACTCCCCCCACTCGGGAGATCGGATCACAACTTGGTTCATCTCCGGCCGGTGTACAAACCCCTAGTGCACAGACAACCTCCGGTCATGAGCACAGTGAAGTTATGGCCTGAGGAGGCAATGGATGCTCTAAAGGACTGTTTTGAAACCACTGCCTGGGAGCAGCTCTGTGATCCACATGGTGAGGACATCAATGGCCTCACTCACATCATCACGGACTACACCAGCTTCTATGTGGACAACACCATACCCACCAAGACCATACGGTGTTGCTCGAACAACAAACGCTGGATCAACCCTGAGATAAAAACACTTCTGAGAGAGAAGAAGAGGATCTTCAGGTCAGGGAACAGGGAGATGCTGAAGTCCGTACAGAGGGAGCTGAGGAGGAAGGTCAGAGAAGGCAAGGACAGCTTCAGGAAGAAGATGGAGGACAAGATGCAACAGAGCAACATCGGTGGGGTCTGGAGAAACCTTAAAACCATCTTTGGGTTCCAGAATACCTCCCCCAAGGCCACGGGGGGCAGGGAGTGGGCGAACAATCTGAACCTGTTTTCAATAGGTTTGACCAACCGCCCTCCCCCCCGACTGCACAACAACCACTGCTGCCTCTGAAGACATCGAGTCCTGCTGTTCACACCCCACTCGACCATCACCCCCCCCACTCCCAACACACAGCTCCCCAACATGACCCTCACTAAGACCCAGTTGAGGACGGAGCTGAGGAAGATCAAGGCGAGAACGGCGTCGGGACCGGACGGCATCAGCGCAAAGCTCCTCAAGTCCTGTGCAGACCAGCTGTGTGGGATTGTGGAGCACATCTTCAACCCGAGCCTGAAACTGGGGAGGGTACCACAGTTGTGGAAAACATCTTGTGTGGTACCTGTACCAAAGACTTCCTACCCCAAAGATCTGAACAGCTACAGACCAGTGGCCCTGACGTCCCACATGATGAAGACCCTGGAGAGACTGCTCCTTGCTCACCTCCGCCCCCTGGTGGGACCAGAGATGGATCCACTCCAGTTCGCCTACCAGCATGGCATTGGAGTGGAGGATGCGGTGATCTTCCTCCTTCACCGTTGTCTGTCCCACCTGAGAAGCCCGGGAATGTGGTAAGGATCATGTTCTTTGACTTCTCCAGTGCTTTCAACACCATCCAACCGATGATCCTGAAGGACAAGCCGCTGTGCGCAGAGGTGGACCAGCACCTGTCATCATGGATCCTGGGCTACCTCACAAACCGGCCACAGTTTGTGAGAACCCGGGACTGTGTGTCCGACACGATCATCGGTAGCACGGGGGCTCCCCAGGGAACGGTTTTGGCACCCTTCCTGTTCACCCTTTATACTGCAGACTTCTCACACAACACAACACACTGCCATCTACAGAAGTTCTCTGACGACTCTGCGATCGTTGGCCTCATCTCCAATGGAGATGAAGCTGAGTACAGAGGGCTTATCCAGGACTTTGTGGACTGGTGCCATCGGAACTGCCTCCAGATCAACGCGAGGAAAACTAAGGAGCTGGTGGTGGACTGCCGCAGGCAAGGACAACCCCTCACAGCACCAGTAAATATACAGGGAACTGACATCGAGATGGTGACATCCTACAAGTACCTAGGTGTTCATCTGAACAATAAACTAGACTGGTCACACAATACTGACGCACTCTACAAGAAGGGACAGCACAGGCTGTTCCTACTGAGGAGACTCAGGTCTTTTGGTGTACAAGGGGCGCTGCTGAAGTCATTCTACAACACGGTGGTGGCATCAGCCATCACTTTTGGAGTGGTCTGCTGGGGCAGTGGCGTTACAGCAGCCGATAGGAAGAGACTGAAAAAACTGATCAAGAAAGCTAGCTCTGTCCTGGGGCAGTGCCTTGACCCAGTGGAGGAGATGGGAGAGAGAAGGATGGTGGCTAAACTGTCATCTCTGCTGGAGTCCGAGTTCCACCCTATGCAGGACATACTGAATGCACTGAGGAGCTCATTTAGCAGCAGACTACATCATCCTAGGTGCACAACTGAGAGGTTTCGCAGGTCCTTCCTACCTACGGCTGTCAGACTGTACAACCTAAGCTAACCTAACCTACCTTATACATGGGAGCCGGTCTTCTGCGGCGATTGGCCGTCCTGATGTTACGCTCGGTGGTTTGAAGGAGAACTCTGCGGGTCGTAGTCCAGAGCCGGTGGCAGCACCTGACATGGGCGTGGACAGGCTGCAGCACCGCCACCTCCTTCCCCTCCTCCAGAAACAGTGGGGGGTCATACCCCAACGATGCCCTGAAGGGGAACCTCCCAATCGCTGAAGAAACCGTGGAGTTGTGGGCATACTCAATCCACGGCAGGTAGCTGCTCCAAGAAGAAGGACTGGAGGCAATGACGCAGCATAGGGCGGCCTCCAGCTACTGATTCGCTCGTTCGCACTGCCCATTGCTCTGAGGGTGGTAACCAGATGACAGGCTTACTGTTGACCCCAGTGCGTGACTGAACGCCCTCCAAACCCGGGAAACAAACTGGGGCTCACTATCCGAGACGACATCTGTGGGGATTCCATGAAGGCGAATGACGTGCTGAATCAACAGGTCCGCTGTCTCCTATGCTGTCGGCAACCCCCGGAGGGGAACGAAGTAGGCCGCCTTGGAGAAGCGATCAACGATGGTCAGGACCATCGTAAAATGATTGGATGGCGGGAGGCCCGTCACAAAGTCCAGGGCGATGTGTGACCAGGGACGACTAGGAACCAGCAGGGGGTGGAGCAGTCTGGCTGGAGGGGAGGAGGATGACTTCCTGGTGGCGCATTGAGCGCAGGCCCGGATGTAGGCATTGACATCCTTTCGCAGCCCCGGCCACCAGAACGACCTCTGGAGAAGCTCAATCGTGCGAGACACCCCAGGGTGGCACGCCAACTTCGAGGCGTGAGCCCACTGAATGACCTCACCTCGGACCGGCGTAGGAACAAACAACCGCTCCGGGGGGCCGCCTCCCGGATCGCGCTCAGCCTCCTGCGCCTTCACAACCATCTCCCTGATGTCCCACAAGAGGGCGCCCACGACGCAGGATGGAGGAAGGATGGTCTGTTCCTGGTCCTCAGATACCTCCACCGAGAACTGCCTAGAGAGGGTGTCTGGCTTAGCGTTCTTGTCCCCGGGGCGGTAGGTGATAGTGAAGTCGAACCAACTGAAGAACAGGGATCAGCGGGCCTGACGGGAGTTCAACTGCTTAGCCATCTTCAGATATTCCAAGTTCTTATGGTCGGTCCAAACTACAAAAGGCTGGGCAGCTCCCTCCAGCCAGTGGGGCCACTCCTCCAATGCGAGCTTAACCACCAACAGCTCCCTATCGCCGATGCTGTAGTTCCTCTCTGCTGGAGACAGGCGGTGCAAGAAGAAGGCGCAGGGGCGGATCACCCCGTCTATTGGAGAGCGCTGAGAGAGTACTGCCCCCACCCCGGAGTCCGAAGCGTCCACCTCGACCAGGCACTGGAGCACCGGGTCCACCTGTGTAAGGACGCGAGACGAAGAGAACTCCCTCTTGAGTGCGCCAAACGCTGCTGCAGCCTCTTCCGTCCAGTGGAAGGGGACCTTCGGGGACATGAGACAGGTCAGCGGGCGGGCCACCATGCTATACTTGGGCACAAAGCGGCGGTAAACATTGGCAAACCCCAGGAACTGCTGGACTTGCTTCCTGGACGAGGGGGAGCAGTCCACCACCGCCTTGACCTTGGCCAGGTCAAGGCAGGCGCCATGACAATCTCTAAAGTATATGAACCAGAAAATCAGTACAATGTAAACAAACAAAGAAATTCATCAGATTTACCGCTGGCCAGGCGGCTCGCTTCATCCATTTTCATCCATCCTGGTTGTTATTTTGTCTTCTCTCGGTCATTTTAGCTTTCGCTCCCATATCCAGAAACTGTTAAGATTATTCCACCTCAATTTTGCTTTTATTCCACCACAATTTATCTCATATGACGACCGGGAACTGGCGCGATTAGCAGTTGAACATCAACCAGCTTCGCCCACCCGCTGTTATAACAAAATGTAGATACAGTATTTACCTTCTTAAGCTAAATAATCTCTTTTTAGAATCATAGTTGGCAAATTTGTGAGCAAATGCCTCCTCCGTCTTGCGATCAATCAACATTTGTTTACAAACTCTTCTTCTCTGGTGTCCCGGGGGGGGGTATTTGGGGGCCATTAGTCCTCCAAGGCAAGAGTAGTAAGTTACACGTGTCTGCCACCTTGTGAGGTGCAATACTTAGTACAACTGGGGATTTATTATGGTTTAAGGCCACGTCACATGACAGTCACGGAACACTGACACAGACACTCCACAGCGCTACCTGTCCATGAACCAAGGCAGTTTAAAGGTTAAGGCAGAAGTGAGGTAACAGGTGAACAGAACTGGTGAAAGCCTGTCCCCCTGTGGTGATCCAAGTGTTGTTTGAAATTCAGCAGACAGTTCTGAGTTCACACGAACTCTGAGCCTTGCGCCTGACAGAAGAATGTAGACTAGCCTTAGTTTGTCTTCATCACATCCAGCCTGGAGTAGAATGTCAAGGATGTTACTACGCTTGTGTTGAATGCCTTCAACATATCAATTCCCATTTTGTGGAAGTCACACTTTGTCATCACTACGGATACCAGCACGCGCTGTGCCCATACAATGTCTGCACAGCTCTTCCCTTGTTTGAAGCCACTCTAATAGGGTCCTGTAAAGCTGTCAACTTTATCTCTGATGCAATGTAGGGTGATGATGGATATAATCTTCCTAATGCTTTTTAGTAGGACAATAGCTCTGAGATTTATTTACCTTTTGTTCTTATTAAAGACAAAAAGTTGGGCCAGTTGTTTTCTTTGGCTTAGGCAAAGCTATAAGTGTGCCTTCTCCCAGTTGCTTCTATTGGCTTGTGTAGTTTGAGGGACATGTTGATAATCCTTGCAATTAGGCCAGAAATGATATCACTTGAACTTTTAAATTGCTCACCGTTGATGTTATCTGGGCCTGTGGCCTGACTACTTTGCAGTGCTTTGATGGCAGCTCTGACTTCATCTTCACCTTCTGGCTTATTCAGTGGTCTGGCATCATTAATAAATGGTCGCTGTGGTTCGTCTTGGTTGTCTGTAAACTGCTGCTGAAACTATTCTTTGCTTGCTTCAGCTTTGCCTTTGTCTGTGCCCACAAAATTGCCTCTTCATTATAGACTGTGATTGGTGGTGTTTGCTTCATAGATTTTAGATGTTTTGCAGCTTGGAACATCTGACGGCAGTCATCTGTTGTAGTAATAGCATCTGCTTTTTCTATGACAATCTCCTTTATTCTTTTGGAGATCCTACGTAAGCTGTTGTTACGTTCTTTCTGCAAGCCAGTGCGGTCTTCACTTTTACTGTTGATTGATGCGCATCCTGAGATCTTTTTGTTGTTTTGATAGGTTCATCACCAAGGGGTCATTTGTTTGCTGGAAGCATTTTCTTCCTCTGCTCTTTATTTCTCCTGCTGTCTTGAGAACGGATATCCTCATGCTGTTTAAGAGGCTGGTCAAATCCTTGTTGGGATCATTGCGCTGAGTCTGTTCTAAGAGTGCGGCTTGTAGTTCTTCTCTGTAAGCCTGCTTGATGGCATTATTCATGCAGAGTTGTTCTATGTTGACTCTTTTCAGCTCAGCATTTTCTGCTTAATGCTTATACACAAAGTGGATGTTTCTCATACTAATCCTAGCAATGACAAGCTTATGGTCAGAGTTTAAATCAGTACCACCAAAAGAGCGGGAATCCCTCAACAGTGAGGTTGCCTTCTCTGGGCAGAGGATATAGTCTATTTCAAGGATGTCAAACTCATTTTAGCTCGGGGGCCACATACCGTTGGATGTAATGTCAAGTGGGCCGAACCAGTAAAATAATATTAAAACAGCCTAATGGCAACTCTAAATTTAGTAAAGAGAAGTGCAAGTACATTGTGAAATGTTTACATTTATCGAACCATTGATCTTTTACAAAACATGAACAACCTGAATGACTTGTAGTAATGACCCCAGTTACATGGCCTTTATCGGATTATTCTGTTTACATGACAACTTGAATAATCACATAACTGCAGAAATCCAATCATAACCAGTTTATTAGTGTACATGTAAACCTGATCATCGACCATGTTTACATGAACATGAATAAACTGTTGCTGATTAGGTTTCTGGAGTTTCAATCCAGATTAAAACACTTAATCATTTTTTGGCAGGTGTAATACAGAATTATTTTCTTTTGAGTCTATTTCACAAGTGCGAGAAAGCAGTTTACAGCATTGTATTCCCAATTTAATCTTGATCCAAATAAAATCATTTTTAAAGCACGTAAACTGTTTCAATCAGCATTAAGACCTTTAATCAATTTTTGGCAGGTGAAATAACATATTTATAAGCTATAACAGCCCTTTGAGACTATTCACAAGTGTGACAGAGCAAGTTAAAGTATTATATTCACAATTTAACCCTAAACAACCAAATCAAGTTATTTTTAAAACATGAAAACTGTTTCAATCAACATTAAGGCCCTTAATATTTTTTTTAGCAGGTGAAATAACATTTATAAGATACTACAGCCCTTTGAGACTATTCACAAGTTGGACAGAACATGTTATAATCTTCACAATACAACCTTGAACAACCAAATTAAGTAATTTTTTGGCAGATAAAATATTTGAATCCAAATTGTGAGTCTTAATGAATTTTTGGCACATGAAGCATACATTTTATGGATTCTACGTACAATATATATAATTATAGGAGGTAAATAATGCACAAACACTAGTATTCATGGGAAAGAAAAACTTTATTGACATTTACATCATTATACACAGATTTTGTATTTCAGCACACTTTTCTTAATATATAAGGAAAACATTAAAAGCTGCTACAGGATAAAATGTCACATCTGATTAATCTAAAACAAAATTCATGGGGCTAAAATTATGACTAATCCCTCACTGCATTAAATATTCACAGACAAAAAGTCTGTCACAGACAAAACTTATTGTCCATGCTAATTGCATGGACAAAAAGTTACATCTGCTTTGCTCAAAAGGAGCTGTCAGCCTCAGAATCAGAAGAGAAACAGCTTTAGCCGAGTGAGGCTCGCTCCCGCAGCTAGCCAATCAGTTTCTGGTGGCCCATCATTTTTTGGCAAGACATGTGCAGCTTCTTTTGTTTTGAACATGTTCAAAAGATGTTGTGACAAGAAGAATTGGTTCTAACCGTAAAAAAAATTGGCAAATTGCAGAGAACTACCCCCCCTCCCCCCAACCCCAACCCTGCAGAGCAGGGAGACATGGGGGTAAATGTATTTTTAAAGAACAGTTATTAAATACAGTAAACACCATGACATTTCAGCATGTGCTGGATCTGGCATCCATAAAAATGACTTGTTGCATATTTTTAGCGATGGGCATGAAGGGATAATAATAGAGGCAGGTGGGAAATGTTTGCCTTGGAGTCTTCCTGGAAGAAATCCTGACCTCCCGACCTGCTGCATACAGTGGGGCAAAAAAGTATTTAGTCAGCCACCAATTGTGCAAGTTCTCCCACTTAAAAGATGAGAGAGGTCTCCAATTTTTATCATAGGTATACCTGAACTATGAGAGACAAAATGAGAAAAAAAAAATCCAGAAAATCACATTGAAGGATTTGTAATGAATTAATTGGTAAATTCCTTGGTAAAATAAGTATTTGGTCACCTACAAACAAGCAAGATTTCTGGCTCTCACAGACCTGTAACTTCTTCTTTAAGAGGCTCCTCTGTCCTCCACTCGTTACCTGTATTAATGGCACCTGTTTGAACTTGTTATCAGTATGAAAGACACTTGTCCACAACCTCAAACAGTCAGACTCCAAACTCCACTATGGCCAAGACCAAAGAGCTGTCAAAAGACACCAGAAACAAAATTGTAGACCTGCACCAGGCTGGGAAGACTGAATCTGCAATAGGTAAGCAGCTTGGTGTGAAGAAATCAACTGTGGGAGCAATTATTAGAAAATAGAAGACATATAAGACCACTGATAATCTCCCTCGATCTGGGGCTCCACGCAAGATCTCCCCCCATGAGGTCAAAATGATCACGAGAACGGTGAGCAAAAATCCCAGAACCACATGGGGGGACCTAGTGAATGACCTGCAGAGAGCTGGGACCAAAGTAACAAAGGCTACATCAGTAACACACTACGCCGCCAGGGACTCAAATCCTGCAGTGCCAGACATGTCCCCCTGCTTAAGCCAGTACATGTCCAGGCCCGTCTGAAGTTTGCTAGAGAGCATTTGGATGATCCAGAAGAGGATTGGGAGAATGTCATATGGTCAGATGAAACCAAAATAGAACTTTTTGGTAAAAACTCAACTTGTCGTGTTTGGAGGAGAAAGAACACCATACCTACTGTGAAGCATGGGGGTGAAAACATTATACTTTGGGGCTGTTTTTCTGCAAAGGGACCAGGACGACTGATCTGTGTAAAGGAAAGAATGAATGGGGCCATGTATCGTGAGATTTTGAGTGAAAACCTCCTTCCATCAGCAAGGGCATTGAAGATGAAACGTGGCTGGGTCTTTCAGCAGGACAATGATCCCAAACACACTACCCGGGCAACAAAGGAGTGGCTTCGTAAGAAGCATTTCAAGGTCCTGGAGTGGCCTAGCCAGTCTCTAGATCTCAACCCCATAGAAAATTTTTGGAGGGAGTTGAAAGTCTGTGTTGCCCAGCGACAGCCCCAAAACATCATTGCTCTAGAGGAGATCTGCATGGAGGAATGGGCCAAAATACCAGCAACAATGTGTGGAAATCTTGTGAAGACTTACAGAAAACGTTTGACCTCTGTCATTGCCAACAAAGGGTATATAACAAAGTATTGAGATGAACTTTTGTTATTGACCAAATACTTATTTTACCAAGGAATTTACCAATTAATCCATTAAAAATCCTTCAATGTGATTTTCTGGATTTTTTTTTCCTCATTTTGTCTCTCATAGTTGAGGCATACCTATGATGAAAATTGAAGACCTCGCTCATCTTTTAAGTGGGAGAACTTGCACAATTGGTGGCTGACTAAATACTTTTTTCCCCACTGTAACAGACTCCCTCAGTGGAAATCAGGGATCACTTTTGTGTCTGCTACTCTTGTATGACTCCACATGGACAAACTGGGAATAGCTGTTATTTTACTGAAAAAGTCCTGCTCCTGTATTATATTATTTAATTTTCACACTTTGCAAATTCATCCCGTGGGCCGGTTTGGACTCTCTGGAGGGCCGGATTTGGCCCGCGGACTACACATTTGACACCCCTGGTCTATTTGATTGTACACTGGTCTTGCTTTCTTGGCCTTAATGTGAACCTTAATATAGCTGGTCAAAGTAGTGCGATGTCTGCATGGATGCTGGAATGCTGTATTGCACATGAAGAAGCCATGCATTGTAAAGAAGTCAGTGAGGGCCTTTCCATTGGAGTTATGTGTGCCAACCAGTGCTGGGAGTAACGCGTTACTGTAATGCCACTACTTTTGCAGTAATGTGCTGTGTAATGAAATTACTGTTTAAAAATTCAGTAATGCATTACAGTTACTGAAATTTGATCAGATGCGTTACTCGTGTTACTCGTTTTATTAATATGGATGGATATTTTTAGCGCAAATAAATATAAACTGATCTCAGCTGTCGGTCTCCTCCACAGGTTGGTTTCCTGTCCTGCTCACACCACAACCCGGTGGGCAGAAATGCTGTGGCGGTGGCGACTTCTCATATCAAGCCCTTATCACCTGTTGTCTGAGCGGTGAGTAGCCCTCAACAGTTCCTACCTCTGTGTAGGAAAAATACATGAGTATTTTTAGAGCAAGAAGCTCGCATTTAATGTCCACAGTTGTGTAAATGTAAGATGTGAAAGTAACTGTGAAAGTTTTCTTACCGCACAGAGAAAAAGTGACTGTGATTTGCTGCAGTAAAGAACAGCTTCTTCTAAGGTGAACTTTCATTTATCTATGCGTTCTGTTTTATCTTATTCATTCACATGCTGTTGTGATATGCAACTATTTCATGGAAGTAAATCCTCTAAATATGCATTTTTAATGGGCTGATCCAGGGGTGTCAAACATATGGCTTGTGGGCCAAAAATGGCCCACCAGGGAGTCCAAAATTTTCAATGGTCCTTAACCTTGGTTTCTTGGATACAGATAAGATCAATCTTGTAATTTTAACAGTCTATACCCAAGGTTTGTCTCTTTGATGTAGCTGTGAGGCCCCGCACATTCCATGTACCAATAGCAAGTTCCCAAAGGGGGCATCGTGAGTGCTTTTGGTGAAGGTTAGACATTTTTTGCTGTGGGCTAAGAGGTTATCCTTTTATCACCCAACAACAATTGCGGTTGTCAGCTTGCAATCCTTGACGATTATTAGCTTACTGACTAAGCCAGTGCTTCTTGACTAAGCCAGTACTAGCAGGATGGACCACATGGAGATTATCATCATCCCATCCCATGCCACTGAATTGGGCACTGGAATTGAAAACTACTCTGATTTGGTCTGGCTTTTTGGGATGATAGACACCAAACATGAGCAGATAGCAGCACTCCACCCCTTCTGGCAATTGGGATGCTGGCTCAGCATGGCTGTTGTTAAATATCCTCTGCATGAAGGCAATAAACTGCTGCTTCTTTTCTGGATTTTGCTCTAGTGTGCACCTTAGAGAAGAGAGGCGGATTGCAGCCTGCTCTCAGTTGTTTGGCAGAGGTGGTCTTGGTGACCTAAAGGGAAGATGTGCCATGCGCCGTATAATGGCGCACGGGGATTTATGACAAAGTAGGCTTTCCAATCCTCAATCATTTTCAGTCTGAAACCCTGGCATTTTCTTAGCGGATGGGGTTTTATTATGGATGGGACAGTGTTTAGCTGGGTCACCTTTAGACACTGTTTAATTATGGGATGCAACAGAGGATATGCTGGTCTTCTGCACCGTCACTGGTGTCCTGAAATCCACACACTTAAAAGGAGGTTTCTGGAAATAGGATTGTCAAGATTGGCTTCAGGTGTGCTGGCAATGGAGTAGGTGTGTGCGTTGCTGGCTCCTGCTATATTTTTTTCTTTACTTTTTAAACCCTATTTTGCTGTAAGCTATTAATGTTTTGGACATTTAATACGTGCAGAATCTGTTTTGAGTTGTGAAATATGTCTAAAACAAGAAAGCAGACTGAAAAGGAGGCAGCAGGGAATAATACTAACACCAGCTTAGCTGAGGATGCTAATATCAGCCTTAACCCTGCACTTGTTGCCTTGCTTGAGCAACACAGAATGTCCATAGCTGCTGACTTCAAAGCTTCATTTGAACTTATTAATGGTAAGCTGGACAAAATTCAAGCAGATGTGGCGAACCAGGAGCAACGCATTGGCGACCTTGAAAACAACGCGGAGGACGTCAGCCAGCGCCTAGCGGCGCTTGAAGTTACATGTGAGTCAATGCAGGAGGAGAACAAACTTTTGAAAAACAAACTTTCTGACCTGGAGGGAAGAAGCAGGAGGCTGAATATTCGTCTGGTGGGTCTGCCAGAGTCCTTTGATGTGGGTCCACGGCCATCTGAATTTTTTTCTCGGCTGTTGGTGGACGTCTTTGGCACACAAACTTTGCCATCTCCCCCAGAGCTGGATAGAGCCCACCGCAGCCTCATGCCCAAGCCGAGTCCGAATGGGAAGCCGCGCGCTGTCATTATTTGTTTCCACCGGTTTCGGACCAAAGACTTGGTGATGAGAGAAGCGCGGAGACGCCGTGGGACTTTGGAATATCGTGGGCATAAACTTCAGTTCTACGAGGATTATAACGCCGACGTTCAGAAGCAACGAGCCGAATATAAGGAGGTTATGTCCGAGTTGTACAAGAGAGGTTTTCGTCCTTCTCTTCTTTTCCCCGCCAGGCTCCGGATAACTCTTCCAGACGGCAAAAACCAGTGGCTGGCGTCCGTCTCGGAGGCCACCTGCCTCATGCAAACCATGGAGAGAAACCAGCAATTTTCGCCTTGAACTGGACATTTCTGGGTTGACCAGCTGCCGCGCTGGGCTGCTTGTTACTTCATTGAAGCTGCACTGACTGGACATTGATGCATTTTTAGATGTTTAAAAACAAGGTAAAACTGGCTCCCTATACGTTGTTGTTTACTTAATTCTTTTTTTAATTTTATCTTATTTATTTATTTTTTTTTAGGGTAAAACGTTCATATTATGCAGGATTGAAGCCAGTTGTATGGGAGCATTCTGTTAGGATGAAAATAGAGCAGGAGATGGAGCGGTTGCTGTTTTTTTGCAACCGGCTGGAGTGTTGTTATAGGTTTGGTTGTTGGATTTTATTTATTTATTTTTTTTTATTTTTATTTTTTTATTTTTTGTTATGGTTTTATTTACACCCCCCTTACCCCCTCCTTTTTTCTTTTTTTTTTTACCCGTACCTCACTTTACTCTTCTTTGGGCTACACTACATAATATATAAATTTTACTCTTTGAATGAATAGTAATCTTACTTTGGTAAGCTGGAATGTGAAGGGGTTGAACCATCCAATTAAACGAAAGAGAGTCATGTCACGTCTAAAGCAGTTTAAGCCTGGGGTATTGTTTTTGCAGGAAACCCATTTGCAGGATTCCGACCACTTGCGTTTGTCAAAATGTTGGTCAGGACAATTTTTTCATTCAAATTTTAAAGCTAAGGCCAGGGGCGCTGCTATTCTTATTGATCGAAATATCCCATTTATTCCCTCTAATGTTGTATTAGATAAAAATGGACGATTTGTAATAGTATCAGGTAAACTTGGCGATAAACATGTCACCTTGGCTAATCTGTATGCACCGAATTTTGATGATGTGCACTTTTTTCGCAACCTTTTTTCGCAACTTCTAGATTTAAATACTCATTCTCTAATTCTTGGGGGTGACTTTAATTTGTATATGGATCCGATCTTAGATCGCTCATCTTCAAAACCTGCTAGTCTTAATAAATCTGCAACTTATGTTAAGTCTTTTCTTGAGGAATATAGCCTTACAGATCCTTGGCGTTTTTTACATCCTAACGGCAGGGACTATTCTTTTTTCTCTCACGTACACCATACTTATACCAGAATAGATTATTTTTTTGTTGACAATTTATTAATTAATAACCTTTGCTCTTGCAGTTATGATAGCATCTCGGTTTCTGATCATGCCCCTCTTGTACTTAAAATGATCCTCCATGGATGTGACTCCATGAGAAAGCATTGGAGATTGGATCCATTATTACTTACAGATGAAAAATTGGTTGCGAATATTTCTTCTAAAATTAATTTTTTTTTGAAAGAAAATAAAACTCCTGGTATGCCAAATAAAACGATATGGGAGGCCATGAAGGCATTTCTTAGGGGGGAATTTATTTCATTGGCAGCATTTAAAAGACGATCCTTAATACAGGAACAGAAGGCTATTTTAGATCAAATCCTGGACATTGACAGACAATATGCTCAATCTCCATCACCCGCTCTGTACAAGGAACGTATGACATTACAAACTAAACTTAATTTACTTTCTACTCGACAAATTGAAGGTTGTTTAATAAGGAACAAGAGTGAATTTTATGAACATGGCGAAAAAACCAGTAAACTTCTAGCTAATCAACTACGTGGTATTAGAGCTAAGCAAATTATTACTGGAGTTAGGACAGATAAAGGAGAGGTGACATCTGACCAACAAGTGATTAATGATATTTTCAGGTCATTTTATTCCAAATTATATACCTCAGAATATACAGCAAACTTAAAGGATTTGGAAATTTTTTTTGATTCTATTGATATTCCTTCGATTTCTTCAGAATCTCGGCAAATTTTAGAAGCTCCCATCACAAAAGAAGAAATTCAGCTGGCAATATCATCCATGCAATCAGGAAAATCTCCAGGACCTGATGGGTTTTCCGCTGATTTTTTCAAAAAATTCTCTGACGACCTCGCCCCTTTCCTTTGTCAAGTTTTTACAGAGTCGCTTGACTCTGGTACACTTCCTCCTTCATGCTATCAGGCCTGTATCACTGTGTTGCTTAAAAAGGATAAGGATCCTGTTGATTGTGCTTCTTACAGGCCTATTTCCTTGTTAAATACCGATGTTAAAATTTTGTCAAAGTTGTTAGCTTCAAGGTTGGAAAAGATTCTTCCTTTTATAATTTCACAGGACCAAACCGGTTTCATTAAAAATCGCCATTCCTTTTTTAACTTGCGGCGGTTGTTTAATATTATTTATACTCCTCACCACAACATACCTGAATGTCTTATTAGTTTGGACGCTGAAAAGGCATTCGATAGGGTTGAGTGGGAGTATTTGTTTTTTACTTTGGAGAGGTTCGGTTTTGGTCCTTCCTTCTGTTCCTGGATTAAACTTCTCTATGCTAGTCCTTTAGCTTCAGTGTTAACTAATTGTCGCTATTCTGACTATTTTAGACTTTACCGTGGTACGAGGCAAGGTTGTCCTTTGAGCCCGTTGCTCTTTGCCTTGGCAGTTGAGCCGTTAGCTATTGCAATCCGTGGGAGCCGGGACTTTCTAGGCATTCGTAGGGGTGGCATTGAGCATAGGGTTTCACTCTATGCTGACGATCTTTTATTATTTCTCTCCAACCCACTTACTTCATTACCCGCTATACTCAACATTTTGGATAGTTTTAGTAGGTTTTCTGGTTATAAAATTAATCTTAATAAGAGTGAACTGTTTCTGATTAATGAAAAGATTCAAGTTCAGGATTTTGAAAATTTTCCTTTCAAGGTTGTTATTGATCATTTTAATTATCTTGGGATATGTGTCACTAAACAATTTAATTATTTGTTTAAAAATAATTTTCTCCCCTTACTTGACCAGTGCAAGCTAATACTTTCCAAATGGTCCCCATTATCCTTGTCTTTAATTGGCAGAATCAATTCTGTAAAAATGATGTTACTTCCAAAGTTTTTATATTTGTTTCAATGTCTCCCCATTTTTATTCCTAAATCCTTTTTTAAGTCTTTGGACTCTCTGATTACCTCATTTATTTGGAATGGTAAACATCCGAGATTGAGGAAAGTTTTTCTTCAAAGACCCAAATCAGTAGGTGGCATGGCTCTGCCTAACTTTCAATATTACTACTGGGCAGCAAATATCAGGTGCATGTTATATTGGAAACATTTTTATCTGGAACCCAAATCACCTATTTGGATCCTTATGGAGTCACATGTGGACAATCAAACCTCCCTACCGGCAATTTTAGGTTCACCACTTCCCCTTGCTTTGTCTACACTGGGTAATAATAAAGTAGTTCGTCAGTCTCTTAGAATTTGGTCTTAATTCAGGAAAAATTTCGGTCTTCAGTTTTTTTCCATTAGAAGTCCAATTGCCGCAAATCATTTATTTACCCCATCAACTATTGATAGTGCATTTCATATATGGCATAGAAAAGGTTTAAAGTCTTTTGCGAATTTATATTTTGATGGTCAATTTGCAAGTTTTTCTCAACTTTCTACCAAATTCGACATCACTTCTACACATTTTTTCCGCTTCCTCCAGGTCAGACATTATGTGCAAACCATGACAAAACAATTCCCTCAAAAACCTTCTGATAATCCTCTAGATGATTTTTTATTAGTTAAACCAACTTCTAAGGGGGTAATGTCAGTTTTATATAATTTAATTTCAAATTTACAATCTTCTTCTCTGGCCGCTATCAAATTGAACTGGGAACAAGATCTTAATTTTACTTTTACTGATGAACTGTGGGACTCTATTCTTGGCCAGGTTCACACTGTATCAATGTGTGCTCGTCACGCTCTTATTCAATTTAAGATTGTACACCGGGTGCACCTGTCCAAGGTTAAGTTAGCACGTATTTACTCGGATATAGACCCAACTTGTGAAAAGTGTGGTAGCGCTCCTGGCACTTTGCTTCACATGTATTGGTCCTGCCCTGCATTGATGAATTTTTGGCATTCTGTTTTTATCACTATGTCTGAAGTCCTGCAATATCAAATTAAACCTGATCCATTATGCGCCATTTTTGGTGTGGCTCCAGAACTTGTCTTGCCAAGTTCCAAATTAAAAGTATTCAAATTTTCATTATTATTGGCCAGACGTGCTGTATTACTGAAGTGGAAAGACTCTTCGCCCCCTTCACATTTACAGTGGATAAAAGATATAATGTCCTGTTTGGATTTAGAAAAAATCAGATATACAGTCTGTGGCTCTGAAAACAAATTCTATAAATTATGGCGCCCGTTTCTTGATTTCTTTGAAAGACCCACGATTATAGTTTCTGAGTAGCTCATATCCCCTTTACCCCACCCCCACTTCACACACACAATTTTTCTTTGTATTTTTTTTTTTTAATTATTGTTTATTTAAAGGTTTTTGTGCTTTGAAGCATTTACATTTGTTGGCTTTAAGTTCTAGTTTTTCACTGTTTGGTTGAAACAAAAATGAAAATTTCTAATACTTTGTATTGTATTGACACTTCAATTAATAATAATAAAAAGACCTTTGAAAGAAAGAAAAGGAGGTTTCTTAGTCCAAGAGGAGGTATTTCCTGATAGTGCAAAGCTAGGGTCCTTCCTTGTTTTAGCTTGATAGCAGATGAAATGGGTGAAGAAGGAGAATTGTGGATAAGGCACCTTATACTCTTCCTTGTACTTTGACCCTTGTGAAACCCACTTATCCTGTAGACTATATGGCAGCTTCTCCACAGTAGGACTGATACCATGAGCAGTGTCTAAGTATGCCAGCCCAGTAAGATAGCCATCCTCCTTGGCTGAAAGAAGCTCCATCAAAAGGTCTCCCAGGTCTCTTAGCCTCTGGTTGTCCTTATTTGTGATTTTAGGAAAACAGTCCAGCTTCTTGAAAAGAGAAATTTCTATGCCCTCCGGAGCACTGTAACTAGGGTTGCCAACTTTCTCACAGCCAAATAAGGGACAGAGAGTTTTAACTATTGCTTGGTGCCAAGATGTTGGGGACATTGGTGTTGTCATAATAACAGGATGTTTTTTTTAATCTTTATAATACGTTAAAAAATACTGATATTCAATGCCCTGTTTAATACAACAAGGAAAAAAATACCACACTGTATACCTAGAAATTTCAGATTTTACAGAACACAGAATCTCAGTTTAAAAATGTGTAATAGCTATATTTTTGATAATGGATTGCATTTATATACCACTTTTCATGACACCCAAAGACACTTTACAATGAGTCCATTATTTATTCACTCCACAGATAATGACAGTGGTAAGCTACCTCTGTAGCCACAGCTGACTGATGGAAACATGGCTGCCAATCCATGCCAACAGGCTCTCCAACCACCACCGAACATTTATTCATATTCATACATCAGTGTCATGAAACCATGAACACTGGAGACAAGTTGGGTAAAGTGTCTTGCCCAAGGACACAACAGAAAGATGGGGGGAATGGGATTCAAACCACCAACCCTCTGGTTATTGGGCAATCTGCTGTACCTCCTGAGCCACTATGGCCTCATTTTGTTTCTCTTTGAGAAATAATGTAACTTTGAGCTAGAAAACACATCTAAACTGCAAAAAGTCAAATATAAGTAAAATGAAATAAATTAAGGCTGTTATGCTTGTTTTTTGACTGACAAGATATTTATTCTTGCAGTACAGTTTATGTGTAAGAAAATTTTACATGCCTTCCAATAGTTTTATCTTGTTTTATGCAATTTGATAAGTCAAACCTTTTTGTTCTGTTGGCAGATAATTTTACTTAAAATAAAATTAAAAAAAAAAAATTCTCGCAATAGATAATTCTAGTTAAAATTAGAAAAAAAAATCTGCCAACAAAGTAAGATTAAATTGCTTAAAACAAGTAAAAGCTTTTGTAAAGCAAGTAAAATCTTACAGAAAACTGCACAACAAAAATAAATTCTTGTCTTGTCAAAATTATCTTGTGAGAGAAAAAAAAACATAAAGCCTTGATTTAGGATATTTTATCTTACTGAAATTTTCCTTTTTACAGTGTGACAGATACTGCCTTCGGCATAAAATTACATCAGTGAAATATTCCTGATTCAAACAACAGTAGCAATGAAAAACCTGCACAGGTGGCTGGAAAGCACTTCAAATAGCCTGTCTTACCCTTTTAGAAGTATTTTCTTCTTTAAAGAACAATCCTTCATTATGTCCTTTAAGCCCAGCTCACCAATATTGTTTTGTTTAGTTTATTGGTTTATTTGTCAGGGACCATGTACAGAAAAAAAAACAACATTAAACACAGGGTAAAGATTGTCACAGGACTGAGCACGGGTTCTACCGGGCTCAGCCTCTCAATTTATTTATGTATTTTTCCTGTATTTTCTCCAAACTTTGTGGTGTCTTTTTGTTTTATTTCCTGATAATTTATCACTCTATTTATTAGTTATGTTTCAATATTGTTATTATGTCATCTATTCATGTTTTTTGAGACCGTTTTGCCTTCCTCTTGCGAGAGGGCCATTATTTCTACTGCTCCCAGACATACCTTTCTCTCACAGCCTGTTTCCCCAGGTTACCTCAGCTGTGAGATTTTGGAATTAGGTCTCTGCCTGCTCCTGGCACACCTGCTGCTCATTATTCTCCATTCACCTCCTTGTATTTAAGCCTTGCATTTTCGGTGTGTTTTGTGGCTAAATTGCATTGCCTTGCATTGTCTTCAATTATCTCCTTTCTACATGCTGGCAGCCTCAGAAGTTTTTTCTAATGATGGCAGAAATGGAACGTTCGAGAGATCGAATCATTTGGAACAATTGATTCAGAAAAAGAATCGATCTTTTGGAACATTTGAAACATCTCCCCACACGACATCTGGTGGCCAAATGTTATAATACTACACTCAAACAGTCAAGTGATTTCGTCTGTGTTTCTGTATGGAAAGATGTAATTGGGGCCAAGTTTATTGACAAAGTGCCTAAAACCCTCATCTTCCACAACTGAAAAAGGTTGTGAGTCCTTCACAATAAGGTCAACTAGGGCCTCGTCTAATTCCTTTTGCCTTCCTGTCAAGGAACAACAAAAAGACTGATTCAGGAGGAATGCTGTCATGCAACTTGATGTATTGTATGGTAAATATTATAAATACAGTATATGTAACTATATGTAAAATATGTAAATATATGCAAAATATGTAACTATATGTAAATGTACAACAATATGGCTTCTTTTAGTGATCAAATGCATAATTATATTTATTGTAAATAATAATATAGGTGTATGAATAATAAATGTATACTCGTATGTGTATTAAAAGACCATGAATACATACCACTAACACTATGCTGGCCATGGCTTGATTCAGCACTCGGTTGTGTTGTGCTAGGAATTTAGGCGTCAGGATGTTTTGTCCGTAGGTGTCTCCACATACAGTTGTGAAAAAATTAGGATACCCTGTATAAGCCTGTGTTTTTTTTTTTAAACATATTTGGATATATGGATATTTAATATCAGTGTTTAACATAATGGGAGATTCATGTAATATGGCTAAACAATTAAAAATGAATTAAAGATTTTTTTTTAAATTTTCTGTAAAATATAGTGAGGAATAAGTTAGGATACCCCCCATCTTTTTAGGACACCCTCACATTCATTCCTACTTAAAATGGCTAAAATGTAAAAAAAAAAAATTAAAAAAAAAATAAAAACAAAAACAAGGTTGGACATAGATATGTGAACATTTCTTTATAAAGAACTGAATATTTAATGGCATATTCTAATTTTTTCACGACTGTAGTTGTTGTATTATTAGAAAATGCAAGATGCTGCATACAATGCATACATGTATAGTTTATTTCTCTTATCTTATCATGTTTAATGTTGCAGCATTGTACCGAGACAAATTCCTAGTTTGTGTACTACATGAACAATGGCAATAAACCTGATTCTGATTCTGATTCTGATTCTGATTTAACTTTTTTTCCCTCAAGAAGGTCGATGTGATCCCAGACAGCTGACCTGGGATGCTCTCTACCCCCATCCATTTCCAAATAGTGTAAATCCAAAAGCACACTCAATACAAGGCACTCAGAGAGGCAAGACTTGGCAAACAAACTGCACTTTAGAGGAGCTTTTAAATGCTATAGCCATGTAGGGTGATGAAATCAGCAGCCAATCAGGCAAGGACACGAGAAATTGGTATTTTACATATAAAGTATTTATATAATACATATATTGTGCATAGAATAGGCATTTTCATATTGTGTAATGGTAGTGTTTTATTTATTATTCCATTTTAGAAACAGGACAACAAAATCACCGCATAAAACAACGGTGACGTTTCAAAACAGTCGGTGACGTAATGGAATGTGACATGGAACAGTCACGTGACATCCTCTTTTTGATACAGACCTCGGAACAGTGGTTCGATTCAGAAGTTCCACCTAGGTTTTGGTATGTACTAAAACACTGTTTCGACTTTGCCATCACTAGTATTTTCTTCTCCAGAACACGTCTTGCTCTGAGGCACCTGTGTAAGTTATTCTTGTTTGCATTTTTGTATTGTGGGCACTTTTGGACATTTATGTTGCTTTTGTTAATAAATGTCTTAACACAATCCAGCACTTGGATCTGCTCTTCCACTCCGAAGGAGCACATATGACAAAGATGCTCTGTACCTGATTATAGCCTTCTCACTAATTTCCATCTATAGTCCCTGAGGCAGGCAGGAAGATATTAAAAGAAAAGCAGCTCATGTAGAAAGCAATTCAGTTCGGGTTTCAGAAACTGTTGACCCTGAAACAAGCAGGGAGTTAAGTTTAAAAGGTAAAAAGATGGGAGAGACGGAACACATAACAATTTAAGAGTACAATTTCAAAATTTAAGGGGGAGAGTTAATGCTGGCAGGCTTAATTACTTAAAATCCATTTTTTAGTCTCTGTGGTAAAGTCTCTGTAATTTGTTCTAGTCTTCAAAGCAGTGGGAAGCTTTTTCCATTCAGTTACAGCTTTGTATGAGAATGCTGATTGTCCAAAAGCAGTTTTACGTAGGGGGATGCAACAATGCCACCTAGAGGAAGTCCTTGTTTCTCTGGTGTTTTGTTCAGAAGTCAGGTACACAAAAGTCTTAAGGGGCAGGAGTGCAGAACCATGGATAATTTAAAGATCAACCCTATATTTGCATACATGATCATATTTTCAAAGCTTAGCATCTTGTGGTTGGCAAGTATACCACAATGATGATACTGTCGTGTCTTCTTATACAGAATTTTGATGGATTGTTTATACAGGGATTCCAAGGGTTTCAGAGTTGTTCTATTGGCTTGTGACCAGCAAGAGATGCAATAAATGCAATTCCAATGCAAGAGATGCAATTCCATCTAGCTACAATGCTCCGCACTGTGTGTCTATATATTTATGTACATATGTATACTCGCTGCTCTTGTTTTTTCTTGCCTTCTGATTGTTGCTCTGAGTGTTGCTGTCCCTGTGCTGTTGCAATCCTGGAATTTCCCTATTGTGGGACTAATAAAGGCTTATCTTATCTTAATAGGAGAAATGTGTCAAAATCATAGCATTCCAAAAGGTTTTTGGTCCTTTTACAGTGAGTGAGTTTCTGATGCAATGAAAGTTTACAAGGTTATATTTCAGAGTGCGGCCCATACGTTTTATGTACTTTTAAAGCTGAGCGTGGGCTCTAATGTGACACCCAAATACTTAAACTGTTACATTTTCTATATTTGCTTCATTTACAGTTAGATCGGATCTCTATGCCCCCCCCCCCATCGCATGCGACGATTGTGATGATGTCGGTCTCTCCTTTCTTCACACATGCGGAGGTAGCTCAACGTTGAGTTGTTTCTGCCTGTGATAAGATGACTATGCCAGTTAGATTGATCCATGGCTATGGTTTCCCAGGCGGTAATGTCTATACCAAAGTCCCGTAGGTCACGTTTCAGCACATCTTTGTAACGGAGTCGGGGTCGACCATGTTTTCTGGGAGCATTTACTAGTTCCCCATAAAAAATAGTTTGGGGGAGATGTTTTTCCTCCATCCTCACAACATGACCAGCCCATCTTAGTCTGCAATTGGGTAGCAAAGTGTATAGGTCTTGACAAATGAAGGCGAAAAAGCATGAAACGGGCGGATTTGCTGACAGGTTGGTGAATCGAAGACAGCAAACTATTGTGGACTGCGAAGCCAACTCCATGGTGTGGTCTATTGCCTTCTGGGTGCCCAGACCAGAAGAAAGAATAGTTGGCTTCACAGATGGATCTGTTGCCAGTGACACAGGCTTCACTTAAGGCAGCAAACCAGTTATAGTCAGATAGTGCATATGATTTTGTTTGTTGGTAAAGTACATGGTAGCTGTTTTCCCTATGTTCAGAGTGAGGCATGATTGATTAAGCCATTTAAAAGACACTTTCTTCATTGCTATCATTAACGTGGCAGCCACTTGTTTGGCATCCTTCCCATGTATGGTATGTAGATGGCTGTCATCTGCATACATCTGAATTTTTATGTCATTTTCACATATTGATGGCAAATCATTAATATACAAAGTAAACAGCAGTGGGCCTAAAACTGAACCTTGTGGTAGTCCCGTGGTGCATGCCTTTGATTGGAATACAGTATTGTTTATGTGCACACACTGGGAGTGACCAGATAGATAAGATTTTAATGGGTGCATTTCTATGGATGCATGCTTGATTCAGTCTACTTTTTACCAAATTCAGAGTCTACTGTCTCACACAAAGCTGTCTGATGTAAGCAATCAAGGCCTTTCTTCTCCCTTCGCCCTTCTCCTCCAGGTGAGTGCTTTAATGGCCCACCTGTCTCTTGGGTGCAGTAATTAGCAGCCTCCTGGACTCAATACTCCAGCTTAGAATAATCCTTTACGGTTTGGGTTTTTTGAGCAGTTTATTGTCCCTAAGCTCTTTTCCTCTCAATAATTTTATGAGTGCCACTTTCAAACTTTTTTCCAAACATTTTGACCAAGCTAATTACTTCTTACTTCTCACTGGCCAATCAGCAGCCACATATAGATATCAAATGAATGACAGAATTTGACCAATTAACAACAATGTGATCTTTTTCATTGACTCATGATAGGCCCTGATCTCCGTAGGCTCCAGCCTAGCCTGTTCATTAAGGCAGCCTTGAATATACGGGACAACGTACGTCCTGCTCGGGCCAAACATATTTAGCCCAATAAATGGGACGTCCCGGCTAAAACGAGACAGTTGGCAACCTTAACTCTAACATTCATCTAGCATGTCTCATATCAGTGTTAGAGCAGCCTCCAGGTTGCCGATTTGAACCGCTCTCAAATGCCTGACATATTCTGATGACTCTTTTCCAAGCCATTTTGTGAGTAGATCCTACTCACAAAATAGCGGCAGTGGGGCGGGGGTAGCAGTGGCTCAGGAGGTAGAGCCAGTCATCCAATAACCACATGGTTGGTGGTTCAAATCCCGCTCTCCCCAGATATCCTGCCGTTGTGTCCCTGGGCAAGACACTTCACATCCAATTGCTCCTGGTGGGTCTGGAAGCGCCATGTTAGGAAACATGCCACCATCAGTGTGTGAATGTCTGTGGGAATGGGTGGATAGCAGGATCTGTAAAGTGCTTTGGTCATCAAGAGATGAGAATAAAAGCACTATATAAGTGAATGCCATTTACCATTTTACTCTTCACCCGCAGTAAGGTCCAAGTCTCGTACGGTATTAAGAAAACTTGATTTCCATGCCATGTAAGTTTCTGGGCGGTCACCAAAATGTAATAGACTAGTGCTCACAAGCTCTTTTCATGCCAGATACTTTGCCATGTCCATCATAACTGAAGGCTCTGGGTGATGACCAGGTGGACTAGCAACATAGTAGGGTGTTGAAGACATGGCCTTTGGGTGCCAATTGTTACTGAGTGGCAACTGAATTGAAGTAAAACTACAAAAAGGCACACAGTTAAAAAGTAAGCTATAATAAATTTAACAAGAAAAATAAATCTTACATTGGATGACAAAATGCAATTAAACAACTTCTGCAGACCATCCTATGCATATTTATACGCTAACATGCTACAAAAAACAGCATACCAAAAGTAACAAATACCTAAAAATAACATTACCATATAATATTGTGGTCTGTATTGAACATAGTATACTGTACTTACAGACAGTTAGGTCGATGGTATAAAAACACATGAGGATTACATATAGAACTTTTAAAGAACATGCGGGTTTCATTCTCAGTAAATGAGTCACTACTTCCTGATTTCGGTCATGTACATGGTGACATCACTAGAAACTTAAAGGGCCAGTAGGGAAAATCAATCAAAGGCAGAACAGTTGTCATACAGTTTCGCGCAAAAATCTTTTCACTTGTCCTCCTCCTTCAAACACCAGGATCTGCCTACCCACATCCCACAAGGCTAATAGTGGCTAATGCTACATTAAACACAATAAAAGCTGTGATAAAAAGACTTACCGGTTGAAGGATAACCCCAGTTGTATGCACGGTGGCCCAGGATAATGACTGAAACTGCATTGGTCTTTAAAAGCAGTTAAATGGTAAAGCCCATCTTAATTTGGGTCAAATTTTCAGAGCAGCTAGCCAAAATGCTAACTGGGCCTGGAGGCTAACTTCAATTAGGCTAGCGTGTCCTGATTAGCTTAGCACTACAGTCCCGTTACAGTTACGTCACCAAAAATGCTTCATCCAAACTCACCTTTTTACAGGGGGCATGGCTTAAATGAAACTTTAAAGGAAAAAAAGACATATGACATATTTGAGTGGTTTCGATCTTGATATGTCTTGTTAGTCATAAAAAATATGTTAGACATGTCAACAAGAGAAAAAAAAAGTGTCCAGTGGCAGTGTCCAGTGAATTTAATAACATATATCGATAATGACAAACCCCAAAGTAAACTGAAAGCTGTACTTGAGTCATGAAGTTTTGGTTTTGTTCTCCTTTGAAAGGTAATTCATTTTTTTTCCACATTATCAGAATCATTGAACGTGCAGTATGAGTAAAAGAAGCTTGTTCACATCTCTTGACATTTCTAGTTCTTTCTTCATCCATGTGTTACTCCAGATTTTCTCCAAGTCGTTCACTCACCTTCATCACCTCACTTTTCTGGCCCTCGCGCTGCTATTGGCCTTACCCGACTTGTTGTTACTCCACTCTTTCTTGCTCTCTTCTATGTTGACCCTCGCCCTTTCTCTCTCAGTCACTTGCCCTCTATCTCGTGCTTTCTGGACCTCACTCTCTTGCTATGTGGAGGCCTCTCTCGCCCTTGCTCCACAATCTCTTTCCCCATCCCTCAACCTTTGCTCCTCACCGGCTCACTCCAAGGCCAAATTCTCCATATCAGAGCTGAAGAAACAGGAAAAAAAAGGCAGCCAATGTGAAAAAAAGCTGTTGAAAGTTGATAATGTTGTTGGTGTTATTCACATAAAAAAGAATATTCCTATTTCAAAATTGAGAGCTGAATGCTTATAGTTAAAATGACTATACAACTAGTTGAATAATTGGGTAGAGCAATAGCCATAACACATTATCTTTACCTGACACAGTTGGTTTTAAACACATTAATTCACATTTTATCTTAAGTAAATCACCTGTTAATCCATCCATACCAAGATTAATGGACGTTTTGGATTTATTGTGATTATCACACATTTATATTATCTTTTTGTTTTCATTGTGAGATGGCGCTTTCCGTAATCATTTTCATTAATTTTACACTTAACTTTTTCATAAATTGGCAACTTTTTTATCTCATAAATTTGTATTTTTCCCTTTTATACAAGGAAGAGGGGCTGAAAAGTTCATAGGTTGAAAAGTTCATAGTGGTTAATTTTGACCAAATGTGGTTTATTTTTTACCATAGTCTCCCCTTCAGTCCACACACTTCTTCCATTATGTTGCAGATGTTGGATGCAGATGTTGCATGTTGGATCCCTGCTGTTGGAAAAATAAACTACATTTGGTCAAATTTGACCACTAACTTTTCAGCCTATGAACTTTTCAGCCCCCCTCGTATTTGTGGCTTCATCATTTTTTAGATTTGTGACTTTTTGCCTTGCAACTTTTTTTTTTTTTGTCATTTTGTGACTTCTTCGGTAAATATGACTATTTTCTTTCAAATTTGTGTGGTTGAAAGTCTACTACTATCTCACAAATTTTCAACTTTTTTCTTTTGAATTTACAACTTTCCCCCCCTCCTGTCTAAATTTGTGACTTTTTTGTAAATATAGAACTTTTCTCATAAATTTGCAATTATCTGTCTTACTGCTTTTTTCTTGTAAATTTTTTATGATGATCAGATGAGTGTGCACCTCCTCCCCTCCTGTTTCTGTTTTCCCGGCTCTGGAGTTATCTGCACACCTACGTGATTTGCTGCACCTGCTGTTCTGGGTGACCTGCTGATTTAAGAGCCAGTGTGTGAATGCTTCGCCGCTGGACCTTTGGGTATTGCTGCCAAGCAACAACTCAGTTATATGCTGTGTGGTGTTATTTTCCTCATTATCTTATCTCTATGTTCTCCTCTCCTCAGGTTTGCTGCCATCTCAGCGGTGTGTTCTCCAGGGCTGGCCACACTCACCTGAACCATTCATCCTTCAAGACAACATACTCTTCACCCAGGTCTACCTGCCCGTTCCTCATCCTCTTCACTTCCTTATTGCATGCAGGAGTACTCTGCCGGGCCCTCTGCTCCATACAGTAAGCGCCCTCCTCTCATCTCCACTCTCCTTTTCCCTGAGTGTTCCTTATCACTAATTATCTCTCTCTTCTCTTCCCTTAGGCTACGTGTGCTCCAGCGTGCTCCTGTGGTTTTGTGTCTATTTAAGTGTGTGTCTTTTGTGTTATTCAGCATTATTGCTGCTTTATTTAGGTTTGTGTGCTTTGAGTTTTGTGTTTTCATTAAAGTCATGTTCATTTTCACCACTTGAGTCTGAGTGTTCATCCGATGTGGTTGCTCTGCGTTTGAGCTGGTGTAAATCATGACATTTTTAACTTTTACCCCGCATAGATTTACTACTTTTTCTTATAAATGTGCAACTTTTTTCTCATAAATGAGTAACTTTTTCTTGTAAATTTGCAACATTCATATGAATACTGACATTTGATGTAATGTGTTAATTTCTGTACAGTCTTGCAGAGGGTCACTGGACTTCTCATGCTGATGAATCAAAGTTTTTATGCAGTTTATAATAGAGATTTTTTGACTGATTTTATATATGAGTCTCATTCAAAGCAGAATACAACACCACTGAGCCCAAACCTTCCAAATGAGTCTGAAATCTCTTCTGTGGTGAACAGCCAGCACACTCAGCTAGCTAGTGATGAATGTCAAACAGCGGCCCTCATTTATTTTTGTTTGTTAGATTTTACAAACTATGTTCCCGCATGCCAGATTTAATTTTACAGATGGAGACGTCTGGTTTCACACTACAGGAAAAGATTTTTTTTTTTTTTTTTACTCCCTCCTCTCCTCCTTCCTTTGCTCGTTTTGACCATCGCCAGCCAGGATGCAACACCCAGGCTGTGACTAATGACCTGCTTGGTTTAATTAACTGGGAGTACAGACCTCATTGACTAAAGATGAACTAATGACTTTTTCTCTACACTGGTTCTGCAGTGACAGCCTTGTAAATGAGTTAAATCTGTCACAGATGTCAACAATGGCATGAAGAGAAAGGGAAAATAGCCTATGTGCATGTCTTCATCCCTTTACTTTAGGAAGCCCTATGCCAGATTGTGTTTGGGGGCGCCTATTTTTGTAGTGGGGAAGAGTTCAAACCCTTTCAAATAATAATAAAAATCTCCCCTTTCCAATAAAAAAACATAAAAATATTCTTGGGTCACTGAAACAAACAAACAAACAAAAAACATAGAATAAAAATTTAACCAGCGTCCATATGGATGCTGCAAATTTACAATGTAAAGGGAAGCAAATTTACAAGGGAAAAAGTCCCAAATTTATGATGACAGTTGAAAATCTGAGAAAAAAGTTGTAGATTTAAAAAACCAAAAAATGACAAATTTATGAAAAAAGTTAAAAATTAAAAGTTGCACATTTATGAGAAAATGTGCACATTTTTGAGAAAAAACTTGCAAATTTAAGAATAGAGTATTAAATGTATGGGGCAAAAGGTTGAAAATTAAGAGAACATTTCTTTCTAATGCATTTGCCTTTATTACCTCCGCCAAATGGGGAGGTTATGTGATCATCTGCGTTGGTTTGTCTGTTTGTTTGTTTGTTTGTCTGTCTGTTTGTTTGTCTGTTAGCAAGATAACTCAAGAAGTTATGGACGGATTTTCATGAAATTTTCACAGATTGTCAGAAATGGGGTATCCTACAGATGGTTTCATTTTGGTGGTGATCCGGATCACCGTCCACAAGAAAACCGCCATTACGCAAAATGCCATTTTCGTGAATAACTACTGAACCACTAATCCTATCATTGTCAATCCAGTTGCTACTCATATGTTTTCATGGTCAAGGAATCTGAAAACGTACACACAAACACTGTATGGGAGGAACTGTGGCCGCCATTATGGAAAATGCCATTTTCCAGAATAACTACTGAACCACTAATCCTATCATTGTCAATCCAATTGCTAGTCATATGTTTTCATGGTCAAGGAATCTGAAAACGTACACACAAACACTGTATGGTAGGAACTGTGGCCCCCATTACGGAAAATGCCATTTTCCTGAATAACTACTGAGCCACTGCTTCTCATATGTTTTCATGATCAAGGAATCTCAAGACTGTATGGGCGGAACTGCGGCGCTTGGTGGAGGTCTGCGCTCTCCGAGTGCTTTTCTAGTTATAATTTGCAGCTTTTTTGTAAATTTACTGCTTTATTCTTAAACGTGAGTTTTTATTTCTAAAAACAAATTTCTTACAGATATTTCTTCTTGTGCAGATTGTTTCCTCTATGCCATGTGTCAACACAACGGAAATAAGCTATAGACAGCTTGCTCCTTCTGTAATTGATAACATGGTGGATAGTGTTTCAGCTTCTCTACATCAGGCTCTAGACTTGGTGACCCCCTTAAAAAAGAAAAAATCTAATCAGAGATTTTTAACTCCTTGGTTCAACACAGAAACTCGTAGCTTAAAACAGAAGACTCGTCAATTAGAAAGAAAATGGCGCTCTACTAATTTAGATGAAATCTATTTAGTTTGGAGAAATCATCTTTTAATTTATAAAAAATCTCTTAGAAAAGCTAGAACGAGTTATTACTCTGCATTAATAGAAGAGAACAAGAATAATCCCAGGTTTCTTTTCAGTACTGTAGCCAGGTTGACAAAGAGTCAGGACTCTGTCAATCCTAGCATCCCCTTAGAGCTTACTAGTCAGGACTTTATGAACTTTTTCAATAATAAAATTTCATCCATCAGAGATAAAATCAATCAGATTCTTCCCACAGTTAACTTAAATACTGTAACTACTACAACTCCTTCTATTGATGTCTGTCTTGATGAGTTTACTCCAATCGACCTTTGTGAGTTAGACAAAATAGTTTCCTCATCCAAACCTTCAACTTGTCTTTTAGACCCTATTCCTACCAGGTTATTTAAAGAAGTCTTCCCACTTATTGGTAGCTTTATTCTTCATATAATCAATTCTTCATTAACTTTAGGCCATGTACCGCAGGCTTTTAAAACGGCTGTAATTAAACCCTTACTCAAAAAGCCAACGCTAGATCCAGGAGCTTTAGCTAACTATAGACCAATCTCTAATCTCCCTTTCATTTCAAAAATCTTAGAAAGAGTTGTTGCTATGCAATTATTTGACCACCTGCAGGGAAATGGTTTATTTGAGGAGTTTCAATCTGGGTTTAGAATCCATCATAGCACTGAAACAGCCTTAGCGAAGGTCACTAACGACCTCCTCATTGCATCTGATAATGGACTAGTTTCTGTACTTGTCCTTTTAGATCTTAGTGCAGCTTTTGATACTATTGATCATAATATTCTACTTGATAGATTAGAACACTATGTTGGACTTAATGGAACTTCGTTGCAGTGGTTTAGATCTTATTTATCTGATAGGTTCCAGTTTGTTCATGTAAATGATGAGTTTTCTCTCAGCTCAAAGCTTAGTCATGGAGTTCCACAGGGATCTGTGCTTGGCCCTACTCTTTTTAGTTTATATATGCTTCCGTTAGGCAACATTATTAGAAAGCACTGTATACATTTTCACTGTTATGCAGATGACACACAATTATACCTGTCAATGAAGCCAGATGATACTAATCAATTAGCCAAGTTAGAAGCCTGTCTTAAGGAAATCAAAGTTTGGATGACTTGTAATTTCCTGCTATTAAATTCAGATAAGACTGAAGTCATTCTTGTTGGTCCAAAAAACCTTAGAAATTCCTTTCCAAATCAAACTTTCAGTTTGGATGCAGTTACTCTTTCTCTTAATAGCTCTGTGAGGAACCTTGGAGTTATTTTTGATCAGGATTTGTCCTTCAATTCACATATTAAATTTGTTTCTAAGACTGCCTTCTATCATTTGCGTAATATTGCCAAGATTAGGAGCATCTTGTCTCAGAGTGATGCTGAGAAGCTGATCCACGCTTTTGTTAGCTCGAGATTAGATTATTGTAATTCTTTATTATCAGGTTGTCCTAAAACATCTTTAAAAAGTCTTCAGCTGATCCAAAATGCTGCAGCAAGAGTTTTAACAGGTACTAGAAAGAGAGATCATATCTCTCCGGTTCTGGCCTCCCTTCATTGGCTTCCCATAGAGTTTAGAATTAAGTTTAAAATCCTTCTTCTTACTTACAAAGCTCTAAACAATCAGGCTCCTTTTTATTTAAAAGATCTGATACTACCGTATCATCCTAACAGAGCACTACGCTCCCAAAATGCAGGTTTACTTGTAATACCTAGAATCTCCAAAAGTACAATGGGAGGCAGAGCCTTCAGTTATCAAGCTCCTCTCCTGTGGAATCAGCTGCCAATCTGGATTCGGGAGTCAGACTCGATCTCTGTTTTTAAGAATAGGGCGAAAACCTACCTTTTTGATATAGCCTACAATTAGGGAGGGATCATGTGTTTTCTGAACCCTCCCTTAGTTATGCTGCTAATAGGTTTAGTCAGCCGGGGGACCTCCAGTAATGCACTGGGCCTCACTCCTTTCCTCACTCTCTATGAAATATTTTTTTTTTGCTGGTCATTAACATTTGTTTGTTCTCTCCCATAGATTGAGTCCCCATCGTGCTGTTTGCTCTCTACATGTCTGTTCTTTTCTTCTTCTCTATCCCCTCACCCCCCAGCCAGTCGCAGCAGATGACTGCCCCTCCCTGAGCCTGGTTCTGCTGGAGGTTTCTTCCTGTTAAAAGGGAGTTTTTCCTCTCCACCGTCGCCAAGTGCTTGCTCACAGGGGATCGCCTGATTGCTGGGGTCTTTCTGCAACTCCCCCACAGTTGCAGTTTCTGCGACTGTGGGGGTCCTCCCTACAGTTGATAGTGCTATGAGATGACTGTTGTTGTGAAATGGCGCTATATAAATAAAGTTGAATTGAATTGAATTGAATTGTGCGGCGGCATGAAATAAAGTGGCGTTGTTGGAGAGAATTAAGTAGAAGTTTTATTATCATACCGCCGTCACGAGCTCCGCTCCCGGCGCCGTGCATGAGCGCCGACAGCGAGCCCACGGCTCTCAGAGAAGGAGAGGAGAGGCGGGCACAAAGCTTGTGCCCTACCAGTTGCAGGATCAGAGTGAGAGAGAGAGAGTTTGCGTTACAGAGTTGCAGCTTATATACTTGACCATAACAATACATCAAAAGAACATACCCCAGCAGTTAGTATGATCAAAGAGATAACAGAACAGGCATAAGGCATTTGCATTTGAGAGACCTATTGATCTCAGTCCCTAGGTCACAGTGAGGACAGGACGCATGAGCACAATTCATGAAAGACAACCATTAACATCACAGAGGTGAGCCAGACGAAACGCGTCTGCCTGTAGACATTAATACACATTACACTGTTCTGTTATTTGCTCTAGCCGAGCGCTGTGTTTGACCAGTCTTTTTGTGGACATTTACCTCAAAGCACATCTACATATGTAAGATGCTCAGAAAAAGCACAGTAAGGACAAGACGCATGAACGCTATACAGAATGGCACATTCCATCACAATACATGCATGTTTGCATCACAAATACATGAATGGCACATTGCATCTCAGTAGTGCAGCGGGAAAAACGGAGACAAGAGAGCTGAGTGTCCTTATCTGTTGTGGGGGTTAACCGAACCGCCACACGCTCCCCCCCAGAGGGCGCGGCAGGGGGCCGAGACCTCGATAATCCATCTGTGTGAGCGAGCTGTGGGAGAAGCTCGCTGCAGGCGGAGGGGGAGGGAGGGGAGGGGTAGTAAGTGCCGGCAGGGGCTGTAAAATCGTCCTGAGCCGCGCAAAAATTGCTTGCTGCTCCGCGACGTCGAGGGGCTGTCCGGTTGCGCATGCGGAGATCACAAGAAGAAAAATTAGTCTCTGACTCCTCTCGTGGCCATGAAGAAAAGCAGAAGCGGCTGTAAGAAAAAAATAAACAAAAGCAGAGGGACTGGCGTGTTGGCTTTAGGTGCTGGAGCAACCCCAAAGCCCCCGGGAACAGCTGACGGCTGAAATCCCTTTGTGCCGTGGCTGAGACCATTAAAAAAATCCAGTGGCGAGCTGCGTGCTTGCTTCAGGTGAACGAGCAGCCCTGAAGGTCCTGTGAGCAGCGGCGGAGGACGATGGCGGTCTCTGGAGCCGTTACTTGTCCCGTGCATGATGCGCCGTCCTCGTAACTCCCCGATGCGTGCGCGGGGGTTCCGTGCGTGGGTGGGCCGCTGGAGAGAGGAGAACCAGGGTGCAGAAACTTGGTGGAGATCGGCGCAGACGGCGCCGATAAAAATCCAGGTTGAGCTGTGGCTGTAGATTGGCCATGGTGCGTTGGAGCGGTGAGAGGAAATAGACGATCTTTTGTCCCTCAGGCTCGTGCAGATGCGTTGGAGCGGCGGGAGGGAATAGACGATCTTTTGTTCCTCGGCTCGGGCATGGTGCGTTCAGGTCCACGCGTTGCGTTCTCCGCCGGCCCTGGAGGACGCCGTCGTGGAGAAGGGACGAGGTGCCCGTGCTCTCGTGTGGAGGAACTGCGAGCGCGGCCGGTCCAGCGTGGATGAGCGGATCTCAGACGTGCAGATCTCATCCTGTAGAACGGGTCACCAGTGCAGCTGTCCAGCTCAGAAAGTTGCTTCGCACAAAGCGTGTGCGTGTTCGGGTGCTGCGTTCGCTGGCCGCTCGTTTTTTTTTAGCGTCGGTTCGCCAGCGTGGCCGTCCAAATCAGAAGGCTGCGTCGCACAAAGCGTGTGCGTCTTCAAGGGGTCACCAGTGCGGCGGCATGAGTTAATGCGGTGACCTGGTAGTTTTAAGGAAGTTTATTGAATCATACCGCCGTCACGAGCTCCGCTCCCGGCGCCGTGCATGAGCGCCGAGAGCGAGCCCACGGCTCTCAGAGAAGGAGAGGAGAGGCGGGCACAAAGCTTGTGCCCTACCAGTTGCAGGATCAGAGTGAGAGAGAGAGTTTGCGTTACAGAGTTGCAGCTTATATACTTGACCATAACAATACATCAAAAGAACATACCCCAGCAGTTAGTATGATCAAAGAGATAACAGAACAGGCATAAGGCATTTGCATTTGAGAGACCTATTGATCTCAGTCCCTAGGTCACAGTGAGGACAGGACGCATGAGCACAATGCATGAAAGGCAACCATTAACATCACAGAGGTGAGCCAGACGAAACGCGTCTGCCTGTAGACATTAATACACATTACACTGTTCTGTTATTTGCTCTAGCCGAGCGCTGTGTTTGACCAGTCTTTTTGTGGACATTTACCTCAAAGCACATCTACATATGTAAGATGCTCAGAAAAAGCATAGTAAGGACAAGACGCATGTACACTATACAGAATGGCACATTCCATCACAATACATGCATGTTTGCATCACAAATACATGAATGGCACATTGCATCTCAGTAGTGCAGCGGGAAAAACGGAGACAAGAAAGCTGAGTGTCCTTATCTGTTGTGGGGGTTAACCGAACCGCCACACTTGAACTTTTTAGGTTTTCAGTCTTATAAATTTGCTGTAACACTGCACCAGCAGACAGCCATGTACTGTATGTATGTTAGTGTTCTTGGCTCACCAGCAAAAGCTGGAAGTGTTCAGACCCATCAGGAAGGCTGCAGGTCATCACTTCATGTCTGACACAAAGGCCAACATGGAGCACTAATCAGGGTTAAAGGTCAAATCTCACAAAGAGCCTGGGGATTCAGGAGGTCACAGATAAACTATTCTCCGAGGGGGGAGGGTGCATTGGGTTGGTGAAGCTGCAGGAGGAAGAGGAGGTTAGTAACTTCTACTGTGAAAAGAAATACAAATGAAAAATCTACCTGATAAGAGTCCATGGTCCTTGGCCAGGAAAAGGTGGTTGTCCTCTCTGGGCTGGGGATGACTTCCTGCTCAAAGTGGAGAATTGAAGTATCTCAGAGCCTTATTCATAAGTGAGTGAATAATGGACTGGGAGAAAAAGAGACTGGGAAAAGTGGCTCCAGAAAGTAAAAGAGATCAAATATTTGTTTGGGCCATTTACTAACACAGATGATTCTGATAAGCAGAGGTCTACACCCAGAGGTAGCTGGGCTCATTACACCCACCTTCGAGACATGTGCTTATCAGAATCAACTGTGGATTTTTTTGATTTGTAACTTCACATATGAATATTGCCCGAACAGCTGTGTCAGGGTTGTACACGTTGTACTCAAGCTAATGCAACAATATTAGCATGGTTCCAGCTTTTGATCAGCACCGCGAACAGCAATCACAGCATGGGGAAATATTTATTTAAGCTTAAGCTATAAATTCATACCATCTTTTTCACGTAGGCTATGACAAGCCCAAAACAGATTTAGCCTTAGCTGAATCTGCTTAGTTAAAAACAGCTGTAATGTCTATAAGGAGTAAAAATGTGGGAGAATCCTTATTAATTACAGTTCCTCACAGACTGAATGGACCAGGCCACTCTACCAAACAACAACATACATTAGCCCCATTTCCACAAAAGGACTTTGGAACCAATTTTATCCCGGAAACTGATTTGTGGTGAGTGTCTCCAACAAAGGATCTGCCCCATTGGAAAAGTACGCCAACACATCACCACAGGACAATGTGCAACTCTCACAGTTTCTCCTGCCATTGTGTTGCCATTACACACGCTGTGTCCAGCCTTGACTTTTGTCACCATTATTAAGAGTTGGAGTGTAACGGTGCATAAGATAAGATGAGATAAGCCTTTATTAGTCCCACAACGGGGAAATTCCAGGATTGCAACAGCACAGGGATAGCAACACTCAGAGCAACAATCAGAAGGCAAGAAAAAAAAAAAAAAAAAAAAAAGCAAGCAAGCAAGAGCAGCTAATATACATATGTACATATTACTATAAATAAATATATATATATATATATATATATATATATATATATATATATACACACACAGACACACAGTGTAGAGCATTGTAGCTGGATGGGATAAATATATGAGTATATAAACACACAGTACGGAGCATTGCAGCTAGATGGAATAAATATGTAAATATATAAACACACAGTGCGGAGCATTGCAGCTAGGTGGAAAAAATATGTAAATATATAAACACACAGTGCGGAGCAATGTAGCTAAATGGAATAGTATGTAGATATATAAACACACAGTGCGGAGCATTGTAGCTAGATGGAATGAATATATAGATATATAAATATAAACATAAACATAAACACACCCAGTGCGGAGCATTGTAGCTAGATGGAATAAATATGTAAATGTATAAACACACACAGTGCAGAGCATTGTTGCTAGATGGGATGAAACAGCACAACCGTCTACTTAGTTATCCTACATGGTATGATTATGTGCCCATACATATTCTCACCCTCCGTAGCTACCGGTATTTTCCTAGTTGTATGCCGGAGGGGACCATTGTGTAAGTCTATTGCATCTTTTGCATTCAAAAAACTATTAGGTTGTTACGTCTTTTTGCTATCTCTGCGAGCAGCCCTGCTTAGGTTGTACAGTCTGACAGCCGTTGGTAGGAAGGACCTGCGAAACCTCTCAGTTGTGCACCTGGGATGATGTAGTCTGCTGCTAAATGAGCTCCTCAGTGCATTCAGTATGTCCTGCATAGGGTGGAACTCGGACTCCAGCAGAGATGACAGTTTAGCCACTGTCCTTCTCTCTCCTATCTCCTCCACCGGATCAAGGCGCTGCCCCAGGACGGAGCTAGCTTTCTTGATCAGTTTGTTCAGTCTCTTCCTATCGGCTGCAGTAATGCCACTGCCCCAGCAGACCACTCCAAAAGTGATGGCTGATGCCACCGCCGTGTCATAGAATGTCTTCAGCAGCGCCCCTTGTACACCAAAAGACCTGAGTCTCCTCAGTAGGAACAGCCTGCGCTGTCCCTTCTTGTAGAGTGCGTCAGTATTGTGTGACCAGTCTAGTTTATTGTTCAGATGAACACCCAGGTACTTGTAGGATGTCACCATCTCAATGTCTGTTCCCTGTATATTTACTGGTGCTGTGAGGGGTTGTCCTTGCCTGTGGCATGTATTTGTATTCGGATTTTTCAGTACTGTACCTTCGGTTTGGTGCAGAGGTGTACCGAGGCTCCACACGGACCATGTTGAGTAACAGATAGGAAGTGTAACTGCCTCATGCTGTGCATGTAAACAAACAGTGCAGCCCAGCCTCTGACTAGCAAACGTCATGGCTGGCTGTACAGACAAGCCAGAGCTTGAAGACCCTCTTCACAAGTCTCCTGTCTGGGAACACTTTGGCTTTCTGGTGAAATATGTGAACCGACAAAGGCAAGTGAATAAGACGAAAACAGCATTCGGATATGCTTTTGGCAGTATGTTGAACTTGTTAACTCACGCAACACACACAAAAAAAGAAAAACTAGTGTGGGAAAAGCACAGCTTCTAGCGACATTTAGACGGCCTGTCCAGGGCTTTTCAGATTGAGCCAAAGCAATAACAAATGCCACTGATGTTTTTATAGCAGCGGATCTAAGACCATATTCAGTTAGTAGATTAGTTTATTTGACAGGGACAGTGCAATAAACATAGACAATTAATCAAAGACAATCAATCTGATGTGTTGCACATAGAGTGTATAGCTATTAGCTAATTTGCAACTCTTGTCCCTGGATGGGCTTTAGAAAAAAGAATCAAGTAAAGATGGGAAAAAAAATAAAAAAATATACACAATAACCACATACATCAATGCAGAAAAATTATAAATACACAATTATAAATATTATTGAGAACACTGGGTTTAAACACATGCTGAAGGTAACTTAGCCCTGGTATGAAGTTCCTTGTTGTGCCCACTTCAGCCAGAAAATAATAGCATCCTTTTAAGAAAAAGATAAATCTGTTAATGCTGCACTTTAGGCCTGTGTTTATCAAGGGTGCCCTGGTATGCTCAGATTTCTGTGGGACATTTTTTAATTTAACTTCTTAATTGCCCCCAAAAATTGCAAATAATTTGTTGTTGTGCATAGGTGTCTTCAGAACCTATAGACAACAATGACAAATTATTTGCAATTTTTTTGACCAATTAGCAAGTGAAATTACATAATTAATTTCCCACAGAAACCTGAAGATATCAGAGCACCCTGGTTAAAACACTGCTTGAGGCAATAAGGAACTTTAATTTCAAAAAAATAAAAGAATAATTCAGATTATTCAAACTTCTATTGTTGCACTTGTCTGCATCGTTCATTTGCATCAGTGCATCGGGCGGCTGTGGTGCAGGTGTAGTGTGACTGACTACTGATCGGAGGATCAGTGGTTCGATTCCCACTTTCTGCACTCTGTATGTCGAAGTGTGCTTGAGCAAGACACTGAACCCCTAGTTGCTCCTGGTGGGTCAGGCCAGCGCCTGTGTATGGAAGCTCGGCCACTATCAGTGTGTGAATGGGTGGATAGCAGGATCTGTAAAGCGCTTTGGTCATCTAGAGATGAGCAAAAGCGCTCTATAAGTGAATGACATTTGCTAAAAAGAGAATTTAATTGTATACATTTTATTCATTGGAGAATTTTCTGCTGGCAATTTTGTTGAGTTGGAAGTTAAGGCTTTTATTTGTGAGGTACGGGTGGTGGCTTCACCTTCTGGTTGCACCACCACCCATGGCTATAAGAGAGCAGTGTCCAGGAAGGGCAGTCTCTTTGCCATCTCTCTGCCTGACGGCTGCGCTTGTATGCTGTGTTGTGCCCCTACAATAAACGTGTGCTCAGTTCGACACCTGCCCTTATCCCTGGCTCCTTATTATGACATAACATTTGGCAACGAGGATAAAAGCAGGTATGGACCCATGTGTTACACCTGTTTGTTTTGGAGCTTCCCGGTGAGCCACCTGTTCCCTGGTCGAGGTGGTTCGTCGTGTTCCAGATGTGCATGGTGGTGCTAAACCTTGGGAAGCTGGAGAAGTTGAGGGCACGTGCATTGTTGGTTCATAATCCTGGAATAGAGGGACAAAGTATTTTGAGCACAATGGGTGACTGTGATAGTTTTGTAGAAATGGTTGAGCTAATGGTGCACCATTTTTGCGACCCAGAAAACTTCATTGTCCACAGAATCCAGTTTCGACAGTGCCGCCAACGGGTTGGTGAGTCTGTTCAGCATTTCGCGGCAGACCTGAGACTATTGGCTAGCGAATACCAGTTCGGATCGTTGGAGGAGCAGATGGTTCGTGACCAGTTGGTGGAGTATACCAGCTGCCCTGCGATTAGGTCGAAACTACTTACATTCTCAGGAAAACTGATGCTGTCCACAGCCATCAAGTTAGCTCAGCAGCTGGAGGCTGTGGATAACCTATCATGGGAGCTGAGTGAGTGTGTCACACCGACAACTGGGATCACAGCCGACAGCGCATGCAGTGGACCCGGACAGCGATGATAGTGTGGAGGGTGATGTGGATGATGCCAACGCTGTGAAAATGAGGTCTGCCCCGGATGGGTATAGTATGTATGGGTTGTGGGCCCAAGAAGCACCATTTTAAGGCCAGAGAGTGTCCGGCGAGAGGGAAGCACTGCTGCAAGTGCGGACACTTGCATCATTTCACCAGGGCATGTCGCCAGTTCGAGCAAGGGAGTCCATGACACAAAGAGGACTCTTCCGCCCCCACGGTTGTCCATGCTGTGTCCCCGAGCACCAACAGACGCATGTACAGTAAGGTGCAGTTGGATGGGGTGATGGTTGACTGACACAGGAGCGGTGGGCTCTGTGTTGAATTGGGCGACCATGAGGTGTTTATTCCCACATGACAGGATTGGCGGTGACCCCGTGCCGCTTTGTGGTTATGGTGGAGGGAGACTGGCCACAGTGGGAACACTGAGACTGACGTTCCGGTACAAATCGGCCGAGGTGTGTGACCTGAAGTTCATCATGACAGCCCGTGGAGAGAACATAATGGGATGCGACCTGTTTTATGGTCTGGGTATCACCATTAAAAGTGATGCTGGGGAGGAGTGGTTGGGCTGCGGCTTGTGGGACTGGCCTGTCCTGAGAATGGAAGACAGGGCTGTGTGGGATGAGAACATGCCGGGCACCCTGGAGAGTGAGCAAGACCAATATCGCCCAGGGCCATCACAGAAGGGTCCCTGTGCCAGAGCTCAAGTCGCCCTGGACGAGGGTACTGGGCGGCACGATGGGACACCTGTGATGGCGGGCAATGTCGAGAGGCTGGCTCCATCTGTTCCTGGATCTCGGCTGGAATGGGCCGGTGAACAGGGGGTCACAACGGCGATGGCGGCGACGAAGTTAAAAGCGGTCGGGCAGGACCGTCTGGCACGGCAGAACGACATGCCAAGCAGAAACACTGCAAGCCGAATAGGGCCCCTCTGGGTGTTGCGGATGTAGTCTGGGTGGCGGATGGAGGAACACCAGGGGCGGCTGCATGTGGTGGCCAGACGGGAGGACGCCTATCTCCAACTGTCGGATGGCTCATGGAGGCACCCGAATGAACTGCAGTGTGCCCAGGAGAAGACTGGTGGACTTGGGCCTGGACTCCTCCGGTGGTGTCGAAGAGGAGGTGCACCAGGGTTGAGACAGATGGCGGCGGCCCAGGAGGTGAATTTCCTCTTTGGGCAGACTGATGGGAGGACAGTCCAAGAAGGGGTGGCATGGGTTTGTTCTTTATAGTTGGTGTATGGTTTAGATGTTATGCGTGTGTTTATATCTTGATTGTCATGGGGTCACTGCTTACTTGGTATCTTTAGAATGTTTTGCTTTGTGTGTTTGTTGTTTGTATATGTTCATGGGGATTAATTTGATGTTATGTTTAGATTTGGAAACAGCGGTATTTTGTTTTAAGTGGACTTGTTTGAAGTAAAAGCGGCAGAATAACCCGCTTCGCCGTGTGGGGTGAGGTGGCAGTCTACCCATCTCCCCCTAGTTTTAGTTGTTTTGGAGTGACTGTGTTAGGCCATTTGTGATGTGTTATCTAATTACTTATAGTGCATGATTCGGGTTCCAAATTGGAGTGGGTGTTTTTGACTTTTGTGAGGGGGGGGGGGGGGTGTTGTGTTAGAAGTTTAGGCTTTCTCCCCCTTCTCCACCTTCCGGCTCCACCACCACCCGTGGCAGTGGGCAGGAGGGGC
The DNA here is from genome assembly GCA_020510985.1 of Pholidichthys leucotaenia. Taxonomy (NCBI): domain Eukaryota; kingdom Metazoa; phylum Chordata; class Actinopteri; order Cichliformes; family Pholidichthyidae; genus Pholidichthys; species Pholidichthys leucotaenia. The sequence continues at coordinate 323,787,162 of CM035836.1, read as the reverse complement.
GGTCTATTTGCCATCTCTCTGCCTGACGGCTGTGCCTGTGTGCTGTGTTGTGCCGCTACAGTAAACGTGTGTTCAGTTCAGTTCGATACCTGGCCTCATCCTTGGGTCCTTATTGCGACATAACAAGTTTGCAGGGTTTTTTTTTTTGGTCAAAACTTTTCCCATTTATACAAAAGATAAGCAGGTTTATGTTTTGCATTTTGTTTCCTTACTGTACCGAAAATAAACTGAACCGTGACCTTAAAACCAAGGTACGTACCAAACCGTGATTTTAGGCGTACCGTTACACCCCCAACTAAGAGTGCTACTACATTGCTTCAAATACACTGAGCAGCTCTCTGGCTGTCCTTTGTTGCCGAAGATGACTGTCTTGTCTTGTGTTTGAGTTGAGGTCTATCTCAAGCAGGCTCTTGCGTGGGCAATCAGACTCGCTTGGGATCTGCAGAAACGCTGACAGTTGTTGCACTGGAAAATGCTTGAAGTAGTTGCTGAATGTCATCAATCATGTGCACGCTGACATTCTTGCTGGCGTTGCTCTTCTACAGCTGACGTTGCTTTCCTCAACAGTCCTTGCCAGCTGACTTTCCAGAGTGCCTCTTCCTCCCAGGTATCATCGGGGATGCCAGTTCTCTTCATATGCCGCTTTAGGACATCTTTGAAATGCAATTTTTGTCCTCCATGGCTCCTTTTTCCTTGGCTCAGTTCTGAGTAGAACACAGCTTTTGGCAGTCTACTGTTGGCCATCTGACGTACATGCCCTGCCAGGCGAAGCTGTGACACTGTTATTAGGACCTCAATGCTGACTGTGTGTGCACAACGCAGTACCTCAACGTCTGGGATACGGTCTTGCCACTTGATGTTGAAGATGGAGCGTAGGTGGCGAAGCTGAAGTCTTGTCAGAGCCCTGATGTGTCTGCGGTAAAGAGTGGCACACTCGATGGAATAGAGCAGGCAAGGAAGAACTGCAACTGCATAAACCTTCACTTTGGTTTTCGTACTGATATCATGACAACTCCAAAGTCTCTTGTATAGCACACCATAAGCCTTTGTGGCAGACTGGATCCTTCTTTCTACCTCCAGATCTACAGAGTTGGTGTTTGTGACGGTACTGCCCAAGTAAGTGAAAGACTCGGTTGTCTTCAGTGGTTTATCATGGACCGTAATCGTTTCTGGCAGTTCAGTGGGCATTGGAGGGGGCTGGTAGAGCAGCTCGGTCTTAGATATGTTGATCTTTAGGCCAAACATATCAGCTGCAAAGGAGAAACAATCCACAATCTGCTGCATATCAGCTGCGTTACTGGCCACAAGAGCGTCATCAGCATAAAGCAGTTCTCTGATGCACATCTCCTGTATTTTTGTATGGGCACGAAGCCGGGCAAGGTTGAACAATTTGCCACCTGTCCTTGTGCGGAGAAACATGCCCTTGTTGAGCCCTTCATTCATAGTGTCCAGCACAGCTGTGAGGGAGAGGGAGAAAAGAGTTGGTGCCAGCACACACCCCTGCTTCACACTGTGGTTGACCACAAAGGCATCACTGGTTCACCGCTGACTGAGACTTGTGCCTTCATTCCATAGTGGAACTGCTTGATGATGTTAACAAGCTTGTCAGGGCATCCATAAATTCCAAGGACCTTCCAGAGGGTTGTGCAGTCCACGGAGTCAAATGCCTTTGTGAAGTCAACAACGACAACATACAATGGCTGGTGCTGCTCTGCTGCCTTCTCCTGGTGCTGCCGTAGAGTGAATATCATGTCAACAGTGGAACGGTCACCCCGAAATCCACACTGACATTCTGGGAGAACGTCTTCCAAAATGATTTCCAGTCTATTCAAGACAATTTTGGCAAGGACTTTGCCAGCTATGGCCAGTAGTGATATTCCCTGATGGTTTCCATACTCTACACGGTCGCCCTTTCTCTTGTAGATGGTGACAATTAAAGCATCTCAAAAGTCTTGGGGCACAGTACCAGAGAGTAGACAACTGTTGAAAAGGTCTAGTAGAGCTTCGCACAACTTTTCGCCACCATTTTTTAGGATATCCGAGGAAATACCATCCAGTCCGGGTGCTTTGCCATTTGCCGTTGACTTCAGAGCTATTTTGAGTTCCTCCATGCTGATTTCCCCACACAACTCATTCCTTATGGGTCTCCTCTTCAGCTGCTGACATGCATCTGGGTGTGCAGATCCTTCTTGGTTTAGCAGGCCACTAAAATGTTCCTTCCACCTGGCCTTGATGTCTTGAAGGTCTGTGAGCAGCTTACTACCATCCGCTGACTTCAGTGGGGAAACAGCGCAGCTCTTGGATCCATAGATGGCTTTCAACCCGGCAAACAGTCCACGATAATTATGGTAGTCCACCATATGCTGCAATTCTTCTGCTCTCCTCTGCCACCAGTCCTTCTTAAGAGCTCTCACTTCTCTCTGCACCTTGGTTCTTGATTTCAGTAAGTGCCCTCTTACTCCTCTCAGAGTTCTCCTGAAGTTTCCGAAAATGCTTGCTCCTCTTCTCTTCTAGGAGCCTCTCAATTTCATTGCCATGCTCCCAAAACCAATCAGGAATCTTTCTATGGGGGTGGCCTAGTGTTTCCTTGCTTGCAGAGTACACCGCGTCCTTCAGGGCTTTGCAATGCTGATCTACCTCCTCTCCAGGTGGCTGAACCCTCTCCAATGCGGCTTCTATCGCTCTCGTCAGCTCTCAACAGTGCTCAGTATTTGTCAGCTTGCTAATGTTCAGTTTCTTATGCTTGGCACTAGCAGGAGTTTTCCTGTGAGGCATAGTGATCTTCATTCTGAGTTGGCATCTCACAAGATAGTGATCAGTAGAACATTCTGGTCCACGCATTGCTTTTGTGCATAGTACATCTGCCAAGTCTGACTTTCTCGAGATGGCATAGTCGAGCAAGTGGTAGTGGCCTGAGCATGGGTGCTTCCAGGTGAAGTAGTTCTTATCAGGCTGGTAGAAAAACATTCTAGTAATGCTGAGCTCTAGTTGTGCACAGAAGTTCAGCAGGAGCTCCCCATTGGAGTTCTTTTTCTTCTTGCCAAACTTGCCAATGATGCCCGTGTAGGTTTTCCAGTCCATCCCGACTCGAGCGTTGAAGTCACCTAATATTAGGAGCTTGTCTTCTCTGGGGACCTTGAGCACCACTTGAGTGAGTTCTTGATAGAAAGTCTCCTCCTCAACAGTGTAAGTCATCGTGGGGGCATACACGTTCACCAGAGTCAAGTATCTTCCTTTCTCAATAGGCACTCTCACAGACATAAGCCTAGGTGAGATCGCTGTAGGAAGTGATGTCAACTTCTTGGCAACTGTGTTGTGAACCGCAAAGGTAACTCCAGCCTCTCTGGGTCCTGCAGTCTTGCCAACCCAGAAGAATGTGTATTCCTCTTCTTGAAGTTGGCCTTGTGCCTCTAAACGTGTTTCCTGGAGAGCTGCAATCTCAATGCCACACAGCTGCAATTCCCCTGCAATCAATGCAGTCCTTCGTTCTGGTCGGTTGTCTCTGTCTAACATAGTTCGCACATTCCATGTCGCAACAGTTATCATCTTCTTCATTCCAGTTTCTACCGCTAAAAATGAAGTCCCGCTGACCATGGTTAGCCAGCCAGATGTGATCTGAGCATGCTTTCTTTACCCCACCTTTTCTAGGGACTTCCCATTCCAGGTCAGGCAGTGTTATCCCTAAAAAGGGCTGCTTGGATACTCTTAATGCTGCCCCAACAAGCTGATGCTCAAAAGTCAGCTGAAGTTATGACCATCAGATGTGAGCCGCCTGTGTGCAGAGCTCCTGCTAGCAGCTCCCAGCAACTCAAACCTGCTGCCGACGCATTCACTCCATTGCCAAAGGGCTTCCCCAATCTCAATCTCAAACACGACGCCTTGCACAGTTCCAAAGCCAGTTGGTGTTGTGCCTCCACCAGACTGCCTCTCTGGGCCTCAACTCCAGATGCAATGTGGTGCACAAGCGTGCAACATACATTGTTGACGAGGAGGACGCCCTGCAGTAGCAGCTCACTTGCTAGTTGATGCCATCCGGTTATCTCGATTGAGGCTAATCCACATGCCATCTCGTGTTCACGCCATTGGATCTGTGAAGAGCTCTTCTGCCGCTTGCACCACCAGACATCCTGCTGCCAATGTCAGGACCTGTATCCCTAGGTGTAATATAAATGTGTTTTTAATGTGTGCCCTGATTTGTTTCTCAGTTGTTTTTAATATGTTTTAACAATCCAGTTCTCTTCCCATGAATCCAGTTCTCTTTATCTTAAGGCACACCATGACCTGGACAGTATGACCTGTTCTTAGACACAGCAAGTTTTCCTTAGCACAGCAAGTCTCTCACTCCTTAAATCACTGTCGCATGCTTATGAAACAAAGGCTTGGCCTTTATTCCTTCTCACATATGTGTGTATTGGGAGAAATGTAGCAGGTGTTCCTGTATGTTTTGGGAACCAGGCAGAGTTGAATTGCCTGGGAGCAGAAAACTGGCCCTTCCTGCTCCCCACGCAATTCTATGATGAGGGGGGGGGGCTTGCTCGGAGCAGAGATGGCCACTCTGTTCTGTACCTAGCCTTCCTTTAAAAACAGGGGTTTTCCCTCAATACGTTGAGTCTGCCGTGAGTTTTTTTGCGCAGAACGTCCGGCTAAGAGAAATCACGCTCTTCCTGGCTGTGGGCTCCCGGTCACCTGTATCAAACGGTAAGAGCTTGTGAAATGACATGAAATGCATTGATCCTTGTGTGAAGGAAATGTGTGACATGCAATGATTTCTCTTTTGTGTATGGAGATATGGTCTGTGGGGAATAAAGAGATACAGCTTATTCTAGCAGCCGTGTCTCAGTGTGAACACTTTGTCTCAGTGTACATTCTTTTCTATGTGCCGACTCCTCACGAACCTGTCTAAATATTTTCATAAAACATTTTGGCGTCACGAACAGGATTCGAAGAAAATAACAGAGGTTAAAGAGGAGCTGTGCATAGGAAAGTCATGTTTAAGGAAAAAATTAAACAGAGTGTAGCTGGGGGCTCTCCCAGCTGTTGTGCTGGTGATTGTGTTGGTAATTGTGCCGTTATCCCAGGCTGGGATGGCTTATGGAAGCAGGTTGGTGTGTGTTTAGCTGATGGAGGTGGCAGATTAGCGCCATGGGCAGATTTGGTAGGGGACAGGTCCCCTTCGGTGATGTCTGCGTGTCTACGGGGTATTGAAGTTGCTCCAAAAGCTCCGCTGAGCGGAATTCAGCAGCAGGTGCGGTGTTGTGTGAGTAGCCGTTCTTTCTCTCCCATCGGCAAGGGGAGAGGCGAGCAGCGCTACATGTAAAAAAATAAACCTCCTTTTCCTTTCTCTCTCTCTCTCGCTCTCTCTCTCTCTCTCTCTCTCTCTCTCTCTCTCTCTCTCTCTCTCTCTCTCTGTGTTCCTCGCTCTCCCAAAGGGGGCGGGTGAGGGATAATTCTCTCTCTCTCTCTCTCTCTCTCTCTCTCTCTCTCTCTGTTCCTCGCTCTCCCAAAGGGGGCGGGCGCGGGAAGTTCTCTCTCCCTCCCTCTCTCCTTTTGCTTGAGGGGCGGGGGAGAGGCAAAGTTTGGCCTTTAGAAAAAAACAGAAGGTGAATTTTCTTTGCTGGCAAGTGAAGAATGCAAGAGGCGGGGCTGCCTGCCTCACAAGACTTGGGAGATGCTGAGTTGCATAAAGGAAATATAAAAACAATAGGAATCAACAGTGAACAAAGAGGACAGTTTGATCCAGTTTTTAATGGATTTGGAGCAAAGCAGAAGCTCTCCCAGAGGGTGAAATTTCTGGGAATCTGCTGGAATAAGGGAGAAAGGGAAATCACAGATAAAGCCCGAGAAAAGATAATGGCTTTTGCCACTCCGCACACCAAAAAGGATGTGCAGCGGTTTATTGGGCTGTTTGGATATTGGAGGAGTCACATTCCTCATTTGGGGCAAATTTTGCAGCCTTTATATTAAGTGACAAGGAAAAAAGAGCAGTTTGAGTGGACAGAAAAACAGCAAGTGGCTTTTGACATGGCCAAAGAGGCCATATAGTAAGCTCTATCATTAGGAAAACTGCAATCTGGTCCAGTTGAGTTGCAGGTGTCGGCTCAGAATAATTATGCAAATTGGAGCTTATGGCAAAAACAAGGCAAACAACGGAAACCTTTGGGTTTCTGGTCAAGGAAGCTGCCGAGTGCAGGAATTTGTTACACGCCTTTTGAAAAACAACTATTGGCGTGTTATTGGAGTTTGGTGGAGACAGAGGCATTAACTGCAGGGCATGAGGTGCTCATGAGGCCATTGATACCTATTCTGACGTGGGTAATGAGTAACCCCACCACACATCGGATAGGTACCGCCCAGGAGAGTAGCATCATTAAGTGGAAATGGTACGTGTCTGAAAGAGTGAAATCTGGACAAAAAGGAGTTTCGGTCTTGCATGAACAGGTTGCTGATGTCCCAGAGGCAGATGAGTCTTGTTTTGAAGTTGAACAGCTGCAGGAGTCGCCTGTGTTAACAGGGCCCCGCTATGATGAACTTACAGAAGAGCAGAAAAGCAGGGCGTGGTTTGTGGATGGCTCTTCTCAGTGGGTAGCGGGAAAATGAAGGTGGAAAGCTGGGGCTTTCAACCCTCATCTGGGGCAAATTTTGGAAGAAATGGGTGAGGGAAAAAGCAGCCAATGGGCCGAGTTGAAGGCTGTGCACATGGTGATACAACATGTGGGTGTGTCAGGAGCATATATTTACTCTGACTCCTGGTCAGTGGTTAATGGGTTAACCACATGGATGCCTACATGGCAGTCCAATCAATGGCGGATTCAAAAGAAAGAGGTGTGGGGTAAAGAGTTGTGGGAGGAAATCTGGCAAAAGGTTCAAGGGGTCACTATCCATGTCACCCATGTCGATGCCCATACCCAAAATATGGACTCAGAAGCCCTCCACAATAGCTATATTGATGGGGTGGTTAGAGCAATGTCAGTGGAGAGGCAATCCACTGCGGATTTGGCCCGGTGGGCCCATGAAAAGAGTGGACATTGGGGAATTCAAGCTACCACCCAATGGGCCAGGGATAGAGGCATTGATTTGAAAACTGATGATGTAAAGACAGCCATTGAACAGTGTGAGGTCTGTCAGCATCATAGAAGAGGTGTCCCACAACACCTCACTGGACATATACAAAGGGGAAAGAGCCCAGGACAAATCTGGCAAATGGATTTTATTGGTCCCCTTCCAGAGTCACAACGATGTAAATATGTATGCACGGCTGTGGATACATTTTCGGGTGTGGTAGTGGCACACCCAGCCAAAGTAGCTAATCAGAAGGCCACACTGGCCTGTTTGGACCTAATTGAAAGGTTCTATGGGCTACCTGTACAGATTCAAACTGACAACGGGACCCATTTCACCGGAAACCTGGTGAAAGATTGGGCCAAACACAATCATGTGGAATGGATTTATCACGTTCCATATCATCCCCAAGCTGCGGGTTTAATTGAGAGAATGAATGGGTTGTTGAAAGCCACCTTGAAAAAAGAGGGATAAACAATAGTTTGGAAGGGTGGGAAAAAACGCTTACCACAAGCGCTGAAACAGCTAAACAATAGACCCATTGCACCTGGTACAACACCACTGAACCGAATGATCACTGTCAATCTTGAACACTTTGAAGGACAAATTATTGAGATGTGGAAAATTAACCCAGAGGCAACACTACCAGTGCGAGCGACAAAAGGCTCGGCGGGATTAGATCTAAGAGCTATGGAAACTCTCACCTTAGTACCAGGAACACCCACTGTGGTAAAAACCGGACTAGGGTTGAAATGTCCGAATGGAATGTATGGTCACATATTGCCAAAGTCTGGATTATCCCTGAAAGGTTTAACGACTCTGGCAGGTGTGATTGACAGTGATTATCAAGGAGAACTGGGAGTGGTGTGCTTTGTACTGGGATCAGAGCCCATAACCCTGAATAAGGGGGATGAAGTGGCCCAATTGGTCATTATACCATGTCTAATGACTGACCCTGAAGAGATTGCTAAGCCGGCTGTGATGACGCAAAGGGGCGAAAAAGGCTTTGGTTCTACAGACAAATCTGGGGCCAAAGTATGGGTGAGGCAAGAAAATGGTCCTCCCCGCCCGGCTGAGATCATAGCTCAAGGGACGGATCAGGTGGTGACCATTTTGTATCCAGGAGAGGAAACCTGGATAAATGTACTAGTATCAAAATGTTATCTAAGGGAGAACTAATTCTGTGCTTTCTCCTCTCCTAAGTATGTGCTTGCTTTGCAGGAATGTTCGGGTGGAGATTGGTGATTGGATACCCGCCACGTCATGGGTCTTCTTCAACACCCCCACAAGCACCGAGGACATGGCTATGTCGTCTGCTGGGACATGTGCCGCCCTGCCCTCGTTGTGATCGTGTGGATGAGTATCGCCGGTTGCTGGATCCAGATCCACGCCACACCAGGCCAAGAAATGTTTGAGGTGGACCAACCTGTCTCGCTGAGCTGGAAGGAGAGTCGGGTCGGTGCCAATCGGAGTCAAGACGGCTTCTATTGTTTATCAAACCAAAAGTGCAAGATACTGAACTTAACCAGCCACTGTCCTATTTACATATGCCCCAAATGTGTCAAATACCAATACAATGTGCCTGCGGTGGAGAAGGGGTGTATAGTTAACTTGACTGCCAATGTAACCATATGTGTGGCCAAAGTGGTTAATAACTTACTGAAATGTGACACTACCTTAAATGGTACAAAGCTATTCATCAACATAACAGGAGATAAGGAAGTGTATTTGATGAATGGAACAGTCATAAAGGGTCGACGCATCCCCTTTGTGTACCTTATTCTGGTGGTCGACAAAAACCCAAAGCATACATCCCCGACGAATCTGGCACCCATACTGTCGACATGTACAACAGTAGCCACACAAACCAGCCATATCACCGTCAATTGGATGGTAAGGGTACCACCCATTCCCAAATGTTCAAAAAGGAAGAAGAGAGCATGGTATGACACATTGCTGGGAGGATTTGGCACAGTTTTGGGAATCTCCAACACCATTAACAACGAGGTAACCAGATCAATGTTGGCAGATACTGGACATCAAACGTCTTTAGGCATTCAACAAGTTGGATTTTGGATGCCTACGGTGGTGGGGCCTCAAATGGAGGCCGCCAATCTGTTTCAAAAACGTTTGACTTGGGATTTGACCATGTGGAATGCTACGAGTGAATTGATGACAAACATCACTCGCGCTTTCAATTGGACTGTGTGCAACATTCAAGTTTTGGATATCCGCATGCAGTTGGAACGTTTTACTCACATTGTCACTACCAATCACGCTCGACAATGGTGAGACGTGTGGAACATCACTGAAGAATGGTGGTTAATTCCGCATCCTGAAAAAACCATCTGCAATAGCACGATGTGTAGCGGGCAATGGACTCAATTAAATGTTACAGAAGCTGTTGATGTGTGCAAATATCATGTGTTACCAGTAATTACCGCTACAGCATTTTGGTTTATTCAATTAAAGGGGAAATGGTTTGCTCCAGGGCAGAATAATACATATGATCTATCAGAATGTGATTTGACTGACAAAGGATATGCATGCCTAAGTCGAGCAATATATACTGAACCATGCTTAACCATGACAGAGGCACTATGTGAATGGAGAATAGAAAAACCTCGTGACATGATGTGGCAAATAGGGCCCCATACTCTATGTGTAGCCACTTTAAATTTCCATCCAATGTTGCCTAGGATACCTTTCACTGGGTGTCTGCATGGTGTTCACATGTGGCAATGGCATAATCGGACATATCGTCTTACCAACTTCTCTAGTGAGGCTCACCTGACCGCCCTGCAATGGCGGGTGCTGGAAGTTCCATGGCAGGTGTCCCTGGATCGATTCAGAGGCGCACTGAATGGATCCACGGAGATACAACAGCTCATTGGTGATCATATGTCTAATGTGCATGCTGCAGTGATATCCACTGTGGTGGCCCAAGGAAAGGTATTGCATGCAGCTCATCAGATAGAGCAAGCTTCTGCTCATCACTGGTGGGATATATTCTCAGGCATGTCAGTCACTGCTCGCACAACACTGGTGCCTCCCCTAGCTATATTAGTTGCTGTTCTATGTGTCTTAACACTATGCAATTTCAGTGCTTTCTGCTATATTAGAAGAGTAAAACAGGTTTTAAGTAGAAGAATATATAATTCTCTGGCAAAATGAAAATAAAAGTTATCTTTCGAGATGGAGGATATGGTACCACATCTTGCAAAGTAGAGGTGAGTGCTGAACCCCCTGGTCACTGGATATGTTATAGTTATGCTGTAGGTCCGAGTAATGAATGGAATTGGTACACCAGACATTTTACCACAAGAAATGAGTTATTATGGCATGTTGTAACATGCATTTGGGACATTAATTGGGTGGAATTAAATCACCACAATGATATTGGAATACCTTACGAGGATGAAAGTATTCCCCAAGAAGAAAGTAATTACCCAATGTTCTTCACCAACTGATAGAACAAATAAGGTCAAAGGGTGGAAAATGTGATATAAATATTTTTTTTTTTTTTTTTTTATTTAAGTTTTTGTAAAGGGTATACAGGTCGTTACAGCAATGCAGTGTTTACATTTTCATCACATGTTCCCTTATTTTCTGATATCTGACAACATTGGAAGATTAATTCTTACAACACCCCTTATTTTTTTTTTTTTTTTTAAAGTGAAAGAAAAAGTGAAATTAAAGAGAAAAAAAAACAAAACAAAAAACAAAAAAAAACCAAACAAACCAGTAAAAAACAAACAAAAAGAAAAAGTAAGTAAATAAAGATAAAAGAGCATCTGAGTAGCATTGGAACAAAGAGCAGAACCATTATTGAAATGGTATTTGTCAAAGATTAGATCTAATGGAAGACACATATGCGGTCCAGGGTTGCCAAAAGTTCATGAACCCATCCATGTCCTGTCTCAGTGCGAATGTCAACTTTTCCATCGAGTAAATGTCTTGGATCACGTTAGTCCAATCTTCAGGTGTAGGACAGTCCTTCAACATCCATTTTTTAGTTAGAGCTTTTTTGCTTGCCAATATTAAAACATTGAATAAGTATTTTTCTCCTCGTCTTTCCAGTGAGTCCGGTAGTAAACCCAAATACAAAGTTACAAAAGAAAAGGGAACTGTAATTTTGAATATTTTCCCCAATATTGTCTGTACATTGGTCCAATATTGGTGGATAACTGGGCATGACCAAAACACATGAAAATGATTTGCAGTCTTTTCACCACACAAGCGCCAACAGTTCAATCCCTTATGGGTAAATTTGATTTGTGCAGGTGTTCTGAAAAATCTTGCCAAGTTTTTCCATCCAAATTCTCTCCACTGCAGGGATGAGGTACTTTTCCATTGCTGTTTATTTAGCTTTTCCCATATTTCCAGATGTAAAGTGAAATTCCCCTCTTTTTCCCATCTCTCTTTTATATAAGATGTGTTGTCTCCTTTTAAGTCTTGAAGACCTTGGTATATTTTAGAAATGTATCTGATCCCTGGGATCCCTTTATATGCCATTAAGAAGACCTTCAGAACACCTGACTGGGCCCTTTCCAAAACCTCCTTTTTAAGTATATTGTTTATGTGGTGTCTAAGCTGGAAGAACCTGTAAAGGTCTTGATTTATTAGGCCTTGTTTTTTCAAATCTTCAAAACTTCTTAAGATTTGCCCTTTAAAAAAATCGTAATATTTTATCAGCCCCTTCTCCTTCCACTTTTTAAATCTGGTGTCTGTTTTATTAGGAGTAAAGTCCTGATCATAGGCGATCCATTGCAGAAGTCGATAGGGCTCTTTAGTTTGATTCTCTCTGACTATCTTAAACCAAATTTTTAGCGGGGTCTCTATCCACGGGTTAGTGTTATTCAAAAGCTTAGGTAAGACATTGTTCCCTATTATCGCCTGTAGGGGGATGTCACTTGTTATTTGGCATTCGATCTCCTTCCATTGTGCAGAGTAGACTGGGTTACATATCTCTACTAAAGTTTTAATTTGTGCGGCTTTAAAGTAGTCCCTGGTATTTGGCAGCGCTAGCCCACCTTTGTCTTTGTTTAGCTGTAGGGTTCTATATCTGATTCTAGGTCTCTTGCCCTGCCATATGAATCTTGAGATCCTTCTGTCCAGCTCCTGCCATGTTTTTTTGGGAGGTTCTACCGGTATTGTTTGGAAAAGGTATAGAAGACGTGGAAGTATATTCATTTTGACTGCTTCAATTCTTTGTGCAATACCCAAGAATGGTATCATATTCCATCTTGCTAGGTCAGATTTTATTTTTGTCACCAGTGGATCATAGTTTAGTGATATAATTTTGTTGAGTTGTTTCGGGATATTGACCCCCAGATATTTCATAGATTCCGACTCCCAGTTAGTTTTGAGTTTGCTTAGTGAATAATGATTTGGGTCATAGTTGAATGTTAAAACTTGGGTTTTATGCATATTTAATTTGTACCCCGATAAATCTCCATACTCTGAAAAAACTGAGGTTAGTTCTGGTAAAGAAGTGTCCGGCTGCCCTAGGTATATTAAAATGTCATCAGCAAAGAGTGCTATTTTATGTTCCTTCTGACCAAGTGTAATACCTTGAATTTTTTGGTTTTGTCTTATCCATTGGCTCAGAGGTTCTATGAAGATTGCAAAGAGCAGTGGAGACAGGGGGCAGCCCTGACGACATCCTCTTTCCAGTTCAAAAGATGATGATAAATTACCGTTAATCCTTATTTTAGCTGTTGGTTTTTTATATAATGCCTGTATAGTTCTAATGAAGTTGTTATGAAAATTGAAACTGGATAAGATTCTGTATAGAAAAGACCAGTCAACCGAATCGAATGCTTTTTCAGCATCTAATCCTAATATGACTGCATTTAAGTTATATTTTTTTATATGATGAATTATGTGTAAAGTGCGTCGAATGTTGTCTTGTGTCTGTCTTTGTCTTATAAAACCTGTTTGGTCTAAATGAATTAGGTCTGTCAGTATATTCTCTAACCTTTTGGCAAGGATAATGGTAAAAAGCTTATAGTCCTGATTTAGTACACTGATTGGTCTGTAGTTGGAGCACTCTAGTTTATCCTTTTCAGGTTTAGGTATAACTGCAATGACCCCTTCTCTCCAGGAGGGGGGGATTTCCCCTGTGTGGAGGACATAATTAAATGTTTTCAGGAGGAGAGGAGATAGTTGCTGTTTAAAGGTTTTGTACCACTCTGCTGTATAGCCATCAGCTCCTGGGGATTTGTTAGCTTTAAGTTTCATAATTGCTTTTTCCAATTCTTTAGAATGTATTTCTGACAGTAGTGTTTTATTTTGTGACTCCGTAAGTTGGGGAAGGTTTAATGTGTTTAGGAATGCCTCGGATGCGTTTTTATGTTTTTTGTGGGAGTATAAGTTCTTATAGTAATTCTCGAAGTTTTTAAGAATATCCTGAATTCTGAATTTTATTTCCTTTGATACTGGGTCTCTGATTTTGTAGATTGCTCTTTCTGTTTGATGTTTCCTCAATTTATAGGCTAGCAATTTTGCCGATTTACTGCCTGCTTCATAGTATTTTTGTTTCAGAAATGTAAGTTTCTTCTGGATTTCTATTGTGTAGATCTCATTTATTTGGTTTTTAATTTCCTTAATCTTGAGCGAGTCAGTAGAATGAGTGTTGCCTTTGTGTTCTTTTTCTAGGTTCCTAAGTTCTGACTCTAATGTGGATAGTTTTTCTTGTCTTAGTTTCTTTTGGGTTGCCAGTTTTGCAATAATCTTTCCTCTTATTACAGCTTTACATGCATCCCACAGTATTAAAGGGGATACTTCTCCATTATCGTTATCTTCCAAATATCTGAGAATATCTGACTCCAATTCATCTTTCAATGGTCCTTTCAGGACATTTGAATTTAACCTCCAAGAAAATGTATTATTTGTGTATTTTTGGATATTTAAGTCCATGTAGATCGGACTGTGGTCGGAGAGATCCATCAGTCCTATTTTACATGTTTTTACTCTACCAATGTCTCTATTAAACATAAAAAAATAGTCAATCCTTGAGTAAGATGAATGTGGAGTTGAGTAAAATGTATAGTCTTTTACACTGGGGTTGAGTTCCCTCCACACATCACAGATTCCCATTTCTTTTAGTAGCATCCGAGTCTTCCTGTTTTGGGTGTTATTTTGATGTGGGGAATTACCAGAAGCATCCCAGTATGGATTCAGTCTAAGATTGAAGTCCCCACCACATATCACTAAACCTTGAGCTTTAGTTATCATTAGGTCGAATACATTTTTATAAAATTTCCAGTTAGCCCCTGGGGGAGCATACACATTCAGCAGGGTGATATCTTCTCCCTCTAGCCGCCCAGTTACCAAACTGTATCTCCCTTCTTTATCTTTGTGTTCTGATTTTTTTTCAAATGTAATTTTGGTTGATATCAATGTCGCTACTCCCCTCCTCCTCCCTGATTTATATGAAGATGAAGAGATCATTTTAAACCCTTGTCTACTGAGTTTATTGTGTTCCACGTCTGTTAGGTGGGTTTCTTGTAAAAGTATTATTCCTGCTTTGTCTTTTTTCATTTTGCCTAGAATCTTGGATCTTTTAACTGGATTCAGGATCCCTTTTACATTATATGAAATTATTTTGGTTACACCCTGTTTCTCCATTGTGTTGTTTTGTTTAGTATAACTGTGTGGTGGCCCTCTTTTGTGCTACTCAGAAACTGAAAGAACATTAAAAACAAGAAAAACATTAAGAACATAGTGTAAAAAACTTTAAAACAAAAAACTGTCAAAAGAACTTCCTGAGCTGAGGTCTTTTTAAAGACCCTGTAAGAGCCTTGATGGAGTGAAGGCCCTGAGGGAAATTCCTCAAACTCTGTTACGTGTTGAGGGCCCTCTCGTACCACTGAAAGTAGTCCCATGCTTTTAACGTGAGTTTCAGAACCCAATCCAAACTTGTAATGATTTTTTTTTTTTTTTCCTTTTATGCCTAAACCCTGTGAAATTGTGTGCACCCTCCCACCCCCATCACATCAAACATTCACGCAAAAACAGTATTTGTTAGTATGAGCAGAACATGTGGATTATTGTCACATTTCTATTTTAACAAGTTTTTTTTTTTTTTTTTTTTATTACAAAGACTTATTTGTTTCAAATAATATGATTGTTCCATGAAATGTTTTACCACATGCTGAATATGCATCTCCTTTAATGTTTGTTACCTTGTATGAGGGGGGTTGGATGTGCGGATTGATTCAAGAGGAAGGGAAAAAAAAAAAAAAAAAAAGGTCGCTATTCCACCCTGAAAACGGATAGTTTATCCGCGACGCTCTGGTGCTGGGTTTCCCGCTGCTGGTCCGTGGATTTTGAGGGTCTTTGTGTTGTCCATGTTTGCGCTTTGATCTTCTCACTCGGGTCTGCTGCGGGTTTAAACACCGTTACCGGGAGCCCTCTTCTCGCCATGTCAGCTGTTGCTTCTTCCGCCGAATTATAGAGACACGTTTCATCGCCGTAGAAGACCCTTAACTTCGCAGGAAATGGTGTCTGAAAGCGCAATTTCTTCTCTCTTAACACCTTTTTCGCGTCATTGTATTCCCTGCGCTTTTTAAGGACCTCCGGGGCGTAATCGTGTTCCACGTAGACTTTTCTCTCCTGGTGCATAAATCCTTTTTTCTGCCAGGCCAGTCTTACAACCTCTTGTTTTATTTTGAAATTGGAAAATCTTACCAACACCGAACGTGGGGGCGCTTCCGCCGCCGGCCTAGCGGCTAATGAACGATGTGCCTTTTCTATCTTCAAGTCGGTGGTTTGTGGAATATCCAATTTCTCTCTTAGTAAGGATTCCACGCATTCTGCCATTGAGTTAAAACCATTTTCGGTTCCTTCTATCAGACCATGAATTCTTATGTTGTCTCTTCTTTGTTTTCCTTCTTGGTCGGTTAGCTTAGCCTCTATAGCTGCTTGTCTTTTGCGTAGGTCCAGCACAGAATCTTCGAGCACTTTTATTCGATCCTCTGTTTCCAAGATTCGGTTCTCGGCCTGGTCCACTCTGCTGTTTGTCCTTTTCAATTCTTCTCTGAATTCCCGAAATTCGGCCGTAACATCTCGGCGAAATCGTCGTAGTTCCTCAAATAGTGATTTCAGGCTAACCCTTTTGTTAGCTATCACCAGCTCCTCGTCTTCTGAACGGGGATCTTCCAGTTCAGATTCTCCGGCCGATACGTGTCCTAGCCTGGAGAATTTCAGTTTCTTCTGTTTTCCTTTAGACATGATGATTTTGTCTTTTGATTTTCACTCCTCCAAAAATCCGTTAAGTTTGATTTTCAAGGTGTTATCCTGGATTGAGTCTGAGAGCTTCAGTGTTAAGCTGCAGTCGCCATGGCGTCCAGACCGGCGGCCCTTTCTTTTTTTTCTGATATAAATATTTTTAATGTGTGCCCTGATTTGTTTTTCAGTTGGGGAAGAAGGCACTTAGTTGGGGAAGAAAGCAATTATCTTCACCAACTTAACAACTGATCACAAATAAGGTCAAAGGGTGGAATGTAATATAAATGTGTTTTTAATGTGTGCCCTGATTTGTTTCTCAGTTGTTTTTAATATGTTTTAACAATCCAGTTCTCTTCCCATGAATCCAGTTCTCTTTATCTTAAGGCACACCATGACCTGGACAGTATGACCTGTTCTTAGACACAGCAAGTTTTCCTTAGCACAGCAAGTCTCTCACTCCTTAAATCACTGTCGCATGCTTATGAAACAAAGGCTTGGCCTTTATTCCTTCTCACATATGTGTGTATTGGGAGAAATGTAGCAGGTGTTCCTGTATGTTTTGGGAACCAGGCAGAGTTGAATTGCCTGGGAGCAGAAAACTGGCCCTTCCTGCTCCCCACGCAATTCTATGATGAGGTGGGGGGGCTTGCTCGGAGCAGAGATGGCCACTCTGTTCTGTACCTAGCCTTCCTTTAAAAACAGGGGTTTTCCCTCAATACGTTGAGTCTGCCGTGAGTTTTTTTGCGCAGAACGTCCGGCTAAGAGAAATCACGCTCTTCCTGGCTGTGGGCTCCCGGTCACCTGTATCAAACGGTAAGAGCTTGTGAAATGACATGAAATGCATTGATCCTTGTGTGAAGGAAATGTGTGACATGCAATGATTTCTCTTTTGTGTATGGAGATATGGTCTGTGGGGAATAAAGAGATACAGCTTATTCTAGCAGCCGTGTCTCAGTGTGAACACTTTGTCTCAGTGTACATTCTTTTCTATGTGCCGACTTCTCACGAACCTGTCTAAATATTTTCATAAAACACTAGGTAGGGAGGCAAGAGGGTGCTATCACTTGCCCAAGGTGAACCCTCAGACTAGTGGAGGGAAGGAGTTGTCTTACTTCTCCATTCTAGACCGGCTCCAGAGCCAAAGTCTAGCCACTGCCCCTCAAATGCACTGAGCAGCTAGTATGGAGGTGGGTGGGGGATGGTGGGTAAGTTGCTCTAATTGCTGTAATAGTTAAGGTAATGGTTGGATGAGGAGCTCATTTTGAACATTTTTAAAGCAAAATCATCCTTTATTTCTAGAAAGCACTGTTTCCACTGCTTTCCTTTACTCTACTACTTTACCCACCCTTACAAAATGTTAATATATACGGTCAAAGCCACTTATCTATGTATATTACACATTTTCTAAGAGTGAGTCTACATGGAACTTGTACACATTTTAACATCACTGAATGATGAAGTCATTGAGCTGTGGTCCATGATACGCATTTTCCACAAATGCCAGAGAGCAAGGCCAGGAAATTAAACAACATATTTCAAAGCATATCCTCCTGCCACTGAAACTTTAGAAAAGAAACATGCTTTCAATCAAGTCGATAAAATGATTGAGAAACTATTTGCAGCTAAAATTGAATAAATAAGGAAAACATACTGAGCAAAAAAAGTCAGCCTTTGTTTCAAAAGATAGAAATCTGACTTAACTATATAGTGGAACTTCTACAATCTGTACAAATTTATGTGAGGTAGTGATCATATTCTGGACATTTAATGGGGAGGGGTCCAATTGATAGTCATATTGGCCGGGCCCCTCCTGCATTCTGGGCCCCGACTACACCTTCAACAGTTACGCCTTCGGATTTGAATGGTAAAATGCAATTTGTTGTGCTACTTGCCACTGTTTCTGTGGTTTTGCTTCATTTAAGACTTGACTTTGTTTCCTCTGACTTTCTCCTCCAGCTTTATGAGTCCTGAAACGGCCCCATCTCCACCCTCAGCTGTCCTTTACGTCTCTGCACATCCAAATTTATGGTGGATGTCTTTTTTGTCCATACAGCAGTCTCAGGTGTGGTGATGGATGTCTTTGTGTTTACGCCCTCATTGCAGCTTCCGTCCTTTTGTTTCTTTATGTTAAAATTTACATTGTAGACAGATGTTATCTCCTCTGTTGGTGCACTATTTAATGCACTGTTTGTCTTCTCCCCTTTGAAAGACTGATGAACATGAATCCTCCTTTGATTAAATAAAGACGACATGAGAAAAGATTTCATTGACTTTTAGCTCATTTCATTTAGTCATAATTTTTTGTTATTGTTCAAAGACAAGTGATGAGACAAACATTTATCACCATTTTATTTAATGGACAGATTTTTAAAGTTTTTGACTCGACCAAGGATTTGTGTGAAGTCATTTCTGCCTGTAAAACAGAGTGCTTGAGTGCTACAGGTCTACTGAGCCACTATGTGGCCCCCAAACTACAAGTTCACCCTAAACATTTTTGGTGGAGAATTAAACTTACCTTCAACTTTTTTCTTTTGTAAATTTGAAACTTTTTTCTTAAACTTGCAATAGTTTTTCTCAAAAAGTTACAATTTTTTCTCATTAATCTGTGACTTTTTCCTCATAACATTGCACCTTTTAGCTCAAAGGTTTGCTACTTTTTCTGTTATTTTTTTCTTGTAAATGTTTAACTTTTCTCTCAAAAGTTGGCTTTTTTATCTCATACATTTGCTACTTTTTTCTCATAAATTTGCAATGTTCATATGGATGTTGGTTAATTTTTTATTCTGTGTCTGTATCATTTATTCTGTATTTTGGATCTTATCAGTGTTATGTGAGCATGGCCTACAACCAGCTGAAGCCTGAACTACAGCGACTGACAAGCTTAAGCTAAGTATCAACAAGATGCATCCCCTTTCTACAGATGATTACCAGAAACTTCTACAGAAGACTACCATGCTGGGAACTAAAATCTACCGGCTAGGTTGCCCGGTTCCGGTTCCGCCGGACCGGTGGCGCTACACGAGTAGGCTGCCCGTTGCAACAGCCTTTTTTTTATCTTCCTTCTTCTTTCTACACCTTTCACTCTGTATATATATCACGGACGCACGGATCGCCCCGGGGGTCTCCCGGGTCGGCGGACAGAGCCACGGTTTGCAGCGGGAGACGTTACAGCGGGGAGGAGCTAGTGCTAGCTAGCACTTGGCTGCCGCCCGGTGCTAATGGGAAACTCGACATACCGGGAGCTGTAGCGAAAATGACACGGGTGCCGGGCTGGAGTTTAGGCGGCGTGCAAGAAATATAAGACAGAATAATAAAGAGCGATGGCAAGAACCAAGCAGACCGCCCGTAAAATCTACTGGAGGAAGAAGCCCCCCAGGAGACAGTTAGCCACCAGGGCTGCTCGGAGAGGCGCTCCGGCCACCGGCAGAGTGAAGAGGCCTCGCCGTCACAGGCCCGTGGCTCTGAGAGAGATCCGTCGCTACCAGAAATCCACGGAGCTGCTCATCCGTAAGCTGCCCGTCCAGCGCCTAGTGAGGGAGATCGCTCAGGACTTCAAGACCGTCCTGCGTTTCCTGAGCTTCACCGTCATGGCTCTGCAGGAGACCAGCGAGGCCCACCTGGTGGTCTCTTCTTCGCTAAGGGGGTCACCATCATGCCCAAAGACTTCCAGCTGGCCCGCCGCATCCGCGGACAGAGAGCTTAGACTTTCTGCTGCACATTCACCAACCAACCATAATGCTCTGCACTGTGTGTCTATATATATACATTTATAGTAATATGGACATATGTTTACTAGATGTTGTTTTTTCTTGCCTTCTGATTGTTGCTCTGAGTGTTGCTATCCCTGTGCTGTTGCAATCCTGGAATTTCCCCATTGTGGGACTAATAAAGGCTTATCTTATCTTATCTTATCTTAGAAGTGAATGTGGAAGTGAATGGACTCTTTGGAAATGATACAATCCTGACAGTGACTAAAAACAGTTGACAAGACCCTGCTAACTCACAGCTATCCAGTGCTAACATGGCTGATAGGAGACGGGAGGATTGTGTACATACAAATAAATCCTCAAGTGATAGTCCTCCCTGGAATGCCTTTGGTGCAAAGCCCAAGAATAAATCATCACACGGTGAAAGGAAGACAAGCAACAGCCCAACTTGGTGGGATCTGTAATGTAAATGACTGGGCTGCTTTACCAGCCAGACCAAGAGCCTCCTCAACCCCAGCTGTCAGCAGCACACAGTCATGGATAGCTGTCAAAGGAAAACCTAAAAACAAGTGTCCTCCTCAGCAACCAAACATGCCGCTTCAGAACAGATTTGTGCTGCTATTGCAGGACCCTGGCTCTCCATCTGATGACCTGGATAAAATCTCCCCCACACACAGCAAGATAAGTTGGAAAAACAACGCAGAAGGTAAAAGGCTACAGAGAAATCTAATAGCTCGGCTGGAAACTCTGATTGTTGGTGATTCTGCTGTGAAAGATGTGAGAAATGTATGTGGTAAATGCACAAAAATAATGTAGTTTCCCAGGGATATGGTGTCTGATGTGAGAGACAAAATCTTGTGAATCATGGCTGATCATCCAACAATGAAAAGTCTCATATTACGTGTAGGCTCAAATGATGTTGTGAAACAGCAGTCTGAGGTACTGAAACCGGAACTGCTGGATGCAGTCAGCTGTCTTAAGTGTTTGTTAGTGGTCTCCTACCACCAGTCAGACATGGTGAGGCAG
Source organism: Pholidichthys leucotaenia (assembly GCA_020510985.1). Lineage (NCBI taxonomy): Eukaryota > Metazoa > Chordata > Actinopteri > Cichliformes > Pholidichthyidae > Pholidichthys > Pholidichthys leucotaenia. The sequence goes on along the minus strand of CM035836.1, from coordinate 323,766,136 downwards.
CGTTCAGTTTTTATGCTCCTCACATATGGAACAAACGCCTAGAAAGCATCAGGGCTGCTGAACCTCTCAGCTGCTTTAAATGGAGGATAAAAGCTTTCCTATTTGCCGCTGCCTTTCAGTAGAACAATTATTAATCTCCCACAGTGCACATTAACTTTTATTTCTTGCACGTTTTCTGTCTTATTCTATTTTAGCTTGTTTCTGTTTCTTTTTAATTTATATTTTTAGTTTGCTTTTAAATTCTTATGTATTCCTTTTGCAACTTGCTGTAATGCTTTAATGTTTTATGTAAAGCACTTTGAATTGTCTGGTACACGAAATGTGCTATACAAATAAACTTGCCTTGTCTTGCATGTGTAATGGTTTAATTGTTTCTCTTCATCTAGGCCAGGGGCTTCAAACTCATTTTATTTTGGGGGCCCCATATGACCTGATTCAATCTTAATTGAGTCCAGTAAAATAATACCATAATAACCTAAATAATGACAACTCCAAATGTGCTTCTTTGTTTTAATGCAAAGAAGTACATGTACATTGTGAAAAATTAACATTTAATGAACCATTCTTTTACAAAACATTATGAACAACCTGAATTTTTTAAAAGGAAAAACAAGTGCAATTTCAACAATATTATGCTTCGGTTTGTCATATCCTGGTGAGAGCTCACCCCCTCTTTCCCGTTTCCCATGTCTCTCAGGTAATCAGCACACCTGGGAGATTAGATGCACCTGCTGCCTCTGCTGAGCCAGCATTTATAAGGACCTACTCTTCAACGATTCAACACTGGCTCATTTGGATATACTGCCTACAGCAGAATCAAATGGCAAACAAGCAAATAATTTGTGATTTCAGGATTCCGTTCCTTGGTCATTCTCCTTTTTACCTCCTCTCCAGGTTGCTGCCATCTGAGCGGTGCATCTTTGGGGATTGTGGTGCACTCACCTGCCTCGTCTGCCTCATCCCGCTGCAGATCCTTCTCTCCACCCGGTCAGACACTGCCCTGCCTACTCCCTTCCTATCCTCACCAGCTTTACCCTGCTGGTTCATCTCGTGCTGGGCTCTGTACCGGGTTCTCCTCTTATCCCCACGTAAGTGGCAAATTAGGCTTTCCACCATCCTCCTCCCTCCTCCTAATTGTTCTCCTCTCTCCTCCACAGGCTGTTGTTCCTCTGGCGAGTGACAGTTTTCCTTAATTAAGCTCCTTCTGAGATTCAATCAAAAGTCAAACGTTTTTCTCCTGTGTCTAGTGTTTTCCCTTGGTGCAAGCCCCCTGCACTTGAGCTGACTATTCAGTCAACATGACACAATCATTTACATATGTGATTTACAACTTACACATCATAGTGGATCTGCAAAGGCACAGACATTATGTCACAGGTATCTGGAACCTCAAAAGTATATTATTTCACTTGAGGATAAAAAGTACTTGTCAAGATCTATAAATTACTTATATATATATATATATATATATATACACAGTGGGGTAAAAAAGTATTTAGTCAGCCACCAATTGTGCAAGTTCTCCCACTTAAAAGATGAGAGAGGTCTCCAATTTTCATCATAGGTATACCTCAACTATGAGAGACAAAATGAGAAAAAAAAATCCAGAAAATCACATTGAAGGATTTTTAATGAATTAATTGGTAAATTCCTCGGTAAAATAAGTATTTGGTCAATAACAAAAGTTCATCTCAATACTTTGTTATATACCCTTTGTTGGCAATGACAGAGGTCAAACGTTTTCTGTAAGTTTTCACAAGGTTTTCACACACTGTTGCTGGTATTTTGGCCCATTCCTCCATGCAGATCTCCTCTAGAGCAATGATGTTTTGGGGCTGTCGCTGGGCAACACAGACTTTCAACTCCCTCCAAAGATTTTCTATGGGGTTGAGATCTGAAGACTGGCTAGGCCACTCCAGGACCTTGAAATGCTTCTTACGAAGCCACTCCTTCGTTGCCTGGGCGGTGTGTTTGGGATCATTGTCATGCTGAAAGACCCAGACACGTTTCATCTTCAATGCCCTTGCTGGTGGAGGAAGGTTTTCACTCAAAATTTCACGATACATGGCCCCATTCATTCTTTCCTTTACACGGATCAGTCGTCCTGGTCCCTTTGCAGAAAAACAGCCCCAAAGTATGATGTTTCCACTCCCATGCTTCACAGTAGGTATGGTGTTCTTTCTCCTCCAAACACGACAAGTTGAGTTTTTACCAAAAAGTTCTATTTTGGTTTGATCTGACCATATGACATTCTCCCATTCCTCTTCTGGATCATCCAAATGCTCTCTAGCAAACTTCAGACGGGCCTGGACATGTACTGGCTTAAGCAGGGGGACACGTCTGGCACTGCAGGATTTGAATCCCTGGCGGTGTAGTGTGTTTCTGATGGTAGCCTTTGTTACTTTGGTCCCAGCTCTCTGCAGGTCATTCATTAGGTCCCCCCATGTGGTTCTGGGATTTTTGCTCACCGTTCTCGTGATAATTTTGACCCCACGGGGTGAGATCTTGCGTGGAGCCCCAGATCGAGGGAGATTATCGGTGGTCTTGTATGTCTTCCATTTTCTAATAATTGCTCCCACAGTTGATTTCTTCACACCAAGCTGCTCACCTATTGTAGATTCAGTCTTCCCAGCCTGGTGCAGGTCTATAATTTTGTTTCTGGTGTCCTTTGACAGCTCTTTGGTCTTGGCCATAGTGGAGTTTGGAGTCTGACTGTTTGAGGTTGTGGACAGGTGTCTTTTATAAGATAAGATAAGATAAGATAAGCCTTTATTAGTCCCACAACGGGGAAATTCCAGGATTGCAACAGCACAGGGATAGCAACACTCAGAGCAACAATCAGAAGGCAAGAAAAAACAAGCAAGCAAGAGCAGCTAATATACATATGTACATATTACTATAAAATATATATATATATACACACACACACACACACAGACACACAGTGCAGAGCATTGTAGCTGGATGGAATAAATATATGAATATATGAACACACAGCTAGATGGAATAAATATGTAAATATATAAACACCCACAGTATGGAGCATTGCAGCTAGGTGGAATAAATATGCAAGTATATAAACACACACAGTGCGGAGCAATGTAGCTAGGTGGAATAATATGTAGATATATAAAAACACAGTGCGGAGCATTGTAGCTAGATGGAATAAATATATAGATATATAAATATAAACACACCCAGTGCAGAGCATTGTAGCTAGATGGAATAAATATGTAAATATATAAACACACACAGTATACTGATAAGGAGTTCAAACAGGTGCCATTAATACAGGTAACGAGTGGAGGACAGAGGAGCCTCTTAAAGAAGAAGTTACAGGTCTGTGAGAGCCAGTAATTCTTGCTTGTTTGTAGGTGACCAAATACTTATTTTACTGAGGAATTTACCAATTAATTCGTTAAAAATCCTTCAATGTGATTTTCTGGATTTTTTTTTTTTTCTCATTTTGTCTCTCATAGTTGAGGTATACCTATGATGAAAATTGGAGACCTCTCTCATCTTTTAAGTGGGAGAACTTGCACAATTGGTGGCTGACTAAATACTTTTTTGCCCCACTGTATACACTACCGTTCAAAAGTTTGGGGTCACCCAGACAATTATTTTGTGTTTTCCATGAAAAGTCACACTTATTTACCACCATGAGTTGTAAAATGAATAGAAAATATAGTCAAGACGTTGACAAGGTTAGAAATAATGATTTGTATTTGAAATAATAATTTTTTCCTTCAAACTTTGCTTTCGTGAAAGAATCCTCCATTTGCAGCAATTACAGCATTGCAGACCTAACATGATTGCACATGGGTTTTCTAATCATCCATTAGCCTTCTGACGCAATGAGCAAACACATTGTACCATTAGAACACTGGAGTGATAGTTGCTGGAAATGGGCCCCTATACACCTATGTAGATATTGCACCAAAAACCAGACATTTGCAGCTATAATGGTCATTTACCACATTAACAATGTATAGAGTGTATTTCTGATTAGTTTAAAGTTATCTTCATCGAAAAAAAGTGCTTTTCTTTCAAAAATAAGGAAATTTCTAAGTGACCCCAAACTTTTGAACGGTTGTATATACAGTATATATATATATATATATATATATATATATATATATATATATATATATATATATATATATATATATATATATATATATATATATATATATATATATATGTATGTATGTATGTATATATATGTATATATATGTGTGTGTGTGTGTGTGTGTGTGTATACATGTCCACATCTGTCATCACTACTAATCAATCCTCACCACCTGAACTGACTCACCATGCCATACAAACTAAAGTGGGAGCTATTAAAGAAAAAAAGCTAAGTTATCCCCCCGACTTGTAAATGTGTAAAATGTATACATAAAAATCCAACAAAAACTATGTGCAACTGGGCATGCACATTGCAGCTCTCTGCTGTTTGATTCTGAGTTTTAGGTGTCTGCTACTCTTAATGAAACAGTGTGACCTCCAGTGTACAAACTGGGAATAGCATTTACATTATTGAAAAATGGCAGCCCATGTTTCTTCACACTTTACAAATTCACCCCACGAGCAGGTTTGGACCCTCTGGCGAGCCAGTTTTTTCCCATGGGGCGTATGTTTGATACCTCTGATCTAGACAATGACCTAATTTTTTTTTTTTTTTTTGTTGAGAGGGGAGACATGTCCCCCTTTTTAAAGGAGGAACCTACTCCATTATAAAATCCAGGCCCCCAAACTAACCCAATTTCAGCAAAAGTAGTATAAAATGGCACACCCTCAAAAGACGTGCCATTTATACTGCAAACAACAACAAAAAAACGCTCAGTTGGTAGGAGGGGGATGGTGGACGGTTAATATAGCAATGCTTTCAAACCACACCAACTGTCCCAAGTTTGCATCTGACACTGAACCTTTTACCACTTTGACTTTTTATTTTACACTCTGATTTTCTGTTGTGTTTAGGCGCTTACTCCACTAATGGATAAGGTTAGGAAAAATGTTTGGGTTAGGTGTCATCACTCTATAAAGTCAAGAAATGTCTGTTTGTGTGTGTGTGTGTGTGTGTCACGATCATAGGACATCATAGAACGGCCTATGATGTCCCTACGATGTCTGCATCATAGGAGAGCCTATGACGTTCTTATGATGTCCCTATGATGTCTGCATCATAGGACATCAAGCCTGCCTTCATGTCTTTATGTCATATACAGTGATGCCTGCCTGACAGCGTATGATATGATGCTGTCCTTGATGTCTTTATGATGTCATATACAGTGAACATCAGGAGTCGCGATGCCATCATATAGACAAAAGGACCATGATGAGATGATGAGATGAGATTCAACTTTATTGTCATTACACATGTATGAATACAAGGTAACGAAACGTGACTTGGCATTTGGGCACGCTCTGCAGAGCGCATCCAAGGCCGGGGCAGCCGCTAGGCGCCAGTCATAAAGAAGAAAAGAAAAAAGAAAAGAAATGATATGACACAATAGGCGAGAGAAAAAAACATGTTTTATCAAACTGACGCTTAATGGGTAAGCGAAATTTTGATTGCAGGCAAAAAAACCCTCAATGCATATTTAGCAGTAGTGGACAATCACACAGCAGAGGGAGGGAGAGCAGTGTGTGTATATTTGCATGTCATTGTGTAGTGTAAATGTAACAGTTGTTAGTGAGCAGCAGTGGATAGATGTTATAATCATGTGACTTATAAACAAGTCCAGAGTTCAGAGTCTATCTCTCTTTCTCTCTTGCTTGCAGAAGGCACATGGGCATTGTCCTTGAGAGTCCAATCCGCTGACGACAACAACTGATTGTTGATTGTATGGGTAGACATAAGAGCCAGTTCTTCCGCTAATCTCAGTCAGGAGGAATGTAAACACGGGGCAAACAAGGTCAAATCAAATCAAATCAGCACAGTGCACTCAGAGAGTAGAATTTTGTCCTCACCCGTGTAATTCTGTGCTTCCATTATATATGCAGGCTTAAACTGTTTTTCCATAGAGAGCACAGGGCTTTCAGATGTATTCCTTCACTGAATCACTGTCATTCAGTTCACCGTTTGCCGCTACTCGTGCCCTCCCCAACTGGTCGAATTTGATGAAGGAGCTGGCTGGGTCCGCTTGATCCGCTCTCTCACCTTCCTTCAATTTCTGATGCATCAGGGAACTCCACAGCCAAAAATAGAAGTCCTGAGATCATAGCCAATAATATTGCCATAGACGCATGGATTCCAATGTCCATGAGTCTCTCGTAGGTTCCAATTCTTGGGCTCCCCCTTGGCCCAATTCTTGTTGAAAATAGTGACAATAGCACATTTAAGCCGCTTCCAAATCCATAATTTCCGTTTAGATTAAGATTCAGCAGAAGAAGAGCGACTAAACACAGACAAAAACGCAACATTGCAAAAGCTGGGAATAGATCAGGAAGGCAGGGGAGGAGGGAAGAAAAATGCGACTGCTCTCTCTCAAGGCAAGAAGGAAACCATGCCATCATATACACAACAGGACACAGCACTTTAAACCACACCCATTCGAAGCAGTAAATCTGGAAATCTTAAAAAAAATATCACTCGATAAATTCAAGAAATCTGTCAGTTTGTGTGGAAATCTGGAAATCTTGCACCCATTTGAAGCAGTACATCATCGTTATGCCATCGTCAAAGATCATAGGACATCTTCAAAGATCAAATGCAGGCATGACTCACGATTATAGCACTCACTATGACATCATCAAAGATCAGAGGACTCACTAAGACACCATCAAAGGCAGCCATCACTGAATAAGTGCTGATGTGCTTACTTACACCCTTGCTTACGCCTCCTTTCTACGGGCATGCAGAAATACTTGCTTATACTTGGTTTCTATGGGCATGCACGGGTATGTACTAGTATCCTCTAATGGGTAAAGTTAGCGAAAGCAGCAGAGAAATGTTTGTCAGTGGTGCATCTGCTGCATATCCAGTGCACGTGAAAAATGTTTTTCTCATATATCATGCAGGTTTTCTCAGAGTGAGAAATCGTGTTGTCTGTATGAGTTTTGGGTGAGATTGGGCTGTCCAAACGCAATCGCAATCTTGCATAGGGCCCACCAAAATGGCCGTGGGTCTGCAGCCTTTGTTCTAGAGCCACAGGATCAGTTTGAAAACAGAAGAAACTGTCAACCGCTGCTTTAGCCTCTTTTTTTTTTCTAAAAAGCAGAATGACATTAAGTGCAAAATTGTTGTTTCATTGTATAGTGAGTGTTCCTAAAGAGATTTTCCTGGTGTTGTTGGTTATATTTTCATTCAGAGGCGGTGACGGGAACACAACGTAACTGTGTGCACAGCACCTTTCTGTGATGGAGGTCATAGAGGTTGATGAAAAGTGGAGCACAGGCACCTGAACTGTTATCCACCAGGGTTCCTCACAGTTTAGGCAGGCTGGAGAGACGCTTAGAGAAGGAGACAATCAAACACAACGGTAAGTGTCATGTTCTGGGAGGGTGGAGGGTGGGGAAAGCACTTTGATTGCGGAGAAAGATGGTGAGTCACGGTGAAGGGTTTGTGATACTTAGAGAACGACCTGAGCGTTAGAGTCGGACTCTGAGAGCTGGAGTGCTCTTAATTCCCTACCACAGAAAGATTTAGCTGTGCTAAAGGTCAGACTTTCACTCCATGAGATTTTCACATCCTGACGCTTTCCTCAAGCCACAAATAGATTTCTCCTTTTCCTTTTTCTCAATCTGTCTCAGAGCTGTAACACCCAGGAGACCATTTAAAAAAACACAATGATGGAGGTTATGATAGCAAACCACTGCAAGCAGAAACTACTCGTAATTCCAGTATAAGTCCTCAGGGGGTTGTAACTCTAAGCGTAAGAGCTTCTTATCAGAATCACAGAAAAATGGTATGCAACTGTTAATTAGATTTTTAATCTGCAGCTCCAAACATTCACTTTCTTTTTTTTCTCTATCAATGACTAGTCTGAAACTCTTTTTGGACTGTTTGCAAACATATCTGCTTTTAAAGACAAAGAATCAACTTGAAAGTGATCAGAAAATGTGGATTTAGAATACATATGTAAGTTTTTCTTTTTTCCATGCCAAAAGTCCAAACACTACAAAGTCTTCCAATGAAAACATAACAGAGCGTTACCACCCCACCCCCCCGAATACCACCAAATGTACATCTGAAAGATGGTCTCACCATGAACTTTTATGTATTTTTGCCATTTTAAAAGTGCTTAAAGTCAACTATGGAGGTAGGTGGATAAAGAGTGGACAGAACCAAAAAGTATGATTTCCTACAGGTAACCAGGGAACAAATCCTGACATTCACATCTAGTTTAAACTTCCTTTACTCAATAGACATTCATATTTGCTTAAGGCAGCTGTAACAAGTAGTGTTTGCCACTAAAATGTCAAGTGGCCCTATTATACATTTTTTTTTCTCAATTTGACACAGCTCCCAGAGATGTTAATGAAATGTGTGTGACATGTTTTGGTCAAAAGACCTCGGGGTTTAATTATTGCAGTACCATTTTATACACAAGGAACGAGCTTTACTCAAAATTAGCTGTTATGTGTATTACTTTATGTAAGTGTTGTTATAAAATTATATATTTTCTGTACGTTACATGTTGGTTGTTGCAACTGTATAGTTTGTTGAAATTTATTGTTTCCTGACCGGAACTGATGTTTCCGTCTGGAGTGCCGCTGGGATTGTTTTTATTGTAGCACATAGCGGAAATGAGAAGAACGCTGTGCCACGTTATTCAGCTATCTGGCACTTAAGTTTGATTGAAGATTGAAGCCAAGCAGTTTGTTTTACCTTCAGAACTCTTTTCATGACAAGCGGCCAACGAGGTATTTGTTTTGTAACTTGTTTATATTATTTCGCTCTGTACTGTATATATGGTTATGCGTTATGTTTGCTTATACAGTTCTCACGGCGTGACGATGAGGGAGGTGCATAAGTCCCAATAAACGCCCGTTTAAAGGAACCAACCTGTGTCTGTTGTCGTGAAGAGAGCTACACTTTAAATGTCAGTGAGCCCCTGTTGACCCCACCCTCTCTCTTTTGCCATTTCCCTGAAATTTCTGTTTTGATGGCAGTGTCATGTTTGAGGCTAATGTTAGCCTTCATCTTGGGTTGCCAGACTAAGTAACATACTAACAAATACTGGCTGACTGTTAAGAGTTTAAAGGCCCAAATAAAACCTTGTCAGAGACAGGGGTGTGTTCTTTGTGTGGCTGATAGCATATGACCAGTATCTGGGCTGTAATAATCACAAACAATGCTGAATGAGTCATTGGCTTGCTCTGCTCATGGCAGGAAACTGCTATTAATCACGGAGGTGTCCAGTCCAGAATGCAATAAACTCTAATGAAATATGCAAAAATACTGTCTATGGAGGACATCTAACAACCCTGTCAAGGGTTGTTAGATGCTGCTGCTGGGAAGACAGATGTCTAATGGAGTATGGATAGAATATATAGAAAACAGATAAAAATACACATCAAGCCACAGCTAAGCTAAAGGCTCAGTTTGTACCAATCAGATTGGCCAGGGTGTCGGTCAGAAAATCTGGTTGTGGTTACTCAGCGCAGCTAACCCTTGCAGCCCAATACACCCAACTATCATAGCCAAACTAAAATACAATAATCCAGAGTGGCATGAGATATATAATTAGAAAACTATCGAATTAGCTTAATTAATGGTCACTACAATTTACAACAAGAGAACCATTATGTTGTGTGGGGATTTGGCCCTTGGGGTTTGCTGTAGCCGATGCTAGGCAGTCGACATAGTGATGTCAGGCGGGCTACAGCCAGTGTGTGTATATTGAGGCAAATGCTCAATAAAGTTTAGTTTGTTGCTCAGTACAGCATGGCTCACGTCTGGCTTTATTAAGACATAACATTTGGTAACGTTGGATTAAACCATGGGGGTGTGTGCAAGACCACATCCTCCATTCTTGGAGTCACCAGGTGTGCTAGCTACACCGTGGCACTGCTGGTTGGAGGCGTTTGATGACTACATCATTGTGGCTGGCTTGGGCAGCGCTGACAAAAAGAGGGAAGAACATGCTAATTCACTGCCTCGGCAGAGAAGGTCAACGTGTACTTCACGTGCTGGGTAGCATGGACTCTTTGGATGAGTGCTTGGGCAGGATGCATGAATTTTTTGTTGACCAGTGTAACATCATGGCACGAAGATACAGATTCTTCGACCGTTGTCAGCAAACGGGTCAGTCCACTCAGCACTTGATTATGGAGCTCCATAATCTAGCGAGCACGTGTGCCTTCGGGCCTGTTGAAGAAGAGCTAATCTGTGACAAGCTAGCATGTAGCACGAGCAACGAGTGGCTAAAGGAGAAGCTACTACTAACTAAGGATGACTTCACATTGAGCCAAGTAATGCAGATGACAAGCCAAATCGAGTCCGCTACCCAGCTAGGTATGCAAGTACTGGCTAAGGAAAACCTAGCTGCCCAAGCACCCTCTCCACGCCAGGCCGCTAGCAACCCAGCTAACTCCTTGGGGCGGACGCTCAAAAGGCAGTGGACCGTGGCATGGGCAGGAGCAGGAACTCAGGAACTGTGTGGCAGCTGTGGCTCTCCTTGCCATCGGGTGGGCTCGTCCATCTGCCCCACTAAAGGGAAAAAGTGCTACAGCTGTGGTTGTGCTAATCACCTGGCTAGGGTTTGCACCAAGGCTAGCAAGCTGAGGGACTCGGGACTCGTGGGCATCACTTCGGTGTATGTAGCAGGTGCCAGGAATTGGCCGCTAAAGTGGTACATTTTACAGCTCGACAGTGTCGACATGCCACTCATGGTGGATTCGGGTGCTGGTAAATCCATACTAAGCATGTCCACAGTAAGAAAACTTTCCCAAAGAAACCTATTAAAGCGGATTCTGTGAAAATGTTTGGCTAAGGGCACGCTAAAATTGGCATGGTAGGCATAGTCAGTTTCTCGGTGGTGTGTGGGTCAAAGACTATTCCCGCATTTACCTTCCAGGAGCCATGGGGCTGACTTGTTGGGTATCGACTTATTGGGAGAGTTAGGATTCTCCATCACGGACCCAGCCAGTTCAAAAGTGTTGACTGTTGGCGTGTTCGTTGGCCAGCGTTGTTTGTTGGCCTGGGTTGCGTGAAGGCTTTCAACCACAGTCCGCTCATCGACCCGAGGGTGACACCCCAAATTCAACCACTGCGGCAGCTCCCCTTCGCCTTGCGGGACGACATTACATCATGGTAGCCAAGAAGAAGATGGGTGGCATCCGGCCATGCATCGACCTCAGGATGGTTAATAAAGTGATCATCCCTGACAAATACCCACTGCCCACGATGGAGGAACTCACTGTGATGTTCAGCAGCTCCACAGTGGAGGCGGTCCTGCGTCTCCCTGATCCCACAACACCTACACAAATCTCCTCATTTCTGGGCTTGGTGAACTTTTACGGGCGTTTCATTCCCCAATATTCAAAGACTATTGAACCGGAACCGGAGTGCCACCTCCATGACCTATGCGCCCTTTACAATACCCAGAGGGCCCTTGGAAACACGTCCAATTGGACATCTGTGGCGAACTGCACACAGCCCCCACGAACAGCCGTCTTCTACTGGTGGGTTACGATCTGTTTTCAAAATGGCTGGAAGTGTTTCCCACTGGATTGGTCATGACAAACGTGGCCACCAGCTTCCTCTCGTCGCTGTTCACCAGGTGGGGGGTTCCGGACACCATCACGATGGATAATGGGCCTCAGTTCACCTCTGGGGGATTTGAGGAGTTTTTGGGAGAATGGGGCGTGGAGCACGTTCTATCATCCGCAGGCTAATGGGGGTGTGTAACGTTTCAATAAGACACTGAAAAATGGTCTGCAGGCCCATCTGAAGGACGGCTTCATGTTCTCTGACGCCCTTCAGAACACGCTCCTCCACTACAGGGTGACAGCCCACACCACGACGGGGTTCTCCCCGGCGAAGCTCATGCTGGGGCACGAATTACATCTGTCCCTGGACCGGCTGTGGCCCCCCACGACCTCTCCTCCAGCAGACATGGAACCATCACAAGATCGGGTCATCGCTCAGCAGCGGATAATAAAACAACGTTTCGACAAAAAGCACAGCACGAGGGCTCACGGACTCGGTGTGTTGGACTGGGTCAGGATCAGGCACCCCAACCGTACGCATAAGCCACAACCTTTCTGGGCGGGACCACTACAGATCGTGAAGTGGCTGGGCCCGGACATGTTCCGCCTCTCGGATGGGTCACGGTGGCATTTCAGCCTCCTCAGGAAGTTGTTGCCAGCCCCGGGGTCCAGGAGCTGCAGCGAATGAGACTGATGAGGGTTGGGACTTGACTGATGGGGCTTTGGGGGACACTCACGTGCGGCTGACGGAGCCTGGAGCAGGTCTTCCACCTGTGAGGCACTCGGCTAGGATGCGTCAGAGGCCCAGGCACCTTGATGACTTTGTAGTAGGTTAAACCTTATCTGGCGCGTGTTGGCCTTGAGTGGCAGAATAATCCACCCCAACACGGGGGGCACGCTGGTAGTCTACCCAGATGTCCAGTTAGTTCATTAGGTTTTGTTAGTTTTTTGTGTGGTTTATTACATGCTTTATGTTGAAAAGGGGTTCTCTTGCTAAATTTTTTTTTGGGGGGGGGTGTATTTTGATTTATGTTTTCACGCTTTGTAGGGGGGGGGGTGCTGTGTGGAGATTTGACCCTTTGGGCTTGCCGTAGCCGACGCCAGGCAGTCGACATAATGACATCAGGAGGGCTATGGCCAGTGTGTGTATATTGAGGCAAATGCTCAATAGAGCTCAGTTCGTTGCTCGGCACAGCATGGCTCACGTCTTGCTTTGTTAAGACATAAGTCAACAACTAGTACTAACCCTCTATTCTCACTAAGATTTTTTTTGCAGTGTAGAAAGTTCCAGGTTTCCTCCCACAATCCATAGACATGCATGCTAGGCTAATTGTTGACTCTAAATTGTCCATCCCTAGACGTCTTGTCTCTGATAGGCCCCTAGAATAGATGGCTGGTGTAGCTAATTGTTAAGCACTTTGAATGGTCTTTGTCACTAGAAAAAGCTCTATATAGGTACAGACCCTTATCCTTACTATTCTGGTATAGACCTGTTTAGAGAGGCTGAGTAATGTCATTCCTTTCAAGTTGCCATGGCATTGTGTGAGCTCTGGATTATTTGGGTGTTTTGGTTTTGGCTGGCTTGTTTGCCCACCTCTCCACTTGTAGGAGTCTGGAGGGAGCTGATCAGCGGCAGCGGCATAATTAACGCCACCCGTGGCTAACTGGAGCTCCCTCCCTCCCAGCTTCTCCTCAAGTCAATGTGGGAACATTCTGCTGTCCTGCTGAGCTCTTTAGGATTTGAGAAAATATTTTTCTCTGCAGCTTGTCTTACCCGCAGTTGTTTCTGGTTATAAAGCAGAGTAGAGATATGCAGTGGGCCTCCTCAGCCACCGATAGGCCCCAAGATTCACATTCTCCCCCAACAATTTTTGGTGGGAGAATTGAAATTACTTTCAACTTTTTTCTTCTCATAAATTTGTAGCTTTCTTCTCATAAACTTAAAACAAATAAATTTGCTCCTTTTTTCATAAAATTTGTGACTTTTTTTGTCTTGCAAGTTTTTTTCTAATATGTGGCACTTTTTTCTTGCAAATTTGCAATTTTTTGTTGTATGTTTTCAAAACTTTCATTAGAAATTTGTGACTTTTCTCATAAACTTGGTATTTTTTCATAGTGAATTTGCATTTTTTTCTAAAAAATGTTGAACTTTCTTCTCGGAAATAAGTGATTTTTTTTTTTCTTGTAAATTTGCAACTTCTGGGACACCCTGTGGCCTAGCAGTCTACGGTACAGTGCAGGCTCTCCTGCTTGTCTGTAGCTGCATTCTGATTGCCCAATAGTGTACTCCGAAGTGGACTGCAAAGGTTATCCACCATATTAACTGAGATTCCAAACTGAAGGGAGCGAACCAGAAGATTACCCATAAGCGACTGCACCTCAAATATGAGTAAAACAATTGTTGCTAACATTATTAACAAGCTAAACTGCTGTTTGCTATTGTTTATATCAATTGATTATAATAAAAATATATTTGTATTAATATTTTATTTTAGAAATATAAATTATCCACTACAGCATCAGTATGTGTCCATGGTTACCATGGTAACGTCCGGAGGAGGGAGTCGACGGTTACAGGGTGTTTCAAATGGAGAAATTTTGTGAAGGGCAGTTAACTTCACTGATATTCCCTGAGAACAGAGCAGGGAGTAGGGAATACAGTTTGAAGTACATTGTGGATCGGAATGTAGCTCGTCTCTCCTGCTCGCCATCCTCATTTCCTGTCTGTCGTCACTGTGTTTGACCAATAAAGGCTAAAACACCGAATATCTGTCTGTCTGTCTGTCTATCTCATTGTGCATCGTTTAATATGAGAAACACTTTTAAACATTATAAGATGTAGAACTCTATCACTCTCCATTGTGTCAATAATAAATCTAATTATCATCTCTCCTCTGTTACAGTGATCAAATACAAAATGGTGTTTGATTCAGAAAAGGCAAACATTTTATGTTATATTGCTCTACTCTGCAAAGGTGTCCCTAATAAATATAAAAGTAATAAACTTTCTATGAGAAAATCAAATAAGCATTCAGTCTCTCCTGAGTTCCATCTCCTCAAAATATTTCTGGTTTTAAAAAGTCTGCAGGTTTATCACATTAATTCAAAGTTTAGTACACATTTTAGGAGTGAAACTTTCTCCCCAGCAGCTTTAGAGACCTGACAAGAGGCTCCAAAAGTTTAACTGTGAAGATCAGATCTTGGGTAAAGCTGTTTTTTGTTGTTTTTTGGGGCCATTTCTGTCCCACTGGACCTGGTCTGAAAAAGCACTGGTGACAAAAATTTTTTTTTAACAGGGAATATTTGATGTTTTGTATTCCTGCTTTGCTGTTTTTTTGTTTTGTTTTTTGTTTTGTTTTTGGTGGTGGGGTTTCCAATCCTGGACCTCAGGTTGTGTCTTTATTGAGCGTGATTGGGTTTAAATGATGCAGGGAGGGACAGAGTTGGACCATCAGGCCAGTGCTTTATGTAGTACTTTATGTTCTCAATGGTCTGGAGAGGGAAAACACAGAAATGAGGTCTTCATCAGAAAACTATAATGCCTTTTATAGAGATAAATCTCTGCTGCTGCAGAAGTTGTATTTTCTGCAAATGAAAACTTCACCACTTGTGCAGCTGCTGAAATTTTCACTCCAAACTCGTTCAGTGTTATTGGACGGCGGACACAGGCGTGAGCACTGATGCAAATCCACATTTAATAGCTAACACAAATACTCTCATATACAACTTCACTCCCTTAACACAACTACTGATATTAACCCTACATCCAATGAAATATTTTCTCACTTTTTAAGATAAACTTTCTAATTCCATCCATCCATCCAAATTCTACCACTTATCCAGAGGTCTGGAGGCAGCAGTTCAAGCAGAGAAGCCCAGACTTCCCTCTCCCCAGCCACCTGCTCCAGCTCTTCAGAGAGGATACCAAGATGTTCCCAGGCCAGCTGGGAGACGTAGTCTCTCCAGCATGTCCTGGGTCTGACCCAGAGGTCTCCTCCCAGTTTCAAAATGTATCACTAAATAAATGCCACAACTTCCCTTAGATAAATTCAGGCCCTTTTTGGGGCCCTATGCAAGACTGTGTTTGGTGGCCTCTATTTTTGTACTAGGGAAGAGTTCAAACCCTTTAAAATAGGGGAAACAATCTCTCCCCTCTCAACAAAAACACAAAAAAACCTGGGTCATTGTCTAGATAAACAGAAATAACATTACGTAGAATAAAACATTTAACAGGAATCCATATGAACAGAGCCATTTCCTGGTTTTTGGGGGCCCTATGCAAGATGCAAGATTTTGTTTGACACAGCTTCCTTATCACTGTAGTTTAGTTTTGTTTATATTTTACATAAAATGTTTAAGTGCTTTACTAAACATATGAGGGCTGAGCTGATACAAGTGAAGACAGCTACTTATAATTCCCTCAGAAATACTGTGGCCTTCTCCTGAATGCAGCTTCAAGAGCTGATGGGAAATGGGGAGTGTTATCCAAAGTTATATTGCCACTTTATTATGTGTTGCTGCTGTGCTTATGTAAAAGCTGGTTATGATGGGATATTTGTAACTTTTATCTTTGTCACCATCAGTGTAAATGCTATGGCAGGAATTGATGTCCCTTCATTGTAGAGCTGTGTGGTATGGACATTGTCCCTAGTGAAAGGTGAATTATAGTCTAAGTTTAGAAATGACTACAGCTCTTGTTCTATGATGACCTTATGGTTTGGGGGCTCATAGCATTTGCATACTTTGCCCTATGGAGAAAATGGCTATGCATATGAATGTTACAAATTTACTACAAAAAATGTTGCAAATTTGTAAGAAAAAGTAACATTGCTGATTTTTAAGAACACTCCAAGTTGATGAGCATTGATATCAATCAGTGTAAACAGCATCACATGCCAAAGTCCTGACCTGGAACCCGCAGGGGAAGAGAAAGAGAGGCCAGCCTCGAAACAGCTGGAGACAAGACACTGAGGCGGAGCTGAAACAGTAGGGAACCAACTGGAGTGGAGTAGAGAGAACAGCCCAGAACCGAGTGTGATGGCGAGGGGTCGTTGATGGCCTATGCTCCATGGTGAGCTATAGGCATAAGTAAGTAAATAAATAATGTAAACTTGCCATATTATAGCCAGTGGCTAATTTCCATCTGGTGTCCATGGGTTACAATTTTTCCTTTGCCCATTCTATTATGCTGAGCACCAAGCTAGAGGGTGGGAAGTACAATTTTTTATATGGTCTTTGGTATGACTCAGCCGGGGCTTGAACCCATGACCTCCCGGCTGAAGGGCAGTGGCCTAGTGGTAGAGCAAACAAGCAAATTTACAAACATCATAAATTTATGATAAAAAGTTTTAAAATTACAAGAAAAAAGCTTTGATTTTATAAGAAAGTCACAAAAGTATGTGGAAAAAATTTTTGAATTTTTTTGGAGAAAAATATGAGTTTAAGAGGAAAAAGTTGTAAAATTACAAGATAAAAGTAAATTTATTAGTGCTGGGAATATTAACACGCTAATGCAATTAATTACAGTAGCCCAATTAATGGCTTTTTAAAATGAAAGCAAAATAGCACCCCCAAGGCTCTTCTTGTTATAGCGGAACTTGAAATGCAGAACTGTTTTTGGCACAACACACAATAGAGCCTCACAGTAGGCTTGTAACAATAATTACTAAAACGATAAGAAAACATGAACTCTAAGTTTTCAATATATCTCCGTTTGCATGTGAGTTTATTTATATAATCTGCCAACATTTCAGGCAGTGGCATTGCTTCCATCTCTCTCCTGTCAGTCATCACGTTCCAATGTGGGAGCACTTCTGATTGAAGCTGAATAAGTGAGGAGAGTCCAGTAAAGTCAACAAAACCGTAGATTATATGTAATTGACAACTGAAATGAGCAACCACAGGGAATGAATCTTCAGCAAACGGATGGCTAACTGCAAGTTACCGTGAGGCTAACCACAGCATGCTCCCTGTTTTCTGTTGGGAAGGGAGATTTTTTTTTTTTTCAGTTTAACAGGATTAAACTCTTCTTTATTTAAAAATTGGAGCCTCCAAACACAGTCTTACATATGCTCACATGCTCAAAATGCCCTAGTTCCAGTTATTTATTGACAGCTCTCTTTTTTGCTTTCTTGTATCAGTCTGGGAAAATATGTTGTCTTAGACCCCAAACCTGCTGCATTAATATCCCCAGAAACTCAGTGATCCACAGCTGGATGTAAAACTCAGTCTGGGGGTTTAATTTCCCCCACGGATAAATGGCATGAGAAGATTTAGGAGATCCTTGAGGCCCTGCAATTATACTATGCATTGTTTTATTTTTTTCATGTGAATCAAAGATATAAACCAGCAATAATGGTACAGTGGTCAGGCGATAAAGCAGCAACGAAGCAGAAAAATGGGATGTTGGGCTTGTAACCTCGGGGCCGGCTCATCTAACAGCTCTGCTCAGTTATTTATTCTCTGCTGCAGGGAGATTAGATTTAAGGCAAACTCACATTGCAATTGAAAATAAAACTGCAGAGAGCTGCCTTGAAGTACAGGTTTCTGCACTTTAGATCAAACATATTGATTTAGAACCTAACACGAACAAGGTCCAGAGGTCAGTCCTCAAGGTTTCATGTAAAAGTGCCAAATATTTCTAAAGCCCCTGAAAATATAGATAATAATTTACTTAGTCAGTAAACTTGGAAGTGTAACACTAGGGACTTTTTGTATTTAAGCAGCATCTACTAAAAAGCAATTGTTCACATGGTAATTCATATGATTGTATCACCAGCAAGTCAATTTCTAACTTTTTAGGGGCCCTAAAGGATAGAGTTCAATTCAAATCCAATATCTCTTTCTTCCCAACAAAAATGCTAAAAAAATAAACTTGGGTCTAGATTAGGGATGGCCTGCAGACAACATGCAGTTCCCAACCATCATTCAGTGCAGCCACTAGTCAATTTCCAAAAATCAATTAATTATTGATGTGATGTTTGAACTGCATTCTCATATGCAATTATAGCATCTGCCAGCAGATGATGCTCCCGTCCAATCATAAGAGGCCTGTGCCTTAAGGCCTGCTTGCTCTGACACTCCAATTCAGTAGATGGCGGTAATGCCCCTGTAACCGGGCTTTCAACAGTAAATCCAATCTAGAAGAAGTTCTTGCTATATTGTCTCTAGAATGTCTGCAGCAACACAGAGAATTGGCCCTCCCAAAAGAAAACTTGGCTGAGAGAACTGTGTCTTTCAATCATGGAAAAAAAAGAAGTCATAAGATGAGAATGAGGGCTAAGCTCATGGCTTCTGAAATATATGCATACTTATTTGTAACATATATTTTTTGTACCTGTCCTGTCCAGCAGCTTGGAAAGCAGAAGAGATATCTGCTTGCCTCATTGTGCCAAATAGATTTACTTTGCCAACAGGAGACCTACTCATTTTTGATGTATGTTGTATATAAATAGCATTTATAGACTTCTCTTGCAATATAATAACTTTCATACTTTATATTGCCTTACTTACTTGTGCTTGCCCGTAGAAAGCAAGTATTCTTGTCTGAAAACAGGTAGCATAATTAGGCTTTACAGGCCCAAATGTAGGCTGTGTTTGAAAGTGGAATACAAAGAGGTGTAGGCTATATGTAGGCAATCACACATGTTAGACTTTGACAAATATAAAAGGGAGTAAACAGTACTAAGATGTATTTGATTGTATGAATATTAATTACAGAATTATTGAAAATGAATGGGACATCCAATGTTAGCGACTGTTTAAGAACCCTTGTTTGTCAGACTTTTTTTTTGTGATCTTTTATGAGTTATGTTCATAAGTGTTGTATGTTGCACTTTGGGGAATGGGAGTTGTTAAGTCATTATAATTGTTTTAGTTTATATGTGTAGTTTATAGTCTATCATCAAACTCATGCAGTACTTTAACAGGACACATTTACAAATATTTGAGACCCATTGTATTGCATCATTTTATATTTTAGCAATATTATAAGTACAAAACACCAAACATTAATGTACTCAGCAGAATGATCTGTTTGGCTGCAACTGCTCATCAGTGTTGCCAATTTGTCAGTAAATAATAAAAAAAAATATTTTGTTATTTGGGTGGTTTTTGTCACGGTCATCATTTAGTCAAAGAGTACGCATACAGTGAGGAAAAAAAGTATTTAGTCAGCCACCAATTGTGCAAGTTCTCCCACTTAAAAGATGAGAGAGGTCGCCAATGTTCATCATAGGCATACCTCAACTATGAGAGACAAAATGAGGAAAAAAAAATCCAGAAAATCACATTGAAGGATTTTTAATGAATTAATTGGTAAATTCCTCGGTAAAATAAGTATTTGGTCACCTACAAACAAGCAAGATTTCTGGCTCTCACAGACCTGTAACTTCTTCTTTAAGAGGCTCCTCTGTCCTCCACTCGTTACCTGTATTAATGGCACCTGTTTGAACTCGTTATCAGTATAAAAGACACCTGTCCACAACCTCAAACAGTCAGACTCCAAACTCCACTATGGCCAAGACCAAAGAGCTGTCAAAGGACACCAGAAACAAAATTATAGACCTGCACCAGGCTGGGAAGACTGAATCTGCAATAGGTAAGCAGCTTGGTGTGAAGAAATCAACTGTGGGAGCAATTATTAGAAAATGGAAGACATACAAGACCACTGATAATCTCCCTCGATCTGGGGCTCCACGCAAGATCTCACCCCGAGGGGTCAAAATTATCACGAGAACGGTGAGCAAAATCCCAGAACCACATGGGAGGACCTAGTGAATGACCTGCAGAGAGCTGGGACCAAAGTAACAAAGGCTACCATCAGTAACACACTACGCCGCCAGGGACTCAAATCCTGCAGTGCCAGACGTGTCCCCCTGCTTAAGCCAGTACATGTCCAGGCTGGTCTGAAGTTTGCTAGAGAGCATTTGGATGATCCAGAAGAGGACTGGGAGTATGTCATATGGTCAGATGAAACCAAAATAGAACTTTATTGTAAAAACTCAACTTGTCGTGTTTGGAGGAGAAAGAACACCATACAGTGGGGTAAAAAAGTATTTAGTCAGCCACCAATTGTGCAGGTTCTCCCACTTAAAAGATGAGAGGTCTCCAATTTTCATCATAGGTATACCTCAACTATGAGAGACAAAATAAGAAAAAAAAATCCAGAAAATCACATCGAAGGATTTTTAATGAATTAATTGGTAAATTCCTCGGTAAAATAAGTATTTGGTCAATAACAAAAGTTCATCTCAATACTTTGTTATATACCCTTTGTTGGCAATGACAGAGGTCAAACGTTTCCTGTAAGTTTTCACAAGGTTTTCACACACTGTTGCTGGTATTTTGGCCCATTCCTCCATGCAGATCTCCTTGAGAGCAGTGATGTTTTGGGGCTGTCGCTGGGCAACACAGACTTTCAACTCCCTCCAAAGATTTTCTATGGGGTTGAGATCTGGAGACTGGCTAGGCCACTCCAGGACCTTGAAATGCTTCTTACGAAGCCACTCCTTCGTTGCCCGGGCGGTGTGTTTGGGATCATTGTCATGCTGAAAGACCCAGCCACGTTTCATCTTCAATGCCCTTGCTGGTGGAAGGAGGTTTTCACTCAAAATTTCACAATACATGGCCCCATTCATTCTTTCCTTTACAGTGTAAAGGAGTGTACACGGATCGGTCGTCCTGGTCCCTTTGCAGAAAAACAGCCCCAAAGCATGATGTTTCCACCCCCATGCTTCACAGTAGGTATGGTGTTCTTTCTCCTCCAAACACAAGTTGAGTTTTTACCAAAAAGTTCTATTTTGGTTTCATCTGACCATGACATTCTCCCAATCCTCTTCTGGATCATCCAAATGCTCTCTAGCAAACTTCAGATGGGCCTGGACACGTACTGGCTTAAGCAGGGGGACACGTCTGGCACTGCAGGATTTGAGTCCCTGGTGGCGTAGTGTGTTTCTGATGTAGCCTTTGTTACTTTGGTCCCAGCTCTCTGCAGGTCATTCACTAGGTCCCCCCATGTGGTTCTGGGATTTTTGCTCACCGTTCTTGTGATAATTTTGACCCCACGGGGTGAGATCTTGCGTGGAGCCCCAGATCGAGGGAGATTATCAGTGGTCTTGTATGTCTTCCATTTTCTAATAATTGCTCCCACAGTTGATTTCTTCACACCAAGCTGCTTACCTATTGCAGATTCAGTCTTCCCAGCCTGGTGCAGGTCTACAGTTTTGTTTCTGGTGTCCTTTGACAGCTCTTTGGTCTTGGCCATAGTGGAGTTTGGAGTCTGACTGTTTGAGGTTGTGGACAGGTGTCTTTTATACTGATAACGAGTTCAAACAGGTGCCATTAATACAGGTAACGAGTGGAGGACAGAGGAGCCTCTTAAAGAAGAAGTTACAGGTCTGTGAGAGCCAGAAATCTTGCTTGTTTGTAGGTGACCAAATACTTATTTTACTGCAGAATTCACCAATTAATTCATTAAAAATCCTTCAATGTGATTTTCTGGATTTTTTTTTCCTCATTTTGTCTCTCATAGTTGAGGTATACCTATGATGAAAATTGGAGACCTCTCTCATCTTTTAAGTGTGAGAACTTGCACAATTGGTGGCTGACTAAATACTTTTTTCCCCACTGTACCTACTGTGAAGCATGGGGGTGGAAACATCATGCTTTGGGGCTGTTTTTCTGCAAAGGGACCAGGACGACCGATCCGTGTAAAGGAAAGAATGAATGGGGCCATGTATCGTGAGATTTTAAGATAAGATAAGATAAGCCTTTATTAGTCCCACAATGGGGAAATTCAGAGGTTTTTGAGTGAAAACCTCCTTCCATCAGCAAGGGTACTGAAGATGAAATGTGGCTGGGTCTTTCAGCATGACAATGATCCCAAACACACTGCCCGGGCAACGAAGGAGTGGCTTCGTAAGAAGCATTTCAAGGTCCTGGAGAGGCCTAGCCAGTCTCCAGATCTCAGCCCCATAGAAAATCTTTGGAGGGAGTTGAAAGTCCGTGTTGCCCAGCGACAGCCCCAAAACATCACTGCTCTAGAGGAGATCTGCATGGAGGAATGGGCCAAAATACCAGCAACAGTGTGTGAAAACCTTGTGAAAACTTACAGAAAACGTTTGACCTCTGTCATTGCCAACAAAGGGTATATAACAAAGTATTGAGATGAACTTTTGTTATTGACCAAATACTTATTTTACCGAGGAATTTACCAATTAATCCATTAAAAATCCTTCAATGTGATTTTCTGGATTTTTTTCCCCCTCATTTTGTCTCTCATAGTTGAGGTATACCTATGATGAAAATTGGAGACCTCTCTCATCTTTTAAGTGGGAGAACTTGCACAATTGGGGTGGCTGACTAAATACTTTTTTGCCCCACTCTATGTGTCCACATATGATATGTAATTGATCTGGCCATTTCGCTCCACAATCATGGTTTTAATTTCTAGATAGCCGTGCACTGGGAGAAGTGCCATGATGAACCTGCGGTGCTGCAAAGGACATCAATGGCACACGGGTAAAGCAGCAGCCGAGACTCTGTCCCGTTAATCGGGCAGGCTGGGCTTGGCTCCCTGGGAAGGACTGCGATAAGCTGGTCCAGCGGCTGCCCCATCCTCTTTGCCCCCACGCATCCGTGCACCTTATATTCTCCACATATCGATACCCGAAACGCAAAAACATCCTATCTAAAAAAATGCACTTTTTTGAGAAAATTAAAAAAAAAAACTTTTTGTTTTCTTGCAGAATGCTATGCTGTTTTTTTTTTTTTCCCCCCATCAGAATAATTTTCTGTCACAATAAAGGGTGGGACTGTCTTGCAGACAGATATGAGCAGTCTTCCTTGTTCTCATTATTCAAAGTGAAATCCGCAAATCGGAAAATCCTGCAGATAGGAGGATTTGCATTTCAGCCATTGATATGCCGAATTATCCTAAGAGCTATGCAATCATGGCAACATTATAGTATAATTTTTTTAAGCATTAAATCATCAGTATTCTCTTTTTCTGGCCTAATTTATCACTTTTCTCTTCCTTGGTTTGTTTGTGGAGAGCTCTGGTGACTGGTCATGATGCCACGTATTACCCAATCAGTACGGAGTCAATCCGAAGCCCCGCTACCACTTCTTGAAGCCAGAGCATGAAGAAATGGAATGCTGGCTATTGGCTAAAGTTTTATTGATAAAAATTGCATATTTTCACTGAACAACTCCATACTCAGGGATGCACACCCTCGTAACCTCAGCAAAGCACTTATAAAATCTGAGGTCGGTTTGACGAACAGTTTGGGAGATATTTGAGGAACACACACACACACACACACACACACACACACACACACACACACACACACACACACACACACACACACACACAGCAACAGCTTACATTTATAGGTAGATACTGGACCTGACAGGGAGGAATGGGGGAGGGAATTGAAAGGATATGAAGTGGCTTAGTCCCCCCAGTGTGCGCCTGTAACATTTGCATACTCTGCTTTATAACCATAAATGGCTCTGATTGCCAGCAATACAATATATTCATCACCTGTAGAGATTTCTTGTTAGCAGAGCACAGCCTAAGCTATTCATAAGAGTTTTTGAAGTTCTCTCGGAATGTTCTTTGAGTCAAGATCAGGGCACTACATAATTTTTCACAATCCAGATGAGCACTCAGATAGCCATTTTGTATTTTACATCTCAGCAGTGATAGCTGGTGGAGCTATGGTACTACTGAACACATACAGGGATATGGGATTACTTTTGGTGCTATTTTTAGGGAAAGATCACTCTCCATCCATCCGTCCATCCTCTACTGCTTATCCAGGTATCCGTGTTGCAAGGTCAGTAGTCTAAGCCAGGGGTGTCCAATCATGTGCCATGGAGGGCCAAGACCCTGGGAGGCTTTACCTCCAACCAGTGTCTTCAACAGCAGATTCCACTGAATTTCTTCCCACTGATTGCTGATAAGTGAAAACACCTGCTGAAGAGACTGGGTAGAAGAGAAAACCTGCAGGGTCTTGGCCCTCCATGACACATGATTGGACACCCCTGGTCTAAGCAGAGAAATACAGACTGCCGCCTGATCCATGTAACACCAAAACCCCATGATACCTCCTGCAGGTGGTGAGCCTACTGGGTAGACACTGTATATGTATGTCACTCTCTGGAGACATTGTCAGACTGTGGAAGGAATACTTTTAAGGATTTCCTCAATCCCACTACCTTCCATAGAGGAAGAAGAGCCTGAGGATGAGGAGGATGACTCACCTATCACTGGGGCTGAGGTTGCTGAAGTTGTCAAAAGCAAAACTCTTCAGTGGCAGGGCCCGAAGGGTGGATGAGATTCGCTCTGAATACCTGGATGTTGTAGGGCTGTTCTTGTTGGCATGCCTCTGCAACATTGCATGGAGGTCAGGGACAGGACCTTTGGCATGGCAAACTAAGGTGATTGTTCTCCTTTTTAAGATGGGGGGCTGGAGGGTGTTTTCCAACTTTAGAGGGATCACACTCCTCAGTCTCTCTGGGAAGGTCTATGCCAGGCTCCTAGAGAGGGCAGTCTGAATACTGGTTGATTGAGAAGGAACAATGTGGCTTTGTCCTGGTCACGGAACATTGGACCAACTCTGTTCCCTTTCTAGTTTCCTTGAGGGTTAGTGGGAGTTTGCCCATCCAACCTACAGTTTTAAGGACTTGGAGAAGGTTTTACCTGTGTTCATTGTGGTTTCTTGTGAGAGGTACTTTAGAAGTGTGAGGTATTGGGCTCATTGCTACGAGCAATCAAACTCACAACAGTCCCTATATGACCACTGTGAGTGTTTGGTTTGTATTGCCAACAATCAGTAACACTCATTCCTAGTGAGAGTTGAACTCAGCCACGGCTGCTCTTTGTCAAAGATCCTGTTATAATTTTTATGGGCGGGATCAGTGAGAAGGCAGTCAGGGAATGGAGGGTGATATCTTTGGTAGTCACAGAATCTCATCTCTGCTGTTTGCAGATGATGTGGCCCTGTTGGCCTCATCGAGCAGTGACCTACAGATTTTATTGGGGTGGTTTGATTCTGAATGCGAAGTGGCCAGGATGAAAATCAGAACCTTCAAATGTGAGTCTATGGTGCTTAGCAGGAAAAAGTGTGGATTGTCCTCTCTGGATGGAGTTAAGCTCGTGCCCCAAGTTGAGGAGCTCATGTAACATGTAAGTGGGGCGAGAATGGAGCGGGAGATTTGCCGGTCAGTCTACATTCCTACCCTCACATATTCAATTCAATTCAATTCAATTCAATTCAACTTTATTTATATAGCGCCATTTCACAACAACAGTCATCTCATAGCACTATCAACTGTAGGGGGAACCCCCACAGTTGCAGAAAGACCCCAGCAATCAGGCGATCCCCTGTGAGCAAGCACTTGGCGACGGTGGAGAGGAAAAACTCCCTTTTAACAGGAAGAAACCTCCAGCAGAACCAGGCTCAAGGAGGGGCAGTCATCTGCTGCGACTGGCTGGGGGGTGAGGAGATAGAGAAGAAGAAAAGAACAGACATGTAGAGAGCAAACAGCACGATGGGGACTCAATCTATGGGAGAGAACAAACAAATGTTAATGACCAGCAAAAAAAAAAAAAAAATATTTCATTGAGAGTGAGGAAAGGAGTGAGGCCCAGTGCATTACTGGAGGTCCCCCGGCTGACTAAACCTATTAGTAGCATAACTAAGGGAGGGTTCAGAAACACATGATCCCTCCCTAATTATAGGCTATATCAAAAAGGTAGGTTTTAGCCCTATTCTTAAAAACAGAGATCGAGTCTGACTCCCGAGTCCAGATTGGCAGCTGGTTCCACAGGAGAGGAGCTTGATAACTGAAGGCTCTGCCTCCCATTGTACTTTTGGAGATTCTAGGTATTACAAGTAATCCTGCATTTTGGGAGCATAGTGCTCTGTTAGGATAATACGGTAGTATCAGATCTTTTAAATAAAAAGGAGCCTGATTGTTTAGAGCTTTGTAAGTAAGAAGAAGGATTTTAAACTTAATTCTAAACTCTGTGGGAAGCCAATGAAGGGAGGCCATAACTGGAGAGATATGATCTCTCTTTCTAGTACCTGTTAAAACTCTTGCTGCAGCATTTTGGATCAGCTGAAGACTTTTTAAAGATGTTTTAGGACAGCCTGATAATAAAGAATTACAATAATCTAATCTCGAGCTAACAAAAGCGTGGATCAGTTTCTCAGCATCATTCTGAGACAAGATGCTCCTAATCTTGGCAATATTACACAAATGATAGAAGGCAGTCTTAGAAACAAATTTAATATGTGAATTGAAGGACAGATCCTGATCAAAAATAATTCCAAGGTTCCTCACAGAGCTATTAAGAGAAAGAGTAACCGCATCCAAACTGAAAGTTTGATTTGGAAAGGAATTTCTAAGGTTTTTTGGACCAACAAGAATGACTTCAGTCTTATCTGAATTTAATAGCAGGAAATTACAAGTCATCCAAGCTTTGATTTCCTTAAGACAGGCTTCTAACTTGGCTAATTGATTACTATCATCTGGCTTCATTGAAAGGTATAATTGTGTGTCATCTGCATAACAATGAAAATGTATACAGTGCTTTCTAATAATGTTGCCTAACGGAAGCATATATAAACTAAAAAGAGTAGGGCCTAGCACAGATCCCTGTGGAACTCCATGACTAAGCTTTGAGTTGAAAGAAAACTCATTATTTACATGAACAAACTGGAACCTATCAGAAAAATAAGATCTAAACCACTGCAAAGAAGTTCCATTAAGTCCAACATAGTGTTCTAATCTATCAAGTAGAATATTATGATCGATAGTATCAAAAGCTGCACTAAGGTCTAAAAGGACAAGTACAGAAACTAGTCCATTATCAGATGCAATGAGGAGGTCGTTAGTGACCTTCGCTAAGGCTGTTTCAGTACTATGATGGATTCTAAACCCAGATTGAAACTCTTCAAGTAAACCATTTCCCTGCAGGTGGTCAAATAATTGCATAGCAACAACTCTTTCTAAGATTTTTGAAATGAAAGGGAGATTAGAGATTGGTCTATAGTTAGCTAAAGCTCCTGGATCTAGCGTTGGCTTTTTGAGTAAGGGTTTAATTACAGCCGTTTTAAAAGCCTGCGGTACATGGCCTAAAGTTAATGAAGAATTGATTATATGAAGAATAAAGCTACCAATAAGTGGGAAGACTTCTTTAAATAACCTGGTAGGAATAAGGTCTAAAAGACAAGTTGAAGGTTTGGATGAGGAAACTATTTTGTCTAACTCACAAAGGTCGATTGGAGTAAACTCATCAAGACAGACATCAATAGAAGGAGTTGTAGTAGTTACAGTATTTAAGTTAACTGTGGGAAGAATCTGATTGATTTGATCTCTGATGGATGAAATTTTATTATTGAAAAAGTTCATAAAGTCCTGACTAGTAAGCTCTAAGGGAATGCTAGGATTGACAGAGTCCTGACTCTTTGTCAACCTGGCTACAGTACTGAAAAGAAACCTGGGATTATTCTTGTTCTCTTCTATTAATGCAGAGTAATAACTCGTTCTAGCTTTTCTAAGAGATTTTTTGTAAATTAAAAGATGATTTCTCCAAGCTAAACAGATTTCATCTGAATTAGTGGAGCGCCATTTTCTTTCTAATTGATGAGTCTTCTGTTTTAAGCTACGAGTTTCTGTGTTGAACCAAGGAGTTAGAAATCTCTGATTAGACTTTTTCTTTTTTAAGGGGGCCACCAAGTCTAGAGTCTGATGCAGAGAAACTGAAACACTATCCACCATGTTATCAATTACAGAAGGAGCAAGCTGTCTATAGCTTATTTCCGTTGTGTTGACACATGGCATAGAGGAAACAATCTGCATAAATTTGGTAACAGCATCATCTGAGAGGCATCTACTGTAATAATATTTTTCTTTAGGAGCCAAATAGTCAGAAATAGTAAAATCAAAGGTTAACAGACAATGGTCTGACAGTACAGGGTTATGAGGAGACACTACCAGATTTTCTGTTTCTATGCCATATGTCAGAACAAGGTCCAATGTATGGTGGAGATAATGAGTAGAATTTCCTACTTTCTGAGAAAACCCCATCGAGTCTAATATTGAATTAAATGCCACATTAAGGCAGTCACTATCTACATCTACATGTATATTAAAGTCCCCTACTATAATTATTCTATCAGATTTCAGCACTAAATCAGCTAAGAAATCAGCAAATTCGGATAAAAATTCTGAGTAGGTTGATGGGGGACGATAAACTATGGCAAATAAAATTGGGTTTAACCTAAAATTGCTAAAGTGCCCAATACTGAGGACCAGGCCCTCAAAGGAATTATAACATGTTTTTTGCTTTACATTAACTAGTAATTTGGAATGGTAAATTGTTGCTACTCCTCCTCCACGACCAGAACTTCTGGGATTTTGACAGTTTAAATAACCAGAGGGAGTTGATTCATTTAAACCAACATAATCCTCTTGCCCTAACCAAGTCTCTGTAAGGGAAATTAAATCAATCTGATGATCAATTAACAGATCATGGACTAACAGAGACTTGGGAGTTAGAGACCTAATATTTAATAAACCACATTTAATTTTTAAATTATGAGGAGGAACAGAGGCCAAATCATTCAATTTAGAGGCTTTATGTTTAATTTGAGTTTTACCAATATTTTTCTTTATCACTTTGGGATGCTTATATATTATATTTTTATTTACTTTGGAGGGAGCAGACAACGATTCTCTGATGGGGAAGACAGGGGCTAAGCTGAGGGGTGGCGGATGAAGAGGAGCTGCAGAGAGGCGTGTAAGACTGCAACTCTGCTTCCTGGTCCCAACTCTGAGTAGTCAGGGTTTTGGAAATTTGAATAAAAAAGATGCCAGATTGTTAGATAAATGAGAAGCACCATCCAAAGTGAGATGAATGCTGTCTCGTCTCATAAGACCAGGTTTTCCCCAAAATGAGTGCCAATTGTCAATGTAGCCCACGTTATTTGCAGGACACCACACAGACAGCCAGCGGTTCAAGGATGACGAGCAGCTAAACATGTCATCACTGCTCAGATTGGGGAGGGGCCCAGAGAATACTACAGTGGCAGACATCGTTTTTGCAAAGTCACACACCGATTCTACATTAAGTTTCGTGACTTCCGACTGCCGGAGACGGATGTCATTAATGCCGGCGTGAATAACAATTGTGGAATATTTACAGTTACTTTTAGACAGCATTTTCAATTTGACTCGATGTCGCCTGCTCTGGCCCCAGGAATGCATTTGACTATGGCCGCTGGAGTCTCTAGGTTCACGTTTCTGACTACAGAGTCGCCAATGATCAGAGTTTTTTCCTCAGCGGGTGTGTCGCTGAGCGGGGAAAAACGATTAGAAACGTGAACAGGTTGGTGGAGTACTGGGGCTTTGTGACTAGGCTTCCTTCTCACCGTCACCCACCCAGTCTCCTCGCTGCTGAGAAGAGCCGGGGGACCGCTGACAGGGGGGCCTAAGCTAGCTAGCTAGCTCCGCTGCAGCTAAGGGGCGTCCGTCAAGAGTAACTGGTGCAGACGGTGTTTCAATGCAGCGGAGCCGGGATTCCAAATCAGACAACCTCGCCTCGAGTGCCTCAAAAAGACAATATTTATTACATTTACCGTTATCACTAAAAGAGGCAGAGGTGTAGCTAAACATCTGACAGAGAGAGCACACCAGAGGAGGAGAGGAAGGAGAGCTACTAGCCATAGCTAGTGGCTGGAGAGCAAACCACACAGGCAGACAGCAAAACAGGAAGTGACGATACGTTACCACAAGGAAGTGACGATCCACAAATGGTGGATATGGTCACGAACTTTGGGTAGTGACTGAGAGAATTGGGTACAAGTGCCTGAAATTAGTTTTCTCCATAGGGTGGCTGTACCTACCCTTAGAGCTAGTTTGAGGAGCTCAGTTATCCAGCAGATTCTCAGAGTAGAGCCGCTGCTCCTTCACATCGAAAGGAGCCAGCTGAAGTGGCTTGGACATTTCATCAGGATGCCTCCTGGACACTTCCCACCTGAGGTGTTTCTAGCACATCTGACTGCAAGGGGACCCCGGGGCAGTCCCAGGATATGCTGGAGAGACTTGGGGTGTGTCCCAATTCACCCCTTAGCTCTACCCCTCCGTTTTGTACATTCACCGTGAATGTGCAAAATGGAGGGGTAGGGCTCAGGGTTGAATTGGGACACACCCCAAATCTCACAGCTGGCCTGAATGTATTGGTGTCTTCCCTGAAGAGCTGTGGGAGGTGGCTGGGGAGAGGGAGATCAGGGCATTTCTGCTTAGACTAATGCCCCTACAGCTCAGACCTCATCTTTTCTATATTTATTTTCTCCGTTTTTAATCATATCAGTTTGGAGGATTATCACTGAATTTGTTTTTGCTTCTTTGAGGAACAGGACATTAGAATTGCCTGATCCTGTTTTATACTATTGTATTCTTTTGTAATATATCCTCTTATATGAAGTGAAGCTATACCTTTGCATGTCAGCCTTAATAATGTTGTTTAACATCCTTCAGCCAGCAGAGGAGGACAGCATTTGATAGTGGACTCCTCTCCTCGGAGTGATCATATTTCATATTAAAAACTTTTGTATCATCTGGCTGTTGCTGGCTTAATTAACTCGATAATTAGCTGAAGTGATATATGGACATTGCAGATAGAAAAACAGCCCTGCCTCCATTCAGTGACTCTTTAAAGATTCACAACTTAAACAGTGGTTTGTGTTTAACTTTTCATCCATAGTTCAACTCCTCTTCAGAGAAGTAAACTCTGCATGTTGAAAAGAAACATGTTAATTCTCAGAAACAAATAACGGCAACATTAGCATAAAGCTGTCTTAGAAACAGGGGAGAGTTGAATTTAAATGAGCGTGATATTAAAAATGCATGGAAGATGGACCAACAATCTGCCTGAGAGCTGCACAGGCAGGGACATAAAGAGAAGTTTGTTGTAAACTTTATTTAGCTCAGAGCAGAGAAAACAAAACACTTAAAAATAAAGCCACAGAGCTGCTGACGGCATAATAATACAAAGGGTCAGACAACGGAACAACAGGGGGCCCTCTGGTTAGTAAAGCTATCAAAAATGTCAGAAATTAAAGCAAAATAAGGTCTTAAAAATCACTATAGGTGTTTTAGTTTTCACATACTGTATTTAAGATTGGTTGAAAATAATAATAAAAACTTGTACTTTAAATACTGCTTTCTGTGTGTGTCTTTTGTTATCATGCACATTTATTTACTCCATGAATGGCCTTCTTGGTCTTGCCCTCCGAATAAATTACTGACCATTACCACCCCCACACCCCCCCAAATTTGCACTTTTTTTTCCAACTCTCAAAAATTTGTAACTTCCCCCACCCTTGTAAATTTACAACTTTTCTCCACAGTATTGTAAATTTGTGACTTGCTACTTTCATAAATTTGTAACTTTTTCTCCTAGTTTCATAAATTTGCAAGTTTTCCCCAATTTGCTACCTTTTTCCATCTTAGCAATTTCCAATTTCTCCAAGTTTAGTAAATTTGCTACTTTCCATGTTTGATAAATTTACAACTTCTCCCACCTTTGGAAATTTATGAATTCCCTCCATGTTTGTAAATTTGTAACTTTTACCGCAAGTTTTGTACATATGCATCTTTTCCCCCAGTTTCCTAAACTCGCTACTTCCCCACAACCTTGCGTTCCCCCAGTTTTTTCTCCCCACCCTCAAAAATTTGTGACATTATCTAAAACCTTATCTAAAACCTTAAAAGCTTTATCAAAAGTGATATTAATATATTAATATTCTTAAAAACAGAGATTGAGTCTGTCTCCCAAACCCAAATTGGCAGCTGGTTCCACAGGAGAGGAGCCTGATAACTGAAAGCTCTACCTCCCATTGCACTTTCAGAGATTCTAGGTATTCTAAAGTCTCTTTCAGAGTACCCCGGCAATCCAGGAAAACTCAATGCAATCTGAATGTCCTCTGTCTTTTGAATAGGTTACCCATAGTACTTGACATGGGCTAAATGACTTTGCAATGGACCTCACCTCAGCTTGGCAGACATCTGAATTTCGTGGATAAACATGCAAGGAAGCAGGTGTCACTGACAGAGTGGAAATTAAACATTTAAACAAACTAAAAACAATAACAGTTTAGTGATGTGGGATGATGGGAATTGTTGTCAGCAAGTCATTTGAACAAAAACTAAATATTACTCTATTATTATATGACAGCCGACAACTTTTAATACGTGGAAAATTAGCTTTTAAATTAAGAAACGTCATATGTGTAACTCACGGCAAAATTTGATCAGGATCACAACATAATTTCACTCTTGCCATTCATTTCAGTGGAGAATTTTTTCAATTTAAAGTCCCATATGCGGAAGTAGAGGGGTCATGACTTAGGTTGTCTATTCCTTCTCAGCAATTGTCTCCCAATCAGCCTGCAATTTTCATCCAAGACAGTGCCCCCTGTCACACTGCAAAATGGGTTAAACAGTTCCTTGAATCTAAAAATATTGAAACAATGAAATGGCCAGCCCAGAGTTCAGATCTAAACCCCATAGAGAATCTCTGGAAAATCCTTGGTGACAAAGGATACAAAGTAATGCATTACTGTAACACCACTGCTTTTGCAGTAACATGCTGTGTAACAAAATTACTGTTTAAAAATTCAGTAATGCGTTAGTTACTGAAATTTGGTCAGATACATTACTTGTTACTCATTTTATTAATATGCATAGATATTTTTAGTGCAAATAAATGAATATATATACAAACTTGTCATAAACCCTCCCCTGCGTCTTCATAGTGCACGGCGAGGGGTGAAAGGACAAGGATTTATGCACAGGGATTAAACCACACACATTTATTAAACACAAAGACAATCACTCACAGTTCCAACTATAATTTCCTCAGAAGCTTAAGGAGTCCTCCAGGACACTCGACAGTCTAGGGTGAGGACCACTGAGGAAAACACACACACAGTTAATACTCACAGAACTGGAGCTGTCTGAGATCTCCAAATAAAGCACTGAGTGAACACAATCCTGTAATGACGTTGATTAACATATGGCGAGCAACGACCATATGTGTAGTGAAGTGACCCAGCAATGTGTGACTGGCAAAAGGCTCCTAAAGTACATGCATTGCTGGAGATGGTAGATTGGTCACACCTGGGCGAGGAGCGGGGAGATGGAGCACGGGAGTGGGAACAGCTGACAGTAATGCGAGAGGGGGCATGGTCGGACCGGCAGACAGTCAGACAGCGCTCGCACCAGCGTGAGCCAAAGGGGCTGCCTCGCCGCTACTGGCCAGAAAGCAGTGGCTATGGGTAAGGCAAAGCACAGAATACATAATATGCACATATCGAGTGGCACCTAAACCCGCATAGAGATCAAGACCGAGCTGGGGGTAACCAAGCCAGCTCGGCTCCCGACAGAGCCCCCCTTTTAAGGGGTGGACTCCCAGACACCCAAAGTAACATCCCACCTCACTCCCCCCCCCAACCCCAACAGGAACAGACAACACAAACCTGGGTGGGAGGTAGGGGGAACAGGAAAGGAGGGAACACAATACCTCGCCGTAGCATCATCTCACTTTGGTTCATCAATAAAATTATTCTTCAGTTTAAAGACATTGTTTCACCCAGGAAAAGGACAGTCAAGAACTGCTCTTTTATCCCAGGACCACAGCTGAACTAACATTCCTTTGTTAAACCAGTCTCCGGAATCCCTCCTAATGCATTTCCTCTTGAACATTTTATGGCCCAATAAGACTTAGACAAAGAACAGACCTGTGT
This sequence comes from Pholidichthys leucotaenia, assembly GCA_020510985.1. Taxonomy (NCBI): domain Eukaryota; kingdom Metazoa; phylum Chordata; class Actinopteri; order Cichliformes; family Pholidichthyidae; genus Pholidichthys; species Pholidichthys leucotaenia. The sequence goes on along the minus strand of CM035836.1, from coordinate 323,731,652 downwards.
GGAATGTCATATGGCCTACAAAATATCCACAGCTCAACATCGCCCTCTACTGGCAACTCTGGGACATGCTGGATTTAACCAGTGAACTTTCTGACCACAATTCTTGTTACAAGACTCAATTTTCAACATTCTCTTTTTCAGGACACCATGGAAAAGCAAGCGAACTCTTGATGTTTGATGTGGACAACCAATAATGGGTTTGAAATATATTAATCCGTGATTTTAAATATGTGCATGTTTAAATGTTTAAATAAATGTTTATTCTTGCATGTTAATTTAGAAGCACTAGTAATAAAGTTGCATGAGCCACTGAAGTAGATTAGATTTTATACATAAAGTATATTGATTAATCCTCGGTGTTGAGATCTTGTCAGTATGTGAGGACCGGACCCAACATATGCTGGGCCCCAGCTCTTTCATTCCATTGGTTCCTTACAGACAAAAGCCTCTTCATTGGACTAAAGTTCACAAAACCCGCCCACGAAGGAGGACTACTGGCTGGGGTCCCTCTCAATCCCAGGAAGCCCGCAAAAGTTATCCACAGATAAAAAGGAAGAGACGCCCTTTTTTCTTCCTCTTTTGCTAGTCTCCTTTTCTCTTGTCCCTTTGTCTTGACTTCACACCAGATGACTGCACAGCACTTCAGAGCATATTCGGGAGAACAAAGACTTCACTGCCCGAACAAAGAAGCCTTCTCCCACGTGATTTTTTTTTTTTTCTGTAAACATCTAGGAATTAATCCTTTTCTTTCCTGAGCTCAAATCCTAAATTTGGAGTCAAACTCCATTTCTATAAGTCTACTTTTATAACTTTTTCTTGTTAACTTTCTTTGAACTCGCCATTTTTAACCTTGACTTTATTTTTAATTTTTATTGACCAACTCCACACTAGAAGCTAATTTCATCTCCACAAAGTCCGAAAATCTTTCAGTTTTGCTATTGATCAGATTTTGTAATTATTCAATTCAATTCAATTCAACTTTATTTATATAGCGCCATTTCACAACAACAGTCATCTCATAGCACTATCAACTGTAGGGGGAACCCCCACAGTTGCAGAAAGACCCCAGCAATCAGGCGATCCCCTGTGAGCAAGCACTTGGCGATGGTGGAGAGGAAAAACTCCCTTTTAACAGGAAGAAACCTCCAGCAGAACCAGGTTCAGGGAGGGGCAGTCATCTGCTGTGACTGGCTGGGGGGTGAGGGGACAGAGAAGAAGAAAAGAACAGACATGTAGAGAGCAAACAGCACGATGAGGACTCAATCTATGGGAGAGAACAAACAGATGTTAGTGACCAGCAAAAAAAAAAATATTTCATTGAGAGTGAAGAAAGGAGTGAGGCCCAGTGCATTATTGGAGGTCGCCCAGCTGACTAAACCTATTAGCAGCATAATTAAGGGAGGGTTCAGAAACACATGATCCCTCCCTAATTGTAGGCGATATCAAAAAGGAAGGTTTTAGCCCTATTCTTAAAAACAGAGATCGAGTCTGACTCCCGAATCCAGATTGGCAGCTGGTTCCACAGGAGAGGAGCTTGATAACTGAAGGCTCTGCCTCCCATTGTACTTTTGGAGATTCTAGGTATTACAAGTAATCCTGCATTTTGGGAGCGTAGTGCTCTGTTAGGATAATACGGTAGTATCAGATCTTTTAAATAAAAAGGAGCCTGATTGTTTAGAGCTTTGTAAGTAAGAAGAAGGATTTTAAACTTAATTTTAAACTCTATGGGAAGCCAATGAAGGGAGGCCATAACCGGAGAGATATGATCTCTCTTTCTAGTACCTGTTAAAACTCTTGCTGCAGCATTTTGGATCAGCTGAAGACTTTTTAAAGATGTTTTAGGACAGCCTGATAATAAAGAATCACAATTAATATCAGATCTTTTATATATTGGGGGGCCAGATTGTTAAGAGCTTTGAAAGTAAGAAGAAGGATTTTAAACTTAATTCTAAACTCTATGGGAAGCCAATGAAGGGAGGCCAGAACCGGAGAGATATGATCTCTCTTTCTAGTACCCGTTAAAACTCTTGCTGCAGCATTTTGGATCAGCTGAAGACTTTTTAAAGATGTTTTAGGACAGCCTGATAATAAAGAATTACAATAATCTAATCTCGAGCTAACAAAAGCATGGATCAGTTTCTCAGCATCATTCTGAGACAAGATGCTCCTAATCTTGGCAATATTACGCAAATGATAGAAGGCAGTCTTAGAAACAAATTTAATATGTGAATTGAAGGACAGATCTTGATCTGATCGGACTCCAGCTGGATCTAAGCAGCACCCGTGGTGGACCCCGACTGGGCAAATGCTGCACCCTTGGTGGACCCCGCGCTGGAGCGTGGCGTCCATGATGGGTCTGAGCAGGAGCGCAGCACCCACATTGGGCTGATCCTGGAGCACAGCCCCCACGAGGGTCCAAAGCTAGCGTGCTGCACCCACGGAGACTCAACCTGCAGAGGGACCCATATGACAGCCTCAGGCAGCAGGGGAGCTGAACCCACGACGTCGTCAGGTGGCGTGACCAGTTCCATGGAGACCCCTGTGACAATGATTCCTCTCCGGCGACCCTAGAGGAACACTCAGGAGTGGGAGAAGAAACCAGGTTATTAGGGTCGCAGGCAGCGGCGGAGCCCGGCAAAGGAAGTTCAGACGCAGCTGTGTGCTGCGCCCGACTTCCCCCACCTGGAGCTAGACAAGATCTGTCTAATACTGTTATCAGAAAAACAAGAGAGAAAACTTGCCTGAGCTCGAGCTCCACCACTGTCCAGGACTCCATCGATCCTGATAATGAACACCCAGGCCCGGCCTCAAGGAGGTCCAGCTCAGGCTCCCAATCTGCTGCAGTTGCCTCCGCAGCTGGCAAGATGGTGGTAGCAGTCCCTTCGTTCCCCTGCAGCGGCTCCAACGCAGTGGACTCCACCAGCGTGGCCACAGGGAAACACCTCTGTGCTGGCTCCAGAGCAGAATCCTCCAAAGCCACCGGCTCCTCCACCGTCTGGCGGCTCCGATCTCTGGCCGACAGACACTCAGGAGAAAATGGAGGAGACACAGGGGGAGTAGGGAAAGAGGTGTAAGCTGCAGCTGGAGGAGGGAGCCCAGCGGACTGCTGTAACTTGGTTCATTATTATCAAAATGAATTGAATGAGAAAACACTTGCCTGTCATCTTGGTTCCAAGGTTGTCATAGCCAGGAGCGGCACTGGGGTTAAGCTCCCAGTGCTCATAAAATGCTCCTTACGGCATGCGTCTCGAAAAGCCTCTGACAACTAAGTCCAACTCCTAGCCTGTCCGTGTGGTTTAGTCTCTAAGCCCGGCGGAACTGCTTTTACTAAAAGGAGAAGGGGCGAGGGCGGATCTCTGGCGCCTTAAAACCAGATGCTTCGGGTAGATGGTGGGTCGTCAACCTGGGAAGGTAGCTCATCTAGAGGAAGGTAAACCCTGATTTCAAACCTCCGCTGCCTTGTGGCACACCCGGTCACGGGAAAGGCTTCGGGAGTCAACCCTGAGGAAAAATCCAGAGTCGGAGCCCCTAAGGCAGTTCTCTGTTGTGCTCAACATCGTTCTGGCAGCTCCTGCGACGGCGCTGGTGCCAAACTATAGCAGCCCTGCTGTTCCTTTGGATGCATCAGTGACGTGGAGAGGGGGGACATGCTACATGGGTAACATCTTGTCCTCCATATCTTCCTGCCCAGGCTTGAATCCTACCAATGCCCAACGCTGGAAGGTAGAACACTGGTGCGCATCGGCCTGTTCCAGCAGAGTAGACATTTAGGATTCTCTTCCATGGTCATCATAGACTGACGGAGGCCACCGCCACCATCTCGGCCTTTGATGTCAACTGCTGCAGCTGGCAGGCTGTCATCCCTCTCTGTGTCCACAGTGATTTGGCCCTCTTCAACGGGTGGAGGAGGAGCCGTCTCCATGGCAACGGAGGTGGATGTTCCCGAGGTGGCCCCGTCCAACCTCGCAGCAGCTGGAAGGACGATTGCAGCTGATGGAGGAGAAGGCCTCTCCCGGCGCTTCCATGCGGGGCAACGCTGTCCCTTGTTTACTGGTGCTGACCGTGCTGGAGCTGGAGGAGGGTCGGGTGAAGCGTCGCGGAGGATGACAGTCTGCAGATTACCGGACCTCCGTCTCAACGCCATGGGAAACGTCAGACCAAGGAAAGAGCGCTGGAGCACACAGTCTATGGAGAGCAGGTCGGCAAACTGTGGGTAGTTCCATAACCTGGGATGTGCCTCCAGGATCCCTACTGATCCGTCCAGGCATTCTAGCATCTTCTTGGGTCCCAGGGCGGCAAAGGCTTCATTCATGAAGCTCCGGATGAACTCAACGGCCCATCCTTCCTCCACCATGGGAAACCCCGCTGCCGTTCCTCCTCTACCTTGGCGAGACCGGAGCATGATGTTCTCCAGAAACAGGTAAGTCCAGTAAAACAGTTCACAAAAGGGAAAAGAGTAATGTGTAGGTGAACCCACTAAATCCTCTTTTCACAGCTGGGTCATTCTGTCATGAACCCTCCCGTGCATCTCTCCATATCTCACGGCGAGGTGTGAAAGGACGAAGATTTATGCGCAGGGGTTACGCCACACACATTTATTAAACACAAAGACAATGACTCCCACGGAGCTGTCCGAGTAAGTCCAAATAAAGCACTGAGTGAACACAATCCTGTAATGACGTTGACTAATATACGGCAAGCAAAGACCATATGTGTCGTGCAGTGACCCAGCAATGCGTGACTGGCAAAAGGCTCCTAAAGTACATGTATTGCTGGAGATAGTAGATTGGTCACACCTGGGCGAGGAGCAGGGAGATGGAGCATGGGAGTGGGAACAGCTTACAGTAATAAGAGAGGGGGCACAATCGGACCGGCAGACAGTCAGACAGCACCCGCACCAGCATGAACCAAAGGGGCTGCCTCACCGCTGCCGGCCAGAAAGCAGTGACTATGGGTAAGGCAAAGCACAGAATACATAATATGCACATACCTAGTGGCACCTAAACCCACATAGAGATCAGGACCGAGCCGGGGGTTAACCAAGCCAGCTCGGCTCCTGACACAAACTGACCCTACCATAGCTGAGATGAGTTGTCAGTCAACGTGACCTATTGCAAAGAGCCTGAGTCTTCATTACTGAGCGGAGGAAAAGATGAAGTTACTTTGTTTTTGTGGAAATAGATTATTTTTTAGGACAAAAACATATTGGTGTGTTGGAAGCTAAATGCTGGTTGAGACCTATTGCAATCTTCAGAAACGCTTGAAAACAGCAACAAAGCTTTGACAAAGCTAGTGCTATGCTATGCTAACAACACTGTGTTAGTGGATCTACTCTATCTGAACAGCCACGGCTGGATGTAAAGTGGAAATACTCTTGTCTCAACAGCCAAGGCTGGATTTCAAGCACAGGTATGCATCTGGGCAGTTTGTGACCCAGACCCTGGACTGTGATACACGGAAATTAAAATATATTTACTTGCTATCTGGAAGATTATTCAAAAATGGATTTTGATCTCCAAAAAGAATTTGAGGGACTCGATCACGTCTCTGTCACAGCAGACATTTGTACTGTGGCTAATGGACATTTTCTTTGGATCACTGCACATTGGATTAATCCATATCATAAAGGAGAGATAAACATGAACAACTTTATACAGTGTGGCCAACTCTCACTCTTTTGGAGTGAGTCTCACTCTTTTTCCCTCTACCTCACTCCACAAACCCTATTTCTCACTCCAAAATGAGGAAATTACTGTCATGTTGATTTTCTTCAGATTTTTTCCACAGTAAGAGCTCTCAAGGCAGGATAAAGCAGACTAAACATGTTCTAAAAGCTCTGTCTGAAACAGTCTGTTTTCAGCCTGACATTAATAAGCCCATAATGTAATCCATTAAATTATCTTGCTGTATGTGCAAGATGATTTAAGTATGCATTTAAAAGCAATGTGGAAGTTACTTTTCCAAGTAACGTATTACTTTAATCATGCAGTAATAGGTAAAGTAACTCAATTACTTTTGAAAAGTAGTAGCTAGTTACTGTCATTAGTTACTATTTTTTAGTAACTTGTGTTACACCTACGAGGGTTAATTACAGGGAATGGGCTGTATAGTATGTACTATCATACAACACAGCGTAATAGGACAACAATGATGATGGACCAGTATCAGAGTCACCTAGATTCGACTACAGTAGCAGTAATAAACTCTATATAAAGAAGAGACCACAGACCAGGATGTTTAAAATACTGGCTTATTATTAAATGGACAAGAGAACAATGACATACAGTAACATAGAATAAATCCCCTTTTGTGTTTAGACCTTTTAGTTTGATTTAAAAGGATTTAGTTTAGTCCTATTTTAATTGGTTGCAACCTTTAGTTTCTTTTAGTTCAGTTCAAGCTAGTTCTTTAACCTACTTGAGTTATCGTTGTTTTGTTCAAATTAGTTTAGTTCTATTTCAAGTTCCTTTCAAGTTTAGTATAGATATCCTTTCAGTTTAACAATTACCATTGTTTTGTTATTTACAACCAAACAATTAAAATTGTACTGTAAATAATACCTTTACAGTATAATCGTGTATGGCCAATCAAATAAAATTGTCAAAACAATACAAAACTCAAAACAATTCAGCAAAAGACTGAACAAATCTGTTAACCACATAATAAAAGTTTTTTTCTTTCAAGTCTACTAATCCTTTAATTCTTCTGAATTAGCAGTCCAGTGTTTTTTATCCTGAATCCACCATGCAACGTCCAGTAGAGGAGTGGTAGGCCCTCTAGCTTCCTGGCTCATGCACAGTTCACACAAGGTCCCTTGGGTGGCTTGCCATCACGGTTCAAGCACATGTTCTCCAAATCTTCAAATCCAGTCCTAATTCGACATATCTTCATCCCAACCTAAATTGGCCAAACATAAACAACATAAAATAAGCATACATACTTAACCTCTTGCGCTCCGTTGTACCACGGGCGGGTAAGTCTCTGCATCCTAGGGTGCACGAGGGCACACGAGAGCGCCCTCGTGCGCTCTCGGATGCATGATGGAGATCCTGATGGAGATTGTGATGTAGGTGGTGTATGGCGTCCAAGCGCGCACTGAAAATAAAAGCTACAGACACAGCCGCGAACAGATTAGTTCATCTGATTGACCTCTCATTCGACTAATAAGAGCCTTGAATTGGGTTTCTGAAACCTTGAAGAACCAATGAATGAAAACCTAGGAAGGAGGACCCGCCTACTGTGAATGCAGGAGCCAATTGAAGCACAGAAGTTCGGGCTGGGTGAAGAGAGACATTACTGCTGCAACAGATGAAAAAAAGGACGCTGGAAGAACCTGCTACAGACCCAGCAGCACGGAGACCACCCACAAGTGCGACCTGCACTCATTCCAGCAGAATAGACGTGTAGGATTCTCTTCCGTCATCATAGACCAGGGGTGTCCAACCATGTGCCATGGAGAGCCAAGACCCTGCAGGTTTTACCTCCAACCAGTGTCTTCAACAGCAGATTTCTGTGAACTTCTTCCCACTGATTGCTGATAAGTGAAAACACCTGCTGAAGAGACTGGGTAGAAGAGAAAACCTGCAGGGTCTTGGCTCTCCATGGCACATGGTTGGACACCCCTGTCATAGACCGACGGAGGCCGACGACAAAGGTCGTAAATCATTCGCCAAAACCGCAATAATGGAATTATGTTTTGACCGGGATCCACGAGCGGACCAGTGTCGTGTTCGTCTGACAATGGGGAAGAGAAGTTCGCCAGGACTCTGCTGCTGTGAAGAGGTAAGGTGTTATAAGCTAAATTATTATTTATCCCTGAAAATTGTAATCCAAAATGACTTTGGACTCCCCCCCACACACACACACTCAGACAGCCCTGAGTGTGACCTTTCATTAGAGCCCTAAATGAAGCTTCTACATTGAATCATTCAAAAGTTACAGACGTTTTTCCAAACTGTGCCATTTGGCACAATTTGGCACAGTTCCAAAACGCCTAGGAACTACCTGAGAACAAAGCTGTGTAATATATTCATTTTTTGTGGTATTGTTACAAAATTTGGACCTCAGCTGGATAACACTTGGTTCTACATTTCTGTTGCATTTTACAGCCCGGATCTGAAGCTGTGTGTTATTTGCAAGCATTTGTATCCAAAAAAACACCCAGGCCAAATTTATTTTCTTCAAGTTCACTATGTTTAGATGACTGTAACTCAGTGGCCGGAGCACTTAGAGAGATCATGTTTTTTTTGCCAAAAAATTCCAAGTGTTTTCTTTTAAATGAGACCAACTCCATGAAGATGCTGCAAAGGGTTGAATAACAGCTTTCGATTTACTTTGGGCACATTATTTTTTGGAAAATTGACCGGAGTGCAAGAGGTTAAAATAAAACTCTAAGTAGCTCTAAAACTAAGAAAAAGTCCATTTCCAGTCTTAATTAGTGCTTGTTAAGACGGCACCAAAATGGTGGATAAATAAAAAAAGAAGAAACAAGTCAGGGCAATGACCTTTAAGCCACACTTCAATTTGGCTGAAAATGTACAGTACCAAAATATTCACCATTTTCACATTAAAACAAATTCACAACCTTTGCTTTCCGTTTGCATAAAATAACCAATACATTTCACAAATATACTTTACAGAAAATAAAATGCACGTTTTCAACTCACCAAGTCCCGAAAAACACACATACACAAATCTCCAGAACCCACGACTGGTTGGAAAACCCAACAATACCTTTGTAAAAGTGTAAAAATAACTTTTAGATAACTTTACACTCATTGCTTTACAGAAAAGATTTTTTTTTTTTTTTCACGCACCGAGTTTTGTTACTTCATGTACAACCAGGACAGGTTAGAAAAAACAAAACAAACAAATCAAAAAAATAAAACCTTCTTCAGAGTGCAAAAATATTTTTTAGGTTAGTTTAGACTCGTTTCTCTGCTCTATTTTTACTCCTTTCTTCTCTCTCTCTGTCCAGTACTTCTCGTGTGTGTGTGGTATTTCCCTCAGTTTGCACAGGAAAAGCCCGCAGCAATACGATTGGCTTTTGCTTGTGGCATGAGCTATGCAGCAACGTATTCTTCAAAATAAGATTCTAAATGCATTTCAGCTATCTTAAATTGTAAATGACAATGAATTGGCATGTTTTAACATTTTTTTACCCCAATAAAATGTAGTAACATGAAATATAACTTTGTAGATATTTTTAGTAATATTTAATCATATGAACTTATTTATTGGCTTTTTACATTCAAGCAATTATTGCTGTATTTATTAACAGGTATTAATTAACCTCTGGGTTACACTTGCTCAACACTGCTCTCAACTAATAGCGGCTGGGATCACCAGCTTCTGGGCTGACCAACACATTCGTGTAACATCAGCGATGTGAGTACATGAAACTTGATATCCTGGAGAAATGTGCTGTTATCCGCAAGAGATGAGTCCCGTGTTTCCTTGAAGTCTGAAAAAAGGAATGGAGGGTTGTTGAGGTTTTAATTAATGCTAATGCAACCCATGTATGTTGTGTGCCAGTGTAGTCTGGAAGCGGTTTAAGTAATCCTGTGTATTGGGAGCAAGGTGCCCTATTGGGATGACGAGGTATTATCAGATCTTTTAAATAACAAGGTGCCTGATCATTTAGAGCTGTGTGGACAGAAGGATTTTAAATTTAATTTTTGATTCTATAGAAAACTAATGAAGGGAGGCCAAAACAGGAGAGATATAATCTCCCATTCTGGTGCCATTTAAAACGCTAGCTGAAGCATCTGGATCAACTGAAGACTCTTTAGAGATATTCTAGGACAGTCTGATAAAAGAATTACAATAATCTATTCTAGAACTAATAAAAGCATGGACTAGTTTATCAGCATCACTCTGAGATAAGATGTTCTTTATCTTGGTGATATTACACAAATGATTAAAAGTGGTCGTGGAAATCTGTTTGATATGTAAATTAAAGGACAAATCCTGATCCTGATGATGTCACTGCTACACATGCACTTGCAGACATTAGGTGCCTTCGACATGAACTGTGGCTGACTGCATCTGACTTCAGGGTCTAACTTGCTCTGCAAGTTGCTGCAGGGGTGGAGCAAACATGCAGTGCTGCAAAGTGGGACAAGTTCTACTTCTTGCAGCACCATCTTGCTTTTTTTTTAGAAGATTATTTGTAAAAACTTTACTAGGAAACCCAAACAATTCCATACACAGTACATGCAAAATAAATACAAGATGTTTAGAAAAGTTCACTACAAGTGACCTTTTCAGCAGCTGTAAAAATACCAAAAATTATTTAACCCATTTATCATAAAACATTGACTTACTCTTGTATTTTACAGATCTGTTGTTCCAAATGATCTTTAACTTGATAACTGAATAGGAAGATTGTTTATGTCATAAATGCATTTTAACAAAAAAAAATTGCCACCAGTTTTTATTAAAAAATAACAATTGCAATCAAATATGTTTACTTTTTTTTAATTTAACATAATATTTAATCCAATTCACCTTAGAAATTAAATGTATGAAAAACACATTAAAGCCTGGTTACATGTATTTCTCATTAAATGTTTCTAGCTTGTTTAAATTATTATTACCTCCGCCAAGGGTAGAAGGTAATGTTTTTGGAAGCGTTGGTTGGTTGATTTGTTGGTTTGTCTGTCTGTTAGCAACATTACTCCAAAAGTTCTGAACGGATTTTGATGAAATTTTCAGGAAAGGTGTGTAATAGCTCGGGGAACAGATGATTAAATTTTGGTGGTGACCTGGATCATGATGTGCATGCAGGAATTTTTTGGGTGAGAAAATAATAATAATATTCACTTCCCCTTTAAGATGTGTCCATGGAGTTACGTTCACCTCCACACTCATACACAGTGGGTGCGTTTCAATTGCCCAGTAGTGTACTCTGGATTGGACTACATAGGGTACCTGCCATATTAACTGAGATTCAAAACCGAAGGGAGCGAACGGTCTTCAGTTCAAAAGGAATTGAGAACTGAGAAGGAAAGAAGTGAACAACCGTACATCACTTCACTGGAAGTTGACAAGAAGATTACCCATAAGCCATTACGCCTCAAATACGAGTAAAACAAACTGTTGTTGCTAACATTATTAAAAAGCTAAACTGATGTTGGTTATTGTTTATATCAACTGATTGTAATAAAAATATATTTGTATTAATATTTTATATAAGAAAATATAAATTATCCACCATAGTATCAGTACATGCCCATGGTCACCGTGGTAACACACAGAGGAGGGAGCCGATGGTCACAAGGTGTTTCAAATGGAGAAATTTTGTGAAGGGCAGTTAACTTACTGATACTCCCTGAGAATGGAGCAAGGAGTAAGGAATACTGAAGTATACTGTGCATCGGAACGTAGCTTGTATGTGATGGTTGACATTATTTCATCTGAAGACGCCAACAAAAAGCAAGTAACCTGCGGTTTATGAATAGATTTTGATGACATTTTCAGGAAAGGTGTTTAATGGTAGAGGGAGCAGAGCACCGGCAGACAAGCTAAGGATATCTTGCAAGGCACGTTACCCACACGGTATGTAAACACACAGCACTGGACAATGTTTCATTTTTATTACCTCTGCCAAGAGGAGGAGGTAATGTTTTTGCTGGTGCTGTGCCAAAAAGTACACTGTAATTGTTCATTGTTGATGCATAGAATATGTGTTTATACAGTATCTACATGTATATATCCAGTAAATCTATGTATTTTTCCATGTAACCTTGTGACTGCATTATTTTAATTGTTTTTAATCCTACATCAAGTTTGTTTCCAGTTCAAAATGCATCCTAAGTGTTAAATATATCTTATTATACTAACTCAGTACTGTTTACCTGTTGAAATATACTGTATAATTTACAGCTAATATAACCCAATAACTACAATATGGCACCTGGTGATCAATTTTTGGCAGCTGATCACTTTTTGCCATGACACCGGCACTGCTCTGTCAATCTGTCTCTTAGCAACATTACTTCAAAATTTATGAACAGGTTTTGATGAAATTTTCAGGAAAGGTGTGTAATGGCATAGGGAACAGATGATTACATTTTTGTGGTGATCCGGATCACCACCTGGATCCAGGAATTTTTTAGAAAAATCAGCATCATCTTGGTTAAATGTTACCTTTGCTGGTACACCAGAATTTCTGTAGCTAAGCTACCTAATACTATTTATTTGTTATTCCAATAAATCTTATAGAAGGAAACTTGAATTAGTATTTTTCATCAATATCAAATGCAAAAATGTTGCATTTAGAAAACTGCTGCATTTCTAACAATGTCATTTTGGGGGAAATGAGCTGCTTGCCAGAGGTCTGTCTATTAATTCAATTCAATTCAGCTTTATTTATAATGCGCCACATCACAACAAAAGCCGTCTCATGGCGCCACAGTGCAGATAAAAAAAATCACACAGTCACAGAAAGACCCAGCAATCAGACAATCCCCTATGAGCAAGCACTAGGCGACAGTGCAGAGGAAAAACTCCCATTTGAAAGGAAGAAACCTCTAGCAGAACCAGGCTCAAGGAGGGGCAGTCGTCTGCTGCGACTGGCTGGGGATGAGGGGATAGGGAGGATGGAAAGGACAGACATAAAGAACATAGCAGTAAGATGCCAAGTACAATATTGGAGATCAACCAGCAGTATGGATCAGATAACAATAGAACAAGAGTGGGGTTAAAAGACATAAATACCCTCCTTAAACGAAAGCTATATTAAAAAGGAAGAATTTTACCCTGTTCTTAAAGACAGAGACCGAGTCTGACTCCCGGACCCAGAGTGATAACTGGTTCCAGAGAGAAGGGGCTTGGTAGCAGAAGGCTCTGCCTCCCACCGTACTTTTGGAGATTCTGGGCACCACAAGTAAGCCAGCATTTTGGGACCATAATGCTCTGTTAGGATGGTAAGGTAATATCAGATCTTTTATATATTGGGGGGCCAGATTGTTAAGAGCTTTGAAAGTAAGAAGAAGGATTTTAAACTTGATTCTGAATTCAATGGGAAGCCAATGGAGGGAGGACAGAACCTAGGAAATATGATCTCTTTTTCTAGAACCAGTTAAAACTCTAGCAGCAGCATTTTGAATCAACTGAAGACTTTTTAAAGATACTCTAGGACAACCAGATAATAGCGAATTACAATAATCTAATCGCGAACTGACAAAGGTGTGAATCAGTTTCTCAGCATCACCCAGAGACAAGATGCTCCTGATCTTAGCAATATTGCGCAGATGATATAAGGCGGTCCTAGAAACAGTTTTAAAATGTGAATTAAAGGACAAATCCTGGTCAAAAATCACTCCAAGGTTTCTCACACAACTGTTCAGAGTGAGAGTGGCAACATCTAAATTAAGGGCATAATCTGAAAAGGAATTTCTAAGATGTTTTGGGCCAACAACAATGACTTCAGTCTCATCAGAGTTCAATAGTAAAAAATTACAAGTCATCCAAGCTTTGATGTCCTTAAAACAGGCATCTAGCTTGGCCAACTGATCACAATCATTGGGCTTCATTGACAGGTATAGTTGTGTGTCATCAGCGTAACAATGAAAATGTATACAGTGCTTTCTGATGATATTGCCCAGCGAGAGCATACAGTATATAGACTAAAAAGAGTAGGGCCCAACACAGATCCCTGTGGAACTCCGTGAGTGAGCTTAGAGCTGGAAGAAAATCCATCATTGACATGGACAAACTGAAATCTATCAGACAAATAAGATCTAAACCACTGCAACGGAGTTCCACTGAGTCCAACAAAGTGTTCCAATCTATCAAGTAGAATTGGCATGATTGATAGTGTCAAAGGCTGCACTGAGATCTAAAAGAACAAGAACAGAGACAAGTCCATTATCAGATGCAGTCAGGAGGTCATCAGAGACCTTCACTAAGGCAGTTTCAGTGCTGTGATGAGCTCTGAATCCAGATTGAAACACCTCAAACAAACCAACTCCCTGCAAATGGTCAGATAACTGCACAGCAACAACTTTTTCCAGGATTTTTGAAATGAAAGGCAAATTGGAGATTGGTCGATAATTGGCCAAAACTCCAGGATTGAGCATCGGTTTTTTAAGTAAAGGTTTAATTACAGCAGTTTTAAAAGCCAGTGGAACATAACCCAGAGTTAAAGAAGAATTAATGATAAGAAGAATACGGCTACTGATAATTGGGAAAATAATTTTAAATAACCTGGAAGAAATAGGGTCCAGAAGGCAAGATGAAGGCTTAGAAGAGAAAACTACCCTATCCAACTCCAAGAGATCGATTGGAGTAAATCTATCCAAGCAGATATCAATTGAGGGAGCAGCAGTAGTTAATGTACTAGAGTTTACGGTAGGAAGAATCTGACCAATTTCATCTCTAATAGATAAAATTTTAAGATTGAAATAGTTCAGAAAGTCCTGACTAGAAAGCTCAGGGGGGATGCGAGGATTGACCGAGTCATGGCTCACTGTAAGCCTGGCTACAGTGTTGAAACCTGGGGTTATTCTTGTTTGCTTCTATTAATGCAGAATAATAGCTTGATCTAGCTTTTCTAAGAGATTTTTTTATAGATTAAGAGATGATTTCTCCACGCCAAGTAGAATTCATCTGAATTAATTGAATGCCATTTTCTTTCCAATTGACGAGCCTTCTGTTTCAAGCCACGAGTTTCTGAGTTAAACCAAGGAGTAAGAAATCTCTGGTTGGACTTTTTCTTTTTTAAAGGGGCTACCAAATCTAGAGTCCGATGCAGGGAGGCAGTAACACCATCAACCATGCTATCAATCACGAATGGAGCAGACTCTCCATCACTTATTTCAGGTGTTTCTGTTGTGTTGACACATGGCATAGAGGAGACAATCTGCAAAAATTTAGCAACAACATCATCAGAAAGACATCTGCTGTAGTAGTATTTTTCTTTAGGAAATAAGTGATAAGAGATAATGAAATCAAAAATTAACAGACAATGGTCAGACAGTACAGGATTATGAGGAGACACAACCAGATTTTCGATATCTATACCATATGTCAAAACAAGGTCCAGTGTATGGTGGAAGTAATGGATAGAATTTTTTACTTTTTGGGAAAACCCCATTGAGTCTAAAATTGAATTGAAAGCCTTATTAAGACAGTCACTCTCAACATCAACAGGATCACACAAAAACTCATTGATGGATTTGGATGACATTTTCACCAGAGGTGTCCCTTGCCCCAAATATGAACTCATTACATGTTGGAGGTGATCCGTGAGTGCATACCTCTGCCAAGGCCCTATCTTGCAATGTACAGATGGATGGCAATATGGACGGACAAAGGGACGGAGGGGAGGACAAAGGGAGGGAGGGAGGGAGTCTTGGTGGAGGTATGCAGTCTTTGAGTGCCCTCTAGTTTAGATTAGTTTTATTTTACATAGGCTATAAATTTAAATGAATAAAATCAATGTTTTAGAAAACTAAGTCTGGCATATCTAATATCTGTGCTGGATAAAACAATGACAAACTTTCAATATTAGATTCACACATTAGTTATTTCTTTGGAATAAGGTGCATTTGTGGGGTAGCTCAATGGAGCAGTGGTTAGCACTGTGGCAGCACAGTAAAAAGGTCATGGTTCGATCCCACCCCCTGACCATCAGTGACCCCTCTGTGCGGAGTTTGCATGTTCTCGCCGTGTCTGTGTGGGTTTACCCTGGGTATTCTGGTTTCCTCCCACAGGCCAAAAACATGCAAGTTAGGTTAATTGGAGACTCTGAAGTGGCCCTAGCTATGAATGGTGAAGGTATTGGAGCCGCACCTTGGCTGCCTCATTCATCCACGTGGATGCCCTGAATTTCAATTCAGTTCAATTCAACTTTATTCACTGTATGGGTCTGTCCAAACTGTTTTTGTAGCAGCATTAGGCAGATGTCTTCCACAACATTACTGATTTTGGGAAACAGTTCTGATCTGCAGTGATCTGCAGTGATTACATTAGGAACTAATTCCTAACATTCTTCCACGTGATACGGGCAGACCAAACATCAGACAGTGGCAAAGCAAGGGGCGGTGGAGTGATAATGTATGTTAACAACAACTGCTGCAGACCGGGACATATCACTGTTAAACAACAACACTGCAGCAAAGACATCGAGTTGCTAGCTGTTAGCATGCAGCCTACATATTTCACTCATACATGATCTGCATTGTTATTTATGCAAATCCGACGGCGAACGCTGGGACAGCGCGTGACGTCATTCACTCAGTAACTGGCAGGCTGCAGACAGAACACCCAGATGATCATCTCCTCATCTCAGTCGATTTCAACCATGTTTCACTGTCTCCCATTCTACCCACGTTTACCCAGTATGTCACATGCCATACTAGAGACAATAAAACACTGGACATATTCTACGCAAACACTAAGGAGGTGTACACCTCATCTCCAAAGAATTGCTTTTTCATCTCAGGACCACCGTGGAGAACACATTCCTTTGTAAAGAGGTACAAGAGATAAGGATTCCATCTGCAAGGAACGGATTAACTTACATCATAAATAAATTTGAAACTTCCCCAACTAAGACAGTTCTATTGGTTATCAGTTATCTGACAGTCAACAGGCATCCCATAAACTTTAAATGCATTTCCTAAAGCCCCAGGACTATCCACAGCTCAACACTACCCCTGGTGGATGTCTCTGGAGTAGACACTCACTTTTGACTGTACACTGATGAACTGATGGACTGTCTGATAGGGGCCCTCAGTTTGTTTCCGACCTCTGGTCCGCGATGGCTCGCAGCCTCGGTGTTGCAATTCATCACACAACCGCGTACAACCCACAGGCCAATGGGTTATGCGAGCGTTTTCATAGGTCACTGAAAGCAGCACTCAGGGCTTCGCTGACGGATGCAAATTGGGTAGACCGGTTGCCGTAGGTTTTATTGGGGTTGCGTTCCGCACCAAAAGAGGATTTGGAGGCTTCCCCGGCAGAGCTTGTTTTTTCTCAGCCATTGCGGCTGCCAGGGGAATTTTTGCCAGATAATCCCGTGCTGGACAGCTGCCCGTCTCAGCGTTTGCAGCATAGTGCAAACAGAGGCACGCTGCCGGGCCCGGCCCACCACTGTTTTCCACGTGCTTTTGTGCCAAAAACTTTGAAGAACGCGGCGTTCGTGTTTGTCAGGCATGATGCCCACTGCCCTCCATTGCGCCCACCCTACGATGGCCCGTTCAGAGTACTGGAAATAGGGGACAAACATTTTTTGCTAGACTTGGGGGGTCGTCGGGAGAAAATATGCATAGACAGACTTAAGCCCGCCTTTGTAGTGGCGGACAAGCAAGTGCTGTCGGCTCGGGCCCCTCGGCATGGAAGACCCCCACTGAGAACTCCCCAGGTAAACGATTCATCAGAGCAGCCACACGGGCAAATCAAAGTTTCCTCCCCCCTCGCCATGACCCACCCGCAGACAGACACACCCCCAGGAGCCCCCCTCCGGCACCCCTGTTTCTCTTTCTTCAAGTTTCATTTCTCAGGACAATTCTAAGGACACTATTTGTTGAAAATCACTGTCTCTATGGTGCTCTGATATTCTGTGGACAATCATCTGGGATTGAGATGCTTATTAATCCTTGATTTTAAATATGTGCATGTTAAAATATTTAAAATGAATATTCTTGCATGTTAATTTAAAAGCACTAGTTATAAAGTTGCATGAATCACTGAAGTAGGTTACATTTTATACAGAAGTATATTGATGAATTTTCAGTATTAAGATGTGTGTATCAGGTTACCAAAAAGTTTCCCTAAGTCATATGACTGGGATCTACCAGTCTCTGCTTAGCAACAGCTCTCTCAATATTATTGGTTGTTACAGACAAAGGACTGTTTGTTCATTGGACTAAAGTTCATAAAACCTGCCCACAAAGGAAGACTATTGGCTTGGGCTTCTGTCAATCCCTGGGAGCCCGCGAAAGTTGTCTTGTTAATAGAGAGGAGATGCCCTCCTTCAGTTCAGTTTTTACAGGGAACATGGAATATTGTGTTTGTGTAAACTTCTGTGTATTTTAATGTTTTTCTCTAAATGTCTGGGAATTAATTCTTTCTTTCCTGAGCTCAAATCTTGATTTGGAGTTAAAAACTCCCGTTCCTAGGTGTTCTCTATTTTTCTTCTTTTAAACTTTCTTTAACTCACCGTGTGGTTTTTTTTTTAAAGGACTGACTGACCAATCGATCCTTCGTCTCCATATTGGAAGCTATTCTCAACTCCACAACGTCAGAAGATCTCCAGTCATTTTGTGGCTTGAATTTAGTTATTTTTACCTTGCCTCTCTAATTCTGTGACTGTAATCAGACTTTGAACTAAATCCCATTTATATCCAGGCTCGAGAACGCCGCTGAAAAATTCCTCGAGTTTTCTGCATGGCATATGACGCGGCCAGCAGCAGCAGCAGCAGCAGCAGCCATCACCTTTGTCAAATTTCAGCTCCCTACTGTTTGCTCCTGGTAAAGAAATATCCACTGGCGGATATTTCTTGTTAATCTGCAAATAGAGCTTCAGCTAAGGACCCAGCTCGAAGCCCATAAGGACCCCAACACCACGGCGACACACCAGAATTCAAGTGAGCTAGATTTTTGTTTCATCTGCTGTTTGATCTCCATCCCTTGAAGTATGCCATGATTTGTCTGAGTTAAAGCTAATTTATAACTCTGAGCAGATGCAGAATTAAAGAACAATTAATATAACTCTTCTTTTCATAAAAAAATCATTTTTACTTTCTTAAGAGTAATCCAGAATTTTCCATAAAATTAGTTTAATTTTCGCAATAAATTTGCATTTGGTTTTTCATAATCGTTCAACTTCACACTTATTTAAATTCAGCTTACATCTTCACCCTGGTTCTGCAAATGTTACCACATTGTTACTCTATCCTCAGTTACAAATTTAATGTGATGGTTAATGGTGATCATTTCACTGTTTACAAGTTATCTGAATGTGATGTCATTTAATCAGCTTCATTTAAATAAGTCTGTAAAGTGAGACAAGTTGTAGAGGAATATTATTCCGTTCTGAGTCTGGTTTCAAAGCCCCAGTATCGAATTCACTAATATTTTGAGACTGATTACTTCATTAAATAAGTAAAAAGTGCAATTAATTAATAAATTGCTCACATTTATTGAGCTGGTACCCTTAACAAGTGTGTTATCCTCTCATTTATGAGTGTTTGTGGCAATGGATCAAACCTCTGTCCCCACACACACCTACACTTTTAATACAAATTAAAGAATCTTTATACCTGATCATAATTATAAATCAAATATTGCTACGCAAAATAAAGCTGTCACATGTGATTGCCACTAAGTCCTGTGTTGCTATGGTAACTCTCCTATAACTGCTAAGAATTCTTTTCCAATGCATCCCCTCAAAAGTGAGGTCGACCTCTGATTGGACGGTTGGTGGTTTGCATCCTGCTCTCACTGCCATGCCCACACCATTTTACTTGACATGAGATGGCATTTGGAATTAAAATTAAGTGGTTAGCCTTAGGATTTGGGAGAAGGTGCAGTTAAAAAGGTAGTAAATAGATATTAATTAAAACATTGAAAGAAAGAAAAGTCTCAGATGCCCGTACCTGTAGCCTGCTACCTTTTAAGATACAGCATTAATTTATTTATTTATTTAGCGAATGCAAAGTCCTTAAGCCAAGCAGTTGCCTCCTGGTTTGCTGTATGGAGGGTGTTTTTTTTTTTTTTTTTTTTTTTTTTTTTTTGTTACTTATTTGTACCCGTAGGTAGATTCGGTTTGCAGTCTGGTGACAAGCCACCGGCTGCTGGTCACTGCGTGCGCGAGCGCCCTAAACCTACATGTTTTTGGTATGTGTAATCTGTGTAATTTGGGTGTGTAATCCTCCTTCCAGTCTTTGGAGCGGGCAAGCCTCTATGATGTGTTCCATTGTTTGCTCCTCTCCACATGCGCACAGTGGGCTAGGGCTACTGCCCCATCTGTGAAGGCTGGCCAAGCAGGGGCCATGTCCAGTCCTGAAGCGATTGAGTGTAGACCACTGTCTCCTTGGGAGGTTGGTGCCCGGGACCTGTTGGTTGGGGTTTATCACCAGCTGTTTGTTTGGGACCTCCTTGGTCTCCCATTCCTCTTGCCAAGCTGTCTGGATGGTAAAGTCAGCTGGGGGAGGGTTTTTCCAAATCGGCCGTCTGGATGAAAGTCGGGCAGTGGGTGGGGTGTAGATATCTGCATGGATTGGTAAGTGAGGAGAATCTTTAACTTTTTGGAGCATCCTTTGAGTTAATGCTGCTCGCCGGATGTGTGGAGGGGCTATGTTTGACAGTACAGAGAGCCAGGGGAGTGGTGTTGAGCAGATTGTTCCAGTTATAGTTCTCATGGTTGAGTTGAGCTGGGTGTCTACATGGTGTGTGTAAGATGACCTGGACCAGACAGGGGCACAATATTCTGCTACAGAGTATGAAAGGGCCAGTGCTGAGGTGCGCAGGGTGGAGACTGCCGCCCCCCATTTTGCACCAGCGAGCTTGCAGAGCAGGTTGTTTCGTACCTTCACCTTAGCAGCCGTCCCCTTTAGATGTTCCTTGAAGGATAAGGTCCTATCAAGGGTCACTCCAAGATAAGTTGGATTTGGGGCATGCTTAAGCTTGAGTCCGCTCAGGTGGATGTTTAGTTCTTTGGCAGCTTTTGCATTGTGGAGATGGAATACACTGGAGACGGTTTTTGCTGGGCTTGGTTTTAGGCGCCAGATTTTGCAGAACTGGTCCAGTTTGGCAAGATCTTCCGTGAGCACCCGTTCCAGTGGTTCAAAGTCTGGTGCTTGGAATGCCAAACAGATGTCGTCTGCATAGATGAATTTGCGGGATTTTGTAGTAGGCAGGTCGTTTATGTAGAGGTTGAACAGAGTTGGAGCTAGAACTGAGCCTTGTGGGAGTCCGTTTTTCTGCATTCTCCATGCACTTGTGTTCTGACTGAGGTGGACTCTGAACCTTCGGTTGGTCAGCAGGGTTTTTATAATTGCTGTTGCCCAAGCAGGGATCACCTTTATAAGTTTCAGGAGGAGGCCTTTGTGCCAGACCGTATCATAGGCGGCTGTAAGATCGAGAAACACAGCCCCTGTCTTCAGTCTGCTCTCAAAGCCATTTTCAATGAAGGTGGTTAGGGTCAGTACTTGTTCTCCTGTACTGCGGTCCTTGCGGAAACCTGCTTGATCCACACTTAGAATATCCTCTATTTCTGGGGAAATGCGTTGCAGTATTAGGCGCTCCATGATTTTGTAAGGAACGCTGAGTAGGGAGATTGGGCGGTAGCTTGCTGGTAGTTTGTGGTCTTTGCCAGGTTTTGGGATGGCAATGACCTTTGCTGTCCGCCATTTCTTTGGGATCGAGTTTGTTTGTGTGATCCTTGTGTAGAATTGTGTCAACCAGGTTAGGGCTCGGGGGCCAAGATTTTTCATGAATTCTGGGAAGATGTTATCGTATCCTGCTGCCTTTCCACATTTCAGGCCCTGTAGGACTTTCTGCAGTTCAGCAGCCTCGAAGGGTTCAGGGTTCGTTTCCTCTACAGGCATTTTTTGGTGTTTTTTTAGCTCAGTTGTAACTGCTCTTCTGGTGTCTTTGTCTTGGGGTGCTTTGGCGATAGTCAGTAGGTGGGATGCAACTTGGTTGGGTGTGACGGATGCTCGGCTTTGGCTAGGGGGCTTCTGTGCAGCTCCTAGGCGACGGATGAGGCTCCAACATTTCCTGCTAGAGTGGGTAAAGCTCCGGTCAGCAACTGTCTCCTCCCATTTCTTTCGCCGGGCTGTATTTAGCGATTCAATGAGATGGT
This sequence comes from Pholidichthys leucotaenia, assembly GCA_020510985.1. Lineage (NCBI taxonomy): Eukaryota > Metazoa > Chordata > Actinopteri > Cichliformes > Pholidichthyidae > Pholidichthys > Pholidichthys leucotaenia. The sequence continues at coordinate 323,709,835 of CM035836.1, read as the reverse complement.
CTGCTATCTCTGGGTCCCCTGATGTTTGATAGGATTGTAGGAGGGCAGCACTTTCTCCGTCCAAACATGGGACATAGAGGGGTCGGTAGCCTCATGGGATTGCAGTATGGGCAGCCTTGAAGATTGCGCTGCAGAAGCGGTTGTATGCTTCATCTACAGTGATGGTGTGGAGTGGGATGGTAACAACGCTCCGGTCCAGAGTTTCACTGAATTTCTTCCAGTTGGCTTTGCGGAAGTTCCAGCACATCTTCCTTGGGCTGTATATGACTGGAAGTTGTAGGCCAATGTGTACAAGCAGGGGCCGGTGTTGGCTGTGTGGAAAATCGTCAAGAATGAGGATCTGTGTAGGATATGGCTCCCCATTCAAAGAGCTGGCCCAACACAGGTCAGGAGAATAGTCCTTCTTCCACCTAGCAGAGTGGAAGGTTCCTCTTTGTTTGGGGTCGTATATCAAAGCGAGGTCATTTCTGGATGCCCAGTCTGAAAGTGCCTCCCCATCACTGTCCACTGCTGGGTACCCCCATTCAGGGTGATGGCTGTTAAAGTCCCCCACATAGATGGCAGGGTGGGGTAGGGTGGGTAAGACCTGCAGATCCCAGTTGGCATTAGGGGGCTTGTACACATTGACAATATGGAAGCCACCAATGATTATGGTGTCTGAGAAATGTGTTGTTATCAGGTGATTTGCTTCAACTATGTCAGAACGCACATAGGTGGCACGTCCATGTTTAGCATGTAGAACATAGCACAGGAGGTCAAAGCCTTTGATGGTGAAGCGGCCAGCTTCCTCTGTGCCAATATGAGTCTCTTGGAGGCAGATTACATCAATCGAATGTTGGAAGGCGAGGACTTCGATAAGGCTTTGCTTGGCTGCAGATAGGCCTTCAATGTTTAGTTGTAATATGCGAAGGGCAGATCCTACCACAAAGTGCTCTTGGGGCTGTTTGCTTTCGGCTTTAGGACTGTGACTAGGATTCTTCTTTGACTTGGCACAGAGGCGTCGTCTCTTCGAATTTAGTCTGCTGGTAGGATCATTAGCTTCCCCAGGCGAGCCGGGGTACTGGCGGAGGGCGCGACGAGAACGCTGATCCATTGCCCCCACAGCATTAATAGAAGGTACTAGCTAATGAGCTTTGAGCCATATCTGTAGCAAACATTCTATAGGCACTGTTCCATAACCATATTCACTGCCTAAAAAAATAATGAACATCAAGTGTTCTGGTGAGGTGCTGATCACTAGAAGCACAAGACAGTAAAGAAATGCATCTACTAGTACAGTGGCTCCCAACCTGGGGTGCCTGAAACACTGAGATTTCTGTGGGAAATTTTGCCATTTCACTTCTTAATTAGAATCAGAATCAGAATCAGAATAAACTTTATTGCCAAGCATGTAAAAAAACACGTGAGGAATTTGACTTGACATCGGTGCGCATGCGCGCGACACAACGACACGGCAGCCATAATAGGCACCTCATCAAACAGAGATAGATAAGAAAGGGAGGGAACGACACAAGGGGGGAGGAGAGAAAAAAAAACTTCGTTATCAGAATACAGCTTATGAATATTTAAGCAGATTATGATTACAATGAAAAAAAATCTCTCAATAGCATAGAGCAACAATCAACCACAAAAAACCAAAAGACCAAAAGTCAGAGAGGATCAGTGAATGGATGGGTGTAATTCAGTATATATAAATGAATCAGTGTGTTCGTGTATGTTGAACGCAGGTGGGTGTTTATCAGTTACTGGAGGCAGCAAAATCTCTCCCAGCCAAGATGTTATGTCTTAGTGTCTGAAACTCGGAAGCATGTCCTTGAGGCATGGCAGATGGAAATTTCCTGAGCCAGTCACATGTCAATGAGAGTTCAGATGCAGTCCCAGTATGTTTATGAAAGAGAAGCACAATCTTCTGTTTTGTCTTAATCCAGGAGGAAAATAGACAACAGGGCATCGAATTCAAGGTCTGATAGACACACAGATCACTCAGAGCATAGAATTTCTCATCTCTTGCAATCCTGTGTTCATAATTTCCATACATAGGCTTTAAATCCATTCCTTGGAGGCACCAAAAACGACACCAGATGTTTCCCTTCTAGAACATGGGTAAACATGTCCGGTAGAGTCCATCCCTCTACAGTGCATGCTAGATGGTAATTTCCATGTTAATCATTGCCGATAGTTGGTGCACTCCCCCGTCTAGTCGAATTGTTGAGAAGCAGCTATGCCGGGACCGCTTTTAATTAGCTCTTCCAGTTAATTTTTCGATACACCAGGAAAAACTCCAGAGCCAATCAGCAGAAAATCCTGTGATCCTAGCCAAACCAGGTAGATGTTTCCACATCCTCAGTCGAATCATGCAGACACATGCGTTCCAATCCATGGGTCTCTCCATAGGGGCTCCCCCTGGCCCGAATTTATATGAAATGTTGTTAATTTTATTAAAGCCGCTCACCAAATCCATTTTTTTTGTTTGGATCAAGATTCAGCCAGAAGAACAGCGACACAGACAAGACAGCAAGCTGGGATTCTCAGTTAGGGAGGGAAGGAGGGTAAAAGAGGGAGCAAAGAAAAAGGCGTCTGTTCTCTCTGAAGGGCAGAAGCAAGAAGTCCAGAAAATTAGTCCAGAAAAATTGCAAATAATCTTAATTAGTCCAGAAAACTGCAAACTTCTGGGCTGCACGGTGGCGCAGTGGTTTAGCACTGTGGCAGCACAGTTTTACCCTTGGCCGGGGGATCACGGGGATCATGAGATCGTGGGTTCGATCCCAGCCCCCGACCAACAGTGAGCTGTGTGGAGTTTGCATGTTCTCCCCGTGTTGCGTGGGTTTACTCCGGGATTTCTCTGGTTTCCTCCCGCATACCAAAAACATGTAGGTTTAGGGCGCTCGCGCACGCAGCGACCAGCAGCCGGTGGCTTGTCACCAGACTGCAAACCAAGTCTACCTACGGGTACAAATAAGTAACAAAAAAAAAAAATAATAATAATCTGTTGTTGTGGGTGCATGTGTTCTGTGGGCACCCCATGCACAACGGTAAATTAATTGCAGTTTTTTGGACCAATTAAAAATCATTCTAACTCAGGTGAATGTAACTCAAGTGAATGCCTGAATGTTTCAGGAACCTCAGGTTAGGAACCACTGTGCTAGTGCATCTCAAAAATGAATATTGTGAAAAACTGAAATAATTAAATTCAAAACTTAAACTCATTCATCACACAAAGTGCGCTATTTCAAGCCTTTTTGTTTTAAATTTTCATGATTTTATTAAAGGTTAACAGGGGGTCAGTGATCTGACCTCACCAGAACCTTTGATGTATTACCTTCTTCCCTAATGTACTAGTCTGCCAGATTAACTGTTTTTGTGCCAGACCTGACAACCAGATGGGCAAAAAGGCTCAAAAGGAGTACTCAACAACACTATGAGACCCTCAAAAGGCTACAGCACCAGCACCAAGAATGGATGGCAACCCAGATGGCAGACCAACAAGAGCGGGAGGAGCAACTCATCTCATCCCTGATTGAGTCCAATGCAAAGGCCACAGAATGTGCTGTGTCCCTGATGCTCGATGGTCTTCAAAGACTGATGCCCCCGATGGCCCCTCAAATGTATGGCCCTCATTTGTACACAGGGTTCTATCATGCTACAAATTACCCATCTACCTCAAGGGCACCAAATGATGAACACTTTTAGATTCGGCCAGTTAACAAGCTTTTCCTGTATTTCCTACCATGTTCATAAAAGTTTACACTGTCTTAAGTTTCTTCTAACTTAATGTTAAGCAGTATGTTGCTGTTTACAATGAGTTTTGCATTGCACAGAGAAGCTATTAATATTGCATGTACAAGTAAAATATTTATATAATTTAAAGTAGTTGGTTTAAACTGTTTACAAAAAGCCTTATTGAAAATGTTATTTATTAGAAGAAAATAAAAATGCTCTGAAACTGATAACACTTTGAAACCATCAAACCACATGTACAAAAAAGAATATTTAAAATCTGAAGTATTTCCCCTTTGTAAATGGTCCCATGGTGAAGAAAAAAATAGTTAAGGTTCAATACAAAGTAATAAGAGCACAAAATTAATGTAAGTTTCAGGCCAGTCTATGAGTCTGTAGTTGCTGTTTATATTTCATGGTGACGAAGGGGGAAATTTCTGGCTATATATTCTGCAATGGCTCTCCTAACAGCATGAGCAGCATCGTCTGGGTGGCATGATTGAATGTGTGGTCGCGCTGCTGGCCGGGGTGTGGTTCTCTCAAGAGAAGTTGCCTCTTCCACCCAAGCGGGGTTGAGTAACTCCCCTTCTCTCTCACAGTCTTCCAAAAGCAATTTCCACTGCTGTCCTAGCAGCACTCAGATGGATGTTAAAAGACTCTTTCTGAGGCGTGAGAGCAGATGTGTGGGAATACCATAACCCAGCTGAGAAAATGACCCTTTTAATTCTCAGATGTCAATTGTATTAATACAATTGTGCAATTTTATTTTGAAAAACGATTATTTTGGGAGCACACCCGAAAGTCTTGTTCCATGGCCTCACCGAACTCCTCCCATACCCGGGTTTTTGCTTCAGCAACCACCCAAGCTGCACTCCGCTTGGCCTGCCGGTACACCTCAGCTGCTTCAGCTGCTTGGACCGGAGGGTGTGCTCCAACTTTAGAGGGATCACACTCCTCAGCCTCCCTGGGAAGGTCTATGCCAAGGTACTGGAGAGGAGAGTCCGGCCGTTGGTCGAACCTCGGATTCAGGAGGAGCAATGTGGTTTTCGTCCTGGCCGTGGCACATCGGACCAGCTCTTTACCCTCTCGAGAATTCTTGAGGGTTCGTGGGAGTTTGCCCAACCAGTTTACATGTGTTTTGTGGACTTGGAGAAGGCATTTGACCACGTCCCTCGTGGATCTTTGTGGGGGGTGCTTCAGGAGTATGGGGTATCGGGCTTGTTGTTACGAGCTATTCGGTCTCTGTACGACCGTTGTGAGAGTTTAGTTTGTATTGCCAACACTCGGTCGGAGTCATTCCCAGTGAGAGTTGGACTCTGCCAGGGCTGCCCTTTGTCACTGATCCTGTTCATAATTTTTATGGACAGGATTTCTAGGCGCAGCCAGGGAATGGAGGGTGTCATGCTTGGTGACCACAGGATCTCATCTCTGTTGTTTGCAGATGATGTTGTCCTGTTGGCTTCATCCAGCAATGACCTACAGCAATTGCTGGGACGGTTTGCCGCTGAGTGTGAAGCGGCTGGGATGAGAATCAGCACCTCCAAGTCCGAGTCCATGGTCCTCAGCCGGAAAAAGGTGGATTGTCCTCTCTGGGTTGGGGTCAGGCTCCTGCCCCAAGTGGAGGAGTTTAAGTATCTTGGGGTCTTGTTCACGAGTGAGGGGAAAATGGAGCGAGAGATCGACAGACGGATTGGAGCAGCATCTGCAGTGATGTGGACGTTGTACCGGTCTGTTGTGGTGAAGAGGGAGCTTAGTCCTAAGGCAAAGCTGTTGATTTACCAGTCAATCTACGTTCCTACTCTCACCTATGGTCACGAGCTTTGGGTAATGACCGAAAGAACAAGATCGCGGATACAAGCGGCTGAAATGAGCTTTCTCCGTAGGATTGCTGGACTCACCCTCAGAGATAGGGTGAGGAGCTCAGTCATCCGGGAGAGGCTCAGAGTAGAACCGCTGCTCCTCCACATTGAAAGGAGTCAGTTGAGGTGGTATTTTTTTTTTTTTGTTACTTATTTGTACCCGTAGGTAGACTTGGTTTGCAGTCTGGTGACAAGCCACCGGCTGCTGGTCGCTGCGTGCGCGAGCGCCCTAAACCTACATGTTTTGGTATGCGGAAGGAAACCAGAGAAATCCCGGAGTAAACCCGCGCAACACGGGGAGAACATGCAAACTCCACACAGCTCACTGTTGGTCGGGGGCTGGGATCGAACCCACGATCTCATGATCCCCGCGGTCCCCCGGCCGAGGGTAAAACTGTGCTGCCACAGTGCTAAACCACTGCGCCACCGTGCAGCCATATGGGCATCTGATTAGGATGCCTCCTGGACGCCTTCCACTTGAGGTGTTTCAGGCACGTCCCACTGGGAGGAGACCCCGGGGCAGACCCAGGACTCGGTGGAGAGACTATGTCTCCCAGCTGGTCTGGGAACGCCTTGTTATTTTCTCTGAAGAGCTGGAGCAGGTGGCTGGGGAGAGGGAAGTCTGGGCTTCTCTGCTTGAACTGCTGCCTCCGCGACCCGGACCTCCGGAAAAGCGGTAGAAGATGGATGGATGGATGGATGGATTATTTTGGGAAGAGGAAGTGTGATCCTCGTTATCCAACTTTTAAATTTCCGTTTCATGGTCACGTTGGGCGATCGTGGTCTTTTCATTCATTTAGAGCGATATTATCCCCGCCTTCCGAGCAGAGTGCCGAGGCGCGCACCCGGTTTTTCGGTCTTTTGCGATCTGAGAACGGACGAGAAAGGCTGTGGACGGTCTGTGTGGAGACCTGTGGGTCTTCTTGGTGAGTTTAATTTAGAAAGATGCTGTAAATAAATCTAAACACTGTCCAAACACTAATTTGAAACCTTTATTATCCTAAGTTGATGGGAGCACGAGCTTGAGAGGCCGTGAGGCTGTGACTTTTGCTGTGTTCACACTGATACCTCATCTTGGTGAGTGAAAACCGAATGTGTACTAAACAATACATGCTAATGTTAGCCTTATGCTAATGCTAATCGCGAGTGGATTTTTTCTGTTTAAAAGCAATGGAAAAGGCTATTTTTGTGTCTGTATGGTTTTCCTAAATGTGATTTCAGCTCCCAACAGTATGCTGAAGTACTTTTAGTTCTTTTGCACTATTTCTGTCGAATGTAATGTGTGGTTTGATGCTAAAAGCACATTTTGTTGGTTTCCTATGTAAATTCATAGGTTATGCTAAACCCAGTAGCTCAGACAGGGTTTTACTGATTTTAACAGGGAATATTGGAAGTAATGGGACAGTATATTCCCTGGTTATGTGATAGATTAATTGTATTTCATTTCATGATTTACAAAGACAAGGTTAAAAGGGATCAATCATAATTTCATGGTTAAATGATGTAGGGATAAAAAGAGAAATTCATTTAATTGGTTACATGAGAAAAAAAGTATTTCATGTACTACCAGAGAGATTTTGAGAAAAGAAAACATGCATGTAAGATGTGAAATGTGAATTGTAAGATCTTACTATATTACTGGATTGTAATAATAGTAATCTGAGAGAAGAATTTAAACACTAAGCTATAGTATTATATAAGAAGAGATTTGAAAACAAATTACTCTAGGTGTAAACAATAATATCATTATTGTTGTGCAGGCTAGGTTTTTTTGGTTGCCGATTAAGAACCCTCTGGATCCTGGATTCTCTCCGAATGGAGATGGCGAGCCTGACCCGAGAACTGAACCGAGACTGAACCAAGATCTCGGTTGAAGAACATCCTTCCTCTCTCCAGTGCCCAAAATTCAAAGTGGTAACAACTCAAGCCGCCGCTTTAAAAGAGGAAAAGAAACCTGAGTCTGGAAATACAAGATCTCTTGACTGGTCAAACGACTAAAACAAAAAGACAAACAAACACTGAGCTTAGTAGGACAATTTTGGGGTTTGATTTTATGCCGGCCGTTGTTATATGTGTATATTTGTAAATTGTTTGTATATTTTGTTCTTTTTATCTTTAATAATAATAGACATGAATTGCTCATTTCTTGCCTCCAGCTATTTCATTCCACACTCATTTTAATTCCCTATTGTAACCCTTACGAACCTAGCAACTGGTCTACACTTAATAATTTCCCTTACCTAATTAACATAAGGCAAGGGTTACAATAAGAAGTGGCGAGCCCAGCCAGGAGCCTTTTTCTTCTTTCCCTTACGTTATTTCAAGCCTATAACGTACCCAAAATGGATATTGTTGAGCGTGAATCTGTGAAAGTTCCAAATGCAATGATAGTGAGTGAAATCGCTGGTGATGAGCAATTTGGTGAAGTGACTGAGTTTTTCAAACAGTATGGATCGATTTCAAGGGTCATAAAAGTAGCAGATAGTAAGTCTGAGTTTTCCCAGAGTGCTATTTTTGAGTATAACTCGGGTATTGCTGTTGAAGCTCTTGACCCATTGCCATGTACCCATGTATCTGATAGTGGAGCCAGCTATATGATACAACCTCTTGCCAGTGCTTACACGCACTGTGTAGGGAACGATACGACCAAGTCATATCTCACTGACATTAAAAATCTAGCGAAGATGAGTGGCAGAGATTTTGCAGATGTCCTGAAAGACATGATGTCACAGATTTCTGAGTCAATCAAAGAATCTGAAAATGATCAATCAGAGCAAGTTAAGTTACCTGATAACTTACCTGAAGCTTTCTTGGATGAACCTCAACCTCAGCCTTCTGCAGCTGAGTCCAGTATTCAAGGTGCACAACCAACTAACCAGTCAAATCACACTGCGAGCACCCCAGCTCGAAGTATGCCCACCAATTCTGCACATGATTTAAATCCCCCAGAAGTGCAACGTGTGGTAGTTGAGCACATTGTAAAAAGGGAAAATTTTTCCGTGCAGCCGTTTTCACAAAAGCTCGGAGCTTTTTCTGGCAAAGACCTCCGACTAACTTATGAGCTAGATTATGATACTTGGCGCTCCAGTGTAGAATTAATCTTGACTGATCCTGCTATGTCCAAATTGCAACAATCCCGAAAGATCATTGAGTCCCTTTTACCCCCAGCAGCTGATGTAGTCAAGTACCTGAACCCCAACAGCTCACCATCAGAATACCTTCAGCTGTTAGATTCTGCTTATGGTACAGTTCAAGATGGCAGAGAGCTTTATGCCAAGTTTTTTGACACCTTCCAAAACACAGGTGAGAAACCCTCATCATATCTACAACGTCTTCAAGTAGCTTTGACTCACACTGCGAAGCGTGATGGTGCTTCAAGCCAGGATTTTGACAGGCTGCTTGTCACACAGTTTTGTCGAGGTTTTTGGGATGATTCCCTTTTAACTGCACTCCAGTTAAAACAAAAACGAACAAATCCCCCAACTTTTCCTGATTTGCTTCTCTTGCTACGTACTGAAGAAGACCAAAATGCTGCCAAAACCTTGTGAATGAGACAACATTTGAGCAGTTCAAAACAAAAAGTGACATCCCACGTGCAAACTGTGCAATGTAGTTCAGATGAAAATGAGGACAAAATCATGTTAAACTCAATTCAAGAACTCTCAAAACAAGTTGCAGAAATTCAAAATCAACTAGTAAAACTAACTGCAAAACCAAAAGCTCAAAACTCAAAAAGTACACCCAGTACAAAGCCAAAAGAGAAACGAAAGCCGAATAAAGTGACAAAGGAACCCACAGAACAAATGGCCAGAACTCAAAGTACCCCACCCAAACCATGGTACTGTTTCCAATGTGGAGAGGATGGCCACATCAAGCCGAACTGCGAAAACGAACCAAACCCAGCTTTAGTTACTGAAAAGCGTAAGCTGTTTAAAGAGAAACAAAAGAGATGGGGGTCTAGAAATCCCGCAGCTAATAAAGACTGGGTTAAACTAAGAACAGTCTCTATTACGGGGCAAATGGAGACTGTAGCCAGACAATCATGTCCCACTAAGTACAAGCAACGCGCTAGCCTTAAGCAATCTGTTACTAACCCACCTAAGTATAGTCTACCAAAAGGGTTAGTTGGCTCCAAATGCACAGCTGTAGTTAGCATTTCTGATGTTAATATGCATTGTCTTCTTGACTCAGAGTCACAAGTGACTACAGTCACCGAGTCATTTTACAAACAGAACTTTCCCGATCAAAACCTTAAACCACTCTATGACCTTTTTGAAGTAGAGGGCGCTGCAGGTCAGCCCGTCCCCTATTTAGGTTATATAGAGATGTGTATTACCTTTCCAAAAGACTTCTTATGCACAGAGATTGACATACCAACCTTAGCTCTCGTTGTTCCAGATGCCAATCCTAATAGTCAGACACCAGTGTTAGTGGGAACAAACACACTTGATGTTCTTTATGGAAAGTATTTAGACATGAAGACTCCTGATTACTTACCTAGCCCTTACGGTTTTAGGACACTGCTGAAAACTCTCGAACTAAGACATACCAAGAACAAAGATGGGAACATTGGATTAGTTACCTTGTCAAGCAAAGCTCCAGCTGTAGTTCCAGCAGGTAAAACTGTAGTTTTAGAGGGGTCTGCCAATGTTCACTGTACCTCAGACACCTGTGCTATAGTTGAACACCCCTCTCAGTCTTCCTTGCCTGGTGGCCTTTGTGTTAAAACTTGCCTGATAACACTTTCTTCCCGAGCTCCACACAAAGTGCCTGTAATGATTACAAACGAAACAGAGCAAGTTGTCACTATTCTGTCCACGTGTGTCATCGCAGAACTTGGAGCTTTCCATTGTATCATGTCCCAGCACAATGTCGTCAGTGCAAATGAGTCGGCCGCAAACAAGACACAACTGAGTTTCAACTTTGGTGACTCACCGATTCCACAGGAGTGGAAAGAGAGAATAACCAAACAACTAAATGACATCCCGGAAGTATTCACTTTCCATGATTTGGACTTTGGGTGTACGAGCAAAGTGAAACACTCCATCAGTCTTCATGATCCAACTCCCTTTAAGCACCGTGCACGCCCTATACACCCTCAAGACCTTGAGGCAGTGCGTAAACACCTTCAAGAGCTGCTCGCTGCAGGTGTGATAAGAGAGTCCCAGTCTCCCTACTCGTCCCCCATTGTCGTGGTGAGGAAGCGAAACAATGATGTGCGTCTATGTATAGACTTTCGCAAACTCAATTTGCAAACAAGAAAAGACTCTTACGCTCTCCCAAATCTAGAGGAGACGTTCTCAGTGCTCACAGGATCCAAGTGGTTTACAGTTCTCGATCTTAAGTCTGGATATTACCAGATTGAGGTAGAAGAAGCAGACAAAGAAAAGACCGCTTTTGTAACACCCCTTGGATTCTGGGAGTTCAACCGCATGCCGTAGGGCATAACCAACGCCCCAAGCACTTTTCAGTGGCTCATGGAGCGCTGCGTCGGTGACATGAACTTAAATGAGGTACTAGTCTTTCTAGATGATCTCATCATCTTTTCAAATAGTTTGGAAGAACATGAACGATGACTCATACGGGTACTCCGTCGTCTTAAAGAATACGGGCTAAAGTTATCGCCAGAAAAATGTACATTTTTTCAAACAACAGTCTGGTACCTAGGTCGTGTAGTCTCTGAAAGCGGTGTCGAGACAGATCCCGAAAAGATTCAGGCCCTTAAGACCTGGCCACGGCCTAAGAATCTCAAGGAACTGAGATCCTTTTTAGGTTTTCTCAGGGTACTACAGATGCTTCATTGAAGGGTACTCGTCTATAATACACCCCCTTAATGACCTCACACGCGGTTACCCGCCACTCAACAAAAGGTCAAAATCCAAAGTCACTGACCAAACCTACTTTGATCCCAAACTGCCATTTGAGAGTCGATGGACCACAGACTGTCAAAAAGCTTTCGACTCCATCATCGAAAAGTTAACATCAGCTCCTATCTTAGGCTTTGCAGACCCGAAGCTGCCTTACATACTCCATACCGATGCTAGTACCACTGGCTTAGGTGCAGCACTCTATCAGGAGCAGGACGGTCAGCTTAGGGCCATAGCTTTTGCCAGTCGCGGGTTATCAAGGAGTGAAGCACATTATCCAGCTCACAAGCTAGAGTTTTTAGCTCTAAAATGGTCAGTAACTGAAAAGTTTCACGACTATTTGTATGGTGGTCAGTTCACGGTAGTTACAGATAGTAACCCACTCACCTACATATTGACCTCTGCTAAATTAGATGCCACAAGCTACAAGTGGCTTGCAGCTTTGTCTAACTACAACTTTAAGTTACAGTATAGAGCAGGCAAGCAAAACCTAGACGTAGATGGGTTGTCTAGACGTCCTCATGGTGAACTCGTTAACGATGTCCAGTCCAGGAAAGAGCAGGAGCGTGTAAGCTGCTTTGTAGAGTGTCACCTAGCTGACAGTGACACCACAGAGATGGTAAATGATGAAGCTGTTCAAGCCATCTGTCAAAACCACCTTGTTAAAATCCATGATGACAATCAGGATAGTGGTGTTACACTTATAGAGTCACTTACCATCTCAGCTGACGCAATCCCAGACTTGTATGTCTTGGAGCAAGACAATGGCTTACCCACTATCCCTGTCTTGTCTCAAACAGAAATCAAAGACAAACAAAGAGCGGACTCGACAATCAGACAAGTTATTGAACAAATCGAACATGGCCAAACACCCCCACCGACTGCTAGAGAAGAACTCCCAGATCTCCCTCTTTTACTCAGAGAACTCCATAAATTGGAGATGTACAGTGTTGTACAGAAAAAGACAAAATGGAGACCAAGTGACCCACCAGCTTGTTCTTCCCGAGGAGCTCAGAGCTCCCGTACTCCAAAGTCTGCACAATGATATGGGCCACTTAGGTATTGACAGAACCCTTGAACTGGTCAGAACACGATTCTATTGGCCACGTATGGCAACAGATGTCGAGCAAAAGGTAAAAACGTGATCGGTGCATACGAAGGAAGAGTCCTCCTGAAAAAGCGGCTAGCCTGGTCAACATAACCACCACACGACCTTTAGAGCTAGTCTGCATGGACTTTCTCAGTCTGGAACCAGACAGTAGCAATACCAGCAATATTCTCGTAATAACTGATCATTTTACTAAATTTGCCCTTGCGTTGCCTACCTCAAATCAAAGGTCCAAAACGGTTGCCAGGTGCCTGTGGGATCAATTCATCGTTCACTACGGAATACCTGAGCGCCTGCACAGCGATCAGGGTCCTGATTTTGAGGCAAAACTAATAAAAGACCTTTGTGAGATCTCAGGCATAAAGAAAATAAGAACAACCCCATACCACACCAGGGGTAACCCCACTGAAAGATTCAACCAAACGCTACTGAGTATGTTAGGAACGCTTGAGTTCAAACAAAAGTCCCACTGGAAAGACTATGTTATGCCGTTAGTACATGCATACAACTGCACACGCAGTGATGTAACCGGGTTTACTCCCTACGAATTAATGTTTAGTAGAAAACCCAGAATGGCAGTTGATTTAGCGTTCGGACTTCCTCTCAACAAAGATCAGAAAGTTACTCACTTGCAATACGTTGAAAATCTCAAGAAAAGGCTCGAAGAAAACTACAAGTTAGCTTCACAAAATGCACAAAAGATTGCAGACAAGAACAAGGCCAGGTTTGACCGCAAAATCACTGTTTCTGAACTTGAACCTGGGGATAGGGTTTTAGTTAGAAATGTGAGACTGTGTGGAAAAAATAAGCTTGCTGATAAATGGGAGGCCAACATTCATGTGGTAGTCAAACGTGCAGGTAATTTACCCGTTTACACGGTTGAACCCGAGTCAAAGCAAGGTCCTTTAGGAACTTTACATAGAGACCTTTTGCTTCCCAGCAGTTTCCTCCCTGTTGCCACAGCAGAAACACCTGAGTCACTGCCTATTCACCGTCCTAAGACACGCCAAACAACTGTTGCAGAGAACAATGATCACGAAGAGTTAACCGAAATTGAAAATGAATTTTTGATTCCGTGGGTTGAGGATTCCCCACGTGAGGAGATAACCAGATTTACTACTATACATGATTATCCAAAACCTTTGCAAACACCGGAAATGACAAACCCACCTGATTGTGACTTACCTGAAACCACTACCAATGCAGAACCGGATAGGGAGCATAATGCAAATGACATTGAACTTTCCTATAATTCACCTGTGGAAATGATACCGGATGGAGACAATACTGAGAATGACAAACCTGTGGAAAATGAAACAGCAACAATACTAGAAGAACCTTCTGACAATTCAGTCAAGGGACAAGAACACCAATCAAATGATTTACCTGATGAAATGGACAAAAATGATCACATTACAATTCAACCAATACGACGATCTGAAAGAATCAGACAACTTCCAAAAAGACTAGAGTATCCTGAATTAGGAAATCCTCTAGTGACTGTTGTTAAGTCCCTTTTTCAAGGTTTGAATACAGCCTTCTCAGAGTTTCTAAATACTGACGATGGACAGTCTTGGTTACACATGCAACGGGACGTGCATGATATTTAGCACGGGAGAATGTAACCCAGCTGAGAAAATGACCCTTTTTTTTCCCAGATGTCAATTGTATTAATACAATTGTGTGATTTTATTTTGAAAAATGATTATTTTGGGAATAGGAAGTGTGATCCTCGTTATCTAACTTTTAAATTCCCGTTTCATGGTCACGTTGGGCGATCATGGTCTTTTCATTCGTTAAGAGTGATATTAGCCCCGCCTTCCGAGCAGAGTGCCAAGGCGCGCACCCGGTTTTTTGGTCTTTTGCGATCTGAGAGCGGATGAGAGGCTGTGGACGGTCTGTGTGGAGACCTGTGGGTCTTCTTGGTGAGTTTAATTTAGAAAGATGCTGTAAATAAATCTGAACACTGTCCAAACACTAATTTGAAACCTTTATTATCCCAAGTTGATGGGAGCATGAGCTTGAGAGGCCGTGAGGCTGTGACTTTTGCTGTGTTCACACTGATACCTCATCTTGGTGAGTGAAAACCGAGTGTGTGCTAAACAATACATGTTAATGTTAGGTTATGCTAATGCTAATCGCGAGTGGATTTTTTCTGTTTAAAAGCAATGGAAAAGGCTATTTTTGTGTCTGTATGGTTTTCCTAAATGTGATTTCAGTTCCCAACAGTATGCTGAAGTACTTTTAGTTCTTTTGCACTATTTCTGTCGAATGTAATGTGTAGTTTGATGCTAAAAGCACATTTTGTTGGTTTCCTATGTAAATTCATAGGTTATGCTAAACCCAGTAGCTCAGACAGGGTTTTACTGATTTTAAAAGGGAATATTGGAAGTAATGGGACAGTATATTCCCTGGTTATGTGATAGATTAATTGTATTTCATTTCATGATTTACAAAGACAAGGTTAGAAGGGATCAATCATAATTTCATGGTTAAATGATGTAGAGATAAAAAGAGAAATTCATTTAATTGGTTACATGAGAAAAAAAGTATTTCATGTACTACCAGAGAGATTTTGAGAAAAGAAAACATGCATGTAAGGTGTGAAATGTGAATTGTAAGATCATACTATATTACTGGATTGTAATAATAGTAATATGAGAGAAGAATTTAAACACTAAGCTATAGTGTTATATAAGAAGAGATTTGAAAACGAATTGCTCTAGCTGTAAACAATAATATCATTATTGTTGTGCAGGCTAGGTTTTTTTGGTTGCCGATTAAGAACCCTCTGGATCCTGGATTCTCTCCGAATGGAGATGGCGAGCCTGACCCGAGACCTGAACCGAGACTGAACTGAGATCTGAACCAAGATCTCAGTTGAAGAACATCCTTCCTCTCTCCAGTGCCCAAAATTCAAAGTGGTAACAACTCAAGCCGCCACTTTAAAAGAGGAAAAGAAACCTGAGTCTGGAAATACAAGATCTCTTGACTGGTCAAACGACTAAAACAAAACGACAAACAAACACTGAGCTTAGTAGGATGATTTTGGGGTTTTATTTCATGCCGGCCGTTGTTATATGTGTATGTTTGTAAATTGTTTGTATATTTTGTTCTTTTTATCTTTAATAATAACAGACATGAATTGCTCATTTCTTGTCTCCAGCTATTTCGTTCCACACTCATTTTAATTCCCTATTGTAACCCTTACGAACCTAGCAACTGGTCTACACTTTATAATTTCCCTTACCTAATTAACATAAGGCAAGGGTTACAATACCCTTTCATGAGGCAGTACAGCAGGGGTAGGCTGGGTCACCAAGCACAAAAAAGCTGACAGATGTTCCATTTATGTCTCAAACATGCTGTAAAGTATAAGAAAGATGTAGTGAGCTTTCAGTTTCCTTTTTAAAGGGGCCTATAGTGTGAGTGGTAAGTGGAACAAAAAAATCTACAATATGCTGCCTTTTTTTTAAGGGAAACTTGGACAAGCTCTTTCTCTAGCCCATCATTAGCATAATTAAAAATGATAATGGCCTAGATAAAACTCCTGATAAAACAGCTTTATAAACCTTGAGCGAGGAATGTTTGATTCGGGAGTATGGGTGGTCAGACTGGGGCTGTGTCTGTACTCTTCCCTCATTGGCCGTGATGGACTAAATTTATTTACATTTAAATATTCTGCATGATTTTTTGACTCAGAATGATAATATTGACAAACATTTGGCGCCCGAACAGGGATCCAGATAACTCCATCCTGCTACTGGCGCCTCTGCCCGATTTCAGCGAGTGCACAGCTGACAAAAGACCTCCCCAGGCTGAACCCAACGGCTCAGTGTTACTGCAGTGGAGGCATTCGAAGCCAATGTGCTGGAACGGACTGAGAGACGGGTCTAGAACTCTACAGGCGGGATCTGGATGTAAGTACATTTATGTGTGTTAAGTTTATTGACCCTGGGTTGGAGTCCCCGGGGGGTAAATATGTGTATGTTTGTGTTGTGAAACTGAGCGCAAAGTCTGAGCATTTCTGTTTGCCGCAGCCTGAATGAGAGGCGGTCCAAAGCAGTCCGGTCGGGCAATGTGGCTCAGGAAAGGAAAAACACTGAGGGTTTCACGCCGTAAAGTCTGGTGTGCATTTCTACTTGCCATAGCCGTAGGTTTTAGTTTGGCTCAGTCTGAAGTAGTCCGGTTTGACGAGTCGGAGCTCAGAGGTCCTGGTAGTTTAAGGCTGCAATGGATAGTATGTGTTATGTATCGCAGAAAGTGGACCAGGTATTGTTAATGCACACATAAGACTCTCCAATAACATCGTAGTGAGCACTGATGAAATCAGTGTAAGAGTCTCCAATAACAACATAGTGAGTACTGATTTAAGTGAACTGGTATAAGGAGGGTTAACCTTTAAAAAATAGGCCTGGTTTAAAAATTACTGCAGTTTTGTTTGTTTGTCTGATTGTTCTGTGTTATATGGTTTGTCCTGGCAAGAAAAAGCTTCCGTAGAGGTGGAAGTAGAAGCGCCACGAAGGGTTGAAGTCGTGTTTGTTCATTGTTTTTCAGGTTATTGTGAAGTGTAAAAGCACAGTTATGTGATTATTGCTCCACGGGGTAATGATGAAAATTGTGAATCGGTCTATGGGAGTTTGCAAATAATAATTTTGGGTAGAAAACAAATTGTGTCCTCACAGCGGTGAAGAGAAAAACAAGAAGAGTTCATGTTACAGTGTGAGGTTGCCAAAATTGCTGAGGTTGCCATTTCAAGCTTATTTTAGGTGATTTGTAGTTGTGTGTGTGCGTGGCTGCCTAGCTGTGACCTTGAGTGAATCAGGGAGTGAAAGAGAGCTGCACGTGTGCATATGAGGGCCCGTGTGTCTGAGATTACTGCTGAATTGGTGTGACCTGAGTAAGAAGAAAGGGAAAAAAAAAAAATATATATATATATATATACACAGTGGGGCAAAAAAGTATTTAATCAGCCACCAATTGTGCAAGTTCTCCCACTTAAAAGATGAGAGAGGGCTCCAATTTTCATCATAGGTATACCTCAACTATGAGAGACAAAATGAGAAAAAAAAATCCAGAAAATCACATTGAAGGATTTTTAATGGATTTGGACATGTTACTCCTTAAGTACTATTATGCTTAAAATTTTACCTAGAAAAGGAACTTAGACAGTTCCAGTCTGACTTTCCCATTTAAACAACAGATACTCTGTAAATTTTTTTTCCCTTAATGAAATGGAACAAGCTTAAGGGCTCGGTACAAGGTGGGAAGCACCTTGTGGAATTTAAGCCTGCAAATTCCATCAATCAATCCTTTACTACTTATCCAGTCACAAGGGCAGCAGTCTAAGCAGAGAAGATGGACTGCTGCCCAGCTGACTTATCACTATAACCTCTTCTGCAGATAACTGGGAAGAGTCCAAAACATTTAGCATGAGGAGAGAAAAGATCCCTCCCACTCCAGCAAAAAACATTACAAAATAAGCTTAGGTCTTTTTCTAAATGTACAGGCAAAAATGAAAAGTGAACCATTAGTAACACTAAAAAATTTAATCAACACTAGAATAAGCACTGTAAAAACTTAAAAGGACAAAAGTTGAATGACTATAACAGTAACACAAACATTTATGAGAAGAAAAAATTGAACTCCTGTTTGTGTGATTTCTGACGCCGGGGGAGGGGGGTACAGCTTCCCCTGACTTAATTTTTTTCAGGATGGCCCCGACATTGGACACTTGTGGTGGACGGGAGGCTGGAGAGCGGTGTGGGGTAGGCTGGCTGCGGCAAGGGGAACACAACGTTTGTCATCAATCTGAACATCAAGGCCATTGGCTGGGGGCAACGGCAGCGTGGGGGGAAGAGGACCTCGCAGGTGGACCACAACATGTGACAAGCAGAGCCAAAGCTAAGTAAAACAAATGACATTGACAATGACATAATGCATATCAATTTACCTGACTTTGACTTTGACAATGCAGTGTTTACCTGAAATGACATTGCAGGTCTGACACATTGCAATGACACCTCTCACTAGGTAATGGTATGACAGTATCACATTTCAGAAATGTGACAGGAATAAGGAATAATTGTGTTGTATGATTTTGATGTGCTAAAGAGCTGGGCTGTGCTCCCAGTGCTTGGCCTCAGCCGAGCCGGGCCTCGGGACTACAGACAACATCTAAATTTAGGAAGAAGCATAGGAAATAAAGCATTCCTTGTGCAGAATGAAACCAAATTCAAATTAAGCAATATGTCCACATTTCCATTAACAGAAGGAGTGGTACATAACCTTTAACAAACATGCACTAACACAAAATCAAATTGTCTGTGGTCAACAGGACAGGCAGATGTGGCCTTAATGAATAATTCAGAATTGGTTACAATAAATGCTAAATCACATTAAATCTGCACAGACAACTGGGTTAATTGTTGTAACTGACATTTGCAAAGTAGGTCAAAGAGAGACACTCACAAAAAGAGGCATGATTACAGAAACCTCATTTTGAGGGTGTTATACTACTCACAAAGTTTCATCTAAATTAACCATATGTAAATGTGCCACACATATTAATGGCACATATTGTATCTCTAAGGAAACGATTTCCTTCTTCTAACAAAAAAAAAAAAGGACAACTCATCACACTGTTCAAGTACGCCGCAATTTTGATGCATGGGCATCTCCATGCATGGGGGGGGGGGGGGTGTACCACAATAATTAATTAGCAAAAATCCTCAGAACAAATAGATAATGAATAAAAATGATCAATAAATGATCAATAATGCAGGAAAGAGAAAAAAATATATAGGTGAAACAGCTTGGTAATGAAGTCACAACATTCAATAGGAGAAGTTAAATTTGCATCAATAAATTTGCAGGTATTTAAGAAAATTATGTGATGAAAAAATATTTGCAGATTATTATGGAAAAAGATCCTAAGACTTTATAAGAAACACAGTAAAATTAAGAAGAAAAAAAAACACAGGAAGGAAAAAAATCATGTTCATAAAAAATAAAGAAAACTAATAAGGAAACAGAAAAGCCATGCAGATTCATAGGGAAAAGTTCCAAATGTTAAAGGAAAGTCCAATTTATTCTGACGAAGCTTACTGTGGGACTCAATTTAGAATCTACTACAAAGACAAAACAGATTCTTACTCAATTACAGTATGTAAGAAGAAGACAATGCTTAAGGGAGCTCAAAGCAAAAATAATTTGACCTTCCCTGCATAAACTTATTCTTTTCAAAACCTTTGCATGAATTTCATTGAGTTAAATAAGTGTGAAGGCAAATATGTTGTTCAGAAATTATTGACATACTAAGTAGACAAAGGCCTTCCCTTGCACTAATCCAAATACTGCTATGGTAACACTGAAACCCTTAACTGAAACAATATCAAGATTTAAAACAGCTGAAATGATTTACTTAGATAAGGGAAAACATTTAATGAAATACACTTTGTAAATCAAATCATATCACATTTAGGTACAGTAATCAACATTTACCTAGAAAACTATTTAGCTTACCATCAACAATCTATAGGATTAGCATAATGCACAAATAAAATTATGAAAGATGACTTAGGAAAATAGTGGCAAAGAAAACAGGAAAGTTATGAATGGCAAACCCTACTGTCAAAGCCGTTTAACTTAGGTGATGAGGAAGGGTTTGTGGCCGATTACATGCAAAGGATGTCGACTGACAGAGATATTATCCATGCCACCTTCCCAGGAGGGACCATGTGATGAAGGAACCATGGGAGGTGCACGCATCTTTTGGCCGAACCAGGGGATCTAGTCATCAAAGAAAACTGGACCAAATACTCCCTGGCAAGGACAACACAAAGGTTATCCTGGTGAAACCAACAGCTGTGAAAGGCGAAGGACGTGACTCTTGGGTGCATCTAACTTTTTACTCCATTTGGAACCCTCAGCAAGAGACTGTTTAATATACACATTATGAACTCACTAAAAAAAAAAACAAAAAAAAAACAACCCCTCAACTAGTTACTGTTTAACTGTTTCTCTATGCAAGTGTCAGCTGACGGCGCCCCCGGTGTCCAGTAACGGCTTTACATAGCGAAGCAACTGTTTGTTTATCATGGAGGGGCAAAAATGCAAGGGAAAGAAGGGTGCGGTTGGTGTAGTTTCCTTATCATCTTCATCATCCTCGTAGTTTAAGTTGTTCCACTGCCTATACACCATAGAGAATTGTTATGTGTGTTCCTTAATGCCACTATCAGCTGGACAAATTATCTGCTACTACCAAAATAATGCAGCTACCACAGGCTGTTTGTTTCTTAAGAGAGGCTATATACAGGAATAACACAGCAAACATTATTTTTAATCACACCTGTCACAACACCTTGCCACTGCACTGATCGGAGATGTGATGATGCTCCTTATTCTGTGAAGGCAAGGTTAATTTCATCAGAGAATTTCTCCTGGGCAATTTACTACTCTCTAAGAGTGCAACAGCTTATGGTGCGTCTCTCCCCTGTACTGCTACCTGGTTGACCAATGAAGCGGGCAAGTGCTATCCTGAAGATCTACATCATCAATACGGGGGGGGGGGGAGTGGTCATTGAGCATACCCACACCTGGACAGGAATTGGCCAGGCTTATGTACCCCGTTTTGATGACTGGCAGTACCCTCATTATGTCGGCAGGCAAGGTGGGCAGGGTGAAGAGAGATGCTTTCTTACCACATGATGCCATTTGGGGCATGGATGAACCAGAGCAATTTCAGATGGAAAGCACACAAGTGAGGGTCCTTCATTCACTGTTTCCTTGAGTGAGAGTGAGCAAGAACACCTTATGGATTGAAACACTTAATTTCAGGCTACAATTGTCTGTAAAATATATGACACAAAATAGAATTGCACTTGATCATTTAACTGCCATCCGTAGGGGTGTGTGCCCTATTATAGGAGGTTATTGTTGTACTTTTATCCCTGAAAATAATGCAAATGGTCATATTATTACTTCGGTTACGCACAGCCTCATTGCTTTGCAGGCTGCTGCGGCTGAGAATAATGTCACTGATGCACAAAATTGATTAAGTTAGTGATTCTCTTCATGAAGAAGTCTCATCATGAACTTGTTAGTGGTTTTTATAGTGATAATTTTGGTCTTTTCCCATGTGAGTCCTTGTGTCCGTAATATGATAATGAGGCTGGTTCAAGTAAACTTAGTGATATGTCTTCATACAATTGCTGCAGATGGTGAGGATGGTAAAAGGGGTGATACTAGCCTAAGGGGTGTGAAGTTTGCAATATTGTCTAAATCTATTTTGGTTTTTCCATATCATTTTCACATTACTATTTCTATCACATTACACTTATTGTTATCATATCATTAATTGCTACACATATTCATTTTTATTGCTACACATTTTATCATAGCTTTGTTTTAGTTTAAACTACCTTATACAATTGCTGCTAATTGGTAAAGACACACAAGAACATATACATCCTTACACATATGTATCCTTATATCATTATTCATTATTAAATCTACTTTTCTTTTATGACTTTGTCAGATTATTTTTTTTGTTGTTTTTCTTTAAATTGTGATGCTTTATTAAGCATCAAGGGGGGGATATGATAGAAAAAAATCCCATATTATTCTTATATTATTCCATGTCTTTTATATTCTCATATGTGCATTTTATATATGGCCTTTGGGCAGCTTTATTCTGTTTGTAAGAATGCATGAGTTAGCAATTACATAGTTGTAATAAGAATGTCCAGTTTGTGAGTGATTGTGGTGAGAATGTTCAGATGTTTTTCTAAATGACTGCAGAGCTTTCCAATTAGTCATGTTCAGTTCTGTGTGACTGAGAGTGTATTTATCTCCCTGTTTCCTGTGAGTAAAGAAGATAAGGACTACGCTTCTTGGACTCTCAAGGACAAGACTGTACGTCTTTCAGGACATTAATCTCCATCTTCCGTCTTCCCATTGATAAAACAGCTTTATAAACCTTGAGCGAGGAATGTTTGATTTGGGAGTATGGGTGGTCAGACTGGGGCTGTGTCTTTACTCCTCCCTCATTGGCCATGACGGAATACATTTATTTTCATTTAAATATTCTGTCTGATTTTTTTTTTGACTCAGAATGATTATACTGAAAAATAATCTAACATTTTCAGTAATGCAAAAGTATTTTTCTCAGTAGAGATGTGTAGTAACTAATTATATTTACACAAATAAGAGCCCTTACTGCCTTTCCATTAGAGTATGCAAATGCTACAAGTTTACCCTCAAACATGTTTCTTGTAAATTTGCAACTTTCTTGTTAGAATAATTTTGAGCTTAAATTATTCAAAGTCAAATAATCAGGCAGAAAGTTGGATTTTTGTACATTTATTATAAAAATAGATATCCAGTTTCACCTCAATGGCCATTTGAGGGGGAGATTACAAAGCATGGCATTTCAGGCACACCTAGAATCTCCAAAGGATTCATTTCTTTAGGTCTGATATATATAGGTAGGCGAAAGGAGAGGGAGGATGAGGATACGGGAAGGGACAGAACGAGATAGTCCTGATAATCAAAGCTTATCTGGGGAAACGTCACAGACACTCTGGAGACATGGGGTCATGGAGACATGGACATGAGATCCATAAAACTAACAGAATGTCCATCTACCACTGATCTATACAGGCTGACGGGTTCCTGTGCATTCCTATGACCCAAAACAGGCCATGTCAAAGAGATTAAGAGTAGCTTAGATCATTCCTTATGCATGTACTGATCCTGTACTGAATTCTCTGAAGGCCAATAATTGCTCATAGAAACATACCAAGAATATATGAACTTCTCCTATATGGCATGCACATATAAACATTTAACATGGCATATGAAAGGCATGATATTTCTCAAATATAATAATACATTATTAATAACAATAACAATGTAGATAAAATTTAATTTTTCTATCATATTCCCCCCTTGATGCTTAATAAAGCATCGGGATTAAAAGAAAAATAACAAACATGGTAGTAAAATAAAGTGAATAAATTAATATAAGGATATGTGTAAGAATTTACATGCTGTTATGTCTTTGCAAGTTAAAATGTGTGTAGAATATGTCATTAAGAGTGAACATGTGCAGTGATTAAAATTAATTTTAGACTGTGTCAAACAAGAACATAGAAAATAATATGAAACAGCCTTAAATTATATTGCAACCTTCAAAAACCCTTAGGTCAGCATTACCCCCCTTCACCATCCTCATCATCATATTAAGGACTCACACAAGAAAAATCTGAAGTTATAAAAATCATTACCAAGTTTATGATGAGACTTCTCCATTAAGAGAAACACTAACTTCTATGAGTATCTGAGGTATTAATATCACCATTTGCATCATTTTCATGGATAGAAGTAAAACAATAATCTCCTATAATAGGGCCTACACCCCTACGGATGGTAAATGGTCGATCAAGGACCATTCTATCCTTTGTTATAATTTTGTAAATGATTGTAGTCTACAATTAAGTGTTTTAATCCCTAAGGCATTTTGTTTCCACTCTCACTCAAAGAAACAATGAACAAAAACCTCACT
Organism: Pholidichthys leucotaenia; assembly: GCA_020510985.1. Lineage (NCBI taxonomy): Eukaryota > Metazoa > Chordata > Actinopteri > Cichliformes > Pholidichthyidae > Pholidichthys > Pholidichthys leucotaenia. The sequence goes on along the minus strand of CM035836.1, from coordinate 323,685,718 downwards.
CCTGTGCTTCATAAATGGCAGAAATGCATCTCTCTTCACCCTGTCCACCTGCCCTGCCAACATGATGAGGGTACGGTCAGTTGCCAAAACGGGGTACACAGATCTGCCAGTATCCTGGCCAAATGCAAATACACCCAATGACTCAATGACCTTTGACACTGTAGATCCTTGATATAACACTTGCTTGCTTCGTTGGTCAAGCAGGATAGCAGTACAGGGGAGAGACGCACTGTAAGCTGTTGCATACTTAAAGAGTGTTAAGCTGTTGGAAAGGGGACATCACCACTTCAAAAAGAGGAGTTCCCTGATGAAATTAACCTTGCATTCGCAGAGTAAGGAGTGTCATCATGTTTCTAATTGGTGAAGTGATGTGTCAGGTGTGATTCAAAATGAAGTTTGCTATGTTATTTCTGTATATAGCCTTTCTCAAGAAACCAAACAGTCTGTAGTAGCTACATCAATTTAGCAACAAAAGGTATTTTGCCTAACTGTTAGTATTATTAAGGAGCAAACATAACAATTGTCTACAGTGTATAAGCAATGCAACAACTTAATAACCAATGTTAAGTATTACTAGAGGATGATGAGGATGATAAGGTAACAACACTAACCACACTTTTCCTTCCCTTGTATTTTTTCCCTTGTCATGATAAACAAACAGCCTGCTTCTCTATTAGCAGAGATCATTACTGGACGCCAAGTCATCAGCTGACACTTGCGTACACTTTTTTTTCAAATAAGTGGTACTATATATATATATATACAGTATATATATATATATATATATATATATATATATACATTAAACAATGTCTTGCTGAGGGGTTCAGGTGGGGTAAAACATTAGATGCACCCAAGTGCCACGTCCTTCACTTTCCGCGGCTGTCCAGGTCAGCCAGATAACTTTTGTGCTGTCCTCGCCAGGGAGTTTTGGCCCAGTTTCCTTTGATGACCAGATCCCCTGGTTTGCCCAAGAGATGGGTGCACCTCCCATGGTTCCTTCGTCACATGGGCCCTCCTGGGAAGGGCAGCATGGATGACATCGCTGTCAGTTGTCATTCTTTGCATATAATCACCCAGAAACCCTTCCTCATTGTCACGCCGCGCCATTCATCAGCGGCGCCACCTGCTCACGCACCTGCTACTCGTCAGCGGCGAAGGATAAAAGCCGCCTCGCCCTGAGCTTCGGCCTGAAGCCGTAGACTTCATTTTCCTTGCATGGACTTCTACCACATTCTCTTCAGCATCCTCTTTACCGGTAAGAAGTTCACTTACCTCATCTCTCCAGTCTGCTCCCCTGTGCACAGGTGGATTCCTCGGCGGCGGACAACCCCGTCCCTCGTCTCTCCTCGCTGCTGCACCGAGCCCTGCAGGTGGCTGTCTCCCGGGCTTCCATCCTTGAAGCGCCAGTCATCTGCCCAAACAAGTAAGCTTCTCTCCCTCGCCTATTCTCCTCCTGTGTTGGTGTGTGCTCATCACCCTGTGTCCAATTTCTCCCATAGGGTTGCCGGCTGAACGGTCTCCTGCCTCTGGGTCCGAAGCAGACGCCACCACCAACACATTAACATTCCGCAGACACGCACCCAAACATCCCTGTTGTTAATAAACAGTTTGAACTACTCTGAGCCTGTGTGTGTGCGTCTCCTGAGCCGAACGTTATGTCAGTACGGCTTCAGCAGAGCGGCTCGGCGGACGGCGGGCTCGCACACCGGTTTACCATCCTCGAGGCTCGGGTGGATCAGATTGTTTATCAGCAACAGGTGGTTCTTAATCAATTATTAGAACTGACTAACCGATTGAACCGCTTGGATCCCCAACAGCCGTTCCTCCCGACTCGCCAGGGTGGCGCGGCTCCTGCTGTTCCAGCGGCCGTCCAGCCGGCTCCAGTGGCACCGGTTCGGCTCACGCCGATTCCGACCCCCGCCCGCTTTAGCGGTAAGCTCGGCGGAGCGCGGGGGTTTATTATGCAGTGTGAGTCCGTGTTCCACTGTGTGCCCGGAGATTTTCCCTCGGATCACAGTCGAATTGGTTACATAGGGAATCTTCTGGAGGGGCGTGCGTTAACCTGGACCTACGCCGTAATGGCGAGGCCCAGTTATGCCACCCTCACCTATGACCAATTCGTGAGGCGCTTTCTGGAGGTCTTTGACCACTCACAAACCGAAACGGTCCAGGTCGATCGGCTTCTCGCTCTCCAGCAGGGAAGCCGGTCGGCAGCGGACCACTCGGTCGACTTCCGGGTAGCGGCGGAGGAATTGGGCTGGGAGGAACGCTCCCTCTGTGGCCTGTTCCTCCGCAGCCTCAATAGTGATCTGAGGGATGAACTGGCTGGTCGGGATATCCCTGGGACGCTAGCGGAGCTGACATCCTTAGCGATAAGTTTGGATAACAGGCTGCGCGAGCGCTCCTCGGGGCGGAGGTCTTCTTCTTCTCGCCCTCGTGGAGCCTCGCCGCACCTGTTCCAAGCTCGCCCCCTGGCGGCGCCGCCAGCATCGCGCCCCGAGGAGTCGGAGCCGATGGTGACGGGCTGGACTAAACTTTCCCCTGTGGAGAAACAACGCCGCCGTGAGTTGGGCCTCTGCATGTATTGCGGAGGCGACCAACACACCGTGGAGCGTTGTCCACGGAAAGCCAGTCGGTGGGGTCCGCGAGTCACTGTTGGAAGCCTCGCGGATGTCAATCGGTTAGGATCACTTACTCAATTGAAGCTGCCCATCCGTTTCTGCCATAACCCTACTGGGCACCTCACCCACGCACTGGTGGATTCGGGCGCAGAAGGCAGCTTCATTTCACAAAGCCTGGCAACCCGATTGGGCATCCGCTGCCAGGCACTCAACACTCCCATCTCCCTGATCCACCTCTCCCGCGCCACCCTCGGGAGAGTGACACATCAAACTGTTCCCCTACCGGTCATCATCTCGGGAAACCACCGGGAGGAGATGACCTTTTACGTCCTTCCCAACTCTGTGTCGCCCGTCATCCTGGGGTATCCCTGGCTCCGCCTTCACAATCCGGTCCTGGATTGGAAATCAGCTGGGATCTCGGCATGGAGTACGTTCTGTATGGGCACCTGCCTTCAGTCCGCTGCCTGCTCTCCGTCCGCTCCCCCCCCTGCGACGGACGCTGCACCCCCGGACCTGTCTCTGGTGCCCCCAGAATTTCACGACCTGGGTATGGTGTTCAGCAAAGCGAAAGCTATGTCTCTTCCCCCTCATCGGCCCTATGACTGCGCCATCAACCTCCGCCAGGGGGCTCCCTTACCTTCTGGTCGCCTTTACAGCCTGTCTGCGCCGGAGAAGGAGACGATGAACGCCTACCTGAAGGAATCATTAAGTGCTGGGATTATCCGCCCATCATCGTCACCCGTGGGGGCAGGGTTCTTCTTCGTGGGGAAAAAGGATGGGTCCCTCCGCCCTTGTATCGACTACCGGGCCCTCAATAATATCACGGAGAGGGACCGTTACACCCTGCCTCTCATGGACACTGCTTTCCACTCCCTCCAGGGGGCGACCTGGTTCACCAAGCTGGACCTACGCAGCGCTTACCACCTCGTCCGGATCCGGGAGGGAGATGAGTGGAAAACGGCCTTCCGTACCCCGAACGGCCACTTTGAATATCTGGTGATGCCGTTCGGGTTGACCAACGCTCCTGCAGTCTTCCAGCGCCTCATTAATGACGTCCTCCGGGACTTCATTGGCCTTTTCGTGTTCGTCTACCTGGACGATATCCTCATCTTCTCCAAGTCCAGGGATGAGCACCAGGTCCACGTGAGGCGGGTCCTCCAAAGGCTGCTGGAGAACCGTCTGTACGTTAAGGCAGAAAAGTGTGAATTTTACGCCAGGAGTACGTCCTTCCTGGGGTTCATCATCGCCCACGATAAGGTGCTCCCCGACCCAGAGAAGGTAAAGGCGGTGGTGGAATGGCCTACACCTGCATCCCGGAAGCAGGTGCAGCAATTTGTTGGCTTCGCCAATTTCTACCGCCGCTTTGTTCCCAACTTCAGTGCCATCGTTGGACCACTGACCCGCCTCACGTCCCCGAAGGTCCCGTTCCGGTGGACCGAAGAGGTCGCTGCCGCCTTTGAGGCGCTGAAGGCGGAATTCTCCTCCTCCCGGGTCCTTCGCCAGGTCGACCCCGCGCTGCAGTGCATTGTAGAGGTAGACGCCTCGGACACGGGAGTGGGAGCAGTGCTGTCCCAGCGGTCACCGGACGATGGCGCCAAGCGACCGTGCGCCTTCTTCTCCCGGCGCTTGTCCCCGGCGGAGAGAAACTATGATGTGGGGGACAGAGAGCTCTTGGCCATCAAGCTCGCCCTGCAGGAGTGGCGCCACTGGTTGGAGGGGGCAAGCCTGCCGTTTGTGGTCCTCACGGACCACAAGAACCTGGAATACTTACGGTCTGCCAAGCGCCTGAACGCCCGCCAGGCGCGCTGGTCCCTGTTCTTCGCCAGGTTCCAATTTTCCATCACCTTCAGGCCTGGCTCTAAGAACGTCCTGCCTGACGCCCTCTCCAGGCAGTTCACCCCCGTGGAGTCGGAGGAGGCGCCCCACTCCATCCTGCCCAGGTCGTGCGTCGTGGGAGCCATCTCGTGGGACATTGAGAGCAAGATCCGGAAGGCACAGGAGGTGGAACCTGACCCTGGCGGCGGACCGGAGGGGAGGCTGTTCGTGCCATCCGCGGTCCGAGGAGAGGTCATCCACTGGCTCCACACCTCCAAGCTCACCTGTCACCCTGGCACCTCCCGGATGATAGATCTCCTCCAACGGTCCTTTTGGTGGCCAGGCCTGCGGAGGGATGCAGCCCGCTACGCCCGGGCTTGCCCAATCTGTGCCACCTGCAAGTCGGGAAATGCCCCTCCAGCGGGTCTGCTCCAGCCCCTGCCCGTCCCTGGCAGGCCCTGGTCGCACATCGCTCTGGATTTCGTCACCGGACTCCCCATCTCCAACTCCTATGACACCATCCTGACCATCGTGGACCGCTTCTCCAAGGCCGTGCACTTCGTCCCCCTGCGAGGCCTCCCTACTGCCCTGGAGACGGCGGACCTCCTCGTCCAACACGTGGTCAGGCTGCATGGGATTCCGGTGGACGTGGTCTCGGACCGGGGCCCCCAGTTTTCATCTGAGGTTTGGAGGTCTTTCTGCAACGCCATCGGAGCCAAGGTGAGCCTCTCCTCTGGCCATCACCCCCAATCCAACGGGCAGTGTGAGAGGACCAACCAGGAGCTGGAGGCTGCGCTCCGCTGTGTGTCCAGATCCAAACCCGCGTCCTGGAGCAACCATCTTGCCTGGGTTGAATATGCCCACAACACCGCTCGCTCTTCTGCTACAGGGATGTCCCCCTTCAAAGCGTCCCTGGGTTACGACCCCCCGCTGTTTCCGGAGCAGGAGAGTGAGGTAACTGTCCCGTCAGTTAGGGCCCATCTCAGGCAGTTCCGCTCCACCTGGGCTGCCGCGCGCCATGCGCTATTGCGCACAGCGGAGCGCAACAGGACTGTGGCGGACCGGCGTAGGAGACCTGCCCCGGCGTACAGAGTTGGGCAGCTTGTTTACATTTCCACCCAGGACGTCACTCTAAAAGGCGAGAGGAGAAAGCTGGCACAGCGCTTCATGGGTCCCTACCCCATCACCCGGATCATCAACCCGGTGGCTGTGCGCGTGGCTATTCCCCCCTCCCTCCGCATTCATCCTACTTTCCACGTGTCGAAGGTGAAACTGGCGGTTACTGACCCCCTTTGCCCTCCTCCTGCAGCGCAACCCGCGCCCCGGATGATTGGTGGCCATCCGGCCTGGTCCGCCTCCTCCATCCTGGACTCCCGGCGCCGGGGTCGTGGGTTGCAATACTTGGTGGACTGGGAGGGCTATGGGCCCGAGCATCGACAGTGGGTGCCCCCGTCGTTTGTGTTGGACCCATCGCTCATCGCGGACTTCCACCGAGCGCACCCGGATAAGCCATCGCCAGGAGGCGCTGCTAGAGGGGGGAGTACTGTCACGCCGCGCCATTCATCAGCGGCGCCACCTGCTCACGCACCTGCTACTCGTCAGCGGCGAAGGATAAAAGCCGCCTCGCCCTGAGCTTCGGCCTGAAGCCGTAGACTTCATTTTCCTTGCATGGACTTCTACCACATTCTCTTCAGCATCCTCTTTACCGGTAAGAAGTTCACTTACCTCATCTCTCCAGTCTGCTCCCCTGTGCACAGGTGGATTCCTCGGCGGCGGACAACCCCGTCCCTCGTCTCTCCTCGCTGCTGCACCGAGCCCTGCAGGTGGCTGTCTCCCGGGCTTCCATCCTTGAAGCGCCAGTCATCTGCCCAAACAAGTAAGCTTCTCTCCCTCGCCTATTCTCCTCCTGTGTTGGTGTGTGCTCATCACCCTGTGTCCAATTTCTCCCATAGGGTTGCCGGCTGAACGGTCTCCTGCCTCTGGGTCCGAAGCAGACGCCACCACCAACACATTAACATTCCGCAGACACGCACCCAAACATCCCTGTTGTTAATAAACAGTTTGAACTACTCTGAGCCTGTGTGTGTGCGTCTCCTGAGCCGAACGTTATGTCACTCATCACCTAAGTTAAATGGCTTCAATAATAGGGTTTGTCATTCACAATTTCCCTATTTTTCTTATTTGTGTATTATACTAATCCTGTAGATTGTTGATGGTAGGCTAAATGGTTTTCTAGGTAAATGTTTGGTACTAATAATTTAAGAACTGCACTTAAATGTGACATGATTTGATTTACAAAGTGTATTCCATTTCCATTATCTAAGTAAATCATTTCAGTTATTTCAAATCTTGATATTGTTTCAGTTAAGGGTTTCAGTGCCACCATAGCAATATTTAGATTAGTGTAGGGGAAAGCCTTTGTATGTTCAATAAGTGTGTAAATAATTTCTAAACATTTTTACCTTCACTCTTATTTAGCTCAATGAGATTCAAGCAAGGGTTTGTGAAAAGACTAAGTTTACGCAGGGAAGATCAAATTTGACATAATTGGCTGACCCAGGGAACAGACACAAGCTCAAGAGTAGGTTCACTGATCTTTACTGTTATAGTGTTTTTGTGTGGGTGCGTGTGTGTGTAGTGAATGTGGATGTGAGTGCGTGGATCCATGGACTCGTAACAGCTGGGAGTGAACAGAGCGCCGTGCAATCTGGCAACCCTATAAACAGAGCAGAGGCACAGTATTAGCACAGTTCCACACTAGAGTGTATCGGTGAAGTAACTGAGGCTTACTGTTACAGCTGCTGTGGAGAACAAAGGTTGCCCCTGCGGCAATCCAGGAAGACAGCGTCTGCCACACAACGCTGCTGATGAGGGACGGTGCGACGGAGAGAGGTAGGCGATGACCGCTGCCTGGAGGAAAGGACTCTGCCACCTGGGAGTTCCGCCTGCGCACAGGGGATAATGCAGAACAGGTGAGTAGAATGGCGAGCTTACTGGGAGGTGAGGAAAATCCTTCCAGGCTGAGGCCAAAGCAGCAGGAATAATGAGGGCAGAATGCTTGGCTGGAATGAAGAGCACAGAGCTTCACGTAGCCAGGGAGACAGACGGCTCCGTGCCAGTCTTACAGGCACAGCAGGTTATATAGCCCATGAGTGATGGGGAACAGGTGTGCGTGCAGCTGTAGAAGATAATGGCAGAAAGCGAGTCATCACAGTACTCCCCCCCCCCCTCCCGAGAGGCGCCTCCTGGCACCTGATCCAGCCTATCTGGGTGCGTCCGATGGAAATCCCTGATGAGTTGACTATCCAACACGAAGGATGGATGCACCCAGGAGCGCCACTCGGGACCATACCCCTCCCAGTCCACTAGATACTATAGGCCGCGACCCCAGTGGCAGACGTCTAGGATGGAATTGACCCTCCACGTTGGGTCGCCGTTGATCACCACTGGTGGAGGTGGAGACCTGGGAGGGGGACAGAGAGGGCTGGAGAAAAAAGGTTTAACCTGCGACACATGAAAAGTAGGACAGATGCGGAGGAAGGGGGGGGAGAGTCAGGCGCACAGCCACAGGACTGATAATCCGCTCAATGGGAAATGGCCCGATGAAGCGTTGAGATAGCTTCCTATTCTCAGCCTTGAGGTTAATATGCTGTGTAGAAAGCCAAACCTGTTGACCCACCTGGTAGGGTGGAGCAGGTCTCCTGTGGCAATTAGCCACCCTGGAGTTGCGCTCCACAGTGCGTTGGAGCGTCACCCGGACCATTCTCCATGTTCGTCGACAGCGTTTTAGATGGACCCGGACAGATGGTACGGTGATGTCCCTTTCCTCCTCAGGAAAAAACGGGGGATCGTAAGCCAAGGAGGCTTTAAAAGGTGACATGCTGATCGCCGACGACACCGTGGAGTTGTGGGCGTACTCGATCCACAGAAGGTGCGTGCTCCATGACGCAGGGTTGGAGGAGATGACACAGCTCAGTGCAGCACAGCGCAGCCTCCAGTTCTTGGTTGGCTCTCTCACACTGTCCATTGCTCTGTGGGTGGTAGCCGGAGGATAGGCTCACTGTAGCCCCCAGAGCATTACAAAACAATTTCCAAACACGAGACACAAATTGGGGACCCCGGTCGGAGACGATGTCTGTGGGTATCCCGTGTAGCCTCACCACGTGTTGCACCAGCAGATCCATTGTATCCTTTGCCATGGGCAGCCTTGGAGAAACGGTCCACTATAGAGAGAACAACAGTGTGATGATTAGATGGAGGAAGACTAGTAACAAAATCCAGTGCAATGTGAGACCAGGGTCTGCCGGGGGTAGGGAGAGGGTGGAGCAACCCCGCAAGAGGAGAGCATGGTGTCTTACCGGTAGCGCACTGAGGACAGGCACGGACGTAGTCGGCGACGTCCTTCCGGACTGATGGCCACCAGAATGACGTCTGAAGGATCCAGATCATGCGGGACCTCCCCGGGTGGCAGTTCAGCCTGGAGGAGTGAGCCCTGTGAATCACCTCACCCCAAACAGAAGAGGGAACATACAATTTACCTGCTGGCCCCCCGCCCGGGTCCGGTTCGGCCTCCGGCGCCTTCAAGACCTTTTCCTTAACGTCCCACGAGAGGGCACCCACGATGCAAGATGGCGGGAGGATGGGCTGATCGGGTGCCTCCGTCGTGTCCGGAGCGAACTGCCTGGAAAGTGCGTCTGGCTTGGTGTTCTTCAACCTGGGCCAATAGGTGATGGTGAAGTTAAAATGCCCAAAGAACAGGGACCAGTGGGCCTGGCGGGCGTTAAGGTGTCTGGCTGTCCTCAGGTACTCCAAATTCTTATGGTCCGTCCAGACGACGAACGGCTGGGCGGCCCACTCCAACCAGTGACTCCACTCCTCCAGCGCGAGTTTCACTGCCAGAAGCTCCCTGTCGCCAATATCATAGTTCCTCTCCACCGGCGACAATCGGCAAGAAAAAAATGCACAAGGCCGGAACACCCCATCCACCAGAGAGCGCTGGAAAAGCACAGCCCCCACCCCTGAGTCCGAGGCGTCCACCTCCACCAGACACTGAAGAGAGGGATCCACCTGCATCAGGATGGGGGAGGATGAGAACCGCTTCTTGAGGGCAGCGAACGCAGCAGCTGGTCACGTACTGTTTGCCCCCCTCCCCTCTGGTAGAAGACTTCGGTCCATCCAGACTAAAACCTCCCGTCACATGAACAGCTTCTTCCCCTCTGCCATTAGACTGCTGAACACTAAGTGACTTATTGACTCTCGTGCACCATGTACAGCAGCTCAACCAGACTCATGTCAATCATCACTGTTTTCTTCCTGCATTACCGACTGCACTATATAGTTCTCCACAGTATCTGCTGCTGGCTAATATATATTTTAACTGTTGACCAGTATCACTTAATCTTATCCTACACTTTATTACATGTATAGTTTATTTCTCTTATCTTATCATGTTTAATGTTGCAGCATTGTACCGAGACAAATTCCTAGTTTGTGTACTACATGAGCAATGGCAATAAACCTGATTCTGATTCTGATTCTGAGCAGCCTCCTCAGTCCACTGGAAAGCCGTCTTGGGGGAGGTGAGGCGGGTCGGGGGGAGATCAATGACACTGTAGTTGTTAATGAAGCGGCGGTAGAAATTAGCGAACCCCAGGAACAGTTGGAGCTGTTTCCTGGGGGGGGTGGGGGGGGGCAATCGACCACCGCCTTCACCTTGCCGGGGTCCAGGATGACCTGGTTGTGAGAAATGATGAAACCGAGAAATGATGTCTTAGAAGTGTGAAACTCGCATTTATCGGCCTTCACATACAGTTTATTTTCCAAGAGCCGTTGCAGAACCCGCCTCATGTGTACTTGATGTTCCTCCAATGATCGGGAGAAGATTAGGATGTCATCAAGATAAACGAAGACTAATGACCCCAGGAAATCACGTAGCATGTCGTTAATGAAATGTTGGAAGATGGCCGGAGCGTTGGTCAGTCCAAAAGGCATCATCAAATACTCAAAGTGCCCGCTTGGAGTCCGGAACTCAGTCTTCCATTCATCCTCCTCCCTGATCCGCACCAGATGGTACGCATTGCGGAGGTCCAGCTTGGTGAAGTAGGAGGCCCCCTGGAGGAAATCAAAGGCCGTGTCCATCAGAGGGAGGGTGTACTTATCCTTAATGGTGATATCATTGAGGGCACGAAAATCGATGCACGGCCTCAGGGAGCCATCCTTCTTCCCAAGGAAAAAAAACCCTGCCCCCACCGCCAAAGATGACGGGCGGATGATGCCAGAGCTGAAGGACTCCTTAATATACACATCCATGGCCTCCCGTTCTGAAGCAGACAGGCTGTAGAGGAGGCTCTCCGGCAGCGGGGCTCCAGCCCGGAGGTTGATGGCGCAGTTGTAAGGCCGATGGCGGGGCGGGAGCCAACGCCTGAGATTTGCTGAACACTGCCCCCAGGTCATGATATTCAGGGGGGACCCCAGTGAGATCGGGAGGAGGGGTGACGGGAGTAGCCACGGGCTTGGAAGGTGAACATGCAGCAGACTGCAGACACGCACTTAGACAGAAAGAGCTCCAGGCATCTACATTACCAGTGCGCCAGTCGATGGAGGGGTTATGGAGCAGGAGCCAGGGATAACCCAGAATAACTGGGGAGGCTGCGACTGGCAGGACGAAAAGGCTCAGGTCCTCCCGATGGTTCCTGGAAATGATGACAGGGGTAGGGGCAGTTTGCTTAGACACTACTGTCAACAGGGCTTTGGATAGAGCAATGAGCCTCAGGGGTGTCTCCAGTGAACGGCAGGGAAGCCCCAACTGGGTTGCCAGTTCCCCCGAGATGAAACTCTACTCAGCTCCCAAGTCCACCAAGGTGTGTGTGCAATATACTGTTCGATTGTGCATGAACCTGATGGGTAAAAGATACTTGGAGAGGGGATTTAACTGAGGTGAGCCTGTGAGACCCCCTACTGTGACGCACGGGCTCCCTCTTTTGGCCGAACGGGGCAGGACGTAATCTCATGTTCATCACTACCACAGTACATACACAGGCCAAGCTCTCTACGGTGCTGTCTTTCAGCTTAAAGGTAATTTAGTTTCCCCTATTACCATAGGCTCAGATCCTTCAGCCGACTCAACCGAAGGCAGGGCCAGTAAAGGTGACTGAGAGGAGCGGCTAAACTGGGCGCCGGAGTGTCCGGACGTCTTCCGCTCGGCTGCCCGCTCCCTCAGCCTGTTGTCTAAACTAATAGCTAGGGAAATTAGCTCCGTTAGCTTCTCCGGCTTCTCTATGCAGGCTAGCTCATCCCGCAGGCTTGGGCTCAGACTCCTAGTAAAGATGTCGCATAACGAGGTGTCTTCGCACCCCACCTCCACCGCCACCACCCGGAAATCGACAGCATAGTCCGCCGCGGACCTGCCCTCCGTCGAAGAGTTAACAGCCGGGTGGTGAGCACATTATCCCGGTCAGAGTGGTCAAACACCTCGTTAAACTCGCTAACAAACTGGGTATAAGTAAGATTAGTGTAGCTAGGTCAAGCCATTACTGCATAAGCCCACGCAAGAGCCCGCCCTTCCAGTAAATTAGCAACATAGACAATACGGCTGTGATCGGTTGGGAAATCCCCAGGAACCAGCTGAAAGACAATCTCACACTGGAGAAGAAACCCCCGGGCCTCCCCTAGTTTACCATTAAACTGAGTGGGTGTGGGAACCGGTGTGAGTCGGGCCAAGGGAACCTGATTAGCTTGGCTAGGTGGAGCGCTAACAGGCGCCGGAGCGCTACTTGGGGCCGGAGGAAACGTCTGCTGTCCGGCCAGGCGATCCAAACGGCTGTTAATTTGGGCCAGCTGATTAAGAATGACTTGCCGCTCATAAGCTATTTGATCTACTCAAGCTTCTAAGTTGTTTGCTTAGCGCGTTAGCGTGCTGTTCGCTGGGTAGTTTTTATGGAGCCGTACTGACATAATTGACTGACCCAGGGAACAGACACAAGCTCAAGAGTAGGTTCAATGATCTTTATTGTTATAGTGTTTGTGTGTGGGTGCGTGTGTGTGTGTAGTGAATGTGGATGTGAGTGCGTAGATCCGTGGACTAGTAACAGCTGGGAGTGAGCAGAACGCAGTGCAATCTGGCAACCCTATGAACAGAACGGAGGCACAGTATTAGCACAGTTCCACACTAGAGTGTATCAGTGAAGTAACTGAGGCTTACTGTTACAGCTGCTGTGGAGAACAAAGGTTGGCTCTGCGGCAATCCAGGAAGACAGCGTCTGCCACACAACGCTGCTGACGAGGGACGGTGCGAGGGAGAGAGGTAGGCGATGACCGCCACCTAGAGGAAAGGACTCCGCCGCCTGGGAGTTCTGCCTGTGCACAGGGGATAATGCAGAACAGGTGAGTAGAATGGCGAGCTTACTTGGAGGTGAGGAAAATCCTTCCAGGCTGAGGCCAAAGCAGCAGGGATGATGAGGGCAGAATGTTTGGCTGGAATGAAGAGCGCAGAGCTTCATGTAGCCAGAGAGACAGACGGCTCCGTGCCGGTCTTACAGGCAGAGCAGGTTATATAGCCCGTGAGTGATGGGGAGCAGGTGTGCGCACAGCTGTAGAAGATAATGGCAGACAGCGAGTCATCACAAAATTATTTTGCTTTGAGTTCCCTAAAGCATTGTCCTGTGGAGTGTGTAAATGATGAGGCAGATTTGTCTCAGGCAGTTTATTACACATCTCCAACATGAGCATAGTAGAAAGAGGACATCTCAGACAAAACTCGTCCCTTAAATACTCAGGTCTTCCTACAGCTCAAAAGTCACATTGCATTCACATCAAAGGTCACAATGCATTCACTTCCTTTCTCGTCGTCGGCCTCCGTCGGTCTATGATGACCATGGAAGAGAATCCTAAACGTCTACTCTGCTGGAACAGCACCGCCTGTGGCTGAACAGGCCAATGCGCACCGGTGTTCTACCTTCCAGCGTTGGACGTTGGTAGGATTCAAGCCTGGGCAGGAAGATATGGAGGACAAGATGCTACCCATGCAGCATGTCCCCCCTCTCCACGTCACTGATGAATCCAAAGGAACAGCAGGGCTGCTATAGTTTGGCACCAGCGCCGTCGCAGGAGCTGCCAGAACAATGTTGAGCACAACAGAGAACTGCCTTAGGGGCTCCGACTCCGGATTTTTCCTCAGGGTTGACTCCCAAAGCCTTTCCCGTGACCGGGTGTGCCGCAAGGCAGCGGAGGTTTGAAATCAGGGTTTACCTTCCCCTAGATGTGCTACCTTCCCAGGTTGATGAGCCACCATCTACCCGAAGCATCTGGTTTTAAGGCGCCAGAGATCCGCCCTCGCCCCTTCTCCTATTAGTAAAAGCAGTTCCGCCGGGCTTAGAGACTAAACCACACGGGCAGGCTAGGAGTTGGACTTAGTTGTCAGAGGCTTTTCGAGACGCACGCCGTAAGGAGCATTTTATGAGCACTGGGAGCTTAACGCCAGTGCCGCTCCTGGCTATGACAACCTTGGAACCATCACTTCCTTAATCCTTTAACATCCCCCCTCGCAGTCTCTGAAACACAAAGGATCCTCCTAGCAGTCTCCGACACACAAAAGATCACACTTTCACAACTTCCTGTTATCTCCAAGGAAACTCTGCTCTTTGTTCTTATCGAAGATGCTAGTCACTATGTTTTCCCCATGGCAGCTACACCCCCCCCCCCCCCGAGCATATTGGATCGAACAAAAGAATAACAGTCTGTATGTTGTGACAGAATCATTACACATCAATCCATATGCTGCTTGGGCTTCAGTCTTCTCCCGTATCTGCTGTAACCAGGATTCACCGCCTCCGCGGCGCTGTCATGCTGAGGAGCTGCTGCTTGGGGGTGAAAACCTTTTGTCTGTCCCTGCGGGTGTTCTGGGGAAATTTTACTCTGGGAAGCTCCCCGTGGGGGTCTTCCACGCCAAGGGGCCCTCGCCAACAGCACTTGCTTGTCCGCCACCACAAAAGCGGTTTTGAGTCTGTTTATGCCAACCTTTTCCCTCCTACCCCCCAAATCTAGCAAAAAATGCTTGTCCCCTGTTTCCAGCACTCTGAACGGTCCATCATAAGGTGGTTGCAGTGGGGGGCGATGTGCATCGTGTCTGACAAAAACAAACTCCGCGTTTTTCAAAGTTTCAGGCACAAAAACGCACGGAGAACTGTGGTGAACAGGACCCGTCAGCGTGCCTGTGTCAATGCTACGCTGCAACAGCTGAGACGGGGAGCTGCCCGGCACAGGATTATCTGGGAGAAACTCCCTGGGCAGCCGAAGTGGCTGCGCAAAAACGAGTTCAGCCGGGGAAGCTTCCAAATCCTCTTTAGGTGCAGAACGTAACCCCACTAAAACCCACGGTAGCTTGTCTACCCAATTTGCATCCGTCAGTGACGCCCTGAGAGCCGCTTTCAATGACCTATGAAAACGTTCGCATAACCCATTAGCCTGTGGATTGTACGCGGTTGTGCGGTGAATTGTGACACCCAGGCTGCGGGCCATTGTTGACCAAAGTTCGGAAACAAATTGAGGGCCTCTGTCGGACGTTATGTCCGACGGGACTCCAAAACGCGCCACCCATGCTGTTAAAAACGCGCGCGCCACCTCCTTGGCTGTGGTTGACGCCAGTGGAACCACCTCAGGCCAGCACATGGTGCGGTCCACCATTGTCAGAAGGTGCGTGCACCCCTGTGATGGCGGGAGGGGGCCCACGAGGTCCACGTGAACATGGTCGAACCTCTTAGCCGGGTTGTGAAATGGCTCCAAGGGAGCTCTCGTGTGTCTGTGTACTTTGGCTCGTTGGCACGCCATGCAGGCTGCTGCCCACTCTTTCACTTGTTTGCGAAGGCTCGGCCACACAAATTTCTCTCCTACCATTTTGACCGACGCGCGCACCCCCGGGTGCGCCAAAGAATGAATCAAGTCAAAAACGCGGCGGCGCCACGTGGCCGGTACCACGGGACGCGGTCGCCCCGTGGAGACATCACAAATTAGGGGGGGCATACCGTCTTGCAGCACCCTGCTCTCCAGCCTTAACCCTGTTGGTCCAGACTGGAGCGTGCGCACGTCCATGTCACTAACCTGTTCCGCAGCCATAGCTGAGTAATCTATCCCCACGCGGATCGGGGCAGCCACGGCGCGTGAGAGGCAGTCTGCCACTACATTCAGTTTACCTGACACATGCTGAATATCGGTAGTAAACTCTGAGATCGCGGCCAGCTGTCTCTGCTGCTGGCCCAACCACGGTTCTGAAACCTTGGCCATCGTGAATGTTAGTGGCTTGTGGTCCACGAACGCGGTGAAACAGCGCCCTTCCAGCCAGAACTGGAAGTGGCGAATGGCCAAGTGGAGAGCCAGCAACTCCCTGTCGAACGCGTTGTATTTACGTTCACTGTCGCGCAAAGTCCTGCTGAAAAAGGCAAGCGGCTGCCAAGCCCGGCTACACGCTGCTCCACGACCGCCCCTATGGCCACATCTGACGCGTCAGTAGTGAGCGCTATGCGGGCCGTTGGGTCTGGATGTGCCAACAACGCAGCGTTTGCCAGGGCTGCCTTGACTTCCGAGAACACCTGCTCTCGCTCTGGGGACCATTCGATCTTATTCGCGGGTTTCTGTTTTTTGAGCACGGTGTACAGTGGTTGCATGAGCTGCACTGCGCGGGGGGAGGAAACGGTTATAAAAATTCACCATTCCCAAAAACTCCTGTAACGCCCTGGTCGTTTGCGGTCAGGGAAAATCTGCTACCGCGCGCACTTTGTCGGGCAGCGGAACCGCTCCTTCGGGAGAGATGCGGTCCCCCCAAAAATCAATCTGCGTCACTCCGAACTGACACTTCGCTGGGTTGATTATTAAACCGTGCTCTCCCAACCTCCGGAAAACCGCCGTGAGGTGGGTTTCGTGTTCGTCTTCGGACGCGCTGGCTACCAAGATATCGTCCAGGTAGACGAATACGAAAGGGAGATCGTGCAGCACCGCATCCATCATGCGTTGGAACGTCTGTGCAGCCCCTTTAAGCCCGAATGGCATGCGCAAAAACTCAAATAGACCAAACGGAGTTATCACCGCTGTTTTGGGTATGTCCTCAGCACGCACTGGGACTTGGTGGTAACCGCGGACCAAGTCTATTTTAGAAAAAAACGCGTGCTCCTGCCAAGTGAACGGAAAAAATCTGGATGTGGGGAATTGGGTAGCGGTCGTGCGCTGTGGCGTTGTTCAACCTGCGGAAATCCCCGCAAGGTCACCATGAACCGTCAGCTTTAGGGACCATGTGTAGCGGGGAAGCCCATGGGCTGTTTGAACGCCTGATGATGCCCAACCTCTCCAGGTTGGCGAACTCCTCGCGCGCTATGGCCAGTTTAGCTGCGTCCAAGCGCCGAGGTTTTGCAAAAACAGGCGGCCCGGTGGTGGTAATAAAATGTTCCACCCCGTGTTTAGCGACGGCTGCCGAAAATGTCGGGACCGTGAGTGCTGGGAACTGAGTGAGCAGTGTATGGAACTTACCGCTTGCAGCTGTGACACTGGCTTGTGCTGTTGGCCGGGACGCTCGAGCTGTACAGGGGATAGAATCAAAACACAGTGCATTAACCAGGCGCCTGTTAGCGACATCAACCAACAAACCATGTGAGCACAAAAAATCAGCCCCCAATATATTGAAATTCAATGCTGCTATGACAAAAGTCCACTCAAATGCGCGGCCGTGAAACGACAGGAGTAGAGTCCTCTCACCAAAGGTCTTAATCTCCGAGCCGTTTGCTGCTGCCATCTCGGGGCCGCTGGAACCTGCCAGCCGGTCGGCGTAGGACGGCATGATGAAACTCAGCTGGGCGCCAGTGTCCACGATGAAATGCCTCCCGGAGCATGCGTCCGTCAGGTAGAGCAGCTTGTTCTCCTCCCCGAGGGTCGCAGCTGCTACCGACCCCCGGTCTTGGCGTTTCCCGAGCGCTTGAACTGGCACGGTGGTATACATTTGCGTGCCTTCTCTGCAAAGCGGTGGTGATAGAAACAAAGGATGTCTCCTCCGCGTTCCTTGGCCCCCGCCGCCGCTGTCGTCGGTGGTTCTGCTACCGCCATCAATGGCTCCTCGCCCTCTCCGGCCGTTGCGCTGAGCTCCGTTGCTGCCGCCGTGGTCGTGAGCTCTCTGCTGGCCATGATGATCCGGTGTGCTTCCCGGGCCAGCGCGCTGTAGTCCCGCTTGCCCAGCAACGGCGAATTTGCCAGGGCCGCTCTCGTCGCTGACGGAAGGTTCCGGAGGAAAAGGTGGGTAAAAATGAAGTGGTCATCATCCGAGCCCTTCAATCTCAGCATCCTCTCCATCAGGTCAATAGCCGTGCAATCTCCTAACTCGGTCCGCGTCAGGAGTCTCTCTGCTCTCTCCTCAACCGAGAGTGTGTAGTGCTGGATGAGTGCGGCTTTCAATGCGCCGTATTTGTCGCTGGTTGGTCGCTGATCCAGCAGGCTCTCCACATGCCGAGCCGTGTGGGTGTCGAGCTTTGCGACTACATGGTAGAATTTTGTGTCATCCACCGAAATCCCCCGGAGGACGAACTGCGCCTCAACCAGGTGGAACCAGGAGCGCGGATTGTGCTGCCAAAAATCCGATAGCTGGATGGCAACGGCATACGCTTGGCTGGGGGCTCCCAACGAGGCTGGCTCCGGGGAACTCACTTCGTGTTGCATGCTTCGTCTTGGGTCACCAGTGTGGAGTGTGTAAATGACGAGTCAGATTTGTCTCAGGCAGTTTATTACACATCTCCAACATGAGCATAGTAGAAAGAGGACATCTCAGACAAAACTCGTCCCTTAAATACTCAGGTCTTCCTACAGCTCAAAAGTCACATTGCATTCACATCAAAGGTCACAATGCATTCACTTCCTTAATCCTTTAACATCCCCCCTCGCAGTCTCTGAAACACAAAGGATCCTCCTAGCAGTCTCCGACACACAAAAGATCACACTTTTACAACTTCCTGTTATCTCCAAGGAAACTCTGCTCTTTGTTCTTATCTAAGATGCTAGTCACTATGTTTTCCCCATGGCAGCTACAGTCCCCTTAATTGAGTAAGAATCTGTATTGTCCTTGTAGTAGATTCTAAATTAAGTCCCACAGTAAACATAAATTCAGCACAAGTTGGACTTTTCTTAGACATTTGGAACTTTTCTCATACATTTGCATGGTTTTCTTCCCTATCAGTTTACCTTGTTTCTTATAAACATGATATTTCTTTTACAATAATCTGCAGATATTTTCTTAAATTTCTGAAAATTTATTGATGTAAATTTTAACTTCTCCTATTGAATGTTGTGATTTCATTACCAAGCGGTTTCATCTGTATTTTCCTCTACACTATTGATCATTTATTGATAATTTTTATGCATTATCTATTTTTCTGAGGATTGATAATTATTTTTGCTAATTAATTTCTTTGGTACCCCCCCCCCCCCCCCTTTGGTGCACGGAGACACACATGCATCAAAATTACAGGGTATTTGCTTGACAGGTAGTGTCTATTTACTAGAAGGAAGCGTGTTACCACTTTTTATGTATTACACACAGTTAATTTAGATGCAAATTTGTGAGTAGTATAGCTCCTTCAAAATGAGGTTTCAATAATCATGGATTCTCTTGTGTCGTCTCGAACTAATTTACAAATTCTATTTAGGAAAAAGCAATATAGCTGTCTGTGCAGATTTGATATGATTTAGCATTCATAACAACCATTCTGAGTTAGTCACTAAGATTATATCCATTTGTCCAGTTGAACACAGACAGGTTGAATTTTTTTTTTTTAAATGAATTCTTGTGAAAGCTTGTGTCACACTCCTTCAGTCAATGGAAAGGTGGACATATTGCCTAATTAGAATTTGGCTTAATTTTGTACAAGGAATGCCTCATTTTATATATTCTTTGGTGAATTATGGGGTGGACTGTGGTCCCGAGGCCCAGCTCGGCCGAGGCTAAGCACCAGGAGCACAGAAAACACAAGTATTCCTTATTAATTTGGCAAATCTAATTCCTAGTGAAAGCTAAAAAAAATTGTGAATGCTTTCCCTTTCCTGTCAAAAAACAAAGAATGAAAAATAGCAGAAAAGCCTTTAAATTCCACCAAAAGCTTCCACAATTTGAATGTAATTTTGCTGTTCACAACAAGTATTCGCTAAATATTCTGTGAATCAGTAAATGTTTTACCAATTGACATGGATACTCACTGGTTTAGGATTATGTTTTAACAAAACAGTGTCATATATTAGAAGCCTTAAACCAATGCAGCATTTAGAATTAGTAACTGCAGGTGCAGGCCTAATCTCTACTCTCTGCTTCTAATCTCTGCTCTCCGCTTCTAAGGTCAGAATGATTGATACTGTACTCTGTTGTTTTGGGGTTTTTTTCCCCCTAAATCCTGCAACCTGTCAGACCTTGAGCCCTCGTCTTTTTATTACAAACATCTGAGTCCTTTGAAGACTGATTCTGTCTGTTTACCGTCACCTTATCTAGGTCAGTCTGACACAAGCTATATTTTTTTTCCCTTCTCTTCTACATGGACAGACTGAGTATCAAAATATAAATAAGACTGCATATACCATTTATTAAAAAGTGAGTTTAGCGTTATTGAAACAAAGCAACAATATGACATAGAATTACCAAAACCTGTGTTTGATAGTCAGTAGACTCTGGCAAATCACATGCACAAACAGAGTAATCATCAACCTCTTCTGTGCTCTGAATCATGTAATATAATGTGTACACAAATCCTTCAGTGATTAGGCTTCATTAAGTGGCAGCATGATATTGTAATATTCATTTAATTTCATCATTGTCATGCTGGTAGCATTGATTAAGATGCAAGCATTTGTACTTAACTCAGATGTTCAGCCGCCTCTTTGGTGTCGATGAGAGGAGAGCACGGACATTGGTGGGGCTGGGTCCCAGAGGCTGGTTGTTTGGCGAGGACAGAGGGAAGGAAAAAAAACCCTTTGAGATCATTAGTCCTGCATCCTTTTTCACTGTAAAGTTCACTGTTATGCTTCAGTCAGAGAAATAAGGCAACTGAGTCAATAAGTCAGTGATACATCAAAAAACTGAAAAAAGTAGCTCAATGTTTTTCATTTTCCAAAGAAAAGCTGGAGGAAATGAAAATGTTGGCTTTAAAAATATGTAAATAGTTTATCATGTACGCAACATTGAGTCAAAACCCACAAAGTTAGACTGAAAAAAGTAAAATCCCAAAACTTTGCAAAAACACCCATATATAGATTCTTCTTTTCTTTTCACTCCTCTTTTCACTTCTTCTTACTCACTCACTGTTAAACACAAGGGCCACACATACACACACACACAGCGCAGTTCTGTTATCTCTCCAAGGTTACTGTCGGGCAGCTGTTTACGTAGAGTAACAGAACTATAGCCTTAAAATAAGCTTGAAATGGCAACCCCAAATACTTAAAAAAAAATAATCTGGCAACCCAATGTTCTCATGTCAACTTTTTTCCCTATCGCAATGAAAACACAATAGAATTTCTCACCCAAAAGTATAACTTGCAAACATCCACAATTTTAATCATTTCCCAAAAGGATAATAAGTAATTAACCACGTCTTTTATGCCCCACAAATACCAGAAAAAATCACAAACAACAATCTTACAACCTGCTCTTTCCGCCTCCGCGAAGAAATCTGTCACTTTTTCACATTACACAGAGACAAAACAAACCAGATTGCAGTAACTTTTATTCAGCGCTTCAACAAATTTTCAAAATAAAATCTACCAGTATTTCAACAGTCACGTAACCCCTCCACTGTGTGCCGAAAGCCCCAGTAAGACCTCCTCCCCCGGTATCTTGCAATAACTCACCGTAGTGGGGAAAGCCCCATGGGCAATAAGTAGACACAGTAAGGGCACAAATCTTCCGTGAAAATCTACTTTTTGGGATCACGTCACTCTTCCACAAGACGCTGAGAGCCTAGTTATTTAGTCAATAAAATGTCTGTGGTTAAAAGAGCACAAATTTTCCCCCTTTTTTTTCTTTGCATGCAACTTCCGTGACCTCCACCACACTGACAGGGTGCAGAGAACAGCAAACTCTGGGGCCCTCCCCGGGTCTTGCAATATCGCTCACCGTTGGCAGATGAAAATCTCGTTCCCCCCAAGGGATACTGCGATACAGCTCACCATGGGCAGTGGTAAACCCAGCGATTTTTAGGCCGTAATAATGCACCCAAACAGTATCCGCGATGTCCAATCGGTCCGGGCAATCTCACTATCTTTTATCCATAAACAACAACAACAAATGTACTTACATCCAAGCCACCTGTAGGATTCTCAGATCCGTCACCTAGTCAGTTCCAGCGCCCCGGTTTGAAATGCCTTCACTGCAGTACCACTGAGCCTTTTTTTTTCTCACTCAGCCTAGGAAGGTCTTTTTATCAGCTGAAATCAAGCAGAGGCGCCGTTAAGACAGAGATATGTGGATCCGCTGTTACATATTAACACCAAAAAAATTGTAAACTTTTTCTTCTTTTTGTCATAAATTTGGTACTTTTTTGTAAATTTGCTACTTTTTTCTTGTATAATGTCATTCTTTGTATTTGTAACTTTTTGTAAAATTGCATCTTTTTTTCTTGTAAAAATGTAATTCCTTCTCATAATTTGCTGCTTTTTTTTGTAATTTGTGACTTTTTCTATTAAATTTTTATCTTTTTTTTCTTGTAAATTTGCAATTTTTACATGCGTTTCTTTTTTTTTTTTTTTTTTTTGAGAAAGGAGAGATTTTTTTTTAAATGTTTTAAACTTTTCAACATTCCAAAATAGAAGACCCCAAATACAACCTTTCATGACGCCCACAAAAAAGCTATAAATGGCCCTCCTATAGTAAGGTAACTGAATATTTTTTCATAACAGTAATCTTGCAATTACAAGCTGCCTTTCAAAGTATCTCTACCAACAATGCTTCAGGCCACTTGTAGTGTGGGAGTAGTTAAGAAAAGTGAACTCCTTCAGCTTTGAATTTTACAAGCTGGAGCTTCTCTCTGTCACTTAATCACACTTTGGCATCAAACAGTTTTTTAAAAATGTACTCATGGAGACCACCCATTATCCTTGTGGTGCATCCCGGTGTTTTTGATCTGCAACATTATCGACTTCTACGAGTACAAGTCTGTCTCTGCAATGAAGTGGTTGAAGAGTGTACTTCTGAATCAGTGGAGATGGGATCTTATTAAGACCCTGCGATTTCAGCCCTTACAATATTTCTCTGAAAACAGCGACCACATTGTCTCTTGACTTCAGTGGTGGATTATCATCTTTCTCTCTCAGGTCCTGGACTTTGATGCTAATCACCATGTTCTTCACCTTTAGTAGTGGAAGAAACAAAAGGTTTCTGAGGTATCTATTCTCATTTCTGGCTCTGAGAGGAGACAGTAATTTATTCCCCTTTAAGTGCCCGTCCCACTCCCTCTCCTCACCTGCTTCCCTCCTCTTCCATTTCCTATGAAATTGCTTTAGCATGCACTTGGTGGGGATAAAGGCCTCAGAGCCCGTAGAAATGTTATGGTTTTTTTACCCTTCACTTTCCATGCCTTGGTCTGAATTTATTGTTGTCTCTCTCTTCATTCAGTCTGACCTGACATGTCAGGCTGAAGCGTGTCTACAGGGCACCATCATCGATAAGCCAACACAATGAGGAGACTGAAAAAACAGAGCTCATTAAGTACATGATTGAGGTCATACTGACCATTTGTTGTCATGATATAAAATCACGACTTGCTCTTAAGTGGTTACTCCAACCAAATAATTTTTAGCTTGTGCAGCCTTTGTAAAGTTAATTCATGTAAGACAATAATTGCATGCCAGACTAAACCTGTTTTTTATTTCCTTAATTATTGTAGTGGTCTGGACAGGGCTGCAGTTCCCCGTCCACACTTTGTGTTTCTTTTGTACTCATTATCATTATTGTCATCACTATTATTGTCTGTGTTCCTGCTTCCCTCTTCATTTCGGGTTTATTTGTGGTGAAAGCACCTTAAGTTACTCTGATCCTCATTAGTTGCCTTTTCTGTTGTTATTAACAGCTGTTCCTGATTGTGTTAACCACCTTCCTTTTATATTGCTGCACTCGCCTCACTTTCATTGTGGCAATCTATTAAGTTCAACTATTTAGATGACTGTTTAGTTGTCTGTTAGTTTACTTTTTGCTGCATCTCCACTTTGTTTGGCACAACTTATGTTACTTAGGTTCATTTTCTCCATTTATCCTGCTGTGCAGTTTGTTATTTTTCCCATCCTCATGCTGCGTTTAGTGTTTTTCTCAATAAATTATGTTTCCTTTTCACCTGGCGAGTGGGTCCTCTCCTTCGCCCTGAAGGGGCCAACATGACAATTGTCACAACTACTGGTATTTGAATGATGTTACATTGGCTAGCCTCTTGGCATAGCCAGGGAAACTACTGAAACTCCAACAATCATAAATAATAACTATAGTTGGAAATCTGCTTTTTCAACCTACTGGACAACCCAACATTGTCATCGGTTTCATTCAGTACGAGATGAAACTAATGACTGAGATCAAAAACTCATGAAATTAAAATGCTCATGCTGCTGTCATGCCCCGAATGCTTGTTATTTAACTTAACACGCACAGACCTTTTCTGACAATTGTTCAAAATTTTATTGATCTATATTTTGTGATAATTTAAAAATTAATGCATGCTGAAGCTGCTAGTCCAAATCATTCCAAGGCAGTGCAACAAATGCAAACTCCCCAAAAAAACTATTTGATATCTTTCTTAAATCATTAAGCCTTAGGAAGCAAACTGTTACTATTTTTTTATTATTTTATTTCATACAGCCTTCATTCTGGTGACATATATAACACATAAACATCAGATCCGTGACATCCACACAAGTGAAAACATACCTGCTGTGCTCTTGTATCTGTCCTGTGTCTGTACCACTGATGACACCAACAGTCCTTTGTCGTTTTCAGTGCATCATCTACGCATTGCCGTGAGAAGCCTCCACTTATACAGTCTATGGCACAACCGCGAACACCAGCAACAAGTACCAAAACTATGCCAAAACATTCAAAAAATACAAAAACTAGAAACTGCTGAAATTAGCTGCCACTTGATGCAACACACGTATGTGGACAATACATTAAAGTGAATTTGAAAAACCTTTAAAAATGCTACTTTAAATGCCCCTGCTACTTCACTCTTGCTGACTAATTTAACACTACCTCAGCCGAAACCGGAAGTTCCATCCATAATTGTTCCTACAGCGGCACCCCCAGGAATAAGGTGGATATGTATCTGTTTTAATCCATTGTTCTTGGTTCTTTTGCCAGATTGTGCTGAGAGGTACCCACAGCTGTGTTTGATTCTCTGTGTGCGTCAATAAAAGATAAGCTGAGAAATAGTATTACTCCTGTCATTATTGATTGGTTAACTGAAAAGATTCTGCTAACTGCCTAATTTTGAACTTTTACATTAGCCTGTGGGGAAAATGGATTTACAAATATACTGTACATAAAACTATGATACAAATGTAAATGAGTGTATACATACACCTATACAGAATATGTAACAATTCTCTACATTCACAAACTCCAACCTGCCCTTATTTTCCAAGTATCTATTTATTTAAGAAGTTATGACAAAAACATAAACAATTAAAAGGTAACCCCTTGTGTTGCTGTCAGACAACACAGGAGGAAACTAGCAAGCAATCCCGATGGAAAACCATGCACGTTGCCCAAGAAGCCCCACTCCCATCACAGAAGCCTGCACCCCAAGGGCCCCAACCCAGAGAAACCAGCCCCCAGCCCACTCCTGCTCCCGGTAACCAGCACATGACCCACCATAACACACAGTCAAGGGAGCCCCAGCCAACACCAATACGACTCACAGCACCACAGCCAACTAACCAGCCAGCCCAGCACCAGCAGGGCCACCCCCAGCAGGACACACCCAGAAAGAGAGATCCAGAGGATAACCCTCAAGCAGCACCACCACAGACTCCCCCCTTCCCCCAGGGATGGTTAGGAGAGGAGAGAACTTCCAGAACACCAGCCAGTTGCCGCCCACCACAATAAATTCAGCCACCCCACACCAAACCCAAAAGAATGTACAGCCACTGCCAGCACACATGAAGGGAAAGTGAATGAAAACATAAAGCAGGGAAGCCCAGAGGGCCAGGATGCAGACCCCAACCCAGCTCAGCCACCCAGCCCCCCTGTGGGTGCAGCTAATGTGAGGCATTTAAAGGAGGTGGGGAGCATGGACGACCAACCAGGTGCTCATGTCACAGGCAGGCCATACCACACTGCCCATCTATATAGCAGAAGTTGACATCATCTTGCATATAAAAGGCTTTCTTTGTCCTGGTTAAGTATCTGACCCCAGGCTTTAAAACTCACCAAGCTATATTTAGCACAGCTTCAATCTCCACATGCAAATTCATCCTTTCCCCACAATACTCACCAAGCTATATTCACCTCTGGATAACATTTTGAACCCAGACACAGAAACATTTATGGCAAATGCAAGCAGAAATTTGCCTCATGTATGGTGTGGAACTTCAGTCTTGGTACACTTGTTAATCAGCTCTCAATATTGTTCATTGCACAAATGAACAATGCACAAAATGACTGGCGCCTAGCGGCTGCCCCGGCCTTGGATGCGCTCTGCAGAGCGTGCCCAAATGCCAAGTCACGT
This sequence comes from Pholidichthys leucotaenia, assembly GCA_020510985.1. NCBI lineage: Eukaryota > Metazoa > Chordata > Actinopteri > Cichliformes > Pholidichthyidae > Pholidichthys > Pholidichthys leucotaenia. The sequence continues at coordinate 323,659,560 of CM035836.1, read as the reverse complement.
TTCGTTACCTTGTATTCATACATGTGTAATGACAATAAAGTTGAATCTCAATCTCAATCTCAAATCCTTTAGCTAACTTTGTTTTTTAGGCTCAAATCTGCATGAGGTCCATTCTCCAATACCCCGATTACACAGCTGAAAGACCTTCATTTCTGCTTCCCCTAACACCTGCAGGTTCACCTGTGCTCCATGATGGATTATGATTATAATCATTTGCCCACTTTAAATGTGGAAAGACTTTCATTTTTTTTTATACAGCAGCACTCAGAGGTTCAAATGGCTGACTAAGAAGATAAAGCGTGCCCCCCCCCCCCGCCCCCAGCATGACATGTTGATATAACATATTTAGATATGAGCTGTTAGTTTCTCTACCAGGTCTAAATAGCTGCTGATATATTTATCGTATATTTACATGGAGACTTCTTAAAATAGGTTTTTACTACTTAAACTTGACTACTGTGCATGGCTAGTAAGGAATCTCATAACTGGCAATGCAGCACATTTCATAATTAATCTTATTGGTTAAAAAATGCATTCATTTTGAATTTTGGTTCAAAAGAATCATTAAAAAAAAGTAATGAAACTGACCTGGACAAAAATGATGATACCCTTAACTTAATATTTTGTTGCATAACCTTTTGATGCAATCACTGCAATCAAGCAATATCTGTAACTCTCAATGAGATTTCTGCATCTGTCGACAAGTATTTTGGCTCACTCCTCATGTGCAAACTTCTCTAACTGTCTCAGGCTTGAGAGTGCCTTCTCCAGACTGCATGTTTCTGACATGGTTTCAGACCCAAAGAGCAGACATGACTCGAGAATAACACAATTAACCTTTTATTGAATATAGTGAAAGTGTGTGGATGCGTGTATGTGTATCTGTTAGTTAGTTAATTCCCTTCCACATTTGTGGAACACCATTGGTGTATGGGGCGGCGCCTATCTCCGTTTCAATGTGTATCGTAGATGTGTGTAATGAGATGACGAATCAGCTGGGGCGAGCAGAGCACCGTGCAACCTGGCAACCCCATGGGAAAACAGAGGGAGAGTTAGAGGCTACCCTAGCAGGGAATGTACCAGAAAGTTCAGCGCTTACTGTTTGCGGTGGAGAGGTGGAGCACAGGTTAAGCTCAGCAGCTCCAGCCAGGAGAACAGTGCCAGCAGACCCGTAGGAGATGATGTGGGCAGGTGAGACTGAACAGATGAGTCTGCCGCCAGGTGGAAAGGAGTCCGTCGCCACGGATCTCCGCCTGTGCACAGGGGATTCAGAAAGGTGAGAGGAATAGGTGGATGCTTATTTGGAAGCAGGGTGACAATGAGTCCAGTAGACGAAGAGCTGGACAGGAAAATTGGCGAAGCTAGGAAGCTCGACATGGAGATGGCGAGTACAGGTCTCGTAGGAAGGAGACAGACAACTCCGCGCCGATCTCAGGGCCTCACGGTATAAATAGCCAGGCCAGGATGAAGAGCAGGTGTGCACGCAAGTGCGGATGATTGGCAGCCATGACAGTTTCAGCTCCTTTCCACAGATGTTCAAGAGGATTCAGATCAGGGTTCATAGAAGGCCACTTCAGAATAATCCAATGTTTTCTTTTGTTTTTGTTTTTTTTTCTTAGCCAATCTTGGGTGTTTTTAGTAGTTTTTTTTTTTTTTTTTTTGTTCATTATCCTGTTGGAGGATCCATGACCTGTGACTGAGACCAAGCTTTCTGACAGTGGGCAGCACATTTTGCTCCAGAATGTCTTGATAGTCTTATTTCATTGTACCTTGCACAGATTCAAAACACCCTGTGCCAAAAGCAGCCCCAGAACATACCCAAGCCTCCTCCATGTTTCACTTTAGGTGTTCATTTCTTTGTATGCACCATTTTTTCTTCAATAAACATAGAGCTGATGTGACTGGCCGAAAGCTCCAGTTTTGTCTCGTCAGCCCAAAGGACAACCTCCCAGAATCTTTGGAGCTTGTTGGCATGCATTTTGGTTGGCTTTTTGTTGTTTTTTTCTCTCGGTAGTGGAGCCCTCCTGGTCTTCCCATGGAGCCCAATATTGTTCAAAATGTGACCCATTCTTAGAAAGCAACAAACCTTGCCCTTGGAGCTCAGCTTGAATGATTCTGGATGGTTTCCTAGGCTCTTTTTCTTCTGATCAACCTGGGGCTGCATTTCCTGTTGTGTCCTTGTGATGGGAGGTTGGCGACAGTCCCATGAACCTTATACTTTTTAATAATATTGGCAACTGTGGTCACAGGAACATCAAGGTGATTGAAGATGGTCCTATTGCCTTTACCTTTAACATGCTTGTCTATAATTTTACTTTTAATATCCTGAGACAACTCTCTCCTTAGCTCTCTGTGGCCCATGTGTTTAATTTTTGTTTTTGTAATAATATTTATTAATAATTATTGTGCCTTACCAGCACTTGAACGTGTCATGCCAGACGTTGATGGAGTGGGACCCCTGGCATGTGGAAACAGATTCTAGAAAGAAAATACACACAACTTAATGTACAGCACCAAAGTGCAATACGTACACAAAACTTTTTAACTAGGATTACAGCTAAAACAGTTTATTCACACACACACACACACACACACACACACACACACACACACACACACACACACACACATTATCAACAGCATGAATGAATTACAATGTGAATTATCAACAGGAAGAGCAGCAGTATACAATAGGCTTTTTTCACATTGATTTGGAGTGTGAAAGGGTCACCCCAAATAAGCTATTTAAAGCTTTTAGTAGGGAGCCCATTTCTACAATAAAATGATGACGGAAATCAGTCTGATGTCTTTGTGTACAGGAACAAACATTTAACAGACATATAGCACATAATCCCTGCATTTGTTTACATTGAATTAGTAGGTGAGTTCAAGATACATAGTCAAGTTATTAAATACTATTGGAATGATATCAACATATAAAACAAAATTACAATGGAGTAACAACTCCTCAGTAAGCAAGTTTTGTGTAACAAATAGCAGATTAATTATATAGTGATAGGAGTTGAATTTTTAGTTTTTTTTCTTAAAGATGGAGATGGAAGTGACATTTTTAGATTCTCATCAAGCTCATTCCAAATCTGCGGTCCTCTTCACACAATGCTAAACCTGGTGGATTTTAGTCTTTGTTTTTTTTTCCAGTAATTTGGTTTTTATTTCTAGTGGTATAGGTGTGTATGGGAAAGAAGGTTGGAATGAGTTCACATAATTTATAGTTGAGTTTGCAGACAACCTGATACATTATACAGGCATTCTGGAAGTAATTATGCTCAGCAAGTCTTAGAAGATTTTAACGATGGAAAAGATAACTACTAAGTGTTACAACTCAGTACCCACTTCCTGATTCCTTGGGAATCAGGAAGTGGGCCCAGCAGAGAGCACTTCTTGAGGAAACTCAATAAGGCCTCTCTCCCCATCTGCATCCTCAGGACCTTCTACAGAGGTGTGGTGGAGAGTGTTCTGATGTACTGCATTGCAACATGGTACTCCAGCTGCAGTATGTCAGACAAAAAAGCCCTACAGAGGATAGTTAAGGGAGCTGAGAGGTTAATTGCAGTTTCCCTCCCCTCTGTCCAAGAACTTTTTTCAGAACCGTTGTAGGAGCAGGGCACTGAACATTGTCAAGGACCATTCTCACCCTCTGCATAAACACTCTGAACTTCTGCCATCTGACAGACGATTCCGGAGCATCAGAGGCAGAACCACCAGACTGTTACAACTCGCCGCTCATTAGCGGCGCCAGCTGAGCGCACACCTGCACCTCGTCAGCAGCGTGGCATATAAGCCACTCTGCCCTGGGCCTCGGCCTGAAGCCGTCTGTTCCCTTCGGCTACTTGCTTCAGAGGAACCCCCTCGCCTACCAGCAAGATTTCCCGCGTAAGCATACCTCCTCTTGTGTTCCAGTTTCTCCCCTGTGCACAGGTGGATCTTCCCCGGCGGCGGACTCCGCCTCTGCATCACCATCTCGTTGCTGCTGTCAGGTGCATCGTCAGGTTGCTGTCTCCTGGACTCGCCCTTGTGCACGCCTGCCACCTGCCCTGCCAAGTAAGCCAACAAATCCCTTGTTACCTGTTGTACTGGTTTGGTGCCCGTCACCTTCTCCCTGTGCTCTCTCCCAGGGTTGTCTGGCTGTACGGTTTCCTGCCTCCGTGCCTGACGCTGATGTCCGCCATCAGTACATCCACATTCCACAGACACGCATCCACACACGCACTTGTTGTTTAAATAAACTGTTAAACCTATTCTGAGCCTGCGTGTGTGTCTCCTGAGCCGTGCATTATGTCAGTACGGCTTCAGCAGAGCGGCTCGGTGGACAGCGGGCTCACGCGCCGTCTCACCATCTTAGAGGCTCAAATAGATTTGATAGTTTATCAACAACAGGGGATGATGAATCAATTGATTAAGATTACTGACCGGTTAGACCGCCTGGACCCCCGTCAGCCGTTCCCCCCGGCTTGTCAGGGAGGCGCAGCTTCAGCTGCTCCAGCGGCCGTCCAGCCTGCTCCGGGTGTCCCAGCCCGACTCACTCCTATCCCGACCCCCGCCCGCTTTAGCGGTAAGCTTGGTGGAGCGCGGGGGTTCATTATGCAGTGTGAGTCGGTGTTCCTGCGTGTCCCCGGAGATTTTCCCTCAGACCACAGCTGAATTGGCTACATAGGAAATCTCCTGGAGGGTGGTGCGCTCACCTGGGCTTATGCCGTAATGGCGAAGCCCAGCTACGCCACCCTCACCTATGGCCAGTTCATTAACCTATTCCTGGAAGTCTTTGATCACTCTCGTTTTGAGAGTGTCCAGGTCGATCGCCTCCTCAGCCTTCAGCAGGGAAGCCGGTCGGCCGCCGATTACGCCATTGACTTCCGGGTTACAGCGGAGGAGGTTGGCTGGGAGGAACGCACCCTCTGTGGCATCTTCCTCCACAGTTTAAACTCTGGTCTGAGGGATGAACTGGCTGGTCGGGATCTCCCGGAAACATTTGCGGAGCTAATCTCTCTCACCATCAGCTTGGATAACCGGCTGCGCGAGCGCGCCTTGGAGCGGAAGTTGCCTTCTCGCTCGCGGGGTGCCTCGTCACGCCCGTCCCAAGCTCGCCCCCTGGCGTTACCGCCATCGGAGGTCTCCGAGGAGTCGGAACCTATGGTGACGGGCCGGGCAAAGCTCCCCCTTGCGGAGAAACAACGCCGCCGTGAGTTGGGTCTCTGCATGTATTGCGGAGACAACCAGCACACTGTGGAGCGTTGCCCGGAGAAGCCCAAACGGGGAGGTCCGCGAGTCACTTTAGGGGCCCTCGCACACGCTAATCAGTCAGTTCCTCTCACACATTTGTCGCTGCCCATCCGTTTCTGCCACAACATCACAGGGCATCTCACTCATGCACTGGTGGACTCAGGCGCGGAAGGCAGCTTCATTTCACAAAGCCTGGCAACCCGGTTGGGCATCCGTTGCCAGCCCCTTAAAACTCCTCTCACCCTCATCAATCTCTCCCGTGTATCTCTGGGGAAAGTGACCCACCGGACAAACCCTGTCTCTGTCATCGTCTCTGGAAATCACCGGGAGGAAATCTCCTTTTACATCTTGCCATCCTCTGTGTCTCCGGTGATCCTGGGTTATCCGTGGCTCCGACTTCATAACCCCGTCCTGGATTGGAAGACCGGAAGGGTGACAGCCTGGAGTACCTTTTGTATGAGCACCTGCCTCCAATCCGCTGCCTGCTCTCCATCTTCTCCTCCCGTGGTCAAGGATGGCGCGCCCCCGGACCTCTCCTTGGTGCCAGCGGAGTTTCACGACCTGGGCGCGGTCTTCAGTAAGTCCAAGGCGATGTCTATTCCTCCACACAGGCCTTACGACTGCACCATAAATCTCCGCCAGGGGGCGCCTCTTCCCTCGGGACGTCTCTACAGCCTGTCAGCGCCGGAGAAGGAGGCTATGAACACCTACCTTAAGGAATCTCTCAGTGCAGGTATTATTCGCCCATCATCATCTCCATTAGGTGCAGGGTTCTTCTTCGTGGGCAAGAAGGATGGGTCTCTTCGTCCATGCATCGACTTCCGTGCCCTCAATGACATCACGGAGAAGGACCGTTACACCCTGCCCCTGATGGACACTGCCTTCCACTCCCTCCAGGGGGTGACCTGGTTTACCAAGCTGGATCTCCGCAGCGCGTACCACCTCGTCCGGATCCGGGAGGGAGATAAATGGAAGACAGCCTTCCGTACCCCGAATGGCCACTTTGAATACCTGGTCATGCTGTTCGGGTTAACCAACGCTCCAGCCGTCTTTCAGCGCCTGATAAATGACGTTCTCTGGGACTTCATCGGTCTGTTTGTGTTTGTCTACCTGGATGATATTCTCATCTTCTCCAAGTCCAGGGATGAGATCCAGGTGCATGTGAGACGGGTCCTTCAGAGGTTACTGGAGAATCGGTTGTATGTGAAGGCGGAGAAGTGCGAGTTCTATGCCAAGAAGACGTCATTTCTCGGGTTTGTCATCTCCCATGACCAGGTGCTCCCAGACCCAGCTAAGATTAAAGCGGTGGTAGATTGGCCGACTCCTACATCTAGAAAGCAGGTGCAACAATTCATCGGCTTTGCCAACTTCTACCGCCGCTTTGTGCCCAACTTTGGAGCCATCGTCGGCCCTCTGACCCGTCTCACCTCCCCTAAAACCCGGTTCCAGTGGACTGAAGAGGCCGCGGCGGCCTTCCAGGCGCTGAAGGCGGAGTTTTCATCCTCCCGGGTCCTCAGCCAGGTCGATCCCTCTCTGCAGTGCATCGTGGAGGTCGACGCCTCGGATACAGGGGTGGGGGCGGTGTTGTCTCAGCGGTCACCTGCTGATGGGGTCAAACGGCCTTGCGCCTTCTTCTCCCGGCGCTTGTCCCCGGCGGAATGCAACTACGACGTGGGGGACAGGGAGTTTCTCGCCATCAAGCTCGCGCTCCAGGAGTGGCGTCACTGGCTGGAGGGGGCCGTCCTGCCTTTCGTGGTGTTAACAGATCACAAAAATCTGGAATATTTAAGAACTGCCAAGCGTCTGAATGCCCGCCAGGCCCGTTGGTCCCTGTTTTTTGCGAGATTCCATTTCACCATCACATTCAGGCCGGGCTCCAAGAACGGACTCCCTGACGCCCTCTTCAGGCAATTCGCCCCTGAAGATTCGGAGGGTGCGGAACATACCATCCTGCCCAGGTCGTGCATCGTGGGGGCCGTTACCTGGGAGATCAAGGATAAGGTCCGGAAGGCGCAGGAATCGGAGCCAGACCCGGGCGGTGGACCGGAGCGGAGGCTCTTCATTCCATCCTCCGTTCTGGGGGAGGTCATCCATTGGCTTCACATGTCCAAGCTAGCCTGCCATCCTGGGACTTCCCGAATGATTGACCTGCTCCAACGCTCTTTCTGGTGGCCGGGTTTGCGCAAGGATGCTGCCCGCTACGCCCGGGCTTGCCCCATCTGTGCCACCAGTAAAGCCGGTAACTCCCCCCCTGCGGGTTTGCTCCAGCCCCTGCCCGTTCCTGGTAGGCCCTGGTCGCACATCGCATTGGACTTCGTCACCGGTCTCCCTGTCTCTAACAACTTCGACACTGTCCTGACCATCGTCGACCGCTTCTCCAAGGCCGCCCACTTCGTGCCTTTGCGGGGGCTCCCCTCTGCCTTGGAGACAGCAGATCTTCTCATCCAACACGTGGTCAGGCTGCACAAGATACCAGTTGACGTGGTCTCCGACCGGGGTCCCCAATTCACCTCGGACGTCTGGTGGGGTTTTTGCAAGGCATTAGGAGCCAAGGTAAGCTTCTCCTCCGGCCATCACCCCCAATCTAACGGGCAGTGTGAACGGACCAACCAGGAGCTGGAGGCTGCTGTCCGCTGCGTCACCGCCTCGAAGCCTGCGTCATGGAGCAAACACCTTGCCTGGGTGGAATACGCCCACAACACCGCTCGCTCCTCAGCCACAGGGATGTCCCCCTTCAAGGTGTCTCTGGGTTACGATCCCCCTCTGTTCCCCTTGCTGGAGAACGAATTGGCTGTCCCCACGGTTCAGGCTCACCTCAGGCGGTGCCGCTCCATCTGGACAGCTGCGCGCAATGCGCTTTTACGCACGGCAGAGCGCAATAAGGCCACGGCGGATCGGCATAGAAGACCTGCTCCTGCCTACCAGGTAGGCCAACCGGTCTGGATATCCACGCAAGATGTGAACCTGAAGGGTGAGAGGAGGAAGTTGGCTAAACGTTTCATGGGCCCATACCCCGTCACCAAGATTATCAACCCGGTGGCTGTGCGTGTTGCTACTCCCCCCCCCCCTCCGCATCCATTCCACCTTCCACGTCTCCAAGATGAAACCGGTGGTGTCTGATCCAATCTGCCCTCCTCCTGCTGCGCCGCCTGCGCCTCGGATGATTGATGGCCATCCGGCTTGGACTGTCTCTACCATCTTGGACTCCCGACGCCGGGGTCGTGGGCTACAGTATTTGGTGGACTGGGAGGGCTATGGTCCAGAATGGAGGCAGTGGGTCCGCCCCTTGTTCGTGTTGGATCGCTCTCTCATCACCGAGTTTCACCGGAAGCACCCCGATAAACCATCGCCAGGAGGCGCTGCTAGAGGGGGGAGTACTGTTACAACTCACCGCTCATTAGCGGTGCCAGCTGAGCGCACACCTGCACCTCGTCAGCAGCGTGGCATATAAGCCACTCTACCCTGGGCCTCGGCCTGAAGCCGTCTGTTCCCTTCGGCTACTTGCTTCAGAGGAACCCCCTCGCCTACCAGCAAGATTTCCCGCGTAAGCATACCTCCTCTTGTGTTCCAGTTTCTCCCCTGTGCACAGGTGGATCTTCCCCGGCGGCGGACTCCGCCTCTGCATCACCATCTCGTTGCTGCTGTCAGGTGCATCGTCAGGTTGCTGTCTCCTGGACTCGCCCTTGTGCACGCCTGCCACCTGCCCTGCCAAGTAAGCCAACAAATCCCTTGTTACCTGTTGTACTGGTTTGGTGCTCGTCACCTTCTCCCTGTGCTCTCTCCCCAGGGTTGTCTGGCTGTACGGTTTCCTGCCTCCGTGCCTGATGCTGACGTCCGCCATCAGTACATCCACATTGCACAGACACGCATCCACACACACACTTGTTGTTTAAATAAACTGTTAAACCTATTCTGAGCCTGTGTGTGTGTCTCCTGAGCCGTGCATTATGTCACTAAGAGAATTATATTCAGACCATGATAATGCACATATGACTCTCTTTTGGAGAATTTCTAGCATTTTTAGGTGAGTTGGAAATGTGTTACCCCATATGATATTGCAGTAATGTAAGTGAGGCTCAAATAAAGTTTTATATAGATTAGCATATTTCATCGTTTTACTCTCACGGGCAAATACACTACCGTTCAAAAGTTTGGGGTCACTTAGAAATTTCCTTATTTTTGAAAGAAAATCACTTTTTTTCAATGAAGATAACTTTAAACTAATCAGAAATACACTCTATACATTGCTAATGTGGTAAATGACTATTCTAGCTGCAAATGTCTGGTTTTTGGTGCAGTATCTACATAGGTGTATAGAGGCCCATTTCCAGCAACTATCACTCCAGTGTTCTAATGGTACAATGTGTTTGCTCATTGCATCAGAAGGCTAATGGATGATTAGAAAACCCTTGTGCAATCATGTTAGGTCTGCAATGCTGTAATTGCTGCAAATGGAGGATTCTTTGACGAAAGCAAAGTTTGAAGGAAAAAATTATTATTTCAAATACAAATCATTATTTCTAACCTTATCAATGTCTTGACTACATTTTCTATTCATTTTACAACTCATGGTGGTAAATAAGTGTGACTTTTCATGGAAAACACAAAATAATTGTCTGGGTGACCCCAAACTTTTGAACGGTAGTGTACTTCAGACAAAGCAAGCACAAATCAGCAAAGTTGGCTACTAGCTAGCTAGCTAATGCTCCTCACTAACACTCGTTAGCCAGGAGAGAACGGCATTGTTATTGCTCAAAAAAGTGAGCTTGCCACCAATAGGATAAAAAAGTGAAAAGATGCACAATATCACAAAACACTCACCATCTATGGTTTGCAACAATGATGTGTTGACCCCCAATCTCCCTGCCATTGCTTGCTGACTGATGGCTGTACATGGCGTCCATTGAACCATAGTCCTTTCTGTTCACCCCACTTGGACCGTTGTGATCCTTGATGGCCCGGTAATCACTTTTCATTTTCTTCAGCTTCTCCCTACATTGTTTTAATGTTAGGTTTTATCTGTTGGGCTGTCTTTTGTTCGGAGACCTCCTGTAAACATTTTCGTTGCGGGTCACTCCATCAAACTCTCTGGATTCTATCGTCAGCCACCAAGCACAGAAAAAAAGTCTGCACCTCTTTGTTGGATCACGGTGTAGATTTCCACGAAACCTGTGAAGCCACCTCTATTAATACCGTCTTTACTCGCTGACCGTGTTGACTCGCTGAACTATTTTTTTTCAATACGGCGGTTGTAGATTCTGCAGAAGACGGACGCTTTCACGATGTTACACCCTGTCCAATCAGTGGCCTGCAGTCTGTTGACGTCACATTTTCAGCCCAACTCGGCGGCTGTACCCTGCCATAGAATAGGTACTAAAAAAGTACCTGGTACTAGGTACCAGGCACTAATGGAAAAGCCAAGAAACTGGGTAGAGTAGAGTAGAGTAGGGCTGAGTGGGGACTAGTGGAAAAGGGGCTTTACATCTCCTGCATGCTGGAGGAAGCACTGGAATGCCTGGATGCTGTGGCCGGGGAAACAGGTGTACACTCCAGCCTGTGACGCTATCCCAAGCTGGCTAAGGTGCTCCAGTTTGTTTCAGCCCTCTGGCAGTTGAATCGGGTGATGGTGGGAGACATTTCGGCAACGCCACAACCTGCGCCGACAAGAAGCGTCCCCGGGTTCCGGCGTCTCTCCCCCACATTACTCATCACCTCCAGCCCATCGTCACCTCCCAAGCTGCAGCCTTTTGTGTCACAGGCCCCTTGGGAGATCTCTACCATCGAGAGGGAGCAGTTTCGAGGATCGGGACTGGTGTTTGGCAGTCCCGGATGGAAGGAAGACTCCGGGAGATGTCGTCCCTTCCAAAGCCGTGCGCCAGCACCAGCCCTTTCCATGGTGCACACAACTGCTTTGCCTGTCATGAAGCTTGAAGCCTTGCCTGTGATTAAGCCTGCAGTGCAGCCTGTGAACAAGCCTGCAGTTCTGCCTGTGAAAAAGCCTGCAACTCTGTCTGTGAAAAAGCCTGCAGTTCTGTCTGTGAAAAAGCCTGCAGCTCTGTCTCTGAAAAAACCTGCAGCTCTGCCTGTGAAAAAGCCTGCAGCTCTGCCGGTGAAAAAGCCTTCAGCTCTGTCTGTGAAAAAGCCTACAGTTGTGTCTGTGAAAAAGCCTGCAGCTCTGCTCTGAAAAAACCTGCAGTTCTGTCTGTGAAAAAGCCTGCGGCTCTGCCAGTGAAAGAGCCTTCAGCTCTGTCTGTGAAAATGCCTGCAGCTCTGCCTCTGAAAAAACCTGCAGTTCTGTCTGTGAAAAAGCCTGCAGCTCTGCCAGTGAAAAGAGCCTGCAGCTCTGTCTGTGAAAAAGCCTGCAGTTCTGTCTGTGAAAAAGCCTGCAGCTCTGCCTGTGGAAAAGCCTGCAGTTCTGCCTGTGAAAAAGCCTGCAGTTCTGTCTGTGAAAAAGCCTGCAGCTCTGCCGGTGAAAAAGCCTGCAGCTCTGCCTCTGAAAAAACCTGCAGTTCTGTCTGCGAAAAAGCCTGCAGCTCTGCCTGTGAAAATGCCTGCAGTTCTGTCTGTGAAAATGCCTGCAGCTCTGCCTGTGAAAATGTCTGCAGCTCTGCCTGTGAAAATGTCTGCAGCTCTGCCTCTGAAAAAACCTGCAGTTCTGTCTGTGAAAAAGCCTGCAGCTCTGCCTGTGAAAATGCCTGCAGTTCTGTCTGTGAAAATGCCTGCAGCTCTGCCTGTGAAAATGTCTGCAGCTCTGCCTCTGAAAAAACCTGCAGTTCTGTCTGTGAAAAAGCCTGCAGCTCTGCCTGTGAAAATGCCTGCAGTTCTGTCTGTGAAAATGCCTGCAGCTCTACCTCTGAAAAAACCTGCAGCTCTGCCTTTGAAAAAGCCTGCAGCTCTGTCTGTGAAAAAGCCTGCAGTTGTCTGTGAAAATGCCTGCAGCTCTGCCTCTGAAAAAACCTGCAGTTCTGTCTGTGAAAATGCCTGCAGCTCTGCCTTTGAAAAAGCCTGCAGCTCTGCCTGTGAAAAAGCCTGCAGCTCTGCCAGTGAAAAAAATCTGCAGCTCTGCCCGTGAAAAAGCCTGCAGCTCTGCCCGTGAAAAAGCTTGCAGTTCTGTCTGTGAAAAAGCCTGCAGCTCTGCCTGTGAAAAAGCCTGCAGCTCTGCCGGTGAAAAAGCCTGCAGTTCTGCCTGAGAAAAAGCCTGCAGCTCTGCCGGTGAAAAAGCCTGCAGCTCTGCCTCGGAAAAAACCTGCAATTTTGCTGGCGAAAAAGCCTGCAGTTCTGCCGGTGAAAAAGCCTGCAGATCTGCCTCTGAAAAAGCCTGCAGCTCTGCCTCGGAAAAAACCTGCAATTCTGCTGGCGAAAAAGCCTGCAGTTCTGCCGGTGAAAAAGCCTGCAGATCTGCCTCTGAAAAAGCCTGCAGCTCTGCCTCGGAAAAAACCTGCAATTCTGCTGGCGAAAAAGCCTGCAGCTCTGCCGGTGAAAAAGCCTGCAGTTCTGCCGGTGAAAAAGCCTGCAGATCTGCCTCTGAAAAAACCTGCAGTTCTGCCTGCCAAAAAGCCTGCAGCTCTGCCCGTGAAAAAGCCTGCAGCTCTGCCTGTGAAAAAGCCTGCAGCTCTGCCAGTGAAAAAGCCTGCAGTTCTGCCTGAGAAAAAGCCTGCAGTTCTGCCTGCCAAAAAGCCTGCAGCTCTGCCTGTGGAAAAAGCCTGCAGTTCTGCCTGTCAACACGTTTGCAGTTTTGTCTGTCATCAAGCATGCGTCTTCGCCTGAGTTTTCACCGGTCACCATGTGTGCAGTTTCACTTGTCACCATGCCTACAGAGCTGGCTCCTCCAGCTGCGTGTGAGGTGCATGTCACGGCTCCAGCTGTTCACGAGGAGCGTGCTCCTGTTCCTGCTCTGCCCGAGGTGCATGCTCCGGTTCCAGCGGCTCATCCTGAGGCGGTAACCCCAGTAGCAGTGGACCAGGAGCTCAGGCAAGTATTTTTCTTTACTTTTTAACATCAATATTAGTAAAGACTTGCCTAGCTCCTGGTAATGGCGGTGACGCTTCACTCACTTCCTTCCTCTCTCCTTCATCCGAGGTGACTGCAGCAAGGCCGGATGCTCTCACATCTCAGGAGCCGTCACTGGAGATCAACACACCACAACCTTCAGCTCCTGAGGCCAGTGCATCTCCACCGAGTGTTTCTGAGGCCAGCACATCTCTGGCACCTGTTCCTGTATTCAGCACGCCACTGACACCTGCCCCCGAACTCAAGGAACTGCTGTCATCTGTTTCTGAGGTCAGCGCGCTCTCACCATCAGCTTATGATCTCTGTGTGCTCCAACCTTCAGCACCTGAAGTCAGCAGGCACCCGCCATTTGTTCCAAAGGATGGTACGCATCCGCTGTCTGTTCCTGAGGCTGGTGTTCATCCAAAACTGAAAATGCAAATGAAAATAAAACTTACTCAGTGTTTTATCATAATAGAATTAAAATTACTGATAAAATTACATCTGCCCTGCAATGGACTGGAGATCTGTCCAGCATGTACCCTGCCTTTCACCCAAAGATGATAGGCTTCAGTCCCCCTGATCCAAACAGGATTAAACAGTAGAGGATGGATGGATGGATAAAATTATATCATGACCTAATTTTTAAAATTCTCTCCATCAAAATGATGACCAAAGAGAAACGCGGTCATCTGCGATCGAGCACTGCGGACACTAGCGGAGTGGAGACGATGACGTAAATTTTGTCACACAAGGTTTCCGGTTACACGTACACGGACAACAGAGGTGTGGCATGAATCCAGCTTCTCTGTCTGTACAGCCCCACCCGTTTTGTTTTGTAGCTGCTCCCCTGTTGTCTCCTAATTAGTCCCAGCTGTCCTATCTTGAGTCAATTATCTTATCTTATCTTATCTTATCTTATCTTATCTTATCTTTTCTTATCTTGATTACCCCGTCTTTATATACTGGTGTCAGTCTGTGTCTAGTGAGGTGTCATTAATGTTTCTGCCTGTATCCTGTGATGGTCCTGTAATGTTCCAGCTGTCATCCTTGTGAGTTTTGCCTGCTTAATTTTGTTCTGTTTTCAGCCTCTGAGCTGTTGTTCATTTGTTCCCGTTTTTGCATGTATAGATACAGTAGTGTGAAGAAGTGTTTGCCCCCTTCTTGATTTCTCATTTTTTTGTGTTTGTCACACTTAAATGTTTCAGATCATCAAACAAATTTAAATATTAAACAAAGATAACACAAGTAAACACAAAATGCAGTTTTTAAATGAAGGTGTTTATTATTGAGGGTAAAAAAAAATCCAAACCTACATGGCCCTGTGTGAAAAAGTGTTTGCCCCCCTGTTGTGTCTTTAATTAAGAAGGAGTCAAGGTGACGTTTTACAGTTTTATTTAGAACACAAACTCAGGAACACAGGAGACCCTAACGCGAGCACTGGAGTCACAGCGAAGAGACAAGATGTCTCCCGCAGCTTGCTTATATACCCCAGGTGACACCACCTCCGAGAGGCGGGGCGTCACCCCCCTCTCTACCCTAGGGCACTGCCATAATATATATATGATATACAATCCAACATTCTCCCCCACTTTGAAAAATCACAAGCACACCAATTGCCCCCCCCCCTTTAAAATTTACACCCGACTCACACACTAATACAGAGATGTTTTATAGACCTACGCACTCACACCACACTGGCCCAGCGGAGCAGTCTGCTATGTAATTAACAGTCACTGAACATAAAAGGGCCACTCACCAAAATAAATTAATCCCGAAATAAATAAATACACACATTATAATCACAAAGTATATACAAATATGAACAATGGCGGTACCAGACTCTACAGGCCAGCATTTCCACCCCATAACATGGGCACAAAGACTCCAGAGCAAAATTAAGGTTACAAAGCACACAACATAGGGCATATACTTCACTCTCACACACTCCTTTCTAACTTTCACACACATTTGTTATTGCACCTCTCCACACACATCCATAACGCTCAGAACATCCTCACAGCTATTCCGCATTCACAACAAACAACAGTGGTCACATTACACATTTAGAATACAGTTTACATTTTCCTCAGAATTTTTTTTTTTTTTTTAACATTAACCTTAGTGAACACACTGCAAAACACACTATAACTAGACACACCGTAAGCCCCAACATAACGTCCTAACCCGGGTCTCCCGTAGGCCCCCCTCTGGAGTGTCCGTCCCGCAGCCCACTCCCAGAGCACCTCCGCTTCTTCCCCCAAGAGCGCAGTGATGACCCATCCAAGAGGTCACAAAAGACCCCACAACAACATCCAAAGAACTGCAGGCCTCATTTGCCTCAGTTAAGGTCAGTTTTCATGACTCCACCATAAGAAAGAGACTGGGCAAAAATGGCCTGCATGGCAGAGTTCCAAGACGAAAACAACTGCTGAGCAAAAAGAAGATAAAGACTCATCTCAGTTTTGCCAGAAAACATCTTGATGATCCCCAAGACTTTTGGGAAAATACTCCAACCTTGGTACCAAGAACATAAAAACTCGTCTCAGTTTTGTCAGAAAACATCTTGATGATCCTCAAGACTTTTGTAAAAATACTCTGTGGACTGACGAGACAAAAGTTGAACTTTTTGAAAGGTTGCTTGTGTTATCTTTGGCTAATATTTAAAACTGTTTGATGATCTGAAACATTTAAGTGTGACAAACATACAAAAAAATGAGAAATCAGGAAGGGGGGAAACACTTTTTCACACCACTCTAAATTGGACCTGGACCATCATCGGTCAGCATGGGGTCTGTGATGGAGAGGCCCAGTTCACAGAATAAATCCCACCCCATAATGTTATTGCCCTGGCGTGTCACCTGGAATCGGAATGCTGGGATTGTTCTGTCGCTGTATTGCACTGCAAAGATAATGTTTCTGCTGGTCTTGGAGCATCCGTTGTCCGGCATTTCCATCACTTCGGGGCACGGGGGAGTAAGCCTTCTAACCATGTCCTCGTTTACCACGGACCTTGAAGCAGCGGTGACCATCAGCATTGATATACTGACGTCGTCCAGTTTTACTATACATTGCAGTACTCGGGGCCCACAATGTTGATGCCATCCATGTCAGATATGGGGTCGACGGGCTCAGCAACCGAGACAATAGTCTACACCAGCGGAGATGATTGTAGAGAGCGCGGGCTGGGGCCCGCTAACTGCAATGCTAACTGAGCAGCCTCTTCTCGCTCAAGCTGGGACACTATCTCCAGTGCTTTCACTTGCATCACTCCATCCCGTACCGTGAACAATCTCACCCGCAGCTTGCTTTTTGTCATGTTCTCCACCAACTTGTCTCCCACAATTTCCTCCTCTAAGCCTCTAAACTCACATACACTAACCAAACAGCAGAAGTCAGTGACAAACTGCTGGACCGACTCACCCACTCGCTGTTGGCACTGGCCAAACCTGGCTCGTCTATCCGCCAAACTCTCCGGCCGGGGTGCCCGACATGCACCTCTCTTCAGGAAAAGTATCGAGTTTTCCTTCGGAAGGCCAATTTTTCTCCTCATCAACATTTGTTATGTCTGGAATGCAGGGCAGCGGAGGCAGGAGTTGTACTGAACCCGAACTTTATTGCAGATACAATAATAGTACATGTGTTGTGGTGTAGCTAACCAACAACCTAACCCTCTAGCTATACAGGCTATGGGTGGCTGAGAGCAGAGCATCAAAGAACATGGCTCCCGCCAACAGTCCCCTGAAATAGGCACGGTGTGCTGACGTCACCCGTACGTCCCACGTCACGTCCGTGCTGCATACCTGTTAGTATGGAGAATATGTAATAGATTATTCCAACTCCATTTCTCTTCCTATCTACACCATGTTAGAACAGTTTAAATCCACCTCCAGTGCTCCTAGCCTTGCTTCCTTTCCATCTGGTTTCTTGAACACACAGTATATTTACCTTTCTTCTCTCCATCAAATCAGCCAACTCTCTGCCTTTACCAGGCATAATCCCTACATTTAAAGTCCCTACCCTCACCTCCACACTTCTACCTTTCCTTTTCTCTCACTCCCTCCTAACATGCCTTCCCCCTTTACTCCTCCTCGATCTTCAACCAACAGTAGCTCAATTTCCACCGGCACCCTGTTGGTTAACAGCACCGGTGGCGGTCGTTGTTAACCTTGGCCTTGACCAATCTGTTATGAAAGTCTTCTTCGTCAAGTTCTGCATCTTTGATTTGGCACAGGTTTTACGTTGGATGCCCTTACTGACACAACCCTCCCCATTTACCCGGGCTTGGGACTGGCACTACAAGTACACTGGCTTGTGCACCCCCTATGGATGGGTTTCAGAAATTTACTTGAAATACTGTAGGTTCTCACCTTCCGTTACCACAGGAAGGTGGCTTCCTGTGGTAACGTATCGTCACTTCTTGTGTTGCTGGCTGTCTGTGTGGCTTACTCTGTGGTTAGCTCTCCTCATTCTACTGAGGATTTTGCCTTTAATTGTATTTTAATCACTTTTTTCCTTGTACCGTTAGCTCTCACTTCTGTTAATCAAGCCCCTTGCACCTGTGTGCACACTCAGTGTCATCTAATCACCCTCTTGAGCCTTCTGTTCACCTTTCATCTGTGTTTTTGTTAGCTTCGGGTTAGCCACTAGCTATGGCTACTAGCTCTCCTTCCCCTCCTCCTCTTGTGTGCTCTCTCTGTCAGATGTTTAGCTACACCTCTGCCTCTTTTAGTGATAACGGTATATGTAATAAGTGTTGTCTTTTTGAGGCGCTCTAGGCGAGGTTGTCTGATTTGGAATCCCAGCTCCGCTGCATTGAAACACCGTCTGCGCCAGTTAATAATGATGGACGCCTCTTAGCTGCAGCAGAGCTCCCTAACATAGGGCAGCCTGCCAGCGGTCCTCCAGTCCTCCTCAGCAGCGAGGAGACTGGGTGGGTGACGGTGAGAAGGAAGCCTAGTCGCAAGGCCCCAGTTCACCACCAACCTGTTCATGTTTGTCATCGCTTTTCCCCGCTCAGCAACACACCCGCTGAGGAAAAAACTCTGATCATTGGCGACTCTGTAGTCAGAAACGTGAACCTAGAGACTCCAGCGGCCAGAGTCAAATGTATTCCTGGGGCCAGAGCAGGCAACATTGAGTCAAATTTGAAAATGCTGGCTAAAAGTAACTGTAAATACTCCACAATTGTTATCCACGCCAGCATTAACGACATCCGACTCCGGCAGTCTAAAGTCACAAAACTTAACGTGGAATCGGTGTGTGACTTTGCAAAAACAATGTCTGTCTCTGTAGTATTCTCTGGGCCCCTCCCCAATCTGACCAGTGATGACATGTTTAGCCGCTTGTCATCCTTCAACCGCTGGCTGTCTGCGTGGTGTCCTGCAAACAATGTGGGCTATATAGACAATTGGAACTCATTTTGGGGAAAACCTGGTCTTATTAGACGAGACGGCACCCATCCCACTTTGGATGGTGCGTCTCATTTATCTAACAATCTGGCATCATTTTTATCCAAATTTCCAAAACATTGACAACTCAGAGTTGGGACCAGGAAGCAGAGTTGCAGTCTTACACGCCTCTTTGCAGCTCCTCTTCATCCGCCACCCCTCAACTTAGCCCCTGTCTTCCCCATCAGAGAATCATTGTCTGCTTCCTCCAAAGTAAATAAAAATATAATGTATAAGTATCCCAAAGTGAATAAACAAAAAGTTGGTAAAACTCAAATTAAACATGAAGCATCTAAATTGAATGATTTGGCCTCTGTTCCTCCTCATAATGGCAGGGGTTGGAACTTTTCTGTGTGGAGTTTGCATGTTCTCCCTGTGCTGCGTGGGTTTACTCCAGGGGCTCCGGTTTCCTCCCACAATCCAAAGACATGCATGTTAGGTTAACTGGCTGTTCTAAATTGTCCCTAGATATCAATTTCCTATAGGCCCTTAGAATAGAGGGTTAGTATTAGTGAAAGCGCTTTGAGTGGTCTTTGTGACTAGAAAAGCGCTATATAAGTGCAGGTTAGTTAGTTAGTTAGTTAGTAGATAATTTAAAAATTGAATGTGGTTTGGTAAATATTAGGTCTCTTAACTCCCAAGTCTCTGCTAGTCCATGATCTGTTAATTGATAATCAGATTGATTTAATATCCCTTACAGAGACTTGGTTAGGGCAAGAAGATTACATTGGTTTAAATGAATCAACTCCCTCTGGTTATTTAAACTGTCAAAATCCCAGAAGTTCTGGTTATGGAGGTGGATTAGCAACAATTTACCATTCCAAACTACTCGTTAATGTACAGCAAAAAACACAATATAATTCCTTTGAGGGCCTGGTCCTCAGTATTGGGCATTTTAGCAATTTTAGGCTAAACCCAATTTTATTTGCCATAGTTTATCATCCTCCATCAACCTACTCAGAGTTTTTATCCAAATTTGCCGAATTCTTAGCTAATTTAGTGCTGAAATCAGACAGAATAATTATAGTAGGGGACTTTAATATACATGTTGATGTAGATAGTGATTGCCTTAATATGGCATTTAATACAATATTAGACTTGATGGGGTTTTCTCAGAAAGTAGGAAATTCTACCCATTTTCTCCACCATACGTTGGACCTTGTTCTGATATATGGCATAGAAACAGAAAATCTGGTAGTGTCTCCTCATAACCCTGTACTGTCAGACCATTGTCTGTTAACCTTTGATTTTACTATTTTTGACTATTTGGGTCCTAAAGAAAAATATTACTAAAGTGGATGCCTCTCAGATGATGTTGTAACCAAATTTATGCAGACTGTTTCCTCTATGCCATGTGTCAACACAACGGAAATAAGCTATAAACAGCTTGCTCCTTCTGTAATTGATAGCATGGTAGATAGTGTTACAGCTTCTCTGCATCAGACTCTAGACATATGGCCCCTTTAAAAAAGAAAAAGTCTAATCAGAGATTTTTAACTCCTTGGTTCAACACAGAAACTCGTAGCTTAAAACAGAAGACTCGTCAATTAGAAAGAAAATGGTGCTCCACTAATTTAGATGAAATCTATTTAGCTTGGAGAAATCATCTTTTAATTTATAAAAAATCTCTTAGAAAAGCTAGAACAAGTTAGTATTCTGCATTAATAGAAGAGAACAAGAATAATCCCAGGTTTCTTTTCAGCACTGTAGCCAGGCTGACAAAGAGTCGGGACTCTGTCAGTCCTAGCATTCCCTTAGAGCTTACTAGTCAGGACTTTATGAACTTTTTCAATAATAAAATTTCATCTATCAGAGATAATATAAATCAGATTCTTCCCACTGTTAACTTAAATACAGTAACTACTACAACTCCTTCAATTGATATCTGTTTGGATGAGTTTACTCCAATTGACCTTTTAGAGTTAGACAAAATAATTTCCTCATCCAAGCCTTCAATTTGTCTTCTAGACCCTGTTCCTACCAGGTTATTTAAAGAAGTCTTCCCATTTATTGGTTGCTTTATTCTTCAAATGATCAATTCTTCATTAACTTTAGGCCATGTACCGCAGGCTTTTAAAACTGCTGTAATTAAACCCTTACTCAAAAAGCAAACGCTGGATCCAGGAGTTTTAGCTAACTATAGACCAATCTCTAATCTCCCTTTCATTTCAAAAATCTCAGAAAGAGTTATTGCTATGCAATTATTTGACCACTTGCAGGAAAATGGTTTATTTGAGGAGTTTCAACCTGGGTTTAGAATCCATCATAGCACTGAAACAGCCTAAGTGAAGGTCACTCATGACTTCCTTATCGCATCTGATAATGGGCTTGTTTCTGCACTTGTCCTTTTAGACCTTAGATCTAAGGATCTGTTTTTCAATTCACATATTAAATTTGTTTCTAAGACTGCCTTCTATCATTTGCGTAATATTGCCAAGCTTAGGAGCATGTGGTCTCAGAGTGATGCTGAGAAACTGATCCGTGCTTTTGTTAGCTCTAGAATATTCCATCCACCCATCCATCTTCTTCCGCTTAATCCTTTTTGGGTCGCTGGGGTGCTGGAGCCTATCCCAGCATCTTTGGGCGAGACGCAGGGTCCACCCTGGACAGATCGCCAGTCCATTGCAGGGCCAACACAGAGAGACAGAAAACCACTTACTCTCACATTCATACCTAAGGACAATTTAGAATCCCCAGTTTGAGGCCAATTAACCTAACTTGCATGTTTTTGGCATGTGGGAGGAAACCGGAGAAATCCTGGGGTAAACCCACGCAGACACGGGGAGAACATGCAAACTCCACACAGATCACTGTTGGTCCGGGGCTGGGATCGGACCCAGGATCCCCTGGCCAAGGGTGAGTTGCTGTGCTGCTGCAGTGCTAACCACTCCACCACCGCACTGCCCTAGATTAGATTATTGTAACTCTTTATTATCAGGTTGTCCAAAAACATATTTAAAAAGTCTTCAGTTGATCCAAAATACTGCAGCAAGAGTTTTAATAGGTACTAGAAAGAGAGATCATATCTCTCCGGTTCTGGCCTTCCTTCATTGGCTTCCCATTGAGTTTAGAATTAAGTTTAAAATCCTTCTTGTCACTTTCAAAACTCTAAACAATCAGGCCCCTTTTTTATTTAAAAGATCTGATATTACCCTATTATCCTAACAGAGCACTACGCTCCCAAAATTTTTAGATTTAGATTTTAGTATACTTTATTGATCCCCAGAGGGGAAATTGAGGGCATCCACCACCTGGATGGATGAAGCAGCCATGATACGGCGCTATCCCTTAACCATTCACACACACACTCACACCTAGGGCCACTTTAGAGTCTCCAATTAACCTAACCTGCATGTTTTTGGCATGTGGGAGGAAACCGGAGAAATCCCGGAGTAAACCCACGCAAACACGGGGAGAACATGCAAACTCCACACAGATCACTGTTGGTCGGGGGCTGGGATCGAACCCACGATCACATGATCCCCACAATCCCCCAGCCAAGGGTAAACTGTGCTGCCACAGTGCTAACCACTGCGCCACTGTGCAGCCCCTGGATTACTTGTAATACCTAGAATCTCCAAAAGTACAATGGGAGGCAAAGCCTTCAGTTATCAAGCTCCTCTCCTGTGGAACCAGCTGCCAATGTTGATTCAGGAGTCAGACTCGATCTCTGTTTTTAAGAATAGGGTTAAAACTTTCCTTTTTGATATAGCCTACAATTAGGGAGGGATCATGTGTCTCTGAACCCTCCCTTAGTTATGCTGCTAATAGGTTTAGACAGCCGGGGGACCTCCAATAATGCACTGGGCTTCACTCCTTTCTTCACTCTCATTGAAATATTTTTTTTTTGCTGGTCATTAACATCTGTTTGTTCTCTCCCATAGATTGAGTCCCCACTGTGCTGCTTGCTCTCTACATGTCTGTTTTTTTCATCTTCTCTATCCCATCACCCCCAGTCAGTCGCAACAGATGACTGCCCCTCCCTGAGCCTGGTTCTGCTGGAGGTTTCTTCCTGTTAAAAGGCAGTTTTTCCTCCCCACCATTGCCAAGTGCTTGCTCACAGGGGATCGCCTGATTGCTGGGGTTTTTCTGCGATTGTGGGGGTTTCCCCTACAGTTGAAAGTGCTATGAGATGACTGTTGTTGTGAAATGGCGCTATATAAATAAAGCTGAATTGAACTGAATTGAAATAAAGCTGTACCCCCTGGTGGGCCGTTTTTGGCCCGCAGGCCATATGATTGACACCCCTGGGCCAGCCCATTAAAAATAAATATTTAGAGGATTTACTTACATGAAATACAGTGGTGTGAAAAAGTGTTTGCCCCCTTCCTGATTTCTCATTTTTTTGTATGTTTGTCACACTTCAGTGTTTCAAATGATCAAACAAATTTAAATATTAGACAAAGATAACACAAACAAATGCAAAATGCAGTTTTTAAAAGGTGTTTATTATTAAGGGTAAAAAACAATCCAAACCTACATGGCCCTGTGTGAAAAAGTGATTGCCCTCCCCCCCATTAAAACATAAATTAACTGTAATTTATCACATATTTGGAAAGCTGAGTTCAATTTCTCTAGCAACACCCAGGTCTGATTACTTCCACATCTGTTCTCAATGAAGAAATCATAGGACCTGCCTGACAAAGTGAAGTAGACCAAAAGATCCTCAAACACTAGACATCATTCTGCGATACAAAGAAATTCAGGAACAAATGAGAAACAAAGTAATTGCGATCTCTCAGTCTGGAAAAAGGTTATAAAGCCATTTCTAAAGCTTTGGGATTCCAGCAAACCACAGTGACAGTCATTATCCACACATGGCAGAAACACAGAACAGTGGTGAAACCTCCCACGAGTAGCCGGCCGACCAAAATTACCCCAAGAGCGCAGCGATGACTCATCCAAGAGGTCACAAAAGACCCCACAACAACATCCAAAGAACTGCAGGTCTCACTTGTCTCAGTTAAGGTCAGTGTTCATGACTCCACCATAAGAAAGAGACAGGGCAAAAATGGCCTGCATGGCAGAGTTCCAAGACAAAAACAACTGCTAAGCAAAAATAACATAAAGGCTCGTCTCACTTTTGCCAGAAAACATCTTGATGATCCCCAAGACTTTTGGGAAAATATTCTGTGGACTGACGAGACAAAAGTTGAAAAGCATTTCAGAAAAGGAACATCATTCCAACAGTAAAATATAGGGTGGTGGTAGTGTGATGGTCTGGGGCCGTTTTGCTGCTTGAGGACCTGGAACACTTGCTGTGGTAAATTGAACCATGACTTCTCCTGTCTACCAAAAAATCCTGAAGGAGAATGTTCGGCCATCTGCTCATGACCTCAAGCTGAAGCGCGCTTGGGTTCTGCAGCAGAAGAATGATCCAAAGCACACCAGCAAGTCCATGTCTGAATGGCTTAAGAAAAACAAAATCAGAATCAGAATCAGAATCAGCTTTATTGGCCAAGTATGTACACCACATACAAGGAATTTGACTTTGGCTAAAAACTTGCTCTCGTTGTTCAGGTGGAGGATTTAAATAAGATTTAAATAAGGATTCAATGACAACAGAGTATGTACAGTAAATTACAGTCTGTCCACGTTTCTATAAAATGATGCAAATATATACAGGAATATATGCAGTTATTTACTCAGACTATCCACACTTTGCAGAAATATATGAAAAAATATACAGTCATACAGTATTTCAATGTGAACTCAGATTCAGTGATATAATGTGAATGAAGTAAAAAGCAGTGTGAGAGTTATGTGCAATGTAAGAATGGATGAAAAGTCATGAGTACAGCAACAGTTAGGACTAGGTGAATGTTAGGAGTTCATCAGAGTGATGGCTTGAGGAAAGAAACTGTTCCTGTGACGGGTGGTTTTGACCTTCAGTGATCTGTAACGACGACCAGAAGATAGAAGTTCAAACAGTTTGTGGCCGGGGTGTCACGGGTCAGCATAGATGTTTCCCGCCCGTTTCCTGGTTATGGACCAATATAAGTTCTCAATGGAGGGTAGGTCGGTACCAATGATCCTCTCCGCAGACTTAATGATCCGCTGCAGTCTGGTCTTGTCCTGTTTAGTGGCAGATCCAAACCAGACAGTGATGGAAAAGCAGAGGACAGATTGGATGATGGCGGTGTAGAAGACAACCAGCAGCTCCTGAGGCAAATCAAACTTCTTGAGCTGACGCAGAAAAAACAACCTCTGCTGGGCCTTTTTCCGAACATTGTCTATATGGGAGGACCACTTCAGGTTCCGGGAGATTGTGGTACCCAGAAACTTGAAGGAGTCCACAGTGGACACTGTGCTGTTGAGGGTGGTGAGTGGGGGGAATGAAGGAGGGTGTCACCTGAAATCCACAGTCATCTCCACCGTTTTGGCTGGGTTAAGTTCAAGATGGTTCTGGCCGCACCAGAGGATCAGCTGCTCCACCTCCCACCTGTATGCAGACTCATCACCATCCCGGATCAAACCGATGACTGTGGTGTCGTCCACAAACTTCAGGAGCTTCACCGAAGGGTCCTCTGAGGTGCAGTCGTTGGAGTAGAGGGAGAAGAGCAGTGGGGGAAGGACACACCCTTGGGGGGCGCCAGTACTAATTTTTCGGGAGCTGGATGTAAATCTCCCTAGCTTCACCTGTTGCCACCTGTCAGTCAGAAAGCTGGAGATCCACTGGCAGGTGGAGGGGGACACCTTGAGCTGGAGGAGTTTCTGATGAAGAATGCCTGGGATGATGGTGTTGAATGCCGAGCTGAAGTCGACAAACAGGATCCTGGCGTACGTCCCTGGGGAGTCGAGGTGTTGCAGGATGTAGTGTAGTCCCATATTCACTGCATCATCCACTGACCTGTTTGACCGGTAGGCAAACTGCAGTGGGTCCATCAGGGGACCTGTGACGACCTTCAGGTGGTTCAGCACCAATCTCTCCAAGGATTTCATGACCACAGAGGTCAAGGCAACAGGTCTGTAGTTGTTTAATCCTGTAACAGAGGGTTTCTTGGGAACTGGAATGATGACGGAGCGTTTGAAACAGGAAGGCACTTCACACAGCTCCAGTGATCTATTAAAGATCCCGGTGAAGATGGGGGCCAACTCGTTGGAGCAGACTCTCAGGCAGGACGGAAACACACCATCAGGTCCTGCAGCCTTCTTGATCTTTTGTCTCTGAAAGACCCGGCGCACCTCCTCTTCACAGATCGTTAGTGCTGGTGGGAGGTCAGAGTTAGGTTTAGGGGGCAACCTCTTTTTCACACAGGGCCATTTAGGTTTGGATTTTTTCTCTCCTTAATAATAAACACCTTTGTTTAAAAACTGCATTTTGTGTTTACTTGTTATCTTTGTCTAATATTTAAATTTGTTTGATGATCTGAAACATTTAAGTATGACAAACACAAAAAAATGAGAAATCAGGAAAGGGGCAAACACTTTTTCACACCGCTATAGCTGCATATCACAACAGCATGTAAATGAATAAGATAAAGTAAAATAAAAAGCACAGATAAATGAAAGTTCACTTGAGAAGAAGCTTTATTTGTTCTTTACAGCAACAAATCAAAGTGCTGTCCCTTTTTCTCTGTGTGGTAAAAAAAAATTACATTTGCACAATTGCAGACATTAAATGCGAGCTTCTTGCTCTAAAATTAATCATGTTTAACCACAAAGGCTGATCTGGGAGGGGGGGGGGGCATTCTGATCGGACAACGGGTGATCCCTGGTCCCGGTTATCTGATCACTGAGTGCGGGGGTAGGTGTGTTCATCTGGTTGCTGCCTGTTTGTGCACAGCAATTTCACTTTGGAGCTAATCTGGAGAAATGGAAATGGAGTCTGGCTCTGTTCTTGGGTTGATACGAGAAGTCGCCACCCACCACGGCATTTGTTTCCACCGGGTTGCGGTGTGAACTGGGGCAGGACAGGAAACTGACCTGCGGAGCAGACTGTCTGTGGCTTTATAGGGGTCCAGCTCAACTCCGTCCACTGTGACAGTGTGGACCAATGAGCACACATTGTGTGCAGATAGTCCTTCTGGGAGTTGTAATTTCGTAGTCTCACATTGCAGATAGGTTTTATTTAATTTATTTTTAGATGCCGTCTACGAAAACTACAACCCGCAAAAGTGGCTTGTGGGACTCACCTTCTTACCCACCACTGCCAAAATCTACCTGCCAGTGGCAGGTGGGCGGGTGTTAATGTCAAGCCCTGCATTGATAATTACAAAAATGATTGGTACTGGTACAATTAAAAGAACTGGGCATACTTGAATGACAATGTACTGTATTTGTATTATTTTAATGCAAGTTAAATTTTTCTTCATATCTTTGAGTTTCATTCACTGCGGGATAATTAAAATGCTGCAACATATTTACAGTAGACCATTTAACGACAGTGAAAGGCAGTGATTTCTCATATGACTGACCACTGCACTGACAAAAAGTCACTAGGACTAATCTTAGCCTGACTCTTAGCTTGCTAAGAGTTGCAGCTTAGGAGCTTCAACAGAAAGCTGAGGGCAGCCAGAGAGGACCGATCCATCATGGCCAGTTAAAGCAGCCCGGCTGTTTATCATGGTAAAACACACAGCGGCGACATCCTACAACTGTGTGATTATCTCATTTCATAGGCAGCATCCTCACACTGATGGATGGGTCTCATTCTGCAGATTGGAGCCATAAAAATGGATTTCACAATGATCACAGAAGGTATGTGCAATTTAGGAACACTCAGAGTTATTGGACCGAGCAGGAAAAAGAAGTGGCAACGCTGAGTCAGATGCATCAGGTTATTTCAAAATATAATTATGAACCTTTTGCTGCCAGCTGCATTCTGACAACCCAGACCAGCGTTACCTGAACACACGATGTCACCGCCAACCTTTCTTCATTAAAATGCTTCACCCCCTGCCTCCATCGTTTCTTTTACGATGACAGCCAGCTGCCGAATGTGACGCTACACCCTGCCCCAACCCTGTTGTTTGTACCTGCTCTTGTAAAACAGCATCTGGTGTGTGTTCATTAAATATAAACATTCTTCAAAGTTTCTGTATCAGTCAGAGTCTGGAGGGGAGGTCAGTTGATTGTGTTGCATTTATAAGTGAGTTAAAGGTGCAAAAAACTGTTTCCAACCTCATTTGGACTTCTTATGCCAATAATCTGCCACTCTTCTGGGGATGAGCATAAAGGGAATCTGCTGACTGTAGAATACAAACTAAAAAAAGAATCAAACTTACTATAAAAGTGAAGCTGTAAGGGAACAAAATGGTATGGCCTTTAAAGGGAACACACAATAAAAGTTTTACCTTTTCAGTGGTTTGGTGCATCTATTTGGGAATCTGAAGTGGAAAAAAATCTGAAAAAATACAACCATAGCACTTTGCTATTGGGTCAGCCTGTCTCTGTATCTCTATCTGAATGAGCGGTTTTGACATTGCTCCAGTTGTGATGTGAAAACCAGAGCTCACTGGAAGGATACCACCCATCAACATCATCTCCACCTTTTTTAATGATGGTGGGAAGGCCCCTCTGAGCATCCAAACCCATACTGACAGTGATACTATGGCAACCATGGAGTTAACTTTGTGACTGCAGTTTATATTGCTGTTTTCCTTCAACAGTCACCCCATTATTCAATAGTCCACACTTGGATCCTCGGTGCCCAGCCACAAGCCATATGTTTTGCACTGATGAAAGTTTCTTTGTGTGAGTGTGCTTGTGTGTGTGGAATTTATCTTCTACCGTTTAATCCTTTTTGGGTAACGGGGGTGCTGGAGCCTATCCCCGCATCTTTGTGTAATCTCATTGTGTTCATCATTTTTGCTGTATACTTTATCTACCATCACTAGACATGTATGACACCTGGTTTATTAATACACAGTCGAGATATATATATATCTCGTATCATCAGGCTATAGATAGATCGATAGATAGATAGATAGATAGATAGATAGGGGCAAAAAAGTATTTAGTCAGCCACCAATTGTGCAAGTTCTCCCACTTAAAAGATTAGAGAGGTCTCCAATTTTCATCATAGGTATACCTCAACTATGAGAGACAAAATGAGAAAAAAAAAATCCAGAAAATCACATTGAAGGATTTTTAAAGAATTTATTTGCAAATTATGGTGGAAAATAAGTATTTGGACAATAACAAAAGTTCATCTCAACACGTTGTTATATACCCTTTGTTGGCAATAACAGAGGTCAAACGGTTTTTGTAAGTCTTCACAAGGTTTTCACACACTGTTGCTGGCATTTTGGCCCATTCCTCCATGCAGATCTCCTCTAGAGCAGTGATGTTTTGGGGCTGTCGCTGGGCAACACGGACTTTCAACTCCCTCCAAAGATTTTCTGTGGGGTTGAGATCTGGAGACTGGCTAGGCCACTCCAGGACCTTGAAATGCTTCTTACGAAGCCACTCCTTCGTTGCCCGGGCGGTGTGTTTGGGATCATTGTCATGCTGAAAAACCCAGCCACATTTCATCTTCAATGCCCTTGCTGATGGAAGGAGGTTTTCACTCAAAATCTCACGATACATGGCCCCATTCATTCTTTCCTTTACACGGATCAGTCGTCCTGGTCCCTTTGCAGAAAAACACCCCCAAAGCATGATGTTTCCACCCCCATGCTTCACAGTAGGTATGGTGTTCTTTGGATGCAACTCAGCATTCTTTCTCCTCCAAACACGACAAGTTGAGTTTTTACCAAAAAGTTCTATTTTGGTTTTATCTGACCATATGACATTCTCCCAATCCTATTCTGGATCATCCAAATGCTCTCTAGCAAACTTCAGATGGGCCTGGACATGTACTGGCTTAAGCAGGGGGACACGTCTGGCACTGCAGGATTTGAGTCCCTGGTGGCGAAGTGTGTTACTGATGGTAGCCTTTGTTACTTTGGTCCCAGGTCTCTGCAGGTCATTCACTAGGTCCCCCCGTGTGGTTCTGGGATTTTTGCTCACCGTTCTCGTGATCATTTTGACCCCACGGGGTGAGATCTTCCATGGAGCCCCAGATCAAGGGAGATTATTAGTGGTCTTGTACAGTTATGCCTAAAAATATTTGGACAGTGACACAAGTTTTGTTATTTTAGTTGTTTACGAAAATATATTCAGGATACAATTATATAATCAATATGGGCTTAAAGTGCAGACTCTCAGCTGTAATTTGAGAGTATTCACATCCAAATTGGAGCAAGGGTTTAGGAATTACAGCAATTTAATACGTAGCCGCCTCTTTTTCAAGGGACCAAAAGTAATTGGACAATTGACTCAGAAGACTGCAAAAAAAATAACAAGGCTGCATGGGCTCTTCCCTCATTAACCTGTCATCAATTAAGCAGTTAAAAGGTCTGGAGTTGATTCCAGGTGTGGCATTTGCATTTGGAAGCTGTTGCTGTGAACACACAACATGTGGTCAAAGGAGCTCTCAATGGAGGTGAAACAGACCATCCTGAGGCTGAAAAAAAAAAGAAGAAATCCATCAGAGAGAGAGCAGAAATGTTAGGAGTGGCCAAATCAACAGTTTGGTACATTCTGAGAAAAAAAGAGTGGACTGGTGAGCTTGGGAACTCAAAAAGGCCTGGACGTAGATATTTAATATATCTAAAAATTGCATAGATTAGCATTACTTATTCTTATTCTACCTTTTATTGCATGCATAGTTTTTATTTTTATCTTTAGTGTTACTCTATGTTTAATGTTGCAGCATTGCACCAAGACAAATTCCTAGTTTGTGTACTACATGAACAATGGCAATAAATCTGATTCTGATTCTGACGTCCACGGAAGACAACGGTGGTGGATGATCACAGAATCCTTTCACAACCCCTTCACAATATCCACTCAAGTGAAGAACACTCTCCAGGAAGTAGGTGCATCAGTATCTAAGTCTACCATACAGAGAAGACTTCATGAGAGTAAATACAAAGGATTCACTACAAGGTGCAAACCATTAATCAGCCTCAAAAATAGAAAGGCCAGAATTGACTTTGCCAAAAAATACCTGAAGAAGCCAGCCCAGTTCTGGAACAGCATTCTTTGGACAGATGAGACTAAGATCAACCTATTCCAGAATGATGGGAAGAAGAAAGTTTGGAGAAGAATTGGAACAGCTCATGATCCAAAGCACTACATCTTCTGTAAAACATGGTGGAGGCAGTGTGATGGCATGGGCATGCATGGCTTCCAGTGGCACTGGGTCACTTGTGTTTATTGATGATGTGACAAAAGACAGAAGCAGCCGGATGAATTCTGAAGTGTACAGGGATATACTTTCTGCTCAGATTCAGCCAAATGCAGCAAAGTTGATTGGATGGCGCTTCACCAATGATCCAAAACATACTGCAAAAGCAACCCAGGAGTTTTTTAAAGCAAAGAAGTAGAATATTCTGCAATGGCCGAGTCAATCACCAGATCTCAACCTAATCGAGCATGCATTTCACTTGCTCAAGACAAAACTCAAGGCAGAAAGACCCACAAACAAGCAACAACTGAAGACAGCTGCAGTAAAGGCCTGGCAAAGCATCACAAAGGAGGAAACCCAGCGTTTGGTGATGTCCATGGGTTCCAGACTTCAGGCAGTCATTGCCTGCAAAGGATTCTCAACAAAATATTGAAAAGTAACATTTTACTTAGGGTTATGTTTATTTGTCCAATTACTTTTGAGCCCCTCAAATGAGGAGCGTTTGTATAAAAATAGCTACAATTCCTACATGTTTAATAATATATTTTTGTTCTACCCCTTGAATTAATCCTTAAAGTCTGCACCTCAATTCCGTTGTAGTTGTTTCATTTCAAATCCAATGTGGTGGCATGCAGAGCCCAAATCATGAAGATTGTGTCACCGTCCAAATACTTCTGGGCCTAACTGTATGTCTTCTATTTTTTAATAATTGCTCCCACAGTTGATTTCTTCACACCAAGCTGCTTACCTATTGCAGATTCAGTCTTCCCAGACTGGTGCAGGTCTACAATTTTGTTTCTGGTGTCCTTTGACAGCTCTTTGCTCTTGGCCATAGTGGAGTTTGGAGTCTGACTGTTTGAGGTTGTGGACAGGTGTTTTTTATACTGATAACGAGTTCAAACAGGTGCCATTAATACAGGTAACGAGTGGAGGACAGAGGAGCCTCTTAAAGAAGAAGTTACAGGTCTGTGAGAGCCAGAAATCTTGCTTGTTTGTAGGTGACCAAATACTTATTTTCCACCATACTTTGCAAATAAATTCTTTAAAAATCAGACGTGGTTTTCTGGATTTTTTTTTTCTCATTTTGTCTCTCATAGTTGAGGTATACCTATGATGAAAATTGGAGACCTCTCTCATCTTTTAAGTGGGAGAACTTGCACAATTGGTGGCTGACAAAATACTTTTTTGCCCCACTGTAGATAGATAGATAGATAGATAGATAGATAAGTCCTGATCACCCTACAATGGCTGTGTCATCAGCAAATTTCTGAATATGGCACAGCTCAGAGACAGTGGAAATATAGTGTGTAGAGGGTGAAGAGAAGGGCAGCCAACACTGTCCCCTGAGACGCTCCTGTGCTACTGACCACAGTATCAGATAGGATTTCCTTCAGTCTGACAAGCTGCGGTCTGTTGGTGAGGTAATCTGCAATCCAATATACCAAATACGGGTCCATATCCATCCTTGTCCGTTAATCCTGCAGCAAAGAGGGCTGGATGGTATTGGATGCAGTTGAAAAATGAAGAAACAGCATTGCAACTGCCCTATCTGAGGCTGCATTCACACCAGGATAGTCCGGGGGTCTCGGTTCAATTGGGCGGGGAATGTCGGGAATTTTCGCACCTTCGTTTGGTTTGCATTCACACTGCAGCTGACCAAACTACCTGGACAACGTCACGCAGTTACAACAACTGCTAGTTTGTGGCGTTGTAGCCAAAACCACCACTGACCAGTAAGAAAACATCTTAGTGAGGAAGAAAAATCCAGCTCATCGAGTGACCAGGACTGAAAACAGAAACCAGTTTCCTTCAGCTGGGTCTGGTAAAAGGATTTCTTGGATTCATGCGGTTGTCTTTATTGATATTTTCTACCCAAAATGCACTACGGTAAACGCCACTCCCTCTTCTCAGACTACATGTCGCTATGATCACACAAATGCCGAGGGGCGCTTCCACCCTTCAGTCCGCTGGATAGTCTGTTTGCATTCATACTGCAAGCAAAGTGCATCAGGGTTCATTTGCAAGTGAACTGAGACCCCCGTTTTCAGGCGGACCAGAGTTCGCTTGTTTGGTGAGCATCAGAGTTTGAATGCGCTTTCAGACTGCACCAAATGAACTGAACTATTCGTGAAAGTGGACCAGAGTTCCTTTGGTCCGGCCCAAACAGTGACCCTGTGAATGCACCCTTAGTTATCAAGGTGCAAGCTAACCTGATGTAGAAGGTAGAGGATTGCATCCTCCACTCCAAACATGTCTCAAAATGCAAATTCTAAAGGATCCAGAGGATGCTGAATTTGGAGTCTGAAAAGGTTGAGAAAAAGCTGTTCCAGCCTCTTCATTAGATAAGATGTTTGTGTGACAGGTCTAAAGTCAGTGGGCACTCAGGGCTGGTTCTTCTTCGGGACAATGCAAGATGTCTTCCAGAAAGTGGGCTCCTTCCCTAGTCACAGACTTAGATTTAAGACATGTCACAGAGGTGGTTAGCACATCTGCCATCTTCATGTAAACTGGTCCAAATGAGTGTCAGTTGAAGGAGTTGTAGTTGTTACTGTATTTGATTTAATAATGGAAGGATCTGACTTATTTTATCACTGACAGATGACATGTTTTTATTGAAAAAGTTCATAAAGTCCTGACTAGTAAGCTCAAAACGAATGCTAGATCTGACAGAGTGACTCTTGTCTGCCTGGCTACAGTGCTGAAAAAAAATCCTGGGATTATTTTTGTTCTCTTCTAGTAATGCAGAATAATAAGTTGTTCTAGCTTTCCGAAGAGATTTCGTTATAAATTAGAAGTTGATTTCTCCAAGCTAAATAAAATTCATCTTATTTAGTGGAACACAATTTTCTTCCCAATTGATAAGCCTTCTGTTTTAAGCTGAGTTTCTGTGGTGAACCAAGGTGTCAGCAATCTCTGATTAAACTTTTTATTTTTTAATCGACCTACCATGTTGAGTGCCTGATGCAGAGAAGCTGTAACACTACCTACCAAGCTACAACTACTTATGAAGGGGGGCTGAAAAGTTCATTGGCTGAAAAGTTCATAGTGATTAAATTTGAACAAATGTGGTTTATTTTTCAGCATAGTATCCCCTTCAGTCCACATCTTCCATCAGTGTTGCAGTGCTTGGATCCCTGCGGTTGAAAAATAAACCACATTTGGTCAAACTTGACCACTATGAACTTTTCAGCCTATGAACTTTTCAGCCCCTTTTAAAACAAGAAAAAAAAAATTCCTTGCAAAAAAGTATACTTGTTTTAAGGAATTTAGCAAATAAAAATGTCTTGCTCCATTGATATAATTGCTTAAAACAAGTAAAAATATCTTGTGACAAGTACAATTTTCTTACAGAACACAGCACAAGAAAAAATATCTTGTTAGACAAAAAACAAGCCAACATAGCCTTGATTTAAGATTTTTTCTTACTAAGATTTCATTTTTTGCTGTGTAGAGCCCCGTGGATTACAAAGACTGACATGTGAGTTTGATGAAGAATTGTCATTAGTACAAACAAACTGAACCCATCAGCTCAAAATACAGTTTCAACCACTGGCATTTTCCTTTAAGTCTGACAATGTAACCAAATCCATAGAGAGATGCTAAGATCATTAAGACTTCAGGCATATCCCAGTATCTTTGGGCGAGAGGCAGGGTTTACCCTGGGCAGATCACCAGCCCATCTCAGAGCCAATACCAAGAGACAGACAGCCATTAACTCTCACATTCATACTTAGGGACAATTTATCCCCAACTGATGTCAATTAACCTAAAATGCATGTTTTTGGAATGTGGGAGGAAACCAGAGTACGTGGCAAAAACACACACAGGTATGGAGAAAATATGCAAACTCCACACAGAAAGGTCACCGCTGGCGAGGGGTGGGTTTGAACCCATGGTGACAGTGCTAAACACTGCTCCACCAAGCTGCCCAAGTTTTGAACATTCTTTGTTAAATTTGGTTGTCAATCTTAATTCCATTTGAACTGTTGGTCAACACTTCTGTTTCTTACTTATGACTTGATACTGACCTTCCTCAAAATACTTTTTTTATGATGTATATTATTTTGTGACTGCGGGTCTTCTCGTTGTTTTTAACATAGAGCTCCTCCAGTGACCGCTAGCCGGCGGATACCATATGGAGCTTTTTAATCATTAAAACAGTATGCCTGAAATGCTTCCATCCCCCCTTTCTATTTTACAATTGCAGAAGAGAAACAATGAGGTCTCCTGAGATGGACTGAATGAACTGCACTCATCATGAGGAAAAATTATCATGGAGAGGAAAGAAAGAATTGAGGAAAGAAGGTGGAAAAAAGAGGAGAAAGATGGAATGAGAGGAGGATAAAAAGGAGCAAAAAAGAAGTGGAAGAGGGACAGAGGGAGTTAATATTTTCACTCCTCAGTGAGTTTCCTCCCAACGGAACAGACCCATTTCTCTCTGCTTTGATGGTGATGAAGAGTGAAAAAATCAGGGATGGTGGGGTTGCTATTTCTTAAGATCTCTTAAACTGCTATCTTTATTCATCAGTCTACACTCAGTCGTCCATAATGACAATGTGAAGACATATTTAATCAACAAACTGATTTATTCATTTTCAACCGCGTAATCCTTTTCAGGTCTTGGAGTGGCTGGAGCCTATCCCAGCATCTTTGGGCAAGAGGCAGGGTACACCGTGGACAGATCGCTAGTAAATCGCAGGGTATACAAACTGATTAAAAAACAAAATTAAAATTTCTCAATTGGACAAGAACA
Organism: Pholidichthys leucotaenia; assembly: GCA_020510985.1. Taxonomy (NCBI): domain Eukaryota; kingdom Metazoa; phylum Chordata; class Actinopteri; order Cichliformes; family Pholidichthyidae; genus Pholidichthys; species Pholidichthys leucotaenia. The sequence continues at coordinate 323,623,952 of CM035836.1, read as the reverse complement.
GTACATGCTACATTTTGCACATTTCTTTGTGCATTAAATTTAAATATTTTATAAAATTCTGATCATATCTACATCAGTATAAAGATATGAAACAATTTCTGAAGCACTGAGGGATCTGTATGACAGTGCCATAAATAACTGTGTAGTGAAAGAAGTTTGGTTTCAGCCCTTAGACTGTATAAATGAATGAACAGAGCTTGCAGTAGCTCTCTGTGAAGTACCTATGGGCAGCGTTTGCTTCAGGAACACATTTCTCCACCAGAATCACAGCTCACAGAGGTGTAAATCCTGTAGGGCTGCAGCTAACAACTATTTTACAGCTCGGGTAATCACCCACTCTAATCGAAGATTACTCGAGTAATTTGGCACTTTTTTTTTTTAAAGAAACTTGCATTGACCAACATTTGCAGAACTTTCCAAAAGAGCAGTAGTAATTCTACCAAACACATTTATTGCAATGCTTATTGCATAGAACATAACTTTAAATGGTACGTTACACTATAAAGTTCCGTTCACTAGCTGTTAGCATCCGCTAGTGGGCCCTGTTAGCATTCGGATGCTAACGGTGGTGGCTACATGCTTTTTGGTTAATTGGCATAGCTGACTACATTCTATTCATCATAATTTAAAATTTCAATCACCTACCTTGTCTCGGGTGTGCTGGCTGTGCATGATGTAGGATTTCTTCTGAGACACTGTAACATTCAACGTTGTAGCATGCTAGCTCGCCGCTCAGCTTTACCATGTACACACTGCACAATGTTTTCCTTCAATTTGAGCTTGAAATTGTTACGTATGGCTCTTGCGAGCCATAAATGAGAGCCAAGGGCTGACCGGTGAATTTGCGTTGTTTATTGACAATAAGGAAAAGGAACAAAGGAACAGAGCCTCGTGGGGCCAAAACACAAACAATCATACAATGGTACACACTTACAAACGATGATGAATGACGAAAGGGGGGCTGGCGCTGGACGTAGGGGTTCCAGCCTTACCCACGCTGGAGAAGAGTGTGGATAATAGAGCGAGGTCACAGCCCTGAATAATCAGGACTGCTCCCTTTTATAGTAGTTGACAGCGCCTCAGCTGATGAGAGGTAATTGGCCTCCAGCCGTCCCATAGAGCTTGACAGCTGGAGGCCCGCTGAGACGCTGTCAAAGTAAGAGCCGGGCTGAGGAGGAATATGGTCTGAGCGTGGATGGAATCGGCGCCCAGACCATGTGACATGACCCCCCCCCCCCCAAGGCCGGGCTCTGAACGGCAAGTAACACCCAAGCCCTCCCCCACCTAGGGTGGGCGGATGGGGCGCAGGCCAGCAGGGCGTGAATGGGAAAAGAGAGAAAAAAAACCCTCAACGTTAGCAGGGAACAAATAAAGCAATTACAGAGTATGAGGAAAAAAAGGCACAATACTCCATAAAACGCTAATAATATGCAGCCAGAGAGAAAAAAAAGGCACAACATTGGCAGGGGACAAATGAAGCAATTACAGAGTATGAGGGGAAAAAAAGGCACAATACTCCATAAAATGCTAATGATATGCAGCCAGAAAAAAAAAAAAAAAAAAAAAAAAAACCACAACATTGGCAGGGGATAAATGAAGCAATTAGAGAGTATGGGGAAGAAGAACACACAATACTCCATAACAGGCTAACAATATGCGGACAGAAGGAAAAAAAAAACACTACATAGGCAAGGGACAAACGAGGTCATTACAGAGTATGGGAGAAGGGAAGAAAAAAAAAGAAAACCACAATACTCCATGAAATGCCATAACAATATGTAGACGGACCCAAAGAAAAACAACCCAGGAGACCTTAAAAGGAGAGCAGAGGCTCCTAAGGCGAAATCCACCAGATACAGGACAACCCTCAACAGGAGGGGGAGGAAAAAAAGCACGCTAACCGTGATACGACTACAAGAAATCACATAACTGCACCCTCACAAAATCACAAAGGACTAGGCACAGCAGAAATAATTCAGTTCGGGGGATCTCCCCGCACCCAGCGTCCAAATCGCCAACAGGGGTGATGACACTAACCGTGATATGACTAAGAAATTATATACCTGCACCCGCAAAACCACAAAGGACTAGGCACAGGAATAACAGAAATAATTCAGTTCGGGGGGTCTCCCTGCACCCAGCGTCCAAACCGCCAACAGGGGTGATGGGAAATGTTCAGGCAGCCTACCCGAATCCCAGGCCAGGAAAAACAGTATCTCGGGCGGCCGGACCAGACCGCCGGACAGAGAGTCCAATGGGTCGGGTGGCCAAACCGAAGAGCTGAATGGGTACAGCAGTCCCTCTGGCGGCCGACCCGCATCGCTCAGCCACCAGGCCCGTAGGGGAGAGAAAGGCAACGGCCTCCCTGTGGAGAGAAATAGTGAGGGCGAGCTGGGCTGACAGAGAGAGGTCCATATGGGCCCTGGTGGAGAGAGCTTGGGGGGATAATGAGGGTGACTATGATGACTACGGCAAAGAGGGGGATGAAGATGATGATGAGCCGGTCCAGTGTCCGATGGCAGGGGATCTGCAGCTCCCTCACCGAACCTGGATGCCACTGGTGCTGCACCCTCGTCGGACCCCGATTGGGTCATGGCTGCTCCTGCGACGGACCCCGATTGGGTCTCGGTAGCACCCGCGTCGGACCCCGATTGGGTCGGCGCCGCACCAGAACCGACCTCCAACCCCGAACCTGGAACCTCTGGCACAGCGGGCGAAAGCAGCTCCTCGCCGGCGACCCTGGGAGAAAGCTCAGGAGAGAAAAGAACCAGGATCAGGATCACCGGCAGCGCTAGAACCCGGCGAGATAAGCTCGGACGCAGCAGGCGGCTGCACCCGGCTCATCTCCCCTAGAGACAGGCTAAAATGCTCTAAAATATGAAGGAGAAAGACAAAGCAGAGCACTTGCCTGATCTCGGGTTCTGACGCCGTCCAAGACTGCGAAGATCCGGGTTCAGACGGCAGGAGGTTGTCATCAGGCTCCAACTCAGCTGCGCCGGGCTCCGCAGCTGGCATGATGGTGCGTGCAGCTTGCGAGTCCTCCGGCACCGATGCCCACGCCGATGGCCCACAAGGCGTGGTGGCAGGAGAACCTCGACCCGCTGGACCGGACCGCTCCTCCGTGGAGACCCGGGGATGCTTCCTCGTCGGCGCGGGTTCCACGCTGCAGTCCGCTCTCCTCCTCCGCCCACAGCGTAGCTGCAGAACCGGAACCAGGCTCTTCAGAACCACAGGCCCCCTCCTCATCCCGCGACGCTGGCCTGGCGTCGAGGACCGCTCAGCGGAGGGAGACACAGAGGATGCGGGGTTAATAATTACAGCCACAGCAGGTGGTGGGAGCTCGGGGAGCTGCGAACCCCGAACTCCACCTCCAGGAGTCTGACAGAGCAAATCACAAGGAGAGTATGAATGAACTTGGACTTGCCTGTCTCCTGGAGACTTAGTGGTGCCCGCTGTGGTGGGCGTTGCTCCTCCCTTTCGCCGCCGGACGATGATAGAGGACCCCCTGGGAGGACGACGGGGAGCCGCTCGAGATGGTTCCGGGACGGAGCTCCCCAAGTCAGGACTCGGAGTACACACAGCGGCCAGGGAATGCGTCGAGGAGGAGGGGGCGACAGCCGAGACAAGCCGGGCACAGAGTGCTGACATAACAGCAGGAGAGGATGGCTCGGGGGACGAGGCTGCGGGGTTTCCCCCCTGACGAGGTGCAGGAGTGACAGCTGTTTGGGGAATTGAGCTCTTGCGGCGACCCGGAACTGGATCCGGATGGGATTCGTGCTGAGGTGGACAGCCGGTGTGACGATGGCTACTTGCAGGGGGCAAGGCGAAGGTGAGATCCGGAAATCGCCGTTCCTGTGCAGAAACAGAGGCGAGCAGGTCGGCAAACTCAGGGAACTCACGCAACTCTGGGCTCCTCTCCACCAGTCTAACTGCCGCCGTCACATGCTTAATAATGACAGATGGATGCACCGCGGAGTGAGCAGCAGTCACTCGGTCTCGGATCTTGACAGCTGCCAGCTGCAGCTTCTCCGGGGGATTCCCGAGTGACGTCATGCCCAATGGGAAAAGACCTCTGGATGGTGTGAACTCCTGGGCCGGAACGGAGGCAGGAGCAGGATCCCGAAGCGAGGGGTGACGACTCCTCCTCTTCGGCTTCCTGCTGGAATTTACCTCCAGCCCACGGAGTATCTCTCATTGTGAGGCGATGTCATTTCTCCTGGCGCAGACCTCAGGGTGGTCGGCGTAGTGAGGAAGATTGTCCAGGAGAACCTCAGCGTAGTCTAGGTGCCGGCGTATAAGATAAGATAAGATAAGATAAGCCTTTATTAGTCCCACAACGGGGAAATTCCAGGATTGCAACAGCACAGGGATAGCAACACTCAGAGCAACAATCAGAAGGCAAGAAAAAACAAGCAAGCAAGAGCAGCTAATATACATATGTACATATTACTATAAAATATATATATACACACACACACACACAGACACACAGTGCAGAGCATTGTAGCTGGATGGAATAAATATATGAATATATGAACACACAGTGCAGAGCATTGTAGCTAGATGGAATAAATATGTAAATATATAAACACCCACAGTATGGAGCATTGCAGCTAGGTGGAATAAATATGCAAGTATATAAACACACACAGTGCGGAGCAATGTAGCTAGATGGAATAATATGTAGATATATAAAAACACAGTGCGAAGCATTGTAGCTAGATGGAATAAATATATAGATATATAAATATAAACACACCCAGTGCAGAGCATTGTAGCTAGATGGAATAAATATGTAAATATATAAACACACACAGTGCAGAGCATTGTTGCTAGGTGGGATGAAACAGCATAACCGTCTATTTAGTTATCCTACATGGTATGATTATGTGCCCATACATATTCTCACCCTCCATAGCGACCGGTATGTTCCTAGTTGTATGCCGGAGAGGACCATTGTGTAAGTCTATTGCATCTTTTGCATTAAAAAAAAAAACAAAAAAAAAAAAAAAAAAACTATTAGTTTGTTACGTCTTTTTGCTATCTCTGCGAGCAGCCCTGCTTAGGTTGTACAGTCTGACAGCCGTTGGTAGGAATGACCTACGAAACCTCTCGGTTGTGCACCTGGGATGATGTAGTCTGCTGCTAAATGAGCTCCTCAGTGCATCCAGTATGTCCTGCATAGGGTGGAACTCGGACTCCAGCAGAGATGACAGTTTAGCCACCGTCCTTCTCTCTCCTATCTCCTCCATCGGATCAAGGCGTTGCCCCAGGACAGAGCTAGCTTTCTTAATCAGTTTGTTCAGTCTCTTCCTATCGGCTGCAGTAATGCCACTGCCCCAGCAGACCACTCCAAAAGTGATGGCTGATGCCACCACCGTGTCATAGAATGACTTCAGCAGTGCCCCTTGTACACCAAAAGACCTGAGTCTCCTCAGCAGGAACAGCCTGCGCTGTCCCTTCTTGTAGAGTGCGTCAGTATTGTGTGACCAGTCTAGTTTATTGTTCAGATGAATACCCAGGTACTTGTAGGATGTCACCATCTCGATGTCTGTTCCCTGTATATTTACTGGTGCTGTGAGGGGCTGCCCATGCCTGCGGCAGTCCACCACCAGCTCCTTAGTTTTCCTCGCGTTGATCTGGAGGCAGTTCCGATGGCACCAGTCCACAAAGTCCTGGATAAGCCCTCTGTACTCAGCTTCATCTCCGCTGGAGATGAGACCAACGATCGCAGAGTCATCAGAGAACTTCTGTAGATGGCAATGTGTTGTGTTGTGTGAGAAGTCCGCAGTATAAAGAGTGAACAAGAAGGGAGCCAGCACCGTTCCCTGGGGGGCCCCCGTGCTACTGATGATCGTGTCGGAAACACAGTCCCGGGTTCTCACAAACTGAGGCCGGTTCGTGAGGTAGTCCAGGATCCATGATGACAGGTGCTGGTCTACCCCTGCGCGCAGCAGCTTGTCCTTCAGGATCATCGGTTGGATGGTGTTGAAAGCACTGGAGAAGTCAAAGAACATGATCCTCACCATATTCCCGGGCTTCTCCAGGTGGGACAGAGAACGGTGAAGGAGGAAGATCACCGCATCCTCCACCCCAATGCCATGCTGGTAGGCGAACTGGAGTGGATCCATCGCTGGTTCCACCAGGGGGCGGAGATGAGCAAGGAGCAGTCTCTCCAGGGTCTTCATCAAGTGGGACGTCAAGGCCACCGGTCTGAAGCTGTTCAGGTCTTTGGGGTGGGAAGTTTTTGGTACAGGTACCACACAAGATGTTTTCCACAGCTGTGGTACCCTCCCCAGTTTCAGGCTCATGTTGAAGATATACGTCACAATCCCACACAGCTGGTCTGCACAGGACTTGAGGAGCTTTGCGCTGATGCCGTCCGGTCCCGACGCCTTCCTCGCCTTGATCTTCCTCAGCTCCGTCCTCACCTGGGTCTTGGTCAGGGTCAGGATGGGGGGCTGTGTGTTGGGAGTGGGGGGGGTGTCGGTGGAGTGGGGAGTGGGTAGCAGGACTTGATTTCTTAGAGGCAGCAGTGGTTGTTGTGCAGACAGGGGGGAGGGCGGTTGGTCAAATATATTGAAAAACAGATTCAGGTTGTTCGCCCACTCCCTGCCCCCCGTGGCCTGGGGGGAGGTATTCTGGAGCCCCGAGATGGTTTTGAGGTTTCTCCAGACCCCGCTGATGTCGCTCTGTTGCAGCTTGTCCTCCATCTTCTTCCTGAAGCTGTCCTTGCCTTCTCTGATCTTTCTCCTCAGCTCCCTCTGTACGGACTTCAGCATCTCCCTGTTCCCCGACCTGAAGATCCTCTTCTTCTCTCTCAGAAGTGTTTTTATCTCAGGGTTGATCCAGGGTTTGTTGTTTGAGTGACGCCGTATGGTCTTGGTGGGAACGGATTTGTCCACACAGAAGCTGAGGTAGCCCGTGAAGGTGTGAATGAGGCCATCGATGTCCTCACCATGTGGATCGCAGAGCTGCTTCCAGGCAGTGGCTTCAAAACAGTCCTTTAGAGTGTCCATTGTCTCCTCAGACCATGTCGTTGGGATTGTCATAGAAGGTGGCGGTGAGGAGCGTCCCATCGACATACTCCAGGGCGGTCGCTAGCTCATTACCCAGGTGCCGAACGCGGCCCCTGGGAGACGGCATGCTCCCAGAGTTGACACCCAGACAGGGAAGAACAAAGTCCAATTAAGCAACTCACGGCAGCCGGCAACTCACTGGCTGTGACCTACTGTTACATATGGCTCTTGTGAGCCATAAATGAAAGCCAAGGGCTGACCGGTGAGTTTGCGTTGCTTATTGACAATAATGCCTCATTTCCACTAGCCCAGTTCGACTCGCCTCGTTTCGTTTCGTTACTACTCGTTTCTGCCGCGGTTGTGCGTCCATTACAACCGTGTAAAGCCGTGTATAGCTGGGGTGGGCAGGATTTTTTTTACAGCAAGGCGGCGCCACACTCCCGTGACGTAAAACACGCGACCCAAGCCAAACACAACATGGCGGCTTTACAAGGCGACTCCTCGGTCTGTGGCTTTTTTCACCGTAAATGCCAAAAAGGACCGTCAGACAAGGGTACAGGCAGTGAGACGAAACACTCTGGAATAGTTCTGCAGCTTCTGGAGAGAGCCGAAGACGTGAGGATACAAACTAAGTCATATGTGACGGTAAGCTAATGGTTGCTAATGCTAGTTTGCTATAAGTACGTCGTACTACACTGTAATCTCTGCAAGTTATCACTGTTAGGTACTAAAATATGTACGCTGTGTGTGTTTCAGATGGCTCTGTTGTGGGAAAATTACCACTTCAAACGGTCAGTCTGGCGTTCATGTACAGCCTGTCAACTGAGTGACAGGCTGAGTGAGCCTGTCAACTGTCACCACAGCTTCACAAACGATCAGTGGTTGTAGAGCTTAAGAATGTCTGGTTTATTTCCTGTGCAAAAAATTACTCTGCTCTAAGTGACATAACGCACGGCTCAGGAGACGCACACACACAGGCTTAGAGTAGTTCAAAGAGTTTATTAACAGCAGGAGTGAATGAGTGCGTGTCTGCGGGATGTAAATGTGTTGGTGATGGTGTCTGCTCCAGGCACAGAGGCAGGTGACCGTACAGCCGAGCAACCCTATGGAGAGAGCACAGGGAGAGGGTGACGGGCATACACCAACACAGGAGGGATTTATGGCGAGAGAAGGACTTACTTGGTGGGTCAGGACAGCTGGCACAACAAGGGGGCGAAGCCCGGAAGACAGCCACCTGGAGAGCTCCGTACAGCAGCGAGGATTGGGCGATGGAGTGGAGATGTCCGCCACTGGGGAATCCACCTGTGCACAGGGGAGAAGACTGAAGAAAAGAGGTAAGCAATCTTCTTACCGAAATGGTGACGCTGAAGGGAAGTATGCTCACAACGGTGAGGGACGAAGTCTGACGGCTTCAGGCCGAGCCTCCGGGCGAGACGGCCTTTATCCCTCGCCGCTGATGATTGTCAGGTGCGTGAGCAGGTGGCGCCGCTGATGAATGGCGCGGCGTGACAGTACTCCCCCCTCTAGCAGCGCCTCCTGGCGATGGCTCATCCGGGTGCGCTCGGTGGAAGTCCGCGATGAGCGATGGGTCCAACACAAACGACGGGGGCACCCATTGTCGATGCTCGGGCCCATAGCCCTCCCAGTCCACCAGGTATTGCAACCCACGACCTCGGCGCCGGGAGTCCAGGATGGAGGAGACGGACCAGGCCGGATGGCCACCAATCATCCGGGGCGCGGGTTGCGCTGCAGGAGGAGGGCAAAGGGGGTCAGTGACTGCCAGTTTCACCTTCGACACATGGAAAGTGGAATGGATGCGGAGGGAGGGGGGAATAGCCACGCGCACAGCCACCGGGTTGATGATCCGGGTGATGGGAAAGGGACCCATGAATCGCTGTGCCAGCTTCCTCCTCTCGCCTTTTAATGTGACGTCCTGGGTAGACACATACACGAGTTGCCCAACTCTGTACGCCGGGGCAGGTCTTCTGTGCCGGTCCGCCACGGTCCTGTTGCGCTCCGCCGTGCGTAAAAGCGCATGACGCGCGGCAGCCCAGGTGGAGCGGAACTGCCTAAGGTGCGCCCTAACAGAGGGGACAGTCACCTCGGTCTCCTGCGCTGGAAACAGCGGGGGGTCGTAACCCAGGGACGCCTTGAAGGGGGACATCCCCGTTGCAGAAGAGCGGGCGGTGTTGTGGGCATACTCCACCCAGGCGAGATGGTTGCTCCAGGACGTCGGCTTGGATCTAGTAACACAGCGGAGCGCAGCCTCCAGCTCCTGATTGGTCCTCTCACACTGCCCGTTAGACTGGGGGTGATGGCCGGAGGAGAGGCTCACCTTGGCTCCGATGGCGTTACAAAAGGATCTCCAAACCTCGGATGAAAATTGGGGACCCCGGTCCGAGACCACGTCCACCGGAATCCCGTGCAGCCTGACCACGTGTTGGACGAGGAGGCCCGCCGTCTCCAGGGCAGTAGGGAGACCTCGCAGGGGAATGAAGTGCGCAGCCTTGGAGATACGGTCCACAATGGTCAGGACGGTGTCAAAGGAGTTGGAAACGGGGAGTCCGGTGACGAAGTCCAGTGCGATGTGCGACCAGGGCCTGCCGGGGACGGGCAGAGGCTGGAGCAGACCCGCTGGGGGGGCATTTCCCGACTTGCTGGTGGCACAGATTGGGCAAGCCCGGGCGTAGCGGGCTGCATCCCTCCGCAGGCCTGGCCACCAAAAGGACCGTTGGAGGAGGCTGATCATCCGAGAGGTGCCGGGATGACAGGTGAGCCGGGAGGTGTGGAGCCAGTGGATGACCTCTCCTCGGACCGCAGATGGGACGAACAGTCTTCCCTCCGGTCCGCCGCCAGGATCAGGTTCCACCTCCTGCGCCTTCCGGATCTTGTCTTCAATGTCCCAAGAGATGGCACCGAGGACGCACGACCTGGGCAGGATAGTGTGGGGCGTCTCCTCAGCCTCCACGGGGGTGAACTGCCTAGAGAGGGCGTCAGGCAGGCCGTTTTTGGAGCCCGGCCTGAAGGTGATCGAGAAGCGGAACCTGGCGAAGAACAAAGACCAGCGCGCCTGGCGGGCATTCAGGCGCTTGGCAGATCGTAAATACTCTAAGTTCTTGTGGTCCGTCAGGACCACAAACGGCAGGTCCGCCCCCTCTAGCCAGTGGCGCCACTCCTGTAAGGCGAGTTTAATGGCCAGGAGCTCTCTGTCCCCCACATCGTAGTTCCTCTCCGCCGGGGACAGGCGCCGGGAGAAGAAGGCGCACGGCCGTTTGGCGCCATCGTCAGGTGACCGCTGGGATAACACTGCTCCCACTCCCGTGTCCGATGCGTCCACCTCCACAATGCACTGCAGCGCGGGGTCGACCTGGCGAAGGACCCGGGAGGAGGAGAACTCCGCCTTCAGCGCCCTAAAGGCAGCAGCGACCTCTTCAGTCCACCGGAACGGGACCTTCGGGGACGTGAGGCGGGTCAGCGGTCCGACGATCGAGCTGAAATTTGGGACAAAGCGGCGGTAAAAATTGGCGAAGCCAACAAACTGTTGCACCTGCTTCCGGGATGCGGGAGTAGGCCACTCCACCACCGCCTTCACCTTCTCTGGGTCTGGGAGCACCTGATCTTGAGCAATGATGAATCCCAGGAAGGATGTGGTCCTAGCGTAGAATTCGCATTTCTCAGCCTTCACGTACAGACGATTCTCCAGCAGTCTTTGGAGGACCCGCCTCACATGGACCTGGTGCTCGTCCCTGGACCTGGAGAAGATAAGGATGTCATCCAGGTAGACGAACACAAAAAGGCCGATGAAATCCCGGAGGACGTCATTAATGAGGCGCTGAAAGACGGCAGGAGCGTTGGTCAGCCCGAACGGCATGACGAGATACTCAAAGTGGCCGTTCGGGGTACGGAAGGCTGTCTTCCATTCATCTCCCTCCCGGATCTGGACGAGGTGGTAAGCACTGCGTAAATCCAGCTTGGTAAACCAGGTCGCCCCCTGGAGGGAGTGAAAGGCAGTGTCCATGAGGGGCAGGGTGTAACGGTCCCTCTCAGTGATGTCATTCAGCGCTCGGTAGTCTATGCAGGGGCGGAGGGATCCGTCCTTTTTCCCGACAAAGAAAAACCCTGCCCCCACGGGTGACGACGATGGGCGAATAATCCCAGCGCTCAGAGATTCCTTCAGGTATGTATTCATGGTCTCCTTCTCCGGTGCCGACAGGCTGTAGAGCCGACCAGATGGCAGGGGAGCCCCCTGGCGGAGGTTGATGGCACAGTCATATGGTCGATGCGGGGGAAGAGACATAGCTTTCGATTTGCTAAATACCATACCCAGGTCGTGAAATTCTGGAGGCACCAGTGACAGGTCCGGAGGTGCTGTATCCACCACAGGGGGAGCCGCGGATGGGGAGCAGGCAGCGGACTGAAGGCAGGTGCCCATACAGAAGGTACTCCATGCCGATACCCCACCGGACCTCCAGTCCAGGACAGGGTTGTGGAGGCGTAGCCAGGGATACCCCAGGATGACGGGCGACACAGAGTTGGGCAGGACGTAAAATACCATCTCCTCCCGGTGGTTCCCTGAGATGATGACTGGGACAGGCATGGTTTGGTGAGAAACTCTCCCAAGGGAGGCACGGGAGAGATGGACCAGGGAGATGGGGTGTTTTAATGCCTGACAGCGGATGCCCAATCGGGTTGCCAGGCCTTGTGAAATGAAGCTGCCCTCTGCGCCCGAATCCACCAGTGCGTGGGTGAGGTGCCCAGTGGGATTGTGGCAAAAACGGATGGGCAGCTTTAATTGAGTGAGAGAGTCTAACCGGTTGGGATCCGCGAGGCTCCCTACAGCGATTCGCAGACCCCGCCGACTGGCTTTCCGCGGGCAACGCTCCACAGTGTGTTGGTCACCTCCGCAACACATGCAGAGGCCCAACTCACGGCGGCGTTGTTTCTCCGCAGGGGAAAGCTTAGTCCAGCCCGTCACCATCGGCTCCGACTCCTCGGGGCACAATGCTGGCGGCGCCGCCAGGGGGCGAGCTTGGAACAGGTGCGGCGAGACTCCACGAGGGCGAGAAGAAGAAGACTTCCGCCCCGAGGAGCGCTCGCGCAGCCTGTTATCCAAACTTATCGCTAAGGATGTCAGCTCCGCTAGCGTCCCAGGGATATCCCGTCCAGCCAGTTCATCCCTCAGATCACTATTGAGGCTGCGGAGGAACAGGCCACAGAGGGAGCGTTCCTCCCAGCCCAATTCCTCCGCCGCTACCCGGAAGTCGACCGAGTAGTCCGCTGCCGACCGGCCTCCCTGCTGGAGAGCGAGGAGCCGATCGACCTGGACCGTCTCAGTTTGAGAATGGTCAAAGACCTCCAGAAAGCGCCTCACGAACTGGTCATAGGTGAGGGTGGCATAACTGGGCCTCGCCATTACGGCGTAGGTCCAAGTTAACGCACGCCCCTCCAGAAGATTCCCTATGTAACCAATCCGACTGTGATCCGAGGGAAAATCTCCGGGCACACGGTGGAACACGGACTCACACTGCATAATGAACCCCCGCGCTCCGCCGAGCTTACCGCTAAAGCGGGCGGGGGTCGGAATCGGTGTGAGCCGAACCGGTGCCACCGGAGCCGGCTGGACGGCCGCTGGAACAGCAGGAGCCGCGCCACCCTGACGAGCCGGGGGGAACGGCTGTTGAGGATCCAAGCGGCCCAACCGGTTAGTTAAATTCAATAATTGATTAAAGATCACCTGTTGTTGATAAGCTATTTGATCCACTCTAGCCTCGAGAGTGGAAAACCGGTGTGCGAGCCCGCCGTCCGCCGAGCCGCTCTGCTGAAGCCGTACTGACATAACGCACGGCTCAGGAGACGCACACACACAGGCTTAGAGTAGTTCAAAGAGTTTATTAACAGCAGGAGTGAATGAGTGCGTGTCTGCGGGATGTAAATGTGTTGGTGATGGTGTCTGCTCCAGGCACAGAGGCAGGTGACCGTACAGCCGAGCAACCCTATGGAGAGAGCACAGGGAGAGGGTGACAGGCATACACCAACACAGGAGGGATTTATGGCGAGAGAAGGACTTACTTGGTGGGTCAGGACAGCTGGCACAACAAGGGGGCGAAGCCCGGAAGACAGCCACCTGGAGAGCTCCGTACAGCAGCGAGGATTGGGCGATGGAGTGGAGATGTCCGCCGCTGGGGAATCCACCTGTGCACAGGGGAGAAGACTGAAGAAAAGAGGTAAGCGATCTTCTTACCGAAATGGTGACGCTGAAGGGAAGTATGCTCACAACGGTGAGGGACGAAGTCTGACGGCTTCAGGCCGAGCCTCCGGGCGAGACGGCCTTTATCCCTCGCCGCTGATGATTGTCAGGTGCGTGAGCAGGTGGCGCCGCTGATGAATGGCGCGGCGTGACACTAAGTAAAGAAACCCTATTTCACTGTTTATGGGAATGTAGAAAAATCAGAATGTTTTGGGAAGAGGTGAGGGTAACAGTTGAAAAAATAATTTCAAAACAATTCCCATTGAACCCTAAACTGTTTTTGTTGGGTCTGTATCCAGAAAAACATAACTTTAATCAGAGTGAAAGAACATTCATAGACCTCAGTTTGCTTAATGCCAAAAAATGTATTGCATTACTGTGGAAAAACTCATAGACCAAAAAAAAAAAAAAAAGGGCGCATGCGCACACAGCGACCAGCAGCTGGTGAAATAGTGCGTGTGCGTGTGTGTGTTTTGATGTACTTTTATATGTTTTTATAAAATCCTCTGTGTCGTTTCTGCCTTGGAGTGGTTGTGGAATATATAGCAAAGAGCTCCCTGGTATCTACAATATGGATTTCCTCTCCTTTCTCGCACTGCTGCTATCTGTACTCTGGCTCTTTGTCTCTGAAGTAAACGCGTTCGGCTCCATGGCGGGCAGAATAGCGGGCAGAATACAGTATTCCAGGGACATGTTGCTGCATTTAAACACGGCTGATGCAGCGGCTGTGATTGAGCCTAAGCTGCAACTGCCGGACTTTATTTTGAGAGACGAACATAGCGGTGAAAAGAGAGACGGAAGAGGCGGCAGAAGGAAGCGCGGAAGGCGTGGAGGTGTGAAATTGCGCCTGAGGAGACGTCAGTTTGGTAACATTCCTCTTCCTTCAATGATTTTTGGGAACGTACAGTCTGTGAGAAACAAGGTGGATGAAATTCAAGGGAATGTACGCTACCAGAAGGACTTCAAGAACTGCTGTGTCATGGCCTTCACCGAATCTCGACTTACTGCGCATAATCAAGATGCAGACCTGTGGATTGACGGCTTTGGAGCCCCGCTGCGCTCGGATCGGCAGGAAGAGGTAACGGGGAAGCGTCAGGGGGGGCGGAGTATGTTTATACATTAATAAGCAGTACTGCACATCTGTCACAGTCAGAGAGCGCATCTGTACACCTGATGTGGAGCTGCTGTCTGTGTCACTACGCCCCTTTTATCTGCCTCACGAGTTCCCCCAACTTTTCATCACAATTGTGTACATTCATCCGAGGGCAGACGCTGACTCCGCCTCCAGCACCATCTTTGATGTGATCCAGCAGCTGCAATCAATTTCTCCAGAGGCGCCAAACTTCATTTTTGGGGATTTTAACCATGTTTCTTTAAAGAAGACACTTAAAAACTTTTATCAGTATGTCTCCTGCCCAACCAGGCGAAAAAAGACATCGGACCTGTGCTATGGATCCATAGAGAGGGCCTATAAATCACTCCCCTTTCCTTCTTTAGGATCCTCACATCACAACTGTGTACATTTGCTGCCCACATATAAAACTGCTCTCAGAAGAGGCAAGGTGGAGACGAGAGACATTGATGTGTGGACAGAGGATTCAGAGCACAGCCTCCAGGAATGCTTTGACTGTACAGACTGGGAGATGTTCAAACTGGCCTGCGGGGATGATTTGGACTCTCTGGCTGACCTCACATGCTCATACATGTCTTTCTGTAAAAATAAGATCGTTCCACATAAACGTGTCAAAATATATCCCAACAACAAGCCATGGGTTACAAAATCAGTTAAATCCTGCTTAAAGAGGAAAGCACTTGCCTTTAAACAGGGGTCTGTTTCTGAGCTACAGGTTGCCAAAAAAGAGCTGAAATCTGAAATTTTAAGAGCGAAACAGAATTATAAATCAGAGTTGGAAAGCAAGATGGCAACAAAGAAACTTGGTTCAGCCTGGGCCTGTATGAAAACTATTGCAGGCCTTCAGAGCACAGAGCGCAGTAATCGTGTGTTTTTAGATGGTTTAATTCAGACACAGAGCTGGCTAACGCTCTTAATTGTTTTTATGGTCATTTTGACTCCTTTGATTTCAGCACAGAAATCCAAGATTTGAAACAGAAACTCAAAGACAATCAGCACTTTAATATTGAGGTGCAGGATGTTAAAAGGGAGTTCTGCGCTGTAAAAGAGAACAAAAGTCAGGGCCCTGATAATATATGTGGGCGCTTGGTAAGGTCCTGTGCACATGAACTGAGTCCTATATTTCATTACATTTTCAATAAGTCCTTACAGACACAACATGTGCCTAAGATCTGGAAAGAAGCCGTGGTTGTTCCTGTTCCAAAATCCAGCTGTCCTAAAACGGTAAACGACTTTAGACCAGTTGCTTTGACTTCAATTTTAATGAAAATTTTTGAAAAACTGGTCAGATGTGAGGTCCTAAGGCAGACTGAACATGCATTGGATCCTCTGCAGTTTGCCTATAGGCCTCACAGAGGAGTGGAGGATGCCAATGTCACTATGTTTAACATGCTTTTTAAACATCTGGATTTTAATGGGACACATGCCAGGCTTTTATGTGTGGACTTTTCTTCCGCCTTTAATACAATCCAACCTCATATTTTAGTTGAAAGGCTCCTGCAACAATTTGATTTGAGCAATAATCTGGTGGGTTGGATTCTGGATTTCTTAACCAACAGGACACAGAGAATAAGGGTCAATGGTACATTGTCTGACCTAAAGTGCTCTTCTACTGGCTCTTCTCAAGGGTGTGTGTTGTCACCACTACTCTTCATCCTGTACACAAACATGTGTCGGAGCAGACATGACAACAGACACATTATAAAGTATGCTGATGACTCAGTTATTGTCAGTCTCCTCCAGGATGGTGAGAGTCACCACGGCCCAGTAGTTGATGATTTTGTTCACTGGTGTGAGGATTCCTACCTGCAGCTGAATACAACAAAAACTAAAGATATAATTATTGACTTTAGGAGGAAAAATCCCAGGCACAAAGTCACCATACTAAAAGGCCAGACCACCGAATGTGTACAATCCTACAAATATCTTGGGACGATTATTGATAGTAATTTAAACTTTGAAGTGAACTGTGAAAGGGTGTGCAAGAAGGGTGAGCAACATTTGCATTGTTTGAGGAAACTTGCACGCTTCCAAATTGACCGAACCATAATGACAATGTTTTATCGGGCTTTTATTGAATCTGTTTTATCCTTTTCTTTAGTGTCATGGTTTGGTCAGATAAAACTGAAACAGAGGAAATCCTTGGATCAGGTAGTTAGATAGTCCAGTCGTTTGCTTGGTGAGTCACAGCTGAGCCTGACATCCCTGTACACCAGACAAGTACAGAGGATGGCTACCTCCATTTTAAATGATGACTCCCACCCTTTGCACTGCCACTTTCAGCTTCTTCCCTCAAGACGGAGGTTTGCTGTCCCAAAAAGTAGAACCCAGCGCTACAAAAACAGCTTTGTCCCTGCTGCTGTCAAAGAATTGAACAAGCTGTAAAAATATATTGTACATAATTTAGGTACCTATTTATTAACTTCATTTTATATTTACTTATTTTTGTAGGATGTCATTTGGGTTCTAAATATTTTATTGGGTTTTAGACCTTTGAGTTTTTTAACCTCCGACTAGTTTTTAACTTTTAATATGACCCCTCTCTCTTACCTCTGGTTTCTCCCTCATCTCTTTGTCTTTTTATACCCTGATTATGAACATGATAAAAATACTCAAGGCTCCATCAGTCAGCTTCATGTGTGCCTGTGTTTGTGTCTATGTTGAATGTAATTAGTGGCTTGTAAATATGGATGTCACCAGACTGCAAAACAAATCTACCTATGGGTACAAATAAAGTAACCTGAACCTGAACCTGAATAGACCAGATGTGACTCAGTGGTTAAGACAGATGTTAACAACCTTCCACTAGAAAGAATAACATATATACTGAAATCAAAGGAAAATGTGTTTGAGAATATATGGAGACCTTTCATTGATTATGTAAAGAAAGTAAACATAACTTCTGAAGAAGAAGGCGAATGATATGTGTGGACCTTGCAAATTCCAAGCTGGTGAATGTATATTATGTATTCTTATGTAATAGATTACCTAGACTAAACAGAGGAACATTGTTGTTGACTTGTTTTTGTTAATGGTTGTTTTTATTACCCTTTTTTGTTATTTTGTTATTGTTCTTTAAATTACTTTTGTGTTAGTGTCTGACTGTGTGTGCTGTTTGTAAAAAAAAAAAAAAAAAAGGTTCAATAAAAATATTGTGGGAAAAAAAATTGCTCTGATCTGCGTGAAAATCATGGACTGTTGAGACATCATGGACGTACCTGCTCCAGCTGCACTGAGTCTGAGATGTTGTCATAGCAAAAAATGATCAGCTGACACAACTTGATCGCCAGGTTAATAACTATATTAGCCACAAAATGTATATTCAAAAGTAAACAGTACTGAGTTCAGTATAATCAGATGTATTTGACAGTTATGATGCATTTTAGGCCAAAACAAACTTGATCTAGGATTAAAAGCAATTAAAATAATGCAGTCACAAGGTTACATGGAAAATGCTTGATTTACTAGATACATATACTGTAGAAATATCTATTCTCTGCATCAACAATGTACTATACATGCATTCATGTAGTATTGCACTGACAAACCTCTGAAGTTTTTGCAGATGTCTCTTTTTTATATGTGAAGGTTACCACCATGTGACATAAATTTCTTAAAAATGAGCCATTATTTTCAAGGTCACCCATTAATGGTTTGTACTATTGACTCTTTTCCAACCAGTGTATTAACAGACAAAAATAGAAATCATGATGCAAACACATAAGTCACTAAATTGTTTATTACAATCAGCAGCAAATTCCAGATTATTCAGAATGTGCAAAACTCAAACTGTAAGACTGGGTCACTCAGCAGCTGGGATGTGCAGCTCACACTGGTCTCAGATCAGCAGATCTTAGGCCTGCATCTCTGTAAATAGTGACGCAAGGTCCAGTTTGGGGTGGATCGATCGTTTACCTCTTGCCTAGACAAAAGACAGAAATGGGTGGTGGTTAAAGAAAGGAAGTTTAAAACATATTTGGGAAATACACTTGTTGCTAAAAGGCAGTGGTGGAATGTGAATGAATGAATCTTTATTTCGGATAGATTAAAAGAAAATAGAATAATATAACAAAGGGGAAAAAAAATCTAATAAGGTCGAATTAAACAATAACTCCTCTGATTACACAGTTCAACATAGGTTATCTGAAATGGGTGATGGCTGAAGCTGCAGCTTATATTGCCCACCCATATTCCATCCAAGAATTCAAAAGAAAAACAAAACAGCAGCGATTCCAATTCCAATGTGACAATAAAGTACTTCATTGTTGTATTTAACCACAATTGTCATGTAGCTGCACTGATGTAAAGTCGATTTTACAAGGGCTGTGTTACATTTAAAATCATCTGCTTTTACTGTGGCCTCAGCAATCAGAATGAATTAATACATTCACTTGAATGGAATATAGTACTTTAACTGAAGGTGTGCATCACAGAGTATGGAGTTGCTCAGTCAAAATATGGAGTTTTTATCAATAAAAGTTTGTCTGGAATGTAAAAGTGTCTCTTATTGCCCTGGCTTCAAGTGTGGGTGGTGTTTTGTACTTTTATTGCTAAAATATAAAAGGATGTACTACAATGGGTCTCAAATATTTGTAATGTGTCCTGTTACTGCATGAGTTTATTGATGATAGAGTATAAACTACACATATAAACTAAATTATATTGATTACTGAACAACTGCCATTCCTCAAAAGATACAGTTATGAACATAACTCACAAAGGATCACACAAGTGATCTGACAAAAAAATAAATACATTAACAAGTGGTTTATTTTACAGTTGATGCGCCATATTCACACAATCAAATAAATCTCAGTTCAGTCCCTTTTATATTAAGTGGAAATTGTGCTACTCTGGTTCTGACACTTTTACCTATAAAAGCAAAGGATTTCAGTACTTTCCACAGTGGCGTCATCCGTTGTTGAGCGGCTGATTCCCTCCTCCCTAGACGAACGACAGAAATGGATGGTAGTTAGTTTCAAGCAAGTTCAACACTTATACAGGCACATCTCAAAAATTAGAATATCATGAAAAAGTTAAATATTTTTGTCACTCATTTCAGAAAGTGAAACCCATATATAGATTCATTACAGGGACAGTGATATATTGAAAGTGTTTATTGTAATATTGATGATTATGGCTACAGCCCATATTAACCAACAACTCAGCGGCCAACATTTCTATTTAAAAAATATTTTTTAAAGTTTATGTAATATTCTAATTTTTTGCCAAATTGAATTTGGGGTTTTCAGGGGCTGGAATGTGAAGTAATGAATGCATCTTTATTTCGGATTGATTAAAGGTAAAGATTAAAAGAAAATAGAATAATATAACAAAGGGGAAAAAAAATCTAACAAGGTCAAATTAAACAATAACTCCTCTGATTACACAGTTCAACATAGGTTATCTGAAAAGGGTGATGGCTGAACCTGCAGCTTATATTGCCCACCCATATTCCATCCAAGAATTCAAAAGAGAAACAAAACTGGAGGGATTACAATTTGAATGTGACAATAAAGTACTTTGTTGTTGTATTTAGCCACAATTTTCATGTAGCTGCGCTTCACTAGATTTTATAAGGGCTGGGTTGCATTTAAAATCATCTGCTTTTACTGTGGCTTCAGCAATCAGAATGAATTAATACATTTACTTGAATGGAATCTAGTACTTTAACTGATGGTGTGCATCACCGAGTATGGGGTCACTCAGTCAAAAGAAGAAGTTTTTATCAATAAAAGTTTGTCTTGTCTGTAAAAGTGTCTCTTCTTGCCCTGGCTTCATGTGTGGGCGGTGTTTTGTACTAGCATTGCTAAAATATAAAAGGAAGCACTACAATGGGTCTCAAATATTTGTAATGTGTCCTGTTACTGCATGAGTTTATTGATGATAGACTATAAACTACACATATAAAGTAAATTATATTGACGACTGAACATCTCACATTCGCCAAAACATAAGTTATGAACATAACTCACAAAGGATCACACAAGTGATCTGACAAAAAAATAAATATATTAACAAGCGGTTTATTTTACAGTTGATGCGCCATATTCACACAATCAAATAAATCTCAGTTCAGTCCCTTTTATATTAAGTGGAAATTGTGCTTTTGACACTTTACCTATAAAAGCAAAGGATTTCAGTACTTTCCACAGTGGCGAGGTAGGTTGTGGGGAGGCTGATTTCATCTTGCCTAGACAAACGACAGAAATGGATGTTGGTTAGTTTCAAGCAAGTTCAATACATATACAGGCACATCTCAAAAATTAGAATACCATGAAAAAATTCAATATTTTTTTCCACTCATTTCAGAAAGTGAAACCCATATATAGATTCATTACAGGAGCAGTGATATATTGAAAGTGTTTATTTTAATATTGATGATTACGGCTACAGCCCATATTAGCCAACACCTCAGCGGCCAACATTTCTATTTAAAAACTATTTTTTAAAGTTAATTTTATGTAATATTCCAATTTTTTTGCAAAATAGAATTTGGGGTTTTCAGGGGCTGTAAGCCGTAATCAGCAAAATTAAAATAAATAAATAAACGCTTCAAATATATCACTGTCTGTGTAATGAATCTATATAATATACGGATTTCTCTTTCTGAAATGAGTGAGTGGTGGGATGTGACAAAAATGCTTCGTTTCCCTGACAAGCACTGCAGGATCCACAGAATAGGTGTGTGGGTCTATTCTGACGCTTTAGAAAATTATATGAATGACTTTATAAATCACTGGTTTGAAAAAGCAATTTTAATATGGCGAGATTTTGGCTCGTGTGGTCCATTTCACCAGTATCACAATATAAACAGGGAGGCTATAACCCCTGGCATGTGGAAACACATTCTAGCATTAAATTGCACACAATTTAATGCGCAGGACCAAAGTGCAATACAAAACACAAACCAGGACTTTAACCAGGATTAACAGATTTGATCGTTTTGCTCTCACAAGCGAATATTTAGGAGAAAACAAGCACGATTCAGCAGTTGGTACTAGCTAGCGCTAGCTACTAGCAACGAAAACGTTAGCTAAAAAACGTTAGCCAGCACAGAACAGTACTTTATGGCTCCAAAAAAGTGAGCTTACCACCAACAGGATAAATAAGCAAACAGATGCACATTATTACAAATCACTCACCATCGATGGTTCTCTCACGTTCGTCTTCAGCTTGTCTATAGAGTCCGGTTGTATGCTGGCCAGCCATCGGGTCCGGGTCACTCCTCACTGTGTAACTGCCACCAAGCAGAGAAAACTCCGCACCTCTTCGTTGGACCACGGTGTAGAGTTCCGCAAAACCTACAACGCTGTCTGTATTAATATCGTATTTACTCCGTGACCGAGTCCGTGATTGCAAATGGCGGTTGTAAAGATTTCAACGAAGACGGGCGCTTTCGTGACGTTACGCCCTGACGAATCAGCAGTTAGCAGTCGATTGACGTCAAATCACACCTCGCTTTCGCTCGGTTAGACCCTGCCTCTTAAGCGGCACGAAAATAGTGTCGGTTAAACCGTGATGGGTATAGTGGAAATGGCGAGAAAGTGAATCGAGTAGAAACAAGTAAGGCCAAGGTGATACTAATGGAAATGGCCCTTAAGGAAAAGGAACAAAGGAACAGAGCCTCGTGGGGCCAAAACAAACGATCACACAATGGTACACACTTACAAACGATGATGAATGACGAAAGGGGGGCTGGCGCCGGACGTAGGGGTTCCAGCCTTACCCACGCCGGAGAAGAGCGTGGATAATAGAGCGAGGTCACAGCCCTGAATAATCAGGACTGCTCCCTTTTATAGTAGTTGACAGCGCCTCAGCTGATGAGAGGTAATTGGCCTCCAGCCGTCCCATAGAGCTTGACAGCTGGAGGCCCGCTGAGACGCTGTCAAAGTAAGAGCCGGGCTGAGGAGGAATATGGTCTGAGCGTGGATGGAATCGGCGCCCAGACCATGTGACGGAAATGATTTCAGACTAGAGATACTTTTGTCTTTTTTTTTTGTTTTAATTTCTTCATCTTTGCTGGCCCGTCACTATGCCGCTCTGACATGGTGCTGTTAAACAAATCTGCTTTTTGCTTAGGTAGCATGACCAGAAGAAGGTGGTACCGGAAGAAGGTCTTATAGACCGGAAGTGCTACATTAAACAGCATGTCAACACAAAGTTTTGAATTGAGAATTTCTAGAACTCGAATTATTTGAATTATTTGAGTAATTGTTGCAGCCCTAAACTTCTGTGATAAAATACAGACTTAATGTGAATGGGACGAATGGGACGAATATATACAAAGTCAATGGAAATAGGCAAGCACAAGTGAATCTCGCAAGTTCATGTCCAAGGGATAGTGCTAGCCTTGAGATTCTGCCATCACTGGAGTAAAAGTATCAATATTGGAGACTAAACTAGTTTGAAAATGAGACTGACACTCACCTGGAGACAGATGGATCGGGAGCTGTGCAGCTGAATCGGACTGTCGGAGTTTTTTACCCATGGACTCCTGCCACGCATGTGCTAACAAAGCTAGCAGATTAACAGTTTAAACAATCCATCATCCAGGTGAAATTTTAGAGGAAGAGACATTTTTTTTCAGGTGAGACCCCGTTGGATAATGTAAACCTAACAATGACGGTGTTTTGGGAATTTGTACAGCAGGTTGAACACAGATGCAGAAGTTATAAAGGCAAATTTGCCTGTCTGCAATTCACTCAGACTGTGAATTCATGATCATTCGCGTCTTTACATTGAATTAAAATGTAAACATGCCGCACGAAAAATTTACCCGTTCACATTTGGTCTGAACGCACCTTTACAGGTTGAACAACATGCCCACTTGTATGTATGGTGGCTCAGGATAATGGGTGACACTGCATTGATCTTTAAAAGCAGTTTAACGGTAAAACCCATCTTAATTTGGGTTGTTTTCAAAGCAACTGTTCAAAAATGCTAACTGGCCATGGAGGCTAAGCCGACTCTTTAGTTCTGCCCTCTTTGTCCAGGCCATAACCAGTGCTTCATCCTGATTGGTTCACCTGTTATAGTCACATGTTAGCTACCAGAGGAGAGGGAGAGGCGCTCAGCATGTTGTGGCAGAAAAGTACAGCCAGATAAATATAATACCCACTTATGACAAATAATTCACAGGTCTTCAGAAAAGGCTTTGTAGTGTTGTGAAACCACAGGTTTAATCAGTGTCGGCATGATGACGCGGCCGTTCAGTGACGTCATCACGCCAAGCATATAAATGTGAGGGATGGCCATTTTACAGTCTCTTTTACAGCTCTCTCTTAGCTCGGCCTCTCAGCTAACAATACTCTGCGCCACCAGCATAGAGTTGTGTAATAAAGTTTGTGTTCCCAGCAAATGTCACTGTCTGTCGGTCCTTCCAGTTTTCCAGACATAACAAATAGTGACAAGGAGAAAAATGGGTCTTCTAGAGGAAAATACAACATTTTTCCTGAAGACAGACATACATCTGGAAGAGTGCCCCTCATTACCAACACCATTCTTCATAACCCCAGATGAGCCATCTATCCCATGGCCATGTTGGATTGAGATGCTTCAGTCATTTGTGCTGGCTAAGGATTTAGATTCAAGATTCAAAGATTTTATTTGTCAATACTACTATACGTACAGGACATACAGAATTGAAATGGTGTTTCTCTCTCTCTTTAGTGGTGTGCACAATATAAAAAAAAGAAAAAGGAATAAGACTGGGAAAAACAACAACAGCAGTCTATGTACAGTAATGCTACCTGTAGTGCAAATGGCCACAAAAGACAGACCCAGACCTCTAATAGTGCGAATAGAGATAAATGATGAACGATGTGACCTAGCAATCTTATATACAGAAAAGTAGAGCAGTAATTCTAAGTACCAAGTTCAATGCGGTAGTGTAGGTGCAGATTGTGATAGATAGATAGGACTGCACATGATCAGTATTGCAATGACAGACAGCAGCGGATATGGCATTTGTGCAAATCATTGCAGTAAAGTGCAGAGACATACAGTAACAAATGTATTACTGCTG
This sequence comes from Pholidichthys leucotaenia, assembly GCA_020510985.1. Classification (NCBI taxonomy): domain Eukaryota; kingdom Metazoa; phylum Chordata; class Actinopteri; order Cichliformes; family Pholidichthyidae; genus Pholidichthys; species Pholidichthys leucotaenia. The sequence continues at coordinate 323,599,527 of CM035836.1, read as the reverse complement.
GTGTGCCAGTCTTTCTGTGCCAGCAGCTGAGTTTGTTATTGTGCGGGTGAGTGCATTACGGTCCGGGGGGGGGGTGGGGGGTGCAGAGTTCAGGGTCCTGATGGCCTGATGAACAAAGCTGTTAAGCAGTCTTGTGGAGCTGTTAAGCAGTCTCACATTTACATTCTTTTGTAAATGTGAGGATTTCTCTCATAAATTTGCAGGATTTTCCTGCAGAGTCAGAGCCATTTTACTCAAAAATGAGCAGCTTCTTACTTGAAAATTTGCAGCTTTTTATTATTCATAATTTTGCAGCTTTTTCCTCATGAATTTAGAACTTTTCTTACTCTTGAATTTGCAGTTTATAAAAAAAAGCTTAAACTTGCAGCATTTTACTCAAATCTTATATTTGCAACATCTTAGGTTGTAAACAGTTGTGAATTTACACCTTCTTTTTGTCTTTGTGCTAAAGTTGCAGCTTCTTACCCATAAAATTCCACTTATTTTTGGTCAGAAATTGGCAGCTTTTAACTGAGACTTACATCCCCCTTTTTTTTTTTTGTCAGGTCAGGCATTGGCTTACTTGCTACCGGATAACCATGACAACCAGTACTACCTGTCTCATGGGTCGGGCCGTCGGCAACTCAACCGGCATCCCCACCCTTCCGAGGGCATGGAGGGTGAAACAGGGCATCCTGGTAGAACTAAAAACTGTCTGTCACAGGTCTGTGGTGCACCACTCCCAGTTACACGGGGTGAGACTGGACATTCTGGCAGATAAACACATCTGTCACAAGGTCTGTGGTGGACTGTGCCAGTCGGTGCATTGTGACATGCACTACACAAAGAGCAGAGATAAACAAACCTATCATCTGGTCAGTCACTGCAACAGATACTGGAGTCAGTTTGTCTTGGCTTGTCCTTGCCACTGATAATACCTTTATCTGCCAAGAATGTGCTGCTAGTCCAGCAAAAGCTAGCAGTACTCAAATACTTTGCAAGCAGTTTCATGAAATGGTCAATCAGAAAGCAACTCATACCGGCTCGGATGTCGCCCGGGCTTACAAGGTCCACGCTGATCTGTTCAAACTCCGACAGGCAGTGAAAAGTAAGCTAGGAGCAGGAAGACAACAGAAGAGGAAAACAGCAGCCTTGTGTGTAGCAGAATGGAATGTATGCATTCTGTTGGACAGAACAACATCACAGCACCCAGAAAGACAGACCGCGCTTGTGGCCCTGGAAATGAACAGGTACAATGTTGACATAGCTGCACGTAGTGAAACAAGATTGCCTGGATACGACAGCTTGGAAGACCATGGGTACATCTTCTTTTGGAGTGTGAGATCAACTCAAGAAAGGAGAGAAGCAGGAGTGGGCTTTGCAGTGAGAAAGGAGATAGCAGCAATGCTTGATGAGGAACCGGTGCCAATCAACGACAGGATAATGACTATGAGACTCCCACTACAGCGGAAGATGTATGCCACACTCATCAGTGTACATGCCCCAACAATGACCAACACAGCGGAGGTGAAGGAAGAGTTCTACAGTGATTTACATGAGACTATCAGGCATGTACCGACTGATGACAGGCTGATACTCGTTGGAGATTTTAATGCCAGAGTTGGTTCGGACACTGAGAAATGAGTGCTAGGCAGTCATGGAGTAGGCAAGTGCAATGCTAATGGAGAACTTCTACCTGCACTATGTTCAGAGTACAACATTGTGATAACCAACACTCTATTTAAGCACAAGGACACGCACAAGAAGACATGGATGCACCCAAGATCCAAGCACTGGCACTTATTAGACTACATCATAGTCAGGCAGAGAGACATAAGGGATGTATTGGACACCAGAGCAATGAGAGGTGCAAACTGTGGTACTGATCATGTTATGCTGAGATCTAGATTAAGGATTTGCAGATGAAAACAGCACTGCAGGACGGGTGCGAAGCCACCACGGAAGCTAAACACTAGTGCATTGAAAGGCCAAAAGAAGCAGGAAGAACTTAGGCAGGAAATGGATGAAAACTTGAAAGACTGGGACAGCAACAACTCAGAGAATGACATAGAAGAGAAATGGGCAACACTGAAGGATACGGTGTATCAGACTGCGAGTAATGTATTAGTCCACCCTGAGAGGAAACATCAAGATTGGTTTGATGAGCATGATGAACACTTGAAGAAACTACTAGAAGCGAGGAATACAGCTAGGCAGGAAAACCTACAGTGTAACACAAGGTCGAAGAAGAAGAAATACTCAAAGGCTCAGAGTGAGCTACAAAAGTACACCAGAGAGATGAAGTCCAACTGGTGGGATGAAAAAGTGAAGGAACTTCAAATTGCAGCAGACAGAAAGGACATGAAAACATTCTCCACAGGTTTGAGAGAAATCTATGGCCCTAAACCAAGAGGATTGATCCAACTAAAGGCTATGGATGGTGAAACGGTTTTGCAGGAGAAAGACAAGATCCTGGATAGATTTGCAGACCACTTTGACCAACTACTAAACAACCCTGGAGATCTCACTGAAGAGACTAAAGAAGCTCTAATGCAGCAACCAGCTGTATCAAGTCTGGATGAACCACCAAATTTTGATGAACTAATGGCAGTTATCAGGACAACACAGGATGGTAAAGCTCCAGGAAGGGATGGAATTCCAGCAGAAGTGTGGAAATTTGGTGGTGTTCAGCTGACCAACTGCCTGCACAAGCTCATCCAAGAGATATGGAATGTCCAGAAAGTACCTCAAGACTGGAAGGATGCAAGCATTGTGCCTTTGTTCAAGAAAGGTGACAGGAAAGATTGTGGAAATTATCGAGGTATATCACTGCTAGCCACTGTTGGTAAGATTCTCTCACGTGTACTACTGAACAGACTCAATGAACACATCTCGCAGAATGTACTACCAGAAACCTAGTGCGGCTTTAGAAGTGGAAGAAGCACAATGGATATGATTTTCTGCTTGAAACAGGTTCAAGAAAAGTGTATTGAACAGAACATGCCTCTTTATGTAGTTTTCATAGACTTCAGTAAAGCCTTCGATACTGTTTTGCTACATGGACTTTGGCAGGTACTCAAGAAATATGGCTGTACAGAGAAGTTTGTCTGCCTGATCGAGGCACTCCATGCAGGTATGCAAGCAAACATGGCAATGAGTGGTTCAGTATCTAAAGACTTTTCAGTAGGCAATGGGGTGAAACAAGGGTGTATGCTGGCACCTACACTCTTCTCGCTATATCTGGCAGCCATGCTTGAGGTGGCCTTCAAAGACACCTCAGAAGGAGTATACTCAAACAAGGAAAGAAGCAGTCTTTTCAATGTGGCACAGTTTAAAGCCAAGAGCAAGACATCGATAAAGGTAGTAAGAGAAATGCTCTTTGCCGACGACAGTGCTCTAGTTGCACACAGCGTAGAAGATATGCAATCTTTAGTGGAGAAATTTGCAAGAGCAGCTAGCCAATTCAGCCTCTAAATCAACATAAAGAAGACAGAGTGCCTTTATCAACCACCAAAGTTCCAATTATCAACATCACTACCAGAAGAGATCAGCATTGGTACAGAGCCACTAGTCAAGTGCAACCCTTTCAAGTACCTAGGCAGCATTTCAGAGAATGCTAGGCTGGAGGATGAACTATCTCTCAGAATGGGAAGAGCGAGCACTATGTTTGGAAACTTGAGGGAGAGACTATGGAACAATTGACATGTGTCTATCCGTGTAAAATGCAAAGTGTACAGAGCGACAGTACTGGCTACTCTATTGTACGGTGCTGAAACTTGGACTGTCTACAGAGTGCAGGTGAAGAAACTCCACACGTACATGATGAGACACCTTCGAGCCATAATGAACATCTCATGGAAAGACAAGATAACCAACATAGAAGTGTTGAAACGAGCTGGACTACCATCAGTGGAGGACATGCTAATACAGATGAACCTGAGATGGCTCGGACATGTTAAGAGGATGGACCACCAGCGTCTCCCTCGGCAGTTACTCTACTCACAGTTATGCGAGGGCAAATGCAATCAGGGTAGACCAAGGCTCAGATTTAAAGACACTGTAAAAAGAAACTTGAAGAAGTTGGACATAGACAGGAGTTCCTGGCAGTGGAAGGCTAAGGACAGAGTGTTGCTCCCCTGGGTAGCGGCCCAGGAGGAGGCAATGTGTATGTCGAAGTCAACTCTCCTGTGATAGAAGGAAAGACAGAGCACACGTTTCGTGCCGTTACTTCACACAGAGGAGTTTACTCTTCGTCCTCCGGTGCGCAAGTCTACTCTGTATCATTCTGCGACATGCGCCATCTATTGGTCGGCGTACGGAACTGCACTCAACTCACATGAGTTATAATGGAACCAGATGAATTACAAATGCATTGTAGAAAAATAAAACAATTAAAGATAAAATAAAAATTGTAGGGGTGCCTGTTTTTTTTTATTTTTTTTATCCAAATGTCTTTTTAGCACCTTTTACATAACTATTAACTATTTCCAAGCCTCTACACTCTCCCCCACTTCAAATAAATGTCTCCCGACATTTCATGTTCTAGGGTGACTTAATGCATGAGAGTGTACCAGTTATAACCATAGGACTGAGGTTGGGTGGGGTATGGGAATGGCATATAGTTCTGAGTTAGCGGCACAGGGGTAGGGAGTAAGAGAGGTCTTATGTCTGCAGTCCAAGGCTGGTACGATGGCTGTCCCAGGGCGTCATAGGTAAGTCTCTCTACTGGCCTTGCTCTCCACTGTGACCTTCTCAGTTCCTCCTGTTCTCCATTATCTCCATCCATCACCTCCACTTGTCCTTGACGGTCTTCCTGCAGCAAAGCTGGTCCATCCATTTGCTCCTCAGCATCCCGCTGAACGGGGACCGGTTCCTGTCTTACTGGTGGGAAGGACTCTCTAGCTGTCGCACGAAGTCTTTGCTTATTTTGAGGATTTTGCTCTGGCATGACAGGTACTGGTTGCTGAGTGTTTTGGTCTGGGAGATTTGAGGCATTTTGCTGAGGATTTACGAGTCTGTAACATGGGATTTGGCTACGGAGGTTGTAACGGTAAGTATTTTCCTCTTCTTCCTCCGAGCTGTCATTGTCTGTGTTGTCAGTGTTAGGATTTGTCTCTGTCCTCTTCTTTTGTTTCTGTTTTGTCTTTTCTTTTGCAGGCAGTTCTTCTAAAGGTAAGTCATTTACAGGCAACAACAGGTTTCTGTGTAACACTCGCATCACTTTGCTGCCTCTCTCTGTTTGTACTTTATAGACTGGTCCATCTCCCACTCTCTCAACTACGTGATGTACTGCTGACTCCCAGTAAGCGCACAGTTTCCCTGGACCTCCTCTTTCAGAGAGGTTGCTGACCAACACCCTGTCGCCTGGTTGGAGTGTGACACCTTTTAAGCGTTTGTCGTACTGCTTTTTGCCTTTATCTGAAGACTTTTGACTGTTGTGTGGAGCGATTTTGTAAGCAACATGCATCCCATCAGCCCACTTTTTAGCGTAGGTTTGATGGTTGTGTGTGTCAGTGTCTTTTGTCTGGTTCAATAGTAGATCTATAGGCAACCTTGGGACTCTGCCATATAAAAGGAAAAATGGAGAATAGCCTGTTGACCCGTGTCTTGTACAATTGTAAGCATGTACAATTTGGGGTAGGTAATCCTTCCATTCACTTTTTTTCTCCTCCTGTATGGTACGAAGCATTTGGAGTAGTGTACGATTCAGGCGCTCCACGGGGTTGCACTGCGGATTGTATGGAGTGGTTTGTGAGTGAGAAATTCCAGACAGTTGTTGTAATCTGTGGAAGAGACTGTTTTCAAACTCACGTCCCTGATCGTGATGCAACTTCTCAGGGTACCCAAAACGAGGAATAAAATCCTGAAATATCTTTTCTGCAGCTGTTTTGCCTGATTTATTCCTTGTAGGGTATGCCTGTGCGAAACGAGTGAAATGGTCCACTAGTACGAGGATGTACTCATACCCTCCTTTACTTGGCTCAAGGTGTAAGTAGTCGATGGAGATTAACTCAAAGGGAGCACTGGTGGTGATAGATCCCATTGGAGCTCTCTGGGTAACATTTGGGTGTTTTTGTTTGATGCACAGACATTTTTTTGTTACATAATCTTCAACATCTTGTTGCATATATGGCCAATAGAAACGCTCACGGGCCAGATGCATCACTTTATCACACCCTATGTGACCCATGTCATTGTGTAAACTCTTTAACACCATTGGCCTTAGTTGTTCAGGTAGGACAAGTTGTTTGTTGTGTTCTGTTTTTCTGTACAATAATCCATTGTCAACTTCCAATTTGTTCCACTCATACAGTAGTCTCCGTGTTTGTTTACTCATTGTCCGTTTATCTTTATTGTTTGGTGTCCATCCTTTGAGTTTGAGTGAGATTACTTCTCTAATTGACTCATCATCTTGTTGAGCAGCATTGATGTCTTTAGGTGTCATGCTCAAAACACTGTCAGTTGCCACATTGTTGTCATTAGAACTCAGTTGTAACGCAGCTATCCATGGTACATCACTGTTTTGTGCTGCCTTACTCCCTTGCCACACTGCGGACACTACTTCCGGTAAAACTGTCTCTGTGAACTCATTCATTGGCTCTTGCAGATCTAATGGGTGTCTGGACAACATATCTACATCTGCATTCCTCTTCCCTGGCCTATACTTGATATCAAAATGGAAGTCAGCCAACTCCCCAACCCACCTATGACCCACTGCATTCAACCTGGCTGAACTGAGGACATAGGTTAAAGGATTGTTATCCGTATAGACAGTAAAAGTCGGTGCATAATACAGATAGTCGCGGAATTTGTCGCAGATGGCCCACTTGAGAGCGAGAAACTCTAATTTACCGGAATGTAAGTGATAATTCTTCTCGGCAGGTGTGACAGTTCTGGATCCATAGCCAATCACCCTAAGTTTGTTTTCTTGTTTTTGATATAAGATGGCTCCCAGGCCTTTGTTTGATGCATCTGTATGCAATACAAATGGAAGGTCCAAATTGGTAGGCTAGAATGGGAGGATTAGTCAGAATGTCTACAAATCTTGACACAACTTCCTGATGTTCACTGGTCCATATTATTGGTGTGCGAAAAGGAAGCTGGTTTTTGTCTCCTTTCTTCGTTTGTCCTTTACTCCTCTTTGGTACTGGTTTATTGTCATTGCTTGTTTCATTAGTGCTCTGGAGGAGTTCAAACAAGGGTCTTGCCAGACGTGAAAAATCTTGAATAAATGATCAGTAATAACTGAGAAAATCCAGTAACGTTCTGAGTTCTCCGACTGTGCGAGGTTTCTTGTCTTTCAGAGCGAAAACAGCATCCAAGTCTTTTGGGTCAATCTGGACTCCTTCTCCTGACACTAATCTACCCAGGTAATGTATTTGGTTTTTGAACAGTTCACATTTGGCTGGCCGAAGTTTTATACCGTGTTGTCGAATTTTGCACAAAACCTGTTTAAGGTGTTCTACGTGCTCATCAAAGGTTTTGGAGTAACACAGTAAATCGTACAAGTAAGGCACGCAACACTCCTCTCTGATCCCTTCTAACACCCCCTCCATACACCTTTGGAATGCGGCTGGTGCGTTTGACAACCCGAATGGAACCCACACCCACTCGTATAGTTCCCAGGGTGTGCTAAAAGCAGTTAAATGTCTTGACTCCTCACTTACAAAGCCCTGATGGTAGGCACTTCCCTGATCCAGTATGGAAAACCAGGAGTTACCCCCAAGACTGTCCAGTAGATCTTGTATCCGTGGTAACAGATGCCTGTCAGGAATGGTTTTTCGGTTCAGCTCACGAAAATCAACACACAAGCGCAAAGTATTGTCCTTTGCTCAATCAGTGCTTGACACTGATTTTCTGATCCAGCCCCTGCTTAAAAGGTTTTGAACATACTCCTTCACCTCTTTATACAGTGGTCTTGGAATGGAGTTGTAACTTTTCTGCACAGGTGTGTTGTCAGTGGTGTTGATTTTTAGCTGTAGTCCAGGAATACATCCAATGTCTCGTTCATCATGAGCAAACACATCAGACTGTTCATAGAGCATCTGCCAAACCACCTCCTGATCACCCTCTGAGAGATGGTCTAAATTGACATTAGGGTGCCATCTCAGGTGTGAGGGAGCAGTGCTTAATGTTTCTTCACCCTCACCTTGACTGTCACATGTCACTTGAGCAGAGTAACAAAATGGCTTGTCTGTAATTTTGGTTGCATTTTCAGCACTGGAACAAACATTTACAGGTTTGTTTTCGGTGATCTCTGAAATAAATCCCAAAACAGTCTTTGGATTTAGAAAAATGTTGTGCTTTGTTGAGTTTTGGATTGGGATTTTGACAGTTTTTGAAGCACCAGCGGGTACATCAGTAAGAGCTGGGAATAACTCCAATCCATCCAGTAAGTTACATTTCACAGCTGGCTCAAACAACATTTCTCCTCCTCCAGGAAATGCTCTGATGTGACATTTTACCATACAGATTTGGTTACTGTGAACAGTGAGTCCTTTTTTTCCAACTCTCACCTTTGGACCTTCTGGTTCATTTTCTATTGACTTGGCATGGACAACAGAGATGAGTGATTCAACAACCTTTCTGGACCTTTAAAGTCTCTGACAGTAAGTCCACTAAGCTAATACCATCACTTTGTTCACTGTTTGCCATTATCTCTTGGATCACATTAAAGCCCAGCAGCAGAGTGCTTAAACGCTGCTGACTGACAAGCATTGGAACATACAAGGATACAGAACCATTCTGTGAACTTGTGATCTCGAGCAGGACATCTATCCACCCCTCGAACGGAACATCCGTTCCACTGGCTGCGGTGATTTCGAGTGGATGGTCTGGGAGTAGGCTCTCGAGTGGCTGTATTTTCACATTTGGTAAGGCTGCTTGTACCCATGACTTTTCAACAATGCTTACTTGTGCCCCACTGTCCAATAACATCTGTAGTTTTACTCCATTTAACTGGCAACTGATCATACACCTACCGCCAATGAGCTGTGCCACACACTTTGTGTTGGGTAACTTTTGGGACTTGGCAGTAGTCTGTTCGGAGTTCATTCTTTTAGTGTTGTGGGACTCTGCTGGTGGTTCAGTCACTGGTGGTCCCTCCCCAGCGACCTCCTCCAGTTTCCCGACACATTGCTTTTCTGAAGGCAACCTATAGCTCTGTGCCCCTCCTTTCCACATCGAAAACAGTGTGTGCAGTGCTCAGTCTCTTGGGCGATACACTTTTGGCACTTTCCTTTCACTGCAGGTTTCAGTGCTGGCAGTTTAGAGACAGGTGCTGTGGGACTGGTGTTTACTGTATTTACCATTGGGGTTAGGGCCTTTTCTAAACTCTTGGTTAGGGAGGAGACCTGTGCCATCAGCTCCTGGATAGCTACACGATTAGCTTGGACTTCAGTGTGCATTTTAATAGAGCTTTGATCTGTCTCTACCTGTGCCGCATTAACACTGGTGACTTTCTGTTTGTGACTTTGTCCCAAACTACTTAATCTCTCTGTCTCTTCACTAACAGAATTTGTTATGAGCTCCAGGATGGAGTCATCTGTGATACTGGTGTTTGAGATGTGAGGTTTAAGGTCTCTCCTGACAGAGTATTTTTCATTCAAACCCTGATACAGAGAATGGATAAACACACCTTGTACCAACTTGTTGTCATAATGAAACCCACTACTGTTTTTAGATGCAATCAACACATGCTGTTTTAGCCCCATTAGTCTATACATAAACTGTTGTGGTGTTTCTTTGTCATTTTGCTTAGCATTACTGATCTCCTGAAATAATTCAGTGCTGCTTTTCTCACGTAGATGTATCCTTAAGAAACATTTTAACTCAGCTACAGTAAGGCTATCTTTGGTTACAAGCATATCTTTAAAGGAACCAGGCTTAATTATCTTAAACACCGTTCTGATAATCTCAGCCTCTGTGAACCCTTCATTTAGCCCTTCATCAAGCTGTTTGCACAAGTTATTGTAACTCAAATCAGAATCAAAATCAGAGATTTGACCACCATGAATCTTGTACTCTCTACGTGGCAACAGTGACGTAAGTTCATTCAGTCTGACTAACCCTGGGTCAGGAACTACAGATGGTGATGTTGGCTGGTTCTTCCCTGATGATGCTGCAGCTCCAGTGGTCACAGGAACTACTATGACCGGATCATTGTCGGGTGACACCTCTGCATCCACTTCTCCAGCTGCTGTGGGCCGTTGCAGTTCAATGATGAGGTCACGGAAAGCAAGCAGGCGAGACATCCCCTGGTCCTCAAGGCTCTTCAGTTGTGGACTTCTCAGCGAGTCAACAATGAAGTCGAAGAGTCCCACTTCAGTCGATTCTGCACCTGGCAAATCTTCCCCCGCCTCATCCTTGAACGACTCAGCCAGCTTGTAAAGAACGTTTCTGCAGTGGGCAATGGTCAACTGGTGAAGATCTTGCTGGATTTCCCATATCAGGTCATGCAGAGCAGACATGGCTGTGGTTTCCTGTAGTCAGTTGCTTAGGTCGATGGCTCAGGAACAGGTGATCAGCATCCCTTGGTTCTTCAATGATTAGTGCCAGATCAGTAGGTGGCGCTAATCCCGGACAAGCCCCCAAAGTTGTTGCTCCCCCGGGTAGCGGCCCAGGAGGAGGCAACGTGTATGTAGAAGTCAACTCTCCTGTGATAGAAGGATAGACAGAGCACACGTTTCGTGCCGTTACTTCACACAGAGGAGTTTATTCTTCCCAAATCATTCACATGACCAACATTGACTGACTAGTATTTACTATCAAAGTCCATAGTTTCTCTCTTATTATCTGATCACATCACCATTAAACAAAACACAATCATGTCCATTTATCACAATTTTCAATGTGACATTAACTGTATACTTAACATTTTTAACAAATTATCTTAACATGAAATGAATTATTGTTTTTATATCTCCTTCCCATGTATATAGCTTCTAACTTGTTCAAATATTTATATTTTAAACAATAACCCATGAATTTACATTTAAATTAATCATTTTAAGCACTGTCATAAATGTACAGTATGTGGCGTTGTTCCTAACAATGCATTAACCTGGCCACTGCGTATCTAATACACTTTTACAATAGTATTCCTGGTATTCGGTAATAAACCCGAAATATGCACACTTGGTGACAAATAAAACCAGTAAATGTCATACTGTATGAAAACCGTTTCATAAATGTCTTGAAATAAAGTAATCAAATGGTTCCTAACATGTGGGCGGACTTCACCCTTGCTGCACGTCCCATACACTCGATCGTTAGCATTAGCAGGTTAGCTTATACAACACCACATCAACTTTAATAGAAATACCCTTACAAACCCGTTTTTCATCTCACACTTATCACAATATAATCTCGGACATCTTAGGACTCTTACAGTTTATATTGCACTCTTGAATTATTAGTGTTTACCAGCCTGTGACAGAAGGATAGACAGAGCACACGTTTCGTGCCGTTACTTCACAAAGAGGAGTTTATTCTTCGTCCTCCGGTGCGCGAGTCTACTCTCTATCATTGTGCGACATGCGCCATCTATTGGTCGGCGTACGGAACTGCACTCAACTCACATGAGTTATAATGGAACCAGATGAATTACAAATGCATTGTAGAAAAATAAAACAATTAAAGAATAAAATAAAAATTGTAGGGGTGCCTGTTTTTTTTATTATTATTTTTTATCCAAATGTCTTTTTAGCACCTTTTACATAACTATTAACTATTTCCAAGCCTCTACAAGAGCTGTGTGGAGGAGTCTGATCAGACCTAAATGAAACAGTCATTATCGCCCACGACAGACTGCTATGATGATGATGGAGCGGGCACGGAGGCTCCGGTACCTTTTCACTGAGGGCAGGGGGCTGAAGAGGGAGTGTGAGGAGTGGGAGGTGTCAACTGCAATGTTGATGGCTCTGCAGGTGAGGCGGGTGAGGTAGATGTCCCGGTGGGGGGGGGGGAGGGGGTGTCAGAGGGGCACCGATGATCTTGCTGGCTGCTTTCACTGTGCGTTGTAGTGTCTTTTGGCAGGAGGAGGTGCAGCTTCCTTACCACACCGTGATGCAGCTGGTGAGGATGCTCTTAATGGTGCCCCAGTAGAAAGAGCACATAATGTGGGGTGGGATTTGTGCTCTCCTCAGGTTGCGGAGGAAATGGAGGCAAATTTAAGCCTTCTTGCCCGGTGATGTGGTGTTGTTGGGACAGAAGAGGTCCTCAGAAATGTGCACCCCCAGGAACTTGGTGCTGCTCACCCTCTCCACAGCTGCACCATTAACGATCAGAGGGGGCTGCTGTGTGTGTCCCCTCCTGAAGTCAGCCACAATCTCCTTGGTTTTTCCCACATTCAAGAAGAGGTTATTGACTTTAGACCACTGGACCAGTTGGCTCACCTCATTTCTGTATTTGGCCTCCTCATTGTTGGTGATGAGGCCAACCACCATTGTGTCATCCGCAAACTTGATGATATAGTTGGTACTGTAGGCAGGTACACAGTCATGGGTCAGCAGGGTTAAGAGCAGCGGGATGAGCATGCACCCTTGTCGGGCCCCTGTGCTGAGTGTGATGGTTTTGGATGTTTTGCTGCCAACCCGCACATTCTGTGGCCTCCCTGTGAGGAAGTCCAGCACCCAGTTACAGAGAGAGGTTTTGAGTCCCAGGTGTCTGAGTTTTTGTATTAGGTGCTGGGGGATGATTGTGTTGAATGCTGAACTGAAGTCCAAGAACAGCATTCGCACATAGGAGTTCTTTGAGTCCAGGTGGGTGAGGGCTGGATAGCGAGCAGCAGTGATGGCATCCTCTGTGGATCTGTTTGACCTGTATGCAAACTGAGATGGGTCGTCGGATGCAGGGAGGATGGACTTGATGTTCTGCATGACCAGCCACTCAAAGCACTTCATTATGGTGGGGGTCAGTGCTATGGGCCAGTAATCGTTGTAGCTGGATGGGACGGGCTTCTTTGGAACTGGTATTATGGTAGCAGTTTTGAAACATGCCGGAACAACAGCTTGAGTCAGGGAGATATTGACGATGCCGGCCAAGACATCACTACCCGGTATGCTGTCTGGACCAGCTACCTTGCGTGGGCTGATGTGCAGAGGGTCCTCTTCACGCTAGCCGGATCCAAACTTATGGCCTGCTCGTCTGAAAGGAGGAGTGGTCTTACATGCTGATGTGTTGTTTTGTGCTTCAAAGCGGCCGAAAAAGTCATTTAGATTTTTAAGCAATGTAATGTCACTCGCACAGGTCTGAAGTGGAGGTTTGTAGTTGGTGAGGGTCTGTATGCCATGCCAGAGGGAAGGTGCATCTCTGGTGTTGCTGAAGTGGTTGGATATTTTCTTGCTGTACTGTTGTTTTGCCTCCATGATGCCACGGGACAGGATGGCCCTAGCTGTTGTTAGTCCTGCAGTGTCGCTGGCCCTGAAGGCTGCGTTCCAAGCCCTCAGGAGCCTGTGGACCTCTTCTGTTATCCATGGCTTTCAGTTGGCACAAACAGTGATGGTTTTGCAGTGAGTGACATCATCAATGCATTTAGCTGTGAATGCTACAACTACCTCAGTGTGCTCCTCTAGGTTTGTGTGTCCATTATGAGTGGCTGAGTGCTTGAAAGTGTCCCAGTCTGTAGTGCTAAAGCAGTCTTTCAGAGCATCAGAGGCCCCCTCTGGCCACACACGTACCTGCGTTTTTGTTGGTCTGATTGTTTTCAGTCTGGGTTTGTATGCCGGCCTTAACAAGATGCTGACGTGATTAGAGAGACCCAGGTAGGGAAGGGGGGAGGCTCTGTATTCTTTCTTGTGAGTTGTGTACACCAGGTCAAACAAATCATCTCCTCTTGTTGGGAAGTCTACATGTTGGTGTAGATTTTGTAGGAAGGCCTTTTAATCTGCATGGTTGAAGTCTCCTGCTGTAATGAGGAATCTGTCTGGATGCGGCATCTGTGTCTCACTGATGGCCTGATAGAGTTCTTTCAATGCTTTAGTTTTCCGTCGATGCCAATGAGCAGGGCATACACAGCGACTAGTAGGACAGATGAAAATTCACTCAGAATGTAAAAGGGTCGGCACTTGATGATCATAAACTCCACGGATGGAGAACAGCGTTTGTGTACAACAGTTAAATCACTGCACCAATTGTCACTAATGTAGAGACAGACCCTGCCGCCTTGCGTTTTCTCTCCTTCTATGAACACTGTGTCACTACGGTAGCATGCTAGCCCTGCTAACTGAATGGTAGAGTCCGGTATATTGTTACTTAACCACATTTCCATAAAGATAAAAACACAGCAGCTCCGCGCATCACGTTGCGTAGTTCTCAGGAGCTGTATGTGGCCTATTTTGTTGTCTAGTGAGTGTACGTTGGCCAGAATGAGGGAAGGAATCAGGAATTTCTGTGGGCTAGAGGTTAGCTTCGTTTGGATACCGCCACGTTTACCTATCTTTTGTAGCCGCTCACACTGTCTACAGCATCTCCATTTGAGATGAGACACAGCAGTCAAGTCTGGGGGTGGGGAGGTCTAGTGGAGAAGACCTAGGCCGTGGAGTTCCTCTGTAATGCTCCGATCCAGGACGTAATGTTTGGCCATATTCCTTATCTCCAGAAGGCTGTGGCGACTGTAGCTTGTGCACAGCATCATATATGTACATTGAACACATGAATTTACACTTAGGTGTAATTAAAAAAAAGCACTAAATGGCACAAAACACAAAGAGAGAAGTGAGGCTGCTGCGTGTTCACGCGTGACTTAGCTAACGCTAGCAAGAGTTGTCTACGGTCTGTGATGAATTTTTGCCTTGGCCTCGAGGGACGGCATGTGTTGGAGGCACTGGGTCCTGTGGAGATTTTTGGCGAATGTGCCACTTTGATGGCCAAGAATTTCAGTGCCCAACAGGACGTGATGGCTCAGAGGTTCTTGTTTTACCAACGCCAACAGCAAGAGGACAAGTCGCTCACACAGTACGTAGATGCCCTTCGCTGTTTGGCGAGCACGTGCGAGTTCGGACACGTGGAGGACAGATTGATAAGATAAGATAAGCCTTTATTAGTCCCACAATGGGGACTAATACGGTCCAGTGTGGAGAGTGTGGGAAATGAGGAGGCAGGTTTACGAACAGACGAAGTTTATTAACACTCTCACATCAGTCATACGCAGAAAAAGCATGATAAAGCCAAGCACAGTTTCTCCTTATAAACCCAACAGATCATCTCACATCTGCATGACATTTCACATCACACTGCATGACATCTAACAACATAATACATTCCCCTTAAACCCCCAGCTCCTTCTTCTTGCCAACTCCCCATGACGTCCCTGACTATTGTCCTCCTATGTTTAACCACTGCATCCTGGCTGAGACGCTGTCTGACTCATCCTAGTCTCTACAATATGCATTTTGTGTCTGCTACACCACCACCCCCAGACAGAGTTTCAGTCCCCACGTCTCTTGGGCTTCAGTCTCCTCCCATATCTGCTGTAACAGGGGTCTCTGTGCCGGCGGGGGGCTGCTGGACGTGCGTCTGACTGCGGGTGGGCCATGGCGGGGGGGGGGGGATCTGCTTTGCCCGTGTGGCTGTCCTGGTGAATCGTTTGCCTGGGGAGTTCTCAGTGGGGGTCTTCCACACCGAGAGGCCCGAGCCAGCAGCACTTGCTCGTCCGCCACTACAAAGGCGGGCTTAAGTCTGACCGGACGTACTGATATGGTCACAGTTCAAGTGGTATGCCACAAATTTGGTGATACAGGCCATGCTGGAGGCAAGGGCGGACGACCAGACGGTGGCAGACACAGTGAAAGTGCTGTTGTAGATGACACACTATATGTCAGAGACGGAGGTGATGAAATTATCGGCCCAGCTGGAGATAATGGCCCAGGTAGCATCGCGACTAGCGGGCTCCAGCCTGTGTGCTCCACGGTCAGCTCTGCTGGTGCAGATGGTGGCCTTGGTTGCTAAGCCCACTGACCCCACGCCTTTTCAGGAGGGCCCCAAGGTGGACACTGCAAGACAGCAGGGCACCACAGCGCGACGACCCAGCGGTAAACTCAGTTTGGGCAATGGCAGCTCGAGTCTGCTGCATGCAGATGTGGACGCAGCCACTCGCTGCCTCGCACCGCACACCGAATGGAGCCCAGCAGAACCGGAGAAGCATTAGGAGCCCCAGTCCACAGCCATGCGGGACCCGGAGCCGGTCACTGCACGAGTGTTCGCAAGCTGCAACCTCATCACAGGAGGGACAGTGCGATTTTGCGGACATGGATACAGCTGAAGAGCACAGCACAGAGAGCGAACACAGCACAGAGAGAGAGCACAGACAAGACTCACCTCAGATCCTTGACCAGCATAAGCCTCTGGGAGCCACTGCAGAGCTGCAGGAGAAGGAGCCCGTGTCTATCGGGAACCCCAGGGCACATCAACCCGGCACTGGTTCTACCAATGGCGACAGCAACACATCGCCATGACCAGACTTCCCAGGAGAAGGGGAAAAGAGACCGGACTGCTTCCGAATCCGCACCCAAGATGAAGAGTCCGTGATCCAACAAAAAGTAATAGAGCCACTGGACACCTTCTGAATCCACGACCGGCATCAGCCTCCAGGAACCGCCGCTGAGCCACTAGATGAAGAGTCCGTGACCCAACAGGATGCTGCAAAACCACCACAACCTGGTGGATGCCCCACAGCAGATGTGAGAGTAACACTATCACAACCACAATGCCAAATACAACCAAACAGATCGCCACTCGCAGTGTTGGACTGGGTTCGGTCCTGTCATACAGCCGAGCAGTCAAGGTGCGTGTCACAGAAGAGCTAGACTTCAAGAATTTGCAACAAGCATTTTTCCATTTATTTAAGACACTGTGCAGGCAAACAACTTACGTCTAAAACATCCGACACCCAGCCACATCAGTCTGGAGAATAAATGGACGGGCAAAATCCGGACTGTAGAGAACCCCATCACTGGAAATAGCACCCTTCAGATCCTCGAAGGCTCTGCCGCATTCCTCTGTCCATTTCACCTTGTTTGGTGCTGAAGCTTTGGTGAGGTCAGTAAGAATCGCTGCTCTCTCAGCAAAATGGGGAATGAATTTACTGTGCCATCCTATCAAACCCAGAAATGAACGTACCTTCTTCTTTGTAGTGGGCACAGAATAGGCCTGAAGGGCATCCACCTTTCCAACTCTTGTCTTAATGACCCCCTGACCAACAACATGACCCAGGTACTCCACCTACTGCTGTCCAAAAACACACTTGCGTGGATTAATGGTCAGTCCTGCTGTCTTAATCAGATGAAGGACTTGCCGTAAGCGCAACACATGTTCCTTCCAAGTCTGACTGTAGATGACCACGTCATCCAAGTAGGCAGCTGCAAAGTATGATGCACCTCTCAACACCTGGTCCATGAGTCTTTGGAATGTTGCAGGTGCCCCCTGGAGGCCAAATGGCATAACTCTAAATTGAAAGTTGCCATAAGGTGTCTTAAAGGCTGTCAATTCTTTAGTTTCAGGCACCAAAGCCAACTGCCAATACCCCTTGCTCAGGTCTAGTGTGGTAATAAACTTAGCCCTGCCCACTCTCTCCAAAAGCTCATCAATTTGAGGCATGGGGTAAGACTCAAACTTTGAAACTGCATTTAGATATCTAAAATCAATGCAGAACCTCAAGGAACCATCCTTCTTTGGGACCAGCACAATGGGACTACACCATTCACTCGCTGACTCTTCAATTACTCCCAGCTGCAACATCAAGTCAATCTCCTGCTTAAGCTTTGGGACCAAACGTTCAGGGATTCTATAACACTTTCTACGGGGAATAGCCTCTTCCTTCAAATGAACTTTATGTTGAACCAATGTGGTGAAACCAGGCTTCTCCTGAAAAAGTTCTGGATCCAACAGTGCCTCTATCTCTCTCTGTTGATAAAACTGCAAATGAGACACATCCACTAAACAAGGCTCTGTCATGTTTGTGGGAAAGGACTGTTTCCTCATCCACTTCAATCGCACAAATGAGGAACTGATGATGTGGCTGCTGATCAACAGGCTGCTGCTGCTGCTGCTGATGATGGACAGGCTACTGAAACTCCTTCAACAAGTTAACATGAAAACATTGATGTTTCCTCCTTCTGTCAGGCATATACAGTTCATAAGTCACTGCACTTAATCTCTTAGAGATCTGATAAGGACCCTGCCATCGAGCCAACAGCTTACTGTCACCAGTAGGAAGAAGCAGCAACACCTGCTGGCCTGGATGAAAAACTCTCTTTCTGGCCTTCTTATCATACCAAGTCTTCTGATTAGTCTGTGCCGTCCTCATGTGCTCCTGAGCCAAAGCAGTCATCTGGTCCAGCCTCTCTTTCATTTTTATAACATAAGCCACCACATTGTCCTGATCACTAGGTAGACTCTCCCAGTGCTCCTTTAACAAGTCCAGTGGACCCCTCACCTGACGACCATAAAGTAGCTCAAAGGGTGAGAATCCTGTTGAAGCCTGGGGAACCTCCCGATAAGCAAACAACAAATATGGCACCCAATGATCCCAATCAGAGCTTGTACTGGAAACAAACTTCCGCAGCATGTTCTTCAGAGTTTGGTTAAATCTCTCAACCAGTCCATCTGTCTGAGGGTGGTATGGGGTGGTCTTATTGTCCTTTATACCCAACAGCTTATATACTTGCTGCAACAGCTTAGACAGGAAATTTGTTCCACAGTCTGTAAGGACCTCTCTAGGTATGCCTACCCTTGAAAATAATTGTATGAGACAGTTGGCAACCTGCCTAGCCTTAACAGATCTCAATGGGAAGGCTTCTGGGTAACGAGTGGCATAGTCACAAATGACTAAAATGTACATACTACCAAAGGAGCTTCTCTCTAGGGAGCCAGCTATATCCATCCCTATTCTGTCAAAAGGTGTTCCAATGACCGGCAATGGCTGAAGTTGGGCACGGGCTACTCCCCTAGGTGATGTAAATTGACATGTTTCACATGAAGCACAGAACTCCTTAACCTGGGTGTACATTCCTGGCCACACAAACCTTCTAGCAATTCTTTGAAGTGTTTTTTGGAATGCTAGATGAGCTGCCCAAGGAATAGCATGTCCTAGCTCCATAACCTTCTGTGTGAGGCCTTATGGCAAAGCTATAGCCATAACTTCCCCCTGATGCTGATACAAAATGCCATTTTTGATCACATAAGAGGCCTCCGCCAAGCAGTCTACTCTACCCTGTTTCACACCCTCAGTTTCACAGACTTTATCAAACCAGGGTTTTAGCAATGGGTCAGCTTTCTGCAATGCAGCTATGTCAGAAGGAATGTCAAAATCTACTGACTGGCTTAGCTGTGTTACTTCTTCACCCATGTTCTTAGCCGTAACTAAAACCTTGTCCCTTCTTCTCTGGGCCTTAGATTTTGGCTGCTTAAT
This sequence comes from Pholidichthys leucotaenia, assembly GCA_020510985.1. Taxonomy (NCBI): domain Eukaryota; kingdom Metazoa; phylum Chordata; class Actinopteri; order Cichliformes; family Pholidichthyidae; genus Pholidichthys; species Pholidichthys leucotaenia. Next base: position 323,580,140 of record CM035836.1, on the reverse strand, counting down.
TGGGCCCACCTCTAACCCAGAGTCATAAAAAGATAGCTCTTGGAGAATATTTCCAGCCCTCTGGGCCCTAGTTGTGACCATATTGCATTCCCTCTCAACAGGTACATTTATCCTCTGTTCATTAGCACCATCTACCTGTCCCTCCTCAGTTTGCTGTTTGTCCCTCACCTGTTGAATGATATCCAACAAAGTTGGAACATCATTGCCAAGAATAATTGCATATGGCAAATCAGGCACAAGAGCTACAGAAAGGAGATAAGTTTGGCCACCCACCGTTAAATAGACCTCAGCGGTTGGGTACAGCTTCTTATCCCCATGTACACAACTAATATTCACTGTAGTCTCACTCCACAGATCTCTAGGGACCAAACTGGGCAGAGCAACAGTCTGAAAACAACCCGAATTCAGAAGGGCCTCTTCACACTGGCCATTAAGCAAAACTGATGTTATATATACAGTACCTCTCTCTGAACTGGGGCTGAGAGGGTGGGTCTTGGGACTGAACATAACAGAGAAGGCTTACATTGCTTTGTAGCTGAACATGTGTACTAAGTGTGACCGATTTCATTGCACTGGTAGCAGCGTATATCTTGCCTAGAGAAAAAATGTGACTTTTTTCTAATATTGTGCTTGCTATTTGTGAACTGACTGGAACTGGAATAAGGTCTAATTTGAGCTTGACCACACCTTTCACCCCCCATTAGACTTACTCCGTGTGTTGAAGTAGCCATCATGGCTGAAAGTAGGTCTTCTGCTCCCAGACCTGGCTGACAAGAAAACTTCTGCAAGCTGAGCAGCGCCCTCTGCAGTCTTTGGGTCCCGCTCTCGTATCCAGACTTCCAGTTCCGGGTCCACCATCTGCAGAAACTGCTAGAGAATCATCAGTTCAGAAATGTTTCTCATTACTGAGGTCTCTGGTTTAACCCATTTGTTTAACAGGTCTTTCAAATGAACATAAAGTTCACGAGGGGTTTTGTCCTGATGAACGTCCAGGGAACAAAACCTTCTTCTATAGGTGTCGGCTGTTATTTCATATTTCATTAAAACTGCTTCTTTCACCTTTTCATAATCTTCTGTGTCTGACATGTCCATAACCACATACAGTAAGCACTGCATGCTTTACCTGTGAGTAGTGGAACCAGTTGAATAGCCTACTCTTCCTTTCACCAGCGGCAGACCGTAGCAATTCTTTCAAATGTTGCCAGATAATGTTCAATATCATCCTCGGGAGAGAGCGGGTTCAGCCTGGGCTTGCGGTGCATGTGTGTTATCCTCGGTTGCACCTGCAGCAGTAGCTCCTCCTGCGGGCTGACCCAACTAGCCGTCACCCTGGAGTCTTCACCCGAAGCATCATTCTCACCATTGAGTTCAGCCCGGCTCTCATACCCCTCTCTCAACTCCGTCACCTGTGCTTGTATCTGGCGAAACTGATGCTGCATACTCCGCCATCTTTGCTCCTGAAGAGAGGCTTCTTCCTCTAATTGACGATCTCTGGATGTCTGTGAACAAACTAATGACTTCACCAAGCTTGTTAATTCTTCCAGCTTGTCCAGTCCGCTGGCCCCCTGCTCCTCAGTTGTCATACCTGATTCAGTCCTCTAGCTGCTCCTGTTGCTTCTTTGTATTTCTTTTAGCCATTGCTTCTTCTGTACAGTGTTGTCACTCCTCAGCTTTTAACAACACTTTCAGCTCTTTCTTCTGACACCATTTGCCATACTTTCCGTTTTTTCTTCTGACACCATTCATCATACAGCCGAGCAGTCAAGGTGCATGTCACATAAGAGCTAGGCTTCAAGAATTTGCAACAAGCATTTTTCCATTTATTTCAGACACTGTGCAGGCAAACAACTTACATCTAAAACATCCGACACCCAGCCACAACCAAATGAAAATCACCTGCTGACATACCCAGTGAGATAATTAGTCTGATTAGAACATATCAATGTCCACAGGTAAGGCAATAAATATCCACATTTCACATATACTCAACAATACCTAAAAATATTCATTAAACATGTAAATAGTTTTCACACAATATTTACAAAATCACACATAATAAATAGACACCCATAAATAGTACAGTAAATAGTAGAAATTGTTATTTACATTTAAATCCACCACCAACTTCCCCCTCTACTCACCTATTGCATATTTTTTCCTCCTGGCACCCTTTATAAGGCACTTGAGCCGCCGGGGAATCTTTTACCCGAGACACCACCAGGAAGTATGCTGGCAAAGGAAAGTGTTTTTTTTTAAATTTATTTGCCATTCACCCAATTGACTTAATTATTAACATTAGCTCTTTATCTCACAAGTGGACTTCAACTCACCCAGAAAAACAGATCTCCAGCCCACAAATAAATACCATTACAACTTCCAATTCTGTGTGTATTTTTTACATTTTAACATTTGAAAGTTATAAATTCCCTTACACATATAATATACCATCTAATTAAAGCAGTCCATACCAGCAGCGACACTCCATCATCACAGGTCTGCAGATCCGAACGACCGGACCCGCAGTCAGCCTCAACATCGTCACCATCACTGACACCCATGAAGATCGCTGCGCATCTGAGACCAGCCGCCACCCAGATGGCGGATGGATCGAGATAGCAGGCCAGCCATCTGTGGAAGGTAAGAGCAGCTGCCACAAATGAGGACGCAATATTGGAGCCGACCAAGCTGGTGTGGGATCCTGGCAGGGATGTTGCTAACGAGCAAGCCATATCTCCAGTGGGACGGCGCCCAGGTCGGCTGCAGCCGGCAAATCTAGAGGCACGTCCACCACGAGCTTGCCTCAGGGTCCCTTGAACTGAACTGCCTTCCTCAATATAAAAAGAAGGACTGTGTGTAGCTAGGGGCATGGCTGCCAACAGAAGTGGCATAAGAAACCATTCAGCTGTGCTGGGCCATGCGGTAGTTCTGGCGGCAACTAATTTTGGGGTTCTTTGTGTACCATATTGGGGAGGATTAATTTAGTCATGTGTGTTTTCTGCCTTTCCGGGGGAAGGGGGGGGCTGAATGTGGTGTTGTGTTTTGGCATAATGACGCGGCCATTCGGTGACGTCATCACGCCAAGCATGTAAATGTGGGGCACGGCCATTAGTCTTTTACGACTCTCTTAGCTCGGCCTCCCAGCTAACAATACTCTGCACCACCAGCATAGAGTTGTGTAATAAAGTTCGTGTTTCCAGCAAATGGCACTCTCTGTCGGTTTTCCAGACATAACAGGCTCCCCAAAACATCTTGAAAAATAATCCAACAGGCAGTAGAATTCCTTGCAAAGATTTATAAAGAACTGAATACAATATAGAAGAAACACATGGAGTCCCTGCTGGTGAGAGGACTGAAAACAGCTGTCTGAACTGCTCCTTATACAATATACTGAGATTTTGTAGGGGAAAGTGCATCTGTTCTTTGACTTTGAGATTTTTTAAGGTGGTAAAAATCTTCCCTTTTTAGCACATGACATTTTCTATGATTTCTGCCTTTCCCCAGTATCTAATATACTATCCTCTTGGAGGTGTGGCACCTTAACAGCAAGCTTTAAACTCAGTTTGGGTCTGTTAAGGTCTAACCACTGAAAGGGTTATGAAAAGTTAGAGTGCCAAAATAATAATTCTGTAGATAATCTTCAATTATGCTCTACACATATTCTGTACATATTCTGTTTACATTCTTATGAGCAAATATGTTAAGTGTTAAACTAGAATCTTAAGTGTTACGCAACCACAATCTGATAAACAGGAATCAGGCAGAGCTATAGAGCCCTCTTTTGCTCTCTCTCTTGTATTAGTCTGGTCTATTACATTAGTTACACACCCAAATCAATACTCACACACCCACTTTTCATACTATATCTTAGGAGATAGTTTACATGAATAGCGGATGGCCTGTTCACGTCAGTTAAACTGGCCAATCAAATGGCTGCGTACAAGCCCATCCTATTGTACGGGGTTGGTCTAACCAACCCGAGAAGATGAATGTAAGCTGCACTTGGAAGTCGAGGTAAGTCTGGTGACGCTCCCGAGGGGGCTGCGTCACACTGCACCCAGCGCTGCTTGCTTTACATGTGACCTCTGAATAAATATTGCATCTTTGAAATGAAGAATTTGCTGACTTATTCTTGAATCTTTCAATCAGAGAATCGGGATTTTAATACCACCCATGTAGCTCCCCAGATCTGAGTATAGTCACATCTGGAAACCTCCCAATTATGACCTCTTATGCATCATAAAAAGGGACAAGTGTAGTCTGTCAGCATAGCCTGCTGACTTCAGCTTCCATTGCAAGCTAGTCCATGTTGTAAAGGGAGTTGAGTGTGCAAGTCTGTCTGGTTTGTACAAAGCCACTCCAGCAGAGAGCTCTAAGCCTGATTTATACACCGTGTTCCAAATTATTATGCAAATGATATTTGTCTCTGATTTTCCTAAATAGTCGATGCAAATGACAGTAAGTATAATTTTCCAAGTCATCAACCGTTAGCATAATTCAAATTTTATTGAATAAACTTCCCAGTGATAACTATTTTTTTTTGCAAATATAAAAAAATCAAAATGCACTGTTTCAAATTATTATGCACAACATAGTTTGAAAACATTTTACTAGTAGTAAAGAACTGAAAATGGTCATTTGTTGAATATTCAGCATTAGGAGGTCATATTTACTGAAATCAAAGCGATTTCAATCAAAACTAGGAAAGCACTCGGAGAGCGCAGACCTCCACCAAGCGCCACAGTTCCCCCCCATACAGTGTTTGTGTGTACGTTTTCGGATTCCTTGACCATGAAAACATATGACTAGCAATTGGATTCACAATGATAGGATTAGTGGTTCAGTAGTAAAAGCATTACCTCCTTGGCGGAGGAAATAAACTGAGGTGTTGGTGTTGTGTCCATGTCCTGCATCTGCAAACTCACAGGCTGCGGGCGTTGTAATTCATGGCACAACCACATACAACCCACAGGCCAATGGGTTATGCGAGCGTTTTCATAGATCACTGAAAGCAGCACTCAGGGCTTCACTGACGGATGCAAATTGGGTAGATAGGTTGCCGTGGGTTTTATATTGGGGTTGCGCTCCGCAGCAAAAGAGGATTTGGAAGCTTCCCCGGCAGAGAGCTTGTTTTTGCGCAGCCACTATGGCTGGGCAGAGAATTTCTGCCAAATAATCCGGCGCCGGGCAGCTGCCCGTCTCAGCTTTTGCAGCGTAGCGCAAACACAGGCACGCTGCCGGGCCCTGCCCACCACTGTTTTCCGCGTGCTTTTGTGCCTAAAATTTTGAAGAACGCGGAGTTTGTGTTCGTCAGACATGACGACCAGCGCCCTCCATTGCGCCTGCACACATGTTGAAAATGGCCGTATCTCACAATGTTAAAGAATCCTTTAAAAAATTCCTGTATCCAGATGGTGATCCGGATCATCCCCAAAATTTAATCAGTTCTTCCTTGTACCATTTCCAACAACGCCTGAAAGTTTCATCGAAATCCGTCCAAAACTTTTTGAGTTATCTTGCTAACCAACAGACAAACAAACAGACAAACAAACGCTGGCAAAAACATAACCTCCTCCTGGCCTGCGGCCTGGCAGAGGTAAACATCTTAATAGGCCAAGTTACATGTCACCATAGGACCCCTTCTTTTATATAACCGTCACAATCCTTGCATCCATTGAAGTTTTGAGTTTTTGGAGAGTTTCTGCTTGAATTTCTTTGCAAGACGTCAGGATAGCCTCCCACAGCTGCTGTTTTGATGTGAACTGCCTCCCACTGTCATAGATCTTTTGCTTGAGGATGCTCCAAAGGTTCTCAATAGGGTTGAGGCCAGGTGAGGATGGAGGCCACACACCATGAGTTTCTCTCCTTTTATGCCCACTGCAGCCAATGACATAGAGATATTCTTTGTAGCATGAGATGATGCATGAAAATGCAAAATGATGATGCATGAAAATGACGCATGCATGAAAATGCATGCATCATTTTCACACCTTCAGGGACCCTAAAGGGGTATCTACCAGCTCTCTCCCCATGATTCTGGCCCAAAACATGAGTCTGCCACCTCCTTGCTGACGTCACAGCCTTTTTGGGACATGTTGGCCATCCACCAGCCATCCACTACTCCATCCATCTGGACCATCCAGGGTTGCACGGCACTCATCAGTAAACAAGACTGTTTGAAAATTAGTCTTCATGTATTTCTGGGCCCACTGCAACTGTTTCTGCTTGTGGGCATTGGTTAGGGGTGGCCGAATAGTTGGTTTATGCACAACTACAAGCCTCTGGAGGATCCTACACCTTGAGGTTTGTGGGACTCCAGAGGCACCAGCAGCTTCAAATACCTGTTTGCTGCTTTGTAATGGTATTTTAGCATCTGCTCTCTTAATTTGATGAATTTGTCACCTTCGTCATTATGCCTTTTTCTGCACGAACCCGTCTGAGCTCTGAATCAGCCACAAATTTCTTCACAGTACAATGATCACACTTAAGTTTTCATGAAATATCTAATGTTTTTATACCTTTTTTAAGGCATTACACTATTTGATGCTTTTTGGCAGCAGAGAGATCCTTTTTTTCTTTCCCATATTGCTTCAACCCTGTGGCTTGCTTAATAATGTGAAGCATCCTTTGTCATGGTTGGTGAGCGTGCGCCCCCTCCTTCCCGTTTGTTTCTCCTCAGGTGATCAACGCACCTGGGTGAGAAGACGTACCTGCTGCCTCTCATCTGCCAGCATTTAGGAGGATCAGCTCTTCAGTGCTTTGACGCTGGCTCATCAGATGGTCCAGTCGTTTGCTTGGTGAGTCACAGCTGAGCCTGACATCCCTGTACACCAGACAAGTACAGAGGATGGCCGACTCGATTTTAAATGATGACTCTCACCCTTTGCACTGCAACTTTCAGCTTCTTCCCTCCAGACGGAGGTTTGCTGTCCCAAAAAGTAGAACCCAGCGCTACAAAAACAGCTTTGTCCCTGCTGCTGTCAAAGAGTCGAACAAGCTATAAAAATTATATTGTACATATTTTATATTTACCTATTTTGTAAGATGTGTGCCTGTGTTTGTGTCTATGTTGAATGTAATTAGTGGCTTGTAAATATGGATGTCACCAACTGCAAAACAAATCTACCTACGGGTACAAATAAAGTAACCTGAACCTGAACCTGAACCTGGGTATACTGCTTAGCAAAATCCAAAGAAGCAAGTATTGTTTATGCCTTTAGGTGAAGTTTCCATACTCACCTGTCTCTTTCTCCCTTCTCCAGGTTGCTGCCACTGTGTGGGTGTGTCTTCGGGGACTGCGTGCGCTCACCTGCCCCATCATCCTTGCTCAGCTGCAACCACACTCCACCCGGTCAGGCACCACCAGCTCCACCAACCTCACCCTGCTGGTTTGTCTCTTCCCCGCTGGGGTCCCTGCCAGTTCTCCCTATTATCTCACGTACTGTAAATGGCAATTTGGCTCGTCCACTTTCCCGATCTCCATTCCTCCCCCACAGCTCTCGTTCTCTCTCCACAGGCTATTTCCTTTGGTGAGTGACGTTTTCCGTAGCTGTGCTTCTGATCTTTTGAAATTCAGTAAATCCTCAAACGTGCTTTGTGGTTTTGATTGTTCCTTTGTTGCTGCATTGTGCACGTGGGCTGTCCTTATTAATAATCATGACATCCTTCTTAAGAAGTTTTCCTTTAATTGGGCCCACCTGGCAAACTAATTATGACAGCTGTCTGCGACTGATAGCAGTGATCCAAAGAGCCCTGAGACACAATACCATCCATGGGTTTAATTGAAAAACAAAAAATTGAATGCTTTTGACACTAAAATCCTATTTGCATAATAATTTGAAACGTGGCGTACATATGGACAGGGGGTAATCAAGACAACACAGGACAGGTGGGAACAGATAATTGACTTAACATAAGACAGCTGGGACAAATTAAGAGACAACAGGGGAGCAGCTACAAAACAGGACGGGCGGGGCTGTACAGACAATCAGAAAGGGGATTTACATAAAAACAGTGAACATACAGGACAACAATACAGAAGTAATACAGAGAGGGCAGTGGCTAGGGATACCGAAAATATGAGGAGCTGGAACAATAGGTAAACAGATACACACCCAGACCCAGGACCAAACAGGTGATGACACAGAAGACAATATCTGGTGACTCAGGAGAACACAGAGGGCAATAAATGCAAATGACAATCCTGAATAATCACAGGGAGAACAAAAATAAATACAAGGATATCAAAATAACACAAAGTGTGAGCATGGTCCCCAGACCATACCCCGATTGTAACATAATCCCCTCTTTAAAGGGTGGAATCCTGACACCCTTCCCCCCAAAAAACATGGCAACATCAAAACAGGCGAGAGGAAATAAAATGTTATTATTTGAGTAATAATAAATAAATATAACCTATGTTTAATTCAATTCAATTCAATTCAATTCAACTTTATTTATATAGCGCCATTTCACAACAATAGTCATCTCATAACACTTTCAAATGTAGGGGAAACCGCCACAATTGCAGAAAGACCCCAGCAATCAGGCGATCCCCTGCGAGCAAGCGCTTGGCGACAGTGGAGAGGAAAAACTCCCTTTTAACAGGAAGAAACCTCGAGCAGAACCAGGCTCAGGGAGGGGCAGTCATCTGCTGTGACTGGCTGGGGGGTAAGGGGATAGAGAAGGTGAAAAGAGCAGACATATAGAGAGCAAACATTAAAGGAGTGAAGCCAAGTACATTATTGGAAGTCCCTCGGCAGACTAAATCTATTAGCAGCAGAACTAAGGGAGGGTTTAGAGACACATGATCCTTCCCTAATCGTAGGCTATATCGAAAAGGAAGGTTTTAACCCTACTCTTAAAAACAGAGATTGAGTCTGACTCCCAAATCCAGATTGGTAACTGGTTCCACAGGAAAAGAGCTTGATAGCTGAAGGCTCTGCCCCCCATTGTACTTTTGGAGATTCTAGGTATTACAAGTAATCCAGCATTTTGGGAGCGTAATGTAATGTAATGTACTTTATTTATATAGCCCTTTAAAACAACCCGTAGGTGACCAAAGTGCTTTACAGAAAATAAACAGCATTAAAAACACACAGAGCATTAAAAACAAATAACATAAACAAAAACAACCTAAAAATAAAATAAAAACAAATGCCAAGACAAATATCACCACTACTGGGTATTAAAAGCCATCCTAAACAAATATGTCTTAAGTTCTGATTTAAAAAGGGCCAGGTCAGAGATAGCACGTAGGTCAGGGGGGAGATTATTCCAGAGCCTGGGGGCGGCAACAGAAAAGGCTCGGTCACCCCAATGTTTATACCTTGACCTAGGCACATCCAGCAAAAGCTGATTGGATGACCTCAAAGCCCTGCCTTGGTCACGGACAGTCAAAGTCTCAGACATATAAACCGGAGCAAGGCCATTAAGAGCTTTAAAAACAAAAAGCAAAAGTTTAAAATTAATTCTAAAATGGACTGGAAGCCAATGAAGTGAATAAAGGATCGGAGTAATATGCTCTCGCCTAGGTGTGTTGGTCAAAAGACGGGCCACTGCATTTTGCACAAGTTGAAGGCGGCCGAGAGAAGACTGAGAGATGCCAACATAAAGTGCACTGCAGTAATCAAGTCGAGATGTGACTAAAGCATGGATGGCTATCTCAAGATCATGACGGCTCAGGAAAGGTTTGGCTTTGGATAACAAACGTAACTGATAAAAGCTCATCTTGACTACATTGTCAATCTGTTTATCAAATTTTAAATGGCTGTCAAAAATCACCCCCAAATTTCTGACAGCTGAACTGAGCCTTAAAGAGAGGGTACCAAAGCCAGCCGTTACAGTATCCACAAACACAATACATTCTGTTTTTTCTTCATTTAAGTGGAGAAAATTTTGGCTTAACCACAACTTAATATCAATGATGCAATCCAATAGAACACTTTGTGCGTTAGTTTGTTCTGGGTTCAAAGGTAAATAAAGCTGCAAATTGTCTGCATAACAGTGGAAAGACATGTTATGCCTGGATATTATTGACCCGAGTGGCAGCATATATAATGAAAACAGAATAGGGCCAAGAATAGAGCCCTGTGGGACCCCACAGGAGAGAGAGGCACTAGAAGAGAACATGTCACCAATCATTACAGAAAAAGTTCTATTAGAAAGGTAGGATTCAAACCACTTAAGTGTAGTGCCATGGATGCCAACATAGTGATTCAGGCGTGAGAAAAGGATAGTGTGGTCCACAGTGTCAAAGGCTGCTGTAAGATCTAGCAGCACTAAGACCACAGGACATTTGGCATCAACAGACATCATAATATCATTGTGCACCTTAAGCAGGGCAGACTCAGTGCTGTGACGAGATCTAAACCCAGATTGAAACTTCTCAAAAATAAAATTGTCTTCTAAAAAAGACTGCAACTGTATAAAAACAGCTTTTTCTAAAACTTTAGATAAAAAGGGCAAATGAGAAATGGGTCTAAAATTAGATAAAACTGAAGGGTCAAGGTGAGGTTTTTTTAAGAAGGGGCCTAACCACAGCATGTTTAAAAGCAGGTGGGACAAATCCTGAACTAAGGCAGGAATTAATAAAAACCAAAAGACCAGGCCCAACAGTATTAAAAACCCTTTTCAGGATTCCAGCGGGAACAACATCCAGTGAGCAATTTGTAGGCTTCAAAGACCTTACTATATCAGCAAGTGATGATAAAGAAACCAACTCAAACTGTTCAAGCACAGCAGAGTAACCCAGGACAATAGACAAGCTTTCATTAAAACTGTTATTAATAACTCGTCTGACAGAGTCCACTTTATCAACAAAAAAGTGAAGAAAAGTCTCACATGTTGTAAACGAATCATCTGTCACAGTCTGAGTGCATGGGTTTATAAAAGAGTTAATTGTGTTAAATAGCACTCTAGGACAGTGACTGCTGCTGGAAATAATATCAGAGAGATACTGAAATTTTGCCTTTTGCACGGTCCTCTGGTAATCAGCAAGACAATCCCTAAAAATTCCCAGAGACACATGTAATTTGTCCTTTTTCCATCTCCGTTCAGCCTGCCTGACCCGCTGTCTAATGGCACGGGTAGTGTCGTTTAGCCAGAGATCTGTTTTTAATTTAGCCATTTTAAGCCGAAATGGGGCAATAGAGTCCAAGATCCCAGAGCAGGTGGTATGAAAGGAGGAAAGAATATTATCCGGATAGGAAGGGGAAACGAGTCCATTCAAGGGAAAAAACCGTGAATCCCTAAAAGCAGCAGAAAACTCCTCTGGTGTTGAAGAAGTGATGATGCGACGCCAGCATGATGGAGCCACAGGCTTGCTGGGTGATGAAGGGGTCAACAGTTCAAAAATGATGGGGAAATGATCTGAGATGACAGACTCAGAAATTTCTTTGAGAAAGACTGATAGTCCAACAGAGATAACAAGGTCCAGAGTGTGACCAAGACGGTGTGTAGGTTTGTCTGCAAAATATCTAAATTAAATGTCGCCAACAGTCTTTTAAAATCAGATGCCAGCTGATCAGATGGACAACAGACATGAATATTAAAGTCCCCACAGATCAAAAGTTTATCATATTTTGGCATAACATCTGCCAAAAATTCAGAAAACTCATTAATGAAGTCCTTATTATATTTTGGAGGACGATATTTGGAGGATTATATTTGGAGGAATATTTGGATATTTGGAGGATTTTATTTTGGAGCGTAGTGCTCTATTAGGATAATAGGGTAATATCAGATCTTTTAAATAAAAAGGGGCCTGATTGTTAAGAGCTTTGTAAGTGAGAAGAAGGATTTTAAACTTAATTCTAAACTCTATGGGAAGCCAATAAAGGGAGGCCAGAACCGGAGAGATATGATCTCTCTTTCTAGAACCTGTAAAAACTCTTGCAGCGGCATTTTGGATCAACTGAAGACTTTTTAAAGATATTTTAGGACAACCTGATAATAAAGAGTTACTATAATGTACAGCTAACAATAATCTAGAGCTAACAAAAGCGTGGATCAGTTTCTCAGCATCACTCTGAGACAAGATGCTCCTAATCTTGGCAATATTACGCAAATGATAGAAGGCAATCTTAGAAACAAATTTAATATGTTAATTGAAAAACAGATCTTGATCAAAATAACTCCAAGATTCCTCACAGAACTATTCAGAGAAAGAGTAACCACATCCAAACTAAGAGTTGGATTTGGAAAGGTATTTCTGAGGTTTTTGGGACCAACAAGAATGACTTCAGTCTTATCTGAGTTTAATAGCAGAAAATTACAAGTCATCCAAGCTTTGATTTCCTTGAGACAGGCGTCTAACTTGGCTAATTGATTACTGTCATCTGGCTTCATTAACATGTACAGTATAATTGTGTGTCATCTGCATAACAATGAAAATGTATACAGTGCTTTCTAATGATGTTGCCTAACAGAAGCATATATAAACTAAAAAGAGTAGGGCCGGGCACAGATCCTGTGGAACTCCATGACTGAGCTTTGAGTTGGAAGAAAACTCATTACTGACATGAACAAACTGAAGCCTATCAGACAAATAAGATCTAAACCACTGCAGCAAAGTTCCATTAAGTCCAACATAGTGTTCTAATCTATCAAGTAGCGTATCATGGTTGATAGTATCAAAGGCTGCACTAAGATCTAAAAGGACAAGTACAGAAACAAGTCCATTATCAGATGCGATACGGAGGTCATTAGTGACCTTCACTAAGGCTGTTTCAGTACTATTATGGATTCTGAACCCAGATTGAAATTCTTCAAAAAACCATTTCCCTGCAAGTGGTCAAATAACTGCGTAGCAACAACTCTTTCTAAGATTTTTGAAATGAAAGGGAGATTAGAGATTGGTCGATAGTTAGCTAAAACTCCTGGATCGAGCGTTTGCTTTTTGAGTAAGGGTTTAATTCCAGCAGTTTTAAAAGCCTGCGGTACACGGCCTAATGTTAAAGAAGAATTGATTATTTGAAGAATACGGCTATCAATAAATGGGAAGACTTTTTTTTTTAAATAACCTGGTAGGAATAGGGTCTAAAAGACAAGTTGAAGGCTTGGATGAAGAAATCATTTTATCTAACTCTAAAAGGTCAATTGGAGTAAACTTATCCAAACAGATACCAATTGAAGGAGTTGTAGTAGTTACTGTACTTAAGTTTATGGTGGGAAGAATCTGACTGATTTTATCTCTTACAGATGAAATTTTATGATTGAAAAAGTTCATAAAGTCCTGACTCGGAAGCTCTAGGGGGATGCAGGGATTGACAGAGTCCTGACTCTTTGTCAGCTTGGCTACAGTGCTGAAAAGAAACCTGGGATTATGTTTGTTCTCTTCTATTAATGCAGAGTAATAACTTGTTCTAGCTTTTCTAAGAGATTTTTTATAAATTAAAAGATGATTTTTCCAAGCTAAATAGATTCCATCTAAATTAGTGGAACGCCATTTTCTTTCTAATTGACGAGTCTTCTGTTTTAAGCTATGAGTTTCTGTGTTAAACCAAGGGGTTACAAATCTGATTGGACTTTTTCTTTTTTAAAGGGGCCACCAAGTCTAGAGTGTGATGCAGAGAAGCTGTAACACTATCTACCATGCTATCAATTACGGAAGAGGCAAGCTCTCCAATGGTTATTTCCATTGTGTTGACACACGGGATAGAGGAGACAATCTGTATAAATTTGGTAACATCATCTGAAAGACATCTGCTGTAGTAATATTTTTCTTTAGGAATCAAATAGTCAGGAATAGTGAAATCAAAGATTAACAGGCAATGGTCTGACAGTACAGGATTATGAGGAGACACTACCAGATTTTCTATTTCTATGCCATATGTCAGAACAAGGTCCAATGTGTGGTGGAGATAATGGGTAGAATTTTCTACTTTCTGGGAAAACCCCATCAAGTCTAATATTGAATTAAATGCCTTATTAAGACAGTCACTATCTACATCAACATGTATATTAAAATCCCCTACTATAATTATTCTATCTGATTTCAGCACTAAATCAGCTAAGAATTCAGCAAATTCAGATAAAAACTCTGAGTAGGCTGAGGGAGGACGGTAAACTATGGCAAAGAAAATTGGGTTTAAACTAAGATTGCTAACATGCCCAATACTGAGGACCAGGCCCTCAAAGGAATAAAAACATGTTTTTTGTTTACATTAACTAGTAATTTAGAATGTTAAATTGCCGCTGCTCCTCCTCCACGACCAGAACTTCTGGGATTTTGATAGTTTAGATAACCAGAGGGAGTTGATTCATTTAAACCAATATAATCATCTTGCCCTAATCAAGTCTCTGTGAGGGATATTAAATCACTCTGACGATCAATTAACAGATCATGGGCTAGTAGAGACTTGAGAGTTAGAGACCTAATATTTAACAAACCGCATTTAATTTTTAAATTATGAGGAGGAAGAGAGGCCAAATCATTAAATTTAGAGACTTGACGTTTAATCTAAGTTTTACCAACTTTTTGTTTAATCACTTTGGGATTCTTATGCATTATATTTTTATTAACTTTGGGGGAAGTAGACAAAGGTTCTCTGATGGGGAAGACAGGGGCTAAGTTGAGGGGTAGTGGATGAGGAGGAGCTGCAGAGAGGCATGTATTTATCAAGTTATGTTGTATTTGTCTTGGGTTAAAATGTTTTGGGTAACGGGAGACAGACACAATCTCTATGGGGTTATGAATTGAAGACTGATCTAAACAGTGAGAATTATTTGGATTAATAGGATTAATATGAGAAGTGGAAGCAAAGAAGGGCTGGTTGGCAGACCCAGGAACTTTGGTGTGAGTTAACGCACCAGATTTCAGTCACTGTACTAAAAAACGCTGAATGGAATAGAACAGATTGTCCCTTAAAAACACGTGCACCAAGTCTATTTGGATGGATGCCATCTGGCCTCATAAATGATAGGCGGTTCCAAAACAGGTTGAAATTGTCTAAAAAAAACAATATTAAAAGTAGGACATGTAGAACACAACCAGGTATTAAGGCTGAGAGTTCTGCTAAAATAATTGCAACCTCTTCTCAAAGGTGCCAGTGGACCAGAAATAAACACACGTCTGCCACAGTTCATAAGAGTGGACAGAAGGCTCCTGAAGTTACTCCTTAAGATCTCCGACGCTTCATCTGGGATGTTGTTGTATCCAACATGCACAATGACAATTTTAGCGTGGGGGTATTCATTTAATAGGTCAGGGGTAAGAACCTCAATGTCTGACACTTTAGCCTCAGGAAAAAAAAATAGTGACACAGTACCTGCTTCTGACGTTCCTCATTATCGAATCACAAATTACCAGCGTCGTCTGGGGGTGCTTTGTCAGTGGCTTCTGAAATGGTGGATAATTTTGCCGTAGTTGTTGCAGTGATGGCGGGGTGATGCGCTCTCTTCTTTTTGGAGCTGGTGTATAGTTTGGCACACCTAGAGTAGTTTTAATCTGGGGCTTGCAGGTTTGGGCTGCTGCTGAAGGAGGAGGGGCGGCCATGGGAGGAAGATCGACGTCCAGGTGGGGGAAATCTTCCAGGGAAAGGATGTCGAATCTGTTTTCCAGCAAAAGGGGAAGGGAGGAGGCGCGGCCATGTCCGGTCAATCACCGACGTTTGCCAGTTGCTAGACGTTTGCTAGTTGGCCCAACCCAGGTCCAGGGTGCGCATTGAGGCTGTGAAGAACCACCCGAGGCTTTGGGTTTAGCTCCAAGCAGAAGCCAGTGTTTATTGCTGGGGTCCTGGACAGCTGAAGTGACCGGAGCAGGGGTGGAAGTGGATGGCAATGTGCTAATTTCACCCAGGTAAGTAGCCATCTCTGCTAGCTGCGAGTCGGTCGCCGGGACCGATGTCCGCCCAAAAATTATAGTATCTAAGTGGTCTTCAGCCTCCCAAATCTTATAGAGTTGGAGAGTCTCAATTCCAACTCAGAAACCTTCTGAAAGAGGGACACACAGCTGACACATATCGGAGATGGAGCCATGGCTTTCCAGGCAAGAAGTGGCTAGCTAGCTAGCTAAAATAGGCTAGCCTAACCTGGTGAACAGCCCTGATGCTCACAGCAGCAGTGGGGATGATAGCTGAAGCTCACAGCAGCAGTGGAGATGTTAGCTGAAGCTCACAGCAGCAGTGGAGATATTAGCTGAAGCGCATAGCAGCAGAGATGATGAAGTAAAGATACTGTAGAAGCAGCACGTGGAATGTGGTTCCCTCTCCAATTTTCAGAGATGGTGATAGAAAGCCAAAAGTATCTCATTTTTTTTTTTTTTGTACACAAGTACACATTTACTTGTGTGCAGTTCAGGTTACTCTACCACCTAAATTAGAGATTTTTTTTTATTGAAAATGTGGAATTTTTCATGTGAATTTGGAGAGTTCTCAAAAATTACCTCCTTTTTTTTTCTTTTTTTTTTGGTTACTTATTTGTACCCGTAGGTAGATTTGTTTTGCAGTCTGGTGACAAGCCACCAGCTGCTGGTCGCTGCGTGCGCAAGTGCCCGTATCCCTAACCTGCATGTTTTTGGCAAGTGGAAGGAAACCGGAGAAATCCCGGAGTAAACCGACGCAACACGGGGAGAACATGCAAACTCCGCACAGATCACTGTTGGCCGGGGGCTGGGATCGAACCCACGATCTCACGATCCTCGCGATCCCCCGGCCGAAGGTAAACTGTGCTGCCACAGTGCTAACCACTGCGCCACTGTGCCTTTTTCTTATGATTATTTTTATTCTTTTTCAGTGATAGACTTTTTAAGAAACTTCATGAAATTTGAAACTTCGTCAAAAATTTTTGCTCATGGATTGACATTTTTTTCTTGAATTTTATTTATTTATTTATTATGTATTTATTTGATATTGACAGACAAATGTATTGGACAAACCAGATACTTTGCTTAAGTGTTTTAGCAATCATCATCATAGCAGTCTGTCGGGGGTGACAGTAGCCACGGTTACATGGGCAAAATTTCTTCAATCTGATTACAATTCAGATCAGAATTTTACTGTTTACATGGATCCTGAAAAAGCTGATCTGATTAGGACGTGTGTTTCCATGTGTCACACGTTTGAATGGAATAAATCATTTTGACATGCACACGTCAACATTTCGACATTCTGAAAATAGTAGAAGAAGAAGCAACTTCCGGTGTTAGCAAGCCCCGCTTCGTGTTGAAATTGACCTGTATTGTGTTATCCAGACTGTACTTTTCCTTCTGCTGGTCTCTGTAATGAAGCTTACTTCATTACGTTTACTTCATTATGGATACTTCTGCATATGTTGAACAGAGGGAGACAGCAGAACGATACAGACCAGTTTTGTCTTACTCCTGCTATGTTTTCCGCTAGCTGCTGCTAAGGCGGAAATACGTCACATCGACGTACGGCTGGTGTATAGACATGCGCAGTAAACATATTTTCTGCCCTACATTCGGAATAAGTGTTTTCATGCGCACCATTCCGATTAACAATTGGCATAACCCACCCGTCTCAATCGGAATGAAATTTTGATCCGAATGAGCGTGATCGGATTAGAATGTTCAGATTGCCGTGTTTACATGAAGCATTTTTATTCCGATCAGGCTTTTAATCTGGTTACTTGTGTCCATGTAAACATAGCCAATGACTGTTTCATTTAGGTCTGATCAGATTCCTCCACACAGCTCTGTCCTTCGCCTTCCGCTGCCAGGAACTCCTGTCTATATCCAACTTCTTCAGGTTTCTTTTTACAGTGTCTTTAAATCTGAGCCTTGGTCTACCCTGATTGCGTTTGCCCTCGCATAACTGTGAGTAGAGTAACTGCTGAGGGAGTCGCTGGTGATCCATCCTTTCAACATGTCCGAGCCATCTCAGGTTCATCTGTATTAGCATGTCCTCCATTGATGGTAGACCAGCTCGTTTCAGCACTTCTATGTTGGTTATCTTGTCTTTCCATGAAAGAGTCATTATGGCTTGAAGGTTCCTCATCATGTACGCGTGGAGTTTCTTTACCTGCGCACTGTAGACAGTTCAAGTTTCAGCACTGTACAATAGAGTAGCCAGAACTGTCACTCTGTACACTTTGCATTTCACATGGCTAGATACATGCCCATTGTTCCACAGTCTCTCCCTCAAGTTTCCAAACACAGCACTCGCTCTTCCCATTCTGAGAGATAGTTCATCTTCCAGCCTAGCATTCTCTGAAATAGTACTCCCGAGATACTTGAATAGTCCTCCTGGATGCCTCCCACTTGAGGTGTTTTGGGCACGTCCCACTGGGAGGAGACCCTGGGGCAGACCCAGGACTCGGTGGAGAGACTACGTCTCCCAGCTGGTCTGGGAACACCTTGGTATCCTTTCTGAAGAGCTGGAGCAGGTGGCTGGGGAGAGGGAAGTCTGGGCTTCTCTGCTTAAACTGCTGCCTCCGCAACCTGGACCTCTGGAAAAGCGGTAGAAGATGGATGGATGGATGGAGATACTTGAATATCTTACACTTGACGAGAGGCTCTGTACCAATGCTGATCTCTTCTAGTAGTGATTTTGATAACTGGAACTTTAGCGGTTGATAGAGGCACTCTGTCTTCTTGATCTTGATTTTGAGGCTGAATTGGCTAGCTGCTCTTGCAAATTTCTTCACTAAAGATTACATATCTTCCACACTGTGAGCATCTAGAGTACTGTCATTGGCAAAAAAGCATTTATCTTACTACTTTTATCAATGTCTTACTCTTGGTTTTAAACTGTGCCACGTTGAACAAGTCTGCTTTTTTTCCTTGTTTGAATGTATACTCCTTATGAAGTGTCTTTGAAGGCCACTTCAAGCCTGGCTGACAGATACAGTGAGAAGAGTGTAGGCGCCAGCACACTTCTTATTTCACCCCGTTACTTACTGAAAAGTAGACACTAAACCACTCATTGCCACATTTGCTTACATACCTGTATGGAATGCCTTGTTCAGGTTGACAAACTTCTCTGTACAGCCATATTTCTTGAGTACCTGCCAGAGTCCTTGTCACAAAACAGTATCGATGTCACAGGGCTGAACACGGGTTCCTCAGTCTCTCAATTTATTTATGAATATTTTCTGGATGTTTTCCAAGCCTTGTGGCGTCTTTCTTTGTTTTGATTTCTGATGACTTATTCTATTTATTATTTATACTTCAGTATTGTTATGATGATTCTGTGTTTGTGTGGTTTAGACTGTTTTGTCTTTTCCTGTGACAGGCCATTATTCCTCCTCTTCCAGACATCCCCATCTGGTAATTTGGTCTCTGACTGCTCTCCTAGTCACCTCAGCTGCAAATAATCTGTAATTAGGTCACCAGCCTGCTCCTGTTCTCCGCACCTGTGGCTCATTGTGGCATCCCATTCCCCACTGCTTAAGCTCTGTTTGTTCAGTTAGTCTTTGCGGATATATTGGATAATCTACTCTTCACTCCTGTTCTCCCAGCCTTTGAAGTTTTGCTACTTCTCCAGAGCACACCCTGCTCTGAGGCTTATCTCTGTAAGTTTTTATTTGTTACATTTTTGTATTGTCACATGGGATTATGTTCATTTCGTTAATAAATGTCACAAACCCCATTCAGCGCATGGGTTTGTCTCTCCACCCCAAAGGGGCAAACATGACAATCGAAGGCTTTACTGAAGTCAATGAAGACTACATTAAAGCGGCATGTTCTGTTCGATACACTTTTCTTGAACCTGTTTCAAGCAGAAAATCATGTCCATTGTGCTTCTTCCACTTCTAAAGCCGCACTGGGTTTAAGGTAATATATTCTGCGAGATGTGTTCATTGAGTCTGTTCAGTAGTACATGTGAGAGAATCTCACCAACAGTGGCTAGCAGTGATGTACTTCGGTAATTTCCACAATCTTTCCTGTCACCTTTCTTGAACAATGGCACAATACTTGCATCCTCCCAGTCTTGAGGTACTTTCTGGGCATCCCATATCTCTTGGATGAGCTTGTGCAGGCAGTTGGTCAGCTGAACACCACCAAATTTCTACATTTCTGCTGGAATTCCATCCCTTCCTGGAGGTTTACCATTCTGTGTTGTCCTGATAGCTGCCATTAGTTCATCAAGATTTGGTGGTTCATCCAGACTTGATACAACTGGTCGCTGCACTAGAGCTTCTTTTGTCACGCGGAGACCCTCACGGGCCACCATAAGACGCCAAAGTCGCCAGTGAGTTTTGCAATGATGTTTTATTAACGAGACACAAGACAATAACACAAAACTATGAGCCGCTGTGGCAAAAACACTCACTACAAGATGCATGGGATCGTAGGGCTACACCCAGCCACCTACGATCTTAATGAGAACATAGACATGAATAAAGACACGAACCTTGACATGAATGTGATAACACACCAGGAATCTCTCAGGATGTTTGACGATACTGCTGCATCAACCTGCAGTCAGCGCTCGCTAATAAAGCCGGCCGCTAACGAGCAGTGATGCAGAACAGCTGATCGGCTTTGACAGCAGGAAGCCCCACCGAGCGCTGTCACAATAAGAGCCCGGGGAGCCAGAATGTAATCCGCTGCTGTCAAAGCCAGCAGAGATGATGCATGGCCCGAGCGTGGACGAGATTGGCGCTCGGGTCATCACAGTACCCTCCCTCCGAGGGCGGGCTCAGAACGCCCATAGACATCCAAGCCCCCCCCCCCTCCAGGGTGGGCAGATGGGGCAGGCTCGGCGGGAGAGGATCAAATCACAGACTGTGAACCAGGGCACAGACAATCAGGAAAAAAAAAAAAAAAAAAAACAACTCCAAAATACATGAAACACAGTTACACAGGCACGATAATAGAAAAATACAACCCTCCTTATGGCACAAATCAAGATCAAGACAAGGCAAAACCCCCCCCCAAAAAACACCATACAAGGCACGATAACAAAAATACCACACTCTTACGTCACAGAGCAAATACAACACAGGACAGAAAAAAAAAAACAAAAAAAAAAACAGAACAATTACAGGGCCAAAATACCACCACGAATGACCTCTACCCCCGACAGTTCATGACGATGACGACCGGCGGAGACCATACGCCACGAGAACAGTTCTGGTGGTCTCCCATCGTCCAACGGCCGATGGGTGGTCATGGGGGGGCGGAACATGACTGGGCGGCTTACCACAGTCCCAGGCCCGGAAAGTCCACTCCTCTGGTGGCCGAACCAGATTGCCCAGTAATACACACAACATGTCGGGTGGCCGACCCAAGACGCCGAACAGGTGAAGCAGTTCCTCGGGCGGTCAACCTGTGTCTCTCAGCCACCAGAACTGGGGGAAAACAGCCCACAGCAGCCTCCCTGGC
Source organism: Pholidichthys leucotaenia (assembly GCA_020510985.1). Taxonomy (NCBI): domain Eukaryota; kingdom Metazoa; phylum Chordata; class Actinopteri; order Cichliformes; family Pholidichthyidae; genus Pholidichthys; species Pholidichthys leucotaenia. The sequence continues at coordinate 323,558,854 of CM035836.1, read as the reverse complement.
GAGGACAAAACATGTGAGAGCCGGGGTGAGCGAAGAAGGACCCCCACGGCCCCCGGCGATGATGAGCAGGGGCAATGACTCCGAAGAGGGGAATGATGGCGAAGATGCGCCTGTACTAAATCAGGCGGCGAAGGGTCTGCAGCTCCTCCACCGTCCTCGGACCACACTGGTGCTGCACCTCTGCTGGACCCCGATTGGGTCCTGGCTGCACCCACGTCGGACCCCGATTGGGCCAAAACAGCACCTGCGGTGGACCCCGATTGGGCCTCGGGCGCACCCACATCGGACCCCGATTGGGCCACAGCAGCTCCCGCGATGGACCACGATTGGGCCTCGGGCGCACCCACGTCGGACCCCAATTGGGCCACAGCAGCACCCATGAAGGACCCCGACGGGGTCGGCGCAGCACCGCTGACGACCTCCGCCCCCGAACCTGGAACCTCCAACACAGCGACCACAACTGGCTCCGTGCCGGTGACTCTGCAACAAAGCTCAGAAGACAGAGAAGAACCGGGATCAGAATCACCGGCAGCGACAGAGGCCAGCGAGACGAGCTCGGGCGCAGCAGGTGGCTGCCCCTGACTCGCCTCCCTGAGAGGCAGGCAGAAGTGCTCCAAGACTGAGAAGAGAAACACAAGATAGAACATTTGCCTGCACTCGGGTTCTGTCGCCGTCCAGGACTTCATCGATCCAGGTTCAGGGCGAAGACGTTTGTCCGCAGGCTCCCACTCAGCTACGTCGGGCTCCGCAGCTGGCATGATGGTTTCCGCAGCCTGAGGGTCCTCTGACGCTGACGTCCATGCCGATGACCCGTATGGCATGGGGGCAGGGGACCCTTGACCCACTGGCTCGGACCGCTTCGGCGAGGAGACCTGGGGACGCTTCACCGTCGGCACAGGCTCCAGGCTGCAGTCTGCTCTTCTCCTCTGTCCGCGGCGTGGCTGCGGGGCTGGATCAAGGCTCTCCAGAACCGCAGGCCCCCCCCCCCCCGTCCGGCGACGTAGGCCTGGCGTTGTGGACCGCTCAGCGGAGGGAGACACAGAGGCAGCAGGTTTGGTTATCACAACTACAGCAGGTGGTAGGAGCTCGGGGGACTGCGAACCCCGAACTCCGCCCCCAGGAGTCAGACAAGACAGATCACAATTATCATGTAAAGAATGAACTTGCACTTGCCTTTCTCCCAAAGGGAGGATGGTGCCTGCTGTAGGGGATGTAGTTCCTCCCTCTCCCCGGTGGATGGCAACAGAGGGCCCCCTGGAAGGATGAGGAGGAGCCGCTCTCGGAGGTCCGCTGACGGGCTTTGCCGGCAGCGGGTCCAGCCGGGGATTCTGCTGAGGTTCACCTTGGCCATGACGCCGACATCTTCGACGGCCCGCGGATGGTGCGAACTCCTGGACCGGGTCAGGGACAGGAATGTGATAACACACCAGGAATCTCTAAGGATGTTTGACGATACTGCTGCATCAACCTGCAGTCAGCGCTCGCTAATAAAGCCGGCCGCTAACGAGCAGTGATGCAGAACAGCTGATCGGCTTTGACAGCAGGAAGCCCCACCGAGCGCTGTCACAATAACAGCCCGGGGAGCCAGAACGTAATCCGCTGCTGTCAAAGCCGGCAGAGATGATGCATGGCCCGAGCGTGGACGAGATCGGCGCTCGGGTCATCACATCTTTAGCCTCTTCAGTGAGATCTCCGGGGTTGTTTAGTAGTTGGTCAAAGTGGTCTGCAATTCTGTCCAGGATCTTGTCTTTCTCCTGCAAAACTGTTTCACTATCCATAGCCTTTAGTTGAATCAGTCATCTTGGTTTAGGGCCGTAGATTTCTCTCAAACCTGTGAAGAATGTTTTCATGTCCTTCATGTATGCTGCAGTTTGAAGTTCCTCTGCTTTTTCATTCCACCAGTTGGACTTCATCTCTCTGGTGTACTTCTGCAGTTCACTCCGAGCCTTTGAATATTTCTTCTTCTTCTACCTTGTGTTACACTGTAGATTTTCCTGCCTAGCTGTATTCCTCGCTTCTAGTAGTTTCTTCAGATGTTCATCATGCTCATCAAACCAATCTTGATGTTTCCTCTCAGGGAGGCCTAAAACATCACTCGTAGTCTGATACACCAAATCATTCAGTGTTGCCCATTTCTCATCTATGTCAGTCTCTGAGTTGTTGCTGTCCCAGTCTTTCAAGTTTTTGTCCATTTCCTATGTAAGTTCTTCCTGCTTCTTTTGGCCTTTCAGTGCACTAGTGTTTAGCTTCCGTGGTGGCTTCGCACCCATCCTGCAGTGTTGTTTTCATCTGAAAATCCTTAATCTAGATCTCAGCATAACATGATCAGTACCACAGTCCGCACCTCTCATTGCTCTGGTGTCCAATACATCCCTTATGTCTCTCTGCCTTACTATGATGTAGTCTAACAAGTGCCAGTGCTTGGATCTTGGGTGCATCCATGTCTTCTTGTGTGTGTCCTTGTGCTTAAATAGGGTGTTGGTTATCACAAGGTTGTACTCTGAACATAGTGCAAGTAGAAGTTCTCCATTAGCATTGCACTTGTCTACTCCATGACTGCCTAGCACTCCTTTTCATTTCTCAGTGTCCGAACCAACTCTAGCATTAAAATTTCCAATGAGTATCAGCCTGTCATCAGACGGTACACACCTGATAGTCTCACGTAAATCACTGTAGAAGTCTTCCTTCACCTCCTCTGTGTTAGTCATTGTTGCGACATACACGCTGATGAGTGTGGCATACATCTTCCGCTGTAGTGGGAGTCTGATAGTCATTATCCTGTCGTTGATTGGCACCGGTTCCTCATCAAGCATTGCTGCTCTCTCCTTTCTAACTGCAAAGCCTACTCCTGCTTCTCTCCTTTCAGAAGTTGATTTCCCACTCCAAAAGAAGATGTACCCATGATCTTTCAAACTGTCATATTCAGGCAATCTTGTTTCACTAAGTGCAGCTATGTCTACATTGTACCTGTTCATTTCCAAGGCCACAAGCGCAGTCTGTCTTTCTGGGCGCTGTGAGGATGATGTGTCCATCAGAGTGCATACATTCCATTCTGCTACACACAAAGCTGCTATTTTCCTCTTCTTCTCTCTTCCTTCTCCTAACATACTTTTTGCTGCCTGTTGGAGTGTGAACAGATTAGCACGGACCTTGTTAACCAACCTTGTTAACCGGCTTGGCAACGTCCAAGCCGGTATGAGTTGCATTCTGACTGACCATTTCATGATAAGTTTGTTTATCTCTGCTCTTTGTGTAGTGCATGTCACGATGCACTGACTGGCAAAAGCTCACCACAGACCTTGCAACAGATGTGTTGCTTATCTGCCAGGATGCCCAGTCTCACCCCGTGTAACTGGGAGTGGTCCACCACCGACCTGTGACAGATATTGTTTTTAGTTCTGCCAGGATGCCCAGTTTCACCCTCCACACCCTCGGAAGCGCGGAGTCACCGACGGCCCAACCCATGAGACAGGTAGTACCGGTTTTCATGGTTATCCAATAGCAAGCAAACCAATGCCTGACTTGACAAGGAGTCAAATTCAGGTCTGACTGTAACTACTCAACACACAGAACACAATAACTGTCCCAATCTCTCAATGATCTCTCAACATACAATGATCTCTCAGTAAGATACATAAGCCAACTGCTAGCAACTAGCTTGTAGCTTAACACAGACAAACCACAGGGCTCTGGAACGTCTAAAGAATACCCCTCCGTGATGACAGAGAAACAGTGGCTCAATAAATAAACGTGCATCAACCTGTTACAAATCTACACCATTACCTATGTCATTTAAAAACAAACAAAAAACCCCCCAAAAAACAGGGCTTATTGTACCGACACAATGTTAGCCGGAAAACTCTCGTAAAATTCAGGTCTGACTTTAATTACTCAACACACAGAACACAACGACTGTCCCAATCTCTCAATGATCTCTCAACATACAATAATCTCTCAATAAAATACAATGATCGGCGATCATTGTCAATTGTAAACAGCTAGTACTTAGTTAGTAGCTAGCTTAAAACACGGGCAAATACCAGGGCTCTGGGACCCCTAAAGGGTGCCCCTCCGTGATGACAGAGAAACAGCAACTCAATAAATTAACGTGCATCAACCTTTTACAAATCCATGCGATTACCTGTGTTACTTTAAAAGAAAACAACAAAAGAACGGCTGACCGTACCGACACAATGTTAGCTACCTAGCACTTAGCTAGCACTAGCTAGCGCTAGCTAGTGCTAGCTTAATGCACAACATATTTTGAAGCTCTGGAATGCTAAGACTCAACACACAATGATCCCAAAACACAACAACTGTCCTAATATCTCAATGATCTCTCAACATACAATTATCTCTCAGTAAGATGATTGGCAATCATTGCAATGAATAACTAGCTTGTAGCTACTGTAGGTAGTACTGCACTTCCGGTGCAGTACTTCCGGTGCTGCACTTGTAATGCTTGATATGAGCCGAGAATTTTAAGCAAAACCATCAAAATAAGGACTTCTGTTGGCTACCAACAAACGTGGGGAATACCCTTACGACCCAGTGCTGACCTGGTGAAGGTTCTGGCAGATCTGGCTCCGTTTCGCCCCGTTTCCGACCTCTAAAGGCTCGCCTCTGATGCTAACCCAGATGCTAACCCAGAGTAACTGCAGCAGTGAGAAGGTATTCTTTACATCTGGCCATCTGGAGCCGAGGAGAGAAGGATTTAAAAGGAGGACGAACCAACCGAGGCGGCGATTGGGAGCTCGGGCGCGGCGTTGGTGAGAGATGGGGGCCACCTGGATCCAGCAGGACAGTGGCCTGAACCGGTGCCCAATTGCGAGGCCCAGCCGAGGAACTACCAGACTGACGGCGGTCGGTGACGGGGCCTAGAGGGGGCCTAGAGGAGAAGCCACCCAGCCGGACGACAGCGAGCGACGGTGATCGGCCACCGATCGGCGGAGGTGATCGGTGGATTAGAGCTGCGCCGGCGGAGTGCGACATAACTGACGGGGACGGGGCCCAGCGGAGGAGCCGCCTAGCCAGACGGCGACAAGTGGCTGTGATCGGTGGATTCCGGCTGCACCGGCGGTGCACGACATAACTGGCCAAGTAGACGGAGGCAGGCGCCGGCGATAGACGGCGGTGATCTGCGGAGCTGAGCAGCGTCACTCGGCGGAGAAGCTGCACAGGAGCGGCGGGTCCAGTAGCGACCAAGCTAGTTGAGGCCTAGCCGGATTCTCTGCTTATTTCTATCCACAGGTCAGTAAAATGCCACCCAAAAAAGAGGAAATGGAAGAAATTAAAAAAACTCTGAACTTTGTGTTAGAAGAACTGGCCAAAGTGACTAGCCAGCAGGACAAAATATTAGACCTAATACAGGAGGTACAAGCCCTACATTCAATAATAAAAGAAAAAGACAAAAAAATTATGGACCTGGAGCAACACGGGCGTCTTTTGGAGCAACGCGTCGAGGATCTTGAACAAGGTTCTCGCATTGATGACATAGTTATAAGTGGACTAGACATCAGATATCAGTCCTACGCCCATGCCGCTACAGGACTGAGTGGTGAACATGCTTCCATAAGTGAATCAATGTCCTTAGAAAACCAAGTGCTTCAGTTCCTTAATGATAAAGACATTAAGGTAGAAGCCAATGCGATCTCAGCCTGTTATGCTTTACCGAAGAAAGATAACAAAACAAAGAAATCAATTGTGATGCGCTTTGTGAACAGGAGGGTGAAAAATGACATACTGAGGCAGGCCAAAAAACTAAAGGAAACTCAAGTTTACCTAAATGAACACCTGACAAAAAAACAACGCTGAATTAGCACGGCAGGCACGGATGCTAAAGAAACATAATAAGATACAGACAACCTGGACAAGAAATTGTAGAATTTGGATTAAACTAAATGGAACACCTGAGCAAGCAAAAAGTATAATGATCAGAGATGCTACTGACTTAGATAAATACAGATGAACACTGACTATGAAACACAGAGTGAGGAAACTCAAACTCTAAAAATATGCCACTATGCTGAACATAAACCACAAGAGATGGAGAATGATATTGATCCTGATAACCACTTATTCAATAATATTCATAACCACTGTGAATATTACACTGAAAAGCAATTCAAAAGTCAAGTGCAATTAGATGGTAAACTGTCAATAATACACTTCAATAGCAGAAGTCTTAACAAAAACTTCTCACAGATTCAGGACTATTTAAAACAGCTAAACAGAAAATTCACAGCTATAGCAGTCTCTGAAACCTGGCTTAATGCAGACCAGGCTCCCCTGATGGCAATAGAGGGATATCAGATGTTTAACATTAACAGATCTCAAAAAAAGGGTGGTGGTGTTGCACTGTATATTGATGACCTATATAGATGTAAGCTTGTAAATGAAATGTCCTCAGCACTACCAGGGATTTTGGAATGTGTTACTGTTGAGATTGACCTAGACAAAACAAAAAATCTAATCATAAGCTGCATATACAGAACGCCGGGAACTTGCATTGAGACATTCACAGATAAATTAGTCGAGCTATACAATAATATTACTAGTAAGAAAATGGTAGCAATTTGTGGAGATTTCAATATTGATCTACTTAATCCACATCAACAAAATGTAGTTACAGAGTTCATGAACTCTATGTACAGCATGAGTCTATATCCCACAATAACACATCCCAGTAGAATCACAGCTCACTCTGCTACACTTATTGACAACCTGTTTGTCAATGTTCTCAACAAGAAAATAGAAAGTGGATTATTGATAAATGATATAAGCAACCACTTGCCAATCTTTGCACTTATCCATGGCCACACGGGGCCCAACCCAGAAAAAATCTCAAAATTGTTCAGACACAAATCACCAAACGCAATCAGTTCTTTTAAAGAGGACTTGCTGAAGCAAGACTGGACAGAAGTCTATGTATCAGATGTAAATGAAGCCTATGACACATTTATAAACATTGTAACCACTCTTTATGAAAAAAACTGCCCATTAGTTAAAAAAAAGCTTAAATACAAATTTACTGACAAACCATGGCTAACCAAAGGACTACAAAAGGCGTGTAAAAAGAAAAATTTATTATATAAAGCTTTCATAAAGAAAAGGACAAAAGAAGCAGAGCAGCGGTATAAAACATACAAAAATAAGTTAACATATATAATAAGATGTAGTAAAAGAGATTATTACAGTAAAGAACTGGAAAAAAACAAAGACAATATTAAAAATACATGGACAATAATCAACAGTATCCTTGGAAATAAAAGCAGAAATACCAGCTACCCAACTAACATTCCAAAAAATAATAAATCGACTCTGAATGTGAATATAGCTTCACCTGCAGATGAATTTAATAATTTTTTTGTTAACATTGGACCTAAACTGGCCCGAGAAATACCCACTACGGTGCCAACAGGTGATTCAATATGCAATAACACTGCTGTAAAAGACACCATCTTCATAAAGAACACAGACGAAAGAGAGGTCATTGAAATTGTTAAATCGTTCAAAAGTAAAACATCTACTGACTGCGATGGTATTGATATGCTACTAGTCAAAACTGTTATCGAATGCATAGTGAAACCACTGACGTATATCTGTAACCTGTCTCTCCAATCAGGTATATTTCCCAATGCAATGAAAATAGCTAAAGTAATTCCGATTTACAAGACAGGCGACAGAGGGGAACTCTCCAACTACAGACCAATTTCACTATTACCGCAATTTTCCAAGATACTTGAAAAAATATTCTATGAGAGAATTGACAACTTCATACTGAAAAATGATTTATTGTGTGAGCAGCAATATGGATTCAGACACAAAAGGACAACAGCATATGCCTTAATGGAATTTACAGAAAAAATATCAACAGCCATTGAAAATAAAGAGTATTCAGTTGGAGTATTCCTGGATCTTAAAAAAGCATTTGATACAGTAGATCACAATCTATTATTAAAGAAACTACAAAATTGTGGTATTAGAGGGGTAGCACTGCCCTGGTTAAGAAGTTACTTAAAGAATAGATATCAGTTTGTATGTGTTAACAACAAAAACTCAGAGCTACTGAAGGTCACCTGTGGAGTCCCACAGGGTTCAGTTTTGGGACCATTATTATTCAATATGTATATAAATGATATATGTAAAGTTTCAGAAAAAATGGACTTAATATTGTTTGCTGATGACACTAACCTGCTATGCAGTGGAAACAATTTGGAACAACTTCTGGATACACTCGGAAAGGAATTAGGAAAGCTGAAACTGTGGTTTGATTCAAACAAATTAACGCTCAATTTAAGCAAGACAAAATTTATAGTCTTTAACAACCATCACAACTTCCCAGTACCCAAACTCAATGTAAATGGTGTAGAGATTGAAAGGGTATCCGAAACTAAATTCCTTGGAGTAATAATTGATAACAAACTGTGTTGGAAGCCACATATTAATTATATAAAAGGTAAAGTATCCAAATCAATTGCAATATTACACAGAGTGAAAAATTTGCTGAATCACCCCACACTATACACCTTGTATCATTCATTAATACTCCCATACATGACATATTGTAATGAAGTATGGGGAAATACATATAAAACAAACATATATCCACTCTTTATGCTTCAAAAGAGAGCTATTAGAATAATCAACAAAGCAGCTTACAGGGAACCAACAAACCCACTTTTTCTTAAACAAAAAACTCTCAAGTTGAAAGATCTGATCGACTTTAAAACCGCAATAATAATGTTCAAAGTGAAGAATCTATCACTGCCCGCAAATATCCAAAAGTTGTTCCAAACAAGGGAGAAACGATATCACTTCAGAGGAACATGTATATTTCAAAAGCCTACAGTGAGAACAACTACCAAGCAACACTGTATTTCAGTGCAAGGTGTCAGATTATGGAACGATTTTGGACCTGAATTAAAATCATGTACAAAGCTTGGACAATTTAAACAAAAACTAAAGGAAGAAATACTCCAAACATATTTACAAGACGACATGTAAACTCACATAAGGATTGACATTTCCAGCCTGTGTTGTGTTATAGCTTAGTTTTTCTTTTTTCTCTGTGACACTATGTCTTAGATTTGTTTTTGAATAGTAACCGCTTAACTTAGACTAGCTCAGTTTTCTTTTTCTCTCAGTCATATTTTGTCTTAGCCTTGTTTTAAATTGTAATCGCTCTTGTCTTGTTTTCTCTTTTTTCTCCTTTGAATTCTTGGATGGAATATGGGTGGGCAATATAAGCTGCGGCTTCAGCCATCACCCATTTCGGATAACTCACGTGGAATTGTATAGTAGAAGGAGTCTTTGTCTAATTTGACCTTGTTGTTATATTATACAGTTTCTTTTAACCTGTAATGTACTATCCGAAATAAATAAATTCATTCATTCATTCATTCATTAGGTTAGGCCCAACACGATAGGCTAACTCTGTTGTAATTTCAAATCTCAAAGCAGCAGCTAGAAGATAACTGGCTACATTCACTGACAATTACAAAACCAAATTAATTTGGAAACACTGCCAAAGCTACAATTAATGACATTTATTTATATCAGTCCTTACCTGAATTTGTTGTTTATTTATTCAGGTGAAGATTTGCAGGTCGGCCATGAAGCTGAATCAAACTATTAAAACTATCAATAGTTTTAATCAATAAAACTATCAAAACTGTAAGGTGTGGATAAAATTGCTTGGAACTCCAGAAGCTAAAGTAATAATGATTAGAGAAATGGAGGAATTAGAAAAAAAATTAAACCTTAGCTCTTATGCAGGAATAACAGCGCAGTTAGATTATGAGTGGAACTTTTTGTGTTCTTTTTTCTTTCTTTCTTTTTTTTTTTTTTCCTTTTGGTGTACATTGTTGACACAACTTATGATTAGCACTTTAACCAATCATCCTTCCTCATTTAATAATGGAAGTGTTTTAGGGCAAATTGAAGCTGAAACCTTTGTAAATACTGAACAGCAACCACAAGACATTTTAGGTGATATTGACCCAGATAACAACTATTTTAATCATATTAACAATAAGTGTGCTTATTATGATGAACAACAATTAAATGGAATTATGAACTCGGATCAGACATTGACAATAATACATATTAATAGTAGGAGTCTCTTTGTCAACTTTGATAGTATTAAGGAGCTTTTAAATCAAGTTAACACCTCATTTAGGATTATAGCAATAAGTGAAACATTGATTAATGAAGAAAAAGATGTAAATTTTGAACTATATGGATATGAGATGTACACACAAAATAGGAAATGCAGAAGTGGTGGTGGGATAGCACTGTATGTTGATAGAAAATTAAATAAGTAAAAAAGTGGACAGCATGACATCAACAGTGAATGGAAGTATGGAATGTTTAACAATCGAAACTACAATGGAAAATAGAAAAAACATAATAGTAAGTTGTAAATATAGAGCACCGGGATCTGATATGGAAAAAATTAGAAATAGTATGGAAAAGATATATACAAAAATAAGACAAAAAGATATCTTTATTTGTGGTGACTTTAATATAGATTTAATGAAAACAAAACAACATAAACCAACTGAAGATTTCTTAGATACAATGTATAGCTTAACCTTATTTCCAAAGATTACAAAACCTATGAGAATAACGACATACTGTGCTACCTTGATAGACAACATTTTTACCAATGTTATTGAATATAATATGGTGAGTGGTATACTAATAAATGACATTAGTGACCACCTGCCTGTATTTGTTTCTTTAGACATTAATTATGGGGTTAATGAGAGTAAGAAAAATAATAAACCATGTAAAGAGATTATTTATAAAAGAATGCGAACAGAAGATAGAATCAATGCTTTAAAAGACGACTTAATGTTACAGAATTTGGATGTTGTCTATAGAGAGAAAGAAGTGGACTTGGCATACGATAAATTTATTGATATATTTAAATCATTATATGATAAAAACTGTCCAATTAAAGAAATTAATAAAAATCATAAATACAAAAACTGCACATGGTTAACCAGGGGGCTACAAAATGCTTGTAAAAAGAAAAATTATCTCTACAAAAATTTCATTAAATTAAGAACCAAAAAATCTGAAAAAAAGATATAAAACATAAAAATAAATTAACTGAAATAATACGAACTAGTAAAAAATTATACTATAGGAAAATGTTAAATGAAAATAAAAATAATATAAAAGGAGTCTGGGATATATTATATAAATTAAGGAAAAATGGAACTAAGAAAACGATATATCCAGAGTATTTTACTGATAATTGTGGTGATAATTACGATAAGAACATGGTAGTAAATAAAATGAATATTTTTTTTTGTAAATGTTGGACCAGAGTTGGCAGCAAAAATTTCAAACCAAGGAAGAGACACCGTGAGTGAGACATTGATTGGAAATAACCCTCGGTCAATCTTTCTCTCAGCGGTGGATGAACTAGAGGTAAAATCTGTTGCTGAAAAGTGTAAAAATAAATTATCTACTGATTGTGATGGTATTGATATGGTACTAGTAAAAAGAACTGTTGATGGCATATTAAAATCCATTTACATATATTTGTAATATATCATTTCAAACTGGCTCATTCCCGCAGAAAATGAAAATAGCAAAAGTAATACCATTATTCAAGCAAGGAAATAAACACCAATACACAAACTACAGACCAGTATTGCTCCTCCCACAATTTTCAAAGATTCTGGAAAAACTTTTCAACAACAGATTAGAGGACTTTTTAAATAAACACGATGTGCTTAATCAGAATCAATATGGATTTACAGCAAAGAGTACAACATCGTTGGCAATAATAAAAGCAACAGAGAAAATAATAAATGCATTAGATCAAGGAAAATGTGCAATTGGTGTATTTATAGATTTTAGAAAAGCATTTGACACAATAAATCATTCAATACTTCTTGATAAACTGCAAATGTATGGTATTAGGGGAATGGCTCTGAATTGGGTTACAAGTTATTTATCTGAGAGACAACAGTTTGTAAAGATGGGAGAATATCTGTCTGGATGTATGGGAATTGCCTGTGGGGTCCCCCAGGGGTCAGTATTGGGCCCCAAATTATTTAACATATATATAAATGATATATTCCAAGTTTTGTAAATTATTAAAAATAATATTATTTGCTGATGATACTAATATATTTTATTCTGGAAATAATTATAATCAACCAGCCGTTGGTCGAACCTCGGATTCAGGAGGAGCAATGTGGTTTTCGTCCTGGCTGTGGCACATCGGACCAGCTCTTTACCCTCTCAAGAATTCTTGAGGGTTCGTGGGAGTTTGCCCAACCAGTTTACATGTGTTTTGTGGACTTGGAGAAGGCATTTGACCGCGTCCCTCGTGGTTTTGTGTGGGGGGTGCTTCGGGAGTATGGGGTATCGGGCTTGTTGTTACGAGCTATTCTGTCTCTGTACGACCGTTGTGAGACTTTGGTTCGTATTGCCAACACTCGGTCGGAGTCATTCCCAGTGAGAGTTGGACTCCGCCAGGGCTGCCCTTTGTCACCGATCCTGTTCATAATTTTTCTGGACAGGATTTCTAGGCGCAGCCAGGGAATGGAGGGTGTCATGCTTGGTGAACACAGGATCTCATCTCTGTTGTTTGCAGATGATGTTGTCCTGTTGGCTTCATCCAGCAATGGCCTACAGCTCTTGCTGGGACAGTTTGCCGCCGAGTGTGAAGCGGCTGGGATGAGAATCAGCACCTTCAAGTCCGAGTCCATGGTCCTCAGCCAGAAAAAGGTGGATTGTCCTCTCCGGGTTGGGGACAGGCTCCTGCCCCAAGTGGAGGAGTTTAAGTACAGTGGGGCAAAAAAGTATTTAGTCAGCCACCAATTGTGCAAGTTCTCCCCTTAAAAGATGAGAGAGGTCTCCAATTTTCATTATAGGTATACCTCAACTATGAGAGACAAAATGAGAAAAAAAATCCATTTTTAATGAATTAATTGGTAAATTCCTTGGTGAAATAAGTATTTGGTCACCTACAAACAAGCAAGATTTTTGGCTCTCACAGACCTGTAACTTCTTCTTTAAGAGGCTCCTCTGTCCTCCACTTGTTACCTGTATTAATGACACCTGTTTGAACTCATTATCAGTATAAAAGACACCTGTCCACAACCTCAAACAGTCAGACTCCAAACTCCACTATGGCCAAGACCAAAGAGCTGTCAAAGGACACCAGAAACAAAATTGTAGACCTGCACCAAGCTGGGAAGACTGAATCTGCAATAGGTAAGCAGCTTGGTGTGAAGAAATCAACTGTGGGAGCAATTATTAGAAAATGGAAGACATACAAGACCACTGATAATCTCCCTTGATCTGGGGCTCCACGCAAGATCTCACCCCGTGAGGTCAAAATGATCATGAGAACGGTGAGCAAAAATCCCAGAACCACACGGGGGGACCTAGCGAATGATCTGCAGAGAGCTGGGACCAAAGTAACAAAGGCTACCATCAGTAGCACACTACGCCGCCAGGGACTCAAATCCTGCAGTGCCAGACGTGTCCCCTGCTTAAGCCAGTACATGTCCAGGCCCGTCTGAAGTTTGCTAGAGAGCATTTGGATGATCCAGAAGAGGATTGGGAGAATGTCATATGGTCAGATGAAACCAAAATAGAACTTTTTGGTAAAAACTCAACTTGTCGTGTTTGGAGGAGAAAGAACACCATACCTACTGTGAAGCATGGGAGTGAAAACATCATACTTTGGGGCTGTTTTTCTGCAAAGGGACCAGGACGACTGATCCGTGTAAAGGAAAGAATGAATGGGGCCATGTATCGTGAGATTTTGAGTGAAAACCTCCTTCTATCAGCAAGGGCATTGAAGATGAAACGTGGCTGGGTCTTTCAGCATGGCAATGATCCCAAACACACCGCCCGGGCAACGAAGGAGTGGCTTCGTAAGAAGCATTTCAAGGTCCTGGAGTGGCCTAGCCAGTCTCCAGATCTCAACCCCATAGAAAATCTTTGGAGGGAGTTGAAAGTCCGTGCTGCCCAGCGACAGCCCCAAAACATCACTGCTCTAAAGGAGATCTGCATGGAGGAATCGCCCAAAATACCAGCAACAGTGTGTGAAAACCTTGTGAAGACTTACAGAAAACATTTGACCTCTGTCATTGCCAACAAAGGTTATATAACAAAGTATTGAGATGAACTTTTGTTATTGACAAAATACTTATTTTAATGAGGAATTTACCAATTAATTCATTAAAAATCCTTCAATGTGATTTTCTGGATTTTTTTTTTCTCATTTTGTCTCTCATAGTTGAGGTATACCTATGATGAAAAATGGAGACCTCTCTCATCTTTTAAGTGGGAGAACCCGCACAGTTGGTGGCTGACTAAATACTTTTTTCCCCACTGTATCTTGGGGCCTTGTTCACGAGTGAGGGGAAAATGGAGCGAGAGATTGACAGACGGATTGGAGCAGCATCTGCAGTGATGCGGACGCTGTACCGGTCTGTTGTGGTGAAGAGGGAGCTTAGTTCTAAGGCAAAGCTGTCGATTTACCAGTCAATCTACGTTCCTACTCTCACCTATAGTCACGAGCGTTGGGTAATGACCGAAAGAACGAGATCGCGGATACAAGCGGCTGAAATGAGCTTTCTCCGTAGGATTGCTGGACTCACCCTCAGAGATAGGGTGAGGAGCTCAGTCATCCGGGAGAGGCTCAGAGTAGAACCGCTGCTCCTCCACATTGAAAGGAGTCAGTTGAGGTGGTATGGGCATCTGATTAGGATGCCTCCTGGACGCCTCCCACTTGAGGTGTTTCAGGCACGTCCCACTGGGAGGAGACCCCGGGACAGACCCAGGACTCGGTGGAGAGACTATGTCTCCCAGCTGGTCTGGGAACGCCTTGGTATCCCCTCTGAAGAGCTGGAGCAGGTGGCTGGGGAGAGGGAAGTCTGGGCTTCTCTGCTTGAACTGCTGCCTCCGCGACCCGGACCTCCGGAAAAGCGGTAGAAGATGGATGGATGGATGGATAATCCATACTCTAAATAATGAATTAAATAAGCTTAAAAAATGGATGGATTGTAATAAATTATCACTAAATATAGATAAACCTAAGGTAATGATATTTGGTAACTGTAAAAATAAAGAAGATATACATATTCATATAGATAATTAATTATTGAAAATGTTAAGGATATCAAGTTTTTGGGTGTAATACTAGATGATAAAATTAGTTGGAAACCACACGTCAGATACATACAAAACATATTGCAATTATATATAAAATTAAGCAAGTTGTGGTCTATATTAGTCATAGTATATTCCATAACCTACATATGTTGAAGCATGTGGAAATGTTTAGCAATTACATATGTAAAGGACTTCACACCTCTGAAAGGACAAAGGCTCTCAACCGCCGAGTGAAGAACAAAGACGTTCCCAGACACGGCGGAGGAGACCGGAGGAGCCACCCTCACCCCCTAAGGCGAGGAGAGGAAATACCAAGACAATGGGGGGATTAAGATAATGAGGGATGTCAGCCTTTGTTATGCATGTCTTTTGTTGTGTGCAAGTATAAAGCCAGTGAGCTGGAGACATTCTACCTCTTTTCTCCTTCTGCCACTCTGCACCAGATGAGACTTGTTAGGAGAGCTGATTATTAAACTTTCAGGTTCAGGTTCAGGTTCAGGTTACTTTATTTGTACCCGTAGGTAGATTTGTTTTGCAGTTGGTGACATCCATATTTACAAGCCACTAATTACATTCAACATAGACACAAACACAGGCACACATCTTACAAAATAGGTAAATATAAAATATGTACAATATAATTTTTATAGCTTGTTCAACTCTTTGACAGCAGCAGGGACAAAGCTGTTTTTGTAGCGCTGGGTTCTACTTTTTGGGACAGCAAACCTCCGTCTGGAGGGAAGAAGCTGAAAGTTGCAGTGCAAAGGGTGGGAGTCATCATTTAAAATCGAGTCGGCCATCCTCTGTACTTGTCTGGTGTACAGGGATGTCAGGCTCAGCTGTGACTCACCAAGCAAACAACTGGACCATCTGACTACCTGATCCAAGGATTTCCTCTGTTTCAGTTTTATCTGACCAAACCATGACATTAAAGAAAAGGATAAAACAGATTCAATAAAAGCCCGATAGAACATAGTCATTATGGTTCGGTCAATTTGGAAGCGTGCAAGTTTCCTCAAACAATGCAAATTTTGCTGACCCTTTTTGCACACCCTTTCACAGTTCACCTCAAAGTTCAATCCACTATCAATAATTGTCCCAAGATATTTGTACGATTGTACACATTCGGTGGTCTGGCCTTTTAGTATGGTGACTTTGTGCCTGGGAGTTTTCCTCCTAAAGTCAATAATCATATCTTTCGTTTTTGTTGTATTCAGCTGCAGGTAGGAATCCTCACACCAGTGAACAAAGTCATCAACTACTGGGCCGTGGCCACTCTCACCATCCTGGAGGAGACTGACAATGACTGAGTCATCAGCATACTTTATAACGTGTCTGTTGTCATGTCTGCTCCGACACATGTTTGTGTACAGGATGAAGAGTAGTGGTGACAACACACACCCCTGAGGAGAGCCAGTAGAAGAGCACTTTAGGTCAGACAATGTGCCATTGACCCTTACTCTCTGCGTCCTGTTGGTTAAGAAATCCAGAATCCAACCCACCAGATTATTGCTTAAATCAAATTGTTGCAGGAGCCTTTCAACTAAAATATGAGGTTGGATTGTATTAAAGGCAGAAGAAAAGTCCACAAATAAAAGCCTGGCGTGTGTCCCATTAAAATCCAGATGTTTAAAAAGCATGTCAAACAGAGTGACAGTGGCATCCTCCACTCCTCTGTGAGGCCTATAGGCAAACTGCAGAGGATCCAATGCATGTTCAGTCTGCCTTAGGACCTCACGTCTGACCAGTTTTTCAAAAATTTTCATTAAAATTGAAGTCAAAGCAACTGGTCTAAAGTCGTTTACCGTTTTAGGACAGCTGGATTTTGGAACGGGAACAACCACGGCATCTTTCCAGATCTTAGGCACATGTTGTGTCTGTAAGGACTTATTGAAAATATAATGAAATATAGGACTCAGTTCATGTGCACAGGACTTTACCAGGCGTCCACATATATTATCAGGGCCCTGACTTTTGTTCACTTTTACAGCGCGGAACTCCCTTTTAACATCCTGCATCTCAATATTAAAGTGCTGATTGTCTTTGAGTTTCTGTTTCAAATCTTGGATTTCTGTGCTAAAATCAAAGGAGTCAAAACGACCATAAAAACAATTAAGAGCATTAGCCAGCTCTGTGTCTGAACTAAAACCATCTAAAAACACACGATTATTGCGCTCTGTGCTCTGAAGGCCTGCAATAGTTTTCATACTGGCCCAGGCCGAACCAAGTTTATTTGCTGCCATCTTGCTTTCCAACTCTGATTTATAATTCTGTTTTGCTCTTAAAATTTCGGCCTTCAGCTCCTTGGTGGCAACCTGTAGCGCAGAAACAGACCCTTGTTTAAAGGCAAGAGCTTTCCTCTGTAAGCAGGATTTAACTGATTTAGTAACCCATGGTTTGTTGTTGGGGTATATTTTGACACGTTTACGTGGAACAAACTTATTTTGACAGTAAGCCATGTATGAGCATGTGAGCTCAGCCAGAGAGTCCAAATCATCCCCGCAGGCCATTATGAACATCTTCCAGTCTGTACAGTCAAAGCATTCCTGGAGGCTGTGCTCTGAATCCTCTGTCCACACATCAATGTCTCTGGTCTCCACTTTGCCTCTTCTGAGAGCAGTTTTATATGTGGGCAGCAAATGAACACAGTTGTGATCTGATGATCCTAAAGGAGGAAGGGGGAGTGATTTATAGGCCCTCTCTATGGATCCATAGCACAGGTCCAATGTCTTTTTTCGCCTGGTTGGGCAGGAGACATACTGATGAAAGTTTTTAAGTGTCTTCTTTAAAGAAACATGGTTAAAATCCCCAAGAATGAAGTTTGGCGCCTCTGGAGAAATTGACTGCAGCCGCTGCATCACATCAGAGATGGTGCTGGAGGCGGAGTCAGCGTCTGCCCTCGGATGAATGTACACAGTTGTGATGAAAAGTTGGGGAAACTCTCGAGGCAAATAAAAGGGGCGTAGTGACACAGACAGCAGCTCCACATGGGGTGTACAGATGCGCTCTCTGACCGTGACAGATGTGCAGTACTGCTTATTAATGTATAAACATACTCCGCCCCCCTGACTCTTCCCAGTTACCTCTTCCTGCCGATCCGAGCGCAGCGGAGCTCCAAAGCCGTCAATCCACAGGTCTGCATCTCGATCATGCGCAGTAAGCCAAGATTCAGTGAAAGCCATGATGCAGCAGTTCTTAAAATCCTTCTGGTAACGTACACTGCCTTGAATTTCCTCCACCTTGTTTCTCACAGACTGTGCATTCCCAAAAATGATCGAAGGAAGAGGAATGTTACCAAACTGACGTCTCCTAAGGCGCAATTTCACACCTCCACGTCTTCCACGCTTCCTCCTGCCACTTCTTTTTTCACCGCTGTGTCCGTCTCTCAAAATAAAGTCCGGCAGCTGAAATTTGGGCGCAATCAGAGACTCTGCACCAGCTGTGTTAAAACGCAGCAACACGTCCCTGGAATATTGTATTCTGCCCGCTATTCTGCTCGTCATGGAGCCGAACGTGTTTACTTCAGAGACAAAGAGCCACAGCACAGATAGCAGCAGTGTGAGATATGAGAGGAAATCCATGTTGCAGATACCAGGGAGCTGTTCGCCATATATTCCACAAACGCTCCAGGGCAGAAACGACACAGAGGATTTTCTAAAAACGTAAAAAAGTACAAAAAACACACACACGCACACACGCACTATATCACCAAGCTGCTGGTCGCTGCGTGCGCATGCGCCCAGCTTTTAAACTTTGTTTAAAAATCAAATCGCCTCTTCATTTCCAAGCTCTTCTACACTGGTGACCTTGATGCGAGTATGGCCCTGAAGCATACCCCCGCAATCGACTCATCCGTGGCGACCCAGGCAGACGCCAGCGACCGCGCAGACGAGGGAACAGATGGACAACTGTTCCCCCCGGCAGAAGAGATTGAGAGGGCTCAACCGAGCACCAGCACCGCCGTGAGAGCCGAGGCAAGGCACTCTCACCCGGCGGGCACAGCAGTGATGGTATGCACGAATTCCGTCGCTGTCAAGCTGCCAGACTTCTGGCAAGAAGACCCCGCCTCTTGGTTTCAGCAGGCTGAAGCACAGTTTACACTGGCGGGCATCACGGCTGACGATACCAAATTTTACCATATTGTCTCCAAACTCGACGCCGCCACTTCGAAGTGTGTGCGGAGCATGATCCGGCGGCCACCGGCCCGGGACAAATATGACACCCTCAAAGCAACCATCGTGGCGAACTACGTCCCATCAGTGGAAGAGAGAGCCGAGAAGATCCTGGCGGTCTACGGCCACAGAGGGTGCAAACCGAAGGCCCTCATGGAGGATTTGCTACAGCTCAAAGAAGAGGACAATGACAACTTCCTCTTCCAGTTTATATTCCTCAGCACGCTGCCGCCACACATGAGAGGGACACTCGCCAGCATGAAATGCAACAACCACCAAGACTTCCGCGCACTGGCCAACGAAGCTCATCGGCTCGTCAACGCCTGCAAGGAGCTGACACCCACAGCCGCATCCGCAGACCTCAAAGCTGCACGGTGGCGCAGTGGTTTAGCACTGTGGCAGCACAGTTTTACCCTCGGCCGGGGGACCGCGGGGATCATGAGATCGTGGGTTCGATCCCAGCCCCCGACCAACAGTGAGCTGTGTGGAGTTTGCATGTTCTCCCCGTGTTGCGCGGGTTTACTCCGGGATTTCTCCGGTTTCCTCCCGCACACCAAAAACATGTAGGTTTAGGGCGCTCGCGCACGCAGCGACCAGCAGCCGGTGGCTTGTCACCAGACTGCAAACCAAGTCTACCTACGGGTACAAATAAGTAACAAAAAAAAAAAAAAAAAAAAAAAAAAAAAAAAAAAAAAGCTGACGCCCCGAGCCACGAGGAGCCACAACCCACTGAGCAGACCCAGCCCACGGTGACAGCGACACGGCCAAAACGTAACAGACAGAGCGACGTCTGTTATTATCACCACCGCTTCGCCGAGAAGGCCCGCAAATGCGTTTCCCCCCTGCAAATTTGCGATTTCGGGAAACGCCAAAGCCGAGAGCCGTTAACGGCATCGGTTCTCGGCGAGAAGAATAAGCTGCTGTACGTGACGGATGGACACACAGGCAAGCAGTTCCTCATCGACACAGGAGCTCAGCTGAGTTTCGTCATGCCCTCCCACGCAGATCGAGCCACGGGCACCCGGGGCAATGGAGCCGTGGCAGCCAACGGCTCTAGCATCGACACGTTCGGCGAAAAGAGCCTGCACCTCCTCATCCATGGCCGCAGCTACAGATGGACATTTGTTGTAGAGGCGGTGAGTTTTAACTTATTAGGTGCAGATTTTTTGTGTGCACATGGGTTATTAGTGGATCTAGCAAATAGGCGCCTGGTTAATGCACTGTCCTTTGCTTCTATTCCATGCTTAGCCCGAGTTTCTCACACGGGGTTGAACACTTCATTCCCACAACGGGACCTCCCGTTTTTGCCAAAGCTCGCCGCTTAGACGCGGCCAAGCTCAACATAGCACGGGACGAGTTTACAACTCTTGAAAAATTGGGCATTGTTAGACGCTCGAAGAGCCCCTGGGCCTCACCACTTCACATGGTTCCGAAATCCGACGGTTCTTGAAGACCGTGCGGAGATTACCGCAGATTAAACAACGCTACAGCGCATGACCGTTACCCAATTCCTCACATTCAAGATTTTTCACTACATCTGGCAGGTGCGCGCATTTTTTCAAAAATAGACTTAGTCCGCGGTTATCACCAAGTCCCAGTCCGAGCAGAGGACATTCCTAAAACAGCGGTAATAACCCCTTTCGGCCTTTTTGAATTTCTGCGAATGCCTTTCGGCCTCAAAGGCGCTGCTCAAACTTTTCAACGAATGATGGACGCGGTCCTACGCGACCTTCCTTTTGTCTTCGTCTACCTCGACGACATGCTGGTAGCCAGCTCGTCTGAGGAAGAACACGAGCAGCACCTCACTACGGTTTTTCAGAGGCTAGAAGAGCACGGGCTAATAATCAATCCAGCCAAATGCAAATTCGGCGTGTCACAAATTGATTTTTTAGTAAACAAAGTCTCTCCGAAGGGGGCAGTTCCACTTCCAGACAAAGTTCACGCGATAGAAAGTTTCCCACGGCCACAAACGGTCAAATCGCTACAGGAATTTTTAGGGATGGTTAATTTTTACAACCGCTTCCTCCCCCACGCAGCTCAGCTCATGCAGCCACTATATGACGCGCTCAAAAAAAGAAAGCTTCCAACGCGGTCGAATGGACCCCGGAGCGCGAACGCGCTTTTGCGGAAGTAAAAAGCGCCCTAGCTAACGCCACATTGTTAGTTCACCCAGATCCCTTGGCCCGCATCGCGCTAACCACAGACGCTTCGGACTTAGCTATAGGGGCAGTTGCAGAACAACTTGTCAGCGGGGTCTGGCAACCTTTAGCATTCTTTAGCAAATCGCTAAACCAAACTGAGCGTAAATACAGCCCTTTTGACAGGGAGCTGCTAGTGCTTCATTTATCCATCCGCCACTTCCAGTTCTGGTTAGAAGGGCGGAGTTTCACAGCTTTTGTAGACCATAAACCGCTCACCTTTGCTATGGCTAAAATTTCAGAACCATGGTCAGGCAGGCAACAAAGACAGCTAGCTGCGATTTCAGAGTTCACCACAGACATTCGACACGTGGCAGGCAAACTTAACGTAGTAGCAGACTGTCTCTCTCGCGCTGTGACACCACCAGAGCGTGAGGAGACAGATTATACTACCTCAGCAGCAGAACTCTTCACTAACGGAGACACATATGCAGCACCTGTCCATGCAGGGATAGATTATGCAGCCATGGCGGAGGAACAAAGCGGTGACGCGGACGTGCACGCACTCCTGTCTGGACCAACAGGGTTAAGGCTGGAGAAAAAGGGTTTACGCGACGGCGTGCCCCCCCTAATATGCGATGTTTCAACCGGCCGACCTCGCCCGTTAGTACCAGCTACATGGCGCCACCGTATTTTCGACGCAATTCACTCCCTCGCGCACCCAGGTGTGCGCGCCTCGGTTAAAATGGTCGCCGAAAAGTTTGTGTGGCCAGGCCTGCGCAAAAACGTAAAAGAATGGGCAAAAACTTGCATTTCTTGTCAACGCGCCAAAATACACAAACACACAAAAGCCCCTCTGGAGCCTTTTCCAATCCCTGCTAGAAGGTTCGACCACGTTCATGTCGACCTCGTGGGGCCACTACCTTCCTCCCAAGGTTTCACACACCTGTTAACAATGATAGACCGCACCACGCGCTGGCCAGAGGCAGTCCCTCTAGCGGCAACCACAGCGGAGGAAGTCGCTCGCGTTTTTTTGACAAACTGGGTAGCACGTTTCGGCGTCCCATCGGACATCACATCCGATAGGGGGCCTCAATTTGTCTCAGAGCTCTGGTCAGCCATGTCCAACAGCTTAGGGGCAACAATTCATTGCACCACCGCTTATCACCCTCAGGCTAATGGGTTATGCAAGCGTTTTCACAGATCTTTAAAGGCTGCCCTAAGAGCCTCACTAACGGACACAAATTGGGTAAATAGACTTCCCTGGGTTTTATTGGGGTTGCGTGCTGCACCTAAAGAGGATCTAGACGCCTCTCCTGCAGAATTAGTCTTTGCACAACCTCTCAGGCTTCCAGGTGAATTTTTACCAGAGAACCCAGAGCCAGGGCATCTTCCAGTCCCAAGGTTTTTAGGCAGCAACGGACCGAACTCTCTCCCCGGTCCAGCTCATCACTCCTTCCCACGGGTTTTTGTCCCTCAAGCTTTAAAAAACGCTGAGTTCGTTTTTGTTAGGCATGAAGCTTTAAAACCAACTTTCCGCCCAGCATACGATGGGCCATTCAGAGTGCTGGAACATGGTGATAAACACTTTGTGCTTGATTTTGGGGATAGAAAAGAAACAGTCAGCATTGACAGACTTAAGCCTGCCTTCTTGTTGAAAGACGAGCCTGCACAGTTGGCGAGAGCACCTCGGCGGGGTAGACCCCCCAAGAGAAAAGACTCAGCCCCCCGGCAGGGAACAATTAACCACTCTCCTTCCCACGCTGCAGATTCCTCACAAGAAGGTCCCAGCAGGGCGCCTAAACCAACCTACAGCAGTTTTGGGAGAAGATTAAAACCCAGACAGCACAGGGACTGATGCAAACCACTCCACAATTGTTCACTAATTGTGCTGCAACAGTTTAGGACTGACTTATGATTTTACTATGCTGTTATGATTACCACTGAACTCTCTTAGGAGCATGGCTGCTGGAAAGTTTCTTCCGTGGCAAGAGATGTAACACTTAGTATGTCATAGTAATTATCTTAGACTGTGAACCTTTCTATTGTCTTTTCTTAGTTGTTTGGGGGGCCTGTGGTCTATATTAATCATATATTCCATAACCTACATATGTTGAAGCATGTGGAAATGTTTAGCAATTACATATGTAAAGGACTTCACATCTCTGAAAGGACAAAGGCTCTCAACGGCCGAGTGAAGAACAAAGACGTTCCCAGACACGGCGGAGGAGACCGGAGGAGCCACCCTCACCCCCTAAGGCGAGGAGAGGAAATACCAAGACAATGGGGGGATTAAGATAATGAGGGATGTCAGCCTTTGTTATGCATGTCTTTTGTTGTGTGCAAGTATAAAGCCAGTGAGCTGGAGACATTCTACCTCTTTTCTCCTTCTGCCACTCTGCACCAGATGAGACTTTTTAGGAGAGCTGATTATTAAACTTTGTTTAAAAATCAAATCGCCTCTTCATTTCCAAGCTCTTCTACAAAGTCCTAGATTACAAATTGCTTCACATCTTATATTGCTCATTAGTACTTCCATACTTGACCTATTGTATAGAGGTCTGGGGTAACAATTATAAAAGTACACTTAATTCATTGCTAATATTACAAAAAATGGCAGTCCGTGTTATACACAAAGTTGGGTATCTTAAACATACTAATTTATTGTTTTTACATTCAAAGTTATTGAAATTACGGGATCTGGTTGATTATTATGCAGCACAATTAATGTTTAAAGTCAGTAAAAACCTTTTGCTACACAATATACAAAATCTTTTCAGTGAGAGAGGAGGGAAATATAATTTACGGGGGAACACAAAATTTAAAATGCACCTAGTAAGATCTACTAGGAAGGGTTTTTGTGTGTCTGTGTGTGGGGTAAAACTGTGGAATGGGTTGGGGGAGAAACACAGGCAATGCCCAAACATCCATATATTTAAATCAACATATAAAGAAGTGATATTTGAGCAATATAAAAATAAAGGACAGTAACATTACAATGTGTCTTCAATGAAAAAAGGTTGTTATTGTGAATGTATATACGGAGTACTATTAATGCTGATATCATTATTACTAGAAATATAGTATAGGATTGTTGTTACGATGGAATTATTTAAAGTATTATATAGGCCATGTGGTATTATTATTATTATTATTGTTGTGGTTGTAACTACCAATTGGCTACCTATTATTATAGTTATTATTATTATATGGTTACTTATTGCACCTAGGTATTGTAAGCCATGTGGGGGTATATGGTGGTATAAATGGTAATTATGATGATGATAATATTGTCTATAATTATATTAACATACCAGAAGTATTTATTTATTATTATTACAATTGCTATTAGATGTTGGTATTATTGTCAATATAAACTATCATTGTTGTATCTTTTCTATTACATAATTTAATTATAAGGTGTATTATATATTATGGTATTGTACAATGAATGTAATTGTGGGATGAATAATGACTAGAACGATATTATAATTTATTGGGTATGGAAAAGGGGTGGGAATATATAAGCATTGGCTTCTTCCCACTCGTTTTGAACATTTTATTTTTTGGGTTTTGATTTTTGTTTTAAATTCTTTTTGTCTGAATATTCAAATAAAATCAATCAATCAATCAATCAATCAATCAATCAACTATTTTTTACACAGTCTATAAAAAAACGTGCTACAGTTGAAAAGCCCATCCATCCATCCATCTTCTTCCGCTTAATCCTTTTTGGGTCGGGGAAGAGCTGGAGCCTATCCCAGCATCTTTTGGGTGAGAGGCAGGGTACACCCTGGACAGATCACCAGTCCATCGCAGGGCCAACACAGAGAGACAGACAACCATTCACTCTCACAGTCATACCTAAGGACAATTTAGAATCCCCAGTTTGATACCAATTAACCTAACTTGCATGTTTATGGCATGTGGGAGGAAACCGGAGAAATCCCGGAGTAAACCCAAGCAGACACAGGGAGAACATGCAAACTCTACACAGATCACTGTTGGTCGGGGGCTGGGATCGAACCCAGTATCCCCCGTCCAAGGGCCCACTAACAAAAAAAAAAAAAAAAAAAAAAAAAAGAATACAATGGTATACAATGGGAGACACGGGCTCCAGGAAAAAAAAAAAAAAAAGGAAAATAGTTTTAGCAATACTGGACTGGAAATCTAACACCAATGCCGCGCACAAGAAGGGGATGAGCAGATTCTACTTTCTGAGGAAGCTGACATCCTTCAACGTGTGCAACAAGATGTTGGAGCCTTTCTACCAGGCCGTTGTTGCCAGTGCCATCTTCTTTGTTGCTGTCTGTTGGGGTAGCAGTATTAGAGCCAGCAAAACCAACAGACTTGACAAGATTATCAAGAAGGCTGGCTATAATTCAGCTGGAGACCTTTGAGAAAGTGGTGGAGAGGACACTGAACAAACTGTTATCCATCATGGACAACCCTGATCACTCCCTCCACCACACACTGGACAGACAGCGGAGCACTCTCTCCAGTAGACTACTATAGTTTCACTGCCAAATGGCCAAGTACAGGAAATCTTTCCTGCCACATGCCATTTCACTGTACAATAACTCACTCTAATGTTGAAATCTGGTCATAACAATGCTGCCATACTGCACCTTGCAGTCTCATTGGTACCTCACATTGCACCCTGCGCCTGATAGTCCTGCACTGTACAGCAAGTACAATGTATCTACCTACAGTATATGGGTCATCATCTGCGATATATATAAAGTTATCTAGGCAGGTTTACTTTCCTTGGTAATTCCTTTGTCTATCATGCTGTGTGTGTTTCTGTTGTTTTGGTCTTCTACTGTTATGCTGCTGTTACAATGTAATTTCGCAGTTTTAGATCAATAAAGTACATTATCTATCTATCTATCTATCTATCTATCTATCTATCTATTACATACTAAATTCACAATACTAGTCTATAGGAGGCTTTTGGAAAAAAAATAATAAAAGAAAAGGTAAAACACAGAGAACAGAAAAAAAATGTTAAAAATAAACAGAGGATTAAAGGTGCCTTCACACCAAACGCGAATGGGGGAATTTTTCGCAGAGCACGATTACATTATAACTCAATGTCAACACATGAATAGACATGAATTCACCATCTGTGTGAGATACAGACAGGTGAAGTTGCCTTTATAACTTCTGCAACAGTGTTCAACCTACTGTGGAAATCTCCAAAATAACGTTGTGCTTAGGTTTACATTATCCAATCGGGCGCTCACCTGAAAAAGTTATCCCTGTCTCCAAAACTTTACAAGATGATGGGTGTTTCCATTGCTAGCTTGCTAGCCTTGTTAGCAAATCTGTGGCAGGAATCTGTGGGTAAATAACTCCGACATCCCGATTCAGCTGAAGAGCTCCGAGTCCTTTTGTCTCCAGGTGAGTGGCAGTCTCATTTTCAAACTAGTTTACGCTCCAATGTTGATACTTTTACTCCAGTGATGGTAGAATCTCAAAGCTAGCGCTATCCCTTGGACATGAATGCACAACTGCACAATTTTGCATGTGGTCATCTCTTTCCATTGACTTTTTTTTTTTTTGTTACTTATTTGTACCCGTAGGTAGACTTGGTTTGCAGTCTGGTCACAAGCCACCGGCTGCTGGTCGCTGCGTGCGCAAGCGCCCTAAACCTACATGTTTTTGGTGTGCGGGAGGAAACCGGAGAAATCCCGGAGTAAACCCGCGCAACACGGGGAGAACATGCAAACTCCACACAGCTCACTGTTGGTCGGGGGCTGGGATCGAACCCACGATCTCATGATCCCCACGATCCCCCGGCCGAGGGTAAAACTGTGCTGCCACAGTGCTAAACCACTGCGCCACCGTGCAGCCGTGACTTTGTATGGATTCATGCCGCCTGTTTACGTTTGGTGTGAAGGCACCTTTAGATGTTAATACTTGCAAAAATGCAAAAGAAAATTAGTTATTTATGCATGCATACAGTCATGTGAAAAAATTAGGACACCCCATTAAATATTCAGTTACTTATTAAGAAATGTTCACATATTGATGTCTAATCTTGTTTTTATTTATCTCTGGAAAAGGTGATTTAATTGCAGGTAAACAACAAAATTAACCTTGTTTTATCAACAAAAATGCATATTCTAACTGAGGAAAATGTTAGGACACCCTACCACCTAATAGCTAGTGTTACCGCCTTTGACTGAAATGACTTCAGTGAGATGTTTATCCCACTCCTCAATGCAGAATTCTTTCAGCTGTGAGATGTTTGAGGGGTTTCTTGCATGTACAGCCCATTTCAAGTTACCCCACAGCGTCTCAATGGGATTAAGATCTGGGCTTTGACTCGGCCATTCCAGGACTCTCAATTTCTTAGATTTTAGCCAGTCCTTGGTGGATTTACTGGTATGTTTTGGGTCACTGTCATGTTGCAGGGTTCAGTTCCGCTTCAGCTTTAATTTTTTTTACAGATGGTCTCACGTGGTCCTCAAGCACCCTCTGATACACGAAAGAATCCATGATGGATTCTATGATGGTGAGCTGGCCAGGCCCTGCTGCAGCAAAGCATCCTCAAACCATGACACTTCCACCTCCATTCTTCACAGTTGATATGAGGTTCTTTTCCTGGAATGCTATATTTGGTCTACACCAAACACGCCCTCTGTTCTGGTGTCCAAATAATTCAGTTTTAGACTCATCTGTCCAAAGAACATTATTCCAGAAGTCCTGGTTTTTGTATACATTTTCTATGGCAAACTTCAGTCTGGCCTTCATGTTTCTCTTAGAGAGCAAAGATTTTCTTCTTTCACTCCTCCCATGCAAGTTAAATTGTAGAGGCATGCACTTTCACATCAACAGTAACATTAGCCTGCTGTAGGTCTCATAATGACATTTTAGGGTTTTTGGAGACTTCTTTTAGCATCTTGCAGTCTGCTCTCTGGGTGAACTTTCTTGGACGGCCAGACCTGGACATGTTGGCAGTTGTTTTGAATGTCCTCCACTTGTCGACTATTTTCCAGACAGGGAAATGGCTGATTTCAAATTATTTTGAGCTCTTTTTAAATCCCTTGCCAGACTCATAAACTGCTACAGTCTTCTTTCTGAAGGCCTCAGACAGCTCTTTTGATCTCACCATGGTGTTCACTCTCACTTCTACAGTCAGGAGCATACCAAACTAAATGTCTGAGGTTTAAATAGGACAAGCCTCCATCAACATGCTGAGTAATGGTGTTCAAAACATATGCACCTGATGTGATGCACCTGTGTGTGATTTTAACCATTTTAAGTGGGAATAAATTTGGGGGTGTCCTAATTTATTCCTCACCAGAACTTGCATGTTTTTATAATTACATTTTACAGAAAATTTAAAAAGTCTTTTCTTCAGTTTTAATTGTTTAGTTATATTACTTGAATCTCCCAGTGTTGTTAAAATTGATATTCAATATCCATATGTCCAAATACTGTATGTTTAAAAAAAACAAAAACACACAGGCTGTCATAGGGTGTCCTAATTTTTTCATATGACTGTATATCCATGTACACACACATAAAAACAAAATAAAAATTTGTGACTTTTGCTCATAAACTGGCATTTTTTTCTTCCGTCTTTTGCATTTATGCCTCAGTAATTTTCCATCATCTTTCCATTGTTTTTTTTTCCTTTTTTTTTAAATTATTGCAAATGAACTATATTTCTCTTGTAATTTTATGACCTTTGTCTCAACAATTTATTGATTTCCATTTTCTTAATGAATTTAGTAAATCTTTTAAATAACTTTCTGTGCTTACATTCTCAATGAATGTAATTGGCATAAATTTGCAACTTTTGCCAAGAATTTGTAACTTTTATCTTTTAAATTCAAGTTTGTGTCATGAATTGTCAAGAATTGCCCCTTGGGGCAGAGAGGAGAGACCCATGCACTGTACTGCAGTTTGTGAGATTTAATGAAAACAACAAAACACAAAATCCGAAACAGTGCTCCAGCACAAAATACAAACAAGCCAGCAAACTTACAGGTTGGTGCACCAGAACGAGGGCTGTGCTCTGGTGGAGACAAGGAAAGGGAAACTTACGACTGCGGCAATCAGAAATGAAAATAACAGCCCTTAAAAAGGCCCAGAAACAAATTAAACAGGTGTGGGTCACATGAGCGGGCAGAAGGTAATAATGATTAATAAGTTGGACCAGCTGGAAGCAATAAGAGGGGAGCAAGAGAGCTGACAGGGACCCCACCTACGTGGAGCAACAACCCAGAAACGTCACTGACAGCTGTCAACCCAGAGGGAGAACACAACAGAATAAAAATATAATGAGATGGCAAAATAATGATGAGTAACCTCAAAAATGTAAAAAAACCTAAACTATAATGAGCGTAAACAGGAAAATAAATCACACCAAGAAACAATACCGATTATGCAACAAATAAACCAAGGATAAAATAACAGGAATTGCAACTCAAAACAACAACACAGTACAAATTTGAAAAAAGGCAAAAAGACTGTGACTGTGATTGTGACAGTTTGTTTTTCTTGTAATTTGGCATTTTTGTCTCTCCTGAATTTAGTACATATTTTAAATAAATGGGCAGTCATCTCTATAAATTTGTTACATTATTGTATGTTTGTAACTTTTTTTATGGTAATTGTGTAGCTTTTCTCAAAGTTTTGCAATTTTGGAAAATTTTGAGACTTTTAAATTATGAGAAAATATTTATGCAAAATAGATAATAAATGACAGGGATTCACTTGCTATGGGCAAAAGTGGGATAATTCTGACCTCTGTTAGACCATGGTTGTGATAGTTGAATGTTGCTACTTAATAAATTGGACCAAAAATGCTGGGGCCTGTAGAGGAGCTGGGCAATGAAGAGGCGATTTGGTTTATAAGCGAAGTTTTAATGTTCAGCTCTTCTAACAAGTCTCATCTGGTGCAGAGAGCGGCAGAAGGGAAAAAGAGACAGAATCTCGCCAACTCACTGATTATATACAAGCACACTACAAAAGACATGCATAACAAAGGCTGACATCCCTCATTATCTTAATCCCCCCATTGTCTTGGTATTTCCTCTCCTCGTCTTGGGAGGTGATGGTAATCCCTCTCCTCGCCTTGGGGGGTGAGAGTGGCTCGTCTGGTCTCCCCCGCCGCGTCCGGGAACGTCTTTGTTCTTCACTCGGCGGGTGAGATTCCTTTGTCCTTTCAGAGGTGTGAAGTTCCTTACATATGTAATCACCAAACATTTCCACTTGCTCTAACATATGTAGGTTATGGAATATATGGTTAATATAGACCACAGGCCCCCCAAACAACTAAGAAAGGACAACAGAAAGGTTCACAGTCTAGGATAGTTATTACGACATACTACGTGTTACAGCTGTTGCCACGGAAGAAACTTTCCAGCAGCCATGCTCCTAAGAGAGTTCAGTGGTAAACATAGCAGCATAGTAAAATCATAAGTCAGTCCTAAACTGTTGCAGCACAATTAGTGAATAATTGTGGAGTGGTTGGTGTCAGTCCCTGTGCTGTCTGGGTTTAATTCTTCTCCCAAAACTGCTGTAGGTTGGTTTAGGCGTCCTGCTGGGACCTTCTTGTGAGGAATCTGCAGTGTGGGAAGGAGAGAGGTTATTTGTTCCCTGCCTGGGGGCTGAGTCTTTTCTCTTGGGGGGTCTACCCCGCCGAGGTGCTCTTGCCAACTGTGCAGGTTCGTCTTTCAACAAGAAGGCAGGTTTAAGTCTGTCATTGCTGTTGCTTTTCTATCCCCATAATCAAGCACAAAGTGTTTATCACCATGTTCCAGCACTCTGAATGGCCCATCGAATGCTGGGCGTAAAGTTGGTTTTAGAGCTTCATGCTTAACAAAAACAAACTCAGCATTTTTTAAAGTTTGAGGGACAAAAACCCGTGGGAAGGAGTGATGAGCTGGACCGGGGAGAGAGTTCGGTCCGTTGCTGCCTAAAAACCTTGGGACTGGAAGGCGCCCTGGCTCTGGGTTCTCTGGCAAAAATTCACCTGGGAGCCTGAGAGGTTGTGCAAAAACTAATTCTGCGGGAGAGGCGTCTAGATCCTCTTTAGGTGCAGCACGCAACCCCAATAAAACCCAGGGAAGTTTATTTACCCAATTTGTGTCCGTTAGTGAGGCTCTGAGGGCAGCCTTTAGAGACCTGTGAAAACGCTTGCATAACCCATTAGCCTGAGGGTGATAAGCGGTGGTGCGATGAATTGTTGCCCCTAAGCTGTTGGACATGGCTGACCAGAGCTCTGAGACAAATTGAGGCCCCCTATCGGACGTGATGTCCGATGGGACGCCGAAACGTGCCACCCAGTTTGTCAAAAAAACGCGAGCAACTTCCTCCGCTGTGGTTGCCGCTAGAGGGACTGCCTCTGGCCAGCGTGTGGTGCGGTCTATCATTGTTAACAGGTGTGTGAAACCTTGGGAGGAAGGTAGTGGCCCCACAAGATCGACATGAACGTGGTCGAACCTTCTAGCAGGGATTGGAAAAGGCTCCAGAGGGGCTTTTGTGTGTTTGTGTATTTTGGCGCGTTGACAAGAAATGCAAGTTTTTGCCCATTCTTTTACGTTTTTGCGCAGGCCTGGCCACACAAACTTTTCGGCGACCATTTTAACCGAGGCGCGCACACCTGGGTGCGCGAGGGAGTGAATTGCGTCAAAAATGCGGCGGCGCCATGTAGCTGGTACTAACGGGCGAGGTCGGCCGGTTGAAACATCGCATATTAGGGGGGGCACGCCGTCGCGTAAACCCTTTTTCTCCAGCCTTAACCCTGTTGGTCCAGACAGGAGTGCGCGCACGTCCACGTCACTGTTTTGTTCCTCTGCCATGGCTGCATAATCTATCCCTTCATGGATAGGTGCTGCGTATGTGTCTGCGTTAGTGAAGAGTTCTGCTGCTGAGGCAGTATAATCTGTCTCCCCGCGCTCTGGTGGTGCCACAGCGCGAGAGAGACAGTCCGCTACTACGTTAAGTTTGCCTGCCACGTGTCGAATGTCTGTGGTGAACTCTGAAATCGCAGCTAGCTGTCTTTGTTGCCTGCCTGACCATGGTTCTGAAATTTTAGCCATAGCAAAGGTGAGCGGTTTATGGTCTACAAAAGCCGTGAAACTCCGCCCTTCTAACCAGAACTGGAAGTGGCGGATGGATAAATGAAGCGCCAGCAGCTCTCTGTCAAAAGTGCTGTATTTGCGTTCAGTTTGGTTTAGCGATTTGCTAAAGAATGCTAAAGGTTGTCAGACCCCGCTGACAAGTTGTTCTACAACTGCCCCTATAGCTAGGTCTGAAGCATCTGTGGTTAGTGCAATGCGAGCCAAGGGATCTGGATGAACTAACAATGTGGCGTTAGCTAGGGCGTTTTTTACTTCCGTGAAAGCGCGTTCGCGCTCCGGGGTCCATTCGACCGCGTTGGAAGCTTTCTTTTTTTTGAGCGCGTCATATAGGGGTTGCATGAGCTGAGCTGCGTGGGGGAGGAAGCGGTTGTAAAAATTAACCATCCCTAAAAATTCCTGTAGCGATTTGACCGTTTGCGGCCTTGGAAAACCTTCTATCGCATGAACTTTGTCTGGAAGTGGAACTGCCCCCTTTGGAGAGACTTTGTGTCCCAAAAAATCAATTTGCGATACGCCGAATTTGCATTTGGCTGGATTGATTATTAGCCCATGCTCTTGTAGCCTCTGAAAAACCGTAGTGAGGTGCTGCTCGTGTTCTTCCTCAGACGAGCTGGCTACCAGCATGTCGTCGAGGTAGACAAAAACAAAGGGGAGGTCGCGTAGAACCGCGTCCATCATTCGTTGAAAAGTTTGAGCAGCGCCTTTGAGGCCGAAAGGCATTCGCAGGAATTCAAAAAGGCCGAAAGGGGTTATTACCGCTGTTTTAGGAACGTCTTCTGCTCGGACTGGGACTTGGTGATAACCGCGGACTAAGTCTATTTTTGAAAAAATGCGCGCACCCGCTAGATGTAGTGAAAAATCTTGAATGTGAGGGATTGGGTAACGGTCATGCGCTGTAGCGTTGTTTAGTCTGCGGTAATCTCCGCACAGTCTCCAAGAACCGTCGGATTTCGGAACCATGTGAAGTGGTGAGGCCCAGGGGCTCTTCGAGCGTCTAACAATGCCCAATTTTTCAAGAGTTGTAAACTCGTCCCGTGCTATGTTGAGCTTGGCCGCGTCTAAGCGGCGAGCTTTGGCAGAAACGGGAGGTCCCGTTGTGAGAATGAAGTGTTCAACCCCGTGTTTAGCCACAGTGGCTGAGAATTTGGGGATTGTGAGTGCTGGAAATTGGGTGAGGAGTTGCTCAAACTTACCTCCTGCCGTGGTGACGTTGGCCTGCACAGGTGGTGGAGAAACTCGAGCTGAGCATGGAATAGAAGCATAAGACAGTGCATTAACCAGGCGCCTATTTGCTAGATCCACTAATAATCCATGTGCACACAAAAAATCTGCGCCTAACAAGTTAAAACTCACCGCCGCTACAACAAATGTCCATCTGTAGCTGCGGCCGTGGATGAGGAGGTGCAGGCTCTTTTCGCCGAACGTGTCGATGTTAGAGCCATTGGCTGCCACTGCTTCGTTGCCCCGGGTGCCCATGGCTCGATCTGCGTGGGAGGGCATGACGAAACTCAGCTGAGCTCCTGTGTCGATGAGGAACTGCTTGCCTGTGTGTCCATCTGTCACATACAACAGCTTATTTTTCTCGCCGAGAACCGCTGCTGTTAACGGCTCTCGGCTTTAGCGTTTCCCGACATCGTAAACTTGCAGGGGGGAACGCATTTGCAGGCCTTCTCGGCGAAGCAGTGGTGATAATAACAGACGTCGCTCTGTCTGTTACGTTTTGGCCGCGTCGCTGTCACCGTGGCCTGGGTCTGCTCCGTGGGTCGTGGCTCCTCGTGGCTCGGGGCGTCAGCTTTGAGGTCTGCGGATGCTGCTGTGGGTGTCAGCTCCTTGCAGGTGTTGACGAGCCGATGAGCTTCGCTGGCCAGTGTGCGGAAGTCTTGGTGGGTGTTGCACTTCATGCTGGCGAGTGTTCCCCTCATGTGTGGCGGCAGCGTGCTGAGGAAAATAAACTGGAAGAGGAAGTTATCATTATCCTCTTCCTTGAGCTGCAGCAAATCCTCCATGAGGGCCTTCGGATTGCCCCCTCTGTGGCTGTAGACCGCCAGGATCTTCTCGGCTCTTTCTTCCGCTGATGGGACGTAGTTCGCCACGATGGTCGCTTTGAGCGTCTCGTATTTGTCCCGGGCCGGTGGTCGCCAGATCATGCTCCGCACACACTTTGAAGTGGCGGAGTCGAGTTTGGAGACGATATGATAAAACTTAGTATCGTCAGCCGTGATGCCCGCCAGTATAAATTGGGCTTCAGCCTGCTGAAACCAAGAGGCGGGGTCCTCTTGCCAGAAGTCTGGCAGCTTGACAGCGACGGCGTTCGTGCACACCATCACTGCTGTGCCCGCCGGGTGAGAGTGCCTTGCCTCGGCTCTCACGGCGGTGCTGGTGCTCGGTTGAGCCCTCTCAACCTCTTCTGCCGGGGGGAACAGCTGTCCGTCTGCTCCCTTGTCTGCGTGGCTGCTGGCGTCTGCCTGAGTCGCCATGGATGAGTCGCTTGTGGGAGAACGCCTCCGGTCCATACTCGCGTCAAGGTCACCAGTGTAGAGGAGCTGGGCAATGAAGAGGCAATTTGGTTTATAAGCGAAGTTTTAATGTTCAGCTCTTCTAACAAGTCTCATCTGGTGCAAAGAGTGGCAGAAGGGAAAAAGAGACAGAATCTCGCCAACTCACTGATTATATACAAGCACACTACAAAAGACATGCATAACAAAGGCTGACATCCCTCATTATCTTAATCCCCCCATTGTCTTGGTATTTCCTCTCCTTGTCTTGGGAGGTGATGGTAATCCCTCTCCTCGCCTTGGGGGGTGAGGGTGGCTCGTCTGGTCTCCCCCGCCGCGTCCGGGAACGTCTTTGTTCTTCACTCGGCGGGTGAGATTCCTTTGTCCTTTCAGAGGTGTGAAGTTCCTTACATATGTAATCACCAAACATTTCCACTTGCTCTAACATATGTAGGTTATGGAATATATGGTTAATATAGACCACAGGGCCGATTTTTTTGTCCCAATCCAGCCCTGGCTAAGACAGCTAGTAGCAGGTGTTTTTCTTTAATGGTTGCATTGTCAATCAACCACTGTGCACTGTTTGAATTCGAGAGAAAGAAACTGTTGTTGTTTTGGTATAAACAAAATATTAAATCCAAGCTGTCACTGTTTTTCTGTATCATCTTGTACCATGTTCACTAACTAGAAGTCAGGGAGGAGATGTATGAAAGATGACATCTCTAACAAAATAGTGTGTGTGTGCGTGTGTGGTGGAGCTCATTGCGTGCTCAGCACCCCTAAAGCTCTGATCCTAGAACCACCCCTGCTGTCTAGACTTGCCACTATTATCCGAACAGGGTTACTCACGCCAGATGATGCTGGCTAAATGACCCTGCAAGCAACGTGGGTTGCTAATAACCTCACCTCAGCTCTGCGGACATTTGAATAGGAAACACAGATAAACGGGCAGAGACAAAGAGTGGAAAATTAGTCTGACAGATTATATTAATTCCAAAGCTGCAACAGACAACTGTGTGTGCCACAATTACACGAATTACACCAGAGTGGTGGCCTAGAGGTACAGCTGTAGTTAGACAGCACTGGATGGTAGTCTGTAGGATGACTTTGCAAAGCAAGAAGAAGAAAATAGAGAAGACAGAGCCAAAGATTAAGTGGGGGAAGTTACAGAAGGAAGAAGGTCGCATAGAGTTCAGGAAGGAGTTGATACAGGCTGTGAGTGGTAGGGAAGAATTACAAGATGATGGGGAAAGTACAGCAAATGTACTGAGGGAAATGGGCAGAAAGGTATTGTTACAACTCGCTCCCTGGCGTTCCCGCCATCGGAGGTTTCCGAGGAGTCGGAACCTATGGTGACGGGCCGGGCAAAGCTCCCCCTTGCAGAGAAACAACGCCGCCGTGAGTTGGGTCTCTGCATGTATTGCGGAGACAACCAGCACATTGTGGAGCGTTGCCCGGAGAAGCCCAAACGGGGAGGTCCGCGAATTACTGTAGGGAGCCTCGCGGATGCTAACCGGTCAACCCCCCTCATTCATTTGTCGCTGCCCATCCGTTTTTGCCACAACACCACAGGGCATCTCACTCACGCACTGGTGGACTCAGGCACGGAAGGCAGCTTTATTTCACAAAGCCTGGCAACCCGATTGGGCATCCGTTGCCAGCCCCTCAAAACTCCTCTCACCCTCATTAATCTCTCCCGTGCATCTCTGGGGAGAGTGACCCACCAGACAAACCCCGTCTCTGTCATCATCTCAGGAAATCACCGGGAGGAGATCTCCTTTTACATCTTGCCCTCCGCTGTGTCACCTGTGATCCTGGATTATCCATGGCTCCGTCTCCATAATCCCGTCCTGGATTGGAGGACCTGGAAGGTAACAGCCTGGAGCACCTTCTGCATGAGCACCTGCCTCCAATCCGCTGCCTGCTCGCCATCCTCTCCTCCTGTGGTCAAGGATGCCGCGCCTCCGGACCTCTCCTTGGTGCCCGTGGAGTTTCACGACCTGGGCGCGGTCTTCAGTAAGTCCAAGGCAATGTCCCTTCCTCCACACAGGCCTTACGACTGCGCCATAAACCTCCGCCAGGGGGCGCCGCTCCCTTCGGGACGCCTCTACAGCCTGTCAGCACCGGAGAAGGAGGCCATGAACTCATACCTCAAGGAGTCTCTCAGCGCAGGTATTATTCGCCCATCATCATCGCCATTAGGTGCAGGGTTCTTCTTCGTGGGCAAGAAAGATGGCTCGCTTCGTCGACTTCCGAGCCTTAAACGACATCACGGAGAAGGATCGTTACACCCTGCCCCTGATGGACACTGCCTTCCACTCCCTCCAGGGGGCGGCCGGGTTTACGAAGCTGGATCTCCGCAGCGCGTACCACCTCGTCCGGATCCGGGAGGGAGATGAATGGAAAACAGCCTTCCGTACCCCAAATGGCCACTTTGAATACCTGGTCACGCCATTCGGGTTGACCAACGCTCCAGCCGTCAGCGCCTGATAAATGATGTTCTCCGGGATTTCATTGGCCTGTTTGTGTTCGTTTACCTGGATGACATTCTCATCTTCTCCAAGTCCAGGGACGAGCACCAGGTGCATGTGAGACGGGTCCTGCAGAGGCTACTGGAGAATCGGTTATACGTGAAGGTGGAGAAGTGCGAATTCTATGCCAAGAAGACGTCATTTCTCGGGTTTGTCATCTCCCATGACCTGGTGCTTCCAGACCCAGCCAAGATTAAAGCGGTGGTAGATTGGCCGACTCCCTCGTCTAGAAAGCAGGTGCAACAATTCGTCGGCTTTGCCAACTTCTACCGCCGCTTTGTGCCCAACTTTGGAGCCATCGTCGGCCCTCTGACCCGTCTCACCTCCCCTAAAACCCAGTTCCAGTGGACTGAAGAGGCCGCGGCGGCCTTCCAGGCGCTGAAGGCGGAATTTTCATCCTCCCGGGTCCTCAGCCAGGTCGACCCCTCTTTGCAGTGCATCGTGGAGGTCGACGCCTTGGACACGGGGGTGGGGGCGGTGTTGTCTCAGCGGTCACCGGCTGATGGGGTCAAACGGCCTTGTGCCTTCTTCTCCCGGCGCCTGTCCCCGGCGGAGCGCAACTATGACGTGGGGGACAGGGAGCTTCTTGCCATGAAGCTCGCACTCCAAGAGTGGCGTCACTGGCTGGAGGGGGCCGCCCTGCCTTTCGTGGTGTTAACGGACCACAAGAATCTGGAGTACTTAAGAACTGCCAAGCGCCTGAACGCCCGCCAGGCCCGTTGGTCTCTGTTTTTTGCCAGGTTCCGTTTCACCATCACATTCAGGCCGGGCTCCAAAAACGGTCTCCCTGATGCCCTCTCCAGGCAATTCGCCCCTGAAGATTCGGGGGACGCTGTTCATACCATCCTGCCCAGGTTGTGCATCGTGGGAGCCGTTACTTGGGAGATCGAGGATAAGGTCCAAAAGGCGCAGGAATCAGAACCGGATCCGGGCGGCAGACCGGAGGGGAGGCTCTACGTTCTGTCCTCCGTTCGGGGGGAGGTCATCCATTGGCTCCACACATCCAAGCTAGCCTGCCATCCGGAGACCTCCCGTATGATTGACCTGCTCCAACGCTCCTTTTGGTGGCCGGGGTTACGCAAGGACGCTGCCCCGTCTGTGCCACCAGTAAGTCTGGCAACTCTCCTCCTGCGGGTTTGCTCCAGCCCCTGCCTGTCCCTAGTAGGCCCTGGTCGCACATCGCATTAGACTTCGTCACTGGCCTCCCCGTCTCTAACAACTTCGACACTGTCCTGACCGTCGTCGACCGGTTCTCCAAGGCTGCCCATTTCGTGCCATTACGGGGGCTACCCTCTGCCTTGGAGACGGCAGACCTTCTCGTCCAGCACGTGGTCAGGCTGCATGGGATACCAGCTGACGTGGTCTCCGACCGGGGTCCCCAATTCACCTCGGACGTCTGGCGGAGTTTCTGCAGGACAATAGGAGCCCAGGTAAGCCTCTCCTCTGGCCATCACCCCCAATCTAACGGGCAGTGTGAACGGACCAACCAGGAGCTGGAGGCTGCTCTCCGTTGCGTCACTGCCTCGAAGCCTGCGTCATGGAGCAAACATCTCGCCTGGGTTGAATATGCTCACAACACCGCTCGTTCTTCAGCCACGGGGATGTCCCCTTTCAAAGTGTCCCTGGGTTACGACCCCCCTTTGTTCCCCTCGCTGGAGGACGAATCTGCAGTCCCCACGGTCCGGGCTCACCTCAGGCGGTGTCGCTCAATTTGGACAGCCGCGCGCAATGCGCTTTTACACACGGCGGAGCGCAATAAGGCCACAGCGGATCGGCGAAGAAGACCTGCTCCTGCCTACTAGGTGGGCCAACCGGTCTGGATCTCCACGCAGGATGTTAACCTGAAGGGTGAGAGGAGGAAGTTGGCGAAACGCTTCATGGGCCCATTCCCCGTCACCAAAGTAATCAACCCGGTGGCAGTGCGCGTTGCTACTCCCCCCTCCCTCCGCATCCATCCCACCTTCCACGTCTCTAAGGTGAAACCGGTGGTGTCTGATCCCATCTGCCCTCCTCCTGCTGCGCCGCTCGCGCCTCGGATGATTGATGGCCATCCGGCTTGGACTGTCTCGACCATCTTGGACTCCCGACGCCGGGGTCGTGGGCTACAGTATTTGGTGGAGTGGGAGGGCTATGGTCCAGAATGGAGGCAATGGGTCCGTTCCTCGTTCGTGTTGGATCGCTCTCTCATCACCGAGTTTCAGCGGATGTACCCTAATAAACCATCGCCAGGAGGCGCTGCTAGAGGGGGGGGGGTACTGTTACAACTCGCCGCTCATTAGCGGCGCCAGCTGAGCGCACACCTGCACCTCGTCAGCGGCGGAGCATATAAGCCACTCTGCCCTGGGTTACGAGTTGTAACAATACGAGTTACAAGCCGTCTGTTCCCTTCGGCTACTTGCTCCAGAGGAACCCCCTCGCCAAACAGCAAGATCGCTCACGTAAGCTACTTTCAACTCGTATTCCAGTCTTTCCCCTGTGCACAGGTGGACCTTTCCCGGCGGCGGACCCCGCCCCCGCTTCACCACCTCGCGGCTGCTGTCAGGTGCATCGTCAGGTCTCTGTCTCCCAGACTCTCCCTTGTGCGTGCCTGCCGCCTGCCCTGCCAAGTAAGCCAACTACCTCTCATCTCTTATTGTACTGGTTTGATGCCCGTCACCTTCTCCCTGTGTTCTCTTCCCAGGGTTGTCCGGCTGTACGGTTTCCTGCCTCCGTGCCTGACGCTGACGTCCACCACCAGTACATCCACATTCCACAGACACACATCCACACACACACTTGCTGTTAAATAAACTGTTAAACCTATTCTGAGCCTGCGTGTGTGTCTCCTGAGCCATGCGTTATGTCAGGTATGTGGTGTATCCAGTGGAGAGAGGAAGGAAAACAAGGAGACTTGGTGGTGGAATGAGGAGGTACAGGAAAGTATTCAAAGGAAGAGGATAGCAAAGAAAAAGTGGGAAAGTCAGGGAGATGAAGAAAGTAGACAAGAGTATTTGGAATCTAGGTGCATGGCAAAGAGAGAGGTGGCAAAGGATAAGACATAGTGAGTTGTATGAGAGGCTGGACACTAAGGATGGAGAAAAGGAGTTGTATCAACTGGCTAGATAGAAAGATCACTTTTGAAAGGATGTACAGCAGGTTAGGTGGATTAAGGACAGAAATGATAATATACTAACTAATGATGAGAGTGTGTTGAGAAGTTGGAAGGAGTACTTTGAAGAGCTGATGAATAAAGAAAATAAGAGAGAGGAGGATGACTGAAGGAAAGATGGGGAACAAGGAAGTCCTGAGGATTAGCAAGGCGGAAGTAAGGGCAGCTTTGAAGAGGATGGAGAATGGAAAGGCGGTTGATCCAGTTGACATACCTGTGGAGGTATGGAGATGTTTAGGAGAGATGGCAGTGGACTTTTTAACCAGATTATTTACAGCAATCTTGGAGAGTGCGAGGATGCCCGAGGAGTAGAGAAAAAGTGTTTTGGTACCAATTTTCAAGAAGAAAAGTAATGCTCAGAGCTGTAGCAACTACATAAAGTTGATCAGCCACACTATGAAGATATGAGAAAGAGTTGTTGAAGCCAAGGTAAGAGGAGAGGTGACAATCAGTGAGGAGCAATACAGTCCCATGCCAAGAAAGCGTACTACAGATGCAATGTTTGCTCTAGGAGTGCTGATGGAGAAGTATAGAGAAGGTCAAAAGGAGTTGCACTGTCTTTGTGGATCTAGAGAAAATATATGATAGGGTGCCAAGAGAAGAAGTGTGGTACTGTATGAGAAAGTCAGGAGTGGCAGAGAAGTATGTGAGGGTGGTACAAGACATGTATGAGGACAGCGAGACGGTGGTGAAGTGCATTGTAGGAATGACGGATGGATTCAAGGTGGGGGTGTGATTACATCAGGGATCGGTCTGAGCCCCTTCTTGTTTGCCATGGTGATGGACAAGGCTGACAGACAAGGTCAGGCAGGAGTCTCTGTGGACCATGATGTTTGCAGAAGACATTGTGATCTGCAGTGAGAGTAGGGAGCAGGTGGAAGGGGACCTGGAGAGGTGGAGCTATGCTCTGGAGAGAAGAGGAATTATAGTCAGTTGAAGCAAGACAAAATACATGAGTGTGAATGAGAGGGAGGCAGGTGCAACGGTGAAGATGGAAGGAGTAGCGGTAGTGAAAGTAGATCAGTTTAAATACCTGAGGTCAACCATCTAAAGCAACGGAAAATGCACAAGAGAGGAGAAGAAGAGAGTGCAGGCAGGGTGGAGTGGGTGGTGATAAGTGTCAGGGGTGATTTATGACAGAAAGGTATCAGCAAGAGTGAAAGGGAAGATTCACAAGACGGTAATGAGACCTGCTTTGATGTATGGTTTGGAGACAGTGTGCACTTACCTTTTCAGTGTGCAG
This sequence comes from Pholidichthys leucotaenia, assembly GCA_020510985.1. Taxonomy (NCBI): domain Eukaryota; kingdom Metazoa; phylum Chordata; class Actinopteri; order Cichliformes; family Pholidichthyidae; genus Pholidichthys; species Pholidichthys leucotaenia. Next base: position 323,516,872 of record CM035836.1, on the reverse strand, counting down.
CCTGAGGCCTGATTGCCTTTTCCTCCTCTCCAGACATTTAAGAGTTCTACCTCTCAACCAAACATATTCTAGCTACTATTTTCCAAGACTTGTTTGGCTGATTGGAACCTCCAGTTTGGCAGAGCTGTGCACCAGGACCTTCACCATTCTCACCCAATTCCCTAAAGTAATTTGACTTACCAACATGCATTATTTCCCTGAACTCTCCCCTTCACTTGTAAGCACCAGCCACCACTGTGTGTATACTTACCACTGTTGGATGCACGTCCTTGCCGAAGAGTCTTCAGGCAAATCTGCTCACTGCTGGGTCAACTCTTCACCTGTAAGAGAGTCAAGCAATTATCCACAATTAGTTCCAAAATATCAATACTTCTCTCTTCTCTCCCTCTGCAGGGTTGCCAGACTTTTCATTATTCCCCTATTATTGTTCAATAAAAGAATATTTTGCACTGCTACTCTGGTCTCCTTGCTGCCTGCTTTTGGATCTATTTTTTAGAATCATGTCAGTATGAGCTCCTCTGCAAGACCCAACAGCTGTAGCATAGGGAGCCATGGGGGCACCTTTAGATGGGTTAGAGCAGCGGGTCAATCATCATTCGCTGCAGATGCAGATAACTTTAACCCAGCTCCAAAATGATACTGATTGCCTAGACTAACTTTCCCACCCACTAAACACAGTAACATCCACCCCAACACAGGTTGCCTCCCATCCCGATCGCGCCCTAGCTGTTGCTACTTATGCATTATTTCACTATTATTGTTCAAAAAAGATTATTTTGCACTGCTACTCTGGTCTTATCTCTGCCTGCTTTTGGGTCTATTTGCTAGAATCATGTCAATGCTAAATTCAAACAATTCACCTGTAGTTTCTGGAATATTTACACAGTACGTGAAATTGGATCTGGACTAAGTTTTCTCCACAAACCCACCTGATTGCAATGGAAGACCTTGCTGCTCATACCAACAAGCTTTGCAACATGGAGGCTGACGTGGAGCCCTGCAGTAAGGCTGCCCCCACTTCTCTTCTTTCAACAAAGAGTTTGGCTGCCAAACTCCACTGGAAAAAAAAACAAACAAAAAACTTGGAACAGTACATGTCAGTGTACAGTTAGAATGTCAGTGACATTCTAATTTCCACAGAAAATAACCCTATCCAGCATGGATGTCTGAATAGTACTTGTAGAGATATTATTCATCTGTTAAACAGAACGCACAATTTTTAACTTGACCTCTGAGTGTTAGCTGTTAAAATTGAAAGCACTGGAGCAGAACATGCTAAGAATTGATCCTTCTGACATTGCTAGTCTATCAACAGTTTAGCAGAACAAGATCTTGGCTGTAGATAATCTTTAGTTGGGTATTTAGTTAATAGCTTTGTCCACAGTTACGTAGAAGGTATGACCCAGAACTTGCTCTTAAAATTTAAGTTTGTTACCTTATCAACAGTAAAGTAGAACATATGGCTCATCTTTTCAATGTTAGGTAATAGGCTTATGAACAGCTGTGGTTTGGGTGTAGCTGAGCCTGAGACCTACCACGGCTTTACCAGATATTTGTTGGAGCTTTTCTTGTCAAACCAAACATCTGCTGGTCTTTAAGAAACAGACACCTGACATGTCCTTACATCTCCTATTCATCCCCATTGCTCCTCTGGGAGGTTTTGTGTCTCCTTATTTCATCCCAGAGCTCAGACTGGTCACAGCGCTATCTCTTTGTGCCATTCATGCCTGCAGAGGGAGATTAGAGGCACTTTCAGCTGTCGATGCCACTGCCTTGTTGCCGGCTGTAACTTCCCCCAGAGACAAGCCAGGGCACCACAGAGACTTCATTTTTTCTAACCAAATACAGATTTATTAGCCTCAGACATCTGCCATCACATGTTGAGAGGAAGCCTGTGCTATGAAAGGGTAGACAAGAGGTACCAGTGATGTTCCACTTATAGAGAGAAACAGGCAACAGATGTACAATGTGATGGTTCTCTTCATATGATGAGACACACAGATGCTTCTTTACAATTATTAGCTCATTTTAGTTCATGTTATCATCTGGCACTGTAAACTGGGATTTAAATGAACAGTCAATCAGCAATAAAAGATGAATACATGTACAATAAGAATTAGCATTTTCCAGATCTAACAAAAGGTTTTTCTTGTACAATCTAGTGTTGTGATCCTAAGACCCCTGAAACGTTTACATTTTTCTACTTTGGCTGCACCATGTAATTATGTCCATAAGGGTTGTTAGCAGAATCAGCAACAAGGGGGTGCCCTGATGAAATCCAGCAGCTACCGGGAATGAGTCTGACTTAATTCCAGGAACTCAAGCTGTTGCTGGATATGTTCATTAATTTACATTTAGAGTAAAAAGATATTTAATGCCATGGTTCCAGACTACCAGTGATTTTTTTTTTTAATGAAAACTTAACTATTACTGCATACTGCTCATTAGTTATGTATTTACTTTTATTTAGAATTGGTTGAAAAAATGTCTTCCAATCAGAAAAAAAAATTAAAGTTTAAAGATGATGCTCGCAATGTAAATAGCAGACTATGGAACAATTGATATACCTGGCAGTAGAACAATAAAACTGAATATCATCCTAAATAATTCTCCCTTGAGCAACCTTGGAGTAATTTCTGAAATGGATATGTCATTAAAATCACACAAATGTTCTTTTTTATTTTTTTTTTTTTTTTTTTTATGTCCGACAATCACATAGAAAAGAGTGCTGATGTCATTTAGAAATGTTCAGGTCAAAAACTTGGACTTTACTGATGATGCAAGGATTTATCATTGAGGCTCTTGTTTTGGGTAATAAGTTAAACCTCTGACAAACCACTCAGGCAAACCATGGGATTTTGGGTACCTAGGGCAAAGACCAGAGGGCAGGCATTCAGAGACCTCTTGAATACAGTCACTGAGATAATCCCTGTTGAGAACATATCTGTTGATGCTATGGGAGAGTTTGCTGACAATGGGCGCTTGGTCCACTGCTCCACAAACTGTGTCCTAAAAGTGACACAGTCACTGGGGAGTGATGAGATAACTGGACCAAGAAGGTGGTAATCTCTGTATCTGTGCAGCAGGAAGAAGTCTTCCGGTCGCTGCTCCTATTGGTCTTAGTGAAACCTGGATATCTAGGATGGTGACTGGACTTCTTTGTCTGACGTTGGAGTTTAGTTGGAGTGACTGTTGGCCAGGTGTGGGCATGGTCCAGAAGGTGAAGGCAGTACCAGTCACATGCAGGGGTCAGAACCACTGGGAGGGCTCTGCAGACACAACTACCACTTTCCCACAGAAGCCACACTGTGTGAAAAATCAAGTTTCAAATAACTGGACGAGTAAGTTTACATTAAACACAGACTGTACAAAGGTATTCTGAAGTTTCAGTTGATTTTTCCTTTAAACTCCTTTGAATTACCAGCATTTCTGATAAGGATTTGCAGACATTTATGGTCATTTCTCATATAGTCCTGTGTCTCTGAAATATCGGTCTGTTAACTGTAGCAACACACTCTGTGCCCAGGAGTATCCTGATCTTACATGCAACCCCTTTTTAAGCTCCTGATGGAGACTAAACCATAAAAAAAGTATTTCCAATAAACACACCTTGGTTGTATATATGCAGAACTATAATTTCTACATTACTGGCAAAAGAATGATCTTGAGGTTAGGACAGAACAGATTTCCTTTAATTTCATATACAGAAAAATTTGTAGTCAGAAAGGTTGATTTATATTCAAGGTTAAAAATATCTTAATCAGGTTTAAATGTTGAAGAGATGACATTGATTCAGCATTGTATTCTGGCTACAAGGGATGAGTGAACTGCTAATATCAATTTTTATTTTAGTATTCTGCACCTGTTTTTTGAATATGAAAATGGGCTAGACCATTTTTCAGGAGGGGGAGTATCACATATTGTAAAACTAGAGGGCACTTAGAGAGCGCATATCTCCACCAAGGCTCCCTCCCTTTGTCTTCCCCTTCGCCCCTTTGTCTGTCCGTATCACCATCCATCTGTACATTGTGAGATAGGGCCTTGGCGGAGGTATGCACTCACGGATCACCTCTAAAATGTAATGAGTTCATCTTTGGGCCAAGGGCCACCTCTGGTTAAAAAGTCATCAAAATTCATCAATGAGTTTTTGTGTGATCCTGCTAACAGACAGAGACATGGCAGCAAAAACTGTCATGTGCAAAGCTGGTGTTTCAGCTCCACCCATGATTTGTGGCTGTAGCTTCTGATTTTTGTTAATTGGTTCTAGCTGGCAGGTTGAGCCCTGAGCTAGGCCCTTGCCAGTCCACAGTCACACCCCTCTCTCTGCCAGAACACTCACCAGCTGTCAGTTATTTTCTCATTTGTTCCTGCACACACACACACACACAGACTCCTGCCACACACCTGCGTCCACTTGTCATCCATTAGCCTGCTTGGTATTTATTGGCTGACAGTGGGGGCATTCAGTGCCGTGGCGTAAGTCTACACTGCATAGTTCAGTCTGTAGTCACTGATCGATGTTATCCCCTGGAGCTGTTGGCACCCTTTCCCAATGGACTTCTTCAGTGTTGTTTCCCCATAGCCCGCTGAGCTCCAACGCCCTCTGTAAGTCTCCCTCTTATTTTCATTCGCTGCCCAGTTCCGCCCTGGGAGCTTTCCCTGCCAACTGAGCTCGGGCGTCCATCGATTGTGGGCCAGACTGAATCCTCCTACTGAACATTTTTCTGTATTTTGTGTATTTTTGAGTTGTCCTGTTCTGTTAATAAACTTGTTCATTTCACCTGCGTTTTGGGCTCAAACTAATTCTATTGTCCGCTGTGAAGTTACGCAGCGGACATGACAAAAACAACTAGAAAATCACTTGGAGAGTGCAGACCTCCGGCATGCAGCTCATTTCCCCCAAATTACATTGTTAGAAATGCAGCAGTTTTCTAAATGCAACATTTCTGCATTTGATATTGATGAAAAATACTAGTTCAAGTTTCCTTCCTGAAGATTTATTGAAATAACATATAATAGTATTAGGTAACTTAGCTTCAGAAATTCTGGTGTGCCAGCAAAAGTAAAATTTAATCAAACTGATGCTGAGTTTTCCTAAAAATTCCTGGATCCAGGTGGTGATCGGGATCACCACAAAAATGTAGTCATCTGTTCCCCATGCCATTACACACCTTTCCTGAAAATTTCATCAAAACCCATTCATAAACTTTGGAGTAATGTTACTAAGAGACAGACAGACGAAACAGTGACCATGTTTACATAGTCATGAGTAAACTGATTATAATCAGCTTTCTGGAGTTACCTGATTATTCAAACTCTCATGTAAAACAGAGTAATACGATTACCTTTATCAGTTAAAAGCCATTATTGGTTTATTAGAAAACGGATTAACACACCTAGTTTATTGGCCCAATAAACAATTTACTCGGTGCATGTAAACACCATAAGCCGTTTATTACTTTTATCGGTTTACTCCAGTAATCAGTTTAGTCGTGACCATGTAAACAGGGTCAATGCCGGTGTCGTGGCAAAAAGTGGTCATCTGCCAAAAATTGATCACCAGGTGCCATATTGTAGTTATGGGCTTATATTAGAGGTAAAATATATACTGCTCAAAAAAATAAAGGGAACACTTTGAAAACACATCAGATTTTAGTGGGAAAAAAATTAACTGGATATCGAAATTGTGGCAGGCTAGTCCAGCTTACTCAGATTAAAGGAACACTTTTTAATCTGAGTAAACTGGACTAGCCTGCCACAATTTTGATATCCAGCTTATTTTTTCCCATTAAAATCTGATGTGTTTTCAAAGTGTTCCCTTTATTTTTTTGAGTAGTATGTATTTCAACAGTATATATTTAACATTTATGATGCATTTTGAATCAGAAAGAAATAAACTTGATGTAGGATTAAAAGCAATTAGGCCAGTTTTGAGAAAGAACGCTCTCCACTTGCATTGGTCACTGGCATAGTCTGGAAGAGCCATAAAGCTATGTCTGGGTTAGGAAAAACTGTATGAAGTTTTCTTCTTCTTAATGCTTTCAGTAACTCCACTGCTGATGTGCTGCTCACATTCTCATTTTGTACAAACACCCTGAACTGTACTGCTTCCTCCACAAAGTCCTCTTCCAAGTCACTGTGGTATTTCTTTTGCAGCCTTCCTGCTGCTGAGTGGAGCTCTTGTGGGTACATTGAGTGAAATCTGCTTAAAAACCCAAAGTTTTCACACACATCATTATATGACTGATATCTGTGGTCCAACTCTGACACCAGCCAATCAACCAAACAAATATACACAGATATACAGAAGTGTTGGCAAGCTGACAGGTCACAGTCAGGCTCAGATGACTCGTCAGCCTCTCTCTTTCTTTTTCTCTTTTGTTGGGTGTCTGCTTTGCATTCACTGGACACAATGGAGGACATCTTCTTTGCAACGATCTCAAAGCTGTCAGACTGATCTCATAGGCCTGCTACATATTCACACAAGGACCAAACCATATCCACAGCGTTGCACAGATCCAATTCCACTACTTGTAACGCAGTGCTCACAGCCTGGAAACGTCTAAGAATGGTATTCCACATGTTGCACATCAGTGCAGTTTCCAGTTTATTCATCTTTTTGTGCAGTACCCAGCCTCCTCTCTTGTGCTGAAATTTTGATGTTCATCATCAGCAATGTTGAGTAATGACTGCTGGATACCAGCGTAATTCTAAAACAGGGCTTTGGTTGCAACAGCTAGATAGAGAAATACTCTGCAAGCTTCACTCTACTGATGATTTCATCCACTACCTTCTGTCCCATCAGCTGTATGAATTCCTCACATACATTCAGGGAAAGGTATGATAGAGTTCCTCTGCCAGCGTTTCCTTATTTATCAATATGGGCTTTTAAAAAGGAATCAAATTGACTGATCAGCTCCATGCAGCCCCAATACGTAGTTACCACTGTTAGTGTCTCCAAACTTATGGCTATCACCCCTAAACCCAGGTCCCCACTCTGCCAAATGCTTCACCACAGTAATAACCCTTTGAAGAACCTGTGTCCAGTATTCACACTCCTCATTAAACTGTTTTTTGAGTTCTGAGTCCACTGTGCCATGCTCAGCTGTCTGATTAATGTACGTAAGCTATCATGGCTTTTCTGTGAATGTCACTGCTTTCATGTTCTGCTATCCATTGATTAGCATACTTCCAATTTGAGTAACCCACAATGGCAAATGGTGACTTTTCTTTGCTCTTGCCAAATATTTTGGATTCAAGGCAAAACACACTACCTTGTGTTGGTGAATTGCCTAGCCACTGTCTGGGCAGAAACTCCTCATTAGCCAGCTTGCGCTTGAAATGCGTCCTGGAGAAGAATCTCCTCTAGTGTGTGTACTGCCATTATGAGACAGAGAGGTCAGCTTCTCTATTCTGGCATAATTCCGGTCCCATTTTTGGCCAATATGCATGAACCTGTTCCTTTTTGTTGTCGCCCCACTGACCAGGATCAGTGTTATAAGGGTCACTTTTTCCCAACTGTTCCCACGCCCGGTCTTCACGAAATTAATTTAATAGTTCTCCTGTCTTTTCCTCCTCCGTTTCCTGTTTCTGCTCTATAAAACCAGTCCTTCTGGTGTCCAATTCCAGGTAACAGGGATTTTTTTTAGCATTTCCTTTTCCCGACACTCTTTGTCTTTCAATATTTTTCTTTTCTGAGTGCCACTCTCAAACGTTTTACTCGACATTTATTTTGACCTAGCTAATTGCTTAAAAGAAAAACACTCATCACGACATAAACTCATTGCGCATGCGTGTACATCAAGCACTAGAATGTGAAGCAGTTTTGTGTATGCAGGGTACCGATCTTGTTTCGGGTAGCAATCTTGCACTCACACCTTCAGCCTCACTCGAGCTTTAATAGTCACATGTCAAAACTGGTGCCCTAGTCAAAACTATTCCTCTGCATTGTGATAGGCCATTGTTACATGGTGCACACGTGATGCACATGTAAATTGGACCAATCAGCAGCCACACATGAATATCAAGTGATGGACATAGAATTTGACTAATTAACACGAATGTGATATTTTTTATTGGCTCATGATAGGCTCCTGACCTTCATAGGCCCTTGGGCTTCAGCCCAGCCTAGCCCATTCATTAAGGCAGCCTTGACTATATATGGTTGCGGAGGTGAACGTAACTCTGTGGACACTTCTTAAGGGGAGCAAATATTATTATTATTTCCCAAAAAAAATATTCCTGCATGCACATCGTGATCTGGATCACCACCAAAATCTAATCATCTGTTCCCCGTGCCATTACACACCTTTCCTGAAAATTTCATCAAAATCCATTCAGAACTTTTTGAGTAATGTTTCTAAAAGTCAGACAGACAAACCAACAAACCAAGCTATGCTTCCAAAAACATTACCTCCTCCCCTTGGTAGAGGCAATAAGCATCATATTCTGTGGGCAGATTGTGATTTTTTTTTTTATCATGTGTACTTACTTAGCCCCAAAGCCAGGCAGCTGTAGGGGAACCACCGATGACTTTCTGACAAGTTCCCTCCATCTTGTACAGTCCTCTGCTAACCTCAGTGTACTAGCGAGAGGTAGCTTTGTCCGTTCCTTGATGTAATCATCCCATCTTGTTTTCTTTCTCCTGCATTGGAAATAAGTATTAACTTCTTCCTTCTCCTTTTTTAACACTGCACAGTGTCACTTTTTTATTACAATTATCATTTGTTTTGGTTTATGTTTTTTTTTAAATAAAGTATTTCATCATCATCATCATCATCATCATCATCATCATCATCATCATCATCATCTCTTTCCTCCAGGTACGGTGCCTTGCATGATGGTCTTCACAATTCCACTGGACCCTGTCACATGGCCATACCAGTTCATTTTCCTGCTTTTCACAATAGAGAGGAGGTCCTCATATGGTCCAATGGCTGCTCTGACACGATTCTGCACTTCTTCATTTGTAATGTGGTCTTTGAAAGAGATGCACATAATTTTCCTGTAGCATCTCAGCTCAAAGGTTAGGATCCTCTTTTGTAGGCCCACTGTAAGGGCCCATGATTCACCTGCATAGAGGAAGGCTAAGATGTCCAATGAACACAGCAGGCATATTTTGTGCTTGTCAGTGATGTTCCTGTCCTTCCAAATTTTTTCAGCTTAGTCAGTGCGGCCATATTATTATTATTATGATTATTATTATTATTATTTTGCATACAAAAAAATCTCCTTAAGTTATGTGTGCAATATATAATACAAAGACTAATTAATACAAAAACATGAAACAATAGTGTTTGGGCTCTAACAAAAAAAGAGTGGAGTAGACTACCTGTTGTGTATGGAGATTGGCCTTTGGGGTTTGTCGCAGCACTGCCGGGGCGGGGAACGAGATGATGTCAGGTGGGCTGCGGCAGGGTGTATAAATAGTAATGTGAGCCAAATAAAGTTCAGTTGTATGTTTGCCAAGACACTCTCTGCCTGCTTTATGTCCCAACATAACATTTGGCGACAAGGTAAATTATGGGCGCCTCTGTTGTGGAACTGCCTCTATTCCTGCAGGACCAGGGTACACCGGTTATCCCTTGGGCATGCTGGAAAAACTTATTTCAAGTTTATCTGATAGCAGCCGGGTTTGACGGGGTTTCCGACAACAGGCGGAGGGGCCTGTTGATTCACCATCTGGGCGCAGAAGGACAACACCTGTTCATCACTCTGTGTGGCGATGGCTCACTGGAGGAATCGCTATTAAAGATGGACGACCTGTTCGGTGACGGTGCCATGGTCACCAACAGGAGGTATAGATTTTTTAGCCGTGTACAGCGAGCCAGTGAGTCCAGTTTAACTTTTTTTGATGGAACTGCGTTGTTTGGCGGGAGAGTGTGATTTTGGGCCGCTGACAGACGAGCTAGTTCGTGATAGACTGGCGCATGGCACGGCTAGCGAGTGGCTGGCTAGGAGCCACGCTGTGGGTAACTCGACAGCTTTTCTCTCTGCTCGAAGTGGTGGATATGATCAAGCTAAGGGAGTCTGCGGTCCTGTTTGGGCTAGGGGCCTTCACGGGTGAGGCACCGGAAGACCGTGCCTCTGCACCACAGGTACCGGCTAATGTGCTAATTAGGCCTCGGGGGCGCCCGAGGAAGAAGAAGAAGAAGAGAAAGCAGCCTGTGGCGCGTGGAGGAGCCTGTGTTAGGTTTGCGGACCAGGTTGGTGAAGACCTGTGGGGTGCTGGCCAAGTGTATGTGGCACAAGGAGGAAGGGGACACCTGAAATGGTATGTGGTGCAGCTGGATGACGTCAAGGTGACTCTCATGCTGGACTTGAGTGCTGTCAGGTCCATTTTGAGCCTGGCAACGTTGAAGAGGCTGTTCCCGGCGAAGGCTATTAAAATGGGAGGATAAGGATGTCCAGTTATGGCCACGCCGAGATTGACATGGTTGGCACGGTGGAGTTTGATGTGTTGTGTGGACAGCAGAGGGCGCCAAAGTTCGTTTTCCAGGTGGCATGGCATGGGACAGACCTGCTCGGCATTGATTTACTGGGACAATTGGGGTTTTCCATTCGGGATCCCCAGGGTTTGGTGGTGCTGACGGCATTTACGGACTGGCAGCTCCGTTGGCCGGCGCTGTTCATGGGCCTTGGCTGGATCGGCACCTTTTGCCACTGCCCGCTGGTGGATGAGTCAGTGACGCCCAGGATCCAACCAGTTCGCCGCTTACCGCTGGCGTTGCGTGAAGGTGTGTCGGCGGAGCTCTCAAAGCTATTGGATGCAGGGATCATCGAGAAGGTGGATGCGTCACCTCGGATCTCGAACCTGGTGGTGGCAAAGAAGAAGGACGGAGGGATCAGGCCATGCATCGATCTACGCATGGTAAATAAGGCAATCATCCCAGATAAATACTCCCTCCCAACCATGGAGGAGCTCACGACGACGTTCAGCAGGTCCAAGGTGTTTACTAAGCTGGACCTTCAACAGAGGTATCGGCAAGTGCCGCTACACCCGGATAGCAGGAACCTGATGGCATTTGTGACCCATATGGGTCTTTAGGTATACCCAAATGACGTTCGGGTTGAGCTCCGCCCCCAGCTGTTTCCAAAAGGTTATGGCCATGATGCTGGTGGGTCTAAAAGGGGTCGTAGCCTACCTGGATGACATTGTGGTACACAGCGCAACGAACGAGCTTCATGAAGAGAGGCTGGAGAAGGTGTTGAAGTGGATGCAGGAGCACGGGGTCACTCTCAATGGTGACAAATGCCTCTTTGCAGTGGAGGCGATCGATTTTGTGGGGTTCCGGCTGACGGGCGAGGGTCTGCAACCACTGCATTCCAATGTGGAGGCGGTGCTTCACATCCCGGAGCCTACTATGTCTGCCCAGATTTCATCTTTCCTCAGCATGGTGAATTTCTACGGCCGGTTTATCCTGCATTACTCATAGACAATTGGGCCCCTGAAAGCTCTACTGAAACAGGATGCGCAATGAGAGTGGACTCAGGCATGCTCAGCTGCAATCTCGAAGCTGAAGCAGCAGCTCACCTCACCACAGGTGCTGGCACATTTTGACCCTGGAATGGAGACAGTGGTGACCTGTGATGCGTCTGGGACGGTGTTGGGTGCAGTCATGTCCCAAATACAGGGTGGAATGGAAAGTCCAGTGGCATTTGCTTCCAGGTCCCTCTCGCCGGTGGAGCAGAAGTATGCGGTGGATGAGAGGGAGGCGCTGGTCTGTGTTTGGGCATGCGAGAGGTGGCACATATACCTCTACAGACACCGCTTGACTCTGAGGATGGACCATTGGGCACTCACCAGACTGCTGGAGATGTCGGGATCGGGGCATAGGCCGCCGAGACTTCATAGATGGTCAGAGCGTCTGAGGGTCTATGACTTTTCCATTAAATTCACCCCAGGCAGAGAGAACATAGTGGCGGATCTTCTCTCGTGGGCCACCGTGGGGGCTTCAGAGGTGGTCAAGGATGATGTTGGCGCTGCTGAGGAGGAGCTGGTGAACACCCTGTGCGGAACTCTCCAGGGTGTGGTCTCCCCACAAGATCTCAAAGATGAGTCAGAACTGGACCCAGTTATGGCGCAGTTGTGCACGGTGATTCGTGAGGGTTGGCCAGTGAAGATGCCGAGCGAACTGGCTCCTTTTCACCGATTCCAGGACGAGTTGAGCTGTTGGAATGAGGCTTGCGTGGCCGGGGGCCAGTGCGCCTTGATTGCTGCTGCATTGAGGGCTTGGGTCCTGGACATGTTGCATGATGGTCATTTGGGAGTGGTGCGGGTGAAGCAGAGGAGTAGGAGGTCGCTCTGGTGGCCTGGCATTGATGACGATGTAGAGGCCATGGTTAAGAACTGCGTGCCATGTTTGGAAAGCGGAAAGACAGGCAGACCTCCCCAACCACCGCTCCGGCCTGTTGAGTTTCCTGGGGGGCCATGGAAGCATGTTGAGTTGGACATTTGTGGTGAATTTCATGCGGCACCATACAATAGTCGGTTTCTGGTGGTGGTGTATGATTTGTTCTCCAAATGGCCGGAGGTGCTGCCCACCGGTTTGCTGACGACGGAGGTGGTCATGGGATTTCTGATGTCTTTGTTCACCCGGTGGGGAATCCTGGCTACTATCATGACGGACAATGGGCCTCAGTTTGTGTCGGGGTGTTTGAGGACTTTTTGACCCGCAAATGGGTGAAACATATTAGAACAGCATTCTATCACCCCCAAGCCAATAGAGGGGTTGAAAGGTTTAACAAGACCCTGAAGAACGGGCTGAGGGCTTGTCTGGCAGATGTTTTTTTTTTTTTCCCAGAGGTGCTCCAAAACACGCTGCTCCATTACAGTGCATTGGTCCATGCAACGATGGGGTGTTCTCCAGTGAAGCTCATGTTGGGGCGGGAGCTGTCGCTGCCAGTCAATCGGTCTGAGAACGGTGCCCCGGACAAGTGATGTGGCGCTGAGGAGAAGAGTCTCGGACCAGCAGCGAAGGATGAAGGGACGGTTCGATAGGAGGCACTGGGCAAGAGACCACAGCCTGACAGAGAGGGATTGGGTGTGGATTAGACATCCTGTCAGGGCCCACAAGCTTCAGCCTTTGTGGACAGGACCGCAGGATACTAGGAGTCGGCGGGGCCCTGACTCATTTGAACTGGACGGCGGGTCCAGGTGGCACGCCAGCGGGCTGAGGCGTGCAACACCTGGCCAGGGTTCGGACGCTGTCAGAGATTTTGACAGATCTTTGGACTGGTCAGCCACGCCAGGTGTGGACTCGCGGGTGATTCTGATGGTGCTTGAGGCAGAGTCCCCTAGGGGGAAATGCCCAGCTAGAGTGCGTCAGAGGCCTGCTTATTTGGAGGACTATGTGGCAAGGACTGTTATGGACAGTTTCAGTTGGGCATATTGGTAGCATGCCTGTTCGCCCACTGATGGACTTGTATATATGTATATATGGATGATTTTGTGTTATGTGATTTTGTGTTGTGGTGTTGGAAAATTGTTCAGTGTTATAGTTCGACCTTGTGTGTGTGTGGGGGGGGGGTGTTGTGTATGGAGATTAGCCTTTGGGGTTTGCCGTAGCACTGCTGGGGCAAGGAACGGGATGATGTCAGGCAGGCTACGGCGGGGAGTATAAATAGTAATGTGCGCCAAATAAAGTTCAGTTGTATGTTTGCCAAGACACTCTCTGCCTGCTTTACTGTATTTCCCAACATAACACTATCCCTGCTGGAAAATTCCATTTTTTAAACTGGAGGCTAAGGGTGCCAGAGCTAGGGTCAATTCTGCTGCTGTTTCTGAGAGATCGGGTGAGTGGATTTTTTAAAAAAATATTTATTTTACTCATATATTGAGTGATTTTTTTCAAAGTTAACAATAATGAATACTGTGTTATGTTAAAATTCTGGTAAGAGTATTTATGTAGAAAAAGTAAGAAAAAGTGATTTCATCTTGTATGTATGAAGTCTTGGCATTAACTGACAGTTTATAAAATGTAACTTATTAAACATTTTTCCCCTTTCTTTACAATTTTTAACATCGGTTTTGGCTAATGTTAACCCAAGATTTACATGTACTGTTGAGGTAAGATGACATTAGCTTAAATATTTGTAAATATATAACAGTATATATGGGTTGGCTTTTATGCAGCTGTGAGCTTTCTAATATTTTCTCACAAACTTTAACATAAACCAAGGCTTTTTTCCTGATAAATATGTTACTGTTAGTACAGATGTTTGTAGATTTGGCAAAAAAGGGATGGAAATAGCTGTAGTGAACAGATACAGTATTTCAAGAACAGAGAGGTACATAGAGTGACATACAAGAGTGCAGGAAGAGTGCACACAGGTGGACTAGGGCTATGCAATATCACCACAATTTCCTATCCTGTTCAAAGTAAACTACAACAGAACAACCGAACAATTTGATTGGACAGCAGGGATTTCAGGAGTTACTATATTCCATGATAATTGCACTCCGACTGTGGTGTCAGGCTCCGGCACTTATTGTGAAGTTGAGCAGTGACGGGCACTTCCTGTCGTGCCACTTCACCGCCCTGTATATAAGGCAAGGATACCATATTGCAGCCTCTTAGCTGGATGCCTCCTGCTAGTTCCTTCAATCTGTGTTCGACAACCATCATCCTGCCTCATCCTTCACCCAGGTATTTCCATACATAACATTTGGTGATCGAGGATTAACTCTTGGAGGCGTGCATCACCCCGCTTTATCCCTTTCTCGAGCTCCCGGGCGAACCGATGGTTTTATGGCTGCATTGATGGGAGACCTATCAGACGTATGTTACGGTGCTGGGCCACAGGGAGAAGATGGGGTGAGAGTGCGGGCACTTCTTGTTCGCAACCTGGGTATGGAGGGCCGGAGGGTCCTGCAGATGCTTGGCAAGGTAGACTCATGTGAGGACATTGTGAAGCTGCTAGCTAAACGTTTCTCCACCCCAGACAACGTGACTGTCCAGAGGATTTGTTTTTGGCAGAGATCTCAGTGGGTAGGTGAGCCTATCCGCCAATATGTCATTGACGTGAAGCAGCTAGCCAGCAGGTGTCATTTTGGACTACTTCAAGATGAAATGCTTTCCAATCAACTAGCAGAGCACACGTATGCTGAGCTGCGTGCTAGGCTATTAATGGCGCTTAATGACTTAACGTTAGCTAAAGCTATGGAGCTAGCGCTCCGGTGGGAAGCTGTTGCTAAGCTAGTTGTGGAGCTAAATTGGCGCCAGCGACAGAAGACACCGGAGCCGCTTGCCTCAGCTAATGTTGCAGACCCTGATAGCGAGGATAGCGAGGACGAAGATTTTTGGGATGTCAATACTGCCAGCCAAAGGTCTGCCCTGGGAAAACCCCTTTGCAAGGGTTGTTGGTCTGCAACGCACCACCATAAAGCTAAAAAATGCCCGGATAGAGGGAAGCATTGTGGTAAATGTGGACGCTGAAATCATTATGCTAGGGTATGCTGTTTGTTTTGCCCGGGGAAACTACGGGAGAAATCACCCCACTGGCCCCTGACGGACACTGGGAGAGAACAGTATGAAGAGCTAACAGATGCCACGGTGGTCAAGTCAACCAGCTTTTGCCCAGGGTCGGTACCCGTGCCGACAAGTGACACCATGCTAGCCCCAGATGCCTCCGGTACTTGGCCACGGTTGACTGGGGGGTCTGTAGCTACAACAGTGAACACTACAATGTTTATAGAAGAGGACGGGGCCAGACCGTCGAGCATGGAGTTACCGCATGCTCAGCTGCAACATATCGGGTGGAGTAAAATTCCACTCCGTGTTATGGATTTGGTGCGAGTTCAGGGTAAAGGACGTCTAGAGCGAAGATGGGCCAAACAACAGCCAGAAAAACATCGAGGATGTCTGCGCATTGTGGCTAAGCTGGGCGCAGCGTGCTTCAGGTTGTCTGACGGCTCATCGAGGCACTCCAGTCAGCTTCGGCATGTCCGGAAAGACGCTCCAGGTGGCGAGGCTGGACGGGAGTCGGTGATGGCGGTGTGGGATCCAGGCTTTGTCATCTAGAGCATCGGCCATCGCTCCAGGGTTCTGCGATCTCCAGGGGCGCGCCTGCTGAGGGGCTGTCCTGGACCCCCCCATGCAAGTTCCAGTTTTTTCCATCCCAATGACTGTGCGGTAGCACTTTATTCATAGTTCTGATGTTCATGTATATGCTGTATGTATGTTATAAAATGGGATTATTTTGTGTATTATTGTTAGTTTAGGAGCACAGTAGTGTTATTTTAGTTTAATAAAGGACTTTTAAGTTACCAGTGGCAGAATAATCCACTATGCCGTGCTGGCTGTGTGGTAGTCCACCCACTGGTCCTATTTCAGTTTTGTGTGAATGTGTTTGGCCAATTTAGTATATGGTTTTTCGTTATTTTAGTGTGTGATTCAGGTCCCAAATTTGGGGGAGACTTGCAGACTTGCAGACTTGGGGGAGAATTGCAATACTGTGTTGGACACCTTAATTTCCACAGTGAGGCGCTGTTTGAAAAATCATCGCAGGGCCTGTAAGTCCCACTCTAAAAAAAAAAAAAAAACTTTATTCAGTTTGTCAACCTTTGTAAACATCCTTAAGCTATTTGACATTGGAGTTGGAGTTGAGTTGGATTTATTGTCTCAATTAACAAACCACATTACCTTTGTGGTGATGGACTCTTTGTGTCATCTGAAAATGCCAAGAAAAAGCAAGCGATGTGTACCAAAGTCAAATCGCTAGCATACTAACTTGCCACCGGCATTGGCCACTTTTCGATCTTGGCCCTTCTGCGGTACCGACTCAACAGGTGACTGATATGTATTATAAATACTGACTTTTGCACTTGGCGATATTTAATTTGTTGACGTGTGTGAAATAACAATAGATATCTTCATGTTGATAGAGCTGCTTAGGAACAGTTACTGGCTACATTTAGAAGGGACTATTTTTTTTCTCTGTTGTGCAAAATAACTGGTTAAACAAACAAATCATAATATTTTGTCCAGTATTGCTGTCATTTAATAAAATGTACTTGTGGAACTGTTGTATAAAAGCAATATTACGCTCAAGCTCGTTGTGGTATCATGAGTATTTTAACTGGCGGTGATCTGTCGTACACGGAGCGGAGGGATTTGTAAGTAAGGAGAGATCTGTAATTCTTTTTTACAGTACTTCCGGAAAGTATTCACAGCGCTTCAGTTTTTCCACATTTTGTTATGTTACAGCCAGAGAATAAAGAACATAACATGACTAGGATAATGAATAATGATAAATACAGAGAATTCCAAAATACACACTGAAGGCAAGGACCCATGTCCTGGAGAAAAGGAATAAAGCTACAACTCAGGGTGAGGACATGGGGCCCAGTCCACATCCTGACAGTATCCCCCTCTTAATGGGCAGCAACCAGATGACTCCCAAGGGTAACACCAACAAGGGAGAAAAAAAAAAACCTCACAGGGTGAGTGGTGGAGGTACAAGGCCAGGCTGGCTGAAAGACCCCACCCCCCACCCCCCACAGAGTCCAAAATAAAAACCCAGTTTGAGGGCAACACAACATCCAAGGCCCCAAAACCAAAACCAAACCAGGTCGGCTGGTCTACCCAAGTCCATGTGCCACTGGATCACAAGAAACAAAGAGTCAGAGGGCCTACCTGAGTCCATGGGCCTCCGGACTGGAGAATAGAGTGGGTCAGGATGCCTCCCCCAGTCCCTGGAACCCCAGACT
Organism: Pholidichthys leucotaenia; assembly: GCA_020510985.1. Classification (NCBI taxonomy): domain Eukaryota; kingdom Metazoa; phylum Chordata; class Actinopteri; order Cichliformes; family Pholidichthyidae; genus Pholidichthys; species Pholidichthys leucotaenia. The sequence goes on along the minus strand of CM035836.1, from coordinate 323,499,162 downwards.
GAAATGCAGGATAGCTCAGGTGGTCTACCACTGTCCTTGGGCTACCGGACCACAGAGCATGGTGGAACAACGGCTGCAGGTCACCAAACAGCAACAAAGGAGCTCTATGCTCTGCGACTGGTGACACACTGACCCTAGGAGCCAATGGTGGAGGCACACTGGCCTCTGAAACAGCAGGCAGAGGCCCACCAGCCTTTGAAACAACAGGTGGAGGCCCGCCGGCCTCTGGATTTTTTCCAAGATCCTCGAAAAAGTGGTTGCCAATCAACTATGCACCTTTTTAGAAAAAAAAAATCTATATTTGAGAAATTTCAGTCACATTTTAAGAAACATCACAGCACAGAGACAGCCTTAGTGAAAGTTACTGATGACATCCTTATGGCATTTGACAAAGGACTTGTCTCTGTCCTTGTTTTATTGGACCTCAGCACTGCTTTTGATACCATTGACCACCATATTCTGCTAGAGAGACTTGAACTTCAAATTGGCCTGAATGGAACAACACTAAGATGGTTCCAGTCTTATCTATCAGATCGTTCCCAGTTTGTTCATGTCCATAACAAGTCCTCTACTCAGACCATGGTTAGCTATGGAGTTTCACAGGGATCAGTACTTGGACCAGTATTGTTTACATTATACATGCTGCCTTTGGGAGACATTATGAGGAAGCATTCTATTCATTTTCACTGTTACGCTGATGACACTCTGTTGTATTTATCCATCAATCCAGATGATCCCAGCAAGTTGGGTTTACTCCAGGAGTGTCTTAAGGATATCAAAACCTGGATGAACTACAGCTTTCTATGCTGAATACAGATAAAAGTAAAGTCATCGTCCTTGGCCCCAAGCATGCTAGAAGTACTCTTTTTAGCAAGATAACAGCACTAGATGGCATTGAACTCGCTTCTACATCTTCTGTTAGGAATCTTGGAGTTGCCTTTGACCAAGATGTGTCTTTCAACTCTCATATACAGCAAACCATTAAGACCGCCTTCTTCCATCTGCGTAATATTTCTAAAATTAGGTCCATCCTGTCTCATAAAGATGCAGAGAAACTTGTCCACACCTTTATCGCCTCTAGACTTGACTACTGTAACTCACTTTTATCAGGTTGCCCAAATAAGTCCATAAAGTTTCTCCAACTCATTCAGAATGCAGCTGCACGTATCCTTATGAGAACGGGGAGAAGAGATCACATTACTCCAGTTTTAGCTTCTTTACATTAGCTCCCAATAAAATATAGAATTGAATTCAAGATATTGCTCTTAACCTATAAAGCTCTTAATGGTATGGTTCCTTCTTACCTGCAAGAACTCTTAGTTCCTTATCATCCAACCAAAGCTCCGCGCTCCCAAAAATCCAAACGACTAGTGGTCCCCAAGGTATCTAGAAGTAGATTGGGTGGTAGAGCTTTCAGCTATCAAGCTCTCTTCCTGTGGAACCATCTTCCCAGTTCAGTTCGGGAGGCAGACACTCTCTCTTTATTCAAGAGCAAGTTGAAATCTTTTCTCTTTGATAAGGCCTTTAGTTAGAAATGCTGCCCCTGCCAGGCCTTTGCTTGCATGTGCAGCCTGGCCAGGCTTGGGACTGGACTGTTTGGCTTTGAATATTGTATTTGTATGTTTGTTTTTGAATGTAGCTACTCAATCCAGCCGGTCGAGGCGGATGGCCATCCTCTGTGAGCTATGGTTCCACCCGAGGGTTCTGCCCATTAAAGGGAAGTTTTTTCCTCACCTGTGTCGCCGCAGTGCTTGCTCTTAGGGGTCTCTGCTGGGTTCTATAAACTAAGAGTGTGGCCTAAACCCACTCTTTTTCTGTAAAGCGCCTTGAGACGACCTGTGTTGTGATTTGGCGCTATATAAACAAATTTAATTGAATTGAATTGGAATGATGGGTGGAGGCCCACCGGCCTCTGGAATACCAGATGGCTGAGGTGAAGTGTGGTCCTCGTGCGGCTCCATCCTCGGCATTGCCACCTCAGACGAGGGAGAAGAACAGGGGTCAGTAAGGTGACACCACAGTCATCAGCAGCAGAGACTGGTGGGGAGGACCCAGAAGCTGGAGGAATCTGCGCTTGGGTCCCCCCCTTCATCAGCAAGGCAAGTCTTTTCAAACATTGATGTAAAAAATAAGGGGAAAAGTACTTGCCTTGACTCCTGGTCTCCTGCTGCTGGGATGACGACCTCTGGGTGAAATGCAGGTGGAGGTGCGTTGGTCTCTGGAACACATGACTGGCTGGACCCTCTGCAGTTTGCATATCAGCCCCATTTAGGAGTTGAAGATGCTGTCATCTACCTGCTGCAACGAGCCCATCTGCACCTGAATGGTGGAGGAGATACTGTGAGAATCACTTTTTTTGATTTCTCCAGTGCCTTTAAAATTAAATCACCCTTTATTGTCATTCAACTGTACAACCAATCATGTACAGTAGAACAAGATTGTGCTTTACCTATCTACTGTGTTAATCACACACCCCAAGTGTAGAATCAGAGGGCCGCTGCCATGCAAGGCGCCGCCACAAATTTCCCTCCTCCATTCCATTATTGCTGAGCACCAAGCTGGATGGCAGGAAGTTCCACTTTTATATGGTCTTCGGCATGACCCGGCCGGGATTTGAACCCCTGCCTCCCGGGTGTGGGGCGGATGCTCTACCAACTAAGCCACCACTCCGGTAACCACCACTCCACTCCGGTTTAACACCATCCAGCCACTGCTGCTGGGTGAGAAGCTGCGGGTGATGTGGGTTGACAGCTCTGTGATCTCCTGGATTACTGACTACCTGACAGGCAGACCACAGTTTGTCTGGCTGGCCAATGTCTTGTCTGGAGTGGTGGCTAGTGATACGGGAGCTCCACAGGGGACTGTGCTCTCTCCTTTTCTCTTTACCTTATACACCACTGACTTTCAGTACAACACAGAGTCATGCCACCTGCAGAAATTCTCTGACAACTCAGCTGTTGTGGGGTGTATAAGAGGAGGAGAGGAGGGGGAGTACAGGGCACTGGTAGACAGATTTGTGGAGTGGACAGAGCAGAATCACCTGAGGTTGAATGTCAGCAAGACCAGAGAGATGGTGATTGACTTCAAGAAGAGGAAGACGCCTTCTCAGACTGGGGGGGAAGGGGGATGCGGGAGTGGCTGAGGACTACAAATATCTGGGTGTCAGGATCAGCAGCGGGTTGGACTGGAGATCCAACACCGATGCTGCGCACAAGAAGGGGATGAGCAGACTCTACTTCCTGAGGAAGCTGAGGTCCTTCAACATGTGCAACAGGATGCTGGAGCTTTTCTATCAGACTGTTGTCGCCAGCACCATCTTCTTTGCTGCTGTCTGTTGGGGTAGCAGTATCAGGGCCAGAGACGCCAACAGACTTGACAAGATTATCAAGAGGGCTGGCTCTGTAACTGGTCTCAGACCGGAGACCTTTGAGACAGTGGTGGAGAGGAGAACACTAAATAAACTGCGATCCATCATGGACAATCCTGATCTTCCCCTCCACCACACACTAGACAAACAGCGAAGCACTTTCTCCAGTAGACTACTACAGCTTCGCTGTTGAATGGCCAGGTACAGGAAATCTCTCCTGCCACATGCAATTTCACTGTACAATAACTCACTATGATGTTGTATTCTGGTCATAACAATGCTGCCACACTGCACCTTACAGACTAACTGGTACCTCACATTTCACTCTGCTCCTGATAGTCCTTCTTTGTGCAACAGGATGATTCATGTGTTTATACGGATCATCATCTATTAAGCTATGATGTATATAGGTTTTATAGTGGTGTTAGTTTTACTTTCCACGGGTAATCCCTTTGTCTGTCATGTGTGTGTTTCTGTTGTTTGGTTGTCTACTGTCGTGCTGCTGTTACACTGTAATTTCCCAGTTTGGGATCAATGAAGTACATCTATCTATCTATCTATCTATCTATCTATCTATCTATCTATGATGGAGGAGGCTCACCGGCCTCGGGCACAGGTGGAGGTTCACCAACCTCGGGAATGAATGGTGGAGGCTCACCAGCCTCTGGAGCGAATGATGGAGGCTCATTGGCCTCTGGGACAGACAGAGGGGGTTCACTGGCCTCTAGGATACACAGAGGAGGCTCATTGGCCTCTAGGACACACGCAGGAGGCTCACCAGCCTCTAGGACACATGGAGGAGGCTCACCAGCCTCTAGGACACACGGAGGAGGCTCACTGGCCTCTAGGACACACGAAGGTAACACGCTGACCTCTGGAGCACATGGCTGAGATACACCGGCCTCAGGAGCGGACATCAGCGGCATAGGGTTGAGGTGGAGAACAATGGCTGGAGAGGAGACCCCTGTCTCTGATGAGCCAGGAGCTGAAAGCTTCTCCACCTCTGGTGTAGGGGAAAAGTCGTTGAAGAGGAAGAATTTGCTGATGAAGGCTGGAATGTCCCCCCTCAAATGCGGGTTGGATGCCACCAACTGGTGTGCCTCCTCCCACACTATGTCCCACCATCCATCCTTCCAAAGGCAGAGTCTGTAGCACTATCCCAGCTGCCAGATGGGGTCCCACAGCTTCCTGTGGGTGGTCAACTTCTCCGGCGTAGGGCTCGGGAGAGAGGAGAGAGGAGAATCAGGTGAGGATGGAAATACTGAAGTGACAGCAGAGTTGACAGCAGAGGCAGGTGAGGATAACTCAGCAACAGCTGAAGGCTGCTGCTGAGCCCCCTCCACAGGGACAAGGCAAGACCTCTCATTACTAGGTGTTAAAAAAAATAGAAAATGGTATTTACTTTATTCCTTGCTCTGTTGCCACTGGACTGTCTGGCCAACACGGTGGAGCATCTGATGTGGACACAGGAGCTGGATCACATCGTGCAGCCAGGACTGGTTGTGGAGAGTGACATGGAGCCAGTACTGCAGACATGATGATGGGTGAAACTGCAGGCATGGTGACTGGCGAAATTGCAGGCATGATGACAGGCGAAACTTCAGGTGAAGCTGCAGATGCGGCAGGAGGCGAGGCTGCAGGCGTGATGACAGGAGAAGCGAACTGCTCAGGCAAAACTGGTGAAGTGGGAGCTGGTGTGAGTGCCACTGAGAAAGCTGGAGATGTGGCATGCACCTCAGGGACAGCTGGAGCTGTCTGGGGAGGAGCTGGAGCCGACGAAGTGAGGCATCGAGAGGAGCGGCATCTCCCAGAGCCTTCCTTCCACCTGGGCTCCCCAAACGCCAACAGAGATCCCCAAAACTGTTCTCTCTCGGCGGTGGATCTCTCCCAAGGGGCCCATGATGCTGCGGGCTCCGCAGGAGATAACATTGATGGAAGAGCAACTGACTCTGGCAAGGAGGAGATGGTGGGACGTGGTGGTAATGGAGGGAGGGAGAGGTTCTGCACCTGGGGGTGGAGGCACAGGCTCAGTCTGGCTACAAGTAGTTTGGCAACCCCCCCTCAACAAAGTATCTCATCCTGTCGGGATTAGCAGTTCCAGGCTTCGGTCGCCATCTCCTCTATCATGGCCACCACATCCAGCAAATCGAGACTCCACTTCTTTTTGTTCCTTTTATCGCCCACCGGGTCCAGTATTGGCGGTGTCCTTTTGTCAGGTTTGCCCCTCTGGGGCAAGGAAGAGAGAAGCCCATTAGCAAGGCAAATCTGATAAACACTAATTTACTAATAAACAGAAAATAAAGTAGTGCATGGGCTGAAACAAAAGCAAACATGACAGGGCTTGAACACAAGGTTGTAGGCAGATAACACAAATTGGTGAACACACACACAGGCTTGGCAGAAGCCTGTATACATGCAAACATGAGATAAGGACACCGCACTGGACATAATTGACTGGACAGAACTGGACAAAATCACACTGGCATAAATAAACCAGGGGGGCAATCAAGACAACATAGAACAGGCAGACACAATCAGGGGCAAGCAAAAACAGCAGGGCATGGCAACAGGTACGGAAAACATGAGGTACTGAGACAACAGGGAAACAGGAGTGGAGGATACACAAGAAACATGAACACAGGACCAGGGAATACAGCAGGGAAAATAAGTATTGAACACATCAACATTTTTCTCATTAAACATATTTCTGATGGAGCCATTGACCTGAGATTTTCACCAGATTTCAGTAACAACTCAAGTAATCCATACATACAAAGAAATCAAGGCAACTGTGTTCACAAAACAAGTTATATTTAATAAAGTGGAATAACACAGGGAATAAGCTTTGAGCACGCTTGGTGAAATTAATTCAATATTTAGTAGAAAAGCCTTTGTTGGTAATAACAGCTTCCAGGTGGCTCCTGTATGGAGAAACTGGGCGCAGGCATTGCTCAGGAGTGATTTTGGCCCATTCTTCCACACAAACTGTCTTCAAATCTTGAAGGTTGCGTGGGTTTCTTCCATAAACTGTCATCTTCAGTTTATTCTATAGATTTTCAATTGGATTCAGGTCAGGTGACTAACTGGGCCATTCTAGCAGCTTTGTTTTCCTTCTCTGGAGCCAGCTGAGAGTTTCCTTGGCTGTGTGTTTGGGATCATTGTCTTGCTGAAATGTTCACACTTGTTTCATCTTCAGCATCTTGGAAGATGGCAACATGTTCTTATCAAGGATGTCTCTATACATTTGTCAAATCATCTTTCCTTCAATTATATGAGGTCTGCCTGTACCATGTGCTGAAAAACATCCCCACACCAAGATGCTCCCATCTCCAAACGTCACTGTTGGTATGGTGTTTTGGGCTGATGTGCAGTGCCATTTCTCCTCCAAACATGCTGTGTATTGTGGAATCAAAAAAGGTCAATTTTGGTCTCATCTCACCAGACTATATTTTCCCAGTATTTTACTGGCTTGCCCAAATGTTGTGCAGCAAACTTTAAAAAAGCTTCAGCAAGCTTCTTCTTCAGCAATAGAGTCTTGCAAGATGAGCGGGCATAAAGCCAATGTTGGTTGAATGCATTTGTTATGGTCCAGTAGCCAGAGACTCAAGCGCAGAGCAAACAACACCGGAAGAACAGTCAGACTCGGGTAGTAACATTAAACACAGTTTAATTTTCTACAAAAATACTTGACACACAACAACAAAAACCTAATAAATACAAAAACAACACAAATGGGAATGCTGGAGCAGCACACTGCCTGTAGAGGAGAGAGAGGGGAAATGATTAATAATAAAACTTGGAAGAGAAGGGAGAAGATGTGGAAAAGAGGAGGAGAGGCTTACTATCCAAGCAGAAGGCCTGGCTATGGACCCCAACGTGTGGTGACAAGTGCTGGTGGGGGAAGGACCAGTGGGATGACAGGTGAAGGGAAGTTGGCAGGTTGGAATGGAGGAGTTGGTAGACCTGGGAGGAGTAGGAGTTGTCTTGGAGATGAGAGGCTCAGGTAAGCGTGAGCAGCCCTGGGGTACACACCGCTGAGATGGTAGCAAATCTGAAGAGAAGAAGACAAAAGGGTAAGACAACTGGGAAGAAAAAAACACCATACAACTTTAACATTTGTTGCTTGGCAGCAATACCCAGTGGTCCAGTGAAGAAGCACCTGCAGACTGGCTCTTTTAAAGCTGGTAGATGAGGTAGCAGCAGGTATGCACAATCACGTAGGTGAGTGTAATCAACTCCGGAGCTGGGAAACAGGCAGAGGGAAAAAACACAGGAGGGGAGAGGGAGCATGCTCATCTGATCATCACAGTGCCCCCCCCCCCCTCAAGGGGTGCCTCCTGGCATCCCTCCAGGCTTTTTGGGATGCAGCTGGTGGAAGGCCCAAACCATGCCCTTGTCGTGGAAAAATGATCCGAGAATCCATGACCTCGTCCTCCGGTTCATAACCTTTCCAATGGATGAGGTTCTGCAGGCCCTGGCCCCGACGACAGACGTCCAAGATCCTTTGGACTGTATAGGTCGTATGGCCGTTGAGGACATGGGGAGGAGGAGGAGGCTCGGGGTGGGGGGAGGGGTTTAATTGAGATGTGGAAGGTCGGGTGTATGTGGACAGTCAAAGACAGCTTGAGCCGAACAGTAACATCATTGATGATGCTTGAGATCAGGAACGGATCCAGAAAACGCGGTGACAGTTTCCGTGACTCTGTCTTCAGCGGAACCTGTTAGGCAGACAACCACACCATCTGTCCCACAGTGTACTTGGGCACCGGCGCACATCTGCGGTTGGCTTAGAGACAGTTCCCAGCCTGAGTAGATCTCCACAGATGACAGCAGCGGAGAGCATGGGTCTCCACAGATGACACAGCAACCTCCGTCTCCGCCATAGGTTATAACAGTGGAGTGTACCCCTTAGAGGCCTCGAAGGGCGTCAGGCCAGTGGCCGAGGAGACGGCAGTGTTATGCGTGTACTCCACCCAGGTCAGGTGGGAGCTCCAGGTGGTAGTGTTGCAGGATGCTACACACCTCAGGGTGGCCTCCAGGGAGTGGTTAACACGCTCGACCTGACCGTTGCTTTGAGGGTGATAACTGGAAGTGAGGCTGACAGTTAGTCTGTGTACTCAAATTTGTAGACAAATTTATAAGAAAAAAAATATAAATTCACAAATTTAGGGGAGAAAAACCTCAAACAAGGGAGAGTAAACTTATTACTAAAGTAATGTTTTTAGTAGATACTTTCTTACTAATGTTTTTGGTGACTACTCAAACTTGAGTAATTATAAATTACTTGAACAGTTTCTAACTACTGTACCCACCTCTGTATATGGCAATTATCAGACATCTTTGTATCAATTCTCTCTTTCAGAAATCATATCACACTAGGATACCAGGAACAATTTCTGATGTCCTTCACTGTCCAACAGCCACATAAGTTAGTAGAGGTTATTTTCTTTTGTAAACTTTCAACTGAGCAGAGGAGGTAATGTACGTTAATCACTGTGAAGTTTTTTAATCCAGCAAATGTCTGTGTGATCCATGACGACTACATCTGATGCAGAGCTGAGAGATGCAGAGACCAGGGGACCAGTCTGGTGTGAATGGTGTCCACATCCACTGGTTCTGAGATGGAAGCACCTTCTCCTTTCTTCTTTAAGACCTACATTGATGTTTTACATGTTTACAATTTCAATCCATAAAAAAGTTTAATTTAACTTTGTTAACCTTTTTAAATAATCAGTCATTCACATTTTTACACAGCTGTGAGCTGCACCTCAGTTCATGCATTCTTTACGTATTTATTTATGACAAGACATAATCTGGCATTTCCAAAAAGTTTTTTTTAATTGTTGAATAAAAAGTTAACTCAAGTACTTTATCTGTATTCACTTATTTATAATCATTAATATACACTGCAGGTTTGGGTAGAATACAAGTTATATTTCTTCAGAACAGTCAGACATTGGCAGTGATGCATAAACATGCTACCAGAAAAGGTTTTTGTACTTGTAGATACTTTGACAAAACAGTACTTAGATGAGTAATTTTATTGTGGGATAATTTCTACTCAAGCACATGTGAGGAAAAAACTACTTTTACTCAAGTACCTTTGGTCACAGTCACTAAATTTTAATTTCACTGATTTGAAACCTGATTAGAAATGTGCCTGTTTAAAAGTTTAAAAAGTCTCACCAGAAATTACTGCATCTTTGGTCATTTTAGTAAATACATAATTTTATTTAGCTGAGATGGGTGTTGATATTATTGTTCTTCTATTCCATCTACAAAGAACAAGTAATTTAAACAAGTTAGATTTAAAAAGTTATAAATTTGTGTGAAAAGTTTATATGTAAAACGTTACAAGTTCATGTTTAAAAAAAATCATATAAAACAATCACAAATATGACAAAAAGTGATACATTTAAAAGAAAAATGTTTGAAATGTAGAACTGCTAATTTTTTAAGAAGTCGAAAATGTATGTTACAAAAATCTAATTTATGTGGAAAAACTCAGATTTATAGGATAAAAGTTGTATATTCAAAAAAGACAAATTATATGAAAAGACTCAGAAATTTAGGAGGAAACATTAGCAAATTTAGAACCGTCATTACTACTCCAGTAACTTTTTTTTTTTATTGAATAATTTCATCCTCGCCTTTTCTGGTGATGACTGTTTTAATTGAACAATTTCAGTAACAGTAATATTACTTGAGAACAATTTCTGGTTTCTCTACCCACCTCTGGTTTTAAACAAAGCTGTAGATAGAAAATTAAAAAAAAATAAATAAGAAAATGTATTTTGCTGTCCTGTTAAATTTTATTACAACAATTAAAACGGGGAGAAGAGTGGATGGTGGTGGTGAGGACAGTGTGAGTCCTGGTCGCTTTGATGATTGGTGTGAAACATCCTGAACAGGATGGAGTGAAGGACCAGTGATCTTCTCTGCTGTTCTCTGGAAACGGAAGTGATTTTAGGTCACAGCATGGACTCTTTCCTGTTCTGTAGCTTTAACATTTAAGACTCTGAATTTCACCTGTGATTGGTGAGGTCATGAACTGGTTCTCATCAGTATGGGACAAGTGGTCCACACTGTCTTCAGTTTCCACATTATGAAGATCTTTTATCAGACACACAGAGAAATAGAACATTAGACCATAGTACACTATGAAGTCTATTTTTTCTGAGTTTATTACTTTGCATGTTAAAGTTTGTGAAGAGACAATAATAATTAAAGCTGTGTACTGTGGAGACAGATAGGAGATAGTCATATAAAAATGATTACTTGTATATTAAATTAGTTTTATGGAAGAAAAAAAATTAAAGCTGTAACAGTTGGAGGAAAAGACAAAAACATCACTTTCCAAAGTGGGACATATTGAAATACAAAAGACAATCATGTACAAATACCTTAGAATCACCCAGAATGCAAATATCAACACTAAATATCACATAAAATCAAAGAGACACCAGTCATATTAAAACTACTGGAAACCTGCATCATCTCAGTAATCACGTACTGAGGCAACATGTGGAGCTCAAACTAATCTGAAAAGAGAAAAAAGTAATAGAAGCATAATTTATAAGTAGACCTTACCTGTTGTAAAGTGGTCAAAACAGAGATGGGTCACGTCAAAACCTTTTATTACTCCCAGGCCTTCGGTATCCATTTGTCAACAACATCCTCCTTTCGTCCTCCTTGCTGGCTGATGGGAGCTCTATAAATGTATATTTCTGGCAGTCCTTCTCATCTTTCATCAGATGGTGATGTTTGCATAAGCCTATGCTGCAACTCTGGGCATTTTCCCGATTTTCAGGTGAGATTTCGCAGCTAGTCTTTCAGGCTTGTTTGAAAATGGTGGCGTTCTGCGGTTGCTATCACCACTTCTGGCTGTGACCAATAAAATAAAAGGAAAACAACACCAAATGGAATCAGATCCGTTATGTTGTTTTTGCTCAATTTTGATTTTATTTTGACAAGATGAGAACGATATAATGGCTATTTTTGGTTGTTCTGTTTTCGTTTCACAAACAAAATATTAAAAGAACAAAGAGTACACGGATTACAGTAATACCCAGGGAAGGGCAGAAGGCTTTCCAAACCTGCGAGGTAAACTGTGGCCCTCAGTCCAAAATGATGTCAATTGGAATCCCATGCAGACAGATGATGTGGAGAGTGAGGAGGTTGGTGGTCTCGGCAGCAGAGGGCAACTTGGACAGGGGAACCAAATGGATGGCCTTGGAAAAACGGTCAATGATAGTGAAAATGGCGGTGTTGCCTTGTGATGGAGGGAGACCTGTGACAAAGTCTATGGCAATATGAGACCAGGGCCGATTCGGGACAGGTAGGGGATGAAGGAGGCCAGCTGGTGGTAAAGAATCTGACTTGTTGGTGGTGCAAACCTGGCAGGCTTTAGCATAGTCTTGAACATCCGCTGTGAGGGTCGGCCACCAAAAAACTCGTTGCAAAATTTAAACTGTCCGGGAAATGCCAGGGTGACAGGCGAAGAAACTGGTGTGCTCCCACTGGATAACTTCACTGCAGAGGCCAGAGCGGACATACAGTAGATTAGCCGGGCCTCCCTTAGGGATGGGTTCAGAGGCCTGGGCCTGCTGGACCCTCTGCTCAATTTCCCAAGAGATGACTCCTAAAACACAGGAGGAAGGCAAGATAGCTTCAGGAGGAGAAGAAGAAGCAGCCGAAGAGAAAAAAGAAGGAGAAGAGTTGGAGGAAAACTGGCAAGAGAGAACATTGTGTTTGATATTGTGAGACCCATGATGGTAAGTAGCGGAGAGATTGAACCTGACGAAAAACAAAGCCCAATGGGCTTGACAAGAATTTAATCATCTGGCAGATCTCGATATTCTAAGTTTTTGTGATCTGTCCAGATGATGACAGTTGGGTTGCTCCCTCTAGCCAGTGCTTGCATTCCTCTAACATCAATTTAATGGCCAGCAGCTCATGGTCTCCTACGTCATAATTCCTCTCGGCGGATGACCCCAGCTGAGAGGAATACACACATGGATGAAGCCTTTAATTGGAGCCAGAGCGCTGGAAAGGACAGCGCCTACCCCCAAATCAGATGCATCAACCTCGACCACAAACTGGGATTGGAGGTTGACCAGGGCCAGGATGGGCATTTCAGAGAAATGAGCCTTTAATTTGGTGAAAGCCTGTTCTGCCGCTTCAGACCATTAAAACGGGATTTTAGTAGATGTGAGTTGAGTTAGCGGCAGAGCTACTTTGCTGTAATTCCAAATAAATCGGCGGTAGAAATTGGCAAAGCCCAGGAAGCGCTGGAGCTGCTTTCTGGACTTGGGAGTAGGCCAATCTACCACCACCTTGACTTTTGCCAGGACTCGACACCTATAAACCCCAGGTAAGAAGTGGAGCTGGAAGTAAGCTCACACTTTTTGGCCTTCACAAAAAGTTGATTCTCCAGTGGCTGCTGCAAAACTGCCTGGACATGGACTGTATGCTCCTCCAGCATGTGGGGAAACTGAGGATGTCATCAAGATAAACAAAAATGAAGTGGTTCACCAAATTCCAGAGGATGTCATTTATCATCCGCTGGAAGATGACAGGGGTGTTGGTCAGCCCAAAGGGCATGACCAGGTACTCACACTGTCCCAGATGTGTCTTAAAAGCCGTCTTCCACTCGTCTCCCTTGCGTATGCAAACTAGATGGTATGCATTGTGGAGACTGAGTTTAGTGAACACACGCACACGCTGAAGCAGCTTGAAAGCCGAGTTAATTAGCGGTAACGGGTACTTATCTTTGATGGTAATAGCATTCAGCTCGCGATAATCAATGCACGGCAGCAGCAACCCATTTTTTTCCCCCCACAAAATAGAACCCGGCACCAAGAGGAGCAGATGATGGATGAATGAGGCCGGCACTTAGGGAGTCTTTGATATAACTCTCCATCGCCTCCCTTTCCGGCCCAGACAAACTGTAGATCTGACTGGACGGTAGCCGTGCGCCAAGGAGGAACTCTATAGCACAATCGTAGGACCGATGAGGTGGTAAAGAGAGGGCCTTAGACTTACTAAAGACCTCCCAAGGTCATGATAGACCTTGGGCACGAGACTGAGATCTGGCGGCTCGACCGTAGGGGAGGAGAATGGGAGAGTGGGCAAACACTCGACAGAGTAGAGGCACGATGAAAGATAAAAAGGACTCCAGGAAGAAATGGAGCCTAGGTCCCAGTTAATAATGGGGTTGTGTTTGCGGAACGGATTGCCCAAAATCACCGGAGTAGATGAATCAGGTAAAACAAAAAACTGAACGGATTTACGGTGGCTACCGGACTAAAGGATGGAAACGGGCTCAGTTTGGAAGGTATCCGTGGCTAGTCTGCAGCCAGAAAGAGCTGAGACTTTAAGGGGAGACAGTAAGACCCTGGTAGGAATCTCAAGTTTTTGCACAAGACCCTGTGAAATAAAATTTTGCTCAGCTCTAGAATCGATAAGAGCTGAGGCTTTTCTCTCGGCCCCCGGTAGCTGAATGAGGGTGGAAGAGTAAAGCTGTTGGGAGGATTTGGAGAAGACCGGCCCACCAGACCCCCCACGGCTACTGACAGGCCGGATCTTTTGGCTAAATGGGGCATTTCAGCAATGCGTGCTCTGTGGAACTACAATACATACAGGCCTCCATCTTCTCCCAATGCCGGCGTTCCTCCAGAGTCAAATGGGTCCAGCCAAAGACCATCGGCTCAGGGCAGAAGCCGACGGAGCGAGAGGACGGGGGGACGGTCGTGACGCAGATGAGGAGGCAGAGGTCTTCTGCTCTCTTGCGAGCTCATGGTAATGATTATCCAGGCCAATGGCTTGCTCGATTAGTTCATCCAGAGAGGAGAGATTAACGTGGATAGCCAGATCATTGCAGAGGTTGGAATTGAGACTCTGAACGAAGGCGCTGCGTAGAGCAACGCCATTCCATCTGGAATCCACCACGATGACCTGGAACTCAACAAAGAAATCGGCGACCGACTGACTTCCCTGCTGGAGTCTCAACGATATTCCCCTCACTCTCTGAATGGTCAAATGCCTGGGTGAATTCATGAACAAACCGATCATAGGTGTAATGGGGATCCTCCGGACTATTTAAAATGGACTGAGCCCATTAAAGTGCCCAGTCTCTGAGCAGCAGGGTCATGAATTGAATCTTGAACAAATCGTCCCAATACTTCCCTGCCACCTGCTGAAAATAAAGCCGACGGTGGAGCAGAAACCCTTTACATCCCCCCACCTCCCCCTCGTACAGGCCAGGAGAGGGGATGGAAATGGTTCGGCAGATGGGAGGAGCTGTTGGAGCAGCAGGCGCGGGGGGAAACGCCGAACCAGGGAGTCGACACAGATGGTCGGTAAACATAGCTAATTGCAGAATAATAGCTTGTAACTGTTCAGACAAAAACATGACTTGGTGCTCTGTGGCATCTAAACGGGGGAGTGCTGACTGTTCCCCTGGTGAAGCACTTGCTGAGCCTCGATCCTGGCTGGACCGTTCTGTCATGATTGAGTAGCCAGAGACTCAAGCGCAGAGCGAACAACACCAGAAGAACAATCAGAATCAGGTGGTTCCACAAAAACACTTGACGCACAACAACAAAAACCTAATAAACACAAAAACCACACAAGCGGGCATGCTGGAGCAACACACAGCCTGTAGAAGAGAGAGAGGGGAAATGATTAAAATAAAACTTGAAAGAAAAGGGAGAAGATGAGGGAAAAGAGGAGGAGAGGCTTACTATCCAAGCAGAGGGCCTGGCTGTGGACCCCAGCGTGTGGTGGTAGGAGCTGGTGGGGGAAAGACAAGCGGGATGATAGGTGAAGGGAAGTTGGCAGGATGGAAAGGAGAAGTTGGTAGACCTGGGTGGAGTAGGAGTTGTCTTGGAGATGAGATGTTCAGGTGAGCATGCACAGTCCTGGAGTAGACACCGCTAAGATGGCAGCAAACCTGAAGAGAAGACAAAAGGGTAAGGCAACTGGGAAGAAAAAAAAAACCCACCATACAACTTTAACATTCGTTGCTTGGCAGCAATACCCAATGGTCCAGCGAAGAAGCACTCGTAGAGTGGCTCTTTTAAAGCTGGTAGATGAGGTAGCAGCAGGTGTGCACAATCACGCAGGTGAGCGTAATCAACTCCGGAGCTGGGAAACAGGCATAGGGAAAAAACAATGGAGGGGAGGAGGAGCACTCTCACCTGATCATCACAGCATTACTTATTGTTTTCTTGGAAACAGCAGTACCTGCTAACTCCAGGTCTTTCTGGAGCTCTCCACAAGTGGTCTTTGGCTCTTGGATCCCTCTTCTGATAGTTCTTTTGACTCATCTCGATACGTACAACCAAGAAAAGTATGTACATATCTGTCTGTGGGGTGGATTTGTGGAACAGTCTAGAGCCGGAACTGAAACTATGTACAAACAGAAATCAATTCAAAAAGAGGTATAAGCACCATTTGCTGAAAGGGTATATGTTAGAAGGGTAGTAGTTATATGTACGATTCATTATGTTCACTCTGGGATATTATGGGACACTATGGAATGGTGGGTGGGACAGCACTGTGTATATCTGTGTTGTTTGAGGCTGGTTTTGATGTATGGACATCATTGTATGTTAGAATGGATGGGTGTTAATGTTGATTTGTAAAAAATACAGTAAATTGTTTACTTGGGGTCTTAAAGGTGGCAATTTGTATAAAATTCACATGGGTATATCTATGGAAAAGAGGAGATGGAATTAATAAGTGTTCACTTCTTCCTTCTCCCTTTCGAACAGTGTATAATGTTACTTTATTGCATTTGCCATTTGCTTGTATTTGTTATATTTTTGTGTTAGAAATAAACTATCTATCTATCTATCTATCTATCTATCTCAGAAATCTTGCGAGGAGCTCCTGGTCATGTCCGATTTATGGTAAAATGATGTTCTTTCCATTTCCGAATGATGGCTCCATCAGTGCTCACTGGAACATTCAGCAGTTTAGAAATGTGCCAGTAACCAGTGCCATCATTAAGTTTTTTAACAATAAGGTTGCGAAGGTCTAGAGAGAGCTCTTTGCTTCTACCCATATTGAGCTCTTTGTGGTGTGACAATTGGGGATGGGATGGCTTTCTAAATTCTGATGGATCTCAGCTGGTTTCTTGGCTTGCTATGCCTTTTTGCACCTCTTTTTTCTTCATGTGTTCAATATTTATTCCCTCTCATTCCACTTTATTAAAGGTGCACTCCGGTGGCTCTAAAGTCACCTCAAACAATTGTGTATTGCCCAAAATAGTATATTGTGGCTTTTTACTGACAAAAATACCTTCCGTTGCCTTCGAATTGCTTGGAAAGAGATTTTAAATCTTTCACCTAATTAAGTATGTGCTGATAGATCAATATTCTAATTAGTGGCCTGCAGGGCTTGCACGCGATTGGTTGCCATGCTCTCAACCTGCAGGCTTGCACGTGATTGGTTGCCGCACTCCACACCTGGAGTTCTTGCTCGTGATTGGTCGCTGTGACTCCTGGTGGGTGGGCTGCTATACTCTGCTCAAGATGCTTCCTGTCGTTAAAGTTTTGCCTATATCTTCAAAAGTAAAAAGCAAAACATTTTTCTGAAAACAGTCGAGGCGAGAGATAACTGTGTTGTTGCCAAATATGTGTTTACTTACCAACAACCAGTCCCCCATCCACCTGCTACTGAGGGGAGGGACCCAAATTGAATGTGGCTGCTCTCAACTCACAGTGCAGCAGCAGCGCCCGTCAGGTGAAACCGTGGTCTGGCACAGCCACATTCAAATCAGATCCTCCCCACCACTCTTTGCCTGGCTCTGCTCTTTCTGCTGCTGCTACCTAGTGATGGGCAGGTAGGCACCAGTGTTCCAAAAGGTGATCCGATCTTATCCAGGAAATATTTGGTGAGGCGTGACTCATGACGTATGTGTTGATGTCGGACCACGTGACTGGGTCAGGTGAAATAAACTGAGCAGTGCTACCCAATGGAAATCCCCGTTCCTCACATTTAGTTTTCTCATGTTTGACTGTGTAAGGGATTTGTCACAGCCAATTTTCAGATGATGCCAGCACCAAAAACACTTGTTCATTTTTTCCATTGATGTATTTTTGACAAATACTGGCCAGCCCTTGCAACTGAGGTGATAGTTTAGTGGTAGTATTTCCAATTTGCAAGCGGGAGACCTGGGTTTGAATCCCAGCTGTGTTGTTCTTTTATTTTCATTTTTATTTGCAAGGAAGAGCTTGGATCATTATTACACATCATTATGCTGAGGCACTATTGCTATTGTGCCCTGCATGAGAATCAGGCCAGAGTTAAATATACTGGGACAGTATAAGACTGTTGAAAATTTATTATTTCTTAATAAAAATGGATAAGTAGTACAAGCACATGAAGTAACACAGACACATTCACTGTAATCACCCCAGTTTTATTATTTTTTTTCCCTTATGATCATATATTTCTCAAAAGACAGCACATTTATTGAAATTTAAAAACACACATTGCAAAAATCTGCATGCTGTGTCAACTGCATGGCCTAGTAGAACAAATGAAGTTCCACATGAGGTCTCGTCGGTGAACCATTTTGATGAAAGGCTCAAGTGTTCAAGAAAGCCATGTGCTCTCATGACTAAGTAATAGCTTAGAGGTAAAATATGTTTCTTGTAGTTGGGAAGCTGGGGTTCAAGTCTCTGCTGGGTCAATACAATAATTTATTTCTATTTGCACAGTGAAGTGTCTTTTGTGTTTGAAAGAGCTTGGATACAACAATAACATATCATTATGCTGAGGCACTATTGTGCCCTGCATGACAATAAGGACAGAGATGAATGTACTGAGAAAGACAGTATGACTGTTGAAAAGTTATTATTTCTTTAAAAAAAATGGATACTGTAAGTAGCACAAGCACATTCACTGTAGTCACCTCAGTTTTATTATTTTTCTGCCTTATGATCATTGATATTTCTTAAAAGACAACATTTATTGAAATTGAAAATATACACATTAAACCAACAATACCCTTGTAAAAATCAGCATGTTGTATACATTTTGTCCACTAGATGGGCTGGTAGAGAAAATGAAGTCCCACATGAGGCCTCGTCTATTTGAACCATTAAGATGAAAGGCCTCAAGTCCTCCAGAAAGCCTCATTTGGCCATCACTACTGCTACCCCTGCATGTGATTGGTCGCCTGCTTTGCTATGCGAAACAGATGCTTTTATCCCCCTCTGCCTCAATCCTGCGGCTCCTTCCTCTTCCCCGAGGTAGCCAAGAGTATACCCAATCAGGGTAACATGTTACAGACATGTTAACAGAAAAAACTTGATTTTTGCTGGAGTGTCACTTTAAATATAACTTGTTTGCAAACATAGTTGCCTTGATTTCTTTGTATGTATGGATTACTTGGGTTGTTACTGATATCTGGTGAAAATCTCAGGTCAATGGCTGCATCATATACAGTATATGTTTAATGAGAAGAATGTTGACGTGTTCAATACTTATTTTCCCCGCTGTACATGACCATGAAAAATCATGATGTAATAACAAACAGAGAATCATACAAAACTGAACCTGAACTCAAGACCAGAATAAAGAACATAACATGACTAGGATAATGAATAATGAGAATTCCAAAATACAAACTGAAGATGAGGACATGGGCTGGGGCCCATGCCCTGGAGAAAAGGAATAAAACTATAACTCAGGGTGAGGATATGGAGCCCAGTCCACATTCTGACATAGCTAAGTCTACCAAAAAGGGAAGGCTTCATGAGCACAAATACAGAAGGTTCACCACAAGGTCCAAACCAGTAATCATCCTCAAAAAAACAGAAAGACTAGATTAGACTTTGCCAAAAAAAAAAAAAAAACACCTAAAGAAAAGTTCTGGAACAGCATTCTGCTGTGATGAAACCAAGATCAACCTGAACCAGAATGATGAGAAGAAGAAAGTATGAAGAAGACTTGGACCAGCTCATGATCCAAAGCACACCACATCTTCTGTAAAACATCCATCCATCCATCTTCTACCGCTTTTCTGGAGGTCCGTGTCACGGAGGCAGCAGTTCAAGCAGAGAAGCCCAGACTTCCCTCTCCCCAGCCACCTGCTCCAGCTCTTCAGAGAGGATACCAAGGCGTTCCCAGACCAGCTGGGAGACATAGTCTCTCCACCGAATCCTGGGTCTGCCCCGGGGTCTCCTCCCAGTGGGACGTGCCCGAAACACCTCAAGTGGGAGGCGTCCAGGAGGCATCCTAATCAGATGCCCATACCACCTCAACTGACTCCTTTCAATGTGGAAGAGCAGCGGTTCTACTCTGAGCCTCTCCCGGATGACTGAGCTCCTCACCTTATCTCTGAGGGTGAGTCCAGCAATTCTACGGAGAAAACTCATTTCAGCTGTATCCGCGATCTTGTTCTTTCGGTCATTACCCAAAGCTCGTGGCCATAGGTGAGAGTAGGAACGTAGATTGACTGGTAAATCGACAGCTTTGCCTTAGAACTAAGCTCCCTCTTCACCACAACAGACTGGTACAATGTCCGCATCACTGCAGATGCTGCTCCAATCCATCTGTCAATCTCTCGCTCCATTTTCCCCTCACTCGTGAATAAGACCCCAAGATACTTAAATTCCTCCACTTGGGGCAGGAGCCTATCCCCAACCCAGAGAAGACAATCCACCTCTTTCTGGCTGAGGACCATGGACTCGGACTTGGAGGTGCTGATTCTCATCCCAGCCGCTTCACACTCAGCGGCAAACCATCCCAGCAAGAGCTGTAGGTCATTGCTGGATGAAGCCAACAGGACAACGTCATCTGCAAACAACAGAGATGAGATCCTGTGGTCACCAAGCATGACACCCTCCATTCCCTGGCTGCGCCTAGAAATCCTGTCCATAAAAATTATGAACAGGATCGGTGACAAAGGGCAGCCCTGGCGGAGTCCAACTCTCACTGGGAAGGAGTCCGACCGAGTGTTGGCAATACAAACCAAACTCTCACAACAGTCGTTCAGAGACCGAATAGCTCGTAAAAACAAGCCCGGTACTCCGTACTCCCGAAGCACCCCCCACAAAAAAAACACGAGGGACGTGGTCAAATGCCTTCTCCAAGTCCACAAAACACATGTAAACTGGTTGGGCAAATTCCCACGAACCCTCAAGAATTCTCGAGAGGGTAAAGAGTTGGGCCAATGTGCCATGGCCAGGACGAAAACCACATTGCTCCTCCTGAATCCGAGGTTCGACCAACGGCTGGACTCTCCTCTCCAGTACCTTGGCATAGACCTTCCCAGGGAGGCTGAGGAGTGTGATCCCTCTAAAGTTGGAGCACAACCTCCGGTCCCCTTTTTTGAAGAGAGGAACCACCACCCCGGTTTGCCATGCCAAAGGCACTGCCCCTGACCTCCACACAATGTTGCAGAGGCGTGTCAACCATGACAGCCCAACAACATCCAGGGCCTTGAGGTACTCAGGGCAAATCTCGTCCACCCCTGGGGCCCGGCCACCAAGGAGATTTTTAACCACCTTGGCGACCTCAGCCTCTGTGATAGGCGAGTCATCCCCCTTGTCCACAAACCCTGCTTCCTCTGTGGAAGGCGTATCAGTGGGATTGAGGAGATCCTCAAAGTATTCCTTCCACTGCCCGACAATATCCCCAGTCAAAGTCAGCAGCGCCCCATCCGCACCATACACAGTGTGGACAGGGAGCTGCTTTCCCCTCCTGAGCCGCCGGACAGTTTGCCAGAATCTCTTCAAGGCTGACCGAAAGTCTTGTTCCATGGCCTCACCAAACTCCTCCCATACCCGGGTTTTTGCTTCAGCAACCACCCAAGCTGCACTCAGCTTGGCCTGCCGGTACACCTCAGCTGCTTCGGGAGTCCCACAAGCCAACCAAGCTTGATAGGACTCCTTCTTCAGCTTAATGGCCCCCTTCACCACTGGTGTCCACCACTTGGTTCAGGGGTTGCCACCACGAGATGCACCGACCACCTTGCGGCCGCAGCTCTGGGCCGGTGCTTCAACAACAGAGGTGGAGAACATGGCCCATTCAGACTCCATGTCTCCAGACTCCCTCGGAATGTGGTTGAAGTTCTTCCGGAGGTGGGAGTTGAAGACCTCCCGGACAGGGGCCTCAGCTAGACGTTCCCAGCACACCCTCACTATGTGTTTGGGTCTACCAGGTCTGAATGGCTTCCTCCCCTGCCATCGGATCCAACTCACCACCAGGTGGTGATCAGTTGACAGCTCTGCACCTCTCTTTACCCGAGTGTCCAAGACATACGGTTGCAGATCTGATGACACGATAACAAAATCAATCATCGACCTGCGACCTAGGGTGTCCTGGTGCCAGGTGCACATATGGACACCCTTATGCTTGAACATGGTGTTCGTTATGGACAAACTACGGTTAGCACAGAAGTCCAATAACTGAACACCACTCGGGTTCAGATCGGGCAGGCCGTTCCTCCCAATCACCCCCCTCCAGGTTTCACTGTCATTGCCCACGTGCGCATTGAAGTCCCCCAGTAGGACAATGAAGTCTCCAAGAGGAGCACCCTCCAGCACCCCAGTCACAGACTCCAAAAAGGGTGGGTACTCTGAAACATCATTTGGTGCATAGGCACAAATGATGGTCAGGACCCATCATTGGGCTGCACGGTGGCGCAGTGGTTTAGCACTGCGGCAGCACAGTTTTACCCTCGGCCGGGGGATCGCGGGGATCATGAGATCATGGGTTCGATCCCAGCCCCCGACCAACAGTCAGCTGTGTGGAGTTTGCATGTTCTCCCCGTGTTGCGCGGGTTTACTCCGGGATTTCTCCGGTTTCCTCCCGCATACCAAAAACATGTAGGTTTAAGGCGCTCGCGCACGCAGCGACCGGCAGCCGGTGGCTTGTCACCAGACTGCAAACCAAATCTACCTACGGGTACAAATAAGTAACAAAAAAAAAAAAAAAAGGACCCGTTTCCCAACCTGAAGGCGCAGGGAAGCAACCCTTTCATCCACTGGGGAAAACTCCAATATAGAGGCAGCAAGGTGGGGGGATACAAGAATACCCACCCCTGCTTGTCGCCTCTCACCCGGGGCAACTCCAGAAAAGGCCAAGCTCCAGCCTCTCTCCAGGAGACTGGTTCCAGAACCGGAGCTGTGTGTTGAGGTGAGGCCGACTATATCTAGCCGGTATCTCTCAACCTCGTACACCAGCTCAGGCTCCTTCCCCACCAGAGAGGTGACATTCCACGTCCCAAAAGCCAGTTTAGAAAGCTTGGGATCAGTCCGCCAAGGTCTCCACCTTTGACCGCCACCTAATCCACATAGCACCGGACCCCCATGATCCCGCCTGCAGGTGGTGTGCCCACTGGAGGGCGGACCCATGTAACTCCTTCGGGCTGAGCCCGACCGGGTCACATGGGTGGAAACCCGGCCACCAGACGCTAGCCATCGAGCCCCTCCCCCAGGCCTGGCTCCAGGGTGGGGCCCCGGTAACCCCATACCGGGTGGGGTACACTGAATCCTTGATATAGAATTTATCATGAGAGTCTGTTGGATCGTTCTTAGTCTGGCCCTTCACCCAGGACCAGTTTGTCTTGGGTGACCCTATCAGAGGCAAATTGCCCCGGACAACATAGCTCCTGGGATCACTGGGGCACGCAAACCCCCCCACCACGATAAGGTGACGATTTATACCACCATGTAAAACATGTTTCACTGGGTCATTTTTCTCCTTCTTCTTTTAGACTTGATTGGCAGTTGGCAACCAGCTTACAGGTGCATTACTGCCATGTACTTCACTCCATATCATCACTCTAAGCTCATGTGTGTAATATAAGACAAAAGCAGTCAGATTAATTCTGAAGTGTATAGGGATATACTGTCTGCTCAGATTCAGCCATATGCAGCAAAGTTGATTGGACGGCACTTCACAGTACTGATGGACAATGACCCAAAACATACTGTGAAAGCAACCCAGCTGTTTTTTAAGGCAAAGAAGTGGGATATTCTGCAGTGACCGAGTCAATCACCAAATCTCAGCACGATTGTGAATGCATTTGACTTGCTTAAGACAAAATGTTAATGTTAATTTGTCCAGTTACTTTTTGAGCCACTGAAATACGGAGACTTTGTTGAAAAATTGTATGCAATTCCTAAACTGTAACTCCAATTGTGAATACACTCAAATTAAAGCTGAGAATCTGCTCTTTTAGCCCATGTTGATTGATTAATGGTATCTTGAATATGTTTTAGTAAATAGCTAAAATAGCTAAAATAACAAAACTTTTG
Organism: Pholidichthys leucotaenia; assembly: GCA_020510985.1. Classification (NCBI taxonomy): domain Eukaryota; kingdom Metazoa; phylum Chordata; class Actinopteri; order Cichliformes; family Pholidichthyidae; genus Pholidichthys; species Pholidichthys leucotaenia. The sequence goes on along the minus strand of CM035836.1, from coordinate 323,475,516 downwards.
TCAGTGTCCAAATATATATGGACCTAACTGTATATCGTTATATCACAAACCTCTAAGATGGATTACATCTTATGCAGAAGGAGAAATCTGAAAAAGACTGGAGACTGCAAGGTGCTGTCAAGGGAGAATGTACAGTGCTGTGAAAAAGTATTTGCCACTTCCTGATTTCTTATATTTTTTCATACATAAAACACACACACACATTCACACAAATGTGTGTGAATGTGTGGATAGCAGGATCTGTAAAGCGCTTTGGTCATCCAGAGATGAGAAAAAGTACTATATAAGTGAACCCCACACCTGGGACCACATTCTCCAGAGACCATCGGACGGCAGAAAGCGGGGCCGGCTCGGTGGATCTGACAGGTCTGCTGGGCTGGCCCCGCCTATGAAAGCCAGCTATTAAAATGACACCTGACAGCAATCAGTTGACTCTTCTGACGAAGGCTGCAGTGCACAGTCAAAACATGTAAAAAAGGTAAAAACATCTTCTTTCTATTTTTGTCTTTAACAAGAACATAAGGTAAATAATTAAAAGAAGACAAAATGAACCTACTTGAGCTATTAAGTGAATGACATTTACCATTTTTACCATATTTGTCACTTAAATGTTTCAGATCATCAAACAAATTTTAATATTAAACAAAGATAACCTGAGCAAATACAAAATGCAGTTTTTAAATGATGATTTCATTTATCAAGGAAAAAAATCTATCCAGACCTGCCTAGCCCTGTGTGAGAAAGTAATTGCCCCCTAAACCTAATGATTGGTTGTGCCACCCTTGGCGGTAACAACTGCAGTCAAGCATTTATGATAAGTAGAAATGAGTCTTTTTCATCGCTGTTGAGGAATTTTGTCCCACTCTTCTTTACAGAATTGCTTTAATTCAGCCACATTGGAGGGCTTGAGCTTGAGGTCACGAACTGATGACCGGACATTCTCCTTCAGGATTTTCTGGTAGAGAGCAGACTTCATGGTTCCATCAATTACGACAAGTCATCCAGGTCCTGAAGCAGCAAAGCATCCCCTGAAAATTACACTACCACCACCATGTTTGACTGTTGTATGATGCTCTTTTTATGAAATGTTGCGTTAGTTTTATGCTAGTTCAACTTTTGCCTTTCAGTCCACAGTATATTTTCTCAAAAGTCTTGGGGATCGTCAGGATGTATTTTTTTTTTTGCAAATGTATGATGAGTCTTTGTGTTCTTTTTGGTCAGCAATGGTTTTCACCTTGGAACTCTCCCGTGGATGGCATTTTTGCTCAGTCTCATTCTTATTGTTGAATCATGGACCAGTGACCAAACTGATGCAAGTGAGGCCTGCAGTTCTTGAGATATTTTTCTGGGTTTTTGTTTCTCATCTGTTCTTGAATTTCTTTAGATCATGGCATGGTGTGTTGCTTTTTGAGATCTTATAGCCTACTTCACTTTGCCAGACAGGTTTTATTTAAGAGATTTCTTGATTCATCAGGTCTGGCAGTAATGAAGCCTGGATGTGGCTAGTGGAACTGAACTCGGCTTTCCAAAAAATGTGGTTAATCACAATTAATTCATCAACTAACAAGGGGGGAAATTACTTTTTCGCATAGCGCCAGGTAGGTTTGGATGGCTTTTTTTTCATTAAAAAATGAAATCATCATTTAAAAACTGAATTTTGCATTGACTTGGGTTATTGCTGTCTAATATGACAAAATCTTTGATGCTTTAAAATATTTAAGTATGGCAAATATGCAAAAATATATGGCAAAGAGAGAGGTAGTGAAGAACAAGAAAGTGAGTTGTATGAGAGGCTGGACACTAAGCAAGGAGAAAAGGACTTGTATCAATTGACTAAAGAGAGAGCTTGAGCTGGAAAGGATGTGCAGCAGGTTAGGTTGATTAAAGACAGAAATGGTAATGTACTAAGAAGTGACAAGAGTGTGTTGAGAAGGTGGAAGGAGTACTTTGAGGAGCTGATGAATAAAGAAAGTCAAAGAGAGAGGAGGCTGGATGAAGGAACAGTCAGTCAGGAAGTGCATGGGATAAGAAAGGTGGAAGTCAGGACAGTTATGAAGAGGATGAAAAGTGAAAAGGTGGAAAGGTGGTTGGTCCAGATGACATACAGTGGATATAAGTCTACACACCCCTGTTCAAATGCCAGGTTTTTGTGATGTAAAAAAATGAGACCAAGATAAATCATTTAAAAACTTTTTCCACCATTAATGTGACCTATAACCTGTACAACCCAATTGGAAAACTAACAAATGTTTTAAGAGGAAAAATAAAAAACTTACAACAACCTGGTTGTATAAATATCCATACCCTTAAACAAATACTTTGTTGCATCACCTTTGGCTTTTATTACAGCACCCTGTCTTTTTGGGTAGGAGTCTATCAGCGTGGCACATCTTGATGTGGCAATATTTGCCCACTCTTCTTTGCAAAAATGCTCCAAATCTGTCAGATTGCGAGGGCATCTCCTGTACAAAGCCCTCTTCAGATCACCCCACAGATGTTCGATCGAATTCAGATCTGGGCTCTGGCTGGGCCATTCCAAAGCTTTAATCTTCTTCTGGTGAAGCCATTCTTTTGTTCATTTGGATGTGTGCTTTGGGTCATTGTCATGCTGAAAGATGAAGTTCCTTTTCTTCTTCAGCTTTCTAACAAAAGCCTGAAGGTTTTGTGCCAACACTGACTGGTATTTGGAACTGTTCATAATTTCCTCCATCTTGACAAAGGCCCCAGTTCCAGCTGAAGAAAAACAGCCCCAAAGCATGATGCTGCCACCACCATGCTTCACTGAAGGTATGGTGCTCTTTTGGTGATGAGCAGTGTTGTGTTTGTGCCAAATATACCTTTTGGAATTATGGCCAAAAAGTTCAACTTTGGTTTCATTGGACCATAACACATTTTCCCACATGCGTTTGGGGGATTTCAAATGTGTTTTTGCAAAATATAGCTGGGCTTGGATGTTTGTCTTCATAAGATAAGGCTTCCATCTTTCCACCATACCCCATAGCCCAGACATATGAAGAAGACGGGAGATTGTTGTCACATGTGCCAAACAGCCAGTACTTTCCAGAAATGCCTGCCTCCCCTTCAATGTTGCTGTCGGCCTCTTGGCAGCCTCCCTGACCAGTTTTCTTCTCGTATTTTCATCAATTTTGGAGGGACATCCAGTTCTTGGAAATGTCACTGTTGTGCCATATTTTCTCCATTTGATGATGACTGTCTTCACTGTGTTCCATGGTATATTTAATGCCTTAGAAATTCTTTTGTGCCCTTCTCCTGACTGATACCTTTGAACAATGAGATCCCTCTGATGCTTTGGAAGCTCTCTGCGGACCATGGCTTGTTCTGTAAGATGTGACTACAAAAATGTCAGGAGAAGCCTACTAGAACAGCTGAACTTTATTTGGGGTTAATCAAAGGCACTTTTAATGGTGACAGGTGTGTGCTGACTCCCATTTAACATGAGTTTGAATGTGATTGGTTAATTCTGAACACAGCCACATCCCCAGTTATAAGAGGGGGTGCATATTTATGCAATCAGGTTATTGTAAGTTTTTTATTTTTTATTTTTCCCCTAAAAAAATTCAGTTTGTTTTTCAATTGGGTTGTACAGGTTGTAGGTCACATCAATGGTGGAAAAAGTTTTGAAATGATTTATCTTGGTCTCATTTTTTTACATCACAAAAACCTGGCATTATAGGCTCAAGCCCCCCGTGACTGGAAAAGGATTAAGTGGAAGAAGATGGATGGATGGGTGGATGAAAATCTGGCATTTGAGCAGGAGTGTGTAGACTTTTTATAGCTGCTGTACCTGTAGAGGTATGGAGATGTTTAGGAGAGATGGCAGTGGACTTTTTAACCTGATTGTTTAACACAATCTTGGAGAGTGAGAGGATGCCTGAGGAGAGGAGAAGTGTTTTGGTACCAATTTTCAAGAACAAATGTGATGCTCATAGCTGTAGTAATTACAGGGTCATAAAGTTGATCAGCCACACTATAAAGATATGGGAAAGAGTTGTTGAAGCCAGGTTAAGAGGAGAAGTGACCATCAGTGAGCAGCAGTACAGTTTCATGCCAAGAAAGAGTACTACAGATGCAATGTTTGCTCTAAGAGTGTTGATGGAGAAGTATAGAGGTCAGAAGGAGTTTCACTGTGTCTTTGTGGATCTAGAGAAAGCATATGATAGGATGCCAAGAGATGAAGTGTAGTACTGTATGATAAAGTCAGGAGTGGCAGAGAAGTATGTGAGGGTGGTGCAGGACTAGTATGAGGGCACTGAGACGCTGGTGAGGTGTGCTGTAGGAGTGACAAATGGACTCAAGTTGAGGGAGGGGTTACATCAGGGATCAGTTCTGAGCCCCATTTTATTTGCCATGGTGATGGACAGGCTGACAGATGAGGTCAGGCAGGAGTCTCCGTGGATAATGATGTTTGTAGATGACATTGTGATCTCTAGTGAGAGTAGGGTTAGGGATTGCACTGAGAAGAGAGAAAAGGAATTAAAGTCAGAAGAAGCAAGAAGTAATACATGTATGTGTGTGAATGAAAGGGAGGTAGCTGTAATGGTGAAGATGCAAGAAGTAGAGGTCATGAAGGCAGATAAGTTTAAATACCTGGGGCCAACCATCCAAAGTAATGGGCAATGCATAAAAGAGGTGAAGAAGAAAATGCAGGCAGGGTGGAGTGGGTGCGTGATTTATACAAGAAGGATAGCAGCTAGAATAAAAGGGAAGCCTTTCAAGACAGTCGTGAGATCGGCTATGATGTATGGTTTGGAGATGGTGGTACTGATAAAAAGACAGAGGTGGAGGTAGCAGAGTTGAAAATGCTAAGTTTCTCAATGGGAGTAACTAGAGGGACAGGATTAGAAATGAATATATCAGAGGGACAGCTCAGGTTGAGCGGTTTGGAGACAAAGTTAGAGTGGCAAGGCTGAGATGGTCTGGACAGGGATAGTGGATATACTGGGCAAAGGATGGTAAAGATTGAGCTGCCAGGTAAGAGGTGAAAGAGGAAGACCAAAGAGAAGATTCATCGATGTAGTGAAGAAGAAATATGGAAAGGGTTGGTGTGACAGCAGAAGATGCAAGGGATAGGGTGAGACAGAGGCAGATGATCCACTGTGGTGATCCATTAAAGGAGGAGCCGTAAGAAGAAGAACCACGAAGAGAGGTCGGTAAGGTAATTCCGGTGAATACCGACTTCAAGATGCAACAGTGTTCGTGAAAAAGGGGTTGGCGGAGCCCTGGATGAAAATGAATTTTTCAGTGGAAGATCAGGGACATCCTGGAAAATGTCTCAGGTTGTTCTATTATTTCCATTTACTTCTTCTTGTCTCTTTGTGAGATGCCAGCAAAGCATTTTGGGCTGTTCTAACCTTTACAAAGCACAAATATAGTCTAAATAATTAAATGTGCTGTCACGATCTGAGCACGGGGGGATCCCACCATGCTCTGTCTCCTTGCCTTTTTTCTATATTTGTATGGTGTTGTATTTTTGAGTTCTTATTCCTGTTATTTTATCTTTAGTTAATTTTCACATATTCTGTATTGTTTCTTAGTATGATTTATTTTCCTGTTTACGTTCATTGTAGTTTTGTTATTTATATGTTTGGGTTTACTTGTCTTTATTTGTTATCTCATTATATTCATATTCCGTTGTGTTTTCTCTCTTCCAGGGGCTGCAGCTGTCAGTTGCACTTCTGGGCTTTTTGTTCTGTTGTGGGCGGTGCTCCCGTCAGCTGTCAGTCCCATCTTCTCCCTCTCATTGCTCCTAGCTGATCCAAGTTTGTAATCATTGCTTCCTCCTGCCCGCTTATGGTATTCACATCTGCCATCATTTGTTAACCTTTGTTTCAGGCCCTATTTAAGGGTTGTTATTTTCCTCCCTCACTGCCGGAGTCTTACATACCCATTTCCAACAGAACCCCTCACCTGTTCTGGTGAGCCTTGTTCCTGCTCCATCCGTTCGTAAGTTTGTTTTATTACCTGTTTGGATTTTTGTGTTAGAGCACTGTTTGGGATTTTTGTGTTTCTGTTAATAAATACCACAAACTACAGTTCAACGCATGGGTCTCCGTTTCTGCCTCAAGAAGCAATTCATGACATGTGCAGCTGTAAAATGAAGGGAGAAGGAAAAAATGAGCTGAATGTGAAAGGAGAGAAAAGATTCTGCCTAACATGATGATAAGAGAAGATGAAAAGAATAACAAAGACAAACTGAAACAAGCTGTAATGTAAGAAATGAGACAAGAAGAATGGAAAGCATTTCCAACTCAACCAGGAGTCAAAACTTCCTTTGAAATATTCATGGTTGTTGGCTGAGCAGCGAACATCATGATGGAACATCAAACAGCTACTTGCTAGTCGCCCCCCCCCCCCAAATAAACCCTGCATTTTATGCCGATTCCAACCTTTTCTCCACTGTTGCCCACCACACAATACTCAGCCTTGCAGCATGAATAGTGCATGACAATGTGTCTGTAACCTTTGGATAGATTAGCCAGGGGTGCATTCTTCGCTTTCTTGAACAGAAGGACTTCTTCCCTTTCACTAAAACTTTTTCCACCTAAGTGTAATACAAACCTGTATATATGCTCGAGGTAATTATTTCTCTGTCTTGTTCTCCAGAGCCGGGCTGAAATAAGTTTTTGTTGTCCTTAACAGTCTCCCCTTGACCCATCTTCCAGTTTGATTTCACGCCACAGAAGGAAGCAACAAAAATAATTCTGAGGGTTGTTTTTCCATCAGTGGGTTTTCAGACTCAAGAGTAATTTGAAAAAAAAAAAAAAAAGCGAGAGCTTTCCTTAGTATGGTAGAGTCAGAGTAATTGTGTCCAGCCAATGATAGTGAAAGGAGAGAAAACAACATAAAACTCCATGTTTGTCCTTATTTTTGTGTGTAATGAAGTAGTTTAGTATGTAAGATTTTCACCCATAAAAACGTTTTTAAAATCATTTTGATTATATATCAACTCTTCACCAGGTGACTGCAGAGATGTTCAGTAGTAACTAACTTGATATCAGAGTCAAGTCAGGAGTCTCTAAATATTTCCAGTTTGAATTAATGTTTTTTTTTTAAAAATAATAGCCAGTGTTTTATAGCACAGCTGAATTAAAGACAAAATATTTAAAGGAGAGAAAACTACAGTTTACATTTTAATTCTGATTCTAATAAGTTTTAAAGAGTACTTTAATATTTAAGTAGTTTCCATTGTAGATCTTAAAGCTAATCATGTCTCAGAAATAATATTATGAAAAGGGTCTTCCATGTGCAGCAAAGATTAGTTTCAATCACTTTCCACATTAACAACCCCAATTCAAAAAAGGTTGTGGAATGCTGTGGAAAATCTTAATGAAAACAGAATGCAGTGAGTTGCAAATCTCATATCACTATTTTATTCACAACAGAACATAGAAAACATAGCAAATATTGACAGTGAGACATCTGGGAATGGAGGAGACCAGTTGTCGGACCTTTGTGAGAGGAATATTGTTCTATTCTTGTCTGATATGATTCTAACTTTCTCGGTACTCCTGGGTCTTCTTTATGTTATTATGCACTTGAAAATATGCCAAATGTTTTCTGCTGGTGAAAGGTCTGGACTGCAGGCAGGCCAGTTCATCACCCAGACTCTTTTACTTCTAAACCACACCATTTTGATAAATGTAGTGTGTTCTTTAACATTGTCTTGCTTTTTACAACACTCTGTATAGGTATACAAACAGAAAGACTTGTGCAATGCCTTCCCTGAAAAACACATCTTCAGCATGAGAGCATATGTTCTAAAAGCTGTATATACTGTACCTATCAGCCTTTACTGTGCCTTTTCAAAAGGTGCAAGTTGCCAGTTCCATAGGCACTAATGCACCCTCATAGATTTCACCCTGCACATGATAGTCCTGCATTGTACAGTGGGTATGATTCATGTACCTATACGGGTCACCATCTATTCATCTATGCTGTATATAAGTTTTTAGCAGTTTTACTTTCCATGCATAATCCCTTTGTCTATTATGCTGTGTGTGTTTCTGTAGTTTGGTTGTCTACTGTCATGCTGCTGTTACATTGTAATTTCCCAGTTTGGGATGAATAAAGTGCATCTATCTATCTATCTATCTATCTATCTATCTATCTATCTATCTATCTATCTATCTATCTATCTATCTATCTATCTATCTATCTATCTATCTCTCTACAGATGCAGGCTTTTGAACTAAGTGATGATAACAAACTGGATAGTCCCTCTCTCCTCTTTAACCTGGAAGATGCTATATCCAGTTTGGATTTGAGGATCACTATTTTGAAATTGCTCCACAATTTGCAAACACAATATTTTGCAGACTGATGAGTCCATCTCCCTAAGGCACTCTTTTTATACCCAGTCATGTTACTGGCCTGTTACCCATTAGTTACAACATGTTCTACCATTTCTTTTTAGTACCACTTACTTTTTCAACTTTTTGTTGCCCTTGTCCCAAATGTTGAGACATGTTGCTCTTATCAAATTCAAGATGAATTAATCTTTTCAATAAATAGTAAAATGTAAAAAAAAATGGTTCCAAGGTTGTCATAGCCAGGAGCGGCACTGGGGTTAAGCTCCCAGTGCTCATAAAATGCTCCTTACGGCGTGCGTCTCGAAAAGCCTCTGACAACTAAGTCCAACTCCTAGCCTGCCCGTGTGGTTTAGTCTCTAAGCCCGGCGGAACTGCTTTTACTAATAGGAGAAGGGGCGAGGGCGGATCTCTGGCGCCTTAAAACCAGATGCTTCGGGTAGATGGTGGCTCGTCAACCTGGGAAGGTAGCCCATCTAGGGGAAGGTAAACCCTGATTTCAAACCTCCGCTGCCTTGCGGCACACCCGGTCATGGGAAAGGCTTCGGGAGTCAACCCTGAGGAAAAATCCGGAGTCGGAGCCCCTAAGGCAGTTCTCTGTTGTGCTCAACATCGTTCTGGCAGCTCCTGCGACGGCGCTGGTGCCAAACTATAGCGGCCCTGCTGTTCCTTTGGATTCATCAGTGACGTGGAGAGGGGGGACATGCTGCATGGGTAACATCTTGTCCTCCATATCTTCCTGCCCAGGCTTGAATCCTACCAACGCCCAACGCTGGAAGGTAGAACACCGGTGTGCATCGGCCTGTTCAGCCACAGGCGGTGCTGTTCCAGCAGAGTAGACGTTTAGGATTCTCTTCCATGGTCATCATAGACTGACGGAGGCCAACGAACGAAAAAGTAAAATGTCTCACATTCAACATTTGATAAGTTTTCAATGTTCTATTGAGAACAAAATAGTAGTTTGAGATGTGCAAATCATTGTATTCTGTTTTCATTTAAATTTTACACAGAACCCAAATATTTTTGGAATTCATGTTGCACATACAAAGTTCACACTATAAACAAACACACTATAAGGAAAATGTGGCCCTGTATAAACTTAAATTATTCAGTGCAGGACTGACTCTAGCCATTTTGGCACCCCTACAAATACAGCAGGCATAATTTAGTGCTTCTGGTAATTTCACCACTTCAAGCAAATCACACAAAAAGGGTTTCAAGTGAAAGCAGAGACTGCAGATTACAAACATCTCTGCCTCATCACTGTGGTACAAAAACTTGGTGAGCTAGCAACCAAAGAGGAGCAAAAAAAGATTAACAAAGGTGAGGTGAGGTGATAACCTCAGGATGAATAGCTGGAACTGGAGCATGCACCTCGGGCTGAGCAGGAACTGTGATGGGAACTGTGGGAACATCTGGAGCTGTGGCGTGCGCTTCAGGGACAGTGGGAGCCATTGTGTGCACCTCGGAGACAGATGGAGCTGTTGTGTGCACCTCGGAAACAGCGGGAGCCATTGTGCACACCTCAGGGATGGCTGGAGCTGTTGTGTGCACCTCTGCGATGGCTGGAGCTGTGACGCGCACCTCGCGAGCAGCTGGAGCTGTCTGGAGAAGAGCCGGAGCTGGTGGTGGTGCTAGAGAGTGACATGGCGCTGGTACTGTAGCTGGAGAGTGACGTGGAGCCAGTACTGGAGCTGGAGAGTAATGTGGAGCTGGTATTGGAGGCACAGAGTGACATGGGGCCAGCACTGGAGGTCTAGGCATGGTGGCACGAGCAGTCAAAACCCCTGACATGGAGCCTGATGCTGGTGATGGAGCACCCTCCTTTGAAGCTATAGCTACTTGGAACCCAAGCCTGGAGATAGCTGCTGCTGGAGGATCATTAAGATAAGATAAGCCTTTATTAGTCCCACAATGGGGAAATTCCAGGATTGCAACAGCACAGGGATAGCAACACTCAGAGCAACAATCAGAAGGCAAGAAAAAAACAACATCTAGTAAACATATGTCCATATTACTATAAATGTATATATATATAGACACACAGTGCAGAGCATTATGGTTGGTTGGTGAATGTGCAGCAGAAAGTCTAAGCTCTCTCTCCGCGGATGCGGCGGGCCAGCTGGAAGTCTTTGGGCATGATGGTGACCCCCTTAGCGAAGAAGAGACCACCAGGTAGGCCTCGCTGGTCTCCTGCAGAGCCATGACGGCGAAGCTCAGGAAACGCAGGACGGTCTTGAAGTCCTGAGCGATCTCCCTCACCAGGCGCTGGACGGGCAGCTTACGGATGAGCAGCTCCATGGATTTCTGGTAGCGACGGATCTCTCTCAGAGCCACGGGCCTGTGACGGCGAGGCCTCTTCACTCTGCCGGTGGCCGGAGCGCCTCTCCGAGCAGCCCTGGTGGCTAGCTGCATCCTGGGGGGCTTCTTCCTCCAGTAGATTTTACGCGCGGTCTGCTTAGGGGTGGAAACAGCAACTGACCAACCAGGAGCGGTCGCAGGGGAGCTCATCAGCATGCGGGCAGAGGAGGAGACCATCACCTCCGACAGGGCAACAACTTTGCTGTTCCGCTGTTCTGCTTTCGATGCTGGGGAGGAACCAGGCTTTTCTCATTGGGTGGCTGCCAAAATCCCATGGAGAGCAGCGGCTGATTGGCAGTGGGGAGATAGAGCAGCTGAGTCTCTCATAACCAGCTGGTTCCAGCCCAGCAGAGGCACATACTCCGGGAGAAGCCAGGGTTTATAGTCCAATGTCAATTAAGTCTGTGTGAGCAAAACATGCCAGAACTCCTCTTGCTCCTCCTCGTCAACAGAAAACTGGGGCCCCGATGCAGCAAACCCAATCTGACAGACAACAGAGTAATTCGGCATAGGCATGGAGGCAGCAGGTAGGGGAGTTACAGGTTGTGATGAAGCTACTCGAGCTGAAGAGCTGCTTGGAGAGGGTCTCGTAGCCGAATGAGAAGTGGTGGATGTATGCACCCGGGGGCATGTCCCCATTGGCGCAGGTATGGGGGAGAAGAGCTTCTCACCAGTGGCCAGAGCATATGAGGAACAGAAGAGAGGAACCTGGTCAGTCGTGGCTTGGTCCACAGGCTGGGGAAAGCATCTATCAGCTCAGCCGCACAGTCCAGGCAACTCGGACTGCTCAGGAGTGTGGGAAGCCTGGGCGTTGCCGATATATTCATCTATCAGGCCCGCAACCCAACTGGCTGCTACCAACAGCAGATGTCAAAGGCTTGAAAAAAGCAAGTCAGTAGAGGAGCCGGCAAGCAGCTGTCAAAAGAATTAAAGCTGACAGTAACACTAACAGCAATAACCAATGGATGCAGACCCAAGTTAATAAGATAATAAGACACCGTAATGATATTAATGAAGAGATTGCAAAGACCAGTTAAAGACTATAAAAAGCCACAAAGAGAATAACAGATACTGCTGAAAGGCTATAAAATGCAGAGGAGGTGTTAGCTTTAATGCAAGAGCAACTCCAAGAGAAGCTAATCAAGCAAAAAGGTTGAACATGTGAGGAAAATAATAATAATAATAATAATAATAATAATAATAATAATAATAATAATAATAATAATAATAATAATAATAATAATCTATATAAATATAGAAAGAATAAGAAAATAATAATAATAATCTACAGTGACCTTGAAGGACCTAGGTCTGTTACACCATTTGTTAAGAAACTATTCAGGGAAAGTTTTGCAGATTGCAAAAAATGTCATTGCAGCCTCTTTCTGATGCCCAATCAAGGTCCATTTTTAGGATATCTCTCACTAGGTTTTACAGTAGACTTGTATGGTAAAAAAATGTCTTTGTGTGGAATAATTATCAGGTCAGTCTTGATCATGATAATGCATTGTTGCTAAAATAGAGGGAATGGGCAGAGTCATGGAGGATTCTCAAAGAAAACAATATTAAATTTCACATTCTGTATGCATCTGTGCTGGGAGTTCTGTGCGGCAAGGGGACAAAAATGTATGAAACTGACAAGCACTCTAAATTCTTTCGTTCCCACTAAGGAAAAAAAAAACATCTCTTATTTAAACTCAATATGTGGTCTGTCTCAAAACATTTCATTTCTCATATTCATTTATGTTTTCACCCATGTGGTTGTTTACTCACATCTGGAAGAAACCCATCCTGAATGTGGAGCTTGTTTCTTAACCTTCCCCTCCAACCTCACTTCTTCATCTTCACTTGATTGCCGACAGACCCGCAGACCTTAAATTACACTTCTCCTCCTGTTGTTGTTGTCTTCAGCTGGAAATTGCCTCCATGTTAATCTGAGAAAGCATTTGAAAACAGACCCTCATTGAGGCTGAGAGGGCTGTGCTCGAGTGCCAGCAATCTGCGCGTCATAGTCCATCATAGTCATTCACGCAAACATACATTGGTTACATCTTTGGATCACATGATTTGTCCTGAATAACCACGGTGATTGAATGTCATCTTATCTAGCTTAATCACCTGTGGCAGTAAAATCGAAATTTGGGTCCCTATCTGTGGGTAGGAAGGCTCTCTAAAGCTTTAAGGTACTGAAAAAGTACTTTAGGATGACTTTAGAAAGTATAATCCTTCATGTTTATGGTTGAAAAATGGCAGAAACTGGAATTTCATTGCCAAACAGCTGATGACAACATTATACAGAAGTATTTGCTATAGCAATTTGAGGTAAACAGATATTGGACACAATATTTTGTACTCATGCATATATTTCTTTAAAAATGTCGTTTCCTCAGCCCATTTCACAAGCTTGTTAAAAAACTTATGGAAAGGGCAGATCCATGTTTCAGAAAATATTTCAGACTGTTTGCTCAGTTCCATTATAATATCAGCGCCCAGTTTGTCAGTGCCACTGCAGTAGATGGAAAAAGTTAAAAAGTTAAAAATTTCAACATTTGATTACTATGTTCAAATTGGAATTTTCCATCATCCTCTAATTGAAAGGAAGGGAACTTTTCCAGCTACTATATATCACCATCATGTGAATGCAGTCTTCTTTCTCCCCCCTTCCCCTTTGTCCTGTCAAGCAGCTAGGTAAGCAGAACAGAAATCAGCTTCCCTTATTGTGCCAAACAGATTTACTTTGCCAAAAGGAGCTTTGTAATGTACATATATATGTACTTACTTATAAACTCCTCTTGTAATAACTTTTAATACTTTATTGAAATTGTTTTACCCATGAAGGACCAGACCGGGGGGTGGGGGGAAGGAGGGATGGGGAGTGGGAAAGATAAAAGAGAGGAACAAACAGAAAAGACAAACAGACTAACCCAACTGAAACATACAGAAGACAAACTGTTTCTTCTACTGAAAAGGTCTCATCATGAGTCTGGTATCTGCACCTGTTAAAGGACAGACATATGTGTTTGTGCATGTGTGTGTGTGTGTATGACAGAGCGTGCAAAGTAAGTGTGTGCATGTGAGTGATTTGCCAGGAAACCTACAAAGAGGGTGGCAAGTCACAGCAACACTCCCACCCCCCTCCTGGAAACCTCAAACAAGCAAGCCAGTGCCACCAACCCCCAAAGAGCACAAATGTCCTGAGGCCAACAAGCCCCAGAACAACTGAGGGAGGCAGGGCCTCCAAGCAGCTGGCGCGGTGCGCCCCCGGACAGACCAACTCCTGCCCCCCCCAGTGGGGCCAACACCAGCCCCCAAGCCCCACTTGCTGGAAGGCCAGCACCAACCCAGGCTGGAGACTGGCTCACGCCAGAGGTGCAAGCCCCCCCAGACACCTCCACAGTGGGCCCATGCCCACCCCAGTGCCCCAGACACACACTCCAGGAACTCCCAGGCCCCCACGTCCAAGAGAGGTAGCAGCAAGGCACAGGAGCCCCACGGTGGGCCAGCCCTTCCAATCCAAGGGAGCTCACGCAGCCAGAAGGTACCAGGAGGCACCAGGAGGTGCCACCCCCTCAGTCCAGCACCCCCCAACCAGCATACACACCCATTCACATGGACTCACACCCTCATGCTCTCACACGCACCTACTTGCACCCACACACACTCACACGCACTCACTCACACTCACATGCACTCACTCTCACTCGCCCTCTCCCCCACACAACCCCACACTGGCACTCCCACACCCAGACCCACACACTCTCACCCACTTCCATTCCCGCTCAATCTCGCTCCTACTCCCACTCGCTCTCACAGTCGCCCGCACCCACCCACGCCTCCCTCCACCCACTCTCACCCTTACAAACACTCTCACTTGCACTCCAACTCACTCACATCCACTCGTGCTCTACCCCACACACTCACCCACGCTCATTCACTCTCAACACTTGGGGTGGCCGCGGCGCAGATGTAGCGTACATAAACACACACCAATGCCCAGCATCGGCCAGGGAGACTGCCAGTGCAGACAAGCAGCCACACCCCCGCCAACCTGCCCTGGGATGGCCGTGGCCACAGAAGCAGAACACCACCAACACACACCCGGATCGACTGATCAACGGACCACCATAAGTGCTCTGAGATGCCACCCGACACACAACGCGCCACACAAATCTGACCCACCACCATCATCACCATCTCCGCTCATCACTCCCTCACGCTCACTTACTCACTTGCTCACTCGCTCTCTCACTCGCACCTATTCATTTGGCAGTGCCCAAGGATGATGACATGACGGGCCCCAGGTCACCAGCCAGGCCTCAGGCTCCCGGCAGAAGGAGGGCAGCAGAAGACCCCCACCCCCTACCTCCCATGAATGAATCGTGATGGATGAGTGTTAGTTGTGTGGTGTGATTTTGTGCAGGTGTGTAAACTACCAAAGTGCAGTTAAAATTGGGGAGATAGTGTGTTAGGGCACCGCTAGTTGCTGCCATGGGCAGCGGGGCTCCCATCCCCCCAAGCCCTTAGTATCTACAGTGCAATTAAAAGTGAGGTGAGGGTGGCCCCACTGCACAGTTGACAGAGGGATCCTCTTCACCGACACCATGCGGCACACCCCCACCCCAAAACCCTAAGTGCATCCCATAAGATGTATGATTCACCCAGAATGGGAGGGAGGCAGTCCCAAAGAGAGCCCATGTCCCCCAGAAGTCAGCTCCCAAACTGGCTCTTGAGGCCACCCACTTGCCCCAGATCCCATCCCAGGGTGAGGGCACCAGGCCGTGGAGCCTAGGACCCACCAGCACCCCCCCCCCCCCCCAGCGCTCACCAGTACCACAGGCATGATAGGGCAGCCACACTCACACTTACTGTCACACATCTTGTACACACAAACATAATAATAATAATAATAATAATAATAATAATAATAATAATAATAATAATAATAATAATAATAATAATAATAATAATTATTATTATTATTATTATTATTATTATTATAATGAATAATGGGCTCCCACCCACACATGTGCTGCCAGGGCCCCAGGAACGGCGCAACCCCACCGTGCGGGGACAGACCCACACCACCAATGCACACCTGGCTCCAGCCCAGAAGGAACATGCCCTCCCCCCCCAGCACCAGGGGCCCAAGGCCAGCCCCAGCTCCACCCAGGAGTAAAGGTCGGCCAGCCTGGGGCCATGGCCCACCTCGCCTGCCCACCCCACAGCCCCTCCACTACCACCATCACCAGCCCCCCCCCAGGCCAGATGCACAGCCACCCCGAGACGGGTGCCCCAGACACCAGCTCTAGAGGGTCACAGAAACCCCTTGCAGTCAGGGCGCAGCCAGCCAGCCGCCAGAAACGCCAAGAAGAGCGAGCCACCGTCTGCCACCCCTCAAGTTATAGAATCAATAAGTGGGGACCAGAGAGAATTGCATTCAGCCAATTGTTTTTTTGAGGAGACAGACATTCTCTCCTGACTAATATAATCTAATAAGAGGTTCTTACAGTGAGTTGTTCATAAATTATTTCTTGATTTCCAATTCATGAGGAGAGTTTTCTTTGCGATGCGTAAGGCAATGAGAACCATGTGTGACATCTTTTCCTCTATATTTATTTCACTTTAATCACCCAGTATGCAAAGTGTGAGAGAAGTTGGGATATGATACCCAGGCAATGCTGATAAGTCTTCACATGTCTTCTGCCAGAACTTTTGGAAGGGTGCACAGGACCACATACCGTGCATGTAACTATCCGGGACATTGCTGGTGCAAAGGAACCAGATATTTGTGTGACTTAGGCCCATTTTGAGCATCTTTTGTCCTGTGTAATGAGTTCTATGTAGAGCTTTGTACTGTATGAGTTGTAAATTAGAATTTTTAGTCATCTTAAAGGTGTTTAAGCTTATTTGTGTCCACAGGCTTTCATCTTTATTAATTGATAGGTCTGTCTCCCATTTTAATTTTGGAAGAGATACTGACTCATCCAGTTTTGATAATAGTCCGTGTATTTTTGACATAAATTTACGAGAACGACAATTTAGAATCACTGTCACCTTAACTGGTATCTCTAAATCTATCTGGTTGAAATTGAATCTTGCTTTTATTATGGATTTAAGCTGTTGGTATTCAAGAATTTTTTTTTATCACTGATGTCATACTGTGACACCAGTTCTTGGAATTTGATAAAGTTTCCTCCTTGAATAAGATGTTCTAAGTTTTTTATTCCTTTCTCATACCATAGTGGAAAATTTAACATCTTCTTTTGTTGTAGGATATCAGGATTGTTCCAAATGGGCGTGAGTTTACAAGGGACAAGTGAAAACCCTGTTATTTTTAAAAATTTCCACCAGGCTGTCAGAGACAAGCTAATGTTAATCCTTTTAAAACAGTCATGGCGCATGATGCAGGGGCTCATGAAAGGTAAGTCAGAGATATTTAGTGACCCACAGAGAGCCTGTTCAGGATCTAACCATGGGTATCCTAGCGGGGTTGATTTTGTCCAGTTAGAAACAAACTGCAGTCTATTGGCTAGGAAATTTTAAAAAAATCAGGTAAATTTAAACCTCCACACTCTTTTGCTTTTTGAGTTTTTAAACTGATTCGTGATGGTTTATTCTTCCATAAAAATTTACTTATATTTGAGTCTAGAGGCTTAAACCAGGCCATAGATGGTTGGGTAGGAATCACTGAAAATAGATAATTGATTTTAGGAAGGACCGTCATTCTAACAGTTGTGTCTCTTCTCATTAGTGATATAGGTAATGTCCACCAACGCATAAGTGTAAGGGTTCCTGTCTGCTCAGTCTCCGTCTCTCAAAACTAATTGAGCTGCTCTCTGTTATGTATGAAATGAGCGAACCTTGAGCCATCTCTTGCCGAGTAACAAACTGAGCTTTATTACACAAAAGGCAAAACATATACAGTGACCGCAACCCACCTGATGTCACTCCGTTGGACAGCCGACGCTGGCTACGGCAAGCCCCAAAGGCCAAACCCACATGAGATACCCCCCCACACACACACATACACACACACACACACAATGGAGAACAAAAAATGGAGACAGCCAATAACCCCCCGCCCCCCAAAAGAAAAAAAAAAATTAGCAAAACAAACACCCATAGAGAAAACATAAGTAAAACATGAACATCTTGCATAAAGAAACACAAATAGCTAACTGGGCACTTGGGTAGACTGCCAAGATGCCCACGTGTTGAGGTGGATTATTCTGCCACCTGTTAGCCAACATGTCCCGGCTTCCCCAGTCCGACAACTCAGATACTCTGGCCACTGACAGGTTCTTGCCGAGCGCCTCACTGGTGGAGGACCTGCTACTGGCTCCGCCAGCTGTCCCCATGCACCCTTAAGTGCCCCATCAGTCAAGTTCCAGCCTGTGTCCGTCTCGACCATCGGTGCTTCCGGATCCTGAGTCGGTAAAGATTTCCTGAGGTGGCTAGAATGCCACCGCAACCCATCCGAGAGGTGAAATGTGTCTGGGCCCAGCTGTTTTGTGATCTGCAGTGGCCCTGTCCAGAATGGCTGCAGCTTGTGCGTGCGGTTGGCGTGTTTGATCCTAACCCAGTCCGACACTCAGAGTCCATGTGTTCTCACCCTATGCTTCTTGTCGAAACATTGTTTCATTCACTGCTGTTGTTTGAGAACCTGCACCCTTGGTGGTTCTGTGTCCGCCAGAGAAGTGGCTTTGGGGGGGCTGCAACCGGTCCAGGGGAAGGAATAGTTTGTGTCCCAGCATGATCTTCGCTGGGGAACACCCTGTCGTGGAGTGGGCCATTGCTCTGTAATGGAGGAGTGTGCTCTGAAGGGCATCAATGAACTTAAAGCCATCCGCAAGGTGCGGTCTCATTTCATTCTTTAACGACTTGTTGAAACGTTCCACCATCCATTCTCTTGAGGATGATAGAACATGGTTTTAATGTGCTCCACCCCCCTTTTCCCAAAAAACTCCTCAAACCCCCCAGAGATGAATTGCTGCCCATTGTCTGTCGTAATGGCACCCGAAACACCCCACCGAGTGAAGAGCGAAGTCAGGAAGCTGATAACCATATCGGTTGTAACCAAACCAGTGGCCAGCACATCCGGCCATTTTGAATACAGGTCATAGGCCACCAACAGGAAACAGTTGTTCATGGGGGCCATGTGTAAATCGCCACAAATGTCCAGTTGAATGTGCTTCCAAGGACCCTCCAGATACTGTAATGGTCCCAGGGGCGGGGGTGGTGGTGTCCGGTTTTCCTGCTCTCCAAGCATGGCACACAGTTCTTTACCATAACCTTAATATCCTTGTCGATACCCAGCCACCAAACCAAGTCCCTGCAGCGCTGTTTCACCCTAACCATCCTCAGATGGCCCTCGTGGAGCATGGCCAAGACATGAGCCCTCAGTGACACCGGAACCAAAGTGTAGTGTCCTCTCACCACGCACAGGTCATTCCAGCAGCTCAGCTCATCTTTGACCCTATGGAAAGGTGCCAGTTCACCCTGCATCTTTGTGGGCCACCTCCCTCTGATGAACAATCGCAGTTGAGACAAAGCCGCATCCTGCTCCGACTCCTCCTGGAGTTCCTGGAGGGATATCGCATTCCTGAGGGGGTTGAGCAATTTGTTGATCAGGTCCGCCTCCAGGGGATCACAGTCATCAGGTTGCACGGTGTTAAGTGTGGCACGGGACAAGAGGTCTGCCACTATAGCCGCTTTTCCACTAGCTCGCCTCGCCTCGTTTTGTTTCGTTACTACTCGGTTCGGCCGCGGTTGTGTCTCCATAGCAGCCTGGTAAAGCGGGGTTAAGCTGTGGTGGGCGGGATTTTTTTTACAGCATGGCGGCGCCACACTCCCGTGACGTAAAACACGCAACCCAAGCCAAACATAACATGGCGGCTGTACAAGGCGACTCCTCAGTCTGTGGCTTTTTTCACCGTAAATGCCAAAAAGGACTGCCAGACAAGGGTACAGGCAGTGAGACAAAACACTCTGGAATAGTTCTGCAGCTTCTGGGAGAGCCGAAGACGTGAGGATACAAACTTGATCATATATGACGGTAAGCTAATGGTTGCTAATGCTAGTTTGCTATAAGTACGTCGTACTACACTGTAATCTCTGCAAGTTATCGCTGTTAGGTACTAAAATATGTATGCTGTGTGTGTTTCAGATGGCTCTGTTGTGGGAAAATTACCACTTCAAACGGTCGGTCTGGCGTTCAGCACAGCCTGTCACTGATATCAACACAGCTTCACAAATGATCAGTGGTTGTAGAGCTTAAGAATGTCTGTAGAAACGTTTATTTCCTGTGCAAAAAATTGCTCTGATCTAAGTAAAGGAACCCTATTTCACTGTTTATGGGAATGTAGAAAAAATAAAATGTTTTGGGAAGAGGTGAGGGTAACAATTGAAAAAATAATTTCAAAACAAATCACATTGAGCCCTAAACTGTTTTTGTTGGGTCTGTGGCCAGAAAAACATAACTTTAATAAGAGTGAAAGAACATTCATAGACCTCAGTTTGCTTAATGCCAAAAAATGTATTGCATTACTGTGGAAAAACTCATAGACCAGATGTGACTCAGTGGTTAAGACAGATGTTAACAAACCTTCCACTAGAAAGAATAACATATATACTGAAATCAAAGGAAAATGTGTTTGAGAATATATGGAGACCTTTCATTGATTATGTAAAGAAATTAAACATAACTTCTGAAGAAGAAGGTGAATGATATGTGTGGACCTTGCAAATTCCAAACTGGTGAATGTATATTATGTATTCTTATGTAATAGATTACCTAGACTAAACAGAGGAGCATTGTTGTTGACTTGTTTTTGTTAATGGCTGTTGCTTTTTTTGTTATTTTGTTATTGTTCTTTTTAGTTTTAAAATTACTTTTGTGTTAGTGTCTGACTGTGTGTGCTATGTTTGTAAAAAAAAAAAAAAAAGGTTCAATAAAAATATTGTGGGAAAAAAAATTGCTCTGATCTGCGTGAAAATCATGGAGAGACTGTTGAGACATCATGGATGTACCTGCTCCAGTTGCACTGAGTCTGAGGTGTTGTCATAGCAAAAAATGATAAGCTGACACAACTTGATCGTCATGTTAATAACTATATTAGCCACAAAATATATATTCAAAAAGTAAACAGTACTGAGTTAGGTATAATAAGCTATATTTGACAGTTATGAGGCATTTTAGGCCAAAACAAACTTGATCTAGGATTAAAAGCAATTAAAATAATGCAGTCACAAGGTTACATGGAAAATGCTTGATTTACTAGATACATGTACTGTAGAAATATACGTATATTCTCTGCATCAACAATGTACTATACATGCATTCATGTAGTATTGCACTGACAATAAACCTGTGAAGTTTTTGCAGAAGTCTCTTTTTTATATGTGAAGGTTACCACCATGTGACATAAATTTAATACTGACATATTGGAAAAGCTGTCTAAGAACAATCCAGCAGTTTGAGAAATCACTTTTGGTTTGGTGTAAGTCTGTCAACAGGATTATGAACCATAAAGCAGTTTGTGTTAAAATGTTAAATCCCATTAAACTCTAACCCACAGGTGTCCAATCATGTGTCATGGAGGGCCAAGACCCTGCAGGTTCTCTTCTACCCAGTCTCTTCAGCAGGTGTTTTCACTGATCTGCAGTCAGTGGAAGAAGTTCAGTGGAATCTGATGTTGAAGACAATGGTTGGAGGTAAAGCCTGCAGGGCCTTGGCCCTCCATGGCACATGATTGGACACCCCTGCCCAAACCCATTATGATGAAGAACAGATGTTAATATGACCCAGAATTCCTCCATATACTGGTACTATCAATAAAGTATGCAGGGTCTTCTGCGGTGGCACATCCAACAATACAGTCTTCAGTTAATAAAATAATTGTTTTGGTTACTTTTCTTAAAAATGAGCCATTATTTTCAAGGTCATCCATTAATGGTTTGTACTATTGACTCTTTTCCCACCAGTGTATTAACAGACAAAAATAGAAATCATGATGCAAACACATAAGTCACTAAATTGTTTATTACAATCAGCAGCAAATTCCAGATTATTCAGAATGTGCAAAACTCAAACCGTAAGACTGGGTCACTCAGCAGCTGGGATGTGCAGCTCACACTGGTCTCAGATCAGCAGATCTTAGGCCTGCATCTCTGTAAATAGTGATGCAAGGTCCAGTTTGGGGTGGATCGTTTACCTCTTGCCTAGACCAAAGACAGAAATGGGTGGTGGTTAAATAAAGGAAGTTTAAAACATATTTGGGAAATACACTTGTTGCTAAAAGCCAGTGGTGGAATGTGAATGAATAAATCTTTATTTCGGATAGATTAAAAGAAAACAGAATAATATAACAAAGGGGAAAAAAATCTAACAAAGTCGAATTAAATAATAACTCCTCTGATTATACAGTTCAACATAGGTTATCTGAAATGGGTGATGGCTGAAGCTGCAGCTTCTATTGCCCATCCATATTCCATCCAAGAATTCAAAAGAAAAACAAAACAGGAGCGATTCCAATTCCAATGTGACAATAAAGTAGTTCGCTGCACTGATGTAAAGTCGATTTTACAAGGGCTGCGTTAATTTAAAATCATCTGTTTTTACTGTGGCCTCAGCAATCAGAATGAATTAATACATTCACTTGAATGGAATCTAGTACTTTAACTGAAGGTGTGCATCACCGAGTATGGAGTCGCTCAGTCAAAATATGGAGATTTTATCAATAAAAGTTTGTCTTGAATGTAAAAGTGTCTCTTCTTGCCCTGGCTCCAAGTGTGGGCGGTGTTTTGTACTTGTATTGCTAAAATATAAAAGGATGCACAACAATGGGTCTCAAATATTTGTAATGTGTCCTGTTACTGCATGAGTTTATTGATGATAGACTATAAACTACACATATAAACTAAATTATATTGATGACTGAACAACTGCCATTCCCCAAAAGATACAGTTATGAACATAACTCACAAAGGATCACACAAGTGATCTGACAAAAAAATAAATACATTAACAAGCGGTTTATTTTACAGTTGATGTGCCAGTCTTTTTCAATTATTCTGTAATTAATATTCACACAATCAAATAAATCTCAGTTCAGTCCCTTTTATATTAAGTGGAAATTGTGCTACTTTGGTTTTGACACTTTACCTATAAAAGCAAAGGATTTCAGTACTTTCCACAGTGGCGAGGTCCGTTGTGGAGCGGCTGCTTTCCTCTTGCCTAGACGAACGACAGAAATGGATTGTGGTTAGTTCAAGCAAGTTCAACACTTATACAGGCACATCTCAAAAATTAGAATATCATGAAAGAGTTCAATATTTTTGTCACTCATTTCAGAAAGTGAAACCCATATATAGATTCATTACAGGGACAGTGATACAGTATATTGAAAGTGTTTATTTTAATATTGATGATTACGGCTACAGCCCATATTAACCAACACCTCAGTGGCCAACATTTCTATTTAAAAACTATTTTTTAAAGTTTATTTATGTAATATTCTAATTTTTTGCCAAATTGAATTTGGGGTTTTCAGGGGCTGTAAGCCATAATCATCCAAATTAAAATAAATAAACGCTTGAAATATATCACTGTCTGTGTAATGAATCGATATAATATATGGATTTCTCTTTCTGAAATGAGTGTCAAAAAATATTGAATTTTTTCATGACATTCTATTTTTTTGAGATGTACCTGTATTAGGGAAATACACCTGTGAAAGTCAGTGGTGGGATGTGACAAAAACGCTTCGTTTCCCTGACAAGCACCACAGGATCCACTCTGAACATGTACAAGTACATTATCAATCCAGGGATTTATGGTGGAACAGCACAATACTGTTCCAGCACCTTTTATGGAAAATCCACAGAATAGGTGTGTGGGTCTATTCTGACGCTTTAGAAAATTATATGAATGACTATATAAATCACTGGTTTGAAAAAGCACTTTTATATTGTTGAGATTTCGGCTCCTGTGGTCCATTTCACCAGTATCCACAATATAAACACTGAGGAAGGCTAAACCCTGGCATGTGGAAACACATTCTAGCATTAAATTGCACACAATTTAATGTGCAGCACCAAAGTGCAGCACGTGCACAATCCAGGACTTCAACCAGGATTAACATATTTCATCGTTTTGCTCTCACAAGCGAATACTTAGGAGAAAACAAGCGTGAATCAGCAGTTGGTACTAGCTAGCTACTAGCTAAAACTCGTTAGCCAGCACGCTCAAAAAAAGTGAGCTTACCACCAACAGGATAAATAAGCGAATAGATGCACATTATTACAAATCACTCACCATCGATGGTTCTCTCACGTTCGTCTTCAGCTTGTCCGTAGTCCGGTTCTATGCTGGGCTGCATCTTTATTGGTCCGGGTCGCTTCTCTCACTGTGTATCTGCCACCAAGCAGAGAAAACCCCGCACCTCTTCGTTGGACCACGGTGTAGATTTCCGCAAAACCTACAACGCTGTCTGTATTAATATCGTATTTACTCCGTGACCGAGTTAGTCCGTGAAATATTGCAAATGGCGGTCATAAAGATTCCACTGAAGACGGACGCTTTTGTGACGTTACGCCCTGACCAATCAGCGGCTCACAGTCTGTTGACGTCACATCTCAGCTCGCTTCAGCACGGTTGTACCCTGCCCTTGAACAGGCACGAAAATAGAGCCTGTTAAACCGTGGTGGGTACAGTGGAAAAGGCTAGAAAGCGAGTCGAGTAGAAGTGAGTAAGGCCAAAGCGATACTAATGGAAAAGGGCCATATGTTCTCCCTTCCTGGGGTGAACTGAGTAGTGACGTTGTAGGCCCGCAGTCTTTCCATCCACCTATGAATCCGCAGGGGCCTGTGTCCCGATCCGGTTGCTTCCGGCAGGGTTGTCAGCAACCTGTGGTTCGTGCGTAGTGTGAAATGGCGTCAATAGAGGTAGATGTGCTACCGTTTGCATGCCCAGACACAAGTCAGCGCTTCTCTCTCACCCACTGCATGCCTCTGTTCTGCTGATGTGAGAGATCTCAAAGTGAACACCACTGGGCGCTCTGACCCATTCTGAAGTTGAGACATGACTGCCCCCACTGCCGAGCCAGACGTGTCACAAGTCACAAAAGTGAGGCATCGTGGGTCAAAATGAGCCAGCACCGGCGGGGAGGTAAGCTGAGATTTCAGTTTGGCCACCGAGCAGGCCGGGGCCCACTGCCACAAAGCATTCTGCTTCAGGAGAGCACAGAGTGGTTCTGTGGTCTCTGAATAACGAGGGATGAAACATCCATAGAAATTAGCCATGCCCAAGAATGAAGAAATTTAGGAAATAGGTGTCATGGGGTCCGGAAGTCGCAGGACCGCCTCCACATTTGAGGGTAGGGGGCTCAGGCCCTCAGCAGACAGGCAAAACCCCACAAACTTTATGGCCTCAGCCGTAAAGACGCACTTTTCCCTGTTCAGTGTGACTCTGTGATCCAACAGCACCTCCATCACATGTTCCAAACGTTCGTTGTGTGCCGCCCATGACGTGCCGTCCAGGTGTGTCCAAATACACCACCACACCCTTTAGGCCAGCAAGAATCGTGGACATAATTTTTTGGAAGCACCTCGGGGCTGAGCTGAGGCCAAAAAGCCAGTGGGTATATCTGAAAATGCCCATGTGGGTCACGAACGCTGTCAGGTTGTGGCTAGCCGGGTCGAAAGGCACCTGCAGGTAGCCCTGATGGAGGTCCAGTTTTGAAAACACTCTTGAGCCGCTGATTATTGCGGTGAACTCTTCCATCATGGGTAGGGGGTATTTATCCGGAATGATTGCTTTGTTAACCATTCTGATGTTGATGCATGGATGGATGCCACCTGACTTCTTCTTAGCCACCACAATATTTGAGATCCCCGGCGAGGCGTCCACTCTCTCAATAACGCCAGTGCTCAGAAGTTTATTCAGCTCTGCTGTGATGTCGTCCCGGTGGGCGAGGGGCAACCGATGAAGGGGTTGAATATTGGGTGTCACCCCTGGGTCAATGAGCAGATGGTGGTTGAAAGCCACTATGCAACCTAGGCTCGCAAACATTGCCAGCCAGTGAACATGCCAGACTGGTGAAACAGTTAGCACCATAGAGCCTGTCGAGTCAGTAATGGAGAACCCCACTTCGCCCAACAAGTCAACACCTAACAAGTCAGCCTCATGGCACAAAACCTGGAAGGTGAATGTGGGAATAGTCTTTGGTCCGCACACCACAGAGAATCTGACCGTGCCCGCCATACCAATCTTCACATGTCCGTAGCCAAACAAGTTATCCGCTGTAAATGTCTTTTTGGGGAATAGTCTTCTTACTGTGGACACGCTCAATATGGACTTCACAGTGCCTGAATCCACCATAAGCGGCACATCAAATCCGTCGAGCTGCACAACATAACACTTCAGCAGTGAATTCTTGGCGCCTGCTACACATACTGAGGATACACCCACGGTTCCCATATCCATTTCTTCATGGGTGGTGGGACAAACCCTAGCCAGGTGGTTAGCTTGACCGCAGTTGTAGCACCTCTTCCCCCTAGTGGGGCAGGTGGATGACCTTGTTTGGTGTCGGGAGGAGCCACAACTGCTACACAGTTCCTGGGTTCCTGCTCCTGCCTGTGCCACGGTCCGCCTCAGCGTGGAATTCCACCCTGAGTAGCTCACTGTGTTGCTATTGGCCTGGCATGGAGAGAGTGCATGGTCGGCTAGTTGTTCATTAGCTAGTATCTGCTTCCCTATCTGGGTAGCGGATTCGATCTGGCTAGCCATCTGCATCACCTGGCTCAGCATGAAATTATCCCTTGTTAGCAGTAGCTTCTCCTTCAACTACTCGTTGCTCGTGCTATGTGTTAGCTTGTCACAAATTAC
The DNA here is from genome assembly GCA_020510985.1 of Pholidichthys leucotaenia. NCBI lineage: Eukaryota > Metazoa > Chordata > Actinopteri > Cichliformes > Pholidichthyidae > Pholidichthys > Pholidichthys leucotaenia. The sequence continues at coordinate 323,448,942 of CM035836.1, read as the reverse complement.
AGTGGGGCAAAAAAGTATTTAGTCAGCCACCAATTGTACAAGTTCTCCCACTTGAAAAATGAGAGAGGTCTCCAATTTTCATCATAGGTATACCTCAACTATGAGAGACAAAATGAGAAAAAAAAAAAATCCAGAAAATCACATTGAAGGATTTTTAATGAATTAATTGGTAAATTCCTCGGTAAAATAAGTATTTGGTCACCTACAAACAAGCAAGATTGCTGGCTCTCACAGACCTGTAACTTCTTCTTTAAGAGGCTCCTCTGTCCTCCACTCGTTACCTGTATTAATGGCACCTGTTTGAACTTGTTATCAGTATAAAAGACACCTGTCCACGACCTCGAACAGTCAGACTCCAAACTCCACTATGGCCAAGACCAAAGAGCTGTCAAAGAACACCAGAAACAAAATTGTAGACCTGCACCAGGCTGGGAAGACTGAATCTGCAATAGGTAAGCAGCTTGGTGTGAAGAAATCAACTGTGGGAGCAATTATTAGAAAATGGAAGACATACAAGACCACTGATAATATCCCTCGATCTGGGGCTCCACGCAAGATCTCACCCCATGGGGTCAAAATGATCACGAGAACGGTGAGCAAAAATCCCAGAACCACATGGGGGGACCTAGTAAATGACCTGCAGAGAGCTGGGACCAAAGTAACAAAGGCTACATCAGTAACACACTACGCCGCCAGGGAGTCAAATCCTGCAGTGCCAGATGTGTCCCCCTGCTTAAGCCAGTACATGTCCAGGCCCGTCTGAAGTTTGCTAGAGAGCATTTGGATGATCCAGAAGAGGACTGGGAGAATGTCATATGGTCAGATGAAACCAAAATAGAACTTTTTGGTAAAAACTCAACTTGTCGTGTTTGGAGGAGAAAGAACACCATACCTACTGTGAAGCATGGGGGTGGAAACATCATGCTTTGGGGCTGTTTTTCTGCAAAGGGACCAGGACGACTGATCCGTGTAAAGGAAAGAATGAACGGGGCCATGTATCGTGAGATTTTGAGTGAAAACCTCCTTCCATCAGCAAGGGCATTGAAGATGAAACATGGCTGGGTCTTTCAGCATGACAATGATCCCAAACACACCACCCGGGCAATGAAGGAGTGGCTTCGTAAGAAGCATTTCAAGGTCCTGGAGTGGCCTAGCTAGTCTCCAGATCTCAACCCCATAGAAAATCTTTGGAGGGAGTTGAAAGTCCGTGTTGCCCAGCGACAGCCCCAAAACATCACTGCTCTAAAGGAGATCTGCATGGAGGAATGGGCCAAAACACCAGCAACAGTGTGTGAAAACCTTGTGAAGACTTACAGAAAACGTTTGACCTCTGTCATTGCCAGCGAAGGGTATATAACAAAGTATTGAGAATAAACTTTTGTTATTGACCAAATACTTATTTTACCAAGGAATTTACCAATTAATTCATTAAAAATCATTCAATGTGATTTTCTGGATTTTTTTTTTCTCATTTTGTCTCTCATAGTTGAGGTATACCTATGATGAAAATTGGAGACCTCTCTCATCTTTTAAGTGGAAGAACTTGCACAATTGGTGGCTGACTAAATACTTTTTTGCCCCACCGTAGCTCCTCTTCTAAAGGCCCAAAGGTGCACATGCTCGTTAGGTTACGGAGCTCCATAACATAATATTGTGTGGACTCACCCACTTTTTGGCAGTATCGAAGAATCTATATCTCCGTGCTGTGATGTTACACTTGTCAACAAAGAACTCGTCCTTTAGGCTCAAACACTTATCCAAGCAGTCCGTGCTGCCAAGCGTGCGAAGCACTCGCTGCCCTTCTTTGCCCAGACAATGAATCAGGACACTCTTCCGCCTTTCTTCGTTGGCGCCTTCCAGGCTGGCTGCGATAGCATATTCACTGAATGACTCCAGACAGCGGCGTCACAGTGTGGCTGGCACACCCGGTAACTCCAGGAATGGAGGTGGCGGTTTCCCGCACGCTCCCATGGTTTAATCCTCAGTCACCAAATGTTATGTACAAAATGAGCGAGCCCTGAGCCATCTCTTGCCGAGCAACGAACTGAACTTTATTACACAAAAGGCAAAACATATACAGCAGCAGCAGTCCTCCTGACGTCACTCCATTCGATGCGCGACGCTGCTACAACAAGCCCCAAGGGCCAAACCCACATGCCACACTCTCCCCGCAGCTGCAAGCACCACCAGTTGCCAATCAGTGGGAGAGGATAAATTGGACGCTTTCCCTTCAGTCTGTCTGGTCACGTCGACTTAGCCACCTGTATTTCCTTGCCTTGAGATCATTTGTGAATTAATCTGTCTTGTTTTGCTGTGCTTTGACTTCTGCTTGTTCTAGACCCTGTTCCTGCCTGATGATTTGGATTTTGCCTGCCTTGTGTTTGCTTGCTGTGCCCTGACCTTCTGCCTGCGCTTGGATTTTGGATTGTGCTCTACAGATTGGATTTGGAATTCCCCTGGACTGTGCACAGTTCCCCCCCCCCCAACCCTAGTAAGCCAAGTCACCTCTGTGTTTTCTCAACCTCTTCACCATCACCTCCTCCCTTCCATGCAGACCTGACCAGCTTGCCTCCCAGCCTCTCCTCCGATGTTTCCTCAGCCCTCCTCACAGATGTCAACTTCCTCTGTCACCAACACCTGGCCCTGGAAGGATCTTCTACTGAGCTGCCCACACCCTCAGAAGATCCTGTAAGCATTAACACAGTAAAAGTATTAATTGAGCCTGTCACCCACTTTAACCTTTGTTTCTGTTTCTCCTGCAGGATTGCCAGAGCCATCCCGCACTATCCAGACTTGCACATTTGTAATAAAGATTATTGTTTCACTGTGCTACGGTCTCCCTCTGAGTCACTACTCGGTGTGAGTTTCTGTACCTTCACAGTACGTGATCAGCAATTTAGAACCAGTGACTAAGATCTAAGCTGTAAATTCCCCATCTCAGTGCCCACGAGCAACGTGTCAATCAGGTTGATAATCAAAACCAGGTGATATTAAATGAAATAATGAATCTCTCAAAGTGGCTTATCAAATAAGAAAGCACTGTCCAGGGTCTCACCACAATTTTGTCGGCAAGTCCGCCTCTGGCGGCTGCTTCATCCATGGGCCGTTCAGGCCATTCCCCACTGCACTCCACCCCCCCATGCTACAACGGTCAGGTGGGGGAGGCCAGAGGGTTCCTGCTGCAATGTCAGCTTGTTTTTGACAATGCTCCCGGTGATTTCCATTCTGACTAGAGTCGGATTAGTTTTCTTACGGGGTTGCTTGATGGGTGTGCCCTCTCATGGCCCCAGGCAATAATTGAGGGGCCAATTATCCATTATATACATACAACCGATTTACTAGTGAATTCTTGCTTGTTTTTGGTCATGCTGACCAGGAGGGGAGTGCACCCACCTGGCTCATGGATCTTCGTCAGTGGCAAAGAACCGCCTTGGAGCATTCGATGTTCATTCACATCTATCCCTGTTAAAACCCATGCTGCTGAGCCCCCGGACCTGTCTAAAGTCGTCTCCAAGTATTATGATTTAGCCCCGGTTTTTAGTAAGGCTAAAGCACTATCTCTTCTCCCGCATCGACCCTATGACTGTGCAATCAAGCTCAAGCGGGGGACCCCGCTGCCATCCAGTAAACTGTATAACCTGTCAGCACCGGAGAGAGAGGCGATGGAGAAATATATTAAAGAATCACTGGCTGCAGGTTTAATTCACCATCCATCATCGGCACTGGAGGCGGGATTCTTCTTTGTGGGCAAGAAGAATGGCTAACTGCATCCTTGTATTACTTCAGAGAACTCAATAAAATCACTGTAAAGGACAAATACCCGCTTCCCCTCTTAAATGCGGCATTTGACCTGCTTCAATTCAATTCAATTCAATTCAACTTTATTTATATAGCGCCATTTCACAACAACAGTCATCTGGGTTCTGTCATTTACTCCAAACTCAATCTGTGCAATGAATACCATCTCATTAGGATCAGGGAGGGGGACCAGTGGAAGACAGTGTTTAAAATTCATCTGGGCCAGTTTGAATATCGCATCATGCCATTTGGTCTCTCAAATGCCCCGCCATCTTCCAGCGGATGATTAATGATGTCCTATGTGATTTTCTGAACTCATTCGTGTTCATGTACTTGGATGACATCCTTGTTTTATCTTGGTCCCCCGAAGAACATCGGGTCCATGTCAGAGCAGTTTTCCAATACCTCTTAGAGAACCAGCTCTATGTCAAAGCCAAACAGTGAGTTCCATGTTACCACTACCACTTTCCTTGGCTTCATCATCTCCCAGGGCCGCATAAAACCCGATCCAGAGAAAATTTGAACAGCCACTGAGTGGCCCGTCCCCTCCTCCCATAAACAGCTCCAGCAATTTCTGGGGTTCGCCAACTTCTATCGGCGCTTTATCAGAAACTACAGCACCAATGCTGTCCCCCTCACTGCCCTGACATCACCAAGGGTCCCTTCTGCTGGACTCCTGAGGCAGATGAGGCCTTTGCACTGCTTAAGTCCCGCTTCTTGATGAAACCAATTCTAATCCAGCCCAATCCAACTCGTCAGTTCATTGTGGAGGTGGATGCCTCTGGTGTGGGGGTGGGGGCTGTACTGTCACAGCGTTCAGTAACTGACAATAAGATACACCCTTGCGCGTATTTCTCTCGGTGCCTATCCCTGGCTGAGAGAAATTGTGATTTTGGTGACTGAGAGCTGATGGCGATGAAGCTGGCTCTGGAGGAATGGTGGCATTGGCTGGAGGGGTCTGCCCAGCCATTCCTTGTGTGGATGGATCATAAGAACCTGGAGTACATCAAGGCGGCTAAAAGACAACCCGCGGCAGGCAAGGTGGCTTTACTTTTTGCCAGGATTAATTTTTCTCTCTCCTACAGACAAGGCTCAAAAAACATCAAGCTCAGAATCAGAATCAGAATCAGAATCAGAATCAGCTTTATTGGCCAAGTATGCACAACACATACAAGGAAGTTGACTTTGGCTAAAAACTTGCTCTCATTGTTCAGTTGGAGGATTTAAATAAGGATTCAATGACAACAGAGTATGTACAGTAAATTACAGTCTGTCCACGTTTCTATAAAAGGATGCAAATATATACAGGAATATATGCAGTTATTTACTCAGACTAACCACACTTTGCAGAAATATATGAAAAAATATACAGTCACACAGTATTTCAATGTGAACTCAGATTCAGTGATATAATGTGAATGAAGTAAAAAGCAGTGTGAGAGTTATGTGCAATGTAATAATGGATGAAAAGTCATGAGTACAGCAACAGGTAGGACTAGGTGAATGTTAGGAGTTCATCAGAGTGATGGCTTGAGGAAAGAAACTGTTCCTGTGACGGGTGGTTTTGACCTTCAGTGATCTGTAACGACGACCAGAAGATAGAAGTTCAAACAGTTTGTGGCCGGGGTGTGATGGGTCAGCACAGATGTTTCCCGCCCGTTTCCTGGTTATGGACCGATATAAGTTCTCAATGGAGGGTAGGTCAGTACCAATGATCCTCTCCGCAGACTTAATGATCCGCTGCAGTCTGGTCTTGTCCTGTTTAGTTGCAGATCCAAACCAGACAGTGATGGAAAAGCAGAGGACAGATTGGATGATGGCGGTGTAGAAGACAACCAGCAGCTCCTGAGGCAAATCAAACTTCTTGAGCTGACGCAGAAAAAACAACCTCTGCTGGGCCTTTTTCCAGACAGTGTCTATATGGGAGGACCACTTCAGGTTCCGGGAGATTGTGGTACCCAGAAACTTGAAGGAGTCCACAGTGGACACTGTGCTGTTGAGGATGGTGAGTGGGGGGAATGAAGGGGGGTGTCGCCTGAAATCCACAGTCATCTCCACCGTTTTGGCTGGGTTAAGTTCAAGATGGTTCTGGCTGCACCAGAGGATCAGCTGCTCCACCTCCCGCCTGTATGCAGACTCATCATCATCCCGGATCAAACCAATGACTGTGGTGTCGTCCGCAAACTTCAGGAGCTTCACCGAAGGGTCCTCTGAGGTGCAGTCATTGGAGTAGAGGGAGAAGAGCAGTGGGGAAAGGACACATCCTTGGGGGGCGCCAGTACTAATTTTTCGGGAGCTGGATGTAAATCTCCCTAGCTTCACCTGTTGCCACCTGTCAGTCAGAAAGCTGGAGATCCACTGGCAGGTGGAGGGGGGCACCTTGAGCTGGAGGAGTTTCTGATGAAGAATGCCTGGGATGATGGTGTTGAACGCTGAGCTGAAGTCGACAAACAGGATCCTGGCGTACGTCCCTGGGGAGTCGAGGTGTTTCAGGATGTAATGTAGTCCCATATTCACTGCATCATCCACTGACCTGTTTGACCGGTCAAAGCTGGACGCCCTTTCACGTCAGTTTGTGGCCGAAGCACCCACATCCAGTAAAGACACAATTTTGCCCGAGACCATCATTGCTGGGGCACTCAAGTGGGAGATTTAGCAGCAGATCAGGGACGCATTGACCTCTGACTTTGACCCTGGAGGGGGACCACCGGGCTGACAATTTGTCCCGGCAGCTGTGAGAGGAGAAGTTATCCACTGGATCCATTTTAATAAGCTCTCCTGCCATCCAGAGGTGACAAGAACCTGAGCAGCACTCCGACGTTCATTTTGGTGGCCGTCAATGGAGAAAGACATCCGGTTCTACATCAAGGCATGCCCTCAGTGGTCAGCCGGGAAATCCTTTACATCTCCCCAGCAGGTCTGCTTCAACCCCTCCCTGTTCCCAATCGCCCCTGGTCTAATATTGCCCTGGACTTCGTTACAGGGTTACCCCCTTCCAACGGGTACACCATCATCCTCACCATAGTTGACCGGTTTTCCAAGGCTGTGCACTTTGTTCCCCTGAAAAAACTCCCATCAGCCTTGGAGATGGCCCGCCTGCTGACGAACCACGTGGTGAGGTTACACGGGATCCCTGCGGACATTGTCTCTGACCGGGGTCTTCAATTCATTTCCAGGGTATGGCGGGCATTCTGTAAGTCTGTCAGGGCCACAGTCAGTCTCTTCTCCAGTTACCATCCCCAAAGCAATGGGCAGAGCAAGCGAGTAAATCAGGAGCTGGAAGCTATGCTCCGGTGTGTAACGGTGATGGACCCATCTTCATGGAGTGCATACCTGCCTTGGGTGGAATATGCTCACAATTCAGCCACGCCCACTGCTACTTGTTCCCCCTTCAAGGCCTACTTGGGGTACAACCCCCCCATCCCCCATCTCGGAGGAGGAGATTGCCATCCCTTCCGTTGCTGTCCACATAGCTACGTGTAAGCGCTTCTGGAGAGGCACAAATGCTGCTCTGCTCAGGTCGGTCAGGGAGAATGCTCGGTGGGCAAACTGGAGGAGGCGCCAGGTCCCTGCCTATACTGTTGGTCAACAAGTGTGGTTATCCACCAAAGACTTCCCTCTCAAGACTGAGTCCAAGAAACTCTCCCCCCCCCCCACCGGTTTGTTGGTCTCTTTACCATCAAGGCCTTCATGAACCCCTCTTCTGTCAGGCTCAACCTCCCCTCTTCTCTTTGGGTCCACCCCACCTTCCATGTGTCTCACATCTCCATATTCACCAGCTCCTTGTGTCCCCCATCCAAACCTCCTCCACCCCCGAAGATGGTCAATGGGGATCTTGTCTATGCGGTGACTCGTATCCTGGACGTCCGTTGCAGGGGGCGAGGTGTTCAGTTTTTGATGGACTGTAAGGGCTATGGCCCTGAGGAGAGGTCTTGGATTCCCCAGTCATTTATTATGGACAACTCCCTGACTGATGATTTCTTCCGCCGACACCCTGACAAGCCAAAGTGATGCCAGGAGGCGTCCCTTGAGAAAAGGGTACTGTAAGGGTTCCTGTCTGCTCTCTCTCCTTCTCTCCCCGCTAAATGAGCTGCTATCCCTGTAGCTGCAAGCACTACCAGTTGTCAGTCAGTGGGAGAGGATAAATTGGATGCTTTCCCTTCAGTCTGTCTGGTCACGTCGACTTAGCCACCTGCATTTCTTTGCCTTGAGATCATTTGTGAATTAATCTGTCTTGTTGCCGTGCTTTGACTTCTACTTGTTCTAGTCCCTGTTGCTGCCTGACGATTTGGATTTTGCCTGCCTTGTGTTTGCTTGCTGTGCCCTGACCTTTTGCCTGCTCTTGGATTTTGGATTCTGCTCTATGGATTGGATTTGGAATTCCCCTGGACTGTGCACAGTTCCTCTTCCCAACCCTAGTAAGCCAAATCACCTTTGTGTTTTCTCAGCCTTTTCACCATCACCTCCTCCCTTCCACGCAGGCCTGATCAGCTTGCCCCCCAGCCTCACCTCTGACATTCCCTGAGCTCTCCTCACTGGTGCCCCCTTCCTCGATCACCAACGCCCGGCCATGGAAGGATCTTCTACTCAGCCACCCATCACCACTCAGAAGGTCCTGTAGGCATTAACACAGTAAAAGTATTAATTGAGCCTGTCACCCACTTTAACCTTTGTTTCTGTTTCTCCTGCAGGGTTGCCAGAGCCATCCTGCACTATCCACATTTGCACATTTGTAATAAAAATTATTGTTTCACTCTGGTATGATCTCCCTCTGAGTCGCTATTGGGTCTCAGTTTCTGTACCTTGGCAGTAAGGTCGTCTTGTATTGTTTTTAGAAGGGGAGTGCAATTTAGTTGCAGTAACTCTGAGAGCCTGGAGGAAATGATTATTCCTAAATTTTTAATATTAGCTGATTGTATTGGAATAGTGGATATATTTTAAAAATTACAGTTTACCGGTAAGACTGTTGATTTACCCAAGTTAATAGAGTAATCTGATAGTGATGAAAATTTATCAGTGAGCACCACCGTCTGAAGAAGAGATCTTTGTGAGTTGTTGAGGAAAATTAATACATCATCAGCATAAAGACTTATCTTGTGTTCTTTTTCTCCAGTTTGGATACCTCTGATATCAACATTTTGTCGTATGGCTGCTGCTAATGGTTCAATAAAGATGGTAAAAAGTGAGGGAGAGAGTGGACAGCCCTCCCTAGTGCCTCTCTGAAAATGAAAGCTTCGAGAAGTTTGATCATTTGTTCTGACAGATGCAGTTGGACAGCTATATAGTGTCTTAATCCAGTTTATAAAAGATGAACCAAACCCGAACTTATGTAACACCATAAAAAGAAATTTCCAATTAATGCCGTCAAAGGCTTTCTCTGCATCCAGAGATAAAATTGTGGTTTCTAAGTTATTAATCTTACAGTATTCTATCAAATTAAATAGGCTGTGTGTATTATTACTGAGTGCCTACCCCTGATGAAACCTGTTTGATCCGGGTGTATAATAAATGGAGATATCCTTTCCGGTGTTCGGCAAGAGCTTTGCAAATTATTTTAACATCAACATTCATAAGTGAGATGGGACGGTAGCTGGATGGAAGTGTGGGTTCTTATTTGGGTTTAAGGAGTAGGATAATACTTGCTCAGTTCATATTTGGAGGGATTACATGATCTTCTTTAATTTGGGTCACCATTTTAAAGAAAGTAGATGCCAGCACAGGCCAGAATTCTTAATAGAATTCTACTGGAAAACCATCTAGTCCCGGAGCTTTGTTATTTGGGATGTGCTTAAGCCCCTCGTGGAGTTATGACATTAAAAGAGGTGCATCTAGAGCTGTAATCTGTTTATTATTTAATCGTGGTAAATTAATATTGTCCAGAAATTCATTTATCTCTGAGTCAGATGGATTAATCTGAGATGAATATAGGTTTTTTATCAAACTTTCTGAAAGAGTTATTTTATTTCTTCAGGATCATGGGTGATATTTCCAGTCGTATCAATAGAATGGATAGTTGTTTTTTCTTTATTCAGTTTAAGCTGGTTAGAAAGGTATCTCCCCGATTTATTACTATGTTCAAATTTATATTTACTTAAATTTAAATTGTTTAAATTTATTACTATGGTCAAAATGGAATTTTCCATCATCCTGTAATTGGAATGAAGGGAACTTTTCCAGCTACCACATATCGCCAACATGTGAATGCGGTCTTCTTTACACATCTGGCTCTGAAACCCTGTGCATGCGCACAGCAATATGCAGTCAACATCATCAACAATAAAAGATGTTATCCTTGTGCAATCACTTTTTCGCTTTAAAGAGAGAAAACTGACATGGTTTAGCAAAGATATACTTGGGATTTTGCTCTGGAGGATAGCAGTAGCTAGTTGCCTGTTTATTATGAGGTCCAGATGAAGAAAGGAAGCCAGACGGGTGCACTGTGACCAGTTTCAGCCGTAAGAACTAATATGCATGCTGACAACAAAATTAACTGATGATATCAGAACCCTACACATGCAGAAGAGAGAAGTCACATAAATCTGAACATTCTCAATCAAGTTGGACTGTAGAAGAGCTTGGAATAACGAGGCGATGTGATTTATAAACCAAAGTTTATTATCAGCTTCGCTCCTCTAACAAGTCTCATCTCAGTGCAGAAGCAGAATAAGAGATCGAACACATTCAGACCTACATATTTAAACCTACACATAACAAAAGACATTGCACATCAAAGCTGACATCCCGCATTAGCTTAATCCCCCCCTCCTTTGTCTTCCTACTCCTCCACCTGACCCTGGGTGGTCAGGGCGATCGATCTCCTTCATTGTCCTCTGTCTCTTCCACTTGGCCCTGGGAAGTCAGGGCGATCGATCCGGTCTCCACCGCAGCGCCTCGGATGCTCTTTGATCTTCGCTGGCGGTTGAGACCTCTTGTCCTGTTCTGAGGCGTGAGGTCGTTGTACATATGTGATCACCAAACATTCTAACATGCTTATACATATGTAGGTTATGGGATATATGATTAATATAAACCACATGGACAACCAAATACCTGGATATACGGATATCCAATCTACAACATAAAAAAGTGATGCAGATCTGATCTGCATACAACAAGCAAATCCCAGAGATTGATCTGGGTCACATGAGGGTTAAAAAATGGTTTTGTGTCGCTGTTACAACCCACTTACTAGGCCAAGGCCAGAATTGCCTATTTCAGCCTGGGATCACCAAGTCCGTTCCGACCCTCACTCAAGGTGAACAGACCCAGACTCGGCTAGTAGTGGAGGTGTACTCTAAGGTGTCAGGGACTGCATTCACTGACTAATTCCCTGTGGAAGGGTGCATAACAGTCGCTGAATAGCCTAAATGTTGCAACTGTTGTTACGCTGCTTGTGTGGTGACACAACTGGTGGTCATACTCCACCCAGGGCCTTTGGGGAATGGGGGGGAAGGAGGTGAGAGATGGAGGTGAGAAGAAGAAAAGGAGAGGGGGTGACAGTAGGTGCCAGAGCACCAGGGGATAGAAAACCAAATTAAGATGCGCCTTCATAGCTGGCAAGGCCAGGCGTGAATGTATTGTGTAAAGTGAAGATGCACCTCCACACTTCAGATGCCAGGTGTTGAAGTTTTGTGTGGTGTGATACTCTTTTGTGTGTATGCTAATGTGTGCACGCCAGGCACCAAAGAATGGAGTGAAACTGTATAAAAGAAATCCACTTTGGTGCCCGAGTCAGTCTGTCCTGCTGGTTAGAGGAATAAAGTTGTGTATCTGTGGCTGCTCATGTCTCGTCTGATCAATCCTCTATATTGGTGACGACATGAGAATGGAAGACAGACCGAGCATCTCTGTGGGAACATCTGCGCTTGGGGTTCCCCCCGTTACGTACGCTGTGGCGTTCCAACTCCCAGTCTTTTCTCTCCACGGCCCAGCCACTTGGTTCATTCACGTGGAAGCCCAGTTTGCTCTCTGTGGAGTCTCGGAGGATGACCTAAAGTACCATTACGTGGTGGCTTCACTGGACCTGTGCACCACTCAGCGCGCAATGAGCCTGCTTCGCGCTCCCCCAGCAAAGGGCAAGTACGATGCTCTCAAACAGCTGCTTCTGCGGCATTATGTCCTCTCCACTGAAGAGAGAGCAGAGAGGGTCCTCTCACACACGGAATTAGGAGATGGATCGGCTGTGGAGTTGATGGAGAGTATACTGGCCTTGCTGGGCGCAGATGACAGATCTTTTCTCTTTGCCCACCTCTTCCTGAAGAAGCTACCAGCTTTGGTGAGGGCAATCCTGGCAAACTCACCACTATTGGCAGGCAGGGACTACTGCTCGCTTGCAGAGGAAGCAGGTCGCATTGTCCTGGCGAACAGGAGTTTCGGCGACCAGGCAGTGAGACCGGGATTGTTGGCGGAGTCCAACAAAGTCTAGGAGCTGCAGGTGGTGGTCCGGACGGCCACTTGGAAACCCAGAAACAGCAAGGTGTGCTTTTATCACCAGCGTTTTGGCGCCGATGCGCAATGTTGTCTGCCGCCGTGTCATTTCCAGAGGATGGCAAAATGGACCAACCAGTGGTCAGTGGCAGTTACGACCGCTAACAACAGGGAGAAGCTGCTCTTCATCAAGGACACACGTTCTGGGAGACGGTTTTTGGTGGACTCTGGTTCCCAAAAGAGCCTTATTTTGCCAGTTGTCACTAATAGACTGGTGGAAGGCTGCGGCCCATCATTAACGGCACCAACGGATCCCCCATCAAGATGTTTGGAGAAAGGTCGGTGACTGTATGTTTGCACGGACGCAATTATGGATGGGACTTTGTGGCAGCTGCATGTTTGGTTCCCATTTTAGGTGCTGATTTCCTGTGTGCTTATGGTCTCCTTGTTGATGTTGCTAGCAGACGTTTAGTGGATGCTGTATCTTTTTCCTCATTGCCCTGCATGGCTTGGGGAGTTGGACCACTAACACATGCAAATGTTTTAGCTTCGGGGGATAAGTACCAGTGTTTGCTTTCTGAGTTTCCCGCATTCATGGTACCCACCTTTTCTGCTACTGTAATCAAGCATGGGGTCGAGCATTTTATCACCACAAAGGGCCTGCCGGTTTTTGCGTGGTCGTACTGCCTGGATGCGTTTAAGCTAGCCATTGTGCGCAAGCAGTTCGTTAACTTAGAACACCTAGGGATTGTTAGGCGTTCCAACAGCCCTTGGGCATCCCCGCTGCACATGTTGCCCAAGTCCAATGGTTTATGGCAGCCGTGCGATAATTTCTGTTGCCTGAACGACGTCACCAAACACGACTGCTACCCATCCTACACATCCAGGATTTTTCCATGCACCTGGTTAGGATACACATTTTTTTAAAAGTGGATCTGGTCTGCAGTTACCACCAGGTCCTGGTTCACACTGAGGACGTCCCAAAAATGGTGGTGATAACTCCTTTTTGTCTTTTCGAGTTTTTACGCATGCCATTTGGGTTAAAGGGCACAGCCCAGACTTTTCAAAAGATGATGGACATGGTGCTCCGTGACTTACCATTCATTTTCATCTACTTAGACGACACTTTGGTGGCTAGCGCATCAGAGCAAGTTTTTTGACGGGTGGAAGCACACGGGCTGATTGTTAATCCGGTGAAGTGCCAGTTCGGGCTGCTGGTGATCAATTTCTTGGGCCACTGCATCTCGCCGGAGGGCGCGATTCTGCTGCCAGATAAGACACGTGTGGTGCCAGATTTTCTGCACCCACAGACCGTGAGGGCACTGCAGGAATTTTTGGGGATGGTCAATTTTTACAACCACTTCCTTCCCTGGGCAGCCCAGCTGCTGCAACCGCTGTACTGCGTGCTCAAGAAATAGAAACCCACATATAGCATTGACTGGACCCCAGATCAGGTCCAGGTATTCACAGGCACCAAAACGGCGCTTGCTAATGTGGCTCTGCTGGTCCACCCAGCCCCAGTAGCGCGGATAGCGCTTACCACAGCTGTGTCCGACGTTGTGGTAGGATCTGTGGTGGAGCAGTACATCGCCAGTTCATGGCAACCCCTCACCTTTTTTAGCCGTACTTTGCGCGACAATGACCATAAGTATAGCACTTTTGACAGAGAGTTGTTGGCTCTCAACCTGGCTACTTATCATTTTCAGTTCTGGCTCGAGGGTCGTGAGTTTACCACGTTTGTTGATCACAAACCACTAACCTAAGCATTGTCCAAAGTCCTTGGTACAGTGGTTGGCTCGGCAGCAACAGCACTTGGCCGCAATTTCGGAATTCACTACCGACATTCAACATGTAGCCAGTAAACTTAATGTCATGGCTGATTGCTTGTCACACGCGCTGGTCTCTCCAGTCTACATGGGTATTAATTTTTCTGCCATGGCCACCAACCAAACCGGGGACACGGACATTTGCACGCTCCGATTCGCAGGTACTTGACTAAAACTGGGGAGCAGGGCGGTACAAGAAGGGTGACCCCCTTGCTCTGCGACATCTCTACTGGCCGTCCCCACCCGGTGGTTCCGAGCTCTTGGTACCGCCACGTTTTCGAGTCCGTCCATTCTCTTTCACATCCTGACATACAGACTTCGGTTAAGCTGGTGGGGTCCAAATTCATCTGGCCTCACTTACGCAAGGACATGAAGGAGTGGGCCACAGCGTGCATCATACCCCAACAGACTAAGGTTCAGAGGCACATCAAAGCCCCCCTTGAGCCTCTCCAAATTCCAAGCAGGAGGTTCAACCACGTACACGTGGATTTAGTGGGCCCCCTTCCACCGTTGCAGGGGTTCACCCACCTTTTGACAATAGTGAACCACACTACATGTTGGCCTGAGGCAGTTCCACTAGCTGCCAACACATCTGCCAATGTGGCCCACGCCTTTTTGTCATCCTGGGTTGCACGGGTCAGATCCCCATTGGACATCACTTCCGACAGGTGTCCACAGTATGTTTCGGAACTCTGGTCTGTGATGGTTGAAAACCTGGGGGTCAAAATCCACCGCACCACCGCGTACAACCCCCAGGCTAACGGTTTGTGTGAGCGGTTTCACAGATCGCTTAAAGCAGCGCTCAGAGCCTCGTTAACGGATGCAAATTGGGTAGACCGCATGCCTTGGGTTCTACTGGGGTTGCACTCAGCGCCCTAAGAAGATTTGGCAGCTTCCCCAACGGAGCTCATTTTTTGAGGGCCGTGCCGGATGCCAAGTGAATTTTTGTTGGAGAGCCCCGCACCTGGTACCAACTCGTCCGTACGCCTTTTTTCCGAGGCTGAGGCTGGCCACGTTCCGGGACCCGTGCACCATTGTTTTCCCTGCACTTTTGTTCCAAAGAGTTTGGAGAATGCCAAATTTGTTTCGCCACACATGATGCGCACAAAACCCTGCTGTGCCTGCCTTATGATTGCCCGTTCAGGGTTTTAGAAACAGGAGTGAAACATTTTGTGTTAGGCTTGGGGGGTTAAGGAAACTATGCATAGACAGGCTCAAGTCAGCTATATTTTGGCAAAGGAGTAGGTGGTGCTGCCCCAGGTTTCCCGGCGCGGATGCCCACCTACAGAAGACCTGCAGGTAGGTGTTTCCCCTTCAGAGAACTATTTTCAGGAAACTAAATCCTTCCCCTCCCCACCCTTTCCCCCTCCAGAAGATTGTTCACCAAGAACTGAGTTTTTCTCCGACCCACTTCGACAGGAAGGCACTTCGAGTGGCCCAGCGGCTCCATGTTACAGCCGTTAAGGGGGCTTGCTCAAGCCCAAAGGATTGGAGGATTAAAGCCCCATCTGGGTGTTCGGGGGGTGGGGGGCTTTGTGGTGACACAACGGGTAGTCATACTCCACCCAGGGTCTTTGGGGAATGGGGGGAGGAGGTGAGAGATAGAGATGAGAAGAAGAAAAGGAGTGGGGGCGACAGTAGGCGCCACAGCACCGGAGGGTAGAAAACAAAATTAAGATGTGCCTTCATACCTGGCAATGCCAGGCGTGAATGTACTGTGTAAAGTGAAGAAGCGCCACCACACCTCAGATGCCAGGTGTGGAAGTTTTGTGTGGTGTGATGCTCTTTTGTGTGTATGTTAATGTTTGTACGTCAGGCGCTAAAGAATGGAGTGAAACTGTATAAAAGAGATCCACTTTGGTGCCCGAGTCAGTCTGTTGTGCTTGTTAGAGGAATAAAGTTGTGTGTCTGTGGCTGTTCATGTCTCGTCTGATCTCTATCTGAGAGAATATGTTGGACTTAGTGTACACAAACACAGATGCATATAAAGCGATACCCCGTCCCCATCTCGGCCGTTCTGATCACATATCCATGATGCTGCTGCCTGCCTACAAACCTTTATTGAAGCGCAGCAGGCCAGCAGTGAAACAAATCAGGATTTGGCCAGAGAGTGCAACCCCTGCACTGAAAGACTGTTTTCAGCACACAGACTGGAAGGTCTTCAAAATAGCAGCCTCCCAGGAAGACAGGACAGATGTGGAGGAGTATGCTGATACGGTCACCAGCTACATCGCGAAGTGCACAGAGGATTTCACTAAAGTGAAGACCATCACTATGCGGGGTAATCATAAGCCCTGGATGACTGCAGAGGTGCGCTCGCTGCTCACAGCCAGAGATGCAGCCTTCAGAGCGAAGGACAGGATCGTCCTCCGCTCAGCCAGGTCTGTGCTTTCTAAGGGAATTAAGGCGGCAAAACGCGCCTATGTGGAGAAAATCCAGGGACACCTCTGTGACACTAGGAACACCAAGCAGATGTGGCAGGGAGTTTGGACACTGACGGGCTTTAAGCCTAGGCAGGGGGTCGATGATGACGACGCTTCGCTTCCAGACAGGCTTAACAACTTCTTTGCACGTTTTGAAGCATCAAACTCGACAATCAGAGGGAGGGCTGGCCCTCCCCCACCATCGGTCGGACCAGCTTTTACCATCAACACAGCAGACACACGGAGGACCCTAACCAGAGTCAACCCACGCAAAGCTGCAGGTCCAGACAGCATTCCGGGGCGTGTGCTCCGAGACTGCGCGAGCGAGTTGGCGGATGTCCTGACTGACATTTATAACATCTCCCTGAGTCAGGCCATCGCTCCCAGATGCTTCAAGACCTCTATCATTGTACCGGTGGCAAAGAAACCAGTGGTGTCCTGTTTGAATGACTATCGTCCTGTTGCACTGACACCAATTGTGATGAAGTGTTTTGAGCGGCTTGTCAAACCACACATTACAGCCTGCCTCCCCGCATCACACGACCCGCTCCAGTTTGCATATAGTTCAGACCGCTCCACGGAGGATGCTATAGTCACCACCCTACACTCTGTCATCACCCACCTGGACCAGAAAGACACCTACGCCAGACTCCTGTACATTGATTTCAGTTCAGCATTCAACACCATTATTCCCCAGAGACTGATGGAGAAATTACTCCTTCTCGGTCTGAACACCGCCACATGTCTCTGGATCCTGATTTCCTGACTGAGAGACCTCAGTCTGTCCGGGTTGGAAACAACATCTCCAAGTCTGTCACGCTGAGTACCGGATCCCCTCAAGGCTGTGTACTCAGTCCACTGTTGTTTACTCTGAAATAGCTCTTTTTCACCTATTTTCACTCTCCTCTCGGCGCCACACCAGTCGGCTGCCTTTTGCAACAGCGGCTCGATTCCGAGTTTTTTTTCCCTTCCTCTCTCTTTTGATCACTTTTTTTTTTCACCCCACTTATATCACGGACACACAGATCGTCCCAAATGTCTCCTGAGCCGGTGGACGGAGCCACTGTTTATAGCAGGATACGATATAACAGGGAAGAGCTGCTAGCATTTAACCGCCACCCGGTCCCACTGGAAAAACTCGACATACCGAGAGAACTGAGGCGAAAACGCCGCGGCTGCCGGGCTGGAGTAAGGCGGAGGACAAAAAATATAAGGTACAGACCCTCCCTTCCATCTGTTGTCATGGGAAATGTACGGTCGATACTGGGAAAGTTAGATGAGCTAGCGGCTATCTCCCGTTATGATAGCACATACCGGGAGTGCTCTCTCCTTTTGTTTACTGAGACGTGGCTAACTGAACTAGCAGCAGATGCTAACATTGAGCTGGAGGGTTTTCACATGATACGAGCTGACCGAACATCAGAGAGTGGCAAAACTAGGGGCGGTGGAGTGATAATGTATGTTAACAACAACTGGTGCAGACCGGGACATATCACTGTTAAACAACGACACTGCAGCAAAGACATTGAGTTGCTAGCTGTTAGCATGAGGCCTACATATCTCCCGAGAGAACACTCACACGTGATCTGCATTGTTGTTTATGCAAATCCGACGGCGAACGCTGGGACAGCGCGTGACGTCATCCATTCAGTAACCAGCAGGCTGCAGACAGAACACCCAGATGCTCTTCTCCTCATCTCAGGCGATTTCAACCACGTTTCACTGTCTCCCATTCTGCCCAATTTCACCCAGTATGTCACATGCCACACTAGAGACAATAAAACACTGGATTTGTTCTACGCAAACACTAAGGAGGCGTACACCTCATCACATCTCCCCCCACTTGGGAGATCGGATCACAACTTGGTTCATCTCCGACCGGTGTACAAACCCCTAGTGCACAGACAACCTCCGGCCATGCACACTGTGGAGTTATGGTCTGAGGAGACAATGGACACTCTAAAGGACTGTTTTGAAGCCACTGCCTGGAAGCAGCTCTGCGATCCACATGGTGAGGACATCGATGGCCTCATTCACACCTTCACGGGCTACCTCAGCTTCTGTGTGGACAAATCCGTTCCCACCAAGACCATACGGCGTCACTCAAACAACAAACCCTGGATCAACCCTGAGATAAAAACACTTCTGAGAGAGAAGAAGAGGATCTTCAGGTTGGGGAACAGGGAGATGCTGAAGTCCGTACAGAGGGAGCTGAGGAGAAAGATCAGAGAAGGCAAGGACAGCTTCAGGAAGAAGATGGAGGACAAGCTGCAACAGAGCGACATCAGCGGGGTCTGGAGAAACCTCAAAACCATCTCGGGGCTCCAGAATACCTCCCCCCAGGCCACGGGGGGCAGGGAGTGGGCGAACAACCTGAATCTGTTTTTCAATAGATTTGACCAACCGCCCTCCCCCCTGTCTGCACAACAACCACTGCTGCCTCTAAGAAATCAAGTCCGGCTACCCACTCCCCACTCCACCGACACCCCCCCCACTCCCAACACACAGCCCCCCATCCTGACCCTGACCAAGACCCAGGTGAGGACGGAGCTGAGGAAGATCAAGGCGAGGAAGGCGCCGGGACCGGACGACATCAGCGCAAAGCTCCTCAAGTCCTGTGCAGACCAGCTGTGTGGGATTGTGACGTATATCTTCAACATGAGCCTGAAACTGGGGAGGGTACCACAGCTGTGGAAAACATCTTGTGTGGTACCTGTACCAAAAACTTCCCACCCCAAAGACCTGAACAGCTTCAGACCGGTGGCCTTGACGTCCCACTTGATGAAGACCCTGGAGAGACTGCTCCTTGCTCATCTCCGCCCCCTGGTGGAACCAGCGATGGATCCACTCCAGTTCGCCTACCAGCATGGCATTGGGGTGGAGGATGCGGTGATCTTCCTCCTTCACCGTTCTCTGTCCCACCTGGAGAAGCCCGGGAATATGGTGAGGATCATGTTCTTTGACTTCTCCAGTGCTTTCAACACCATCCAACCGATGATCCTGAAGGACAAGCTGCTGCGCGCAGGGGTGGACCAGCACCTGTCATCATGGATCCTGGACTACCTCACGAACCGGCCTCAGTTTGTGAGAACCCGGGACTGTGTTTCCGACACGATCATCAGTAGCACGGGGGCCCCCCAGGGAACGGTGCTGGCTCCCTTCCTGTTCACTCTTTATACTGCGGACTTCTCACACAACACAACACATTGCCATCTACAGAAGTTCTCTGATGACTCTGCGATCGTTGGTCTCATCTCCAGCGGAGATGAAGCTGAGTACAGAGGGCTTATCCAGGACTTTGTGGACTGGTGCCATCGGAACTGCCTCCAGATCAACGCGAGGAAAACTTAGGAGCTGGTGGTGGACTGCCGCAGGCATGGGCAGCCCCTCACAGCACCAGTAAATATACAGGGAACAGACATCGAGATGGTGACATCCTACAAGTACCTGGGTATTCATCTGAACAATAAACTAGACTGGTCACACAATACTGACGCACTCTACAAGAAGGGACAGCGCAGGCTGTTCCTGCTGAGGAGACTCAGGTCTTTTGGTGTACAAGGGGTGCTGCTGAAGTCATTCTATGACACGGTGGTGGCATCAGCCATCACTTTTGGAGTGGTCTGCTGGGGCAGTGGCATTACTGCAGCCGATAGGAAGAGACTGAACAAACTGATTAAGAAAGCTAGCTCTGTCCTGGGGCAACGCCTTGATCCGATGGAGGAGATAGGAGAGAGAAGGACGGTGGCTAAACTGTCATCTCTGCTGGAGTCCGAGTTCCACCCTATGCAGGACATACTGGATGCACTGAGGAGCTCATTTAGCAGCAGACTACATCATCCCAGGTGCACAACCGAGAGGTTTCGTAGGTCCTTCCTACCAACGGCTGTCAGACTGTACAACCTAAGCAGGGCTGCTCGCAGAGATAGCAAAAAGACGTAACAAACTAATAGTTTTTTTTGAATGCAAAAGATGCAATAGACTTACACAATGGTCCTCTCCGGCATACAACTAGGAACATACCGGTCGCTATGGAGGGTGAGAATATGTATGGGCACATAATCATACCATGTAGGATAACTAAATAGACGGTTATGCTGTTTCATCCCACCTAGCAACAATGCTCTGCACTGTGTGTGTTTATATATTTACATATTTATTCCATCTAGCTACAATGCTCAGCACTGGGTGTGTTTATATTTATATATCTATATATTTATTCCATCTAGCTACAATGCTCCGCACTGTGTTTTTATATATCTACATATTATTCCATCTAGCTACATTGCTCCGCACTGTGTGTGTTTATATACTTGCATATTTATTCCACCTAGCTGCAATGCTCCGTACTGTGGGTGTTTATATATTTACATATTTATTCCATCTAGCTACAATGCTCTGCACTGTGTGTTCATATATTCATATATTTATTCCATCCAGCTACAATGCTCTGCACTGTGTGTCTGTGTGTGTGTGTGTGTATATATATATATTTTATAGTAATATGTACATATGTATATTAGCTGCTCTTGCTTGCTTGTTTTTTTTTTTTTTTTTTTTTTTTTCTTGCCTTCTGATTGTTGCTCTGAGTGTTGCTATCCCTGTGCTGTTGCAATCCTGGAATTTCCCCGTTGTGGGACTAATAAAGGCTTATCTTATCTTAACACATGACTGTGTATCCAGACACGAGGGGAACCAGATTATTAAGTTTGCAGATGACACCACGGTGGTGGGACTTATCCAGAGGGATGAGGAATCAATGTACAGGGAAGAAGTGAGAGACCTGGAGGGCTGGTGCAGGGAGAACAATCTGGTGCTCAACGTGGACAAAACGAAGGAGATGATTATCGACTTCCGGCGGTCGCAGCCTGAGCACGCCCCCCTCAGCATCGGCGGCCGTTTAGTGGAGAGAGCAACAAAAAAGCCCTGCAGAGCATAGTCAAGGGGGCGGAGAGGGTAATTGGAGTCTCCCTCCCCTCTGTCCAAGAACTTTTTCAGAACCGTTGTAGGAGCAGGGCACTAAACATTGTCAAGGACCGTTCTCACCCTCTGCATAAACACTTTGAACTTCTTCCATCTGGTAAACGATTCCGGAGCATCAGAGGCAGAACCACCAGACTGATCTACAGCTTCCTTCCACAAGCTGTCAGGATGCTGAACAGTTGACCCGGAATCTCGCATACACACTACTGCACATACGGACATTTTGTATATTATAGTTAGTTATTCTTTTTTTTTTTCCCCCAAGTATGTCTCAGGGATGTGTGAATGGATGGGGGGGTGGGGGTGGGGGGGAGCTATGTGGGAATGTGTCTTAAATCATGCTGCTTCTTATATGGATGCCGAGAGAAACGCAATTTCATCTTGCCTGCACTACAGTTGTATGTACAGCAGTATGACAATAAAGTTTGATTTGATTTGATCAATCCTCTACACTGGTAGTAAATCTGTGTGGGACAGAGTGAAGGTATTTAGCCCAATCAACACAATCCAATAGCTAATTAACAGCATTAGACATAAAAGTCACAGAAAGTGATGCAGACTACAGTTTCTATGTTGAGTCTGGGGGCTTTGAAAAGAAAAGTAAACTTTTTTAAAGGAGCATGATGTAATCCTGACAACTAGTGTTTGAAAATGGGACTGCAGTTAACATTCAAAAGGCTTAGTCCTTTCCTCTCTCCTGACCAGAGACACGTATATTGCCAAGATGGAGACAAGACCAAGCATATACAATTGCGAGTTACAGCGCACATAGGAACGCTACAGTGACTCCTACACCGTGTAGCATTTAGCTCGCCGTTGGCATCAATAAAATCACTCTCCCCCTCTCAGAGATTGTTTCATCCCAAGAGACTGCACCAGAACTGTGTTTTTCTTTCATCATCAGGACCCCAGTGGAGACAATTTCCTTTGTAGTAGAAATCTGATAAGGACTGTTTTAAAGGATTAGTCTGCAATCATAAAATCTCTCGAGTTTCCTCCTGCATAGATAAGAATCCCACTCCGTACTAGGAACGGACTGCTAAAAAGTCATAAACTCCCAAAGTTTACTCCTCAAGCCAACAGGTAAATGGTTGACTTCCTTTCTGGACATATCCCAGGCGGCCATAAAAACAAACAAACAAAAAAAACCATAAAAAAACATAAAACTCCGTAAGCTGCCCCTCTCTTTGCATACCAAGTCCTAGAAATCATATACAGCTCAACAGTACCTCCTAGTGGACATATATGGAATATGTTCATTACAATCTGGAACTGGTGATTCTGACTGAACATTAAACACCTTTTCAAGTTTACATTCCTGAGGAATTCTAAGGACACTGTGAAGATGATCTCCTCTGTGATGGACAATAAGGGTTTGCAATAATTCATTAATCCTTGATTTAAATAAGATAAGATAAGATAAGCCTTTATTAGTCCCACAATGGGGAGATTCCAGGATTGCAACAGCACAGGGATAGCAACACTCAGAGCAATAATTTAGAAGATAAGAAAATAAGAGCAGTGAATATACATATGTACACATAAATAGATGTATATTCACAGTGCGGAGCATTGTAGCTAGAGCTAAATGTGATTGCATGTCTTAGAAATGTTTTTACATGAATTTTATTCCAACGAATGTAATTATATAAGCACCAGTATGAATGCATGCTCACTGGATATTAGTTGTAATCTATTTAATTTAGCTTAGATTTCATATTAAGTATATAAAATGAATTTCATAAAGAAGGTATGTGCTCTGAAACTTGTGTCAGTTGTCTGACTGGTACCAGCCGTCTCTTTCTGTTGGATTACGCCCTTTCATTTGATTGGTTGTTCATAGACAAAGAACTGTTCCCTCATTGGACAAAAGCCCATTCAAACCCCTTTTTATGGAAGACAGTTGGTTAGCTCTCATGCCAGTCGTATATTAATGATACCAGAAGCACGACTCTTTAAATAGAAGAAAACGCCCTAACCAGTTAGTTGTTTTTTCTTTGTGTGTTTCTCAGTTCTGGTTAAAGTTTTGTGGGTGTTTAAGTCTTCAAGTCCTGTGATAGTTTCTGTCAAGTTTTCGTCTTTTGTAAAGTTTTCCTGTTTTTCTGGCATCTGAGGAGAAATCCCTCTGTCTTATTGAGCTCAATTTCTCCTTAACGAGAGTCAAACTCTCAAAACGTCTTTCTTCCCTCCGCTCCGAAGCCATGCTTATCCTATTTGAATGTTTTTCCAGGATTTTTTGTTTTTTCCTGCCGTTAAAGTGGACTTTTAATTTTCCTGCCTTCCCCATGGACCACGACGCCAAAAGCACTCTGATCTCATGGGTGTAACAGCCTGACTCCCATCTTCCTTCAGCTTTGGGCTTTTATCGGCGGGTGGAGGCCTAAATTCTCAGACTGGTTGCCAAAAGACGTCACACCTGCCCTGGGGCTTAGCCGCTAACTCCACTGGCTACACTCTCTTGAGCCCCTTGGTTTAGTCTTGTGTTCCGAACACTGTCAGGGAGGAGCCGCTGAGCTTTCCCCGCATACTACCACTGGCTGGCACAGACCACCACTGAATATCTGGAGCTACAGCTGTTCGTAAGTGAGACTCCCAATTTCCTATCTACTGGGTTTAAATGTGATGTCCAAATACCAATTATAATTGAATATTACCAATATTTTGTGGTATAATTAGTCCACCAGCTGGAAGAGAAGCTATAAACTGAAGGAAAATTAATAGTCTATTTTCCATAAACCTCCATTCATTTTGTAGATTAATTCAGAAGTTTCCTTTTTCAGATAATCAGCTTATGCCAATTTTCTCCATAAAGGTGCATTCAATTTTATGCATAATTTGTTAGTTATTTCACGTTCTTCCATTGCATTACAGTAAAATCTGATTTCTCATGGTTCCACAAGTGTGCTTACATTGTTGCTCAATAATCAGTTGTAAATAAAGCTATGATATTTGACACCTGTTGATCATTTTGAACCTGCTTACAAATCATTTGAATGCAATGTCATTTAACCTGAAGGAAATTCATTAATTAACATTTTCTGTTGCATATATGCGTTCCTGGGTCACTGCATCAAAGAATTCATGAATTTTGAGATTGATTAATTAAAGGTACCGAGATTAGTTATCAAATTGTCCAAATTGGACTGGTGCCCTATTTACGAGTGCTTTCTCCTCTTATTTATTGAGTGTTGTGGTGACTGTCTAACCCTCAGTCCCCATGCACACCCACTTATAAATAAAATAAATAATTCTCGTACTGTGGAGAGCGTGAAAAGATGAGGCTGAGTTTATTTCTCAAATCAGATTTATTCACTTGTCTCCAACATCCTCCAAACAGAAAAAGAGGAAGCATCGCCCCATGTCTGTCCCTCTTATACCTAGGACATCAAAGCACAGAGTCACATTGTCTTTTAATCCCAAGACACAATACTTCTTCTTCCAGGTCTTCTCCCCCCCACCTAAAGTCACTGGTGGTCAAGAAATCCCTCAAGGTCCTTTCTTTGCATAACAAAGGTCACATTTCGCGTCCTCCTGTTATCTCCCGGAGACTCCGTCCTATTGTTCATTCTGAGACGTGAAGCAACAGTAATATACATATGAAGTCTATGAAACCCCTTATGTGTCCCACAGTACCTTATCACACTACATATAATCAGATATTGCAACATATTTTGTTTGTCCTGCGTGAGGAAGTGTGCACCCGGAAAGCATATGCAAACAAAAAAATCATTAAAAACACAAGCTGGTCAAATATTGATCCACTTTATACAGTGACCTGTGTGTGTTGTTGTCTGGGAGAGCTCACAGCAGGCAGGTCTGTGTGTGTATGTGTTTTCCCCCCTCCTCCTGCAGAGGCTTTGTTTCTGATAGCTGTGTGTGTGTGTGTGGGGGGGGGGGGTGGCGTGTTTAATGCATGCAGAAGTTTAACAGCGGTATTATATGCTGAATTAAGAAAAATAAAACCCTACAGAGACAGAAAAGGGAAGCAACCCATTCTGTCCCTTGTCAGTTTAACCAACCGGCAAATAATCCCGGTGGAACAAATTAAACCGACCAATTTTGTATTACCCCAAGGGTTCAGTGACGAAGTAGATCAGGCTGGACACAGTCTGATAAAGTCACTGTGAGCACACTGTTTGGGGAGTAGCGCTTAACTATGCCCGGAGTAAATTGTGAGAGTATCCTTGCATGAATAAAAAAATCTTGAGAGGTTAAAACTCTCTGGTTTTGAGGAAACAGAAGAAAAACCAAGGCATGGCGAGTCGATAGACCCGCGCCCGCATTCACGTGTCACGTGCATGCTCACATTCGTGCATGACCGACAGGCTGTGCATGAGAACTGCACATGCGCAGAGTCAGAGTGCAGACGTCATTTTGAAGGTGCTAAAAGGGAGTCACCCTAGACGCCATTTTTATTCCCCCGCCTTGTCCTGTCAGGCAGCTAGGCAAACAGAACAGGGATCTGTCACCCTTATTGTGGCAAAGCAGATTTACTTTGCCAAGAGGAGCTTATACAGTACCTAACTGTGTATTGTATATTGTTGTAGACTCCTCCTGTAATAACTTTTAATACTTTATTTTACTTATTTTACCCATGTAAGACCCAACAGGATGGGGAAGAGGGAAAGGAAGTGTGTGGAGGGGGAGAAGAAAAGGGAGGGGAACAGACAAAAAAACCCAAACAAGCCAACAACTAAAACAAACAAAAGACAAACTGCTTCTTCCACAGAAGGTGTCTCAACACGAGTCTGGTTTCCGCACCTGTTAAAGGAGAGACACTTGTGTGTGTATATGTCTGCATGCATATATATGGTGACGATCTGAAGGACTGGGATTGTCACTTCCTTGAGGTAACGTATTGTCACTTCCTGTTTTGCTGTCTGCCTGTGTGGTTTGCTCTCCAGCCACTAGCTAGCCACTAGCTATGGCTACTAGCTCTCTTTCCTCTCCTCCTCTGGTGTGCTCTCTCTGTCAGATGTTTAGCTACACCTCTGCCTCTTTTAGTGATAACGGTAAATGTAATAAATGTTGTCTTTTTGAGGTGCTCGAGGCGAGGTTGTCTGATTTGGAATCTCGGCTCCGCTGCATTGAAACACCATCTGCGCCAGTTAATCTCGACGGACGCCCCTTAGCTGCAGCGGAGCTAGCTAGCTTAGGCCCCACTGTCAGCGGTTCCCGGCTCTCCTCAGCAGCGAGGAGACTGGGTGGGTGATGGTGAGAAGGAAGCCTAGTCGCAAAGCCCCGGTACACCACCAACCTGTTCACGTTTCTAATCGTTTTTCCCCGCTCAGCGACACACCCGCTGAGGAAAAAACTCTGATCATTGGCGACTCTGTAGTCAGAAACGTGAACCTAGAGACTCCAACGGCCATAGTCAAATGCATTCCTGGGGCCAGAGCAGGCTAAAAGTAACTGTAAATATTCCACAATTGTTATTCACACCGGCATTAATGACATCCGTCTCCGGCAGTCGGAAGTCACGAAACTTAATATAGAATCGGTGTGTGACTTTGCAAAAACGATGTCTGCCACTGTAGTCTCTGGGCCCCTCCCCAATCTGACCAGTGATGACATGTTTAGCCACTCGTCATCCTTGAACCGCTGGCTGTCTGTGTGGTGTCCTAAAAATGACGTGGGCTACATTGACAATTGGAGCTCTTTTTGGGGAAAACCTGGTCTTATGAGACGAGACAGCATTCATCCCACTTTGGATGGTGCTTCTCATTTATCTAACAATCTGGCATCTTTTTTATCCAAATTTCCAAAACCCTGACTACTCAGAGTTGGGACCAGGACGCAGTCTTACACGCCTCTCTGCAGCTCCTCTTCATCCGCCACCCCTCAGCTTAGCCCCTGTCTTCCCCATTAGAGAATCGTTGTCTGCTTCCTCCAAAGTAAATAAAAATATAATGCATAAGCATCCCAAAGTGATAAAGCAAAATATTGGTAAAACTCAAATTAAACATAAAGCCTCTAAATTGAATGAATTGGCCTCAGTTCCTCCTCATAATTGAAAAATTAAATGTGGTTTATTAAATATTAGGTCTCTAACTCCCAAGTCTCTTTTAGTCCATGATCTGTTAATTGATCATCAGATTGATTTAATTTCCCTTACAGAGACTTGATTAGGGCAAGAGGATTATGTTGGTTTAAATGAATCAACTCCCTCTGGTTATTTAAACTGTCAAAATCCCAGAAGTTCTGGTCATGGAGGAGGAGTAGCAACAATTTACCATTCCAAATTACTAGTTAATGTAAAGCAAAAAAACATAATTCCTTTGAGGGCCTGGTCCTCAGTATTGGGCACTTTAGCAATTTTAGGTTAAACCCAATTTTATTTGCCATAGTTTATCGTCCCCCATCAACCTACTCAGAATTTTTATCCGAATTTGCTGATTTCTTAGCTGATTTAATGCTGAAATCTGATAGAATAATTATAGTAGGGGACTTTAATATACATGTGGATGTAGATAGTGACTGCCTTAATGTGGCATTTAATTCAATATTAGACTCGATTGGGTTTTCTCAGAAAGTAGGAAATTCTACTCATTACCTCCACCATACATTGGACCTTGTTCTGACATATGGCATAGAAATAGAAAATCTTGTAGTGTCTCCTCATAACCCTGTACTGTCAGACCATTGTCTGTTAACCTTTGATTTTACTATTTCTGACTATTTGGCTCCTAAAGAAAAATATTATTACAGTAGATGCCTCTCAGATGATGCTGTTACCAAATTTATGCAGATTGTTTCCTCTATGCCATGTGTCAACACAACGGAAATAAGCTATAGACAGCTTGCTCCTTCTGTAATTGATAACATGGTGGATAGTGTTTCAGCTTCTCTGCATCAGATTCTAGACTTGGTGGCCCCCTTAAAAAAGAAAAAGTCTAATCAGAGATTTCTAACTCCTTGGTTCAACACAGAAACTCGTAGCTTAAAACAGAAGACTCGTCAATTAGAAAGAAAATGGCGCTCCACTAATTTAGATGAAATCTATTTAGCTTGGAGAAATCATCTTTTAATTTATAAAAAATCTCTTAGAAAAGCTAGAACGAGTTATTACTCTGCATTAATAGAAGAGAACAAGAATAATCCCAGGTTTCTTTTCAGTACTGTAGCCAGGTTGACAAGGAGTCAGGACTCTGTCAATCCTAGCATTCCCTTAGAGCTTACTAGTCAGGACTTTATGAACTTTTTCAATAATAAAATTTTATCCATCAGAGATAAAATCAATCAGATTCTTCCCACAGTTAACTTAAATACTGTAACTACTACAACTCCTTCTATTGATGTCTGTCTTGATGAGTTTACTCCAATCGACTTTTGTGAGTTAGACAAAATAGTTTCCTCATCCAAACCTTCAACTTGTCTTTTAGACCCTATTCCTACCAGGTTATTTAAAGAAGTCTTCCCACTTATTGGTAGCCTTATTCTTCATATAATCAATTCTTCGTTTACTTTAAGCCATGTACTGCAGGCTTTTAAAATGGCTGTAATTAAACCCTTACTCAAAAAGCCAACGCTAGATCCAAGAGCTTTAGCTAACTATAGACCAATCTCTAATCTCCCTTTCATTTCAAAAATCTTAGAAAGAGTTGTTGCTACGCAATTATTTGACCACCAGCAGGGAAATGGTTTACTTGAAGAGTTTCAGTCTGGGTTTAGAATCCATCATAGTACTGAAACAGCCTTAGCGAAGGTCATTAACGACCTCCTCATTGCATCTGATAATGGACTAGTTTCTGTACTTGTCCTTTTAGACCTTAGTGCAGCTTTTGATACTATCGATCATAATATTCTACTTGATAGATTAGAACACTATGTTGGACTTAGTGGAACTTCGTTGCAGTGGTTTAGATCTTATTTATCTGATAGGTTCCAGTTTGTTCATGTAAATAATGAGTTTTCTTTCAACTCAAAGCTTAGTCATGGAGTTCCACAGGGATCTGTGCTAGGCCCTACTCTTTTTAGTTTATATATGCTTCCGTTAGGCAACATTATTAGAAAGCACTGTATACATTTTCATTGTTATGCTGATGACACACAATTATACCTGTCAATGAAGCCAGATGATAGTAATCAATTAGCCAAGTTAGAAGCCTGTCTTAAGGAAATCAAAGCTTGGATGACTTGTAATTTCCTGCTATTAAATTCAGATAAGACTGAAGTCATTCTTGTTGGTCCAAAAAACCTTAGAAATTCCTTTCCAAATCAAACTTTCAGTTTGGATGTGGTTACTTTTTCTCTTAATAGCTCTGTGAGGAACCTTGGAGTTATTTTTGATCAGGATTTGTCCTTCAATTCACATATTAAATTTGTTTCTAAGACTGCCTTCTATCATTTGCGTAATATAACCAAGATTAGGAGCATCTTGTCTCAGAGTGATGCTGAGAAACTGATCCACGCTTTTGTTAGCTCGAGATTAGATTATTGTAATTCTTTATTATCAGGCTGTCCTAAAACATCTTTAAAAAGTCTTCAGCTGATCCAAAATGCTGCAGCAAGAGTTTTAACCAGTACTAGAAAGAGAGATCATATCTCTCCTGTTCTGGCCTCCCTTCATTGGCTTCCCATAGAGTTTAGAATTAAGTTTAAAATCCTTCTTCTTACTTACAAAGCTCTAAACAAGCAGGCTCCTTTTTATTTAAAAGATCTGATACTACCCTATTATCCTAACAGAGCACTACGCTCCCAAAATGCAGGATTACTTGTAATACCTAGAATCTCCAAAAGTACAATGGGAGGCAGAGCCTTCAGTTATCAAGCTCCTCTCCTGTGGAACCAGCTGCCAATCTGGATTCGGGAGTCAGACTCGATCTCTGTTTTTAAGAATAGGGCTAAAACCTACCTTTTTGATATAGCCTACAATTAGGGAGGGATCATGTGTTTCTGAACCCTCCCTTAGTTATGCTGCTAATAGGTTTAGTCAGCCGGGGGACCTCCAGTAATGCATTGGGCCTCACTCCTTTTCTCACTCTCAATGAAATATTTTTTTTGCTGGTCATTAACATTTGTTTGTTCTCTCCCATAGATTGAGTCCCCATCGTGCTGTTTGCTCTCTACATGTCTGTTCTTTTCTTCTTCTCTATCCCCTCACCCCCCAGCCAGTCGCAGCAGATGACTGCCCCTCCCTGAGCCTGGTTCTGCTGGAGGTTTCTTCCTGTTAAAAGGGAATTTTTCCTCTCAACCGTCGCCAAGTGCTTGCTCACAGGGGATCGTCTGATTGCTGGGGTCTTTCTGCAACTGTGGGGGTTCCCCTTACAGTTGATAGTGCTATGAGATGACTGTTGTTGTGAAATGGCGCTATATAAATAAAGTTGAATTGAATTGAATATAAGAACGCGCGCAAAATAAGTGTGTGCATGTGAGTGGTTTGTCAGGAAACATACGAAGCGGAGGGCCAGTCGCAGCAGCTCTCCCCCCGGGAACCCCGAGCAGGCAAGGCAGCGCCACCAACCCCCACAGGACACAAACGTCCGAGGTCAGCAAGCCCCAGGAAAGCCAGGCATCCGCCCCAGGAGGGACGATCAAGGGAGGCCAGGCCACTCGGTGGCCAGCGCGGTGAGCCCATACCCCCGGACCCGCCTGACCCCCACCCCCCCAGCGGGGCCAACGCCCACCCCCGGGCCCCAGGCACCAGGAGGCCAGAGACCCCATCCCTCGGTGTGGAGACCGGCCCGTGCCCTCCAGCGTGAGCCCCCCCAGGCACCCCCACAGCGTTCCCGCCCCAGTGCCTCTGTCGCACACCCCAGGGACCCCATGCTCAAAGAAGTCCCCCCGCCCAGGGGAGCCCATGTTGCCAAGAGGCACAACCCCCCCTTAATCCAGCACCTCCCAACTCCCAGACACACCCCTTCTCACACCTTCACACCCACATGCTGCCATGCGCACCCATATGCACTAACTCCCTCTCATTCACCCAGACTGACCCATCCTCTCTCACTCCTGTACCCATTCAAACTCACCCCTCATTCACCCTTGTTTCATAAGGAGGCTGCGAAGCAGATGCAGTAAGCCTGAACACCCACCAGTGCCCAGCAGTGACCAGGGAGACCACCGGCGCAGGCCACAGAAGCAGACCCCCACCCCCAGCGTCCATCTGAGCGACCAATCAGCAGACCACCACAGGTGCCCCGAGATGCCACCCGACATGCAAAGTGCCACACAAAACTGACCCACCATCACCACCCCCTCACTCTCACTTACGCTCATATTCAGCCCCCTTCTCACTTCCTTGTTTGTGTCTATATATTCAGTAGTACCCAGGGATTTTGACCACATGATAGGTCCCAGACTCCCCACCAGGCCCCCACGCTCCCGGCAGGGGCAGGGCAACAGGGGTGGGACCCCCACCCCCACTCCCCCTGCACAGAACATGGTGGGTGTGTGTCGGTTATATGATGTAATTGTGTGTAAATGTGTGGACTACCAAAGTGCAATTAAAATTGGGGGGGATAGTGATTGGAGCACCGCTAGCCACTGTGATGGGCAGCAGGGCCCCCATCCCCCCAAGCCCTCAGTGTCTAAAATGCAATTAAAATTGAGGTGAGTGCAGCCCCACCGTGCAGCAAAGGTATCCCCTTCACCGACACAGTGCGGCACACCCCACCCCAAAGCGCTAAATGTAACAAAAAAGATGTATATTCTACCCAGAGTCAGGGGGAGGGGGAGGGCGAGAAATAAGACTGGGAGGTAGGCGGTCTAAAAGTGAGGCCGTCCCCCCCAGAAGCCAGTTTGCAGACTGGTTCATGAGGCCAACCACTGCCCCCAAATCCCAAGCCAGGGTGAGGGCCACCAGTGGAAGCAGCCCAGGACCCACCACCATCATGCCCCGGCGGTCCCAGCACCACTAACATGATGGGGCAGCCATACCAATTTCCACTCATCTTACACACACAAACATGGACAACAACAGTCACAATAGTGAACAATGGGCCGGACCCACACGGCGCCCAACATGCCAGGCGACACCCCCAAGCACCCACACAGGCCCACGATCACCCACCCCAGATGCACACCGAGAGCCACAGGCCACCCTGCAACCACAGCCACCCCGGAGCAACCCGAAGGAAACACAACCATCAACCCGCGCCAATGGCCCTCCAACCACCCACAAGCACCAACACACACCAGCCGCCAATGACACCAGGGGTGATTGGTGCCTCACCCCGCAACACAACAGCAGGGCGGCCAGGACAAGCAGGCCCCAAAACGCCAGCCCCCATGCCACTAGATGGACTGCCCAACCCCTGCCACCCAACAAAGTTCTCCTACCCATACACACATCCTCCCTCCCCCAGACATCCACCCATAAGTAACAGCTTCCATACACACACGTACCCCCACCCACCATCACACATGCCCACCTACACCCACACACAGCCCCACCTGCCCACTCAACACACACACCCACTTCCACATCCGCTCATGCACAAGCCCCACTCACACCCACTCTCACACACACACACACACACACACACACACACACACACACACACACCCATGTACACCCACACCCGCAGACCCCAGTGGACGGGGAGGGCGACCCAGGATGCAGGCACCAACCCCAGGGTGCCACTAGGGCCCCAGGGAAAACACGACCCTGCCGTGCAAGGATGCACCAGGGCCAACCCGCACCACCGGCACACACCTGACCCCGGCCTGGGGGGGGGGGAACCCCCCCCAGCACCAGGGGCCCAGGGTCAGACCCAGACCCCCCCCCCCCCCCCCCCCAAGGGGCGAGGCCAGCCGGCCAGGGGCCACAACCCAACCTCGCCCCCCCAGCCCACCCCGCAGCCCCCCAACCAACTCCCCCCCCAGGGCCAGACAAACGGCCACCCTGGAACAGGCCCCCCGGACAGCCGCAGTCGGGGTGCAGCCAGCCGCCAGAGGTGCCAAGGAGAGCAAGCCACCGCCCGCCACCCCTCAGATTATAGAATTAATAAACGGGGACCAGAGAGAATTGAATTCTGCCAATTGATTATCTGAGGAGGCTCACATTCTCTCCAGGCTAATATAATCCAATAGTAAGTTATTATAATAAGTCATGCATAAGTTATTTCTTGATTTCCAATTCATGAGGATAGTTTTCTTTGCAATGCATAAGGCAGTGAGAACCATGTGTGACATCCTCGCATCTATATTTATTTCACTTAAATCACCTAATATGCAAAGTGTGGGTGAGGGTGGGACACTATACCTAAGCCATGCCGACAAGTCCTCACGTGTCTTCTGCCGGAACTTTTGAACCAGTGCACAGGACCACATAGCATGCATATAGCTATCTGAGACGTTGCTGGTGCAGTGAGAGAAGATATTTGTGTGACTCAGGCCCATTTTGAAATCCTTTGTCTTGTGTAATGAATTCTATGTAGAACTTTATACTGTGTAAGTTGTAAGTTAGAGTTTTTAGTCATCTTAAAAGTGTTTAAACATATTTGTGTCCAGAAACTTTCTGTCATGATCCGAGCGCCGATCTCGTCTGCGCTTGGGTCATACGTCATCTCCTGCAGGCTTGACAGCGTGAGTACCTTCTGGCTCCCCCGACTCTTATTGTGACAGCGCTCGGGGCAGCTTCCTGCTGTCAAAGCCTGCCAGCTGGGCTGCATTCAGGGGTCTTTAGTGGCCGGCATTTAAAGCGGTCGCTGAATGCAGCCCGATGCAGCAGTCCCCGTCAAACATCCCCATGTTCAGACGTCGAGCGAGCGTTCCTCATCTCAGACGTCAGTTTTCAATTCAATTCAATTCAACTTTATTTATATAGCGCCATTTCACAACAACAGTCATCTCATAGCACTATCAACTGTAGGGGAAACCCCCACAGTTGCAGAAAGACCCCAGCAATCAGGCGATCCCCTGTGAGCAAGCACTTGGCGACGGTGGAGAGGAAAAACTCCCTTTTAACAGGAAGAAACCTCCAGCAGAACCAGGCTCAGGGAGGGGCAGTCATCTGCTGTGACTGGCTGGGGGGTGAGGGGATAGAGAAGATGAAAAGAACAGACATGTAGAGAGCAAACAGCATGATGGGGACTCAATCTATGGGAGAGAACAAACAAATGTTAATGACCAGCAAAAAAAAAATATTTCATTGAGAGTGAGAAAAGGAGTGAGGCCCAGTGCATTACTGGAGGTCCCCCGGCTGACTAAACCTATTAGCAGCATAACTAAGGGAGGGTTCAGAAACACATGATCCCTCCCTAATTGTAGGCTATATCAAAAAGGTAGGTTTTAGCCCTATTCTTAAAAACAGAGATCGAGTCTGACTCCCGAATCCAGATTGGCAGCTGATTCCACAGGAGAGGAGCTTGATAACTGAAGGCTCTGCCTCCCATTGTACTTTTGGAGATTCTAGGTATTACAAGTAATCCTGCATTTTGGGAGCGTAGTGCTCTGTTAGGATAATAGGGTAGTATCAGATCTTTTAAATAAAAAGGAGCCTGCTTGTTTAGAGCTTTGTAAGTAAGAAGAAGGATTTTAAACTTAATTCTAAACTCTATGGGAAGCCAATGAAGGGAGGCCAGAACAGGAGAGATATGATCTCTCTTTCTAGTACTGGTTAAAACTCTTGCTGCAGCATTTTGGATCAGCTGAAGACTTTTTAAAGATGTTTTAGGACAGCCTGATAATAAAGAATTACAATAATCTAATCTCGAGCTAACAAAAGCGTGGATCAGTTTCTCAGCATCACTCTGAGACAAGATGCTCCTAATCTTGGCAATATTACGCAAATGATAGAAGGCAGTCTTAGAAACAAATTTAATATGTGAATTGAAGGACAAATCCTGATCAAAAATAACTCCAAGGTTCCTCACAGAGCTATTAAGAGAAAGAGTAACCACATCCAAACTGAAAATTTGATTTGGAAAGGAATTTCTAAGGTTTTTTGGACCAACAAGAATGACTTCAGTCTTATCTGAATTTAATAGCAGGAAATTACAAGTCATCCAAGCTTTGATTTCCTTAAGACAGGCTTCTAACTTGGCTAATTGATTACTATCATCTGGCTTCATTGACAGGTATAATTGTGTGTCATCAGCATAACAATGAAAATGTATACAGTGCTTTCTAATAATGTTGCCTAACGGAAGCATATATAAACTAAAAAGAGTAGAGCCTAGCACAGATCCCTGTGGAACTCCATGACTGAGCTTTGAGTTGAAAGAAAACTCATTATTTACATGAACAAACTGGAACCTATCAGATAAATAAGATCTAAACCACTGCAACGAAGTTCCACTAAGTCCAACATAGTGTTCTAATCTATCAAGTAGAATATTATGATCGATAGTATCAAAAGCTGCACTAAGGTCTAAAAGGACAAGTACAGAAACTAGTCCATTATCAGATGCAATGAGGAGGTCGATAGTGACCTTCGCTAAAGCTGTTTCAGTACTATGATGGATTCTAAACCCAGACTGAAACTCTTCAAGTAAACCATTTCCCTGTAGGTGGTCAAATAATTGCGTAGCAACAACTCTTTCTAAGATTTTTGAAATGAAAGGGAGATTAGAGACTGGTCTATAGCTAGCTAAAGCTCCTGGATCTAGTGTTGGCTTTTTGAGTAAGGGTTTAATTACAGCCGTTTTAAAAGCCTGCAGTACATGGCCTAAAGTTAATGAAGAATTGATTATATGAAGAATAAAGCTACCAATAAGTGGGAAGACTTCTTTAAATAACCTGGTAGGAATAGGGTCTAAAAGACAAGTTGAAGTTTTGGATGAGGAAACTATTTTGTCTAACTCACAAAGGTCGATTGGAGTAAACTCATCAAGACAGACATCAATAGAAGGAGTTGTAGTAGTTACAGTATTTAAGTTAACTGTGGGAAGAATCTGATTGATTTTATCTCTGATGGATAAAATTTTATTATTGAAAAAGTTCATAAAGTCCTGACTAGTAAGTTCTAAGGGAATGCTAGGATTGACAGAGTCCTGACTCTTTGTCAACCAGGCTACAGTACTGAAAAGAAACCTGGGATTATTCTTGTTCTCTTCTATTAATGCAGAGTAATAACTCGTTCTAGCTTTTCTAAGAGATTTTTTTATAAATTAAAAGATGATTTCTCCAAGCTAAATAGATTTCATCTAAATTAGTGGAGCACCATTTTTTTTCTAATTGACGAGTCTTCTGTTTTAAGCTACGAGTTTCTGTGTTGAACCAAGGAGTTAGAAATCTCTGATTAGACTTTTTCTTTTTTAAGGGGGCCACCAAGTCTAGAGTCTGATGCAGAGAAGCTGAAACACTATCCACCATGTTATCAATTACAGAAGGAGCAAGCTGTCTATAGCTTATTTCCGTTGTGTTGACACATGGCATAGAGGAAACAAACTGCATAAATTTGGTAACAGCATCATCTGAGAGGCATCTACTGTAATAATATTTTTCATTAGGAGCCAAATAGTCAGAAATAGTAAAATCAAAGGTTAACAGACGATGGTCTGACAGTACAGGGTTATGAGGAGACACTACAAG
This sequence comes from Pholidichthys leucotaenia, assembly GCA_020510985.1. NCBI lineage: Eukaryota > Metazoa > Chordata > Actinopteri > Cichliformes > Pholidichthyidae > Pholidichthys > Pholidichthys leucotaenia. The sequence continues at coordinate 323,412,008 of CM035836.1, read as the reverse complement.
ATTTTCTATTTCTATGCCATATGTCAGAACAAGGTCCAATGTATGGTGGAGGTAATGAGTAGAATTTCCTACTTTCTGAGAAAACCCAATCGAGTCTAATATTGAATTAAATGCCACATTAAGGCAGTCACTATCTACATCCACATGTATATTAAAGTCCCCTACTATAATTATTCTATCAGATTTCAGCACTAAATCAGCTAAGAAATCAGCAAATTCGGATAAAAATTCTGAGTAGGTTGATGGGGGACGATAAACTATGGCAAATAAAATTGGGTTTAACCTAAAATTGCTAAAGTGCCCAATACTGAGGACCAGGCCCTCAAAGGAATTATAACATGTTTTTTGCTTTACATTAACTAGTAATTTGGAATGGTAAATTGTTTCTGCTCCTCCTCCACGACCAGAACTTCTGGGATTTTGACAGTTTAAATAACCAGAGGGAGTTGATTCATTTAAACCAACATAATCCTAATTTGATTCCTCGGCTACGATCATCCCTCATCCTAATCCTCTATCGCAAGTGTGCTTGATCAGCCTTACAGTCCCTGTTCCTAGTATAGTGTATTTTAGCCCACCAAGGCTTATTCCTTTGTTGCTTTGTGTTATCCTTCTGTGTCCTGAATAAAACATCATTGCAAACTCACCGGTGACTTGTGGCGTCTTATGGTGGCTCGCGAGGGCCACCGTGACAGTAGACTGCTGCCAGGACGCCTAAACAGAGGCGCCACACCAAGACGCCATTCCCGGTGAGTTTTTGCATTGGACTTTGCTCTTTCCTGTCTGGGTACTGCGTGCTGACAGCATGCCATCGCAGAGGGTCCACGCTCGGAGCCAGAGCAACGAGCTGGTGGACGTCCTTGAGCACGTCGATGAAACCCTTATCGCCGCCTCCCTCCTCGACTTCCACAGCGACGTGTGCTGGTACCTGGACTATGCTGAGGACGTGCTGAATCATCTCCCCCACTTTGCCAACCACCCTGAAGTCAGCGCGAGGCGAGATGACATCGCTGCGCAGCACGAGATACTCTATGGGCTGAAGGGAAACCCCGGCAGGAAGGCCGAAGGGGAGGCATCCTCACTCCTCACGTCTGGATCCCATTCCTGTCGCCATTCTGGTCCAGGAGTTTGCACCGCCCAGGGGTGATCCTCGCCGGAGAGTGTCGTCATTCAGGAATCCCCTGGAGAAGCTACAACTCATAGCTGCTTCCATCCGGGACCGAGTGGCGGCAGCTCGTTCCGCTGTTCACCCCACACAAATAATTAAGCATGTGACGGCGGCAGTCAGACTGGTGGAGAGGAACCCCGAGTTGAGTGACTTCCCTGAGTACGCCGACCTGCTCGCCTCTGTGTCTGCACAGGAGCGGCGATTCCCGGACCTCACCTTCGCCTCGCCCCCTGCAAGAAACCATCATCACACCCGCTCTAACCCTCAGCATGAACCCCGTCTGGATCCAGTTCCTGGTCGCCGCAAGGTCTCAACCCCACAGTCAGCTGTTTCCTCGACATCTCGCCAGGAGGGAATCCCCGCAGCCTCTCTCCCCGGGTCATCTTCTCTTGCTGTCCCGTCAGCACTCCGTGCCCGGTTCGTCTCGGCTGCCGCCCCCTCCTCCTCGACGCCTTCCCCGGCTGCTGTGTGCGCCTGGAGTCCTGTTCCGGCAAGCCCCGTCCCAGATCCATCATGAGCGGCTCCCCTTCGTCCTCCCAGGGGGCCCTCTGTCACCATCTGGCAGGGAAAGGGAACTTAGAACTCAGAACTCAGAAAGGATTTATTGCCAAGTACATTAACAGATATGAAAACTGATAACATACGAGGGATTTGACTTGACACAGAAAACGACCTGCATTTCCGGTGACACGGCAGCATCTGTGAACGCGCCTGTCATCAGATGGGTACAGGATGCATAGGGAAGAAAAGGATAATACAATAGGAAGGAGCAAAAAACCATTGATTGTCAGAATACTGGTCATATATGATCAATATTATGATTACAAGAAAAAAAGCCCTCAATGCACAGTTAGCAGACAAAAAAGTACACAAGGACACAAAGAGAGCAGTGAGTGAGTGATCTTTTTCATCAGTTTTTTGAGTCAGTGTGGGTGTAGTGTTGAGTGTAGGTGTTTGTATCGGTTAAGAACAACAAGGTCTCTTTGGCAGGAGATGTTTTGTCTAGCTGCTGGCATTGTCCTTGGGCCATGCAGCTGGCTGTCCGTGAAAGCCGTGAAGCTCAAATGTTTTGAAAACAAAAAAAACTGCAGATAATCTGGAGGACTTGTGTGAGGGGAGTCAGATTAGTCGAATAGTACTGATCCAGAGAAAGAAACTTTATATCCTCTTACAGATTCAGTACTTAATCCTTCATTGCTGGACGTTGAATCCTTCATGGACGGCTCTCAGCATGATCATGATGTAATCCATTTTCCTAGACAGTTCTCCATTTGCCGCTGTCAGAGTCCTCTCCATTTTTTCAATTTGATGGTTAAACCTCGCTTGGCCAGCATTTTGATAGGTTGTGTCCATCTTCATCAATTTACGGTACACCAGGACAATGCCAGATCCAATCAGAACGATCCCGATTACCAATACTACGAAGACGTAAAAAAATCTTCGACATCTTCGATAGAAAGATCAGACAGGCACAAGAGTTTCCAATTACTTGTGTCCCTCAAATAGCCCGCAGCAGCCGTTCCTGCGGGGCAAACAACCTCCCCCGGGGCACTTTTCCTCGTTGAAAAAATAGTGTCAATTGCGTTCAAAGCCCAGCTTATTAATTCCATAATTTCTTTCGATAATCAGCAGTAGAGACACGCAGACAGACGATAGCAAGCTGGGATCCAGTTAGTTAGGGGAGGAAGGAGCTAAGTCAGGCAGGAGAGAAGAAAAAGGCGTCTGCTCTCTTTGGAGGGCGGAAGTGAAGGAGGAGCAACGTCCGCTACAGCAGGCACCATCCTGCCTCCGGAAGACAGGCAAGTACAAGTTCACTCATCTCCTCATTATTGTGATTTGCCTTGTCTGACTCCTGGGCGTGGAGTTCGGGGTTCGCAGTTCCCCGAGCTCCCACCACCTGCTGTAGCTTCTATTATTAAACCCGCTTCCTCTGTGTCTCCCTCCACTGAGCGGTCCTCAACGCCAGGCCAATGTTGCAGGATGAGGAGGGGGCCTGCGGTTCTGGAGAGCCTGGTTCCAGCCCCGCAGCCATATCATGGGCGGAGGAGGAGAGCGGACTGCAGCGTGGAGCCTGCGCCGACGCCGAAGCGTCCCCGGGTCTCCACAGATGAGCGGTCCGGTCCAGCGGGTTGAGGGTCCCCAGCCACCACGCCGTGCGGGTTGTCGGCGTGGACGTTGGTGCCGGAGGGTCCTCAGGCTGCGGACACCATCATGTCAGCTGCGGAGCCCGATGTAGCTGAGTTGGAGCCAGAGGACGATCTCCTCCTGTCTGAGCCCGGATCGTCGAAGTCCTGGACGGCGTCGGAACTCAAGATCAGGCAAGTGCTCTGTGCTGTCTCTCTCTTCTCTATTTTAGAGCATTTTTGCCTGTCTCTTGGGGGGGGCGAGCCAGGTGCTGCCATCCGCTGCATCCGAGCCTGTCCCGCCGGGTTCTGGTGCTACCGGTGATCCTGATCCCGGTTCTTTTCTCTCTCCTGAGCCTTCTCCCAGGGTCACCGGTGTGGTGCTGATTCCGGTCGCTGTGCCAGAGGCTTTGGGTTCAGGGTTGGAGGTCGGTTCTTTTGTGGCACCGATCCAGTTGGGGTCCGACACGGGTGCAGTGCCAGCTGAATCCAAGGTTGGTGAGGGAGCTGCAGATCCCCTGCCACCGGACACTGGACTGGCTCATCTTCATCCTCATCTTCATCTTCATCACCATCACCCTCATCTTCCCCCCAAGCCTTCTCCATCAGGTGCCGTTTGGGTTCCTCACTTTTGGCCCGGCTCGCCCTCGCTATTCCCCTCTGCAGGGAAGCCGTTGTCGTTCTCTCCCCTGCGGTTCTGGTGGCTAAGTGGTGCAGGTCGGCTGCCTGAAGGACTGCCGCACCCATTTGGCACTCTGGGCCGGCCACCCAACCCACTGGACTGTCTGTTTGGCGACCTGGTCTGGCTGCCAGAAATTCTGTGTTTCCGGGCATGGAACTGGGGTAGGCCACCCAAACTGTCCTTTTTCCCCCTGCCTGCGATATGGCCGTTTGATGCTGGGCAGCCCCCTGAACTATCAGCCTTCATGCCACAGAACCAGGACTGCCGTCATCCCGGGTTTTCATCTTCATTGTGTCGGTAATCTTTTGGGATGTGCGGGGCGTCTTGTGTTTGTAATTGTGCATCTCATTCTTTTCTAGCCGGTGTTGTTGTTTGTTGGTTTGTTTTTTTCCTCTGTCAAATGCCCATTCATTGTCTGTAATAGTTGGTGTATTTTTTGCCTTTTGGATTTGGTATTCTCTGTTGTCGTACCCTGTAATTGTGTTGGGTTTTTTTTTCTTCTCAATCTGCCTTGATCGTGGTCTGTTTTTGTGAATTTACTGTTTTCTGTTATTTTTCCCTGCAATCTTTCTGCCTTAGCTGCTATTTGTGCATGGGAGTGTCATTTTTTTTTTCTCTGTCTGCCTACGCGATCCTGTTGCCATAATTTTTTTTTTTTTTTGGTCTTTAGTGGTCCACTCCCCCCCTGGCCTTCCCCCCTTCCGCCCACCCTGGGGGGGGGGGGGGGGGCTTGGGTGTCATTGGGTGTTCAGAGCCCGCCCTCGAGGGGGAGGTACTGTCATGATCCGAGCGCCAATCTTGTCCGCGCTCGGGTCATACGTCATCTCCTCCAGGCTTGACAGCAGTGAGTACCTTCTGGCTCCCCGGGCTCTTATTGTGACAGCGCTCGGGGGAGCTTCCTGTTGTCAAAATCTGCCAGCTGAGCTGCATTCAGGGATCATTAGTGGCCGCCATTTAAAGCGGTTGCTGAATGCAGCCTGATGCAGCAGTCCCCGTCAAACATCCCCATGTTCAGACGTCGAGCAAGCGTTCCTCGTCTCAGACGTCAGTTTTCCTTATTTGATTCCTCGGCTACGATCATCCCTCATCCTAATCCTCTATCGTAAGTGTGCTTGATTAGCCTTACAGTCCCTGTTCCTAGTATAGTGTGTTTTAGCCCACCGAGGCTTATTCCTTTGTTGCTTTGTGTTATCCTTCTGTGTCCTGAATAAAACATCATTGCAAACTCACCGGTGACTTGTGGCATCTTATGGTGGCTCGCGAGGGCCATCGTGACACTTTCCTCCTTATTAATCGATAAGTCTGTCTCCCATTTTGATATTGGAAGAGATACGGACTCATCCAGCTTTGATAATAGTCCATGTATTTTCGATATCAATTTAGGGGAACAGAGATTTAGAAACTCTGCTACTTTAACTGGTACCTCTAAATCTGTCTGATTAAGATTAAATCTTGCTTTTATTATGGATTTATGCTGTTGATATTCAAAATACTTTTTATCACAGATGTCGTACTGTGACACTAGTTCCTGAAATTGGATAAAATTTCTACCTTGAATAAGATGTTCTAAGTTATTTATTCCCTTCTCTTGCCATAGTGGAAATTTTAATGTCCTCTTTTGTTGCAAGATATCAGGATTATTCCAAATGGGCGTGAGTTTACAGGGGACAAGTGAAGATCATGTTATTTTTAATATTATATTAATGCTTTCGAAACAGTCATGGCGTTTAATACAGGGACTTATAAAAGGTAAGTCAGAGATATTAAGTGACCCACAGAGAGCCTGTTCAGCATCTAACCATGGGTTTCCTAGTGGGGTTGCTTTTGTCCATTTTGAAACAAACTGCAGTCTATTGGCTAAAAAGTAATTAAAAAAATTTGGTAAATCTAAGCCTCCGCACTCTTTTGCTTTTTGGAGGGTTTTTAAACTAATCCATGATGGTTTATCCTTCCATAAAAATTTACTTATATTTGAGTCTAGAGACTTAAACCAGGCCATTGATGGTTGGGTAGGAATCATTGAGAACAAATAGTTGATTTTAGGAAGGACCATCATTTTAACGGTGGCAACTCTTCCCATTAGTGATAAAGGTAGTGTCCTCCAGCGTGTAAGGTCGTCTTGTATTGTTTTTAAAAGGGGAATGTGATTTAGTCGCAATAACTCTGAGAGCCTGGGGGAAATATCTATTCCTAAATATTTAATATTACCTGATAAGATAAGATAAGATAAGATAAGATAAGATAAGCCTTTATGAGTCCCACAACGGGGAAATTCCAGGATTGCAACAGCACAGGGATAGCAACACTCAGAGCAACAATCAGAAGGTAAGAAAAAAACAAGCAAGCAAGAGCAGCTAATATACATATGTACATATGTATGTACATATTTTTTTTTTTTTTCTCTCGGCGCCACACGAGTCGGCTGCCTTTTGCAACAGCGGCTCGATTCCGAGTCTTTTTCCCTTCCTCTCTCTTTTGATCCGTCTTTTTTTTTCACCCCACTTATATCACGGACACACAGATCGTCCTAAATGTCTCCTGAGCCGGTGGACGGAGCCACTGTCTATAGCAGGATACGATACAGCAGAGAACAGCTGCTAGCATTCAACCGCCACCCGGTCCCATTGGAAAAACTCGACATACCGAGTGAACTGAGGCGAAAACGCCGCGGCTGCCGGGCTGGAGTAAGGCGGAGGACAAAAAATATAAGGTACAGACCCTCCCTTCCATCTGTTGTCATGGGAAATGTACGGTCGATACTGGGAAAGTTAGATGAGCTAGCGGCTATCTCCCGTTATGATAGCACATACCGGGAGTGCTCTCTCCTTTTGTTTACTGAGACGTGGCTAACTGAACTAGCAGCAGATGCTAACATTGAGCTGGAGGGTTTTCACATGATACGAGCTGACCGAACACCAGACAGTGGCAAGGCTAGGGGCGGTGGAGTGATCATGTATGTTAACAACAACTGGTGCAGACCGGGACATATCACTGTTAAACAACGACACTGCAGCAAAGACATTGAGTTGCTAGCTGTTAGCATGAGGCCTACATATCTCCCGAGAGAACACTCACACGTGATCTGCATTGTTGTTTATGCAAATCCGACGGCGAACGCTGGGACAGCACGTGACGTCATCCATTCAGTAACCAGCAGGCTGCAGACAGAACACCCAGATGCTCTTCTCCTCATCTCAGGCGATTTCAACCATGTTTCACTGTCTCCCATTCTACCCACGTTCACCCAGTATGTCACATGCCACACTAGAGACAATAAAACACTGGATTTATTCTACGCAAACACTAAGGAGGCGTACACCTCATCACAACTACCCCCACTCGGGAGATCGGATCACAACTTGGTTCATCTCCGGCCGGTGTACAAACCCCTAGTGCACAGACAACCTCCGGCCATGCACACTGTGGAGTTATGGTCTGAGGAGACAATGGACACCCTAAAGGGCTGTTTTGAAGCCACCGCCTGGAAGCAGCTCTGCGATCCACATGGTGAGGACATCGATGGCCTCATTCACACCTTCACGGGCTACCTCAGCTTCTGTGTGGACAAATCCGTTCCCACCAAGACCATACGGCGTCACTCAAACAACAAACCCTGGATCAACCCTGAGATAAAAACACTTCTGAGAGAGAAGAAGAGGATCTTCAGGTCGGGGAACAGGGAGATGCTGAAGTCCGTACAGAGGGAGCTGAGGAGAAAGATCAGAGAAGGCAAGGACAGCTTCAGGAAGAAGATGGAGGACAAGCTGCAACAGAGCGACATCAGCGGGGTCTGGAGAAACCTCAAAACCATCTCGGGGCTCCAGAATACCTCCCCCCAGGCCACAGGGGGCAGGGAGTGGGCGAACAACCTGAATCTGTTTTTCAATAGATTTGACCAACCGCCCTCCCCCCTGACTGCACAACAACCACTGCTGCCTCTAAAGAAATCAAGTCCTGCTGCCCACTCCCCACTCTACCAACACCCCCCCACTCCCAACACACAGCCCCCCATCCTGACCCTGACCAGGACCCAGGTGAGGACGGAGCTGAGGAAGATCAAGGCGAGGAAGGCGCCGGGACCGGACGGCATCAGCGCAAAGCTCCTCAAGTCCTGTGCAGACCAGCTGTGTGGGATTGTGACGTATATCTTCAACATGAGCCTGAAACTGGGGAGGGTACCACAGCTGTGGAAAACATCTTGTGTGGTACCTGTACCAAAAACTTCCCACCCCAAAGACCTGAACAGCTACAGACCGGTGGCCTTGACGTCCCACTTGATGAAGACCCTGGAGAGACTGCTCCTTGCTCACCTCCGCCCCCTGGTGGAACCAGCGATGGATCCACTCCAGTTCGCCTACCAGCATGGCATTGGGGTGGAGGATGCGGTGATCTTCCTCCTTCACCGTTCTCTGTCCCACCTGGAGAAGCCCGGGAATATGGTGAGGATCATGTTCTTTGACTTCTCCAGTGCTTTCAACACCATCCAACCGATGATCCTGAAGGACAAGCTGCTGCGCGCAGGGGTGGACCAGCACCTGTCATCATGGATCCTGGACTACCTCACGAACCGGCCTCAGTTTGTGAGAACCCGGGACTGTGTGTCCGACACGATCATCAGTAGCACGGGGGCCCCCCAGGGAACGGTGCTGGCTCCCTTCCTGTTCACTCTTTATACTGCGGACTTCTCACACAACACAACACACTGCCATCTACAGAAGTTCTCTGATGACTCTGCGATCGTTGGCCTCATCTCCAATGGAGATGAAGCTGAGTACAGAGGGCTTATCCAGGACTTCGTGGACTGGTGCCATCGGAACTGCCTCCAGATCAACGCGAGGAAAACTAAGGAGCTGGTGGTGGACTGCCGCAGGCATGGGCAGCCCCTCACAGTACCAGTAAATATACAGGGAACAGACATCGAGATGGTGACATCCTATAAGTACCTGGGTATTCATCTGAACAATAAACTAGACTGGTCACACAATACTGATGCACTCTACAAGAAGGGACAGCGCAGGCTGTTCCTGCTGAGGAGACTCAGGTCTTTTGGTGTACAAGGGGCGCTGCTGAAGTCATTCTATGACACGGTGGTGGCATCAGCCATCACTTTTGGAGTGGTCTGCTGGGGCAGTGGCATTACTGCAGCCGATAGGAAGAGACTGAACAAACTGATTAAGAAAGCTAGCTCTGTCCTGGGGCAGCGCCTTGATCCGATGGAGGAGATAGGAGAGAGAAGGACGGTGGCTAAACTGTCATCTCTGCTGGAGTCCGAGTTCCACCCTATGCAGGACATACTGAATGCACTGAGGAGCTCATTTAGCAGCAGACTACATCATCCCAGGTGCACAACCGAGAGGTTTCGTAGGTCCTTCCTACCAACGGCTGTCAGACTGTACAACCTAAGCAGGGCTGCTCGCAGAGATAGCAAAAAGACGTAACAAACTAATAGTTTTTTGAATGCAAAAGATGCAATAGACTTACACAATGGTCCTCTCCGGCATACAACTAGGAACATACCGGTCGCTATGGAGGGTGAGAATATGTATGGGCACATAATCATACCATGTAGGATAACTAAGTAGACGGTTATGCTGTTTCATTCCATCTAGCAACAATGCTCTGCACTGTGTGTGTTTATATATTTGCATATTTATTCCATCTAGCTACAATGCTCCGTACTGTGGGTGTTTATATATTTATATATCTACATATTATTCCATCTAGCTACATTGCTCCGCACTGTGTGTGTTTATATACTTGCATATTTATTCCACCTAGCTGCAATGCTCCGTACTGTGGGTGTTTATATATTTACATATTTATTCCATCTAGCTACAATGCTCTGCACTGTGTGTTCATATATTCATATATTTATTCCATCCAGCTACAATGCTCTGCACTGTGTGTCTGTGTGTGTGTGTATATATATATATTTTATAGTAATACGTACATATGTTTATTAGCTGCTCTTGCTTGCTTGTTTTTTTTCTTGCCTTCTGATTGTTGCTCTGAGTGTTGCTATCCCTGTGCTGTTGCAATCCTGGAATTTCCCCGTTGTGGGACTAATAAAGGCTTATCTTATCTTATCTTACATATTACTATAAAATATATATATATATATATATATATACACACACACACAGACACACAGTGCAGAGCATTGTAGCTGGATGGAATAAATATATGAATATATGAACACACAGTGCAGAGCATTGTAGCTAGATGGAATAAATATGTAAATATATAAACACCCACAGTACGGAGCATTGCAGCTAGGTGGAATAAATATGCAAGTATATAAACACACACAGTGCGGAGCAATGTAGCTAGATGGAATAATATGTAGATATATAAATATAAACACACCCAGTGCTGAGCATTGTAGCTAGATGGAATAAATATGTAAATATATAAACACACACAGTGCAGAGCATTGTTGCTAGATGGAATGAAACAGCATTGTATTGGAATCCCAGCATTGATTGTATTGGAATAGTAGATGTATTTGAGAAATTGCAATTTATTGGTAGAACTATTGATTTTACCCAGTTAATAGAGTAGTCTGATAATGATGAAAATTTATCAATGAGCACTACTGTCTGAAGAAGAGATCTTTGTGAGTTTAAGGAAAATCAATACATCAGCATAAAGACTTAGCTTGTGTTCTTTTTCTCCAGTTTGAATACCTCTGATATCAACATTTTGTCATAGGGCTGCTGTTAATGGTTCAATAAAGATGGTAAAAAGTGAGGGAGAGAGTGGACACTCCTGCCTAGTACCTCTCTGGAGATTAAAGCTTCGGGAAGTCTGATCATTTGTTTCGACAGACGCAGCTGGATACCTATATAGTGTTTTAATCCAGTTTATGAAAGATGAACCAAACCCAAACTTGTTTAACACCATAAAAAGAAATTTCCAGTTAACAAGGTCAAAGGCTTTCTCTGCATCCAAGATTGTAGTTTCTACGTTATTGATCTTGCAGTAGTCTATTAAATTAAATAGCCTATGTGTATTATCAGCAGCATGCCTACCCTTGATGAAACCTGTTTGATCTGGGTGTATAATAAACGGAATTATCCTTTCCAGTCTTTTGGCGAGAGCTTTGCAAATTATTTTAAGATAAGATAAGATAAGATAAGCCTTTATTAGTCCCACAATGGGGAAATTCTAGGATTGCAACAGCACAATCCTACAGGATTGATACAGGGATAGCAACACTCAGAGCAACAATCAGAAGGCAAGAAAAAACAAGAGCAGCTAGTATACATATGTACATATACATATATATACTGTATATATATAGACACACAGTGAGGAGCATTGTGGTTGGTGGATGTGCAGCAGAAAGTCTAAGCTCTCTCTCCGCGGATGCGGCGGGCCAGCTCGACATTCATAAGATTGACATTCATAAGTGAGATGGGACGGTAGCTGGGTGGAAGCGTAGGTTCTTTTCCAACTTTAAGGAGCAGGATAATAATAGCCAAATTCATATTTGGAGGAATTACATTATCCTCTTTAATTTGGTTCACCATTTAAAAAAAAAAAAAAGTAGGTGCCATCACAGGCCAAAATTGTTTATAAAATTCTACTGGAAAACCATCTGGTCCCGGGGCTTTGTTGTTTGGGATGTGCTTAAGTGCCTCCTGGAGTTCAGACACATGAAGAGGTGCATCCAGAGCTGCAATCTGTTCATTATTTAATTGTGGTAAATTAATATCGTCCAAAAATTTATTTATTTCTGAGTCAGAGGGGTTAACCTGAGATGAGTAGAGGTTTTCATAAAACTTTCTGAAGGAGTTATTTATTTCTTCAGGCTCATGGGTAATATTTCTAGTCATATCCTTGATAGAGTGGATAGTTTTTTTCTTAATTCAATCTAAGCTGGTTCACAAGATATCACCCTGATTTATTACTGTGTTCAAACTTCTCAAGACGCAGTCTTTGTATTAAAAACTGTGCTGTTTTGTTTGTAATTTCTTTTAATTCCAGCTTTAATTTTCTCAGATCGTTAAGTGTCTGTTCCTGTGGGGAAACGGCACAGGTTGTCTCCAGTGATTTAATTTTCTGTACTAAGTCCAGTACCAGTGCTTTTTCTTTTGTATTCTTATATGAACAGTAAGAGATTATTTTACCTCGCATGACTGCTGTTGCTGCTTCCCAAAGAACACCTGGGGATATTCCTGACATATCATTATATTCCAGATATGATTCCTACTCTTTATTAAAGTAGTTAATGAAGTCTTTGTCTTTCAGTAGTGATATATTAAATTTCCAGCTCCTAGTTTCCCTTGTGGGTTTCCTATTTACTAGTGTAAGAGATACTGGATGGTGATCACTAATAGCTTGATTTGAACATATTTCAGTGTCTGTGATGTCCCTCACAATAGAGTTACTGGCTAAAAAGAAATCTAGACATGAATGTGAACTATGAACTGATGAAAAAAAGTGTATTCCCGAAGAGTTGGGAGAAGAGAACGCCATTCATCACAAAGACCAAAATCATTCATTTACTGTTTAAGAGTGTCAGTAGCCTGCCATTTTCGGTGATTCCCTGATGTACTGAGCCTGTCAATTGCATGGTTTAATACCAGGTTGAAGTCCCCTCCTATTATAAGTGTAGTGTCCAAGTGCTCAGAAAGAGAAGTGAAAAAAGTGTGAAAATAGGATGGGTCATCAACATTTGGGCCATAAATGCTTGTAATACATAGATCCAAATTTTGGACTGAGATTTGTAGTATTATAAATCTACCTTCCAGATCTGTTATGGTGTTATTCACAACAAAGCATATTCTTCTGTTTACCAGTATAGCTACCCCCCTTTGTTTAGAATTAAAGCCGGCTGAGTATATGTGGGGGAATTCTGGGGAGGTGAGCGCATCTACAGACGACTTAGGAACATGTGTCTCCTGCAATAAGACAAAGTCTGCCTGTAGATCGTTCAGTCGATTAAAAACTTTTAGCCTCTTCTCCCTGGTACCAATTCCACGTATGTTCCACATGACAAACTTAAATGTGGACATGTTTTCACTAACTGGTTATGTACTAAAGACTAACTAAATGTGCCTATGTGATTTATTTATTTATTTAGCGAATGCAAAGTCCTTAAGCCAAGCAGTTGCCTCCTGGTTTGCTGTATGGAGGGTGTGTAATCCTCCTTCCAGTCTTTGGAGCGGGCAAGCCTCTATGATGTGTTCCATTGTTTGCTCCTCTCCACATGCGCACAGTGGGCTAGGGCTACTGCCCCATCTGTAAAGGCTGGCCAAGCAGGGGCCATGTCCAGTCCTGAAGCGATTGAGTGTAGACCACTGTCTCCTTGGGAGGTTGGTGCCCGGGACCTGTTGGTTGGGGTTTATCACCAGCTGTTTGTTTGGGACCTCCTTGGTCTCCCATTCCTCTTGCCAAGCTGTCTGGATGGTAAAGTCAGCTGGGGGAGGGTTTTTCCAAATCGGCCGTCTGGATGAAAGTCGGGCAGTGGGTGGAGTGTAGATATCTGCATGGATTGGTAAGTGAGGAGAATCTTTAACTTTTTGGAGCATCCTTTGAGTTAATGCTGCTCGCCGGATGTGTGGAGGGGCTATGTTTGACAGTACAGAGAGCCAGGGGAGTGGTGTTGAGCGGATTGTTCCAGTTATAGTTCTCATGGTTGTGTTGAGCTGGGTGTCTACATGGTGTGTGTAAGATGACCTGGACCAGACAGGGGCACAATATTCTGCTACAGAGTATGAAAGGGCCAGTGCTGAGGTGCGCAGGGTGGAGACTGCCGCCCCCCATTTTGCACCAGCGAGCTTGCAGAGCAGGTTGTTTCGTACCTTCACCTTAGCAGCCGTCCCCTTTAGATGTTCCTTGAAGGATAAGGTCCTATCAAGGGTCACTCCAAGATAAGTTGGATTTGGGGCATGCTTAAGCTTGAGTCCGCTCAGGTGGATGTTTAGTTCTCTGGCAGCTTTTGCATTGTGGAGATGGAATACACTGGAGACGGTTTTTGCTGGGCTTGGTTTTAGGCGCCAGATTTTGCAGAACTGGTCCAGTTTGGCAAGATCTTCCGTGAGCACCCGTTCCAGTGGTTCAAAGTCTGGTGCTTGGAATGCCAAACAGATGTCGTCTGCATAGGTGAATTTGCGGGATTTTGTAGTAGGCAGGTCGTTTATGTAGAGGTTGAACAGAGTTGGAGCTAGAACTGAGCCTTGTGGGAGTCCGTTTTTCTGCATTCTCCATGCACTTGTCTTCTGACTGAGGTGGACTCTGAACCTTCGGTTGGTCAGCAGGGTTTTTATAATTTCTGTTGCCCAAGCAGGGATCGCCTTTATAAGTTTCAGGAGGAGGCCTTTGTGCCAGACCGTATCATAGGCGGCTGTAAGGTCGAGAAACACAGCCCCTGTCTTCAGTCTGCTCTCGAAGCCATTTTCGATGAAGGTGGTTAGGGCCAGTACTTGTTCTCCTGTACTGCGGTCCTTGCGGAAACCTGCTTGATCCACACTTAGAATATCCTCTACCTCTGGGGAAATGCGTTGCAGAATTAGGCGCTCCATGATTTTGTAAGGAACGCTGAGTAGGGAGATTGGGCGGTAGCTTGCTGGTAATTTGTGGTCTTTGCCAGGTTTTGGGATGGCAATGACCTTTGCTGTCCGCCATTTCTTTGGGATCGAGTTTGTTTGTGTGATCCTTGTGTAGAATTGTGTCAACCAGGTTAGGGCTCGGGGGCCAAGATTTTTCATGAATTCTGGGAAGATGTTATCGTATCCTGCTGCCTTTCCACATTTCAGGCTCTGTAGGACTTTCTCCAGTTCAGCAGCCTCGAAGGGTTCAGGGTTCGTTTCCTCTACAGGCATTTTTTGGTGTTTTTTTAGCTCAGTTGTAACTGCTCTTTTGGTGTCTTTGTCTTGGGGTGCTTTGGCGATAGTCAGTAGGTGGGATGCAACTTGGTTGGGTGTGACGGATGCTCGGCTTTGGCTAGGGGGCTTCTGTGCAGCTCCTAGGCGATGGATGAGGCTCCAACATTTCCTGCTAGAGTGGGTAAAGCTCCGGTCAGCAACTGTCTCCTCCCATTTCTTTCGCCGAGCTGTATTTAGCGATTCAATGAGATGGTCTGCTATCTCTGGGTCCCCTGATGTTTGATAGGATTGTAGGAGGGCAGCACTTTCTCCGTCCAAACATGGGACATAGAGGGGTCGGTAGCCTCGTGGGATTGCAGTATGGGCAGCCTTGAAGATTGCGCTGCAGAAGCGGTTGTATGCTTCATCTACAGTGATGGTGTGGAGTGGGATGGTAACAACGCTCCGGTCCAGAGTTTCACTGAATTTCTTCCAGTTGGCTTTGCGGAAGTTCCAGCGCATCTTCCTTGGGCTGTATATGACTGGAAGTTGTAGGCCAATGTGTACAAGCAGGGGCCGGTGTTGGCTGTGTGGAAAATCATCAAGAATGAGGATCTGTGTAGGATATGGCTCCCCATTCAAAGAGCTGACCCAACACAGGTCAGGAGAATAGTCCTTCTTCCACCTAGCAGAGTGGAAGGTTCCTCTTTGTTTGGGGTCGTATATCAAAGCGAGGTCATTTCTGGATGCCCAGTCTGAAAGTGCCTTCCCATCACTGTCCACTGCTGGGTACCCCCAGTCAGGGTGATGGCTGTTAAAGTCCCCCACATAGATGGCAGGGTGGGGTAGGGTGGGTAAGACCTGCAGATCCCAGTTGGCATTAGGGGGCTTGTACACATTGACAATATGGAAGCCACCAATGATTATGGTGTCTGAGAAATGTGTTGTTATCAGGTGATTTGCTTCAACTATGTCAGAACGCACATAGGTGGCACGTCCATGTTTAGCATGTAGAACATAGCACAGGAGGTCAAAGCCTTTGATGGTGAAGCGGCCAGCTTCCTCTGTGCCAATATGAGTCTCTTGGAGGCAGATTACATCAATCGAATGTTGGAAGGCGAGGACTTCGATAAGGCTTCGCTTGGCTGCAGATAGGCCTTCAACGTTTAGTTGTAATATGCGAAGGGCCGATCCTACCACAAAGTGCTCTTGGGGCTGTTTGCTTTCGGCTTTAGGACTGTGACTAGGATTCTTCTTTGACTTGGCACAGAGGCGTCGTCTCTTCGAATTTAGTCTGCTGGTAGGATCATTAGCTTCCCCAGGCGAGCCCGGGTACTGGCGGAGGGCGCGACGAGAACGCTGATCCATTGCCCCCCTATGTGATTATATGTCTATAATGTTGTCGTGGTCTGAGTGCCAATCTCGTCTGTGCTCAGATCATGTGGTATTTCCCTTCCAGCCTGTGTTTATTTCTGTAGTTTCTCAGAGCTCTTATTTTGACAGCGTCCCTGCGGAGCTTCCGGCTGTCAGAGTGGAGCTCAGCAATGACAGCTGGGTTTAATTCAGCAGATGACGCCCTCATCAGCTGATTAATCCCTTGCCCCATTGAAGGGAGCAGCTGCGGTTACTCTGGGCTGCGACCTCACATACGATGAACATTGTTCTCGTACAACGTTTGACTGGGGTCCCTATGTCCGGCTCCAGTCATCCTGTTATTCTCCGAGTCCTGTAAGTTTCTCCCTTAGCTTATGTTTATTCGTGACTGTGTCAGTACAGTAGTCATTGTTTTTGTTTTTGCCCCACTTGGTGGTTTGCTTTGTCATCCTTGTCTTTATTAATAAATATGCAAACTCATTGGCTAGCCTATAGTGTCTCATTGATGGTCCACGAGGACCACCCGTGACAGTAGGTCGCAGCCCCACGAGACGCCGGTCACCGTGAGTTTGCCGTGGGCTTGAGTTTTTTTTTCCCTTCGCTGGGGCTTGTATGGTTATAGTATGTCCGCTCTCGAGCGTGGGTATTGCCCTGAGTGGTTTCAGGAGATACATAGCTACCTGGCCAAGGCCCGTCTCCTCATGCCCACCTATGCAGCACACGACTACCTGTTTCTCGCCCAGAGGACTTTATTAAAGTATCACTGCACCTCTTTTCCAGAAGGAAAGGAGAGGGTGACGTGGATTGTGGCACAATGAGAATTGATCGAGAGAGTGCTCGAGAAGGTGGCCAAGGAACCCTCCCCTTCTCCCTCGAGTACGGCATCCCCGATGAGGGTGGAGATCCGCGGACTGGAGGGAAACCCCGGCAGGAGGTCGGCGGAGAGGCATCCCCGCTCCTTGCCTCGGGATTAGCAAATGTTACCCCTAGCCCAGGTGCCGTGTTTTCCTGATCCCACCTTCGTCTCGCCATCTGCCAGTAAACATCGTCGCCATGCTCCAAATAAACCTCAGTGAGAACCCCGTCCGGATCCAGTGCCAGGTTGACAGCCGCTGCTGTCTTCAGGTTGCATATGCCTCGTCCCCGGCCCGCCTTGGCTGTTCCTTCCTCCTCCTCGACGCTCTCCCCAGCTGCTGTGAGCTCCATGAGTCCTGCTCCGGCGGTGCCTGTCCCCGATCCTGTGCAGGTGGCTCCTCCTCGTCTTCCCGGGGGGCCTTCCATCACCATCCAGAGGGGAAAGGGAAGAGCTCAGCCCGCTACAGCAGGCACCATCGGCCCTCTGGAGGAAAGGCAAGTGCAATTTCATTCTTCCCCTCATCCTTGTGATTTGCCTTGTCTGACTCCTGGGGGTGGAGTTTGGGGTTCGCAGTCTCCCGAGCTTCCTCCATCTGCTGCAGCCTCTAACATTGAACTTGCTGCCTCTATGTCTCCTTCCTCTGACCATTCCCCGTGGTCTGGATTACACCGCCAGAGGAAGAGGGAGCCTGCGGCTCCGAAGAGTTTGGGTCTGGCCCCGCAGCCACGTCATGGGCAGAGGAGGAGGGCGGATTGCCACCTGGAGCCTGCGCTGATGACAAAGCATCCCCGGGTCTCCATGGAGGAGCTGTTTGACCCAGCAGGTCAAGGATCTCCTGCCACCACGCCATGCGGGTGTTCGGCGTGGACATCATCGTCGGGGGGTCCTCAGACTGTGAAGAATATCATGCCAGTTATGGAGCCCGCCGTAGCTGAGTGGGAACCAGAGGAGGACCTTCTTCCTACTGAACCCAGATCGTCGAAATCCTGGACGGCGACAGAACTCGAGATCAGGCAAGTGCTCTATTTTGTCTTTCTCCTATCCATTCTGGAGCATTTTTGCCTGTCTCTCGGGGAGACGAGCCGGGTGCAGCCGTCCGCTGCATCCGAGCTTGTCTCGCTGGGCTCTGTCGCTGCCGGTGATCCTGATCCCGGTTCTCTTTCCTCTCCTGAGCCTTCTCCCAGGGTCACCGGTGTGGTGTTGATTCTGGTCACTGTTCTGGAGATTCCGGGTTCAGGTTTGGAGGTCGTCTCTGGTGCTGTTCCGGCCCAGTCGGGGTCCGTTGTGGGTGCTGTTCTGGCCCAGTCGGGGTCCGTCGTGGGTGCAGCTCTGACCCAATCGGGGTCTGTGGTGGATGCTGTTCCGGCCCAGTTGGGGTCCGTCGTGGGTGCAGCTCTGTCCCGATCGGGGTCCAGCAAGGGTGCAGCGCTGATTCGTGTGAAGTTCGGAGAAGGAGCAGCAGATCCTCCGCCGTTCGACTCCGGACTGGTTCCTCATTTTTTCCCCGTTCCCCTCCTACTGGGTGCCGCGGAGGTTCCCCGCTCTCGGCTCGGCTTTCCCTCGCCGTTTTCCCTGGCAGGTAGCTGTCCCCGAGCCCTCCATTTTGGTCCTGGTGGCCTTTTGACGCGGGTTGGCCGCCTGAGAGATTGCTTCGCCGGTTCGGCATTCTGGGTCGGCCACCCGACCTTCTGGACTGTTTGTTCGGTGACCTGGTCCGGCCGCCAGAGATACTGTTTTTCCAGGCCTGGGACTGGGGTAGACCGCCTGAACTGATCCTTTTTCCCCTACCAGCAATCTGGACGCTTGACGCAGGAAGACCCCCTGAGCTCATTGTTGTTTTTTCTTGCTGCGTTGTGCTCTATTTGCTGTCATCCCTGTATTTTTTGGCTCTCCTCTAAAATATCAGATGCTTCTGTGTGTTATTTGAACTATATTGAACTGTGTTTATTGCCACCTTGTAGCGTGTGTTTTTTCTCTTCCCCTGTAATTCTGGGATGCCCTTGTGTTTTTTGTCATTTGGATTATAGTGAACTGCATATATATCGCCACATTTAGCGTGTCCTTTGTACTTTTTTCTTTGTAGCCTGAGATATATTCCGTGATGCCCGTTTATTGGGATCTTATTTGTATCTATGCTGTAGTGTGTTTTTTTTTTTGCCTTGATATTCTGTGCCTGTATTGCAGTTCTTGTAGTTTGAGAGGTTTTTCTTTTTTTGTTCTGCGTTGTATTTGTTATTTGCATTCTTGTTCTCTGTACATCCTGAAGTTTATTGGTGGGTTTTTTGCCCATGTTCCAAGGGGTTTTGTAGTCTCCCTTGTCATTTTTTCCTAGTGTTTTTTTTTTTTTTTTTTTTCTGATTCTAGCCCTTCTAAGCCTTTTCTTTCCCCCTCCTCCCACCCTGTGCGGGTCTTCTGGCCCTTTCGGTAGGGGGGAGGCTTAGGTGTTACAGTTACACCCAGAGTGCGTCCTTCAGGGTGGAGTACTGTCGGGGTCTGAGCGCCGATCTCGTCTGCGCTCATGTCATGCGGTATTTCCCTTCCAGCCTGTGTTTATTTCTATAGTTTCCCAGAGCTCTTATTTTGACAGCGTCCCTGCGGAGCTCATCATTGACAGCTGGGCTTAATTCAGCAGATGACGCCCTCATCAGCTGATTAATCCCTTGCCCTATTTAAGGGAGCAGCTGCGGTTACTCCGGGCTGCGACCTCACATACGATGAACGTTGCTCTTGTACAGCATTCGGCTGGGGTCCCTACGTCCGGCTCCAGTCATCCTGTTATTCTCTGAGTCCTGTAAGTTTCTCCCTTAGCTTAGTTTATTCGTGACTGTGTCAGTACGGTAGTCATTGTTTTTGTTTTTGCCCCACGTGGCGGTTTACTTTGTCATCCTTGTCTTTATTAATAAATATGCAAACTCATCGGCTGGCCTATAGCGTCTCATTGAGGGTCTGCGAGGACCACCCGTGATAAATGTATGCATATATGTGTATATACGTATATGTTGTGTGTAAAATATACACCTACGCATATATAATTGGGTGTGCGCGCATATCTCTGTGCCATTTGCCTGTAATTGCAAACAAATGGGGTACATGTATTTCAAGTTATTTCCTATAAACCAGAAGTATGAGAAAAAACAGATATAAAGGTTAGTAAGTGGTGAAAAAATGCAGATAACATACAACAATGACCAACTTCAAAAAAAAATTAACTACAACAGACAAAACAAACAACAACCTCAACAACAAAGAAATAAACATTTTGACAAATGTTAACAAATTAAACTGAGATTGAGTAAGAGTAAGAGACCTGCGCACAATCGCACTTTTTCCACCTGTAACTAAAAAAACAAACAAACAAAAAACAAACAACAATAAACAAAATAGGCTCTTAAATAACCAGGGCATTATAGTTTCATCCATAAACAGCTTGCCATCTATGCACAGTCTATCCACAGAAACAATAGCTCGTTTACCTTCTTGGATGTTTTGTTTCCTAATGGGAAAAAGTTTCCTTCTCCTTTCCAAAATTTCCTGTGGAAATTGATGATTTAGACCATAATTTATGTTTTTAAGCTGTCTACCCTGCCTCTGCACCAAAATTTTTTGCTTGAAATGCTCAAATTTGGCAACAATAGGTCTGGAACGTTTATTCTGGGAATTTTTTTACCCAATTCGGTGGAGATTAATTGAATTTGTAACTTCGGGGGATAGTTTTAGTTGTTTTTCAGAATCAGAATCAGATTTATTGCCATTGTTCATGTAGTACACAAACTAGGAATTTGTCTCGATGCCATGCTGCAACATTAAAAACATGATGAGAAAAAGAGATAAACTAAAAAACTAAAGGACTGAAAACGTGCAATAAGTGTAGAAAAATAAGTAATAATAAGTAATAATGATAATAATAATAATAACAATACTAGTAATAATGAGTAGTACTAGTCAAGGCAGTTTTAAAAAATTAGCAAGTGAAGTACCACATAGTGCAGTCGATAATGCAACAGAAAACAGTGATGAATGACGTGAGTCTGGTTGAGCTGCTGTACATAGTGCACAAGAGTCAAAAAGTCACTTAATGTTCAGTAGTCTGATGGCAGAGGGGAAAAAGCTGTTCATGTGCCGGGAGGT
This sequence comes from Pholidichthys leucotaenia, assembly GCA_020510985.1. Classification (NCBI taxonomy): domain Eukaryota; kingdom Metazoa; phylum Chordata; class Actinopteri; order Cichliformes; family Pholidichthyidae; genus Pholidichthys; species Pholidichthys leucotaenia. The sequence continues at coordinate 323,390,866 of CM035836.1, read as the reverse complement.
TTTAGTCCGAATGGACCGAAGTCTTCTACCTGAGGGGAGGGGAGCAAACAGTACGTGACCAGGATGTGAAGGATCGGCTATGATCCGGCCAGCACGCCTCCGGGTCCTGGAGATGTACAGGTCCTGGAGAGATGGGAGCTTGCAGCTGATCACCTTCTCAGCAGTGCGCACGACGCGCTGCAGCCTTAGTCTGTCCCTGGCAGTGGCTCCTGCATACCACACAGTTATGGAGGAGGTGAGGATGGACTCGATGATGGCCGTGTAGAACTGCACTAACATCTTGGTGGGTAGCTTGAGCTTCCTCAGCTGCCGCAGAAAGAACATCCTCTGCTGGGCCTTTTTGATGAGGGAGCTGATGGTTGGCTCCCATTTGAGGTCCCGGGTGATGGTGGTGCCCAAAAAGCGGAAGGAATCTGCAATGGTGATGGGAGAGCCTGTGATGGTGAGGGGGGGCAGGGGGGTTGTGACTTTCCTGAAGTCCACAATCATCTCCGCTGTCTTCAGAGCATTCAGCTGCAGGTTGTTGTGGCTGCACCAGGACACCAGCTGGGCCACCTCTTCCCTGTAGGCGGACTCGTCGCCGTTGGAGATGAGCCCGATGAGGGTGGTGTCGTCCGCAAACTTAATCAGCTTAACAGACTGGTGGGAGGAGGTGCAGGAGTTGGTATAAAGGGAGAAGAGTAGGGGGGAAAGTACACAGCCCTGGGGTGATCCAATGCTGATGCTAACAGAGTCTGAGACAGACTTCCCCCGCCGCACATGCTGTCTCCGGTCCGTCAGGAAGTCGGTGATCCACCTGCAGAGGGAGTCAGGCACGTTGAGCAGGGACAGCTTGTCCTGGAGCAGATCGGGGCGGATGGTGTTGAATGCGGAGCTGAAGTCCACAAACAGAATCCTGGCGTAGGTTCCCGGGGAGTCCAGGTGCTGCAGGATGGAGTGGAGGGCCAGGTTGACTGCGTCATCCACAGACCTGTTAGCACGGTAGGCAAACTGCAGCGGGTCTAGGAGGGGTGTGGTGATGGACTTGAGGTGAGACAGGACCAGGCGCTCAAAGGACTTCATGACTACAGAGGTGAGCGCTACAGGTCTGAAGTCGTTAAGTCCAGCAATCCGTGGCTTCTTGGGGACAGGGATGATGGTGGAGGATTTGAGGCAGGTCGGCACGTGACATTGCTTAAGGGAGGTGTTAAAAATGTCTGTGAAGACAGGAGCCAGCTCTTTCGCACAGTGTCTCAGGGTGGAGGGAGACACACCGTCCGGCCCGGGGGCCTTGCGCGGGTTCAGTCTGGAGAACTGTCTGTGCACGTCCTGCTCACTGATGACAAGGGGAGGGGGGGAGGAGGAGGAGGAGGAGGGGGGGACCGCTTTTGATGAATTAGGGGCTGAGGAGGCAGTGGAGCTGGGTGGAGTGGGTGAGTTGGACACAGCTGACGAGGTGTCAAAACGGGCGTAATGTTGGGACAGTTTTTGACAAAGGGCTTTGTCATCCTGACCTTTAGAAGCCTGAGGCCGATAGTTGGTGATTTGCCTCAGTCCTCTCCACACAGAAGCCGAGTCATTAGCAGTGAACTGCTGCTGGAGTTTCTCAGAATACACAGATTTAGCTCTCCTCAGCTCTCTGTTAAACCGATATTTGACCTCTCTGTAGCAGTCCCTGTCTCCACTTTTCAAAGCTGCTTCCTTCTCTTTCCTGATCCGTCTGAGCTTAGCTGTGAACCAGGGCTTGTCATTAGAATATCTCACCCTGGTGCGCGATGGGAGAATGTCCTCCTCACAGAAGTTGATATATGAGTTCACAGTGTCTGTGTACTCATTAAGATCATGTGTGGCTCTTTTAAACATGCCCCAGTCAGTTATTTCCATGCATGTGTTCAGTTTCTCTCCAGCTTCACTGGTCAATTTCTTTGTAGTGGTCACAACAGGTTTAGTGAGTTTCAGTCTTTGTCTGTATGTGGGGATGAGGTGGACCATCATGTGATCAGATAGACCCAGCGCAGCGCGGGGAACAGCGCAATATGCGTCTTTCACTGTGGTGTAACAGTGATCTAGTGTGTTCTCACCTCTGGTTGGACATTTAATAAACTGTTTGTAGCGGGGGAGCTCGTGACTCAGATTGCTCTGGTTAAAATCGCCCAACACAATAACCAGGGAGTCTGGAAAGTTCCGCTCCGTAAGTTGGATGTGATCTGCGAGCACACGCTGTGCTTCGCGCGTGTCCGCGTCGGGAGGGACGTACACAGCGGCGAGGATGAATGAGGCAAACTCGCGCGGGGAATAAAATGGCTTGCAGTTAATAAAAAGAAATTCCAGGGTGGGAGAACAGTGTTTGGAAATCACCGTTACATCAGAGCACCAGCTGTTGTTAATATAGAAGCACACTCCTCCTCCAATAGACTTACCGGAGAGCTCTGTGACGCGATCAGCACGATACAGCTGAAACCCCTCGAGGCTGATTGCGCAATCTGGAATGTTCCATTTAAGCCAGGTCTCAGAAAAACAGATGACAGACGAGGAAACAAGGTCCTTGAATCACATCAGCAGTCTTAATTCTTCTACCTTGTTCGAGAGAGAATTGGCATTGGATAGAAATATGCCAGGCAAGGCTGTTCGTGTGCCTCTTTTCCGGAGCCGAGCGAGAATTCCCCCTCTCTTCCCTCTTTTCCGCCGTCTTGCTTTTTTGGCCAGACAATGGATCAGATCGGCGGCAGGAGCTAAAAAAACTGGAAGAAGGTCCATGGGAGTGAGAGTCCTGATATTTAATAGTTCTTCACGGGTGTATGAACCGGCAGACGCACAATCAATGAACAAAAACAGACAAATTATAAAAATTAAAGAGCAGTGAGGCACCATGGCGACCGCTGTGGGCGCCATCTTGGAAAAAAAAAAAAAAAGTTGTGTTGAGATAAATTCACGGACCAGCTGTTCTGGATTTTCATTATTTTTTTCAACGATTCCAGAAAAAAACAAGGTTATCTCTCATGCTGCATGACTGTAAACTGAGAACTGTTTCCTTCATTTTCTGGTTTTCTCCCTCAGCAACACCAAGCCACGTGGTTAGTGTGTTTACTGACTTTTTCAGGCTGTTATTTTTCTCTACGAGAGAGACGAGCTGTGCTTGACTGAACTCTAAACTCTCCCGCAAACTCTGGAACTCTTGATGAAGGAGCTCGACCAGCGCCAGTCTACCATCCATGCTGGTAAGTTTATTCTCAATGGAGAAAAGAATGTCACTTACCTCGGTGCCCTGCTGTGATTTCTCAAGCGTTATTTTTGGCGAATCTGCGGGTCTCGGTCGTTTAGACTGAGAAGCAGGAACGGAACACACACTCGCCTGCTCCATGACACAGCAACGGTAATACAGCTCGTCGATGTAGTTCTCTAGTTCCTCCAGCTCCGTACGAAAGAAGAAAGATAAACACAAACAATCAGTTAATGAGTTAATTACAAAAAAAAAAAAAACTACCTGTGGAAAAATTTGTTTTAATCTCGGTCGACAGCAGTCGCTGTTTTTTGGTTATTGCGCAACAACAGTCCTTGACATGACGGTCACACCATGGAGCTCCTCCTCCTACCTCTGTGTAGCTGTGAGTGATTTTGGAATTAGTTCTCTTAGACGCCATGTTGAATGAGACCGATAGACGGCCCAGAGCGACGTCACTGTCTCCTCCGCTTGGGAGTGCAGAGGTAACTGCCTCCATCTTGTGGTCCACTACAGGAGTTGCAGTTCTTGCATGAAGGGGCACTCAGATTAAAGTGGAGTGAATCTATTAAGCTGACTTATAATCAAATCGAGCTCCCAAATTAACTTCAAATTACTGCGATGGACTGGCGATCTGTCCAGGGTGTACCCTGCCTCTCGCCCAAAGATGCTGGTGTAACGGATCTCGTCACAAGTGTAATGGTTCTTCTTTTGGGACACCCTTAAGCGGCCGTGATCGGGAACATCAATACAAGCGTATGTGCGGCATAGGGACCACGATGACACCAGACTGCTGTTTCCACAATTTATTTCTCCTGTTAATGAAATAAAACAAACTGTATCACGCTCCGTCTGTACCTCGATCCCACACAGGCTCCCACAGCAAAGCAAAGCGATACTGTGGGGAAAGACTAAACTACTGGAGCCTCGGAGGTACAGGAAGAGCGGATGCGAGAAGCGTACTGCCAAAATAAAAAGCTACTGCCAAAATAAAAGTACTCAAGTAAAATAAAATTCACAACGATATTAATAAAAACATAACTGAGAAAAAGAAATACTTAAAGTACATTTTTGACTCCGTTACACCCACCCCACTGAATTTTACTAAACTTGAGCCACAGCTACACAGGACTCATAACAATATACAAACACCCGGGGTTAGTTAAAGAATACCAACTGAAAGAGAGTCCCACACAAGGACGAAGTGGCATGAGAGCAGCGCTTATCCCTCAACCCAACCACTGGTAATGGAGTGCCTTGTACACCCCACCAAAAACCCCAACTATTAGTGTAGCAAATGATCTTGAATAATAAAATAAAATAAACATAACCGAACATTAGAAAACAAAGCTAAGTCCACAAAAATATAGTCCACACATGTAACATTTAATCAGTCAGGGTCTGAAACACAGACCTACAAACAGCCTTAACATTAAAATTGTCACGAATCACATCTTGCCTGGACATTGTCTGCACTAGTCTGTTTACAGGTTTAATCAGGTGACCAAATCTTGACCTGATTTGAGGTTGTGCATTCGGACGGTGACAATGTGCACATGACGTCTGGTCAACAGTACAGCGAGCAAGGGGAGTGTCTGTCTGTCTCTCGGAGTCAGGAACAGAAACTAGTTGACTGTCAAGCGTTTGTCCACCATGAGTATCAGTAGCAGCTGTAGTCACAAGTCTAGAGTCAGACGACATGGGATGATCTACACCTTGAGCAACAGGTGCAACTGAAGAGTTCTGGGGGTCAGAGGACACACTTGTCACATCAGAAACGTCTACCTGTGACACAGATGGTTCAGTGAGCTGCGCGATCCACTCAACAGTTCTCCTTTCAGAGTCAGCAGGTTCTGGATCAACTAATGGTTCACGTGTTTCTCCACATGAAGACGGATCACCTGTACCAGCCTCACTCTCTCTCTCGAAGAGGTCCACAGATGTGTCTCCCTCATCACCAACGTCTGTAGCTAAGGTTTCTGGAAGTAAGGCGGATGAACCATGGTTGGACACATCACACACATCCATCACAGGAAGAAAATTTACCAGCATCAACAGATTCCTGTGGACCACTTTTGTTCGTCCAGTAAGGGTGTCACAAATTCTGTATGTATGGGTCTGTGGGTTCACATCCATTACAGTGTAAACAGTTGATTCCCACTTATCAGCAGTTTTCTTTTTGCCTCTCTCCTTTCTGTTGGCCAAAAGCACCCTGCCACCAATCTCAATCTTTGATCCTGTCACTTTCCTGTTGTAAAGATTAGCATGTCTGTGTTGCTCCTTAGCAGCATGATCCTGAGCAACCATCATTGCTTCTTTTAGCTCACAGGTGAGAGTTGCCACATACTTGTCGTAACTGGTTACATCAGCATCGCGAAGAACAGAACGAAACATGACATCTACTGGCAAACGGGGCACATGGCCATACATGAGGTAAAACGGAGGAAAGCCAGTCGTCTCATGGGCTGTACAGTTGTACATAAATGTCAACGTCTGTAACCGTCGTGGCCAGTTAGCTTTCACCTCAGGGGACAGTGCATGAATCATCCCACCCAGTGTCCTGTTAAACCGTTCGACACTCCCATTTCCCATTGGGTGGTAAGGGGTAATGTGAGATTTCCTGACACTGGACACTTTGAGGAGTTCACTGATTAATTGACTTTCAAAATTAGGACCTTGGTCACTGTGGATTCTTTCTGGGAATCCAAAGACACAAAAGTACTTGTTCCACAGAACATTTGCCACTTGCTTAGCTGTTTGATCCTTACAAGGAAAGGCCTGAGCCATCCTGGTAAAGTGATCTGTTATCACTAGGACATCAATAGACTTGTTCCTAGAGTCTTCAGCTGACCAAAAGTCAATACAAACCAGCTCCAGCGGTCTAGATGACAAGATGCTCTCTAAGGGAGCTCGTCCCTCAGGTTCAGCTGACTTGCTGAGGACACAACGCTGGCAGTTTCTGACATGGTCTTTAACATCTCTCTCAAGGGTCAGCCAGAAAAATCTCTGTCTGGATAAACTGAGGGTTTGCGACTGGGCTTGATGACCAGCATCATCATGCACACCTTTCAACACCTCATCCTTAAGTGAGTCTGGGACAACATACTGAAGCCATTTGGACTTGGTTCTCTGGTCTCTTGAAACTCTGTACAGAACACCATTGCTCACAGATAGCTTATCCCAGTGTTTCAGATATTTAATCACTGAAAATGATTCTTTCACCCTTTCTCTCCTTGAGGGTCTCCGATGTCTTTCAACATAAAACAGGACGCGAGAAAGAGTTCCATCCTCCAACTGTTTGTCACGCAAAGCCTTTTCAGAATAGGCAGGCAACGGGTCTTGACCTGGTGGAACTAACTGGGGCAAAAACTGCAAGGCTTCAATTGCCCGGGCCCTCGGCCCAGCATCCCACTCAATGTGTGACTGCATCACAGCAGACACTTCTTCTGAATTCACAATCTGAGTGTGTGCCCGGGAGGTATGAGCATTGTCACACATCGCATCCACGTGATCACTGGATGAATGAAAAACATCCTGAACAGAGGCAGTAGACACATTTTTGACTTCACTGAGGAGCTTCACATATGGCTTATTGAACAGTCTGTTACCAATATTTTCCTTGACAAAAGGCACATGGCTTAATGCATCAGCCACAATGTTCTGCCGCCCTGGAACATATTTTATGTCAAAGTCACGCAGCCAACTTGGCTACCCAGCGTTGCTCACAACAGTCTAACTTGGGTTTTGTCAATATGTGAGTCAAAGGATTGTTGTCAGTCCAAACAGTGAATTTGTGACCCTTTAGCCAATGACTAAACTTGTCAGTGATGGACCATTTCAAAGCCAGAAATTCTAGTCGGTGAGCTGGATAGTTTTTCTGAGACTGTGTCAGTGACTTACTGGCAAAAGCAATAGGTCTGGCATGACTTTCACCTTCCTGGACCTGGGATAGAACGGCACCTATCCCATCCAGAGATGCATCAGTTGAAAGCATGAAGGGACGGTCAAAGTTAGGATGAGCCAAGACCACAGTGTTAACAAGTGCAGATTTGAGACTTTCAAAGGCATGTATGTGCTCTTGGGTCCAATCAGAAGCACAAAGCTTTCTGCAAGCCATCTTGGTTTTCTTACATCTGCCTTTAAATTTTCCACCTTTCAACAGGCTGAACAATGGCTTGGCAATGGCAGAATATCCTGGCACAAAATGCTGATAGTAATTAACCATCCCCAAGAAGGATCAAAGTCTTTTTTGGGACGGTGTCACACCACCAGTGTCCATAAGGTCAGCACAAGTCATTTTTGCGATGTTTTCAACCTTACTAGGGTCGGTTGAAACACCATTCTCATCAATTACGTGACCAAGAAACCTCACAGATCTCCTGAGGAAAAAACACTTTTTGGGTGCCAACTTCAAGTTGTGCATACACAGCCTGCTGAACACCATCTCAAGGCGCTGCAATGCACTCTCCTCATCAGATGCAAAAATCAGCAGATCATCCAAATAGCACAACAAAGTCAAATAATTTTGGTCACCAAAAATGGCAGTCATCATGCGCATAAAACTAGCAGGACTATTGCATAATCCCTGGGGCAGGTGATTGTACTCATACAAGCCCATCGGAGTGGTAAAAGCAGAATACTTCCTGTCATCCTCATGAAGCGGCATGTTGTAGAAGCCGGACGTTAAATCCACTGTGCTGAAGAGGCAGTTACCTCCCAGTGCTGCCAGACAATCTGCCTGGTGAGGGAGAGGGTGAGCGTCTTTCAGAGTCCTCTTATTCAGCCAGCGAAAATCCGTGCAGATGCGGAGGTCACCATTCTTTTTCCACACAAGAACCAAGGGAGATGTATACTCGCTGGTCGATTTCCTGATAATGTCTTTTTCCTCCATTTCATTTAGCACCTGTCTTAATTTCTGATACTGACTAGGGGGTACACACCTGTATGGGAGTCTGAATGGTTTATCATCAGATAAATGTATACGGTGTACAAAGCCCTTAGCTTCTCCGCAGTCTAGGTGATGGCGTGAAAAGACATCCTCGTACTGAAGTACCAAGTCAGCCATTCTCTTTTTGCAGTTCTGACACTTGGCATGAATTGATGTCTATGTCACAAAGCCCCACTGACTTGAGTTTTTCTTTTACAGACTCCATACCAGCATCACATGCCGTTGTAGACTGTGTGTAGCAGGTCACTGGTACACTAGACTGCTCAGCTGCGTCCATGTCTTCAAGGGCTACACATGTGTAGACGTCAGCTAGCTTTGCATTGCGCCGTAACAACACAGGCTTGTTGGACGTGTTGATGAGTTTGAGTGGGACCCACCTGTCACCCCACATAGGAGTTACAATCTTAGCCACTAGGACACCCCTAGGAGCTGAACGAGAAGATGTGGGCTCTGTCATGACTGTACTGCCTGGAGATGCAACAGTGTCTTTAGGCAATTTACCCCAAACAAGGTACTCACGCCCAGGTTCAAGGTAGGTGGCTGAGTTACATCTGACAGTACCAACTTTGTCAGGAATGTCATTTCCTTTCCAGGGGTTCAAACCAGTGAGCATAGACAAGAACTTCTCAGCTTCTGGTTCTGCAGTTGGGCAGGGGCCAGACACTGTTTTCCAATAGGACTTGCATTGCTTTGAATGGTGTAGGATGTGCTTTATTACATTGGTACCAATAATCAACTCATCATGCTGACCACAGACAACCAGAGTGGGGACCAGCATTTTACAACCATACACCTCCATCACAATGTCAAAAGCACTCTTTGGCCTGACACGCTGTCCACCACACCCAACCAGCATCACATTCACATCAATCTGGTTCTCATTTGTTATCACTCCAGCAGTTCTCAGTTTCTTCTCTGCATCCTCGTTGATACTGCAGGCCATGGAGCCACTGTCCAGCATGCCATCAATTATCACTGTACCACCAAAAGCAACTGGTGTGTAGAAAAGGCTGGAACAATTGCCAATTATGTGAATGTTTTGATACACAACAACTACATCATCGCATGAGCTTCTCACCGATGCAAAAATCGACTCAGCGTCAGATGTGTCACTGCAGTGGGAGCTTGAGGTGAGACCTGCACTGCCTCCCTCCAAGTACAGGTCAGTTAGTTTTCCCTGAGACTGAGAAGGAGGCTGACAGTTGTTGTCGGGACAGGCCAGTCTGGTATGACCAGGGGAAAGACAGGTAAAACACAGTTTCTCAGACATGCAATGTGAAATGGTGGAGTGACGTGTGTCATTACAGACCATACAAGTTGCTTCTCTGGGGCGTCTCTGACGAGGGGCATGCTTAAATCTGTTGCTCTCAGTCGGGTGAAGAATTGTACACTTCTGCAACTTCTCCATCATTTCCTGAAACATATTAACCACGCGACCAAGGAGCCTCTCCTCTGACTGTTGGAGATTTTGAGCAACAACCGGCACACTAGCACAATCTGAGCTGAGTGTGTTTGGGGTAAGGTCAGAAATGGGGAATGGGGAGGGGCCCTGACATGTAAACTGTCGGGTTTGAGGAAGTGAAGAGGGAATGACTGGGGTGTGGCACTGTTCTGGCATGGTCATGGCTGAAGATGGCAACCCGGGTTTGTCAGATGTTACAGTAGCTGTATGACTCATTAGCTGTGGACCATCAGGTGCTCTGGCACTAGCTCTAACCTCTCTCTGATAATCGTCAGTTCTCAACTGAACATCACGTGAGGTCCATTCATGAGGTGGTTTCCACTTCAGGGTGCAAGTCAGATCAGGATCAGGACAATTTTTGACGAACATGATAGCAACCCCTTTGCTCATGTCCTCAGTCTGCTTGCCTTGTCTACGCAGGCCCTCGAGAGCCAGGTCTGCTGCTTTGTTCAGCCTTATCCAGTAGTCCACTGGGTTTTCTCTGTGCCTGGGCAGGGTTGCATAAAAATCTGCGAGCGGAAGACATGAGGAGGCATCACAGAAGTAACGGAGAAGAACATCGTAAATTATTTCAGGTTCCTTTTTAGCATCTAGCTCCAGGTCACTACGCAGGGCAACTTTCACAACGTCTTTAGCTTTGCCCAATAAATGACCCATTATCTCTCCTGCTTGCTCACACACAGGAATCTCTCTCTTCTTGAGTTCAGTCTTAGTCAAGTCAATCCAGTCCCCAACTGAATATTTGTCAGTACTGTCACCTCTAAATGTGGGTAGTTCTCTGTCTGACTTAACATGAACAGTCACATGTGGGGGGTCACATTTGGTAACATCACAATGTGCTGTTCGATCAGTAGGAGAAGTCTGGTTGTCATTGGTCATATTCACAATACCAGTAGACATTAATTTAGTGACTATAGACTCACCAATTTGAGCACCAAGCTGCCCCACCATGTCTGTAAAATTTTCAATGGCACCGACATTACTGCAGGGTGTGGAAACATGAGGACCCTCACTCATGAATTCACCAACAGGAATACAACCTGGGCTCTGACCTAGCCCTGTATCCCCACCACTGTTCATAAATTTTGAATGTCCCACATCTCTACTAATAGCAATGTCACTGCGCCAAATACCTCTCCCTTTTGGCAAAACAGGTGTTTTACAATTATCCATGTCTTTTTTTTTTTTTTTGAACTACTTTACACAGTGAAAACGTTTTTGTTTTTTTTTTCGTTGTGACTAACTCCAAAATAAGGTGGCATATATCAGTTAAAACGTATTACAATAGTCCTGTATATGCCTGACCACATATACGTCCCAGTGTAGACCCAATATGGCGATGCAGCATCCACAGTGACCGGCGTCCAGATGATCTGAAGTTCCAAGGGTCACTGGCACCAGTGTAACGGATCTCGTCACAAGTGTAATGGTTCTTCTTTTGGGACACCCTTAAGCGGCCGTGATCGGGAACATCAATACAAGCGTATGTGCAGCATAGGGACCACGATGACACCAGACTGCTGTTTCCACAATTTATTTTTCCTGTTACTGAAATAAGACAAACTGTATCACGCTCCGTCTGTACCTCGATCCCACACAGGCTCCCACAGCAAAGCAAAGCAATACTGTGGGGAAAGACTAAACTACCGGAGCCTCGGAGGTACAGGAAGAGTGGATGCGAGAAGCGTACTGCCAAAATAAAAGTACTCAAGTAAAATAAAATTCACAACAATATAAATAAAAACATAACTGAGAAAAAGAAATGCTTAAAGTACATTTTTGACTCTGTTACACTGGGATAGGCTCCAGCCCCCCCGCGGCCTGAAAAGGATTAAGTGGAAGAAGATGAATGAATGATGAATAAACCTGGATTATTCAGAACAACCTAAATTTAAACCCAATTCAAAGTTTTATGCCAAGAACTTTTTTTTTTTGTTACTTATTTGTACCCGTAGGTAGACTTGGTTTGCAGTCTGGTGACAAGCCACCGGCTGCTGGTCGCTGCGTGCGTGAGCGCCCTAAACCTACATGTTTTTGGTGTGCGGGAGGAAACCGGAGAAATCCCGGAGTAAACCCACGCAACACGGGGAGAACATGCAAACTCCACACAGCTCACTGTTGGTCGGGGGCTGGGATCGAACCCACGATCTCATGATCCCCGCGATCCCCCGGCCGAGGGTAAAACTGTGCTACCACAGTGCTAAACCACTGCGCCACCGTGCAGCCCAGAACAGATGGAAAAGAGAAACTTGGTGGCTTTTGAGAAGTTGTCTCGTTGGTGAAAGAGCTTTAACACGTATAGACACAATGAAAGAATATAAACACATAAACTTTGTATGTAATCACGTATGTTAACCACACATTTTAATCCTTAAAGTTAAAAGCACATATTAATGCATTTTATGCAACAAATTGCAAATTTTTGAAATTATATTTCTGCACTTTGTTTTAAATGCTGCTTTGTGTGATTTCTTTCGTAGGAAGCCATTCAATTTAGGGATTCAAATAACTAACTAACCTACACTTATATAGCACTTTTCTAGTCACAAAGACCACTCAAAGCGCTTTCACTAGTACTAACCCTCTATTCTAAGGGCCTATAGGAAACAGATATCTAGAGACAATTTAGAACAACCAATTAACCTAACATGCATGTCTTTGGATTGTGGGAGGAAACCGGAGCCCCCGGAGTAAACCCACGCAGCACAGGGAGAACATGCAAACTCCACACAGAAAGGTTCCAACCCCTGCCAGCCTGGGGATTCGAACCAGGAACCTTCTAGCTGTAAGGCAACAGTGCTAACCACTGCACCACCGTGCTGACAATGTTTTTGTTTTTTTTGTTTTTTTAAGTAACCTTAAGTTAATGTTAATCCTGTGCATGTTGGTAAAAGGATTTAGTGATTCACTAAATATTTACCAAAATTTTCCAAAATTTAGTAAGCCATATTCGTCAATTAACATTTGGAAACTTTAGGTGCTATTTAAAGACAGCGTGTTCTTGCTGGTTCATGTTTTGTCTCCCCTGTAATCTGTAAATACAAAACATTTAAAAGCTTTAAATGAAAATAGGCTTTAACAAATAAAAACAAAAGCCAACTTTATCTTTAAGAGAAAGTCAGAATCAGAATCAGATTTATTGCCATTGTTCATGTGATACGTGAATATGAAAGTGAAAGCTTATAACCTTGGAGCCCTAAAGCATTTAACCTTTTCTATTTTTGTTGTTTTCCTTTTTGTAAATAAAATCATTACTTTAAAGTGAGATTCAACAGAAATTCCCAAGCTAGTTATTGACGACAATTCCAAAACTAGGCTTTGAAAACTGAAGCAAAAAAGTCCATCAACACAGTTGTTTTTGTTTTGTGAAATACAAATCAAAATACAGTGTCAATAAACAAATAAATTAACACACATTCCACATTTCTAAATAATTCCAAAATTTCACTTCCCTTCTTACAAGCCTGTAAGTTGGAAAAAGTTCTAAAAAAAAAAAAGCTTATAACTACCATCGCTATAAAATAACACTCGAGGTTAATTCTTGACTAAGAACTTAAGCTATAATCAACAAATTGATTTCAAGCTAACGGTTACACAAATGGTAAAACATGTCAAATCTATTTGCCGAACTGGATGACCTTCAAGCAACACTGGAAGAGTTGCCTTCTGACCTCATACCCGACTTCTCCAAACACGTTCAAGGAACACCTCCCAAAGATTTGAAGCAAATCACAGAAAAACTTTTGGATGAATGCAATACCAACCAACCAAGAGCAAAGGAAATTCCCAGTGTGTTAGGAAAGTTTGCACTAGCATTAGTGGCAAGGTTAAGAGTAGCCAAATCCAAAGCATTTTACGCTGAAAAGGAACTGGTGAAACAACAATCAACAATCCTCTCCCTCCAGGAAGATAACAAATCACTTATGAAAAAGCAGGAACAAACTCGCATAGAACATGAAGATACCCAAGCTGAACTTGATTGCAAGTTGCTAAATTTGGAACAAGCAAAGCAAAAAAAGCAATGACTGGAGGAAGACAATACCTCATTTCAGCAAGAAAACAAGAAATTAGGTTTAGGTTAATTAGGTTCCCTTTGGGAAAAAAAAAAAAAAAAACTCAGAAGAGTTGAAGGTCAACGGGACGACACAAAATCCGACTACAGGAAATGTAAGCTGCTCCTACTAGAAGCTGTCACGGCTGGCCCTCATGAGCCAGCATAAGACGCCACAGTTCAGTAAGTTGCAATTCAGTTCCTTTATTTATAACGCACAGGACTTAGGTGTACAACACAACTTGCCACGCAGGCTTCGTTACACAACACAATATAAATTCACAATAAAGGTTGCGGCTAGGGCGTGGGACACTCGTACGCCGCACAGGCAGGGAAAATAAAACGTGGAACAGGGAGAGAGTTATGGCAGAGACGAGGAGCTCTCGTCCGCCGTAATAAGGAAGGAACGTCAGCGAGGGAGAAGACAATTCCAAATAATGAATCACTTACATGCAGCGGGATACGTCGAGGAACCCAGGGGGCATGTGGTAAGGAGACAGGGGTAAGTCATAAGACTTCTGACGAGACAGCCGCAGAGTCCAGTTCACTCGCACTGACATTTAAAGCCAGCTGCTCATGATTGGAAACGCGGCACACCTGCTCAGGTTCTGACAGCTGAGAGCTCCCGAGCGTCTGGCCAATCAGAGTCCTGGAAACCCGTGTGACGACACCTGCTGTGAAAACCTGACAGGGATGAGGAATAACCCGAGCGCGGACAAAAGCGCTCGGGATATGACAGAGCCCCTCCCTCTACGCGAACTCCTGGTCGCGCGTAACATCCAGACCCCCCCACCCCACCCCAGGGAGGGTGGAGGGGGAAGCAGGTGGAGGGGGAGCAGGGTCAACTCACAACAAGGGGACAAAAACATTGGGGAAGGGAGGGAGAGAGAAAAAAAAAAAGGCAGAAACCGTGCATAAACGGGGACAAAAAGATGAATAAAAAGAAAAGTCAACGCTAGATGGACATCTCTCACATAACCACAAAAAAAGAAAGCCAAGATGAGGATACATGGAACACCAGTCAATACCACAAGGCAGGATCAAGGAAATAAAAGGACAAATAATACCTTTTTCTCCAAGTTAATGTGTACAGAAAATCTTCAAAACCAAAAGACAACACAGGTGCCAAAAAAAGAACTAGACCCGAGTAAGGGAGTAACATAGGAAATATACAATCACACCCTAAGGAAACATACAGTACTCATGATAGCATACTGTCAAAAATGAAAAGGAAATTCTGCTCAGAAGAGTCTCAAATCGGGAGTGCAAGGAACAAACCCAAACAGTCATCCCAGAAAATAACATGAAAGACAGCTACGGCAAGAGAACATATGTCCATCAACGGAAAACAGTCACCTTAAACATGAAGTTCAATCCCCTCTGGGGTATTTCAGTCTGAGAGGGGAGGAGAGAAAAAGAAAACCAGTCACAAGTCAGTGGTGGGGCAAGAGAAGGAGAGGGAAAAAAAAACATTGGGGAATAGTGTTAAATAACTCCGCTCAGGAGGCCTCCCAGCACCCAGCATCCAGGCCGCCAGCAAAAGCAGTGGAACATGCCCTAACAGCTCAGCCAAACCCCAGGCCGAGGGAAACCATGTCTCCGGCGGGCGGACCAGGGCGCCGAAAGAATCATCCTGCTCGTCAGGAAACTGGGCCCGGACGCCAAAAGGACAGAGCCGGTCACCGGGTGGTCGGGCAGTATCGGCCTGCCAACAGAATGGCTGGGGGAAGGTCGGCGAACCGGGCCAGCTGGAATTAACTCCCGCAGTCTCAAAAGCGGGGAAGAAGGGGCCATGGCGAGGACGGGGCATGGCCTGGAAAGCGCTCAGCGGTGGGTCAGCTACACAATCTCCGGAACCCGCCTGGGTCAAAACAACCACGGCGCCGAGCTCCGATTGAGCGAGAGCGGCACCTGCGTCGGACCCCGATTGGGCCGGAACTTCCATGACGTCAAGCTCCAAACGAGCGAGAGCAGCACCCGCGTTGGACCCCGACTGGGCCGGAACCTCCATGACGTCAAGCTCCGATCGAGCGAGAGCAGCACCCGCGTCGGACCCCGATTGGGCCGGAACCTCCCTGACGTCGAGCTCCGATCGAGCGAGAGCAGCACCCGCGTCGGACCCCGATTGGGCCGGAACCTCCCTGACGTCGAGCTCCGATCGAGCGAGGGCAGCACCCGCGTCGGACCCCGATTGGGCCGGAACCTCCCTGACGTCAAGCTCCGCTTGAACCGGCGGAGCACTCCCAGTGGACCCCATGCCAAGAGCCGGAACCTCCAAGGTGGCACCTAGAGCAGGTTCGCCTCCAGTGATCCTGGGCAGAGGCTCAGAGGGACAAAAGGAACCGGGATCAGGATCACCGGCAGTGGCAGGGCCCGGCGAGACAGGCTCGAGCGCAGCAGACGGCTGCACCCGGCTCGCCCCCCCCCGAGAGACAGGCAATAATGCTCCAGAAAGAAGATGAGGGATAGAAAATAGAGCACTTGCCTGATCTCGGGTTCTGCCGCCATCCAGGACTTCGATGCTCCGGGTTCAAACGGGAGGAGGTCGTCGTCCGGTTCCCACTCCGTCGTGACGTCATCCGCCCCTGGAGGAGGGGCTCCTGCAGCTAGAGGACCCCCTGACATCATCGTCCACGCTGGCGGTTCATGAGGCGTGGAAGTGGGGGGCTCTCGGCCCGCTGGACCAGACTGTTCATCTGCGGAGTCCTGGGGACGCTCCGTCGTCGGCACAGGCTCCAACCAGTCGTCCGATCTCCTCTGCCCAGAAAATGGCTGCGGGGCTGGGGTCTTCTGCCCGAGGGCCACAGGCTCACTCCTCATCTGGTGACGCTCCTCTGAAGTCGAAGCGTGCTCAGCAGGGGGAGACACAGAGGCAGCGGGTTTAATAAACATATCAGCAGGGAATTGAGGCTTGGGGGGCTGCAAACCCCGAGCCTCACCCCCAGGAGTCAGACAGAACAAATCACTATTAGATGGAAAAAAGTGAACTTGTACTTGCCTGCCTCCCGGGGGGGCGGTGGAATCTGCCGTAGGGAACGTCATTCCATCCTCCTCCCACCGGGTGGTGGCCGGAGACTCTCTTGAAGGAGGAGAGGGGGCCACTCGGGATGGTGTAGCCACACTGTCCACTGGAGCAAAACTTCTCAAACTCCCAGCCGCTGGAGAAGGCGTCAAGGCGGGGGGGCAGCAGCCAAGTTGGGCCGGGCGTGACGCGCTGACAGCTCAGCGGGGAAAGCAGGCCCGGGGGGAAAGGCTGCAGGGATCTCCTCCTGGTGAGACGCTGGGGAGACAGCAGTGGGATGAATGGGGTCAGCCCAGTGAACTGGAGCGGGTTCCGGAAGGGAGTCGAGCTGAGAACGTCTCTGACCACGGCGCCGACGTCTACGACGGGCCCCGGGTGGTGCGACCTCCAGGACTGGATCGAGGGAAGGATCCAGATTCCAGAGCGGGCAGCGGGAGCTCTGATTACTCCGCCTTTGGCCTCGTTCCTCCTCAATATCCTGGAGCGCCTCGCGGTGGGCGGCGATCTCTTGTCTCTTCGCTTGGATGTCCAAGTGGTCGGTGTAGCGGGGAGACAATCGGTTGAGCGTTATCTCAGCGCAGTCCAGGTAATAGTGCGCTTCGGATGAGTCGTCAAGGCTGGCGGAAGCGCTGATGAAGTCATCCACCTCCTCCAGCGCCTCAGGCAGCTGGAGCCAGAGATCACCCCACCTTGCAGCCTCCTCCTCTTCGTACATCTGAATTATCTGGCGTTGGGCAGCGATGTCGAGTCTCCTCGCGTCGACCTCGGGGTGACCGTTGTAGCGGGAAGGCAGACGGTCAAGCACCTCCTCAGCCCGGTCTAAATACCACTGTTCATCGGGCTGATAACTGAGGAGAGGAGGGGTGAGGGAGGTGTCTGGATGCCCATCGAGGTCGGAGGCGATAATGAGGATTTCATCTACCTCCTCCAGCGCCTTGGTCAGCAGGATGTGGGAACCCCGAGAACGACTCTGCTGAGATGGCATATTTCCAACGCCACGTACCTGGACAGGAAGGGGCAAAGTTCCCAGAACGCAACTTACTGAGAACGGCGTCTCCTTCTGGCGGCTGTCTACTGTCACGGCTGGCCCTCACAAGCCAGCATAAGATGCCACAGTTCAGTAAGTTGCAATTCAGTTCCTTTATTTATAACGCACAGGACTTAGGTGTACAACACAACTTGCCACGCAGGCTTCGTTACACAACACAATATAAATTCACAATAAAGGTTGCGGCTAGGGCGTGGGACACTCGTACGCCGCACAGGCAGGGAAAATAAAACGTGGAACAGGGAGAGAGTTATGGCAGAGACGAGGAGCTCTCGTCCGCCGTAATAAGGAAGGAACGTCAGCGAGGGAGAAGACAATTCCAAATAATGAATCACTTACATGCAGCGGGATACGTCGAGGAACCCAGGGGGCATGTGGTAAGGAGACAGGGGTAAGTCATAAGACTTCTGACGAGACAGCCGCAGAGTCCAGTTCACTCGCACTGACATTTAAAGCCAGCTGCTCATGATTGGAAACGCGGCGCACCTGCTCCGGTTCTGACAGCTGAGAGCTCCCGAGCGTCTGGCCAATCAGAGCCCGGGAAACCCGTGTGACGACACCTGCTGTCAAAACCTGACAGGGATGAGGAATAACCCGAGCGCGGACAAAAGCGCTCGGGATATGACAGAAGCACAGAAAGGTCTTCAGGACATCAAAGAAGAGCTACAAGATTATCGCAAACAAAGAGAACTGAGACCAGAAGCAATGAACAGGCCAGTTCCTCCAACACAGGGGGGCATCCCCTCATGGGACAGGGATTCCCCTGGCACGCACTCATCTGACCCGTTCGACGAACTCGAACAACAACGCAAAAGATGTTTGCAAATCCCGTCCGATAGAGACCTCGATAAGATCGCTCGCCACTTCACCAAATTTGACCCCTCGACCAGTGCGTCACCTGATACCAGGGTTTATTTGCAAGACATTGACTACTACTTGCATAAATACCCTGATGCTACGGTCGATGATGGCGTTTATTTGATCAAGCTAACATTCAACAGGTTGGTATCAAAATTTATAGACTGACAGCCAGTGGATATCAAGATCAATCACCTGAGACTCTATGAAGCCATTGAAAAGGAGTTCTCCGACGACTGCCTACAGTCAGGGTTAGCGACAGCCCTAGCTGTGAAACAGGGTGGCTCAGAGCCACCACAGGCATACTACCAGCGACTCCTGCGTGCATAATTCGGATCTCAAAACATGCCAGGGATGGAAGAAGACCACAATTTCAAGGCTCTCTTCATTCAGAATCTCCATCCCACAGTTGGCCACCACCTTGGAGTCATGTTTAACCCAAGGTCAAACTCAATAAACCAACTGAGAGAGTTTGCACACTATGCGTTCCAAAAACAACGACAAAGTAATCAGAAGCATGCCGAGCCTACCACGGTGTTGGCTATCAACACCGCATCGGACACCCTGGACCAAAGGGTGCCCCAAGGTCAGCCCTTGTTCCAGCACCTCAGTCACAAGTAAAACCGCGACAGTCCTCTAGCCAAGCTAAGTCAGGTTAGAACCCGACCAAAGCTTCTACACCCAGCTCAAAACCAACATCACCAAAGCTTGACTACCGTCAGAGGCCAAGCCTACCAGGTAAGTCACGAGAATACGAATTCATGAATTCAGAGACAGATTAATTAAAGGTAATGAGATTAGTTATCATATTGTCCAAATTGGACTGGTGCCCTATTTACAAGTGCTTTTCCCTCTTATTTAATAAGTGTTGTGGCGACTGTCTAACCCTCAGTCCCCACACACACCCAGTTCTAAATAAAATAAATAATTCTCGTACCTTATCACACTACATATAATTAAATATTGCTACAACTATAAGTTTTTTTGTTTAACCCTATGAGTGTATATGTTGCCAAACTGTGACATAACCCTAGTGGTCAAGAGTGGTAAATATTTTTTTATCAATAAAATAGTTCAGATTTCCAAGGCTATAATTTGAAAGTGGTAAGAGATAATTGCTTACTGTCAATTAGAAAGATGTAAAATATGATCCAAAGTTTCAGATAGGAATATATTTATGCATCTAATTTGCATAATACACCTCTTTAAATTCCATAACTCAGTCAAAATTGGACTTTGGACATATTTACACAAAAAATGGTTCAGTGTTTTGACACCGTTTTTTGTACAGAGGTACCTCATCATCTTATCTTCAAAGTATATGAACAAGAAATCAGTACATTTAAAAAAAAACAAACAGAAATTTCTCACTTACTTTTGACAAAGGGGGGTTGGCTGGCTGGGTGGCGAGGCCACTGCATTTTCACCTATCATGGTTCATATTTGTGTTCTGCCGGTAATTTAAAATCTCTACCATATCTACAAAGTGTTATGATTATCCTACATACATTTCGCTTGCATCCCGCGGCTATTTTCTGCGTACAAAGCCGAAAAAGTGACGGTGACGATCGTGGCCTTATTAGCTTTCTGGGCTAACTGCTACAAACAGGAAAAGGAAATGAAGAGTTCTTTTTCTTTGGTGTATTATGTGTCATCCAGTGAGTCCTCCAACGGATGTCTGCCAACTTTTGAAACTGGCAAATCAGTGCAATCAGTAAAAATTCCCAATGCAGGCGATCATGTCAGAGTGAGAAGGCAGGTGCGGTGCCACGCTCTGCCACTAGGGGCACGCAAATTCTCACACTCAAAGGGTTAAGCCAGGTAGAAGTTATTCCTGGCCCTGCTCTCTTGCTTTTTTTTTTTTCTGTGACTGTAGCACATCCTGTTTTCTTTCACAGAGTTTCTCCAATCTCTTTTCTGGAAATAGTATCACTTTTGTCATTATTGACTGGTTGACTGAAAATATTCAGCTAACTGTCTAATTTTGAATTTTTTACAGTTTATGGTGGAGGATGCGAGCAGTTAGCCAACTCCACTGACGGACATCAAAGGAGACTCAGGACAAAAAGCTTTGGTTTGCCTATTACAGACAATCTGGGCCTAAACAACAACAAGGTAGGCAGTGTACCTTTTATAAAAACACTGTAGGATTGTCTGTAATAAGCAGGAATGTAAGTCTTTTGTCCTATTTTAAATTTTTTTGGGATTTGTATAAATTTTATTAAGATTAATAATTTCATTGATGTAACTGAGAACACACAGAAAGTATCTAAGCATTATACTGAAAGGGAAAGAGACATAAGCCACTTAAGAATAGATTTAAGATAAGAATTACAAGACTCTCGCCAGTTTGTTAAAACTTAGTCCGGGACTAAATGTTTATGATAAGTTACCGCTTGTTTTCAATCTGGATGCAGACCAAGGAAAGTAACCTCTGCATAAAGTTAAACTGGTTTGGAGCGGCAGGGACAAATACACAGTAACTCTGCAAATGTTGTGCATGTTGATGTTATATGTGGGAACTGTGTGGGTGGCTTAGCCTCTCTATTCTTATTAAAAGACAAAAGTGGTGGTGTAGATGAAGGAAGGTAGTTCCTAATTCAAATTCCCATCATCTGTTTGTCTAGAAAGAGAGGAATTATATATATATATATATATATATATATATATATATATATATATATATATATATATATATATATATATATATATATACTGTATATATATATATATATATATACTGTATATATATATATTTATTTATTTATTTTTTTTAATTTTTTTTTTTTTGTCTACCAGAAATGAAGAATTTACAATTTCCACTGGTATTGCAGGCCATATGCTCTCCCGCCAGCTTCATTAGGATTCTGGTAGAAGCTTGGAGAGGCTGCTGTCCCAGAAAGGTAGTTGAAATTCAGAGTTTGGACCATAGGGTTGTGAACAGTACTAACTTTTGCCTCCATATAACTAAATACAGGCGGTTCTGTATATATATATATATATATATATATATATATATATATATATATATATATATATATATATATATATATATATATGACTACAGGAAAGTCAGCATTTACTGTTGGTGAAACAGTAGATAGGACACAGAAAGTCACTGAGGGGCAGACAGTTGAAAAAGATAGAAAAGAGGAAGTAAGAAAGTTTAAAAAAATGGGTGACTGAATTACAGGATTTGTTGGTGATGTTGGTGAAACAGTAGATAGGACTCAAAAAGTCACTGAGGGACAGACAGTTGAGAAAGAGGAAGTAAGAAAGTTTTAAAAAATAGGTGGCTGAATTACAGGATTTACGATATTTGCCAGGATCATCAAAACCGATGCCCTCGCCAGTTAAACTGGCAGAGATCCTGCAAATAATTATACAAAGTTATAATACTGCCAAGGAAAACCATGAGAAAAAAGGAAATCCCAGGTGGGGAACAGTACTGAAAAAACTGAAAAATTCAGAGAAGAAGAAAATTAGGGCCATGTGTTATATTCCTAAGCTTGTGGCTGCACTGCGAGGAGGACAAGTGATAGTAAGTGATAGTGGAAGGGTCATATTACAAACACACAGGCAGCAAGTAGTGTCACAATCGCCGCCCCAATATGACAATGTGGCTCTGCCTCCATCAGCTCCGCCTCCATCAGATGATGTAGCTCTGCTTCCATCAGCTCCGCCTCCACCAGCCCATTCAGCCCCCACTCTGACACAGTCAAACCCCTACACTGAATATGTGGACATGTTATCTAACCAAATGCCCCTCCCAACATTCATAAAAGATAATGGTGATCAGGTGATGGCAGTGACAGGAATATTACAACTAAGACCTATGTTAGGCACATTGGACGAGGAAAATGCTTGAAAAGGAATGCATGGTATAATGGCTGCTCATTCCCTTACTGAACCAACTGACCCACCACAGTCAGGATTAAGTCACCAAGATAAGGATAAAGTGTCCTTCACTACATCAACTCCAACATGTCTTCAGGCTAAGCTGAAAGATGTTGTGGAGGAAGAGGATTTACAGGATGAGAATGGTGAACCAGGAAGGGAGGATTCACACATGATAAGTAAGTTGTCTGAGGATGATATAAGCAGACTGCAGAGTGTGTTGGAAAAAGTACATATTGGAGAATATGATGAATCCAGGAACAAAAACATTGGTCCAAGAAAGTGGAAATTTAATGCTTATGGTACCACACATGATAATCTAGATGAGAGAACTACTCACACTAAAGCAGGTGAGATACCAAAGAAAAACTATTCAAATATGGCACCTACGATGGGGGAAAAAAACAACAACACAATATTCCATAGAGTGCGAATGATACACAGACAGGACCCAAAAAAAAGGATGCAACAACAGGAGGCCTATAACTAAAACACAGAGGCCCCTAAGGCGTAATGTGACAGATACTAATCATCCCTCAAACAGGAGAGGGAAAGAAAAAAAAGACACGCTAACAGCGATAAAGATCAAAATACGGCACATGACAACACAAAAAAAGTGACCTTAATATCAAGGAGAAATACAAAACATGCGAGGATGACGGCAGGCAGAGTCCAATAATATGCACGCAGTTCTGGAGGTCTCCCTGAGTCCAATTACCACATGGCTGATAGGGGGAACAAGGAGCGTTCGGGTGGCCTGCCCCGGTCCCAGGCTCGGAAATACAGAGTTTCTGGCGGCCGGGCCCGATCGCTGAAGAGGCGGAAAAGTCCATCGGGTGGCCGCCCCAGAATGCCGCAGCGGCGATACAGCTCGCCAGGCGGTCGACCCGCATCAAACAGCCACCAGAACCGTAGGGGGGAAGTAGAGGACTGCCTCCCTGGAGAGGGGAAAGACGAGGAAGAGCCAAGCGGAGAATTTGGAACCCCAACGGCCCCAGGTGGAGACGAGCTGTGACAATCCGGAGGATGATGAAGGTGACGATGAGAATAAGGGAGAAGATGAGCCAGTCCAGTGTCCAGTGGCAGGAGATCTGCAGCTCCCTCACCGAACTTGGATCCTGCTGGTGCTGCACCCTCGTCGGACCCCGACTGGGTCACGGTTGGACCTGCGTCAGACCCCGACTGGGTCAGCGCCACACCAGAACCGACCTCCAACCCCGAACCCGGAACCTCTGGCACAGCGGGCGAAATCAGCTCCTCGCCGGTGACCCTGGGAGAAGGCTCGGGAGAGAGAAAAGAACCAGGATCAGGATCACCGGCAGCGCCAGAACCCGGCGGGACAGGCTCGGATGCAGCAGACGGCTGCACCCGTCTCGCCGACGACCCACACAGCGTGGTGGCAGGAGACCCTCAACCCGCTGGACTGGACCGCTCATCCGTGGAGACCCGGGGAAGCTTCCTCGTCGGTGCAGGTTCCACGCTGCAGTCCGCTCTCCTCCTCCGCCCATGACATGGCTGCGGGACCGGAACCAGGCTCTCCAGAACCGCAGGCCCCCTCCTCATCCGGCGACGTTGGCCTGGCATCGAGGACCGCTCAGCAGAGGGAGACACAGAGGATGCGGGATTAACAATTAAAGCCACAGCAGGTGATGGGAGCTCGGGGGACTGCGAACCCCGAACTTCACCCCCAGGAGTCTGACAAGGCAAATCACAGTAATGAGAATATAAGTGAACTTGGACTTGCCTGTCTCCCGGAGGCTGGATGGTGCCTGCTGCGGTGGACGTTGCTCCTCCCTTTCCCCGCCGGATGGTGACAGAGGGCCCCCTGGGAGGATGAGGGGGAGCCGTTCGAGAAGGTTCTGGGATGGGGCTTGCCGAAACAGGACTCCAGGTACACACAGCAACTGGGATAAGCGTCGAGGAGGAGGGGGGCGACAGCTGAGATGAGCAGGGCACGAAGCGCTGATGGGACAGCAGGAGAAGATGGCCCGGAGGGAGAGGCTGCGGGGATTCCCCTCTGACGAGGCGCAGGAGTGACAGCTGTGTGGGAGATTGAGCCCTTGTGGCGACCCGGAACTGGATCCGGACGGGATTCAAGCTGAGGTGGATTGTGTGAGTGACGACGGTTTCTAGCAGAGGGCGAGGCGAAGGTGAGGTCCGGGAATCGCCGCTCCTGTGCGGAAACAGAGGCGAGGAGATCAGCGAACTCAGGAAAGTCACTTAACCCAGGACTCCTCTCCACCAGTCTGACTGCCGCCATCACATGCTTAATGATCTCTGTAGGATGAACAGCGGAGCAAGCAGCAGCTACTCGGTCCCAGCAGAGTCGCAGTCTTACACGCCTCTCTGCAGCTCCTCTTCATCCGCCACCCCTCAGCTTAGCCCCTGTCTTCCCCATCAGAGAATCGTTGTCTGCTCCCTCCAAAGTAAATAAAAATATAATGTATAAGCATCCCAAAGTGTTAAAACAAAATATTGGTAAAACTCAAATTAAACATAAAGCCTCTAAATTGAATGATTTGGCCTCTGTTCCTCCTC
This sequence comes from Pholidichthys leucotaenia, assembly GCA_020510985.1. NCBI lineage: Eukaryota > Metazoa > Chordata > Actinopteri > Cichliformes > Pholidichthyidae > Pholidichthys > Pholidichthys leucotaenia. Next base: position 323,365,843 of record CM035836.1, on the reverse strand, counting down.
ATAATTTAAAAATTAAATGTGGTTTATTAAATATTAGGTCTCTAACTCCCAAGTCTCTGTTAGTCCATGATCTGTTAATTGATCATCAGATTGATTTAATTTCCCTTACAGAGACTTGGTTAGGGCAAGAGGATTATGTTGGTTTAAATGAATCAACTCCCTCTGGTTATTTAAACTGTCAAAATCCCAGAAGTTCTGGTCGTGGAGGAGGAGTAGCAACAATTTACCATTCCAAATTACTAGTTAATGTAAAGCAAAAAACATGTTATAATTCCTTTGAGGGCCTGGTCCTCAGTGTTGGGCACTTTAGCAATTTCAGGTTAAACCCAATTTTATTTGCCATAGTTTATCGTCCCCCATCAACCTATTCAGAATTTTTATCCGAATTTGCTGATTTCTTAGCTGATTTAGTGCTGAAATCTGATAGAATAATTATAGTAGGGGACTTTAATATACATGTGGATGTAGATAGTGACTGCCTTAATGTGGCTTTTAATTCAATATTAGACTCGATTGGGTTTTCTCAGAAAGTAGGAAATTCTACTCATTACCTCCACCATACATTGGACCTTGTTCTGACATATGGCATAGAAATAGAAAATCTTGTAGTGTCTCCTCATAACCCTGTACTGTCAGACCATTGTCTGTTAACCTTTGATTTTACTATTTCTGACTATTTGGCTCCTAAAGAAAAATATTATCACAGTAGATGCCTCTCAGATGATGCTGTTTCCAAATTTATGCAGATTGTTTCCTCTATGCCATGTGTCAACACAACGGAAATAAGCTACAGACAGCTTGCTCCTTCTGTAATTGATAACATGGTGGATAGTGTTTCAGCTTCTCTGCATCAGACTCTAGACTTGGTGGCCCCCTTAAAAAAGAAAAAGTCTAATCAGAGATTTTTAACTCCTTGGTTCAACACAGAAACTCGTAGCTTAAAACAGAAGACTCGTCAATTAGAAAGAAAATGGCGCTCTACTAATTTAGATGAAATCTATTTAGCTTGGAGAAATCATCTTTTAATTTATAAAAAAATCTCTTAGAAAAGCTAGAACGAGTTATTACTCTGCATTAATAGAAGAGAACAAGAATAATCCCAGGTTTCTTTTCAGTACTGTAGCCAGGTTGACAAAGAGTGAGGACTCTGTCAATCCTAGCATCCCCTTAGAGCTTACTAGTCAGGACTTTATGAACTTTTTCAATAATAAAATTTCATCCATCAGAGATAAAATCAATCAGATTATTCCCACAGTTAACTTAAATACTGTAACTATTACAACTCCTTCTATTGATGTCTGTCTTGATGAGTTTACTCCAATCGACCTTTGTGAGTTAGACAAAATAGTTTCCTCATCCAAACCTTCAGCTTGTCTTTTAGACCCTATTCCTACCAGGTTATTTAAAGAAGTCTTCCCACTTATTGGTAGCTTTATTCTTCATATAATCAATTCTTCATTAACTTTAGGCCATGTACCGCAGGCTTTTAAAACGGCTGTAATTAAACCCTTACTCAAAAAGCCAACGCTAGATCCAGGAGCTTTAGCTAACTATAGACCAATCTCTAATCTCCCTTTCATTTCAAAAATCTTAGAAAGAGTTGTTGCTACGCAATTATTTGACCACCTGCAGGGAAATGGTTTACTTGAAGAGTTTCAATCTGGGTTTAGAATCCATCATAGTACTGAAACAGTGTTAGCGAAGGTCACTGTTTTATGAAAATATTTAGACAGGTTCGTGAGGAGTCGGCGCACAGGAAAGAATTCACACTGAGACAAGAACTGCTATAATAAAATGTGTCTTTTATTCCTCACAGAACATATCTTCACACACAAAAGATCAATGCATTCACATTAGACAGACTGCTAGAATAAGCTGTATTCCCTTATTCCCCACAGACCATATCTTCATATACAAAAGATCAATGCACTTCATGTCATTTCATCAGCCCTTACCAATAATACAGAAGACCGGAGAGCCTTTGGCAGTCTTTTGGCAGGCGCGTGCATCAATCAGCTTGGCAATTCGCGCGAAATCCACAGCAGACTCTACTGTTTGGCAAAACACCTCTGCCTTTTAAAGGGTAGAGTTACGTACACAACGAAGGAGCCACTCTTCGTTGCCAGGCAACTTTCCCCCCCCATGGAATCGCGTAGAGAGCGGGGGGGCTAGTCCCCGCTCCCAGGCGATTGCGGCCAGACTCTCAAAACATATAACATCTGTTCACACACACACATATGTGAGAAATAAAGGTTAAGCCTTGTTCCATAAACATGCCACAGTGATTCAAGGAGTGAGAAACTTGCTGTGCTGAGGAGTATCAGTTTCTAAGAACAGGTTATACTGCCCAGGTCATTATGTACCTTAAGATAAATCCATCATGGGAAGAGAACTGAACTAGACCGTCAAAACATATTAAAAGCAACTGAGAAACAAATCAGGGCACACATTACAAATATAAAATACATTTATATTACAGTCACTAACGACCTCCTCATTGCATCTGATAATGGACTAGTTTCTGTACTTGTCCTTTTAGATCTTAGTGCAGCTTTTGATACTATTGATCATAATATTCTACTTGATAGATTAGAACACTATGTTGGACTTAATGGAACTTCGTTGCAGTGGTTTAGATCTTATTTATCTGATAGGTTCCAGTTTGTTCATGTAAATGATGAGTTTTCTTTTAGCTCAAAGCTTAGTCATGGAGTTCCACAGGGATCTGTGCTAGGCCCTACTTGACATAACGCACGGCTCAGGAGACGCACACACACAGGCTTAGAGTAGTTCAAAGAGTTTATTAACAGCAGGAGTGAATGAGTGCGTGTCTGCGGGATGTAAATGTGTTGGTGATGGCGTCTGCTTCAGGCACAGAGGCAGGTGACCGTTCAGCCGAGCAACCCTATGGAGAGAGCACAGGGAGAGGGTGACGGGCATACACCAACACAGGAGGGATTTATGGCGAGAGAAGGACTTACTTGATTTGTCAGGATAGCTGGCACAACAAGGGGGCGAAGCCCGGAAGACAGCCACCTGGAGAGCTCCGTACAGCAGCGAGGATTGGGCGATGGAGTGGAGATGTCCGCCGCCGGGGAATCCACCTGTGCACAGGGGAGCAGACTGGGAAAGAGAGGTAAGGGTTCTTACCCAAATTATGCTTGCTGAAGAGAAGTAGCTCACAACGGTGAGGGACGAAGTCTGACGGCTTCAGGCCGAGCCTCCGGGCGAGACGGCCTTTATCCCTCACCGCTGATGATTGTCAGGTGCGTGAGCAGGTGGCGCCGCTGATGAATGGCGCGGCGTGACAGTACTCCCCCCTCTAGCAGCGCCTCCTGGCGATGGCTTATCCGGGTGCGCTCGGTGGAAGTCCGCGATGAGCGATGGGTCCAACACAAACGACAGGGGCACCCATTGTCGATGCTCGGGCCCATAGCCCTCCCAGTCCACCAAGTATTGCAACCCACGACCTCGGCGCCGGGAGTCCAGGATGGAGGAGACGGACCAGGCCGGGTGGCCACCAATCATCCGGGGCGTGGGTTGCGCTGCAGGAGGAGGGAAAAGGGGGTCGGTGACTGCCAGTTTCACCTTCGACACGTGGAAAGTGGGATGGATGCGGAGGGAGGGGGGAATAGCCACGCGCACAGCCACCGGGTTGATGATCCGGGTGATGGGAAAGGGACCCATGAATCGCTGTGCCAGCTTCCTCCTCTCGCCTTTTAATGTGACGTCCTGGGTAGACACATACACGAGTTGCCCAACTCTGTACGCCGGGGTAGGTCGTCTGTGCCGGTCCGCCACGGTCCTGTTGCGCTCCGCTGTGCGTAAAAGCGCACGACGCGCGGCAGCCCAGGTGGAGCGGAACTGCCTAAGGTGCGCCCTAACAGAGGGGACAGTTACCTCGCTCTCCTGCGCTGGAAACAGCGGGGGGTCGTAACCCAGGGACGCCTTGAAGGGGGACATCCCCGTTGCAGAAGAGCGGGCGGTGTTGTGGGCATACTCCACCCAGGCGAGATGGTTGCTCCAGGACGTCGGCTTGGATCTGGTAACACAGCAGAGCGCAGCCTCCAGCTCCTGATTGGTCCTCTCACACTGCCCGTTAGACTGGGGGTGATGGCCGGAGGAGAGGCTCACCTTGGCTCCGATGGCGTTACAAAAAGATCTCCAAACCTCGGATGAAAATTGGGGGCCCCAGTCCGAGACCACGTCCACCAGAATCCTGTGCAGCCTGACCACGTGTTGGACGAGGAGGCCCGCCGTCTCCAGGGCGGTAGAGAGACCTTGCAGGGGGACGAAGTGTGCCGCCTTGGAGAAACGGTCCACGATGGTCAGGACGGTGTCAAAGGAGTTGGAAACGGGGAGTCCGGTGACGAAATCCAGTGCGATGTGCGACCAGGGCCTGCCGGGGACGGGCAGAGGCTGGAGCAGACCCGCTGGAGGGGCATTTCCCGACTTGCTGGTGGCACAGATTGGGCAAGCCCGGGCGTAGCGGGCTGCATCCCTCCGCAGGCCTGGCCACCAAAAGGACCGTTGGAGGAGGCTGATCATCCGAGAGGTGCCGGGATGACAGGTGAGCCGGGAGGTGTGGAGCCAGTGGATGACCTCTCCTCGGACCGCAGATGGGACGAACAGTCTTCCCTCTGGTCCGCCGCCAGGATCAGGTTCCACCTCCTGCGCCTTCTGGATCTTGTCTTCAATGTCCCAAGAGATGGCTCCCATGACGCACGACCTGGGCAGGATAGTGTGGGGCATCTCCTCAGCCTCCACGGGGGTGAACTGCCTAGAGAGGGCGTCAGGCAGGCCGTTTTTGGAGCCCGGCCTGAAGGTGATTGAGAAGCGGAACCTGGCGAAGAACAAAGACCAGCGCACCTGGCGGGCATTCAGGCGCTTGGCAGATCGTAAGTATTCTAAGTTCTTGTGGTCCGTCAGGACCACAAACGGCAGGTCCGCCCCCTCTAGCCAGTGGCACCACTCCTGTAAGGCGAGTTTAATGGCCAGGAGCTCTCTGTCCCCCACATCGTAGTTCCTCTCCGCCGGGGACAGGCGCCGGGAGAAGAAGGCGCACGGTCGTTTGGCGCCATCGTCAGGTGACCGCTGGGATAATACTGCTCCCACTCCCATGTCCGAAGCGTCCACCACCACAATGCACTGCAGCGCGGGGTCGACCTGGCGAAGGACCCGGGAGGAGGAGAACTCCGCCTTCAGCGCCTTAAAGGCAGCAGCGACCTCTTCAGTCCACCGGAACGGGACCTTCTGGGACGTGAGGCGGGTCAGCGGTCCGATGATCGAGCTGAAATTTGGGACAAAGCGGCAGTAAAAATTGGCGAAGCCAACAAATTGTTGCACCTGCTTCCGGGATGCGGGAGTAGGCCACTCCACCACCGCCTTCACCTTCTCTGGGTCTGGGAGCACCTGGTCTTGAGCGATGATGAATCCCAGGAAGGATGTGGTCCTAGCGTAGAATTCGCATTTCTCAGCCTTCACGTACAGACGATTCTCCAGCAGTCTTTGGAGGACCCGCCTCACATGGACCTGGTGCTCGTCCCTGGACCTGGAGAAGATAAGAATGTCGTCCAGGTAGACGAACACAAAGAGGCCGATGAAATCCCGGAGGACGTCATTAATGAGGCGCTGAAAGACGGCAGGAGCGTTGGTCAACCCGAACGGCATGACAAGATACTCAAAGTGGCCGTTCGGGGTACGGAAGGCTGTTTTCCATTCATCTCCCTCCCGGATCCGGACGAGGTGGTAAGCGCTGCGTAAATCCAGCTTGGTAAACCAGGTCGCCCCCTGGAGGGAGTGAAAGGCAGTATCCATGAGGGGCAGGGTGTAACGGTCCCTCTCAGTGATGTCATTTAGCGCTCGGTAGTCTATGCAGGGGCAGAGGGATCCGTCCTTTTTCCCGACAAAGAAAAACCCTGCCCCCACGGGTGACGACGATGGGCGAATAATCCCAGCGCTCAGTGATTCCTTCAGGTAAGTATTCATGGTCTCCTTCTCCGGCGCCGACAGGCTGTAGAGCCGACCAGAAGGCAGGGGAGCCCCCTGGCGGAGGTTGATAGCACAGTCATAGGGTCGATGCGGGGGAAGAGACATAGCTTTCGATTTACTAAATACCATACCTAGGTCGTGAAATTCTGGAGGCACCTGCGACAGGTCCGGAGGTGCTGTATCCGCCACAGGGGGAGCCGCGGACGGGGAGCAGGCAGCGGACTGAAGGCAGGTGCCCATACAGAAGGTACTCCACGCCGATACCCCAGCTGACCTCCAGTCCAGGACAGGGTTGTGGAGGCGTAGCCAGGGATACCCCAGGATGACGGGCAACACAGAGTTGGGCAGGACGTAAAATACCATCTCCTCCCGGTGGTTCCCTGAGATGATGACTGGGACAGGCATGGTTTGGTGAGAAACTCTCCCAAGGGAGGCACGGGAGAGATGGACCAGGGAGATGGGGTGTTTTAATGCCTGACAGCGGATGCCCAATCGGGTTGCCAGGCCTTGTGAAATGAAGCTGCCCTCTGCGCCCGAATCCACCAGTGCATGGGTGAGGTGCCCAGTGGGATTGTGGCAGAAACGGATGGGCAGCTTTAATTGAGTGAGGGGACTTTGCCGATTGACGTCCGCGAGGCCCCCTACAGTGACTCGCGGACCCCGCCGTTTGGCTTTTGTGGGCAAAACTCTACCGTGTGTTGACTGTCTCCGCAATACATGCAGAGACCCAACTCACGGCGGCGCTGTTTCTCTGCCGAGGAGAGCTTTGCCCAGCCCGTCACCATCGGCTCCGACTCCTCGGGGCACGATGGTGGCGGCGTCGCCAGGGGGCGAGCTTGGGGCAGGCGTAGCGGGGCTCCCCGAGGGCGAGAAGCAGACGGCTTCCGTCCTGAGGAGCGCTCGCGCAGCCTGTTGTCCAAGCTGATTGCCAGTGAGGTTAGCTCCGCTAACGTTCCAGGGATATCCCGTCCAGCCAGTTCATCCCTCAGATCACTATTGAGGCTGCGGAGAAACAGGCCGCAGAGGGAGCGCTCCTCCCAGCCCAATTCCTCCGCCGCTACTCGGTATTCGATTGCATAATCCGCGGCCGACCGGTTTCCCTGCTGGAGAGCGAGAAGCCGATCGACCTGGACCGCCTCGGAACGAGAATGATCAAACACCTCCAGGAAGCGCCTCACAAACTCGGCATAGGTGAGGGTGGCATAACTGGGTCTCGCCATAATAGCGTAGGCCCAAGTTAAAGCACGCCCCTCCAGGAGGTTCCCTATGTAGCCGATTCGGCTGTGATCTGAGGGGAAATCTCCGGGCACACGGTCAAACACGGACTCGCACTGCATCACAAACCCCCGCGCTCCGCCGAGCTTTCCGCTAAAGCGAGCGGGGGTCGGAATCGGTGTGAGTCGGGCCGGTGCCACCGGAGCTGGCTGGACGGCCACCGGAACAGCAGGAGCTGCGCCACCCTGAGGAGCCGGGGGGAACGGCTGCTGGGGGTCCAGGCGGTCCAATCGGCCAGTGATAGTTATCAATTGATTCAGGATAACCTGCTGTTGATAAGCTATTTGATCCACTCTAGTCTCGAGAGTGGTAAGCCGGTGTGCGAGCCCGCCGTCCGCCGAGCCGCTCTGCTGAAGCCGTACTGACATAACGCACGGCTCAGGAGACGCACACACACAGGATTAGAGTAGTTCAAGGAGTTTATTAACAGCAGGAGTGAATGAGTGCGTGTCTGCGGGATGTAAATGTGTTGGTGATGGCGTCTGCTTCAGGCACAGAGGCAGGTGACCGTTCAGCCGAGCAACCCTATGGAGAGAGCACAGGGAGAGGGTGACGGGCATACACCAACACAGGAGGGATTTATGGCGAGAGAAGGACTTACTTGGTTTGTCAGGATAGCTGGCACAACAAGGGGGCGAAGCCCGGAAGACAGCCACCTGGAGAGCTCCGTACAGCAGCGAGGATTGGGCGATGGAGTGGAGATGTCCGCCGCCGGGGAATCCACCTGTGCACAGGGGAGCAGACTGGGAAAGAGAGGTAAGGGTTCTTACCCAAATTATGCTTGCTGAAGAGAAGTAGCTCACAACGGTGAGGGACGAAGTCTGACGGCTTCAGGCCGAGCCTCCGGGCGAAACGGCCTTTATCCCTCGCCGCTGATGATTGTCAGGTGCGTGAGCAGGTGGCGCCGCTGATGAATGGCGCGGCGTGACACTACTCTTTTTAGTTTATATATGCTTCCGTTAGGCAACATTATTAGAAAGCACTGTATACATTTTCATTGTTATGCAGATGACACACAATTATACCTGTCAATGAAGCCAGATGATACTAATCAATTAGCCAAGTTAGAAGCCTGTCTTAAGGAAATTAAAGCTTGGATGACTTGTAATTTCCTGCTATTAAATTCAGATAAGACTGAAGTCATTCTTGTTGGTCCAAAAAACCTTAGAAATTCCTTTCCAAATCAAACTTTCAGTTTGGATGCAGTTACTCTTTCTCTTAATAGCTCTGTGAGGAACCTTGGAGTTATTTTTGATCAGGATTTGTCCTTCAATTCACATATTAAATTTGTTTCTAAGACTGCCTTCTATCATTTGCGTAATATTGCCAAGATTAGGAGCATCTTGTCTCAGAGTGATGCTGAGAAGCTGATCCACGCTTTTGTTAGCTCGAGATTAGATTATTGTAATTCTTTATTATCAGGCTGTCCTAAAACATCTTTAAAAAGTCTTCAGCTGATCCAAAATGCTGCAGCAAGAGTTTTAACAGGTACTAGAAAGAGAGATCATATCTCTCCGGTTCTGGCCTCCCTTCATTGGCTTCCCATAGAGTTTAGAATTAAGTTTAAAATCCTTCTTCTTACTTACAAAGCTCTAAACAAGCAGGCTCCTTTTTATTTAAAAGATCTGATACTACCGTATCATCCTAACAGAGCACTACACTCCCAAAATGCAGGATTACTTGTAATACCTAGAATCTCCAAAAGTACAATGGGAGGCAGAGCCTTCAGTTATCAAGCTCCTCTCCTGTGGAATCAGCTGCCAATCTGGATTCGGGAGTCAGACTCGATCTCTGTTTTTAAGAATAGGGCTAAAACCTACCTTTTTGATATAGCCTACAATTAGGGAGGGATCATGTGTTTCTGAACCCTCCCTTAGTTATGCTGCTAATAGGTTTAGTCAGCCGGGGGACCTCCAGTAATGCACTGGGCCTCACTCCTTTCCTCACTCTCTATGAAATATTTTTTTTTTGCTGGTCATTAACATTTGTTTGTTCTCTCCCATAGATTGAGTCCCCATCGTGCTGTTTGCTCTCTACATGTCTGTTCTTTTCTTCTTCTCTATCCCCTCACCCCCCAGCCAGTCGCAGCAGATGACTGCCCCTCCCTGAGCCTGGTTCTGCTGGAGGTTTCTTCCTGTTAAAAGGGAGTTTTTCCTCTCCACCGTCGCCAAGTGCTTGCTCACAGGGGATCGCCTGATTGCTGGGGTCTTTCTGCAACTGTGGGGGTCCCCCCTACAGTTGATAGTGCTATGAGATGACTGTTGTTGTGAAATGGCGCTATATAAATAAAGTTGAATTGAATTGAATTGAAGTTGTTGATTGTTGTCAGCTGCAGCTTCTCTGGGGGAATCCCAACTGACGTCATGCTCAATGGGGAAAGACCTCTGGATGGTGCAAACTCCCGGGCCGGAACGGAGGCAGGAGCGGGATCCCAAGGCGAGGGGCGACGATTCCTCCTCTTCGGCTTCCTGCCAGGATTTCCCTCCAGCCCACGGAGTATCTCACGCTGTGCGGCGATGTCGTATCTCCTCGCGCTGACTTCCGAGTGATTAACAAAGCGGGGGAGATGATTAATAATGTCCTCAGCTTGGTCCAGGTACCGGTGCACGTCGCTGTTGAAGTCGAGGAGGGAAGCGGCGATGAGGATTTCGTCGACGCACTCGAGGGCATCCGCCAGATCGTCGCTCTGACTCTGAGTGTGGGCCCTCCGCGACGGCATGCTTCCAGCACGGTACCCAAACAGGTAGGAGCAGTCTAACTGCAAAACTCACGGTGGCCGGCAACTCACGGGCTGCGACCTACTGTCACGAATGGCTCTTGCGAGCCATTAATAAGAGCCAAGGGCCAACCAGTGAGTTTGCATAGTTTATTAATAAGGGAAAATAACAAAGGAAAAGAGCCTCGTGGGGCAAAACACAAATAATACAGGAGGTACACTTACAGATCACGATGAGGGAAGAGAGGAGGGCTGGAGCTGGACGTAGGGACTCCAGCCTAATCCACAGTGAGAGGTACGTGTGATAGAGTGAGGTCGCAGCCCTGAGCATACAGGGCCGCTCCCTTATATAGGGGTTGACAGCGCATCAGCTGATAAGAGGTAATTGGCCTCCAGCCGTCCCATGGAGCTTGACAGCCGGAAGCCCGCTGAGACGCTGTCATAACAAAAGCCGGGCTGAGAAGGTGTATGGCCTGAGCGCGGACGACATCGGCGCTCAGACTGTGACAGCTTCTACTGGAACTGTGGTGTGTCTGCTTGATGGTACCATGCCCCGGTGTACATCAGATCTGTCCACTCTCCTGAATGCTCCACAACTTCAAGCTCAGGAAGTTGGATTGGAGGAAGAGCAAACCTGTTCAGCAACTGTTTGGTGGTTACAACTGAATGACGTGAACCCTGACAAAAATAAGCTGATAAACAAATATATTTCCTGGGCCCCATGGATAGAGTCTGTTCGGCCATATGACCCCCCCACACACACACACACACACACACATGATCCACTTCCCTGTACAATGAACTATTCATATAAAGAGTTCTTTTGCAAAAACAGATACGTTCAATTGGTTTGATGTTGAGAAAACAACATTCACATCTGTTGGTTTAATTAAGATAATCCTTTATTAGTCCCACAACGGGGAAATTCCAGGATTGCAACAGCACAGGGATAGCAACACTCAGAGCAACAATCAGAAGGCAAGAAAAAAAAAGCAAGAGCAGCTAATATACATATGTACATATTACTATAAATATATATATATACACACACAGACACACAGTGCAGAGCATTGTAGCTGGATGGAATAAATATATGAGTATATAAACACACAGTGCGGAGCATTGTAGCTAGATGGAATAAGTATGCAGATATATAAACACCCACAGTACGGAGCATTGCAGCTAGGTGGAATAAATATGTAAATATATAAACACACACAGTGCGGAGCAATGTAGCTCGATGGAATAATATGTAGATATATAAACACACAGTGCGGAGCATTGTAGCTAGATGGAATAAATATATAGATATATAAATATAAACACACCCAGTGCGGAGCATTGTAGCTAGATGGAATAAATATGTAAATATATAAACACACACAGTGCAGAGCATTGTTGCTAGATGGGATGAAACAGCACAACCATCTACTTAGTTATCCTACATGGTATGATTATGTGCCCATACATATTCTCACCCTCCATAGCGACCGGTATTTTCCTAGTTGTATGCCGGAGGGACCATTGTGTAAGTCTATTGCATCTTTTGCATTCAAAAAACTATTAGGTTGTTACGTCTTTTTGCTATCTCTGCGAGCAGCCCTGCTTAGGTTGTACAGTCTGACAGCCGTTGGTAGGAAGGACCTGCGAAACCTCTCGGTTGTGCACCGTAGGTGTTAGTATTTCCAATTCAGCTTGTACGATATGGTCACTTGAAATATGAGTATCTCAGAAATAATAAAGCAAAAAATCGAGCATCAACTTATAGTCACTTTTTGACAATTTAATAGTACTTTTTTTTTTTGCAAAAACAGATAACTCCACAAGCCATTCTTTTGCAAAAACAGACATGTCCCGAAAACCATGCTAGCTTCTCTGGAACATACTTGAATGTCTTTAAGCATCAATGTAGCATGATTGACACACTGATTTAGGCATATCCACAGTAAAATGGTATAATATAGCTATAAGAAAGCTATAATTCAAGATTCAAGATTCAAAGATTTTATTGTCAATACTACTATACGTACAGGACATACAGAAGAAATGAAAAGGCGTTTCTCTCTCTCTTCATTGGTGTGCACAGTATAAAAAGAAAAGGAATAAGGCTGGAAAAAAGAAAACAACAGCAGTCTAATATACCATATGTACAATAATGCATCTTGTGGTGCAAATGGCGAAAAGAAAGACCCAGACCTCCCATAGTGCAAAATTGAGTAAATGATTAATGATGATAAAACCCAGCAATCCTATATACAGACAAATGGTGATGTAATACCGGTAGTTGCAGTTCAATGTGGTAGTGTAGGTGCAGATAGTAACAGATAGGACTGCACGTGATCAGTATTGCAGTGACAGACAGACAGACGGCAGCAGATATGGCATTTGTGCAAATGGTTGTGGTTAATGTTAATGTGCAGAGACATACAGCAGCAAAGTAGCAAGAATTCTGATAATATAAGATAATAGTAGCAAGAGGTTCCAAGGTTCCAAGGTTGTCATAGCCAGGAGCGGCACTGGGGTTAAGCTCCCAGTGCTCATAAAATGCTCCTTATGGCGTGCGTCTCGAAAAGCCTCTGACAACTAAGTCCAACTCCTAGCCTGCCCGTGTGGTTTAGTCTCTAAGCCCGGCGGAACTGCTTTTACTAATAGGAGAAGGGGCGAGGGCGGATCTCTGGCGCCTTAAAACCAGATGCTTCGGGTAGATGGTGGCTCGTCAACCTGGGAAGGTAGCCCATCTAGGGGAAGGTAAACCCTGATTTCAAACCTCTGCTGCCTTGCGGCATACCCGGTCACGGGAAAGGCTTCCGGAGTCAACCCTGAGGAAAAATCCGGAGTCGGAGCCCCTAAGGCAGTTCTATGTTGTGCTCAACATCGTTCTGGCAGCTCCTGCAACGGCGCTGGTGCCAAACTGTAGCAGCCCTGCTGTTCCTTTGGATTCATCAGTGACGTGGAGAGGGGGGACATGCTGCATGGGCAACATCTTGTCCTCCATATCTTCCTGCCCAGGCTTGAATCCTACCAACGCCCAACGCTGGAAGGTAGAACACCGGATCACTGGAGAGGACACTCCAGCTTCGCCTTTGGCGTAGACAAAACACGGGGAATGACAGTTACCGGTTATAAGCCATTGCTCAATTGGCGTAGAGCGTGGCGCCAGGGGTTGTTCCCGACGGTGGGAGGGATCATCAGATCTCACTGGACAGCTACCGCCCGCCTCAAGCTGGGCAGCCCCCAGCCAATAAGGTGTTGTCCCGCCACAGCTTGCTTTCCTCATTGGGTGCATGGGGATAAGGAGAAATCCAAACAGCAGGCTGAGAACCTTCGCACCAGGCAAGACAATAAAACAAAAGAGACCAACTCTAAAACTGGGAACTTGGAACGTCCGCACTATGATGACAGGACTCGTTGCTAACCTCAAGGACATCAACGACACCAGGAAGACTGCCATCATCAATAATGAGCTGAAGAGACTGGGAGTGGATATCGCCACTCTCCAGGAAACACGGTTAGCTGATGCAGGCACACTGAGAGAGAAGGACTACACGTTCTACTGGCAGGGAAAGGGCAGTGACGAACACAGGGAACACGGAGTGGGCTTCGCAGTGAAGAACACTTTGCTGAAGATGGTGGAACTGGGCAGCACTGGCTCTGCACGACTCCTCACCCTCCGCTTGAACACTACTCAAGGCCCAGTCACCCTCGTCAGTGTGTATGCCCCAACACAGACAGCCACACCAGAGGCAAAAGACGAGTTCTACGAGAATCTCGCAACAACTGTCAGGATCATCCCCAACTCTGAACAACTCATTCTCCTTGGAGACTTCAATGCCAGAGTGGGTGCTGACTACGACTCCTGGCCCTCCTGTCTTGGACCTTTTGGCGTGGGCAGAATGAACGACAACGGACAGCGGCTGCTCGAGTTCTGCACATATCACGATCTGTGCATCACAAACTCGTTCTTCAAGACCAAGCCCCAACACAAGGTTTCCTGGCAACATCCGCGCTCAAAGCACAGGCACCAGCTAGACTTGATCCTGACCAGGCGCACCTCACTGAAGAACGTGCTAATCACCCGTTCGTTCCAGAGTGCAGATTGCGACACAGACCATTCATTGGTGTGTTGCAAGGTCAAGCTGCAGCTGAAGAAATTCCATCGTGCTAGACAACCTGGAAAGGCACAGATTGACATCAGCAAGATGGCCCAACCAGAACTTGTTGAGCAGTTTGCCTCCACCTTTGAGAAGGAACTTGGTGGACCACAAGGAGGAGAATCTGCAAAGCAGAAGTGGGAAGAGCTGCGAAACACCATCTACCGCACAGCCTTGGCTACCTTTGGGAGGAAGACCTCGAAGTCACAGGACTGGTTTGATGCCAAGTTGACCGAGATGACCCCTGTCATTGAAGCCAAGCGCTCAGCACTTGCTGAGTACAAGAAGTACCCAAACGAGAAGAATCTCCAGATTCTCAGGGCTGCGAGAAGCAAAGTTCAGCAGACTGCTTGGCACTGTGCCAACGAGTACTGGACTCAGCTCAGCCAAGACATTCAAACCGCTGCCATAACAGGGAACATCCGTGGTATGTACGATGGCATCAAGAAAGCACTTGGTCCGGCTCAGAACAAGACGGCCCCCCTCAAATCTTCCACTGGGGAGATGATCACAGAGAATAACAAGCAGATGGAGAGATGGGCGGAACACTACTCCGACCTCTACTCTAGACAGAACACCGTGACACCGTCAGCCCTTGATGCCATCGACTGCCTGCCATCCATGGACGAACTTGACGCCGAGCCAACCATCGACGAACTCAGTAAGGCCATTGATAGCTTGGCCGCTGGCAAGGCACCCGGCAACGACGGCACACCCCCTGACCTGATCAAGCACTGCAAGACCGCCCTACTGCTGCCATTGCATGACGTCCTCTGCCAGTGCTGGAAGGAAGGTGCCGTACCACAGGACATGAGGGACGCCAAGATCATCACCCTCTACAAAAACAAAGGGGAGAGAAGCGACTGCAACAACTACAGGGGCATCTCCCTCCTCAGCGTTGTTGGCAAAGTCTACGCACGAGTTGTTCTCGTTCGTCTACAGAAGCTTGCCGAACGTGTCTACCCCGAGTCTCAGTGTGGCTTCCGCGCTGAGCGATCGACCGTAGACATGATATTCTCCATCCGCCAACTCCAGGAGAAATGCAGAGAACAGAACATGCCTCTGTACGTCGCCTTCATCGACCTCACCAAAGCGTTCGATCTGGTCAGCAGAGAGGGCCTTTTCAAGATCCTGCCAAAGATAGGATGCCCACCAAAGTTGCAAAGCCTCATTGAATCGTTTCACACCAACATGCAGGGGATAGTGCAGCACGATGGCAACGTCTCAGAGTCATTCAACATACGCAGCGGAGTGAAACAGGGCTGTGTACTTGCGCCAACCCTCTTTGGGATTTTCTTTGCTATGCTCCTGAGGCATGCCTTCAGCACAGCAACAGAGGGAATCTACCTGCACACAAGATCTGACGGCAGGCTTTTCAACCTCGCCCACCTGAAAGCCAGAACCAAAGTACGCGAGGCTCTAATCAGAGACATGCTGTTCGCAGACGATGCTGCAGTAGCAACCCACACACAGCAAGAGCTTCAGACCCTGATGGACCGCTTCTCCCAGGCATGCAAGGACTTTGGGCTTACCATCAGCCTGAAGAAGACTAACGTCTTGGTGCAAGGCACGGAAGCACCACCAACCATCACCATTGATGACTACAAGCTGGAGGTCGTGAATCAGTTCACGTACCTGGGGTCCACGATCAGCAACAACCTCTCCCTTGATACAGAGATCAACAAGAGGATTGGAAAATCAGCCTTCACACTCGCTCGCCTCACCACACGAGTGTGGGAGAATCCCAAACTCTCTGTCAAGACGAAAATGGCAGTGTACAACGCCTGCGTCATCAGCACACTGCTCTATGGGAGTGAGACGTGGACAACATACGCCCGGCAGGAAAAGAGACTGAACTCCTTCCACTTGCGCTGCATTCGCCACATCCTGGACATATCCTGGCAGGACAAAGTGCCCAACACAGAAGTTCTGTCCTGTGCCGGCCTTCCCTCCATGTTCACTCTACTCAGGCAGCGCGGGCTCCGCTGGCTAGGCCACGTTCACCGTATGGAGGATGGCAGAATCCCCAAAGACGTCCTCTATGGAGAACTGGCAACTGGCAGGAGAGACGTTGGCCGCCCACAGCTGCGCTTTAGAGACGTCTGCAAGAGAGACATGAGGGCCCTGGATATCAACACAGAGCGCTGGGAGGACCTTGCAACGGACCGCTCCAAATGGAGAGGCACCCTGACCAGACAGCTCAAGGCGGGTGAAGAGAGACTGACTGCTGCAGCAGATGAAAAAAGGACCCGCAGGAAGAACCGCCACAGACCCAGCAGCACGGAGACCACCCACAAGTGTGACCTGTGTGACAGGGACTGTCATTCGCGCATCGGCCTGTTCAGCCACAGGCGGTGCTGTTCCAGCAGAGTAGACGTTTAGGATTCTCTTCCATGGTCATCATAGACCGACGGAGGCCGACGATATAGTAGCAAGAATTCTGAATATTGTTCGCTGTTCCAACCTCGTTTGCACCCAACTGGTGAACGCATCACTGGTTCATCTGCTTCATCAAAATTATCCATATTTGACATACAATGCAACAAAATTGTTAAAAAAAAAAAAAATGGCTGGGAAATCGCTCACAGCAAGCAGGGAAATCAGTCAGAGCGAGCAGTCCGGGAAGGCAGCCAAGATGAGTCACGTGACCCAAATACCAAGCGCTGATTTGTCGTGTGGTTATCTGCTTTGTAAAAAAAGAAAAAAAAAACGCTCCCGGTGTTTATCAGCTTTTGAAAAAAAATATGAATTTGTAGTGTCTATAACATAGGACATATCAGATTTTTAGAAAAAAAAAACAATTTGAACTTCTGTAAGTAGGTAATGTTAACAGTTGTTTGGTGTAAAGAGGGAAATTTTCATGGAAGTGGCATTTATCATTTTTTACAAACAAACTCTTCATATTGTATCTTTCTGCTATTTTACTATCCTTTGTAACTATACAACACATCCAACATTACACACAAGCATATACTTACATCAAAGGGGGTGCGCTGAAGGTATCTCCCCAGCGGTGGGTCATGTGCTAGTAACCTCTGGCCCCTTCTAACTCTTCTGTTTTCTTACAGGTGAATCCAGAAGATTAATGTTGCTATCTTGCAGTCATGTAGTCAGAATAGAATTAGAAGGTTTGAAGCTCTGTTGTGTGGCAGGTCTTGAGGCTCAGACACAACACACATGGATGTTTTGACTGAAAATATTTCATTTTGCATATGTTTATTTTCCTGATATAACTTGTGTTAATAAAGTTTTCAACAGGCCACACAGGGCAGTGGAGCCGAGATGAGAGTTTTGCCTGTAAATATGCACTGAATGAATAAAGAAATTGCATTACAAAGATTACTCATGGAAGTATATACTGCCTACAGGATTTTTGCTCATCTCACCTGAAAATGACATCAGGTGTCTGGTGCCTGTTTATTGTTATGCCTGCCATAGTTACTGACTCCATAAAAATGGAGTCAAAAGAGGGATATTGTTCTAATAAATAAATAGTGAAGATTAGTTAGATATTACACAAAGTGCTTGTATACACACTTATCTCTTTAGCTGCACCCACACAACCAAACTGCTCTTGTATCTGCTTTTGTTTTCATATATGGGCATGTATTAAGTGGGGGTCGTGTAGGGCTGGAGAGACAAAGAGACAGACAACAGGATGTGGAGTTGTAAAGTGCTGAGGAGAAGACATCTGGGGAAGATAATGCTGAGAGGACTGGTTCAAACCAGTTTGGACAAGGACCAGACTTTTATTGGAAAGTTACTGGGAACGCTCAGTAACTTCGAAGCCTATATGTATCTGTTGAAACCATTGTTCTGGGTTCTTCTGCCAGCTCGTGCTGAGAGGAACCCACGGCTATGTTTGACTCTCTGCATGCTTCAATAAAAGATAAGCTGAGAAATAGTATTAATTCTGTCATTGTTGATTGGTTAACTGAAAAGATTCTGCTGTCTAATTTTGAAATTTTACAAATGTTCACTACATCATTTCTGCTTAGACATAGTTAATTTAATGTTCTTTTCCACTGTCAATTTTTAAGATTAACATGTGTACAGAGATTTTTTTTTTTTTTTCAAAATGAAAGTACTGGCTTGGAAGACTAAATGTACCCCACATTAATTAGACACAACTTCACTATGTAGTTCTTTAATTTTGAGGCAATCAGACCAAGACCAAAAGTATTTCCAAACAGTGATTTAAAATTACTTGGAGCATAAATCTCCCAAGTCTGTCATTTCACTTGCAGGCTTATGTTTCAATTTAAAGGTGGATTCACACATGTTTGGACCGACTTTTACTGACATTTTTGCAAATATCTGGCTCTGCTGGCAAAAGTTAATGATAGTTGGTGTTTGAGATGAGATGAGATGAGATTCAACTTTATTGTCATTACACATTTACATTTACACATACAGCGTTTGTTGGCAAACGCTGGAAAAAGTTGTGTTCTTTTAAAATTTTCAGCCTGCTTAAAATTTGCCGACATTTGGAGATACACATTGGTGAAAGTTGTGCTCAGTTTGTAAAAGTTCTTGAGCGCTAGACTAAGTTATGCAGAGTTCACCTAAGTCAGCCTAAGTTAAAGCTGGGTTCACACTATAGCATTGGGACCGACTTTTTCAGACGTTTCAAAAAATCAGAGGAATACTCAGCGCAGGTTAGCTGACATCAGCGTCAGGCAACATTCATCAGTGTTTGTGAAGGCAGTATTTATTTTTGTTTTACTGTATATTCCTATGTAGGTACTTCTGCATGCCCTTTACCCCTTCATTCATTCATTCATTCATTCATTCATTCATTCATGCATTCATTCCTCTAAAAAAATACAATAATTCCTATAGACTCCAACACTAAGTCCGCAATTAAAATGTGAATGTGGATGGAATAATAAAAAAAAAAGTCTTTAGTGTATCATCATATAAATAAAATGATGGGTGACTATATTTTGAATGTTACAACTCTCTCCATTAAAATAACATAATAATAATAATGGTGTTCCCTCGGTCTCGAGGATGACATGCATGTGCAGCTATCTGTGGACACATAGATGGCTCTGCAGACCAAGTCTGGACTTGCAGAGCCTGGAACAGAGAGAGCACAGGAATTCTGCTGTTGTTGCAGGAATGGACGCTGCTCTGTGGCAATGTTCTCTGGCAGCCTGTACCTGGTTGTGACGCTCCTCCTCTAGTGAGGCTAACACTCTTTTTATGAGAGCACTCCAGCACTGCCTGTCTTGTGCTTTGTGAACAAGTTCAGCGGGGGCGCTGTCACACCACTTGAGGCTGTCTTTTAAGGCATCCTTGTAGCATTTGCAGAGGCAACCTAATTTTCTGTGCCCCTGCAGAAGCTCACCAAACAGCAGCTGCTTTGGGATGCGGTGGTCCTCCATCCTTATGACATTGTCTGACCAGCGGAGCCGTGTCTTCAGAAGTATTGACTCAATGGGGACAGACCTGGCTCTGTCAAAAACTTCCAGTGTGGTGAAAAATAACATAAAATCCTATTAAATGTTATTTACTTTTTGACACCACATCAGCACTGTTTGATTCACCACAGTGGAAGCTGAGCCAATGAATCCTGGAGAATGATTACACACGGAGCAGAAAATTAAGAACAGTAAATTTCTTAATGAGGAGAATTTTTTTTTTCTTCTTCTTTTGGGCTGTCACATTTTTGGGAGATTAAATATACTGTATATATATATTTTTTTCTTTTTTTAAAATTCCCCCTTCTCTCTATTTCTCTTTTGTCTGTGCATGTCTGAAGTGAGTTTTGGTCTAAAAGCATCTGCTTCCACCGGCATTTCAGTCAACGTTTGCCAATGGAACTTAGGCCAACTTAGGCAAACTCTGCATAACTTAGCCCAGTGCTCAGGAACTTTTACAAACTGAGCACAGCTTTCACTAGCGTTTATTTCCAAACATCAGCCAATTTTCAACATGCTGAAAATTTTCAAGGAATACAGCTTTTGCCAGCTTTTGCCAACAAGCACCAACAATCATTAACTTTAATCAACTTTGGCCAGCACAGCCAGACATTCGCCAAAACGTCAGTAAAAGTTGGTCCAAACGTAGTGTGAATCCACCCTAAAAAGCAGGTCCAGAATGGCAGGAAGCCTCGACAAACGCTGATCTTTATATGAGCGTCGCCTGATGCTGATGTCAGCTGATCTGCGCTGAGTGTTTGCTTAAGTTAACCTAAGTTGGTAAAAGTTTGCCAACGCTGAATGCAACGCTGGCAAATTCTAGCAAAGGTTCAAAAAAGTATGTAAAAGTTTGTAAATGTTGGTGTGTGCTTTATTAAAAAAAAAAACAAAAAAAACTTGCTCACAAATGTCATTTCACCAATGCTTGGACTAATTTCTCTGATTTTTCAAAATGTCTGTAAAAGTCAGTCTAAACGTTATAGTGTGAAACCAGCTTAAGCTTGGCAGACACATAAATGTATGTGCTGGACTTCTTTTCTGTTCCTTCATCAAGAAACCATGTTAGACAATTAGATAAAGGTCTTTTCAATCCAAATTTCAATTTTCTAAAGTATTTAAATATATAACTGAATGCAGACGTGATTGGCAACCCTAGAAGGACCCCTATTACTATGTTGAGGCATTTCAAAATAAAAGCCCCACAAACCTCTGAATGAGGACAGCATCAATGTGTCTCTCTTCTTCACGTCTGTCTGTCCATCTATGTCTTCTAATGGCCAGGCAGAAAATCTCATTGTGCTGGCAACACTGCTCTTCCATTTGCTGTTGCCACGGTTACGGAAAGCATCACTGCAGTGACCTTAAGCGCATCCCTGGTGGAGTAAATGGAAATCATCTCTACCTCTATTTTGCCTTTGCCTTTGCTTTTGATTTTTTCTTTTCTCCCTTTTTCTTTTCTTCTCTTCCTCCATGTCCATCCATCCACCCATCTTCTATTGCTTAATGGGGCAGGCGGGTGGGGACTGTAGCCTATCCCAGCGTCTCTTGGCGAAAGGCATGGTAGCAGGGTACACCCCAGACAGATCACCATGTTCATCCATCACCACATTTCTCTTTTATTATCCGTTCCTGTCAATTCTTGCCTCTCCCACCTCATCACACATTTAGTTTGCCTTACTTCTTATATTTCCCTCCATTGATTTCTCAGTCACCTTTGCAAATTTATTTTGCTCTGCTCCTCAGATTAAACATATATGTTTTTGCTCCCAAAGCCAGACAAACCTCAGCATGCTCTTTTCTGCTTCCCTCGCTTTTCTGCAATAAATAAATAAATAAATAAACACAGAACATTTCATGTTTGGTCTCTTTTTACACAAGCTTTTAATGATCAGCTAATGAGAGAATTAGGATTAAAAAAGTGTTGCTTGCTGTAACTGAATTTTGTAATTTGCACAGTATTTACTGTACAATGTCTATACAGTGCATTACTGTAAACTGCAAATGATTATTGGAAAACATCCAGTTATGTATAGTTATCATCTATACTGTAAATCCATTTACAGTAATAAGCATGCCCATGCAAAACTGACCAATAGCAAACCAGATTTCTTTTTAAAAGGATTTTATAAATGAATGACGTTTATCGTCATTATACATAGTACAATGACATTTTGTTTGGTTTTCTCTGAAGATAAAACAATAAATACATAAAATAAGGATAAAAAAGTAAACTTAACAGCCAACTGAGCACTACCAATAGAGGAGAAAAGGGAGAAAAACATTAACACTGTAAATAATTTGGCCAGTTTAAAGTGTCTTTAGCTGGCTAAATGCCCTACGTACTGTATTATATGTGTTTATGTTAAGATGTCAGAGTATTTGTGCCTAATTTACCAGTCAAATCTTCACTGTTGTGGAAGTTGGGGTGGTGAAAGCCACTGCTCTGTGATAAAACTGTTCCTGAACATGTTAGTTCTTGTTCTTATTGTTCTGAACCGTTTGCAGGATGGCAGTAGTTCAAATAGAGAATGTCTGGGATGTGTACAGTCCTTGCAGATACGATCTGCTTTCTTCTTCATTGTAGTGGCACAGATAGAGTCCACATGTGGGAGCTCCATCCCAACAATGTGCTATGCTGTTTTCACAGCTCGGTGCAGGACTTTCCTGTTTGCAGCAGTGCAGCTGGCATACCAGAAAATACCAGAAAAAGGATGGATTCCAATGTACTCCTATAGAAGTTCATCAGCTGTTTCTGTGGAAGTTTGGCCAGTTTCAGCTTACTGAGGAAGACGAGCCTCTGTTGTTCCTTCTTGACTCTGGGAGGTGTTAGTGAACCATGTCAGCTGCACAGAGAGGGTGATTCCCAGGTACTTAAGATTTTCTGCAATCTGCACCATTTCATCATGCATGTGGAGTGGGAGGTGGTGTTTCTTGATGTTAGATCTCCTGAAGTCAATAACCAGCTGTTTTGTTTTTGAGGTGTTAAAGACCAGATCATTGTTCCAAGGTTGTCATAGCCAGGAGCGGCACTGGGGTTAAGCTCCCAGTGCTCAAAAAATGCTCCTTATGGCGCGCGTCTCGAAAAGCCTCTGACAACTAAGTCCAACTCCTAGCCTGCCCGTGTGGTTTAGTCTCTAAGCCCAGCGGAACTGCTTTTACTAATAGGAGAAGGGGCGAGGGTGGATCTCTGGCGCCTTAAAACCAGATGCTTCGGGTAGATGGTGGCTCGTCAACCTGGGAAGGTAGCCCATCTAGGGGAAGGTAAACCCTGATTTCAAACCTCCGCTGCCTTGCGGCACACCCGGTTACGGGAAAGGCTTCGGGAGTCAACCCTGAGGAAAAATCCGGAGTCGGAGTCCCTAAGGCAGTTCTCTGTTGTGCTCAACATCGTTCTGGCAGCTCTTGCGACGGCGCTGGTGCCAAACTGTGGCAGCCCTGCTGTTCCTTTGGATTCATCAGTGACGTGGAAAGGGGGGACATGCTGCATGGGCAACATCTTGTCCTCCATATCTTCCTGCCCAGGCTTGAATCCTACCAATGCCCAACGCTGGAAGGTAGAACACCGGATCACTGGAGAGGACACTCCAGCTTCGCCTTTGACATAGACAAAACACGGGGAATGACAGTTACCGGTTATAAGCCACCGCTCAATTGGCGTAGAGCGCGGCATCAGGGGTTGTTCCCGACGGTGGGAGGGATCATCGGATCTCACTGGACAGCTACCGCCCGCCTCAAGCTGGGCAGCCCCCAGCCAATAAGGTGTTGTCCCGCCACAGCTTGCTTTCCTCATTGGGTGCATGGGGATGAGAATAAGTCCGAATGGCAGGCTGAGAACCTTCGCACCAGGCAAGACAAAAAAACAAAAGAGACCAACTCTAAAACTGGGAACTTGGAACGTCCGCACTATGATGACAGGACTCGCTGCTAACCTCAAGGACATCAACGACACCAGGAAGACTGCCATCATCAATAATGAGCTGAAGAGACTGGAAGTGGATATCGCCACTCTCCAGGAAACACGGTTGGCTGACGCAAGCACACTGAAAGAGAAGGACTACACATTCTACTGGCAGGGAAAGGGCAGTGACGAACACAGGGAACACAGAGTGGGCTTCGCAGTGAAGAACACCTTGCTGAAGATGGTGGAACCGGGCAGCACTGGCTCTGCACGACTCCTCACCCTCCGCCTGAACACCACTCAAAGCCCAGTCACCCTCGTCAGTGTGTATGCCCCAACACTGACAGCCACACCAGAGGCAAAAGACGAGTTCTACGAGAATCTCGCAACAACTGTCAGGATCATCCCCAACTCTGAACAACTCATTCTCCTTGGAGACTTCAATGCCAGAGTGGGTGCTGACCACGACTCCTGGCCCTCCTGTCTTGGACCATTTGGCGTGGGCAGAATGAATGACAACGGACAGCGGCTGCTCGAGTTCTGCACATATCACAATCTGAGCATCACAAACTCGTTCTTCAAGACCAAGCCCAAACACAAGGTTTCCTGGCAACATCCACGCTCAAAGCACTGGCACCAGCTGGACTTGATCCTGACCAGGCACATCTCACTGAAGAACGTGCTAATCACCCGTTCGTTCCAGAGTGCAGATTGCGACACAGACCATTCATTGGTGTGTTGCAAGGTCAAGCTGCAGCTGAAGAAATTCCATCGTGCTAGACAGCCTGGAAAGGCACGGATTGACACCAGCAAGATGGCTCAACCAGAACTTGTTGAGCAGTTTGCCTCCACCTTTGAGAAGGAACTTGGTGTACCACAAGAAGGAGAATCTGCAAAGCAGAAGTGGGAAGAGCTGCGATACACCATCCACCGCACAGCCTTGGCTACCTTTGGGAGGAAGACCACGAAGTCACAGGACTGGTTTGATGCCAAGTTGACTGAGATGACCCCCATCATTGAAGCCAAGCGCTCAGCACTTGCTGAGTACAAGACGTACCCAAACGAGAAGAATCTCCAGATTCTCAGGGCTGCGAGAAGCAAAGTTCAGCAGACTGCTCGGCGCTGTGCCAATGAGTACTGGACTCAGCTCAGCAAAGACATTCAAACCGCTGCCATAACAGGGAACATCTGTGGTATGTACGATGGCATCAAGAAAGCACTTGGTCTGGCTCAGAGCAAGACGGCCCCCCTCAAATCCTCCACTGGGGAGATGATCACAGAAAAGAACAAGCAGATGGAGAGATGGGTGGAACACTACTCCGACATCTACTCCAGACAGAACACCGTGACACCGTCAGCCCTTGATGTCATCGACTGCCTGCCATCCATGGACGAACTTGACGCTGAGCCAACCATCGACGAACTCAGCAAGGCCATTGATAGCTTGGCCGCTGGCAAGGCACCCGGCAACGACGGCATACCCCCCGACCTGATCAAGCACTGCAAGACCGCCCTACTGCGACCATTGCATGACGTCCTCTGCCAGTGCTGGAAGGAAGGTGCCGTACCACAGGACATGAGGGATGCCGAGATCATCACCCTCTACAAAAACAAAGAGGAGAGAAGCAACTGCAACAACTACAGGGGCATCTCCCTCCTCAGCGTTGTTGGCAAAGTCTACGCACGAGTTGTTCTCGTTTGTCTACAGAAGCATGCCGAACGTGTCTACCCCGAGTTTCAGTGTGGCTTCCATGCTGAGCGATCGACGTTATACATGATATTCTCCATCCGCCAACACCAGGAGAAATGCAGAGAACAGAACATGCCCCTGTACGTCGCCTTCATCGACCTCACCAAAGCGTTCGATCTGGTCAGCAGAGAGGGCCTTTTCAAGATCCTGCCAAAGATAGGATGCCCACCAAATTTGCAAAGCCTCATCAAATCGTTTCACACCAACATGCAGGGGATAGTGCAGCATGACGGCAACGTCTCAGGGCCATTCAACATACGCAGCAGAGTGAAACAGGGCTGTGTACTTGTGCCAACCCTCTTTGGGATTTTCTTTGCTATGCTCCTGAAGCATGCCTTCAGCAAAGCATCAGAGGGAATCTACCTGTACACAAGATCTGACGGCAGGCTTTTCAACCTCGCCCGCCTGAAAGCCAGAACCAAAGGACGCGAGGCTCTAATCAGAGACATGCTGTTCGCAGATGACGCTGCAGTCGCAACCCACACACAGCAGGAGCTTCAGACCCTGATGGACCGCTTCTCCCAGGCATGCAAAGACTTCAGGCTTACCATCAGCCTGAAGAAGACTAACGTCTTGGTGCAAGGCACAGAAGCACCACCAACCATCACCATCGACGACTACGAGCTGGAGGTTGTGAATCAGTTCACGTACCTGGGGTCCACGATCAGCAACAACCTCTCCCTTGATACAGAGATCGACAAGAGGATTGGAAAATCAGCCTTCACACTCGCTCACCTCACCACACGAGTGTGGGAGAATCCCAAACTCTCTGTCAAGACAAAGATGGCAGTGTACAACACCTGCGTCATCAGCACACTGCTCTATGGGAGTGAGACGTGGACAAATTACGCCCGGCAGGAAAAGAGACTGAACTCCTTCCACTTGCGCTGCATTCGCCACATCCTGGACATATCCTGGCAGGACAAAGTGCCCAACACAGAAGTTCTGTCCCGCGCCGGCCTTCCCTCCATGTTCACTCTACTCAGGCAGCGCAGGCTCCGCTGGCTAGGCCACGTTCACCGTATGGAGGATGGCAGAATCCCCAAAGACGTCCTCTACGGAGAACTGGCAACTGGCAGGAGAGGGCCGCCCACAGCTGCGCTTTAAAGACGTCTGCAAGAGCGACATGAAGGCCCTGGAGATCAACACAGAGCGCTGGGAGGACCTTGCAACGGACTGCTCCAAATGGAGATGCACCCTGACCAGACAGCTCAAGGTAGGTGAAGAGAGACTGACTGCTGCAGCAGATGAAAAAAGGACCCGCAGGAAGAACCGCCACAGACCCAGCAGCACGGAGACCACCCACAAGTGCGACCTGTGTGACAGGGACTGCCATTCGCGCATCGGCCTGTTCAGCCACAGGCGGTGCTGTTCCAGCAGAGTAGACGTTTAGGATTCTCTTCCATGGTCATCATAGACCGACGGAGGCCGACGACGAGATTACTAAGTCAAATGGTCCACTTCCAGGTTGTAGGCATTTTCATTCTTGTCAGAAATGAGGTCAATGATTTTGGTATCTTCTGCACACTTAATGATGGAATTTGAGTTGCAGATGGGGATACAATCATAGGTAAACAGTGTGTAAAGCAGGGATCACCAACTGGCAGACTCTGGTCCAGATCCGGACATCGAGAGTCCTCCGTCCGGACTCCGAAGCTTTTTAGTATAATTTGGGGAAAAATTATACTGTTTTGTTTTAACCAAACAAAAAAGCAGAACTAAAGCGCTGTCTTGGTGGTGGCCACCTGGACATTTTATGGTGTGGAACTTTGGACGTTCTCCGTGGTATACAGCGGGTGGACAGCCATGCCTCCTTCCCAGTATAAACCGCAGAATGAAACACTGCTGTGAAATTGTGTCCATCTCCACTCTGGCTGCCATGGTATGGGTCCACCCGGGGGTTTGTTTATGGAAGGTCCCCGTGGCTCCTCCACACCTTCCTGGGACACCATCTCTGTTGGGCTGCACAACGTTGTTTATGGAGGTAATTTCCACAACCCTCTGATATCATGTCAGAACAATAATTTGCTCTGTGTGTTAGTGAAAATGAAAAGTTCCACACACATCCACCTCCTCTCTCCCTGTGACAGAATGCTACCCAAACAGACACAGACGAAGTTAAAAAGATAAAAAAAACACTGACATAAAAAACCTCCAAAGGAATTATGTACTGTGGAATTAGTTACAGTGGTGTGAAAAAGTGTTTGCCCCTTCCTGATTTCTCATTTTTTTGTATGCTTGTCACACTTAAATGTTTCAGATCATAAAACAAATTTAAATATTAGACAAAGATAACACAAACGCAAAATGCAGTTTTTAAATTAAGGTGTTTATTATTAAGGGTAAAAAAAAAAAAATCCAAACCTACATGGCCCTGTGTGAAAAAGTGACTGTGCCCCCTGTTAAAACATAAATTAACTGTGGTTTATAACATCTTTGGAAAGCTAAATTCAATTTCTCTAGCCACATGCAGGCCTGATTACTGCCACACCAGTTCTCAATCAAGAAATCACTTAAATAGGTCCTGTCTGACAAAGTGAAGTAGACCAAAAGATCCTCAAAAGCTAGACAACATACTGCGATACAAAGAGGTTCAAGGCCAAATGAGAAACAAAGTAATGAGATCAATCAGTCTGGAAAAAGGTTACAAAGCCATTTCTAAAGCTTTGGGACTCCAGCGAACCACAGTGAGAGCCATTATCCACAAATGGTGAAAATATGGGACAGTGCAGAACCTTCCCAGGAGGAAATTTCCCCAAGAGTGCAGCGACAACTCATCCAAGATGTCACAAAAGACCCAACAACAGCATCCAAAGAACTGCAGGCCTCACTTGCCTCAGTTAAGGTCAATTTTCATGACTCCATCATAAGAAAGAGACGGGACAAAAATGGCCTGCATGGCAGAGTTCCAAGATGAAAACCACTGCTGAGCAAAAAGAACATAAAGGCTTGTCTCTGTTTTGCTAGAAAACATCTTGATGATCCCCAATACTTTTTGGAAAATACTCTGTGGACTGATGAGACAAAAGTCAAGCTTTTTGTACAGTGTGTGTACCATTACATCTGGCGTAAAAGTAATGTGACACCTACGAGGGTTAATTACAGGGAATGGGCAACATTCAACAGGAACTGAAAGTTTTTGAATATACAGATCACAACCCACAGGACGTAGAATATAACATAGACCCTGATAATAATTTATTTAGCTCCATCAATAATAACTGTAGTTACTATGGTTGAACAGTTTAACACAATGGTCACATCTGATTTCAATATTTCTATGATCCACTTCAACAGCAGAAGTCTCTATGCCAACTTTAATAACATTAAAGATTATTTACATCAGTTTAAAGATCCATTCAATATTGTGGCAATATCAGAGACGTGGCTCAGTGAAGAGAAAGGAGTGGATTTTACCATGGATGGCTATGAATTAAATTATATAAATAGAAAAGTGAAAAAAGGAGGAGGAGTTGCAATTTATGTTGACAAGAGCTTGAAATACAAGGTTGTTGAAAATCTGTCAGTAACTGTGGATGATTTATTCAAATGTATTACAACATGAAGAAACCCCGGCTGAATCTCCCACCAGCAAATGACCGCAGATGGGCACAATTGGATGAAGACTTAAGTATCTCACTTGATAACATCTTGAAAGGAGATGAGGCCAGGAAGATCAAGACCATGGTACATACCGTGTATCAGGCATGTCAGGACACCTTTGGAGGGAAAAATGACAAAGGTGTCAAGCCACCGGCAGGACCCTCCAGAAGGCAGCGTCAGATTGCAGAAGTGCGGAGGGATCTAAGATCAATTAAAAAAAGGTGGCGGAAAGGGAATGAAGATGAAAGAGAGGCCCTAAATGAGTTAAATGGAGAGTTGCGGAAGAAATTGCTCCAACTTTGCAGGGCAGAAACAAGCCGGAGAAAGCAAAGAGAGAAGCGGCGACAGAGGAAGGCCTTTTTTAGTAACTCCTTCAGGTTTATAGCCAATCTCCTCGGTAAGCCCAAAAGTGGAAGGCTGATGTGTTCAAAAGAAGAAGTTGAGGAAAGTGTGGCAGCGGCACATGGGGATCTCAATAGAGACGTCCCATTGGGAGATTGCCCTTTCCAACTGCCGCCACTTAAGCCACACTTCCCTTTCAATATAGCAGACTTCACTTTTGAAGAAGTAAAGGATGTAGTAAAGAAAGCCCGGGCAGGTTCTGCTCCAGGACCATCAGGTACAACTTATACAATCTATAAAAACTGTCCCCGCTTGTTGAGAAGGCTGGCAAAACTGTTACGAGTTCTTTGGAAGAAGAAACAGGAGCCCTGGTTTCGGACACTGGCTGAGGGCTGCTTTGTTCCTAAAGAATTAAATTCATCTGGACTTGACCAGTTTCGAGAGATTTCCCTCCTAGATGTTGAAGGGAAGATATTCTGGTCCATCATTGCTAAGCGGTTAATATCATATTTACTTACTAATAAGTTTATTGACACAAGTGTCCAAAAAGGAGGCGTCCCGGGATACTCTGGTTGCTTGGAGCATATGTCAGTGATTAGCCAAGTCATTAAAGAGGCAAAAAAGAATAACACCACCCTCTCTGTTGTCTGGCTAGACCTTGCCAAAGCTTATCCAAGTGTACCCCACCAACTGATCCGTAGAGCACTGGAATACTACCAAGTACCATCAGAGGTGATTAAGCTTGTGATGTCCCATATGAATTTCCTGAGGATGAGGTTTACTGTTGGAGATTTTACCACCGAATGGCAGAGACTCGAAAAAGGCATCATGGCAGGGTGCCTAATATCTGTGGCTTTGTTTGTGGCTGCTATGAATTTGATATTGAAGGTAGGAGGGATACAATGCAGAGGCCCCAAAGCAGATGATGGCACTAGACATCCAGCTTGTAGAGCCTTTATGGATGATATAACCGTAATGACTCCGTCAGTGCAAGGAATGCATTGGATCCTAGGCTCATTGGAGAAGATGGCAGCTTGGTCACGAATGCAGTTTAATCCAGGAAAGTCTAGGAGTCTGAGCATTATGAAAGGAAAGCTGATGGAAAGCATTTTCAGCATTGAAGGGACTGTAATTCCATCAATTCAAGAACAGGGAGTACGATGCCTGGAAAAGTACTACGATTGTACCTTAAATGATACGGGGAATTTAAAGCAGACCATGGCTAGTTTGTGTAGCTGGCTTAATTCAATTCAATTCAATTCAATTCAACTTTATTTATATAGTGCCATTTCACAACAACAGTCATCTCATAGCACTATCAACTGTAGGGGGGAACCCCCACAGTTGCAGAAAGACCCCAGCAATCAGGCGATCCCCTGTGAGCAAGCACTTGGCGACGGTTGAGAGGAAAAACTCCCTTTTAACAGGAAGAAACCTCCAGCAGAACCAGGCTCAGGGAGGGGCAGTCATCTGCTGCGACTGGCTGGGGGGTGAGGGGATAGAGAAGAAGAAAAGAACAGACATGTAGAGAGCAAACAGCACGATGGGGACTCAATCTACGGGAGAGAACAAACAGATGTTAATGACCAGCAAAAAATATATTTCATAGAGAGTGAGGAAAGGAGTGAGGCCCAGTGCATTACTGGAGGTCCCCCGGCTGACTAAACCTATTAGCAGCATAACTAAGGGAGGGTTCAGAAACACATGATCCCTCCCTAATTGTAGGCTATATCAAAAAGGTAGGTTTTAGCCCTATTCTTAAAAACAGAGATCGAGTCTGACTCCCGAATCCAGATTGGCAGCTGATTCCACAGGAGAGGAGCTTGATAACTGAAGGCTCTGCCTCCCATTATACTTTTGGAGATTCTAGGTATTACAAGTAATCCTGCATTTTGGGAGCGTAGTGCTCTGTTAGGATAATAGGGTAGTATCAGATCTTTTAAATAAAAAGGAGCCTGCTTGTTTAGAGCTTTGTAAGTAAGAAGAAGGATTTTAAACTTAATTCTAAACTCTATGGGAAGCCAATGAAGGGAGGCCAGAACAGGAGAGATATGATCTCTCTTTCTAGTACCTGTTAAAACTCTTGCTGCAGCATTTTGGATCAGCTGAAGACTTTTTAAAGATGTTTTAGGACAGCCTGATAATGAAGAATTACAATAATCTAATCTCGAGCTAACAAAAGCGTGGATCAGCTTCTCAGCATCACTCTGAGACAAGATGCTCCTAATCTTGGCAATATTATGCAAATGATAGAAGGCAGTCTTAGAAACAAATTTAATATGTGAATTAAAGGACAAATCCTGATCAAAAATAACTCCAAGGTTACTCACAGAGCTATTAAGAGAAAGAGTAACTGCATCCAAACTGAAAGTTTGATTTGGAAAGGAATTTCTAAGGTTTTTTGGACCAACAAGAATGACTTCAGTCTTATCTGAATTTAATAGCAGGAAATTACAAGTCATCCAAGCTTTGATTTCCTTAAGACAGGCTTCTAACTTGGCTAAATGATTACTATCATCTGGCTTCATTGACATTGTCAATGACATTGTCATTCGCTTAAGGCAATTGACAGAAGGCACTTGCTTGGGAGGTTTAAGGTATGGTGCTTTCAATATGGCATCATACCCAGGTTGCAGTGGCCATTCCTGCTATATGATTTTGCTGTTACCAGAGTAGAAGCAATGGAGAGACTCTGTAGCAAATTTATTCGCAGATGGCTAGGAGTTCCCCCATCCTTCAGTTCAGTTAATCTCTACAGTAAGACTTCCAAGCCTCGCCTACCAATCTCATCGGTGGTGGAGGAGTTCAAGGCCACTAAGGCAGGGCCTGTCTGTTCTCTGCTCTATTCTGATGATAAGAAGGTCAGGCATTCCAACACAGCCATTAAGTGTGGTAGGAAATGGAGACCCCAGGAAGCTGTCAGGGAAGCTGAAGCATACTGGAGACATGACAAAATCGTCGGCGTAGTTTGTCAGGGACGACTCGGGCTAGGAAATTACAATGGTAAAAGGTGGAGCAAAGCTGACACCAAGAGCAGGAGAAGATTCGTAGTACAGAGGGTCAGAGAGGCAGTGGAAGAGGACCGCTGTGTGAAAGCCGCAGGGCTTGCCTCTCAAGGGCAGTGGATGCAGTGGAACCATGTACTTTAACGATCCCTGTCCTGGAATGATATCTGGGGCACGGACCAGGGCAAGTTGGCTTTTCTTCTCTGTGCAGTGACTGATCTTTTACCAACACCAAGTAATTTAAAACTTTGGTACAAAGATGAGGATTCATCTTGTAAGCTGTGCAGTATGTCCCCTAGTACTTTGAATCACATTTTGACCGAGTGCTCTAGAGCACTGGGAGAAGGGCGTTACCGATGGAGACATGATAAAGTCCTTGCAGAAATGGCAAGGTGGGTTGAATTTCAAAGGATTAGAGCAAACAACAATCAGGCAACATCATTTCAGGTCATTAGCTTTCAAAAGCCAGGAAATAAGTCTCCGAAGGAAAAAACAACTGTCAGAATACGCCCCTCTGTTTTGCATAAAGCATCAGATTGGGAGTTGCACGTTGACCTAAAAAAGAAGCTCGTCTTCCCAGAAGAAGTAGTAACAACCACTCTCCGCCCGGACATGATTCTTTGCTCTCAGAGTGCAAAATCCATTGTAATAGTTGAGCTTACAGTGCCTTGGGAGGAGAGGCTGGATATATCTCACGAACTCAAGAAGGAAAAATATCAGGACCTGGCTGATGAGGCTCGGGTTAAAGGGTGGCACACTACTTTATTCCCCATTGAGGTTGGTT
This sequence comes from Pholidichthys leucotaenia, assembly GCA_020510985.1. Taxonomy (NCBI): domain Eukaryota; kingdom Metazoa; phylum Chordata; class Actinopteri; order Cichliformes; family Pholidichthyidae; genus Pholidichthys; species Pholidichthys leucotaenia. The sequence goes on along the minus strand of CM035836.1, from coordinate 323,332,902 downwards.
GTCATTGGTTTCCAGCTGCATCTTTGTATCATTTTTTCATAAGATAGGTCTGGAACCTAAACATCTTAGGAAAGCCATTGGGGACATAGCCTCAGTGGCAGAGGCTAGTTTAAGGTGGTTGCGGCTCACAAGAGACCGTGGTTGGAACCCTTCTGCAAGTGAAGATTAATCTTTGCTGCCCCACTCAGGCAAGACGTACAGGTTCAGGGGCGAAACGCCTATGACCCTGAGACACCTGCTGATGATGCAGGAGGGATCCTCTAACGAAGTTCTGACCACTCAGCCACCAGGACTGTTAAGAAGAGAAACTGATGTTTCATCTATTTTGCTTTTGCAGTTTCTGCTTGTAGCAAAGCATCTTTGATGTTTATTTCTCTCACAATAGAAATCTGTCTGGACAATGTGAAGAATATAGTAGTGAGCTGTGTATATAGAACACCTGGATCAAACATTGACTTATTTAAGGACTGGATGGAAAACATGTATGCAAAACTAACTCATAAAGTTATGTTCATCTGTGGGGATTTCAATATAGATCTGATGAATTCAAAACAACATAGTTTGACAGAAGAATTTATCAACACAATGTACAGTATGAGCTTACATCCAACAATTACCGGACCTAGCAGAATCATGTCACACAGTGCCACACTAATAGATAACATATTCACAAACATTATGGAAAATAATATCAGGAGTGGGCTTTTATTGAATGATATCAGTGACCACCTGCCGATTTTTGTTGTCTATCAATGTGATTATAGGAAGAAAAAGTATACCAAAAATATTAAATATAAAAGAATAAGAACCGAAGAATCTATATATTTACTGACAAAGGAATTATTAATACAAGATTGGAAGACAGTTTATGATGAAAATGATATACAGTAAATAAAGCATATGATAATTTTTTACAAATATTTCAATCATTGTACAATAAAAACTGTCCTATAAAACAATACAGTGACAGACAACAACAACAACAAAAAATATTCCTTGGGTCACCAAGGGATTAATAAATGCATGTAAAAAGAAGAATACATTATATAAACAATTCATTAAGTGTAGAACGATGGAGGCTGAGATCAAATATAAAAGATATAAAAATAAGCTTACTAATATAATGAGGACCTGTAAGAAAGAATATTACAACAGAATATTAGAGGATAATAAAAATAACTTAAGAGGAATATGGCAAGTACTCAATGGGATTATTAGTAATCGACCTAAGAATGCTAATTATCCAGAATATTTTATTGAAAATAGCAATTTGATAAATAATATGGAGGATGTGGTCAGTGGTTTCAATAAATTTTTTGTAAACGTTGGTCCTGAATTAGCAAAATCAACAGTGACAGCAGAAACAAACAACAGTGGTTCTGTAAATGAAATAGAAGATAGAAATCCAAACACAATCTTTTTGGGTGCAGTTACTGAAAAGGAAATTATCAATACTGTGAGTAAATTTAAGAACAAAAAATCAATGGATTGGAATGAAATTGACATGACAATAGTGAAAAAAAGTAATTGAAGGAATTGTTAAGCCACTCACCCACATCTGTAACCTGTCATTTCAAACTGGTAAATTTCCAAACAAAATGAAAATAGCAAAAGTAATACCTCGATACAAAACAGGAGACAGTCCCCCCTCCTCCTCCTCCCCCCCTGCCCTTGTCATCAGTGAGCAGGACGTGCACAGACAGTTCTCCAGACTGAACTCGCGCAAGGCCCCCGGGCCGGACGGTGTGTCTCCCTCCACCCTGAGACACTGTGCGAAAGAGCTGGCTCCTGTCTTCACAGGCATTTTTAACACCTCCCTTAAGCAATGTCACGTGCCAACCTGCCTCAAATCCTCCACCATCATCCCTGTCCCCAAGAAGCCATGGATTGCTGGACTTAACGACTACAGACCTGTAGCGCTCACCTCTGTAGTCATGAAGTCCTTTGAGCGCCTGGTCCTGTCTCACCTCAAGTCCATCACCACTCCCCTCCTGGACCCGCTGCAGTTTGCCCACCGTGCCAACAGGTCTGTGGACGACGCAGTCAACCTGGCCCTCCACTCCATCCTGCAGCACCTGGACTCCCCGGGAACCTACGCCAGGATTCTGTTTGTGGACTTCAGCTCTGCATTCAACACCATCCGCCCCGCTCTGCTCCAGGACAAGCTGTCCCTGCTCGATGTGCCTGACTCCCTCTGCAGGTGGATCACCGACTTCCTGACGGACCGGAGGCAGCATGTGCGGCTGGGGAAGTCTGTCTCGGACTCTGTTAGCATCAGCATCGGATCACCCCAGGGCTGTGTACTTTCCCCCCTACTCTTCTCCCTTTATACCAACTCCTGCACCTCTTCCCACCAGTCTGTTAACCTGATTAAGTTTGCGGACGACACCACCCTCATCGGGCTCATCTCCAACGGCGACGAGTCCGTCTACAGGAAAGAGGTGGCCCAGCTGGTGTCCTGGTGCAGCCACAACAACCTGCAGCTGAACGCTCTGAAGACAGCGGAGATGATTGTGGACTTCAGGAAAGTCACAACCCCCCTGCCCCCCCTCACCATCACAGGCTCTCCCATCACCATTGCAGATTCCTTCCGCTTCTTGGGCACCACCATCACCCGGGACCTCAAATGGGAGCCAACCATCAGCTCCCTCATCAAAAAGGCCCAGCAGAGGATGTTCTTTCTGCGGCAGCTGAGGAAGCTCAAGCTACCCACCAAGATGTTAGTGCAGTTCTACACGGCCATCATCGAGTCCATCCTCACCTCCTCCATAACTGTGTGGTATGCAGGAGCCACTGCCAGGGACAGACTAAGGCTGCAGCGCGTCGTGCACACTGCTGAGAAGGTGATCGGCTGCAAGCTCCCATCTCTCCAGGACCTGTACATCTCCAGGACCCGGAGGCGTGCTGGCCGGATCATAGCCGATCCTTCACACCCTGGTCACGTACTGTTTGCCCCCCTCCCCTCAGGTAGAAGACTTCGGTCCATTCGGACTAAAACCTCCCGGCACATGAATAGCTTTTTCCCCTCTGCCATCAGACTGCTGAACATTAAGTGACTTATTGACTCTCGTGCACTATGTGCAGCAGCTCAACCAGACTCATGACATTCATCACTGTTTTTCTGTTGCATTATCAACTGCACTGTGGTACCCCATATTATCTGCTACTTGCTAATTTATTTAAAACTGCCTTGACTAGTATTACTCATTATTACTATTATTATTATTATTATTATTATTATTATTATTATTATTATTACTTATTTTTCTACACTTATTGCACGTTTTTAGTCCTTTAGTTTTTTAGTTTATCTCTTTATCTCATCATGTTTTTAATGTTGCAGCATGGCACCGAGACAAATTCCTAGTTTGTGTACTACATGAACAATGGCAATAAATGTGATTCTGATTCTGATTCTGATTCTGACAGTCATTGTTTCACAAATTACAGGTCAGTCTCTTTAGTCTCACAATTCTCCAAAATACTTGAAAAAATCTTCACTAAGAGACTGGATGATTTCATTGAAAAACACAACCTCCTTACAGACAGCCAGTATGGTTTTAGAGCAGATAAATCTACATCTTTGGCACTGATCGAACTTATAGAAGAAATTACTAGTTGTATAGATAAAAAAAAGTTTGCTGTAGGAGTCTTTATAGATTTAAAGAAAGCTTTTGACACCATTGACCACAGAATACTACTAAGGAAACTGGAAAGGTATGGGATAAGAGGGGTCAGACTGAGTTGGGTGGAAAGTTATTTAAGTAACAGACAACAATTTGTACAAATTGGTGAGCACAAATCACCCTTCATGGACATCACTTGTGGTGTGCCCCAGGGGTCAGTTTTGGGACCCAAACTCTTTATTTTGTATATAAATGACATATGCCAAGTATCAAAAATTCTGAAATGTATTTTGTTTGCGGATGACACAAATATCCTTTGCACTGGTGAGAATTTGCAGCAGGTTTTAGAGGTGGTCACAACTGAAATGAAAAAGTTAACACAGTGGTTCAACAAAAATAAATTATCTCTAAATCTAAAAAAACAACAAAGATTATGTTGTTTGGAAATTATGAAATAAATCATGAAATAATGGTAACGATAGATGATACCAGAATAGAAACAGTACTGGAAAATAAGTTTCTGGGGGTGACGCTAGATAATAAAATCTGCTGGAAACCTCACATCAGTCACATCCGGGCCAAGTTAGCAAAATGTATAGGCATACTGGGGAAGACAAGACACATCTTGGACTATAAATCATTGGTCTTACTGTACAATTCACTGTTTCTACCTTATCTTAACTACTGTGTAGAAGTCTGGGGAAACACCTACAAGACCAACCTACAGTCAATATGCACATTATAAAAAAGAGCTATAAGGATGATAAAAAATGTAGGATATAGAGACCATACCAATTCGTTGTTTTTAAAGTCACATGTCATAAAGTTCATCGATTTAGTTAAATTTAAGACAGCACAAGTAATGTACAGGGCAATTAATAATCAACTCCCAACTAATATACAAAAAATATTTCAAAAAGAGACAATGATCATAATTTGAGAGGAGACTTAAACTTTACAAAACCCAAGATACGAACAACCAAGAAAAGTATGTGCATATCTGTCTGTGGGGTGGATTTGTGGAACAGTCTGGAGCCGGAACTGAAACTATGTACAAACAGAATTCAATTCAAAAATAGGTATAAACATTATTTGCTGAAAGGATATATGTTAGAAGGGTTGTATTTATATGTATGATTTACTATGCTCACTCTGGGACACTATGGAATGGTGGGTGGGACAGCACTGTGTATATCTGTGTTGTTTGAGGCTGGTTTTGATGTATGGACATCAATGTATGTTAGGATGGATGGGTGTTAATGTTGACATGTACAAAATACAGTTAATTGTTTACTTGGGGGTCTTAAATGTGGTCATTTGTATATAATTCACATGGGTGTATTTATGGAAAAGAGGAGATAGAATTAATAAGTGTTCACTTCTTCCTTCTCCCTTTCGAGCACTGTATACTGTCACTTTATTGCATTTCTCATTTGTTTTGTTTTTGTTATACTTTTTTGTTCGAAATAAAGTATCTATCTATCTATCTATCTATCTATCTATCTATCTATCTATCTATCTATCTATCTATCTATCTGGGCTGTATAGTATGTACTAGCATACAACACAGTCTAATAAGACAACGATGATGGTAGACCAGTATCAGAGTCACCTAGATTCGACTACAGGAGCAGTAATGAACTTTAGATAAAGAAGAGACCACAGACCAGGAAGTATGTTTAAAATACAGGGTTATATTAAATGGAAAAAAGACTGCACGGTGGCGCAGTGGTTAGCACTGCAGCAGCACAGTTTACCCTTGGCCGGGGAATCGTGGGTTCGATCCCAGCCCCCGACCAACAGTGATCTGTGTGGAGTTTGCATGTTCTCCTAGTGTATGCGTGGGTTTACCCCGGGATTTCTCCGGTTTCCTCCCACATGCCAAAAACATGCAGGTTAGGTTAATTAGAGACTCTAAAGTGGCCCTAGGTGTGAATGTGTGTGTGAATGGTTAAAAGGAACTCTGATTATATTGGCATGTTAGCTCTGTATGCTTTTTTTATGTTAGTAACATAACTATAATTTAATTTTTTTGAAAATAATTCCCAGTTTTATATATTTTTAAAAAACTTTATTACGATGTAAATCGCCATTTGTGTTTACGTTGCAATGCATTCTGGGTAGTGACGTAGAATGGTTGCAGCCATTTTTTCTGTCTTATACAAGCCAAGAGGCGAAGCTACGAACTACTGCCATTTGTCAGTGAAAATGCCACATTGCGCCGCTTTTGGATGTAATTTCCAATCAAAGGGAAATAAAGAGAGCGAGGTAAGCCTCCATAGCTTTCCTAAAGAGGGAAAGTGGAGGAAAAAGTGGGGCGGCAGCGGCTCAGCAGGTAGAACAAGTAGTCTAATAACCCGATGGTTGGCGGTTCGCATCACGCTCTCCCCAGATATCCTGCCGTTGTGTCCCTGGGCAAGACATTTCACCCGCATTGCCTCCAGTGCCCATAACACTGGGTATGAATGTGTAAAAATGTTTAAATGCTCGGTGGTGGCTGGAGAGGCTGTTGGTGTGGATTGGCCGCCACATTTCCCTCACTCTGTCTGTGATCACGCGCTGTATGCCTGATAAAACTGACATATGTATTAATCACGCTGTGATAATAGCACAATATCGCTCAAAGTGCGCGCATGAGACATGTCTGTGATCGCACGCTTGTATTGACCGTTCCTGCCTTTCCTCTCCTAACCGTGGTTTTGGGACGCAGGGGAGATGTATCTTCCTCCGCGGTCAATTCCCGAGTAAACCTCACTCTTGTGGTACACAGAAGCACAGGCCGTTTTGCTGAAGCGTTGGGGCTTTATTTATATACCGCACTGTTGTCAGCAACAAATTCTACCTGCTCCGGTCGACTCGCTCTTTCTACTTATCCGCACCAAACCAAATCACACACACCTTTCGGGGGGGGGGGGGCTAGTTTCACTCCGCTCCTCGAGTGTCTTTCCGCTTTGAGTGTCTCAAGCGTGTGCTCGAGGAAACATTATTTTAAGGTGAAACTTATATAATGTTGATTTACTTACAATAGAATGCTCAAACACAAAAACATGTCTACAAGCATGATGGGCACTGAACTAATAAACATGGACTCTGAGCAACATAAAGCAATTTCTCTGTTGCTTTCTCAGAATGCGGGTTGAACGTCCATAAGCAGCGCTCCACAGTCGATCCAGACGACTTTTTTTTTTTCTGACTGTTGCCAGCCAGATCTTCGACATGTCAAGCCGAGCGCGCGCTTTGAGCGATATCACAGCGTGATTAATACATATGTCAGCTTTATCAAGTGTTGTGGGATGTGTCTGGTGCGTGTTTTTGGGTGGGGCAGCTCGGTGCGTGGACTTGAGTGAGTAATGGCGTTTGCGCAGCAGAGGCGCGCCCGACCCCCCACCCTGAAAGGTGTGTGTGATTTGGTGAGGATAAGTAGAAAGAGCGAGTCGACCGGAGCAGGTAGAATTTGTTGCTGACAACAGTGCGGTCTATAAATAAAGCCCCAACGCTTCAGCAAAACGGCCTGTGCTTCTGTGTACCACAAGAGTGAGGTTTACTCGGGAATTGACCGCGGAGGAAGATACTTCTCCCCTGCGTCCCAAAACCACGGTTAGGAGAGGAAAGGCAGGAACGGTCAACACAAGCGTGCGATCACAGACATGTCTCATGCGCGCGCTTTGAGCGATATTGTGCTATTATCACAGCGTGATTAATACATATGTCAGTTTTATCAGGCATACGCTATAGCGTGATCACAGACAGAGTGAGGGAAATGTGGCTGCCAATCCACACCAACAGCCTCTCCAGCCACCACCGAGCATTTAAACATTTTTACACATTCATACCCAGTGTTATGGGCACTGGAGGCAATGCGGGTGAAGTGTCTTGTCCAGGGACACAACGGCAGGATATCTGGGGAGAGCGTGATGCGAACCCCCAACCATTGGGTTATTAGATGACCTGCTGAGCCGCTGCCACCCCACTTTTTCCTCCACTTTCCCTCTTTAGGAAAGTTATGGAGGCTTACCCCGCTCTCTTTATTTCCCTTTGATTGGAAATTACATCCAAAAGCGGCGCAATGTGGCATTTTCACTGACAAATGGCAGTATTTCGTAGCTTCGCTTCTTGGCTTGTATAAGACAGAAAAAACGGCTGCAACCATTCTACGTCACTACCCAGAATGCATTGCGACGTAAACACAAATCGTGATAAAGTTTTTTAAAAATATATAAAACTGGGAATTATTTTCAAAAAAATTAAATTATAGTTATGTTACTAACATAAAAATAAAGCATATAGAGCTAACATGCCAATATAATCAGAGTTCCTTTTAAGGGATAGCACCGTATCGTGGCTGCTTCATCCATCCAGGTGGTGGATGACCCTCAATTTCCCCTCTGGGAATCAATAAAGTATACTAAATCTAAAAAAAAAAAAAATAACATAGAATAAATCCCCTTTTGTGTTTTGACCTTTTAGTTAGGTTTAAAAGGATTTAATTTAGTCTTATTTTAATAGGTTGCAACCTTTAGTTTCTTTTAGTTTAGTTCAAGCTAGTTCTTTAACCTGATTAATGTCTGTTTTGTTCAAATTAGTTTAGTTCTATTTCATTTCAAGTTCCTTTCAAGTTTAGTATAGGTATACTTTAAGTTTAACCATTACCATTGTTTTGTTGTTTACAACCAAACAATTAGCATTGTACTGTAAACAATACTTTACTAACTAACTAACTAACCTGCACTTATATAGCGCTTTTCTAGTCACAAAGACCACTCAAAGCGCTTTCATTAATACTAACCCTCTATTCTAAGGGCCTATAGGAAACAGATATCTAGGGACAATTTAGAGCAGCCAATTAACCTAACATGCATGTTTTTGGCATGTGGGAGGAAACCGGAGAAATCCCGGAGTAAACCCACGCAACACGGGGAGAACATGCAAACTCCACACAGATCACTGTTGGTCGGGGGCTGGGATCGAACCCACGATCCCACGATCCCCACAATCCCCCGGCCAAGGGTAAACTGTGCTGCCGCAGTGCTAACCACTGCGCCACCGTGCAGCCCAATTTACTAATCATGTATGGTCACTCAAATAAAATTGAAAAAAAAATACAAAACTCAACACAATTCAGCAAAAGACTGAACAAATCTGTTAACCACAGAATAAAAATCTTTTTCTGTCAGGTCTACTAATCCTTTAATTTTTCTGAATTAGCAGTCCAGTGTTTTTATCCTGAATCCACTGTTTTTGGTGGAAAAGTGGATGGATCATACCATTTCAGATGAAAACCATGCAACGTCCAGTAAAGGAGTGGTACACCCTCTAGCTTCCTGGCTCATGCACAGTTCACACAAGGTCCCTTGGGTGGCTCGCCATCACGGTTAAAGCACATGATCACCAAATCTTCAAATACAGTCCTAATTCGACATATCTTCATCCCAACCTAAATTGGCCTAATGTAAACAACATAAAATAAGCATACATACTTAAAGGCGTCGGCCGGACGAAATTACAATATCGCTAAATCATATCTTAAATTTGTGTGTGAGACGAGCTAATTTGAACCGCACATGTTTTGGTGTCAACAAATGTCGCATAAGGTGACAATGCGCTATTGAAGTATGATTTCCTTGAGAGCTGTCTGTCTGCCAAGCGATCAGCGGCTAAAATGGCCACTGAGTGTGTGACGTCAGGTCAGGGAGCGACCTGAGTAGGAGGAGGAGCACGCTGAGGAGCACGCGGTGAGTGTTTATGAATTTCCCCTGCCTGGGAAAATCAGAACCGCATGGGTGAATTTCGTTCAGAAAACGCGAAAAAATTGGAATTTTGTCGCAAAATCACCCAACATGTGCATTAGACATTTTGTTGACAGCGATTTTGAGAATAAGATGCAATTTGAAATGAAATTAGCAAAAACATTGCTGATAAAAAAATCGGCATAGTTCCAACATAGTTCCAACTATATATCCGTTCATTTCAAAGTCCCACTCTCAGACAAGTGTCAGTGACAGTGGCGTGAAAAGCAAGGGTGATCTACCGATGCGATCTGCTGTCAGAAAGATAAGTAAACAGGGTAATTTTTCTTTTTTAAATATTCACTGCCAATATTTACTAAAATTATTTACAAGCAATGAATTTCATTACCTTAACAACTTATCAAATATTAGAATTTTAGGGTATTCATACTAATCAAATATGAAATATTCAGTGCTGTATAGGGAGGTGGTTGTGCCTGTTTGCTCAAGTTATATTTCTATATATGTAATCCAATTTGACACCTCTGGAATGAAATTATGTTGATCTACTGTTTTTGCAGATGTTATCCACTGTCACTCAACCTTCAAATACTGTGGATTTTTTTTTTTGAATTTGATTATTCAGCAATTGTCCTCATTGCAGTCATCCATGTGAGGTAACAAGTCACACTAAAGGCTCTCTGTTGGTGATCAAACAACATTGTCCACATTGTGTTGAGGATCTATCCTGGCACAGCCAGCCGATGATCAGGGACATCCCAGCTGGTAACATACAGCTTTCATCCGCCATTCTCTTCACTGGTGCGTCATATGTCAAGGTCCTCAGAGTTCTAAATGCAGCCGGTATCGTTGGAATTTCCACGACCACTTACAAGGAGCTTTCGATTTCTAATTTTTATTAAATTAATTTTATTTCAGAATATGTGAATGATCTGATGAATACTCTTTTCGACAAAACCTTGGTTGATCCAACCCACTTATTGGAGCAGTGGCACTCTGTACAAGCCAGAGTTCCAGCAACATTGAGTGCCAAATTTCAGCGTCCCATCAAAGCTGATGCTGTTGAGCAACATGTATCTAGATTTTCAAAATCAAACATGTAAAAGTAGAATAAATTCCAAATTAGCAATGAAAGTTCAGCTTTCAATTGTTAGGGAAGCAACATATTTTGCTAAGACAAAAAAATGTAAGCCTAAGATTTTTAGAGAAATGCGCTTTTAAAAATTGCACACGAATTTTACACCATAAAATGGTAGAAAAATTACTCTAATGTATATGAGATCCGACTTTGATGAATGCTGAAATATTAGAATTATAAAATTGACATGCACATTAATAAACTCAATATATGATTTTAAAAAACTTTATTTAAATAACATTGATCACAAATCTAATCTTGGTAGGCAAAATCCCTTGTAGTGATCAGATAGGAATGTTTCTCTGATGAGGCTCACAGCACAGGCAGGCAATATCACCCTCACTTCTTCACCTTCAATACCTCCTGGCAGCACCGAGATTCAGTTGATGTTGGCATAATGTTGCATTTCTCACAAGTGCACCTGTTAAAAAAAATGGTATAATCAGATGCTTATAATAAACTAATGGCTCGTGGGAGTGCTATATAAATTGGTCTATGAAGTTTGATTAGAAAATATTTAAAACATGTAAAAAATTTTGAGCAGAAAGAGAATGTTTATAAGTCGCCAAGTAAGGCAGCGAGGGAAAAATTGTCAGTTTTATTTTGATAATTAAGTGTGTGACCATGCATATCGCCTAATAAAAAAAATTCAAAGCATATTTTACCAATATAAATCGGCGAGCCTCTCGTTCTTGCCTCTCGTCCTCTCGTTCTGCTCCGGTCGCTGTTTCGTCCGCGTCTTACGCCGCACCCTCGGGCTCGAACAAATACGGCTGAATAACCCCATCAGCACCACCCAAAACTACTTCATCATCAGATTCATCAGTTTCAATATCATCACTTATATTGCGGTCGTCATACTCGATAAAATAATCGCTGTCCGAATCACTCTGCTGTCATTCAGCCATTTCTGCAGGCAGGTGATCATCCATTTCCTGCAGCCATTTCCTGTTTCTCCCTGACCTGACGTCACTGCTGCACGCCCCTATCGAGAGATGGCGGTACTGCAGCATCACTAAGTGAAATATGGGCTATTAACAAATAAAGTCATTTATGGAGGCTGGTGACACATTTTAAATCACGGGAATGGCCAGAATGGAATATTTTCATACAATCAGTTTATTGGTTCAATAAAAAAATGTCACCGTCCGAGGACTTTAAAATAAAATGCTAAGTAGCTCTAAAACTAAGAAAAAGTCAGTTTACAGTCTTAATTAGTGCTTGTTAAGATGGTGCCAAAATGGTGGCCAGAAAAAAAAAAAAAGAAGAAACAAGTCAGGGCATTGACCTTTAAGCCACGCTTCAATTTGGCTGAAAATGTACCAAAATATTCACCATGTTCACATAAAATAACAAATTCACCACCTTAGCTTTCCATTTGCATAAAATAACCAACACGTTTCACAAATATACTTTACAGAAAATAAAATACATGTTTCAACTCACCAAGTCCCGATAAACACACGTACACAAATCTCCAGAACCCACAACTGGCTGGAAAACCCAACAATACCTTTGTAAAAGTGTAAAAATAACTTTTAGATAACTTTACACTCATTGCTTTACAGAAAATAAATTATATTTTCCTCACTCACCGAGTTCTGTTACTTCATGTGCAAGCAGGACAGGCTAGAAAACAAACAAAAAATTTTTTTAAAAAAAAACCTTCTTCAGAGTGCAACAATAGGTTTTAGATTAGTTTAGACTCATTTCTCTGCTCTATTTTTACTCCTTTCTTTCTCTCTCTCTGTGCAGCACTTTTTGTGTTTGTGGTATTTCCCTCTGTTTGCGCAAGAAAAGCCTGCAGCAATCCGATTGGCTGTTGCTTGTCGCATGAGCTATGTAGCAATGTATTCTTCAAACTAAGAGTTTAATTGCATTTCAACTATCTTAAAAATGTAAATGACAATGAATTTGCATGTTTTAACATTTTTTTTTACCCAAATAAAATGTAGTAACATGAAATATAACTTTGTAGACATTTTCAGTAATATTTAACTATATGAACTTATTTAATGGCTTTTTACATTCAAGCATTTATTGCTGTTTTTATTAACAGTTTTTGTTATTATCCTCTGGGTTACAGTAACACAGCATTCCAGAAAAGGAACATCATACCAACAGTAAAATATGGTGGTGGTAGTGTCATGGTCTGGGGCTGTTTTGCTGCTTCAGGACCTGGACGACTTGCTGTGGTAAATGGAACCAAGAATTCTGCTGTCTACCAAAAAATCCTGTAGGAGAATGATTGGCCATTGTTCATGACCTTGAGCTGAAGCACACTTAGGTTCTGCAGTGGGACAATGATCCAAAATACACCAGCAAGTCCACCTCTGAATGGCTTAAGAAAAACAAAATGAAGATTTTGGAGTGTCCGAGTCAAAGTCCTGATCTGAATCCAATTGAGATGCTGTGGCATGACCTTAAAAAGGCGGTTCATGCTCGAAAACCCTCCAATGTGGCTTAATTACAACAATTCTGCAGAGACAAGTGGGCCAAAATTCCTCCACAGTGCTGTAAAAGACTCATTGCCAGTTATCACAAACGCCTGATTGCATTGTTGCTGTTAAGGGTGGCCCAACCAGCTATTAGGTTTGGGGGGCAATCACTTTTTCACGCAGGGCCATGTAGGTTTGGATTTTTTTCTTTAATAATAAACACCTTCATTTAAAAACTGCATTTTGTGTTTACTTGTGTTATCTTTGTGAAATATTTAAATTTGTTTGATGATCTTAAACATTTAAGTGTGACAAACATACAAAAAAATGAGAAATCAGGAAGGGGGCAAACACTTTTTCACACCACTGTATATTTTCTGTTCCTTTTTTAGGCTTACAGTTTGAAATGTTTTGTTTTTAAAAACGGAAAATATAGTATAGAAGCAGACTTTTGTGAGATTTTGTTTTGTAAATATTAATCTTTTTAAATGTATGTAATTTAGTTTGTGTTCTCCTGTAAAACTTTCCATTTTTAGGATTTAAGTTGTAGATTTTAGAATTTTAGAACTATTTATTTGGAGTCAAAAACACATTTAGTGTTCTGCTGTATTATTATGATGAAATTATTACATTTTATTTGAAATTCAGCTAAGAATTTATTTGATTTTTTGTTTAAAAAATAAAGAACTAAAAGCAGCAAAAACATCTGCTTTATAAAATAATGTGTAAAAGTAAATGGTATTGGCCTGCTGGAGACAGCTATGGTCTTTTTAAAGAATATCCATGTCATCCATGATGACGGTTCTTAAAAGCACATTTTCAGATAAATTTGTCCATGTGACATGTTACATTTCTCTTCCATTTCTTTTATTAAAAGATGTTTGAAGTAAATTCAGGGGTCATTGCAAACACCTGGCTTTAAAAGTACCAAGCTGTCACACAGAGAGGAAAAAAATCCTTAAAAAAACAAACAAAAACTGCATCGAGAATCGTTTAAGAATCAAATCAGAGACCATCCATCCATCTTCTTCCGCTTAATCCTTTTCGGGTCACGGGGAGGCTGGAGCCTATCCCAGCATCTTTGGGCTAGAGGCAGGGTACACCCTGGACAGATCGCCAGTCCAAATCGGAGACCCTGAATCATAATTGTATCGTGGGGTGCCTAAAAATCCCCAGCCATAATTTGGACCTCAGCTGGACAGGAGGACTGACTCATCGGACCTCTTGCACTTTTAGCTGGTGACCCCTGGTGTACAGCATTGGGCTCAACACACAGCCCTGGGGAGTACCTGTTTTTAAAATGAGAGTGGAGGTGTTGTGCTTGCTGATTGACATGTTGTGGTTGACTCATCAGAAAGTCCACAATTGATAAACACATAAAGGAACTAAGCCCAGCGTGTTCAGCCAGCTAACTAGTCTGTGAGGGCTGACTGTAGGGGGATGATGTCTTGGATGTGAGAAAGGAGAAAGTGTCTCAAAGCTCTTCATAGCTATCGGTGTAGCTACAGACAGACTGCTAAATTAAGGCATTTAACTGCAGATTCTTTTAGGCACAGGGATGATGGCAGATGTCTTGAGGCGTGCAAGAACAGCTGCACATTGCAAGGAGATGTTAAATACATCACTGAGTTGGTCTGCACATGTCTGCACTGCACTGCACTGCCAGTTGCTTTGTGGATGTTGATGCTCTTTAACACAGTCCTCACCTGATGCTATTGAAGGACCAGTATTGCTTCTTGTCTAGCTGGCTCAGGGACTGGTGCTGTTCTTCCTGCCTATTCAAAACATCAGGCAGTGTAGCATCGTCATCTGGCAGCATGCTGTTGGTCTTGTAGTCTGTCAGCACCTTGATGCCCTTCCACATGCAGAAGGACTTCTCATGTCTGAACTGGTTTTCGATGTGCTGTTTGTAATTGTGCTTTGCTTCCCTGATGCCTGTCTGCAGTTTCCCCCATGTTGTGCTGTAGGCTTATCTGTCCCCTATCCTGAAGGCTTCATCATATTCTCCAAGTAGTAACATCACTGTTAAACAATGGCTTTTAGTTGAGAAACAGTTTTATTGTCCTTTTTGTTGTAACATGCTCAGTGCAAAATTGTACGTATGCCAAAACTGAAAAGGCGTAGCCCTCCAGAGCACTCTCACCTGCAAACAACCCATAATGACTGAATGGCTAAGTCTGCTAACAATAGGTGGGCTACCCTTATTGTTAAAAGAGCTAACAGTCAAAATATAACAAAATAAGCCAGAATGGTGTGACAAATATTAACTGTGGATTAATGAGCCAGGTGGGTTGACTAGAATCTGAACAACAATTAAAAAAAAAAAAAACCTACCCTGAAGGAGGCTTGCGTCACGTGCTGAGTTCTGGATCTTCTGCCAGACAGCTTGGTGGCATTTATGTATATTTATTGTATTTTTTGCCCTTGAGCTTCATTATTGCTTTTAATGTTTCTCTTTTTGACCCCAGTTCTGTTTCTTGTTTATTTGTAGTGTATTGTCAGTCTGTATTGATTATGTTCGTTCTTCTTATGTGGTCTATGGTGTGTTCTCTGGGTTGACAACTGTCAGACGATGTTTCCGGGTTTGTGCTCTGCAGGGGGCACCGCCTGTCAGGTTGTCAGTCCAGCCGCTCCTCCCTCACCTCTCTCAGCTGATCTCATTATTTCCTTTGCTTGCTCAGGTGAACCCACACCTGTTACTTGTTGTGTGATGTTTTTTTTTTCCCTATTTAAGGAAGACTATTGTTTATGCTCATTGCTGCTACCACATCTCTTCAGGCTGAATCCCAGCCTCTCTAACCCACGTCAGAACCCTGTTTTTGCTCTGGCGTCCAACTTGTGTAAGTTTACCCATCATTGTCACTTTGTTATTTTGAGTATTTTGTTGGATTTTATGTTTGTTAATAAACTTCATAAGCTCGCAGTTCAGCGCCTGGGTTCATTCTCTCTCCCCCGGAGGGGCAAACATGACAGCTTGTAGCCACAGAAGCACTGTCAGTGAGGGTTTGTCATAAAATGACAGGGTTGAATTTTTACTGCTGGCAGCCACTCTACATACCCAAATACATGTATAAATGCATTGAAAAAGTTACATTTTCATCATATGTCCCTTTAAAAGCATGTCCATGTACAGAAAAATCAATGTATAACATAACCAACTAGAAAAGCACTCGGAGAGCGCAGACCTCCGCCAAGTACCTTAGTTCCCCTTAATATTGGGATTTTCCCCAAATATAATAGTCCTACATTTATTTTATCTATATTTTCAGATTCCTTGACCATGAAAACATACCTTTAGCAATTGGATTCACATTGATATCTTTATTAGTTCAGTAGTTATTGACAAAAATCACTTTTTCGGTAATGGCGGTTTTCTTCTGGATATCGCTCCATAGCTTTTGAAGATACAACAAATCCATTGGCACACTACTGATTCCTCAGTGTCTTGGCTATATTTTGGTGTTTGTTGTATGTTTATATCTGAATTTGTTACATTACAGTGATGAAAATTCCAAAGATCCCCTATTATTTCCTGTTCTGGATCACAGTATCCGGATTTTTTGCAGGATCCGGATCAGT
The DNA here is from genome assembly GCA_020510985.1 of Pholidichthys leucotaenia. NCBI lineage: Eukaryota > Metazoa > Chordata > Actinopteri > Cichliformes > Pholidichthyidae > Pholidichthys > Pholidichthys leucotaenia. The sequence goes on along the minus strand of CM035836.1, from coordinate 323,316,374 downwards.
CTTTGATATTTCCTAGAATCTATTGGGATCTTATCCTGTATTTTTTTGGCAAGCGTCCTGACCATTTATTGTGGAGTTATGTATATACACATATGGTCAAAATGGCCCTATCCCGCAATAATGAAGAATCCTTTAAAAAATTACTGGATCCAGACGGTGATCTGGATCACTCCCAAAATCTAATCATTTCTTCCTTGTCCCATTTCGGATTTGTCCTGAAAATTTCATCAAAATCCGTTCATAACTTTTTGAGTTATGTTGGTAACAGGCAGACAGACAAACAAACAGACAAACAAACCCCGGTAAAAACATAACCTCCTTGGCGGAGGTAATGATACTGACTTCACTACTCCTATGGGATGAAGGTTGGGTGGCCGTCACCATGCGTAGAGCCAATCAGGTTAGCCAGTGCATGTCAACATTGCCGGTTTTTGACCAGCTCCTCTGCATCATCTATAGTGACTCCGAGCTGTCGAAGATCTCTCTCCACAACATCAAACCATCTGGTGCGTGGCTTGCCCTGAGGTCTTTTCCACCCTGGGGCCCTGGGGTCAAACATAAGGATGGCTTTTGCCGGGTGTTCTGATGGGAAGTGGAGGATATGGCCAAACCATAAGGTGGGATGCTGCAGGGTGATGTGTGTGGGCTCTGAGCACTTCATTAGAGGCATGCAGGAGCCACGTGATGTTCTCAATGGTTCTGAGGGATCGACTATCAAAGCAGTCTATTCTTGAGGCCAGAGTCTTATTCAGTGGCCATGTCTCTGATGCATAGAGCAGGACGGAGATGACCGACACATTGTATATGTAGAGCTTTGTGTTTCGGGAGATTGAACAATGGCGCCAAAAAGGTTTCCAGAGTGCCTACAGGGCTGATGCAGCGAGGCCACATCTGGAGTTGATGTCTGGTTTCATGTCCTCGTTGTTGATCACTGTGGAGCCCAGATACACAAAGGAATTGACAAACTTGACGGCATCATTCCCAAGCTGTAACGGGGGTGGGTCCGGTCCATTGCCGACATGCATTAGGTTTGTCTTCGTCTAGCTCACCTGAAGGCCCAGGTTCGCTGCCTCTTCATGGCAGACAACCAGAGCATCTCTCAGCTGACTGCTGGATGGGCTGAGCAGGATGGTGTCATCAGCATGATATGATCAGCACAATATCAATGATATTCTTTCACTTAAAATCTGAACCTTTCTTGATGCAAATTTGAATTCATATTTCCTGCAGCTATGAATCACCTCTGGGATTGTATTAATATTGATGCTGCCTTATGGTCAGTATGAATTGGAATAATCAGTTTCCCTTTCAGTTTTCTTTCTCTTAATTCAAAAATAAAAATGTTGCACGAACATATTATATGACCAACAACAAATTATTAGTACTAACGTAAATAAGTACATTTAATTATGAACTGTAAAAGCATATTCTTTCTGTCACAACGTTGTTGGAACTGGACCCACTCGCAGGACTCAAGTTTAACAAATTTATTAAACACAGCTCGAGGGTCAAACAGAAAATAAACAGCTGTTCGAAAGTGCAAAAAAAAAAAAACGGGAAAACTTGGGGAAGACACAGGCAGGCAGAAGCATGTGTTGGACGCCAAAACGACAACAAGGAAACCAGGCTGACCACAACCTCAGATGCACATTTAGAGACAGGGAATAATTAGGACAATACGACACAGGTGGAGAAATCAATACAGACAGCTGACACATGAGGCAAGAGGGAATGACAGGAGGAGGTGGGGCTAACACACAGAGGGCAACAGGACATGAAATAGACGATCACAGGGGAGATATGACCATAACAAATAATGACCAAACTGAATTATAATTGTAATGATACTAAATCAGAACTGAGAACAGAGTCAGAGCTAACAAACAATAATAAATACAGAAAACACAAAATAGCTCAAAGTGACGCTGTGGGTCCAACCCACGTGCTGACACTTTCCTGTTCGATTAAAAAATTTGCATCAACGACTCTACAAACATAAGCAATTCAGCTATTTAAAACTCTAAAAATGTCTTCCTGACTAGCTGAATATTGGTCAGCCTTACAACTTCTTTAAGAGAAAAATCCTAAATTTGACTTCAGAAGGATAAAATAAGCGACTCTTCATATTTACAAGTGACTTTCTGAAAAAAAAAAAAGCACAAAGTCTTAGGGAAAAAAGTGTAACTAGATACTATGACTAAAAAGGGAACTAAAAAGGGGGAGAAAGGGCAGACGTGTAGGGAAGAGACAGAGAAAGTGACTGTGGGGAAATAATGGGTCTGTCACAGAGAGCACTTATTAAAATAGACCGAAAATTACTAGTGTGATTTATAATCATGTAACTTTGTTCTGAATGATTTGGCCAACGGTCCTCAGCAGGGGTAATTATATTGGACAAGCAACCTCTCTCTTGCTCACACACACACACACACACACACACACACACACACACACACACACACACACAGGCGCGCGCGTGCACACACACACATACAGAGGCATAATTAGGTTTACAGGAGGGCTCTATATTCTCAGCCTCAGCTGGCAGAGTTCATCTATCACTGAGAAGTTCTACGAGGCTCAGAGGGATAACGTGTCAGTCCGACACAGGCAGGAAGATGAGGAGAGACTGGCAGTAGAAGGTTTAAGGCACTGGGTCAATAATATCAAGCAAAGTCGTTTCTGGTTATACAGTATAGTAGAGTACTCAAGTGTTATGGATGCCATCAGCCACTAGGGAGCTCAAAAGCTACAAGTTCAACCTCAACCTGTATTGGGAGAAAATTAAAATTACATTCAACTTTTTTCTCATAAATTTTCTGGTTTTTTGCCCTCATAAATATTCAGCTTTTTTCATTGTACAATTCCACAATTTTCTTCATAAATTTATGGATTTATCTTTGCAAATCTGCAACTTTTTTCTCATAAATTTGCAAGTTTTTCTCTGAATGGCTCCTCCTCGTTTAAAGGAGCAAGTTGAGATGGTATGGGCATCTGATCAGGATGCCTTCTGGACACATCCTACTTGAGGTATTTCGGGCAAGTCCCACTGGGAGGAGACCCTGGAGCAAACCCAGGTCTCACTGGAGAGACTACGTCTCCCAGCTGGTCTGGGAATGCCTTGGGATCCTCTCTGAAGAGCTGGAGCAGGTGGCTGGGGTGAGGGAAGTCTGGGCTTCTCTGCTTGAACTGCTGCCTTCGCGAGCCAGACCTCTGGAAAAGTGGTGGAAGATGGATGGATGGATGGATCTCTGAAAGCTGATCCAAATTCAGATGGGGTTTACCAGCAAACTGCTCTTAAGGACCGGATGACTGTGCATACAAGTGGGCATGTCATTCAAACGTAAGTCTGTTTTTATCATGGGATTTATTCTTTCTATGTGTAATATAGCACCAGACACCATTAGCTTCTTAATGTACACTACCGTTCAAAAGTTTGGGGTCACCCAGACAATTATTTTGTGTTTTCCATGAAAAGTCACACTTATTTACCACCATGAGTTGTAAAATGAATAGAAAATATAGTCAAGACATTGACAAGGTTAGAAATAATGATTTGCATTTGAAATAATAATTTTTTCCTTCAAACTTTGCTTTCGTCAAAGAATCCTCCATTTGCAGCAATTACAGCATTGCAGACCTAACATGATTGCACAAGGGTTTTCTAATCATCCATTAGCCTTCTGACGCAATGAGCAAACACATTGTACCATTAGAACACTGGAGTGATAGTTGCTGGAAATGGGCCTCTATACACCTATCTAGATATTGCACCAAAAACCAGACATTTGCAGCTAGAATAGTCATTTACCACATTAGCAATGTATAGAGTGTATTTCTGATCAGTTTAACGTTATCTTCATTGAAAAAAAATGCTTTTCTTTCAAAAACAAGGAAATTTCTAAGTGACCCCAAAGTTTTGAACGGTAGTGTACATGATTCCTGTAAGATGCCAACAGGATCCATCCGTCCATCCATCCATCCGTCTGTCCGTCCATCCATCCATTTTATACTGCTTTTCCGGAGGTCTGAGTCACGGAGGCAGCAGCCCAAGCAGAGAAGCTCAGACCTCCCTCTCCCCGGCTACCTGCTCCAGCTCTTCAGAGAGAATACCTAGTCTCTCCATCATGACCTGGGTCTGCCCCGGGGGTCGCCTTCAAGTGGGACGTGCCTGAAACACCTCAAGTGGGAGTCGTGCAGGAGGCATCCTAATCAGATGCCCATACCACCTCAACTGGCTCCTTTCGCTATGGAGGAGCAGCGGTTCTACTCTGAGACTCTCCCGGATGAGCTCCTCACTCTATCTCTAAGGGCAAGTCCAGAAATCCTATGGAGAAAGCTCATTTCAGCCACTTGTATCCGCGATCTCATTCTTTTGGTCATTACCCAAAGCTCATGACCATTGGTGAGGGTAGGAATGCAGATTGACCGGTAAATTGACAGCTTTGCTTAAGAGCTCAGCTCTCTGTTCACCACAACAGACCGGTACAACATCCGCACCACTGCAGAGGCTGCTCCGATCCATCTGTCAATCTCTCGCTCCATTCTCCCCTCACTCATGAATGACACCCTGAGATACTTAAAACTCCTCCACTTGGGGCAGGAGCTCGTCCCCAACCCGGAGAGGACAATCCAACTTTTTCTGGCTGAGAACGATGGACTGGGACTTGGAGGTGCTGTTTCTCATTCCAGTTGCTTCACAGTCAGTAGTAAACCATCCCAGCAAGGCCTGTAGGTCACTGGTCGATGAAACCAACAGAACAACATCATCTGCAAACAGCAGAGATGAGATCCTGTGGTCACCTAACATGACACCTTCTGATCCTCAGCTGCACCTAGATATCCTGTCCATAAAAATTATGAACAGGATTGGTGACAAAGGACAGCCCTGGCGGAGTCCAACTCTCACTGGAAACGAGTTTGAGTGGATGTTAGCAATACGAACCAAACTCTTGCAATGGTCGTATAGGGACTAGATAGCTCATAACAATGAGCCTGATATCCTAAACTCCTGCAGCACCGTCCACAAAAGACCATGCGGGATGCTTTCGAACACTTTCGCCAAGTCCACAAAACACATGTGGACTTGTTGAGCAAACTCCCACAAACCCTTGAGGATTCTTGAGAGGATAAAGAGCTGGTCCCATGTGCCACAGCCAAGATGAAGACTACACTGATCCTCCTGAATCCGAGGTTCGACCAACGGCTAGACTCTCCTCTTCAGTACCTTGGCATAGACCTTCCCAGGGAGGCTGAGGAGTGCGATCCCTCTAAAGTTGGAGCACACCCTCCGCTCCCCCTTTTTTTAAAAAGAGGAACCACCACCCCGGTTTGCCATGCCAAAGGCACTGTCTCTGACCTCCACGCAACATTGCAGAGGCCTGTCAACCATGACAGCCCTACAATATCCAGGGCCTTGAGGTACTCAAGACGAATCTCGTCCACCCCCAGGGCCCGGCCACCAAAGAGTTTTTTTTAACCACTTCGGTGACCTCAATCCCTATGATGGGCAAGTTGTCCCCTTTGTCCTCAAGCCCTGCTTCCTCTGTAGAAGACGTGTCAGTGGGATTGAGGAGATCCTTGAAGTATTCCTTCCACCGCTCTACAATGTCAGGACACTTCGCCTACAAATTTTATATATAGTAAATGTCAAAATCTTGTGTCAAATAGCTAATGTGCTACAGAGAAAATGATCCAAAAATATCCAGATAAAGCTGCATATATTTAGATATATTTTATGTCTGTTCAGACTTTTTTGCTGTATGACAAATGCTGCTCCACCGTTAAAGGCAGGTGGAGAAAATAAATGATAGCATGATGTACCCGAGAAAGAAATAAAGGTTTATCACGTTGTTTTTGAAAATGTAGGTTTGTGAGCCATAATGCTACTGCATTGTTGTCTGATATCGACTATTTATTTATTTTTGAAGAAGAAGAATGCCTTTGTAGCCACGATAAAGAAATGCTGCTTACACAGTCATCCTCACCATAAAATATTATTGTCTTATGGCTCATTGTCTCCAGAAATTCTGTGAGGAAGTGAAGTCAGTGAAGCAATAAGATGGGGATGAATAGATGTGATTATCTGTATAAATTAGTGCCAGTTGTTTGGACAATATGCATGTAAAATATTATCGTTAAATTTTACTGAAACAATTTGCATAACTACATCACAGCATCACTCAGCCTTTAGAAGGATTATACAGGGCAGCTCATAAAAGAGATCGACAAACTGAGTCCTACATATCAAACATCAGCCATATGGGGGTCTCATTTTGCAGTTTGAGCCCAAAAGGTGTGGACTTTTCCTATCATGGAATGCTGAGCAGGTAACGATGATTATAACTAAAGTTAATTTCTGTAACCCATGTCAAACTTAAGGAATTATATCTGTTTTGGGTTTTTTTGTTTTTTAAATAATAGATTACGTAGACAACCCACTACAGGTTCTCTTTAGAAAGGTTTTATGTGGCAGATTTTGTGCTGGACAAGTTCATTCCTAACCTTCTGTGTTGCCAGTTTAAGTGACCTGACAAGGATGAAGACATCGCTGATTTTTTTGGCCTCAATTCAGTCATCGTTTGAAACCAATAAACCTTTGCATTTATGTTTATTTCATTTTACATCAGATGCTCAAAAGTACACAGCTTCTCCAGTAGGGCTGCACAATTAATCAAATTTTGATTGTGATCACAATGTAAGAATAAAAATGATCTTTAGTTAAATTTGTTAAAAAAAATAAAGAAATAAGGGTTTTTACAAGATATCAATATATTCAACAAAAACAGCCACCATGGCAAATAAATGGGGGGCTTGTCCGGGATTAAACTTTTCCATACTAATAGTCACTGCAGAGTCACTGTAAATTTGAAGATAAGCTTTAACTTCCAAGATTTTATTTAAAACCCTTGCCTTGATAAAATCCATCCTTGTCGTAAAGATGACTTGCTCTATATTGCTGCTCATTATAATACTCCTGTGCAAAAACAATTCTCTGAAAAAGGAAACTAAATGTCATGTTGTGCAGAAGTTAATTGAGCTAGAGGTCCTTGTTTTTTCAGATAATTCCAAAGAACCTGCTGAGACTGACATTTCTCCTGTTCTTTCCACTGAACCTAGCAGGCCTTCCACTTCAGGTGTTCATGACGAGTGTGCCACACCAGCTAAACCAGCTGGAAGCCAAGTTAAGGGTGAGGCTGTTCCAGCAGCTTTATCATGTTTTGATCCTCTTTCTCCAAGTTCAGTTGGGTCTGGTGCAGATGCCAGACTTAAAGCCCGTCTGGCCCATCTTCATGTGGAGGCTGAGGAAAAGGATAATGTCTATAAGGCTAAGTATGAACTGAGACTACAAGTTTGCAAGCTGGAAATAGAGGCTGAAAAAGAAATAATTTTTAAACAGCATGAACTCGAAGCTTTAAGAATAACTTCTAGTCATACACTACCTCAGATATCTCAGAGTTCTGCACAACCATCTACAACAGCTAAACAGAAGGACTTTAATGATATAGAGTGATCTGCCTGCTCCTGACCAGATAGAGTGATGATATAGAGTGAAGTACATGGCGATACACGTTCTACTGGCAGGGAAAGGGCAGTGACGAACACAGGGAACACAGAGTGGGCTTTGCAGTGAAGAACACCTTGCTGAAGATGATGGAACCGGGCAGCACTGGCTCTTCACGACTCCTCATCCTCCACCTGAACACCACTCAAGGCCCAGTCACCCTCGTCAGTGTGTATGCTCCAACACTGACAGCCACACCAGAGGCAAAAGACAAGTTCTACGAGAATGTCGCAACAACTGTCAGGATCATCCCCAACTCTGAACAACTCATTCTCCTTGGAGACTTCAATGCCAGAGTGGGTGCTGACTACGACTCCTGGCCCTCCTGTCTTGGAACTTTTGGCATGGGCAGAATGAACGACAACGGACAGCGGCTGCTCGAGTTCTGCACATATCACGATCTGTGCATCACAAACTCATTCTTCAAGACCAAGCCCCAACACCAGGTTTCCTGGCAACATCCGCACTTAAAGCACTGGCACCAGCTGGACTTGATCCTGACCAGGCGCACCTCACTGAAGAACGTGCTAATCACCCGTTCGTTCCAGAGTGCAGATTGCAACACAGACCATTCATTGGTGTGTTGCAAAGTCAAGCTGCAGCTGAAGAAATTCCATCATGCTAGACAGCCTGGAAAGGCACGGATTGACACCAGCAAGATGGCTCAACCAGAACTTGTTGAGCAGTTTGCCTCCACCTTTGAGAAGGAACTTGGTGTACCACAAGAAGGAGAATCTGCAAAGCAGAAGTGGGAAGAGCTGCGAAACACCATCCACCGCACAGCCTTGGCTACCTTTGGGAGGAAGACCTCGAAGTCACAGGACTGGTTTGATGCCAAGTTGACCGAGATGACCCCCGTCATTGAAGCCAAGCGCTCAGCACTTGCTGAGTACAAGAAGTACCCAAACGAGAAGAATCTCCAGATTCTCAGGGCTGCGAGAAGCAAAGTTCAGCAGACTGCTCGGCGCGGTGCCAACGAGTACTGGACTCAGCTCAGCCAAGACATTCAAACCGCTGCCATAACAGGGAACATCCGTGGTATGTACGATGGCATCAAGAAAGCACTTGGTCTGGCTCAGAGCAAGACTGCCCCCCTCAAATCCTCCACTGGGGAGATGATCACAGAAAAGAACAAGCAGATGGAGAAATGGGTGGAACACTACTCCGACCTCTACTCCAGGCAGAACACCGTGACACCGTCAGCCCTTGATGCCATCGACTGCCTGCCATCCATGGACGAACTTGACGCTGAGCCAACCATCGACGAACTCAGCAAGGCCATTGATAGCTTGGCCGCTGGCAAGGCACCCGACAACGACGGCATACCCCCTGACCTGATCAAGCACTGCAAGACCGCCCTACTGCTGCCATTGCATGACGTCCTCTGCCAGTGTTGGAAGGAAGGTGCCATACCACAGGACATGAGGGACGCCAAGATCATCACCCTCTACAAAAACAAAGGGGAGAGAAGCGACTGCAACAACTACAGGGGCATCTCCCTCCTCAGCGTTGTTGGCAAAGTCTACGCACGAGTTGTTGTCATTCATCTACAGAAGCTTGCCGAATGTGTCTACCCCGAGTCTCAGTGTGGCTTCCGCGCTGAGCAATCGACGGTAGACATGATATTCTCCATCCGCCAACTCCAGGAGAAATGCAGAGAACAGAACATGCCCCTGTACGTCGCCTTCATCGACCTCACCAAAGCGTTCGATCTGGTCAGCAGAGAGGGCCTTTTCAAGATCCTGCCAAAGATAGGATGCCCACCAAAGTTGCAAAGCCTCATTGAATCGTTTCACACCAACATGCAGGGGATGGTGCAGCACGATGGCAACGTCTCAGAGCCATTCAACATATGCAGCAGAGTGAAACAGGGCTGTGTACTTGCGCCAACCCTCTTTGGGATTTCCTTTGCTATGCTCCTGAGGCATGCCTTCAGCACAGCAACAGAGGGAATCTACCTGCACACAAGATCTGACGGCAGGCTTTTCAACCTCGCCCGCCTGAAAGCCAGAACCAAAGTACGCAAGGCTCTAATCAGAGACATGCTGTTCGCAGACGATGCTGCAGTCGCAACCCACACACAGCAGGAGCTTCAGACCCTGATGGACTGCTTCTCCCAGGCTTGCAAGGACTTCGGGCTTACCATCAGCCTGAAGAAGACTAACGTCTTGGCGCAAGGCACGGAAGCACCACCAACCATCACCATCGACAACTACGAGCTGGAGGTTGTGAATCAGTTCACGTACCTGGGGTCCACGATCAGCAACAACCTCTCCCTTGATACAGAGATCAACAAGAGGATTGGAAAATCAGCCTTCACACTCGCTCGCCTCACCACACGAGTGTGGGAGAATCCCAAACTCTCTGTCAAGACGAAGATGGCAGTGTACAACGCCTGCGTCATCAGCACACTGCTCTATGGGAGTGAGACGTGGACAACATACGCCCGGCAGGAAAAGAGACTGAACTCCTTCCACTTGCACTGCATTCGCCACATCCTGGACATATCCTGGCAGGACAAAGTGCCCAACACAGAAGTTCTGTCCCGCGCCGGCCTTCCCTCCATGTTCACTCTACTCAGGCAGCGCAGGCTCCGCTGGCTAGGCCACGTTCACCGTATGGAGGATGGCAGAATCCCCAAAGACGTCCTCTACGGAGAACTGGCAACTGGCAGGAGAGGGCCGCCCACAGCTGCGCTTTAAAGACGTCTGCAAGAGCGACATGAAGGCCCTGGAGATCAACACAGAGCGCTGGGAGGACCTTGCAACGGACTGCTCCAAATGGAGATGCACCCTGACCAGACAGCTCAAGGCGGGTGAAGAGAGACTGACTGCTGCAGCAGATGAAAAAAGGACCCGCAGGAAGAACCGCCACAGACCCAGCAGCACGGAGACCACCCACAAGTGCGACCTGTGTGACAGGGACTGCCATTCGCGCATCGGCCTGTTCAGCCACAGGCGGTGCTGTTCCAGCAGAGTAGACATTTAGGATTCTCTTCCATGGTCATCATAGACTGACGGAGGCCAACGACATGGCGATAATGCACCTGTAAGCTGGTTGCCAACTGCCAATCAAATATAAAAGAAGAAGAAGAAGGACTTTAATGTCAGCAAAAATATTGCATTAATTCCTCTGTTTCAAGAGACAGAGGTTGACTCTTATTTTAATGCATTTGAAAAAATTGCTACTGCACTTAATTGGCCCAGGGAGATGTGGCCCATTTTGCTTCAATGCAAGCTGATAGGGAAAGCACAAGAAGTTGTATCTTCTCTCTCTTTAAAAGACAGCTTGCATTATGAACCTGTACCGGAAGCATACAGGAAAACATTTAGCACCCATAAAAAGCCACTTACTCAAACTTATGTTGAGCTTGCAAGAGAGAATGGAGCACTCTTTAATAAGTGGTGTGCATCTAATAATGTAAACAGCTTTGAGTCACTTCGTCAACAAATACTGCTTGAAGATTTCAAAAATGCTCTGCCTGATTGGATGGCTATGTTCTTGAATGAACAGAAAGGAACTCTTTAGGAAAAGTAACACTCAACCCAGTATATCCTAAATAGGGTACAGGATGACCGTTTACCCCTTCAGCTTCTAGTAACTCAAAAAATGGTTTAATCTGACATGTTGACAAGTGCTTATGATAGAATGAATGGGGAACAGTAGTAACTTGGGAGCCTGTATCTAATAAGCAACTGACAATTTCACCTTCAGTTTTCACCTGTGCTGTACTTTTTGTGCCTATCAAACCTTTGGGAAGTTTGAAACCATCTTTCTCAGTACGACACTTTAAAAGAGCTTGTTTTTGGCAGTTACTTCAGATTTATTTTCAGTGGGACGTTTTGGACCTACTGCAGTCCCTGTCTGTCCCTCGACAAGAACTTGTCCTGTTCGCTGCGTTATTGTGCAGTGCACAAATAAATGTATACAAGCCCAATCACTGGTGAAGTGAACGTGTTTATTAACAAAGGAACAAAATACAAAATGTTCAATGAGTGCAGTATGAAAATAAAGTCACAGATGAACTGGCTACTAACACCGTTGGCAGAGGAGGAAACTACGTCACAGCCCTGGGTTGACAAGCCACAGGGGGAAAAACTTGAAACGTAACCAAAATAAGGAGGAAGACTTACATGCCGGGTTGGAGCAGAACAGGCTCTGGAAACAACACTGAACACAGTCCAAAAGAGAGGAGACCAACAAGGAGTGAGTCTGAACATCAAATGTTGACTTAAAGCCGCCACACTGAGTGCTCACACTGTCACCCATAAATTCCCATGTACTTAATGAGTGACGAGTGGATGCAGGTGTGCGGCGGCAGCCGGTGCATGAGTGCGTGTCAGCGAATGTGAATAAGAATGAATGTGTGTGTGTGTGTGCATGGACAAATGAAAATGACAGTCAGCTGGTGGATGCCGGCAAAGAGGGAGAGGCGTGGCTGTAGGCTGGCAGGGAGCCCAGCCCCAGAGGCTCAAATAACCTGCCAGCTGAAAATTAAGACAACAATCAAAGAAACTACAGCCACAAATCATGTAACGGGGTTTAGACATCAATCCCATTCATGACAGAGCCCCCCCACCCCCCACCCGAGGTGAATTCCAGACACCCACCGTAACATCAAAAGAAAAACAAAACATAAAGAAAAACCTGCCTCCCCCACCCAGAGAACTATCACAACTAACCAGGGTGGGAGGTGGGGGAAAACAGGTCAGGAGGGAATTAACGGACAGAGAATAAGCACCACACAACAAAGCAAAAACACAAAAACACTCAACCCCCAAACCTAGGACTAAGCTCCTCCCCAAGACACAAGAGTCCCAAAGTTCAGGGGGCCGGCCAAAGTCCCAGGGCCAGCAGGCAGCCCGCAATACAGTGTCAGGCATCCTGCCAGAGAAAAGGCTACCTGATCCAGAGACCCAGTCCTTCAGGCAGCCAGCCTACATTGTTGAGCCACCAGGACCGGAGGGATGGACGAGGCGGCGGCCTACCCACCAGAAGGCTAAGAGGTGGATGGCCACACAGGGAAAAGGAGAATCCTGCAGTCACTGGCGGCAGAGGAAGATGGGCCATGACGGTGCCCAGTAAGAGAGGAAGGAACACCCAGAAGGCCTCTGGAAGGGGAGAGGAGACCTTGGTGTTCCCAGACAGGCCGGCTGCACCCTCGATGGTCCCAGCTTGGGACTAGAGCACGGCCGCACATGTGGTGAGCCCCACCTGGGCCTGCATTGCACCCCCGGAGGACCCCGACCGGGCCATGGTTGCACCCATGGTGGAACCCAGCTGGACCCCTACTGCACCTGTGGTGGTCCCAGCCTGGGACAAAGTTGCACCAGCAGTGGTCCCGGCCTGGGATCTCATTGTTCCCATGGTGAGCCCCAGCTGGGCCTACGTTGCACTCCCGGAGGACCCCGACTGGGACCATGACCCCGACCCCGACCGGGCCATGGTTGCACCCACAATGGAACTCAGCTGGCCCCCTGCTGCACCCCCAGTGGGACTCGGCTGGGTCACTGCTGATCCCAACGCCACCTTAACCATGGGCCAGCTGATCCGCATGAGCACCCAAGCCAGGAGGTGATCAATCACGGGCACCCTGGGCTGGAGCTGAGCACCCATGACGACCTCCTCAGCGGGAAAGGCAGGACCCCCGGTGACCTCCAGTGGCGAGCCTGGATCCTCAGACTCATCTGGCGATGTGGAACTCTCTCCGGCGACCCTGGAAGAGGACTCAGACAGAGAAAAGGAAGGATCAGGATCACCGGCAGCGGCGGAGCCTGGCGAGGCAAGCTCAGGTGCATCGTGCTACTGCAACTGGCTCTCCTCACCTAGAGCTAGGCAAAAACGCACTCTACTTGAAACATGGCACTCTACTGCACTGCTGGGCTCTATTTTGGTGGCGGCGTACTGTCATGTTTGCTGCATTATTGTGCAGCGCACAAATAAATGTATACGAGCCCAGTCGCTGGTGAATTGAATATGTTTATTAACAAAGGAACAAAAATACAAAATGTTCAATGAGTGCAGTCTGAAAATAAAGTCACAGATGAACTGGCTACTAACACCGTTGGCAGAGGAGGAAGCTACGCCACGCCCCTGGGTAGACAAACCACAGGGGGGAAAACTAGAAACATAACCAAAATAAGGAGGAAGACTTACATGCAGAGTTGGAGCAGAACAGGCTCTGGAAACAACGCCAAACACAGTCCAAAAGAGAGGAGACCGACAAGGAGTGAGCCTGAACATCAAATGAGCTTTCAACTATCAAGCTCTCTTCATGTGGAATCATCTTCCAGTTCAGTTTGGGAGGCACACTCTCTTTATTCAAGAGCAAGTTGAAATCTTTTCTCTTTGATAAGGCCTTTAGGTGGAAATGCTACACCTGCCAGGCCCCTTCTCCACCAGAGCCAGCCCTTCTTCCGGTGTGGTTTATTGTAAGTTTTCTTTGTTTGTCTGTTGGATTTAGTTTTGAGGATGGGTTTGATATTGTGTTTGTTTTTGTAATAAATTCACAAACTGCAGTCCTGCGTGTGGGTCTCTCCTCTCTGTCCCGAGGGGCAATCCATGACAGAAGACTCTGGCCAATTTGAGACCCAGCAGCTGCAGTTTGTGTTCACTTTTCGTTCCACTTCAGCAGCAGTGAAGGCTCGTAGGTTTTCCCTACTTTTTCCCAGTTTTGTTTTTTGCACCAGGGGTCTATCATGTCTGTCACCCCGGATTTTTCAACCCTGGGTCTGAGTGAAGCGGAGCGGTGGTGTGTGTGTGCCCTGGATGACATTCTTTTGCAGGCTCATGCCTCCCGTACTCCCAAGGAAGCCTGAGAGTGTCTGGAGGGTGTGGCACAGGTACTCGAGGCACACCCCAGCCTTTTGGACCACCCGTAGCTCACAGACCTGCCCCTCTCCATATTTCTTCCACAACCTACGAGTCATGGGCTGGGGGAATCCACTCAGATGTCCGTGCCTGCGCCGACAAACAGCAAGTGCCCACGGACATGGAAGTCTCCAGCCTCTCGCCTCCTCCTCCCCATCACTTGACTGCTCCATCGACCAAGGAGCAGGAGGAGCACAGGAAGAACATATTAGCTGATACAGAGCTCATTCAATTCAATTCAATTCAGCTTCATTTATAATGTGGCACATCACAACAAAAGCCGTCTCGTGGCGCCACAGTGCAGAAAAAAACAACAACAAACCCCCCCCCACACAGTCACAGAAAGACCCAGCAATCAGACTATCCCCTATGAGCAAGCACTAAGTGACAGTGGAGAGGAAAAACTCCCATTTGGAAGGAAGAAACCTCTAGCAGAACCAGGCTCAGGGAGGGGCAGTCGTCTGCTGCGACTGGGTGGGGACGAGGGGATAGGGAGGATGGAAAGGACAGACATAAAGAACATAGCAGTAAGATGCCAAGTACAATATTGGAGGTCAACCAGCTATATGGATCACATAACAATAGAACAAGAATGGAGTTAAAAGACACAAAAACCCTCCTTAAACGAAAGCTATATTAAAAAGGAAGGATTTTACCCTGTTCTTAAAAACAGAGACCGAGTCTGATTCCTGGACCCAGAGTGGTAACTGGTTCCAGAGAAAAGGAGCTTGGTAGCAGAAGGCTCTGCCTCCTGCTGTACTTTTGGAGATTCTGGGCACCACAAGTAAGCCAGCATTTTGGGAGCGTAATGCTCTATTAGGATGGTAAGATAATATTAGATCTTTTATATATTGGGGGGCCAGATTGTTAAGAGCTTTGAAAGTAAGAAGAAGGATTTTAAACTTGATTCTGAATTCAATGGGAAGCCAATGGAGGGAGGCCAGAACCAGGGAAATATGATCTCTTTTTCTAGAACCAGTTAAAACTCTAGCAGCAGCATTTTGAATCAACTGAAGATTTTTCAAAGATACTTTAGGACAACCAGATAATAGCGAATTACAATAATCTAATCGCGAACTGACAAAGTCGTGAATCAGTTTCTCAGCATCACCCAGAGACAAGATGATCCTGATCTTGGCAATATTGCGCAGATGATATAAGGCGGTCCGAAAAACAGTTTTAATATGTGAATTAAAGGACAAATCCTGGTCAAAAATCACTCCAAGGTTCCTCACACAACTGTTCAGAGTGAGAGTGGCCGCATCTAAAATAAGGGCATAGTCTGAAAAGGAATTTCTAAGATGTTTTGGGCCAACAACAATGACTTCAGCCTTATCAGAGTTCAATAGTAAAAAATTACAAGTCATCCAAGCTTTGATGTCCTTAAGACAGGCATCTAACTTGGCCAACTGATCACAATCATCGGGCTTCATTGACAGGTATAGTTGTGTGTCATCTGCGTAACAGTGAAAATGTATACAATGCTTTCTGATGATATTGCCCAACGGGAGCATATATAGACTAAAAAGAGTAGGGCCCAACATAGATCCCTGTGGAACTCCGTGACTGAGCTTAGAGCTAGA
This sequence comes from Pholidichthys leucotaenia, assembly GCA_020510985.1. NCBI lineage: Eukaryota > Metazoa > Chordata > Actinopteri > Cichliformes > Pholidichthyidae > Pholidichthys > Pholidichthys leucotaenia. The sequence continues at coordinate 323,300,357 of CM035836.1, read as the reverse complement.
AGAAAAACCATCATTGACATGGACAAACTGAAATCTATCAAATAAGATCTAAACCACTGCAACGGAGTTTCACTGAGTCCAACAAAGTATTCCAATCTATCAAGTAGAATGGCATGATCGATAGTGTCAAAGGCTGCACTGAGATCTAAAAGAACAAGAACAGAGACAAGACCATTATCAGATGCAGTCAGGAGGTCATTAGAGACCTTCACCAAGGCAGTTTCAGTGCTGTGATGAGCTCTGAAGCCAGATTGAAACACCTCAAACAAACCAACTCCCTGCAAATGGTCAGATAATTGCACAGCAACAACTCTTTCCAAGATTTTAGAAATGAAAGGCAAATTAGAAATTGGTCGATAATTGGCCAAAACTCCAGGACCGAGCGTTGGCTTTTTAAGTAAAGGTTTAATTACAGCAGTTTTAAAAGCCAGTGGAACATAACCCAGAGTTAAAGAAGAATTAATGATAAGAAGAATACGGCTACCAATAATTGGGAAAATAATTTTAAATAACCTGGAAGGAATAGGGTCCAGAAGGCAAGATGAAGGCTTAGAAGAGGAAATTATTTTATCCAACTCTACGAGGTCGATTGGAGTAAACTTATCTAAGCAGATATCAATTGAGGGATTTGCAATAGTTAATGTACTAGAGTTTATGGCAAGAAGAATCTGACTGATTTCATCTCTGATAGATAAAATTTTAAGATTGAAATAGTTCAGAAAGTCCTGACTAGAAAGCTCAGGGGGGATGCAAGGATTGACCGAGTCATGGCTCTTTGTAAGCCTGGCTATAGTGTTGAAGAGAAACTTGGGGTTATTCCTGTTTGCTTCTATTAATGCAGAATAATAGCTTGATCTAGCTTTTCTAAGAGATTTTTTTTATAGATTAAGAGATGATTTCTCCACACCAAGTAGAATTCATCTGAATTAGTTGAGCACCATTTTCTTCCCAATTGGCAAGTTTTCTGTTTTAAGCCACGAAATTCTGAGTTAAACCAAGGGGTAAGAAATCTCTGGTTAGACTTTTTCTTTTTTAAAGGGGCTACCAAATCTAGAGTCCGATGCAGAGAGGCAGTGACACCATCAACCATGCTATCAATCTCGAATGGAGCAGACTCTCTATCACTTATTTCAGGTGTTTCTGTTGTGTTGACCCATGGCATAGAGGAGACAATCTGCAAAAATTTAGCAACAACGTCATCAGAAAGATATCTGCTGTAGTAGTATTTTTCTTTAGGAAATAAGTGATCAGAGTTAATGAAATCAAAAATTAACAGACAATGGTCAGACAGTACAGGATTATGAGGAAACACAACCAGATTTTCGATATCTATACCATAAGTCAAAACAAGGTCCAATGTATGACGGACATAATGGGTAGAATTTTTTACTTTTTGGGAAACCACATTGAGTCTAAAATTGAATTGAAAGCCTTATTAAGACAGTCACTCTCAACATCAACATGTATATTAAAGTTATAAGTATCGGTTTTCAGCATTAAATCAGCTAAAAACTCAGCAAATTCCGATAGAAACTCCAAATAGGCTGTGGGAGGACGATAAACTATGGCAAAGAGAATTGGGTTCATGCCAAGATTGCCAACAGGCCCCACACTGAGGACCAAACCTTCAAAGGAATTAAAACATAATTTCTGCTTAACATTAACTAGTAATTTAGAATGGAAAATTGCCGTCACTCCACCACCACAACCAGAACCTCTGGGGTTATGACAGTTTAAATACCCAGAGGGAGTTGATTCATTCAAACCAACGTAATCATCAAGCCCGAGCCAGGTCTCTGTGAGGGATAGTAGATCAATCTGGTGATCGATTAATAGATCATGGACCAGAAGAGACTTAAAAGATAGAGACCTAATGTTTAATAAGCCACATTTAATTTTTAAACTTTGGGGGGAAACCGAGGCCAAATTATTAATTTTATTAATTTTAGAGACTTGAGGCTGGATTAGAATTTTACCAACATTTTGTTTAATCAATCTGGGAAGTTTATGCATTCTATTTTTTTTAACTTTTTTACTAACTTTAAAGGGAACAGAAAAAGGTTCTCTAAGGGAGGAGACAGGGGCAAAGTTGAAAGGTGGTGGAAGAGTAGGAGCTGCAGAAGTGCAAGTGTTTTTCAGGTTGTGTTGTATTTGTCCTGGGTTACAATATTTAGGGCAACGGGAGACAGACTCAATCTCTGAAGGATTATAAAACAAAGGCTGATCCAAACGGTAAAGACCACCCAAGTTAATGGGATCGATACAATATGTGGGAACAGGACCAAAAAAGGGCAGTTTGGCAAACCCAGAAACTTCAGAGTGAGTAAACACACCAAATTTCAGTCACTGTACCAGAAAACACCGAATAAAATAGAGAAGATTGTCTGTTAAAACACGAGCACCAAGTCTATTTGGGTGGATACCATCAGGCCTCATAAGTGATGGGCGGTTCGAAAATAAGTTAAAATTGTCAACAAAACCAATGTTAAAAATAGGACAAGTAAAACACAGCCAAGAATTAAGACTGAGTGTTCTGCTAAAACGATTACAGCCTTGCCTGAGAGGTGCCAAAGGCCCAGAGATGAGCGCACGTCTGCCACAGTTCATAAGAGTGGACAGAAGGCTCCTAAAGTCACACTTTAAAATCTCAGATGCTTCATCTGGGATGTTATTGCATCCCACATGCACAACGACAGTATGAACGTGAGGGAATTCATTCAGCAGGTCAGGGATAAGAGCCTCAATGTCAGAGACTCTAGCCCCGGGAAAAAAATCGAGTCACACAGTACCTGCTTCTGACGTTCCTCACGATCGAGTCACCAATTACCAGAGTCGTCTGAGGGGGGGGGGTTGTCGGTGGATTCTGATGAGGAGAGGAATTGTGAAGAGGATGATGTTGTTGTTGCGAAGGCGGGGAGATGCGCTCTTTTCTTCTATTTGGAGCAGGTGTTTAATTTGACACACCCTGGGTGGTCTTTTCTCATCCTAGAATATAAGCCATGGCTTCTCCCAGATCTCACCAATCAGCCGAAGGAGGTTCCACCGGAACCTCTTCCACCTCTCCAGACATCTCCGCCCCCCGTCTCCCGCCACTGCTTATGGAAATTCTGTCAAAAGAACACCTTTACCTCTCAGTCGGCAGTCTCTCCCATGCTGAGTCAGACAACTCCCGCAGCAGTTTCCTCCTTGTGTTTCTCCTCGCCAGCTGTCCTTTCGTCCCACTCATCTTCCTTTGCTGCTGCAACTCCCGTCTCCTCAACGTCTCCTCCCGCTGCTGAAAGTCCAGCTATTTTCTCCCCGGCTCCCCCCGTCACTGTGTCAGCAGGTGCGGCTCCTCCACGTTTCACTGAGGGGTCTACAACCATTGATGTCACGGAGGGGGCTGATTTTCAACCAGTTGCAGGAGATGACATTGCATCCCGAGAACCCAGTCAAGTGTTTTTTCACTCTCATTCACCTATACATGAATTATTTTGCCTGATTCCCAGTGGTGAAGCTCAGACTAGGCATCCTCTGAGTCCTCACTGCCTGCTGCAGCTTTAGACCGTTCACCTGCTCTCTCCATGTCCCCCCCTCCCCCAAGTGTCCGCCGGCCCCTGAATTTAGCCGCCGGATAGTGGAGGAGCCTGTGGCCCTGGAGGACCTGTTTCCAGTCCACAGCCACAGTCCGAACGGAGGGAAAGTGCTGCGACTGGGTTGAGGTCTGTGTCGACGGTGGAGCATCCCCTGGCCTCAGCAGAACAAGATCCAGCTCCAGCAGGAAGCCAACCTCCTGTGTCCATGTCGGGCGAGCAACCTGTGTGGGCCACTTCATAGGGGGGTCTCGGGACTGCCTCCACCACCATGCCTGCTGCTGGGGCCACCACAGCAGATTCTGAGCTGGAGCTCCAGAGGGCGGGCCCAAGGCATCATCGTCTGGATCGATGGAGTCTTGGATGGCTGTGGAGCTCGAGCCCAGGCAAGTGTTCTCTTTTGTTTCTGTTGTTTCTATTCTGGACAGATCTTGTCTGGCTCTTGGTGAGGAGATCCAGGTGCAGTCGTCAGCTGCACCTGAGCTCACCTCTCCTAGCTCCACTGCTGCTGGTGACCCTGACCCTGTTTCTCTGCCTCTCCCATCTAAACTTTTCCTCAGTGTCACTGAGGATCGTCCAGCTTCGCCAGAAGTCTCCATGGATCCATCCTCGCTGCCCAAGATCATGGTGGGTCCAGCTCCTCCTGTTGAGGTCATCGTGGGTGCTCCGTCCCAACCCGGGACCTCCGTGGGTGCTGCTCCCCCTCCGGCTGAGGTCTTCATGGGTCCTGCTCCCCATCCAGTAAAGGTCTTCGCATGTGTTCCGTCCCAGCCTGGGGCCTCCGAGGGTGCTGCTTCCCCATTAACTGAGGTCGTCATGGGTGCGCCGTCTCAGCCCGGGGCCTCCGGGGTGCAGCTCTGGCCCAGTTCGGGTCCACCAAGGGTGCTGGTTTCCCATCAGTTGAGGTCATCGCAGGTGCTCCGTCCCAGCCCAGGGCCTCCGTGGGTGCAGCTTTTCCTCAGCCTGAAGCCACCACCACGGCAGCTTTGCTGCAGCCCGGAGCCACTGCATTTGCAGCTTTGCTCCAGCTCGGAGCCACTGCTGATGCAGCTTTGCTCAAGCCCGGATCCACCGCGGGTGCAGCTTTGCTCCAGTGCGGAGCCACCACAGGTGCAGCTATGTCCCAGTCGGGGACCAGCTAGGGTGCTACAGGCCAGTCCGAGGGCGTCGTGGTTCCCCCGCCTTTTCTTGAAAAGGAGCGGGCGTTCCCTCCGGCCCAGAGCATCAGGCCAGCTCCCGTTAGCTCACCACCTAGCCAGGCTAGCCCGGGCGCGTTCACATGTCTCACACCGATCACCACGCCCACGCGCTTCAGTGGGAAGCTCGGGGAGGTGCGGGGTTTCATCCTCCAGTGTGAGACGGTGTTTGAGCGCGTTCCCGGGGACTTCCCTTCAGATCATAGCCGAATCAGTTACGTGGCTAATCTCTTGGAGGGGCGAGCATTAGCATGGGCTTACGCCATAATGGCGAAGCCCAGCTACGCTAACCTTACTTATGCCCAGTTCGTCCGAGATTTCCACGAAGTGTTTGACCATTCGGATCGTGATAGTGTGCTAACCACCCGTTTACTTAATCTTCGCCAGGGTAGTCGGTCTGTGGCCGATTACGCTGTCGACTTCCGGGTGGTAGCGGCGGAAGTAGGGTGGGAGGATGCTGCGCTCTGCAGCATCTTCACCCGTAGCCTGAGCCCTAGTTTGCGGGATGAGCTGGCCTGCCTAGATAAGCCTGAGCAGCTCACCGAGCTCATTTCTCTGGCCATTAGTTTGGATAATAGGTTGAGGGAGCGAGCGGCCGAATGGAGGTCCTCTGGCCCTCCGGGTAAATCACTTCGCCGCTCCTCGCAATCATCCTTGTTGGCTTTGCCAGCGCTGGAGGCCCGGATGAGCCCGAGGCCATGGTAGTAGGATGTACTAAGATCTCACAGGCAGAGAGACAGCGCCGTAGGGACTTAGGACTCTGCATGTATTGCAGAGATGACCAGCACGACATTGAGGCCTGCCCGGTTCGGCCAAAAGGGGGGTCCACGAGTCACTATAGGGCGCCTCGCGGACTCATCCCGGTCTAATCCCCTATCTAAATGTCTCCTGCCTATTAGGTTTTGTTACAACCGCACGGAGCTCCTCACTCACGTACTGGTGGACTCGGGGGCTGAACAGAGCTTTATTTCTGAGGAACTGGCAACCCAATTGAGGCTACCCTGCCAAGCTCTGCCAATACCCCTCAATCTCATCACCCTGTCGAAGGCTTCCCTAGGAAGGGTGACCCACCAGACTGCCCCGGTTTCAGCCATCATTTCTGGGAACCATCGTGAGGACCTCCAGCTCTTTGTTCTCTCCACTTCGGCTGCCCTAGTCATCCTGGGTTACCCCTGGCTGCGTTTACATAATCCCACCTTTGACTGGCAGACTGGCAGCTTTCTCGCCTGGAGCTCGTTCTGCCTGAGTGCGTGTCTCCAATCAGCAGCCTGTTCTCCAGCGGTCCCCCTCTCCTCCCCTGCCCTTCCACCCCCTGACTTGTCCAGGGTGCCTGTTGAGTTCCACGACCTGGGAGCAGTGTTCAGCAAGGCCCAGGTGCTGTCTCTTCCGCCCCACCGCCCATACGACTGCGCCATTAATCTCTGCCCGGGCGCCCCCCTGCCGTCGAGCCGCTTATACAGCTTATCTGCTCCAGAGCGGAAGGCTATGGAAACTTACATCAAGGAGTCGCTCAGCTTGGGCATCATTCGGCCGTCGTCATCTCCAGTGGGGGCGGGCTTCTTCTTCGTGGGGAAGAAAGATGGCTCGCTTCGTCCTTGCATCGACTTCCGGGCCTTGAACAATATTACCATCAAAGACAAGTATACGTTACCTCTGATGGACTCTACCTTCGACTCCCTCCAGGGGGCCTCCTGGTTCATGAAGTTGGACCTCCGCAGCGCTTACCATCTCGTGCGGATCCGGGAGGGCGATGAGTGGAAGACGGGATTTCGGACCCCCAGCGGCCACTTTGAGTATCTCGTCATGCCGTTTGGGCTTACCAACGCTCCAGCCGTCTTCCAGGGCATATCAATGATGTCCTCCGGGATTTCCTGGGGTCCTTTGTGTTCGTCTACCTGGATGACATCCTGATCTTCTCCAAATCCCAGGAGGAGCATCAGGTTCACGTGAGGCGGGTCCTTCAATGGCTACTTGAGAACAAGCTCTTCATGAAAGCCGAGAAGTGTGAGTTCTACACTGAGAAGACCTCATTCCTGGGCTTTATTAACTCACACAACCAGGTCATTCCGGATCCAGAGAAGGTGAGGGCGGTGGTGGATTGCTCCCCCTCCCCGCCCCCCATCGTCAAGGAAACAGTTGCAACAATTTTTGGGGTTTGCCAACTTCTACCGGCGGTTTGTGCCCAAGTACAGCTCGATCGCCACCCCCCTGACCCGCCTCACCTCCCCCAAGGTGGCGTTCCAGTGGACGGAGAAGGCTGCATCGGCTTTTCCAATCCTGAAGACGGAATTCTCTTCCTCCCGGGTCTTGACGCAGGTGAACCACGCGCTGCAGTGCTTGGTCGAGGTGGATGCCTCAGACTCAGGAGTGGGGGCAGTCCTTTCTCAGCGCTCCCCGGTGGACGGGGTTATCCGCCCTTGTGCCTTTTTCTCTCGGCGTTTGTCACCCGCTGAGAGGAACTATGACTTCGGCGACAGAGAACTCTTGGCGGTTAAGCTCGCGCTGGAGGAGTGGCGGCACTGGCTGGAGGGGGCCGCACTACCCTTTGTGGTTTGGACAGACCATAAAAACCTGGAGTACCTGAGGACGGCTAAGCACCTGAACACTTGCCAGGCGCATTGGTCCCTGTTCTTTGGGCGCTTCCGGTTCACCATCACCTATCGCCCGGGGTCAAAGAACGCGAAGCCAGATGCCCTGTTCATGCAGTTCGCCTCGGACACCACCGAGAAGCAGGAGCACACCATCTTCCTGGCCTCGTGTGTCGTGGGCGCCCTCTCCTGGGCGATCAGGGATAAGGTCCTGAGGGCTCAGGAAGCCGAACCGGACCCGGGCGGGGGTCCCACCGGGAGACTGTTTGTACCATCAGCCGTTCGGGATGACGTGATCCACTGGGCCCACACCTCCAAATTCGCCTGCCACCCTGGGATTTCCCGGTTAGTGGGCCTGCTCCAGAGATCCTTCTGGTGGCCAGGGCTCCGTCAGGATGTCACCGGCTACGTTCGGGCCTGCCTCCAGTGTGCCACTGGGAAGACATCGACATCTCCGCCGGAGGGCCTTCTCCATCCCTTGCCTGTCCCAGGGAGGCCTTGGTCTCATGTGGCTCTGGACTTTGTGACCGGTCTCCCGGTATCCAACTCCTTCGACACTGTGCTGACCATCGTTGACCACTTCTCCAAGGCTGCTCACTTCATCCCCCTACGTGGGCTCCCAACAGCGCGGGAGATGGCGGACCTTCTGGTGCAGCACATCGTGCGTCTGCATGGAATCCCCGCGGACATTGTCTCTGACCGGGGTCCGCAGTTCGTGTCCAGTGTGTAGAGGTGCTTTTGCAACGCTTTGGGGTCTACAGTAAGCCTGTCCTCTGGTCATCACCCCCAGAGTAACGGGCAGTGCGAGCGAGCTAATCAGGAGCTGGAGGCCGCTCTGCACTGCGTCATCGCCTCCAGTCCATCCATTGTGGAGTGGCATCTGCCTTGGATTGAGTATGCGCACAACCTATCTGTCTCTGCCGCCACTGGCATGTCTCCTTTCAGGGCCTCGCTGGATTATGACCCCCCGCTGTTCCCCGAAGAAGAGGGGGAGGTGGCTGTACCCTCAGTCCATGCTCACCTGAGGCGCTGTCGTCGGCTGTGGGCTGCTACGTGCCAGGCCCTTTTACGCACTGCGGAGCACAACACCAGGGCAGCGAACCGGCGTAGGAAACCAGCTCTGCAGTATCAGGTGGGTCAGCAGGTATGGTTGTCCACTCAGCATATCAACCTGAAGGCTGAAAAGAGGAAGCCGGCCAAAAGCTTTATCGGGTCCTTCCCTATTGTCAAGGTGGTGAATCCAGTGGCTGTGCATCTGGCTCTCCCTCCTTCTCTCCGTGTTTGTCCCACGTTTCACGTCTCCCAGGTCAAACCCATGATCTCCAACCCGCTCTGCCCTCCTCCTCGAACCCCGCCTCCACCCGTGTTGATCGACGGTGACCCAGCTTGGACAGTGAATTCCATCCTGGACGTCCGCCGCCGGGGCCGCGGCTTGCAGTACTTGGTGGATTGGGAGGGGTATGGCCCCGAGTGGAGATCCTGGGTGCGCCAGTCGTTCGTGTTGGACAAACGCCTCATCGAGGACTTTCACTGGGCGCACCCAGGTAAGCCAGCACCAGGAGGCGTTGCTCGGGGGGGGGGGGGAATACTGTTACAACTCACTCTGGGCCATCATCTGCCTCAGCTGTGCGCACACCTGGGAATAATCAGCCCCAGGCTATATAGCCCATCCTGTTTGGAGCTTTGGCATGGAGCCGTCTGCTATGCAACGCTCATCGTCCTGCACACGACTGATTCCTCTCAGCTCCACGCATCTCTGCTGGACTCTCTGTTGGCAGGTAAGCTCAACACCGTCCACTTACCTTTTCCCAGGCTCTCCCCTGTGCACAGTTGGATCCCTAAGGCGGCGATTCTCTCCCTTGCAGCGGCGGAATCGCCCTTCTCGCCACACCGCGCTCCACAGCGCTTCACCAGGTGCGCTCGCCAGACGCTGTCTCCCTGGTAGGAAGCCAAGGCCAAGCCAACATCGCCTGAAGAACATCAACAAGTAAGCCTGTTAATTCTCCGGTCATTATAACACGGCTGAAGTCTAACATTTGTGTTTGGCTCTGTCTCTAGGGTTGCCCGGCTGTACGGCGCTCTGTGTCACCCCTGGCTACAGCTTGTTCACCCACAACACATTAACATATCGCACACGCATCCACGCACCTGCTGGTATTCAATAAAGATTATTGTATTTGAGCCTGTGTGTGCATGTTCCCTGGGTCCAACATTATGACACAAACATGCCGTCTGGAGAAGGCACCCTTCAAACCTGAGACAACTGGAGCAGTTTGCTCAAGAGGAGTGGGCCAAAATACCTGCTGAGAGGTGCAGAAGTCTCATTGAAAGTTACAGAAATCGTTTGATTGCAGTGATTGCCTCAAAAGGTTGTGCGACAAAATATTAAGGGTACCATCATTTTTGTCCAGGCCTGTTTCATGAGTTTGTTTTTTAAAATAATTCTGTTGAACCACAATTCAAAAGCATTGTCTGATTTTCATTGGTTAATTTTCAAAGAATTTTTATTTATTACCACTTTTGTCACATTCAAGTTATTTCTGTGACTATTGTGGGTTTTTCTTTCATTAACAGAGGGATACCAACAATTTTGTCCACGTCTGTAGCATTTGTTATTTGTTTCCATTGTTCTGTTTCTGCATTTTCTCCTGTGCATTATAGAGTATATTTGTGGTTTTGTTTTTTTCTTTTCCCCCGTGCTCTGTTGTTGCCTATGTTATATTTTTTCTGTATTGGCCCTTGTCATTTTTTCCCGGTTCCATTCTTTGGTGTTTTTTGTTTTTTTGTTTGACTCTCGCCCTCCTGGCCTTTTTTCCCCCACCTCCCTTCTTAGCTTTTTGGGTCGGGGGGAGGCTTGGATGTTACGTATGCCCAGAGTGCGTCGTTCGGGGGGGGGAGTACTGTCATGGTCTGAGCGCCGATATCGTCCGCGCTCGGGTCATGCAGTATTTTCCTTCCCGTTCTGTAGTAGTTTTCCTTATGGGCCTCTCTGAGCTTTATTCTGACAGCGTCTCGGAGGGACTTCCGGCTGTCAGTGCCGAGCTCAGCAGTGACAGCTGAATTATATTCAGCTGATGACATTCTCATCAGCTGATTAATCCTCTTGCTCTGTTTAAGGGAGCAGCTTCTGTTACTCCGGGGCTTCGACCCCACGTACGAATAACGCTGGTCTTCCCAACATTAGGCTGGAGTCCCTATTTCCCGGCTCCAGTCATCCTCTTGATCCTCCATATTCCCAGTAAGTGTATTCCTTAGCCTATGTATATCGTCAGTGTGTCTTAGCCATAGTCTTTGGTTGTGTTTTGCCCCACGAGGCTCATTATTTTGTATCATTGTTTCTGTCCTTAATAAATATGCAAACTCTACGGCTGCCTATAGAGTCTCATTAGTGGTCCGCAAGGACCACACCATGACAGTATGCCCATGTACACACTCAGTAGTAGGTTGGGGCTCCTTTTGGATTAATTACTGTATCAATGTGGCATGTCATGGAAGTGATCAGCCTGTGGCACTGCTGAGGTGTTATGAAGGCCCAGGTTGCTTTGATAGTGACCTTCAGCTTATCGGCATTGTTGGGTCTGGTGTCTCTCATCTTCCTCTTGACAATACTCCATCGATTCTCTATGGGGTTTAGGTCAGGAGAGTTTGCTGGCCAATCAAACACAGTGATGCCATGGTCATTAAACCAGGTTTTGATACTTTTGGCAGTGTGGGGGGTGCCAAGTCCTGCTGAAAAATGAAGTCAGCTTCTCCATAAAGCTTGTCAGCAGAGGGAAGCATGAAATGCTCTAAAATTTCCTGGTAGACAACTGCGGTGACTTTGGTCTTGATAAAACACAATGGACAAACACCAGCACATGACCTCTGTTAAGATAAAAGTAAATTTTGCATTTGATTTGGAAATCAAGGTCCCAGAATCTGGAAAAAGAGTGAAGAGGCACAGAACCTAAGTTGCTTGAGGTTTTTGTGTGAAGTTTCCACAGTCAGTGATGATTTGAGGAACAATGTCATCTGCTGGTGTTTGTCCAATGTGTTTCATCAAGACCAAAGTCAGCGCAGTCGTCTACCAGGAAATTTTAGAGAACGACATGCTTCCCTCTGCTGACAAGCTTTATGGAGAAGCTGATTTCATTTTCCAGCAGGACTTGGTACCCCCCTACACTGCCAAAAGTATCAAACCTAGTTTAATGGCCATGGCATAACTGTGTTTGATTGGCCAGCAAACTCTCCTGACCTAAACCCCAAAGAGAATTGATGGAGTATTGTCAAGAGGAAGATGAGAGACACCAGACCCAACAATGCAGACGAGCTGAAGGTCACTATCAAAGCAACCTGGGCCTCTATAACACCTCAGCAGTGCCACAGGCTGGTCACATCCATGCTACGCCACATTGATACAGTAATTAATCCAAAAGGAGCCCCAACCAACTATTGAGTGTGTACATGGGCATAGTGCGGTCCTCGCGGACCACTAATGAGACTGTATATGGACATACTTTTCAGTCGGCATTTCTATTAAAGAACTATTTGTTAAAATTAATTTAATGTAATATTCTAATTTTTTCAGAAACTGAATTTGGGGTTTTCATGGGCTGTAAGCCATAATCATCAAAATTAAAATAAATAAACACCTGAAATATATCACTCTCTCTGTAATAAATGCATATAATATATGGGTTTCACTTTCTGAAATGAGTGACAAAAAATATTGAACTTTTTCCTGGTATTCTAATTTTTTGAGATGTACACTACCGTTCAAAAGTTTGGGGTCACCCAGACAATTATTTTTTGTTTTCCATGAAAAGTCACACTTATTTGCTACCATGAGTTGTAAAATGAATAGAAAATATAGTCAAGACATTGACAAGGTTAGAAATAATTATTTGTATTTGAAATAATAATTTTTCCTTCAAACTTTGCTTTCGTCAAAGAATCCTCCATTTGCAGCAATTACAGCATTGCAGACCTAACATGATTGCACAAGGGTTTTCTAATCATCCATTAGCCTTCTGACGCAATGAGCAAACACATTGTACCATTAGAACACTGGAGTGATAGTTGCTGGAAATGGGCCTCTATACACCTATGTAGATATTGCACCAAAAACCAGACATTTGCAGCTAGAATAGTCATTTACCACATTAGCAATGTATAGAGTGTATTTCAGATTAGTTTAAAGTTATCTTCATTGAAAAAAAGTGCTTTTCTTTCAAAAATAAGGAAATTTCTAAGTGACCCCAAACTTTTGAATGGTAGTGTACCTGTAATGGAAATAGATGACCTCCTAGCCATAGTTCATGATCGTTCCCCCGAAGATGCATTATGGTACCTGGGCCTCGCGGAGGCTGCTGCCAAACGTCATCCTCGCCTTGCTGATCATGCTGAGGGCAGGGAGAGGATGGCTGAGCTATGGGCGCTTCTACAGAAGGACCAGAAACTCTCCATAAAGACCAAGAGGGGGCCAGTGGTGAAACAGTCCCGTTCCTTGGCTCTTTATGAGGTTCCTGACACGGTTCCAGCTCCCGTATCTGCTCCGCCGTAAGACTGTCTTCCTCAGCAGCAGAGGAGGAGGGCAGCCAGGGGTCCCAGCGAAGATGAACAGTGGGCAGCTGAACTCATCAAGGGCTGTGTGGCTGAAGCTCGCTCTTCCTTCTACCCCGGTAAGGTTCTTAAGAGCATGGTGGCAGCTGTTAGACTGGTGGAGGCTAATCTCGGGTTAAATAGTTTTCCTGAGTTCGCCGCTGAGCTCAGTTTCAGTGCAGCAGTGGCATTTCCCCAATTTGAATTTTGCCTCACCTCCAGCCCGAAGATGCCACCACCCGATGTAGAACCCTCCTCCTCCCCGCGACACAGCTATCCCGAAGCGGAGGGAGGAGATTCACGCCGTAAGACTCCCGTTTGGATCCTGCTACGGGCTGCCAGAGAAATTCCTTTGTCTCCCAACCAGCTGTTTCTTCTTCGCCACGGCAGACAGTGTGGACAGCAGCTTCAGCCTCCGGGCCTTTTTTTTTTTTCTACTGTTTCACCAGCTCCTCTACCCCGGACTGCCTCAGCTGCTCCTCCCTCCTCTACAGCGCTTTCTTCAGCTGCTGTGAGCCCTGTGGTTCCTTCTCTGGTCCTGCCCATCACCGATTCTGCTGGGGCGGCTCCTCCTTGTCTTCCCGAGGGGCCCACCATCACCATTTCTATGGGAGAGGGGAGAAATGAGCCTGCTGCAGCAGTCGCCACTGTACCCCAGGGAAACAGGCAAGTGTTTTTTCATTCTTTAGCAGAATTTGGTGAATTACCTTGTCTGATTGCTGAGGGTGGGGCTCAGGTTATGCACTCTGCTGAGCCCCCACCACCTTCTGCAGCCACTAAAACTGAACTTTCTACCTCTGTGTCTCCTCCTATACCCCCCGAGTGTCCGCCGGTGCCAGGATTAGACCGCTGGACGAAGGAGGAGCCTGCAGCCCTGGTGAACCTGGTCCCAGTCCCACAGCCACAATATGGACAGAGGAGGAGGGCTGCCAGCCATTTGGAGCCTGAGCCGACAACAAAGTGTCCCTAGGTCTCCAGTGAGCAGTATTCAGCCCTAGCAAATAACAGATCTCCTGCTGCCACGCCGAGTGAGCCATCGATGTAGGTTTCCTCGCCAGGGGGTTCCAGGACTGCTGAGATCATCATGCCGGCTGCAGTGGCCTCTGCAGCCAAGTGGGAACCTGAGATTGACCTCCTGATGACCAAGCCTGTGTCACCTTCGTTACCTGGCTCGCCGGAATCCTGGACGGCGGTGAAGCTTGAGATCAGGCAAGTGCTCTATTTTGTCTTTCTATTTCCTGTTTTAGAGCAATCTTACCTGCCTCTTGGGGAGGAGAGCTGGGTGCAGCCGCCCGCTGCATCCGAACTCGCCTTGCCGGGCTCCGCCGCTGCTGGTGACCCTGACCCCTGTTTTTCCTCTATATCTGAGCCTTCTTCCAGGGTCACTGGAGATGATCAAGCTCCAGCTGATGTCTCCAAGGGTCCGGATTCATCTCTGGAGGTTGTCCAGGGCGCTGCTTCCCCCCTTTCCGAGGCCATCGTTTGGGTCCCTCCTTAGGTTGGGTCCACCGTGGGTGCAGCATTGGCCCGGTTGGGATCCACTGTGGGTGCAGCATTGGCCCGGTTGGGGTCCACTGCGGGTGCTGCTATGCTCCAGCCTGAGGTTGTCATGGTCCTTCTCCTCTCTCCACCACCAGACGCTGTTGGGGTCCCCTCCCCCAGTCTGGCTTCTTGCCACTGAGCCTCCCGGTGGGAAAGCCACCTCTTGGTTTACCCCTTCGGTCCTGGTGGCTGAAGAACACTGGCCGGCCACCTGAAAAACTGAGCCGCCAGGTCAGGTGGTCTATGTTCTCAGGCAGACCACCCGACTCATTCCTTCTGGCTGTTCGGCGGTCCTGGGATTTTGGTCAGTCCCCCGAACTCTTTTCTCCTAGTTGGGGTCTCGGGGGAGTTGGTTGGCCACCCGGCCTTTTTCACTTGATGGTTGGGTGGAGCCAGGACGCCGGGAGGCCACCTGATCTGTTTCTTTGTTGATTATGTATGACCCAGTTCCCTTTATATTCTTGTTGGTGATTGTTATGGGATTTTTTGAGTGGTTTGTGTCTCTCCCTCTGGGCCTGGATCCCCCCACCGCCCTCCCGGGGTTGGTTTTTATAGTTGTTGCTGTTTGGGGGGGGGGGGGGATTCTCCTTTTCTTTTTGATGTTCCTGTGGGATGTCTGGGGGTCCACCCCTTAAGGGAGGGGTGCTGTCATGATCTCGAGTGCAGCTCTGTACCGTGCTCGGGTCTCCTGATTATTATCCTTTTTTTTTGTGTATGTATTTAGTCATGTTTATGTCTTTATGATTGTGCTTTTATTTTGACAGCGCCGCTGCAGGACTTCTGCCCGTCAGTCTGCGCCCGGCCTGTCACAGCTGATTGTGCTTTAGTAATTACTTTCTTTCCACACCTGTTTGTTATTTGTGTTTCGGTGTACTATTTAAGGTCGCCAGAAAGGGTCATTCTTTGCTGCGATCTCACCCAACTTAGGCTGGAGTCCCTACACCCGGCTCCAGTCTCTCAGAGTGTCAGAGTGTCAGAGTACAGCGTCAGGTTTTCCCCTCGCTATTCTTCTGTAAGTCTCTCTTCAGTGTAGGTTTCGCCCTCACTGCATTATACAGTGGGGTAAAAAAGTATTTAGTCAGCCACCAATTGTGCAAGTTCTCCCACTTAAAAGATGAGAGAGGTCTCCAATTTTCATCATAGGTATACCTCAACTATGAGAGACAAAATGAGAAAAAAAATCAAGAAAATCACATTGTCTGATTTTTAAAGAATTTATTTGTAAATTATGGTGGAAAATAAGTATTTGGTCAATAACAAAAGTTCATCTCAATACTTTGTTATATACCCTTTGTTGGCAATGACAGAGGTCAAACGTTTTCTGTAAGTTTTCATAAGGTTTTCACACACTGTTGCTGGTATTTTGGCCCATTCCTCCATGCAGATCTCCTCTAGAGCAGTGATGTTTTGGGGCTGTCGCTGGGCAACACAGACTTTCAACTCCCTCCAAAGATTTTCTATGAGGTTGAGATCTGGAGACTGGCTAGGCCACTCCAGGACCTTGAAATGCTTCTTACGAAGCCACTCCTTCGTTGCCTGGGCGGTGTGTTTGGGATCATTGTCATGCTGAAAGACCCAGCCATGTTTAATCTTCAATGCCCTTGCTGATGGAAGGAGGTTTTCACTCAAAATCTCACGATACATGGCCCCATTCATTCTTTCCTTTACACGGATCAGTCGTCCTGGTCCCTTTGCAGAAAAACAGCACCAAAGTATGATGTTTCCACCCCCATGTTTCACAGTAGGTATGGTGTTCTTTCTCCTCCAAACACGACAAGTTGAGTTTTTACCAAAAAGTTCTAATTTGGTTTCATCTGACCATATGACATTCTCCCAATCCTCTTCTGGATCATCCAAATGCTCTCTAGCAAACTTCAGACGAGCCTGGACATGTACTGGCTTAAGCAGGGGGACACGTCTGGCACTGCAGGATTTGAGTCCCTGGCGGCATAGTGTGTTTCTGATGTAGCCTTTGTTACTTTGGTCCCAGCTCTCTGCAGGTCATTCACTAGGTCCCCCCATGTGGTTCTGGGATTTTTGCTTACCGTTCTCGTGATAATTTTGACCCCACGGGCTGAGATCTTCCATGGAGCCCCAGATCGAGGGAGATTATCAGTGGTCTTGTATGTCTTCCATTTTCTAATAATTGCTCCCGCAGTT
This sequence comes from Pholidichthys leucotaenia, assembly GCA_020510985.1. Classification (NCBI taxonomy): domain Eukaryota; kingdom Metazoa; phylum Chordata; class Actinopteri; order Cichliformes; family Pholidichthyidae; genus Pholidichthys; species Pholidichthys leucotaenia. Next base: position 323,283,719 of record CM035836.1, on the reverse strand, counting down.
GATTTCTTCACACCAAGCTGCTTACCTATTGCAGATTCAGTCTTCCCAGCCTGGTGCAGGTCTACAATTTTGTTTCTGGTGTCCTTTGACAGCTCTTTGGTCTTGGCCATAGTGGAGTTTGGAGTCTGACTGTTTGAGGTTGTGGACAGGTGTCTTTTATACTGATAACGAGTTCAAACAGGTGCCATTAATACAGGTAACGAGTGGAGGACAGAGGAGCCTTTTAAAGAAGAAGTTACAGGTCTGTGAGAGCCAGAAATCTTGCTTGTTTGTAGGCGACCAAATACTTATTTTACTGAGGAATTTACCAATTAATTCATTAAAAATCCTTCAATGTGATTTTCTGGATTTTTTTTTCTCACTTTGTCTCTCATAGTTGAGGTATGCCTATGATGAAAATTGGAGACCTCTCTCATCTTTTAAGTGGGAGAACTTGCACAATTGGTGGCTGACTAAATACTTTTTTGCCCCACTGTATGTAAGTGACTGTTTGTTTCTTTGTGTGTTGAGTTATTTCACCTTTGAGGTCGCATGTATAGTGTATGTGTTTTGCCCCTCATGGCACATTATTTTGTTACTTTTTGTTAATAACCAAGCAAACTCACTGCTGGCGTTTGGTGCCTCATTCATGCCCTGAAAAGGGCAATCATAACATTAATAGGCAATACTTACCCTGAACGTATTTGAGTTGTGCTAATTAGTCTCATGTGCTGCTCATGATATTTTGAATTTAATATAAGTGCAGATGTTCACATTCATTCCTAGGTATCAATGTTCAATGGTGATGTTGTATGCGTAGACTAACTTTCTTTATTTTAGAGATACGGCATATTTTTTTTTTAAAAAAAGAAGAGGGATGTAGTATTAACTATTGTTCATAATGTCCCTGAACGTTACTTAACACAATCTGGTTGTAATGACTTTCTTTTGGTTGATAGAGCACATGATACAGACTGGGAAATCATGGGATATGTTGTAGTTCAGACACTATGTTTCAGCCTTTCTGCCGTAAGCATGTACCACAAGCTGTCTGATATGAAAGTTTAGATAGGGTGTCAAAGTGTCAGACTTCTTTATTGTAACACAATAACAAAACAAGACAGCAGGTAGCCAAAGGAATGGGCATCTTTTTCAACAGAAAAAGTTATTCAAGTCCTTTTATTCAAGTCCTTTTAGTTGTGGGTTAATCAAGCAGGTTAACTTTCAAATTGCTTGAAACAAGTAAAAAATTCCTGGCAAAAAATTATACTTGTTTTAAAGATGCACTCCGGTGGCTCTAAAACCACCTCAAAAACCAATGTGTGTTGCCTTAAATAGTATATTGTGACTTTTTATAGACAAAAAAAAACAATTTTCATTGCCTTAGAATGGCTTGAAAAGAGATTTTCCAGCTTTCACCTACTTAATTATGCATGGATCTACGAATATTCTAATTAGCTCCATCCACACTGCCATCCATTAGTAGCTAGAAGAAGATGAGGACTCCCAGAAGGCAACCCAACTTGAGGAAGTGAAAAATCATAACAAGGTTTCCATAGATGAACCTGCGGAAGGATCATTCTCGGTGTAGCGGAGAGTCATTGCCCAGCCCTGCGTGGAGGCTGGAAGGCTCCCCGCCGGTCTCTGGTTACCCACTCACTACAAATCGCCTTGCTGGGGGCCGGCGAGCAGTTTGCCTCAGTCCTGTGCGCCCACCAGCCGGCTCCCTCAACGAAGTGATCCACGGTAAGTGGGTGACCAGAGACTGCTCCTTTGGAGGAAGATAGAGGAGCCAAGGAGTGCTCTTCTCCTTCAAAGCATTTGCCTCGGTCTGGTGCACCTGCCAGCCGGCTTCCAGCCGAGAAAAACTGGTAAATGGTAAAGCAGGTAAATGGCTCAGCAGCAGGAGCACAAATTCTTTATGAAGATGTGTTTTCTCCCCCCACCATTGTCCCCCCACAGACAGACATGTCTCCCGCAGTGCCCCATCAGCAGAGCAGAGCAGCGCTTCACAGCCAGCAACCCCCCTTTACAGCTGCTACGCACGTCGGCTAAAGCCCATGGGACAAGGTGGTTAAGGCCCATTCTGGGTGTTCGGGATGGGGGGACATAAGAGGTTACATTCTCCACCCAGACAGGATGGCCCAGGAGAGGAGAGGCTGACGGGGGTCTAGACAAGAACAGCAGAGGTAGAGACACTGGCTGTCGGGGGAAGGAAGAAGCCGGCACCAGATGAATCTTATGCAAATGCACCGTGCAGACTTTGTGTATTGTGATGTGAGCTTTTGAGTATGACGTGTGTTGTGATGTGAACCCTCAGGTCGCTAGGCAAGGTAATAAAGGTATAAAAGGGAGATGCCCTGCAGCCTGGGGATCATTCTTATCAATTCGACTTGTGGAGAGAGAATAAAGTCTGTACTGATCCAGCTCATCGTCTCGCCTGCTCATTTCTCTTTATATTGTCAAACAAAAACCAAGACTTATATCTTTCTATTTTTCTTAATAAAATTTCATTCTTTTTACAGTGTGGGCCTTGTGATTGGCACCTATGTAATAAATAATGATAACAAATGCTTAGCCCCTGACTTTATCATTACCCTCATTGTGGCAAGATTGAATTTGACACCACCGTGTTAAAATAATTCAACAAGCGTAAAGGTGATTCAGCACTTCTAACAGCTTTAAATGTTTCTCGTATCTCAGTTTTATCCCCTTCTGCTCTTTTCTTTACTGCTTTGGTCACCTCCATTTTCCTCTTCCATCCCCAGGGGCCCAATAGCTCCTTACTCGCTCCCTCTAATTGACAGCAGTGCATTAAAAAGCCATCTGAGTGCACCCTGCTGGACATGCACAACATTAGGCGGGAAAAAATGTTGTGTTTATAGCTTCCAATCTGCAAACTCAAAGGTGAGAGACAGAGAGTGAGAAAAAAAGTCAAGTTCTTTGTCTTTTTTTAACATGCCAAGATTTTAAGCTTGGCTGTTATAAGATAAGATAAGATAAGATAAGCCTTTATTAGTCCCACAATGGGGAAATTCCAGGATTGCAACTGCACAGGGATAGCAACACTCAGAGTAACAATCAAGAAAACAAGAAAAACAAGAGCAGCGAATATACATATGCACATATAAATATATAAATATATAAACACACAGTGTGGAGCATTGTAGCTGGATGGAATAAATATATAAATATATATACACACAGTGCGGAGCATTGTAGCTAAATGGAATAAACAGCATAACCGTCTGCTTAGTTATCCTGCGTAGTATGAATATGTACCCATACATATTGTCACTCCTCCATAGTGACCGATATTGTCCTAGTTGTATACTGGAGGGGACCATTGCGTAAGTCTATTGCGTCTTTTGCATTCAATACTATTAGGTCGTCATGTTTTTTTGCTATCTCTGCCAGCAGCCCTGCTTAGGTTATACAGTCTGACAGCCGTAGGTAGGAATGACCTGCGAAACCTCTCAATTGCACACCTAGGATGATGTAGTCTGCTGCTAAATGAGCTCCTCAGTGCGTTCAGTATGTCTTGCATAGGGTGGGACTCGGACTCGGACTCCAGCAGAGATGACAGTTTAGCCACCATCCTTCTCTCTCCTATCTCCTCCACTGGGTCAAGGCGCTGCCCCAGGACAGAGCTAGCTTTCTTGATCAGTTTGTTCAGTCTCTTCCTATCGGCTGCTGTAATGCCACTGCCCCAGCAGACCACTCCAAAAGTGATGGCTGATGCCACCACTGTGTCGTAGAATGTCTTCAGCAGCGCCCCTTGTACACCAAAAGACCTGAGTCTCCTCAGTAGGAACAGCCTGTGCTGTCCCTTCTTGTAGAGTGCATCGGTATTGTGTGACCAGTCTAGTTTATTGTTCAGATGAACACCCAGGTACTTGTAGGATGTCACCATCTCAATGTCTGTTCCCTGTATGTTTACTGGTGCTGTGAGGGGTTGTCCTTGACTGCGGCAGTCCACCACCAGCTCCTTAGTTTTCCTTGTGTTGATCTGGAGGCAGTTCCGATGGCACCAGTCCACAAAGTCCTGGATAAGTCCTCTGTACTCAGCTTCATCTCCATTGGAGATGAGGCCGACGATCGCAGAGTCGTCAGAGAACTTCTGTGAAGTCCGCAGTATAAAGGCTGAACAGGAAGGGAGCCAAAACCGTTCCCTGGGGGGCCCCTGAGCTACCAATGATCGAGTCGGACACACAGTCCCGGGTTCTCACAAACTGTGGCCGGTTAGTGAGGTAGTCCAGGATCCATGATGACAGGTGCTGGTCCACCCCTGCGCACAGCAGCTTGTCCTTCAGGATCATCAGTTGGATGGTGTTGAAAGCACTGGAGAAGTCAAAGAACATGATCCTCACCGCATTCTCAGGCTTATCCAGGTGGGACAGAAAACGGTGAAGAAGGAAGATCGCTGCATCCTTCACCCCAATGCCATGCTGGTAGGTGAACTGGAGTGGATCCATCGCTGGTCCCACCAGGGGACAGAAGTGAACAAGGAGCAGTCTCTCCAGGGTCTTCATCATGTGAGACATCAGGGCCACTGGTCTGTAGCTGTTCAGGTCTTTGGGGTGGGAAGTCTTTGGTACAGGTACCACACAAGATGTTTTCCACAACTGTGGTACCCTCCCCAGCTTCAGACTCAGGTTGAAGATGAGCTCCACAATCCCACACAGCTGGTCTGCACAGGACTTGAGGAGCTTTGCACTGATATATAGTATATATTATAGTATATCTTTTCCAAATTTGGCTTATTATCTTAATTGTTTATCATTACTGGTGGGGCCTCTTAATGAGGGGAGCATGGGTTAAATGACTAGATCTACTTTGACTACTGTTCACCCTCCTTCTTTTGTCATTTCCCTGAGTTTGCTGTATTGACGGTGATACCGTATTTGAGGCTAACATTAGCTTTTAGCTTCAGTTGTCAGATTAAGTAATATGCGAACAAATATTTGCTGAATGTTGGAGTTCAAACCCTAAATAAAACATTATCGGAGACAGGGGTATGTGTGAGCAGTCAATAGCATCCCTAGGGTGTAACAGGAACAGAAAAACACATGAATGAGCGAATGGCTAACTCTGCTAACTCTAGGCAGGTACTAGCAGGCCAGCCCAAAGTAAAATAAACTATAATAAAAAAAAAATAAAATAATATCTGTGAATGAAACATCTATTATATGGTATGTGTATTTGTGAAACTTTATTGTGAAGTGCAGTGTGGTGACATGGACTTCCTGTCACGTCACCGCACTGCACTATATAGCGAGGTGGGCCGCCATGTTACAGCCTCATACACCGATGCCCACGCCAGGTGCCTGCTGTGTTACTGCTATGTTCAGTACCATCAGTAAAGCTGTGTTCAATGCTACCTCATCTTGCCTCATTCATCACCAGGTTTTCCATACATAACATATTAGTCAAATGTTAGTGGATGATTCTGTTGAAAAAATGTGTGTCTAGTGGGCATGGACAGAATAGCAGTCCAATATAGCTGGGTATCATTACCAAAATATAACAAAATGAAGGCACCAAGGTGCTTTGCCTCGGTGCCTGTGGCATGGCAACATGGATGGCTGTAAAAAAGTGGCACTCCGACCTCTACTGGACAGGGATAGTTATTACAATACCTTTTGTCGCTGCGACATTGACAGAAATGGTGAGTTAAATTTGTGTTTATTTAAAAAAAAATGTTATTTTGAAATTCTGGCAAATTAAATGTCAAGAAAATATGGTGATACAGTGATACAAGCATTTAGTTCCACTTAATTTTGACCGGGCGACCTAAAACAGAAAGGCAGACAGACAGACAGACAGATGGACAGATACACACAGCCACAAACAGACGCACTAACCGATTACTGTATGGCTCCTTTTCACCGAGGCATAATAAGCCAGAATATATAATCATCTGTAGATGATTACAATGTACAAAGATTATATGTTGCAAAGATAGCAATGGTAACAGGGCCAATACCTGTGTCATGCTTAAAAAATCTGGCCAGAATGAAGTGAGATACATTAGCTACGTGATTAATGAATAAGCTGGGACGATGGATGTCTAGTAGGGTGATTAGAGAAGAGCTCTAACAACCATGGTCAATCCACTAGCTAATTTACTAGCTAAACTAGCTGCTCTGTACCTATGTGAACTCCAAGGCACAGTTGGGAACTTCCTCTTTGATGTACCAGACTAATCAGGAAGCAGGTCTGTAATGACATGATAACCTCACAGAAGAGAACAGCCAATCCAAACGAGGCATTTCAGACAGCTCTGCAGTCCTAGATTCTGTAGCAGAGGAGAGCTCCTGTGCAGGTGGACTTTGGGCTGTTTGACTTTGCAGACTATTTAATGTTATAAAAATCCTACACAATGCACTCACATTGCTGTTTTTTAAGGACAGTGCAAGCTGATGAACATTGATATCAATGTAAACTTGCCAGATTGTAGCCAGTGGCTAATTTCCATCTGTTGTCCGTGGGTTACAATTTTTCCTTCCCCCATTCTATTAAGCTGAGCACCAAGTTAGAGGGTGAGAAGTACCATTTTTATATGGTCTTTGGTTTTACCCGGGTGGGGATTGAGCTCTTGACCTTCCGGCTGAGGGGCGGGTGCTCTATCACAAGTCCACCACTCTGGTAAATAAAGAAACAACCCCATAAAGCAGAGAAGAGCTTTTTAAAAAGTTCCTCTGCTGATAGTTCTACCAAAAATATTTCTAGTACTATGTGGTGGAGAACCAGATCAATCTTTTTGACATACTCTTTTCCAAAGACTTCTCTCAGAGATGGTGTGTGATATTTACTCAGGGTTTGCTGTCGGCCACCTCATCAGCAGGCTGTAAGTGACTCCTCTTGCACAACAACCTCATTGGTTTCAATTTAAATTCAGTAAATTGGCAGAATCCTTAAATCCTTTAAGCTCTGCGTCAGCCATGTGGACAGGTGGAATGACAGCGCCCCTCTGGAGATCTCACTTCCTCGCCCTAATGAGGAGCTCTTATTCTAAAGGCCTCAGAGAAAGGCCCGAGTCCTTGAGAGTGACAGTGAGTAAGAAATTAAAGCCATGTTGATTTGAAGCAGCAGCAACAGAGACAGAAAAACCATCAGAATTCAGGGCACATTGGACGGGAGTTTGTATTCCATGTCATTAAAGAAGAGCAAGAAATCACCAGACCTGTTTCGGACTATGCGGAACACATAAATGCTACAGGCCTCCTCAGTCACTACGTGGCCCAAGCTACAATTTCAACCTCAACATTTTATTCTTTTTTTTTTGAGTGGGGGAATTTAAAATTAACATCAATATTTATTTCCCTCATAAATTAGGAACTTATTTCTCTTAAATCTGATTTTTTTTCTTGTATACTTTCAACTTTTTTATTATAAATATGCACTTTTTCTCTTAACCTCTTGCACTCCGGTGTACCGCGGGCGGTCACGTCTCACGAGGCGCCCTAGGGTGCCCTAGGACGCACACTGTGCGTCCTAGTGCGCACTGGGAAAAAAAGCTGCATTTCCGTTCTTCCACTACAGACACAGCCGCGAACAGAAAGCCAAAGGAGTGCTTTGATTGATTTAGATGTGATTGACCTCTCATTCGACTAATAAGAGCCTTGAATTGGGTTTCTGAAACCTTGAAGAACCAATGACTGAAAACCTAGCAAGAAGGATGCGCCTACCAATGACTGCGAATACAGCGAACCAGTTGAAGCACAGAAGTTCGAAAGCATGCGTCCCTTGCCTAAAATCTGTTTTGTGTAAGCCGCTGGGTGACACACACGCGTTCGCCAGTCTTTTTTTCTTACTACTGTTCTTATTTGTTTTGAAAAATCGTTCGCCAAAACCACAATCATGGAAGCGCAAAACCGCAATAATGGAATTATGGTTTGCCCGGTCGCGTGACCAGAACCACGAGTCCGTAACAAGCGGACCAGCGTCATGTTCGTCTGACAATGAGGAAGAGAAGTTTGCCAGCGACACTGCTGTTGTGGACAGGTAAGTGTTATAAGCTAAATTATTCTTTATCCCTGAAAACTGTAATCAAAATGACTTTTGACCAATCGGTAAATTACAACTCTGCGTCATCGCAACATGAAGACCGCGGCGCACAGGTCCAGTCCGTGTACCGCGACCGGACTGTGAACACCCCCCCCTCCGCTACTCTTCTGTAGCGGATTGCAGATATTATTGCAGATATTTTAATACAACTGTGCGTAGTAGACCGCGGCGCACGGACCGTGTACCGCGGCGCATGGACTGGACACGGTTCGTGCGTCGCATCCGGACCGTGAATGCCCCCCCCCCCCCCGGTACTCTTCTGTAGCGGATTGCAGATATTACTGCAGATATTTTAGTACAACTGTGCGTAGTAGCGGGGGGGGGGGAGTTGTTATCCTCTACATTACAGATATTGTTGTATAATTTTTAGTGCACTCTTATTTTTTCTTGTTAAAAAAAAGCCACACATTTTTTACGTGGCATGCTTCTTTGTGTGTGGGGGCTTGTTGTTCATTCATTCATTCATGAATGAATAAACAACCCCCCCCACACACACACACACACACAGCCCTGAGTGTCACCTTTCATTAGAGCCCAAGATGAAGCTTCTATATTGAATCATTCAAAAGTTACAGACGTTTTTCCAAACTGTGCCATTTGGCACAATTTGGCACAGTTCAAAAACGCCTGGAAACAACCTAAGAAAAAAGCTGTGTAATATATTCATTTTTTGTGGTATTATTACAAAATTTTGACCTCAGCTGGATAACACTTGGTTCTACATTTCTGTTGCATTTTCCAGCCCGAATCTGACAGCTGTGTGTTATTTGCAAACATTTATATCGAAAAAAACACCCAGGCAAAATTTATTTTCTTCAAGTTCAGTATGTTTAGATGACTGTTACTCAGTGGCAGGAGCACTTAGAGAGATCATGACTGTTTTGCCAAAAAATTCAAAGTGTTTTCTTTTAAATGAGACCAACCCCTTGAAGATGCTGCAAAGGGTTGAAGAACAGCTTTTGATTTACTTTGGGTATGTTATTTTTTGGCGTTTTTAGGGAAATTGACCAGAGTGCAAGGGGTTAAATTTGTTACTTTTTTCTCATAAATGTGGGGCTCCTTTTCTTTCCAGCATCCATATTGATGCCAGTTAAATTTTTATTCTGTGTAATGATTTTCCAATTTTTCTTCTGTTAATCCAGACTCAAGTTTACCTTTTAATAATGTTTGTGTTGGGCTTGTTTTATATATGTTAAAGGGTTTTAACTCTTTACATTTTAAAAACAAACCCTGCTTGACAATGAGTAAGAAATTAAAGCCCTGTTGATTTGAAGCAGAAATACAATCTGAATTCAGAGCACACTGGATTGGAGCCCAATTTATTCCATGTCATTAAAGAAGAGATAGAAACCACAGAGGAGGAGGAAGAGGTGGGAGGAAGGCGTCCACAGCGGTGGTGTTTCTCCTCTCCCCACCGTGATGTGAACACGAATTGCTGTGAGGGTGAGAGACGGTGGTCTGTGTGGAATAAAAGTGTCCCCCATGTTGTTGTTGCTTCTGCTGCCGCGACCCCCGGAGGAACCGGTGGACCGATCTGGAATACTAACGGTGCTCGCTGACTTCTCTTCAGCATATGTCTGTGGGGAAACAGAATGCTATCAAGAGGTGGAGTGATCCATTGGTGCGGGCCTTTATTAACCCCACAAACCTCTGTTTTCTCCTCATATTTTCCCTGTACGTTCTCACTGTGCAGGTAAACACATGTGGAGAAGCCAACCTTACTTCGTGACCACAGAACTGAAGATACATTAGAAAAGTTTTGAAACAGTTTGAGTTTTATGGAAATTCAAGATACTGACATGGGAGTGAAAAATAAGGTTCATTGCAAAAGCTGGATATTTAAAACAAAGATATTTCTTAAACAAGCACTGTGGCAGCACAGTAACTTACCCTTGGCCGGGGGATCCTGGGTTCGATCCCAGCCCCCGACCAACAGTGATCTGTGTGGAGTCTGCATGTTCTCCCGTGTCTGCGTGGGTTTTCTCCAGGATTTCTCTGGTTTCCTCTCACATGCCAAAAACATGCAAGTTAGGTAAATGGGCATCAAACTGGGGATTCTAAATTGTCCTTAGGTATGAATGTGAGAGCGAATGGTTGTCTGTCTCTCTGTGTTTGCCCTGCGATGGACTGGCAGTCTGCCCAGGGTGTACCCTGCCTCTAGCACAAAGATTGCTGGGATAGGCTCCAGCCCCCCGCGCGACCCGAAAAGGATTAAGCGGAAGAAGATGGATGGATGGATGGACGGATGGAAGATATTTCTTCTTGTAGTATAGTTTTTTGTGAGAAAATTTACTTAGTATGCTTTTACTTGTTTTTGTCATAAATGGCCCCTCCAGGGCAGAAAGACAGACCCAGGTGCTGAACTGCAGTTGTGATGATTTATTAACAAAAACAAACATAAGAACAAAAACTGTGCACAGTACACAAAAAATGCAAACTTAAAGTCCTCGGACGGTGACATTTTTTTATTGAACCAATAAACTGATTGTATGAAAATATTCCATTCTGGCCATTCCTGTGATTTAAAATGTGTCACCAGCCTCCATAAATGACTTTATTTGTTAATAGCCCATATTTCACTTAGTGATGCTGCAGTACCGCCATCTCTCGATAGGGGCGTGCAACAGTGACGTCAGGTCAGGGAGAAACAGGAAATGGCTGCAGGAAATGGATGATCACCTGCCTGCAGAAATGGCTGAACGACAGCAGAGTGATTCGGACAGCGATTATTTTATCGAGTATGACGACCGCAATATAAGTGATGATATTGAAACTGACGAATCTGATGATGAAGTAGTTTTGGGTGGTGCTGATGGGGTTATTCAGCCGTATTTGTTCGAGCCCGCGGGTGCGGCGGAAGACGCGGACAAAACAGCGACCGGAGCAGAACGAGAGGACGAGAGGCAAGAACGAGAGGCTCGCCGATTTATATTGGTAAAATATGCTTTGAATTTTTTTTATTAGGCGATATGCATGGTCACACACTTAATTATCAAAATAAAACTGCCAATTTTTCCCTCGCTGCCTTACTTGGCGACTTATAAACATTATAAACATTTAGAAACATTATCATTGGAAAGAAAAAGATAATGTATGTGAGGGATGTGTACTTTACGAGCTTGTTAGGAGATGTTGTTAATCATCATCATGTTAATCCTAGTCTCAAAAGCTACATAATTCTCTTAGGAGATTGATGGATCAACATGATCCATCATGGATAATGATTACTGTGATTCATTATTGTTTTCCTATAACTTCTCTTTCTGGTCAAATTTTTTTACATGTTTTAAATATTTTCTAATCAAACTTCATAGACCAAGTTATATAGCACTCCCACGAGCCATTAGTTTATTATAAGCATCTGATTATACCATTTTTTTTAACAGGTGCACTTGTGAGAAATGCAACATTATGCCAACATCAACTGAATCTCGGTGCTGCCAGGAGGTATTGAAGGCGAAGAAGTGAGGGTGATATTGCCTGCCTGTGCTGTGAGCCTCATCAGAGAAACATTCCCATATGATCACTACAAGGGATTTTGCCTACCAAGATTAGATTTGTGATCAATGTTATTTAAATAAAGTTTTTTTAAAATCATATATTGAGTTTATTAATGTGCATGTCAATTTTATAATTCTAATATTTCAGCATTCATCAAAGTCAGATCTCATATACATTAGAGTAATTTTTCTACCATTTTATGGTGTAAAATTCGTGTGCAATTTTTAAAAGCGCATTTCTCTAAAAATCTTAGGCTTATATTTTTTTGTCTTAGCAAAATATGTTGCTTCCCTAACAATTGAAAGCTGAACTTTCATTGCTAATTGGAAATTTATTCTACTTTTACATGTTTGATTTTGAAAATCTAGATACATGTTGCTCAACAGCATCAGCTTTGATGGGACGCTGAAATTTGGCACTCAATGTTGCTGGAACTCTGGCTTGTACAGAGTGCCACTGCTCCAATAAGTGGGTTGGATCAACCAAGGTTTTGTCGAAAAGAGTATTCATCAGATCATCCACATATTCTGAAATAAAATTAATTTAATAAAAATTAGAAATCGAAAGCTCCTTGTAAGTGGTCGTGGAAATTCCAACGATACCGGCTGCATTTAGAACTCTGAGGACCTTGACATATGACGCACCAGTGAAGAGAATGGCGGATGAAAGCTGTATGTTACCAGCTGGGATGTCCCTGATCATCGGCTGGCTGTGCCAGGATCGATCCTCAACACAATGTAGACAATGTTGTTTGATCCCCAACAGAGAGCCTTTAGTGTGACTTGTTACCTCACATGGATGACTGCAATGAGGACAATTGCTGAATAATCAAATTCAAAAAAAAAAAATCCACAGTATTTGAAGGTTGAGTGACAGTGGATAACATCTGCAAAAACAGTAGATCAACATAATTTCATTCCAGAGGTGTCAAATTGGATTACATATATAGAAATATAACTTGAGCAAACAGGCACAACCACCTCCCTATACAGCACTGAATATTTCATATTTGATTAGTATGAATACCCTAAAATTCTAATATTTGATAAGTTGTTAAGGCAATGAAATTCATTGCTTGTAAATAATTTTAGTAAATATTGGCAGTGAATATTTAAAAAAGAAAAATTACCCTGTTTACTTCTCTTTCTGACAGCAGATCGCATCGGTAGATCATCCTTGCTTTTCACGCCACTGTCACTGACACTTGTCTGAGAGTGGGACTTTGAAATGAACGGATATATAGTTGGAACAGCCGATTTTTTTATCAGCAATGTTTTTGCTAATTTCATTTCAAATTGCATCTTATTCTCAAAATCGCTGTCAACAAAATGTCTAATGCACATGTTGGGTGATTTTGCGACATAATTCCAATTTTTTCGCGTTTTCTGAACGAAATTCACCCATGCGGTTCTGATTTTCCCAGGCAGGGGAAATTCATAAACACTCACCGCGTGCTCCTCAGCGTGCTCCTCCTCCTACTCAGGTCGCTCCCTGACCTGACGTCACACAGCCAGTGGCCATTTTAGCCGCTGATCGCTTGGCAGACAGACAGCTCTCAAGGAAATCATACTTCAATAGCGCATTGTCACCTTATGCGATATTTGTTGACACCAAAACATGTGCGGTTCAAATTAGCTCGTCTCACATCTCACACACAAATTTAAGATATGATTTAGCGATATTGAAATTTCGTCCGGCCGACGCCTTTAAAGTAACTAACAGAAAAGCACTCCAAAGCCGAAATCGCTTTGCGAGTGCTGGAGGAAAAAGTAACTTACAGAGAAAGACTCTCCAGAACCGAGATCTCTCTGTGAGAGGGAATGAGTTGAATCAGTCCAACAGACATTAGGAATCAGTCATTTGACTTTCGTGATAGTCAATGCTGCTGCACTGAGAGAATGAACAGGCAATCCTTAAATAGTGGGCAAACAGATCAGCAGCAGGTGTGGGCAGCTGAGTGAGCAGGTGACCTAATTACTCAACTACTCAAAGCTGAGATGACTGGGAAACAGACTGTGAGCAGCTAGTGGGAGTGTCTGGAGAGGAGGAGGCACACATGTCAAAAACTCAAAACAAATAAAGAAACTAATAAAATAATACTAACAGACATACAATACTCAGAAATAAATTAAGAGTCTGGGCTCTGTGAGGCACTGTGCACAGACTCATGACAGAGCCCCCCCCCCCTTTAAGGGGTGGATTCCGACACCCCCAGGAAAACCCAAAAGAGACCCCCCCCCCCAGAGAAAGGGTACAGCAAAAGGGAGGTGGGGGAAACAGGTTAGGAGGGAAAAAATATGGAGTCCACTCATGACCCGCACCCATGCTACGCCAGGCCCCTGGGCCCCCTAGGCCAAAGAACAAAACAGTTCGAGTGGCTGGCCGAAATCCAAGGCCAGATAGATGGCAAGGTGGTATGAGTTGGGTGGCCTGCCAGAGAATTTGGGCCACCCAACCCAGTGGCTCAGTCTATAGCCGGAGCTCTTCAGCCACCAAGACCAGAGTTGACCATGACAGTGTCTGGTGGTGGAAGAGGACCCACAACGGCTGGAGCAGTGCAGTACCCGCGGTGGCTCCAGGATTGAGCATGGCTGCACCCGCAGTGGCTCTGGGGTGGAGCATGGCTGCACCCCCGGTGGCTCCGGGCTGGAATATGGCTGCACCCTCGGTGGGCCCGGACTGGGCCCTAGCTGCACTCTCGGTGGGCACGGGCTCAGCCAATGCTGCACCCTCGGTGGACCCAGGCTGGGCCAGTGCTGCACCCACTGTGGATCCTGGGCTGGAGCATAGCGCCCATGGCGGCCCATACTAGAACGCAACACCCATGTAGGATTTATGCTGGGGCGCAGCACCCACGAGGGTCCCCAGCCGAGATGCAGCACCGATGGAGACTCAGACCAAGGAGGAGGGACCCAGATGACGGCCTCAGGCAGAGGACGAGCTGCACTCACAGAGGTCCCGGGCTTGGACCAGACACCCGCGACGACCTCAGCAAGGGAAGCTGGACCTATGATGACCTCAGGTGGTGAGTCTGGACCCACGGAGACATCTGGCAAGGGTGGATCTTCCCTGGAGACCCTGGGAGAAGGCTCAGAAAAGACAGGCAGAGGAACAGGGTCCGGGTCACCGGCAGTGGCGGAGCCTGGTGAGGTAAGCTCAGGTGCAGCTGATGGCTGCACCTGACTCTTCTCACCAAGAGCCAGGCAAGATGTCTCCAGGACAGATAAGAGAAAAACAAGGGAGAGCCCTTGCCTGACCTCAAGCTCTACCGTCATCCTGGACTACTTCGATCCAGACGATGACGACGTCTCAGGCTCAGTCTCTCAGAGGTCCAGCTCTGTTGTGAACTCTGCTGTGGTGGCATCCGCAGCAGGCATGATGTTGGTTGCAGTCTCAGTTGCCCCAGATGAAATAGCCCACGCTAGTGGCTCGTCCGGCATGACAGCTGGGGGTTGGCTCACCCCTGGCACTGGAATTGGGTCCTCCAGGGCCACAGGCTCCTCCATTGTCTGGCAGCTCAGTCCTGGGGCACTCAGGATCAACAGAAGGAGACACGGAGAGAGCAGGTGAGGATTTATTAATTGCAGCAGGTGGAGAGAGCTCGGGACTGCATTTCCTGAGCATCCCCACTGGGAATCAGGCAAGACATATCAAAAAATGAAAAAGAATGAAATGAAACTTGCCTGTTTTCCCGGATCTTGATGTTGTCTGCTGCTGTGTGTGAAGAGTCGTCCCTCTTCGTGGCTATGGTGAACTTGGCCCTTCTGTGGATTGTGAAGGAGCCACCCCTGTATTCATGGAGACGGAGGGGACCGAGAGGGAGGCGACCAGGTCTTCCGCAGTGGGAAGAATCGCTGAGGAGGAGGGAGAGAAAATTGCAGCGGAGACGTTGGCTGGCAGGACAGCTGGAGAGGAAGAGTCAGAAAAAGAGACTGCTGCAGGAGTTTCCTGCCACGGCGAAGGAGGGGCTGCAGATGAGGAAGTGGAGGCTTTCCTCCGGCGGGTAGGACGGTGGCATCGAGGAGCTGATGGAGGTTGAATGGGTGCCGAAGACTGGTTAGGAGTTGAAATGATAGAGGCCCGTGAGTGCCTCCCCTTCGGCGCGAGCCCAGGCATCTCCGGGGAATTTCTCACCATCCTGCCATTCTCGCATTGAAGCGCTGCCACCAAAGAGATCCTTCCCCTTCCCCCAGCATGCTCATTAAGCTGAGGGCACTGGCAAGCAGCTGCCTCTGCGAGTCCCAGATACCACAATGCATCTTTTGGAGTGAAGCCGCTATGCGCTGGGGAGATTAGCCCGTCTATCTCCATAAGGACCTGGCAGCACTCCCATCCCAGGTGCATCTGGTAGCCCCATCCACCTGTTGTGTCCATGATTGCTCCATTGAACAGGTGAGTGAAAAACACAAAAAGGGAAAAATAGGTTCACTGACTGCAGTAGCTGGGTCTTATTACAGGTGGCAGCATTCTGTAATAAATGGCTCCTCCGGGGCAGAAAGACAGACACAGGCACTGAACTGCAGTTGTGATGATTTATTAACAAAAACAAACATAAGAACAAAACTGTGCACAGTACACAAAAAATGCAATTTTAAAGTAACTAACAGAAAAGCACTCCAAAGCTGAAATCACTTTGCAAGTGCTGGAGGAAAAAGTAACTTACAGAGAAAGACTCTCCAGAGCCGAGATCGCACTGTGAGAGGGAATGAGTTGAATCAGTCCAACAGACATCAGAAATCAGTCATTAGACTTTAGTGATAGTCAATGCTGCCGCACTGAGAGAATGAACAGGCACTCCTTAAATAGTGGGCAAACAGATCAGCAGCAGGTGTGGGCACCTGAGTGAGCAGGTAACCTAATTACTCAACTACTCACATCTGAGATGACTGGGAAAAAGACTGTGAGCAGCTAGTGGGAGTGCCTGGAGAAGAGGAGGCACATATGTCAAAAACCCAAAACATATACAGAAACTAACAAAATAATACTAACAGACATACGATACTCAGAACTAAAATAAGAGTCTGGGCTCTGTGAGACACTGTGCCCAGACTCATGACAGTTTTATACAATTTTATTTTTTTAAGCAAAATTTTCTGGCAACAGAGAAAAAAAAATACTTATCAAATTGCTTAAAACAAGAATACATTTTTTTTAACCAGGAAATGATTGTTTAAGCAATTTGATAAGTAAAAATTAAAATGTTAAAAACCTGTAAGAGCATGCAAAATTTTCTTACTGAAAACTGCATGGCAAGAAAAATACAGTGTCAGACAAAAACAAGCATATATATGCTTGATGTAAGATATTTTTCATACTAAGATTTCAGTTTTTGCAGTGTTGTAAATACAGTCGCATGTGGTGTTCATCTGGTTGTGCTAATTTGCACTACACATTAGGTTTTAAAATGCACAGGAGAGGCATGCTGTAATTCAGTTGTTCAGAAGAATAAGACTTCCCCGGTATTCAAAGCCATAGTGGTCCAGCATTCTATATTTAAGCAATATTTCACAAGAGGGAGTACGGTATCGATGAATATATCCAGTCCTTAATTTGTAAAGTCAGAGGTTCCGGAACACAGAGGGGCAAATTTTCCTGCTGCTCAGTGGGGAAGTACAGATACTGGGACATATGAAATACCCATGGCCGGATGTTTACAAGGGCAGGACTTCCAGGTAACAGCGGTCTATTTTTTTGGACCGTCTCTTTTGGAAGTTAAGGTATCCAACACAGTAAATGGCATTCATTTATGTAGCGCTTTTTACTCATCTCTAGATGAGTAAAAACTTATGACTGGCACCTAGCGGCTTTATGACTGGCGCCTAGCGGCTGCCCCGGCCTTGGATGCGTTCTGCAGAGCGTGCCCAAATGCCAAGTCACGTTTCGTTACCTTGTTCATACATGTGTAATGACAATAAAGTTGAATCTCATCTCATCTCATCTCATGACCAAAGCGCTTTACAGATCTGGCCATTCACACACTGATGGCGGCGGAGCTGCCATGCACAGGCGCTGGCTTGACCCACCAGGAGCAATTTAGGGTTCAGTGTCTTGCTCAAGGACACTTTAACATACAGACTGCAGAGAGAGTGGGAATCACTCTCTCTGCATATTATAAGAAGCCAGAGATGTAATTTAAAGATTGTTAAAATACTACTGAAGCAGAGTGACACACATTGAATGAAACATCTGAGTGCGATTATGGAATCCCTAATGTCCAGTCAGATTGCTCGGTTGGAACTAACTAACTGTTGTATAATAACGCCTTAAATCACTACACCACAGGACTCCTTCATTCACAGGTTTACTTCCTCAACACAAATTGTTCAGTTGACGAGACACAAAAGCTGATAGATATTTTATAAAGATTACTGTAGCACAAATTATAAACAGACTTGGATGACATTTGGTGTGATAATAAAGAATATGTTTGTGATTGTGAAGTTTCATTAAGCTGAGTTTTAAAGCTTCATTAAGTTTCATCAGAAGATGGAAAAATACAGGTCAGAGAAAATGTACAAATTCATTAGCCTCTAAAATCAAAATGAATTATTTTTTTTTTCCTATTCTTAACAACTTTTCATTATCAATATCTGTAGATGATTTATGTTTAATTTCAAGCAGTTTGGATGAATGGCCTTTCAGGACTTCATTTTCCTTTCACTATAGTGAAAACAGCAAAGATGTGGGAAATTTCAGAGATTAGAATGATGAAAGAATTTTGAGTCTAGGCCGCATTTCTTGCAATAGAGTGCCACACACATCCACCTCCTCTCTACCTGTGACAGAGTGTTACCCAAACAGACACAAATGAAGTTGAAGTTTTCACGTCCTTAAAAATTTGTTATTATTACAAGCCTAGTCTTCTGTAGCTTTTATATTCCGTGACTGGAATGGAATGAGGAGACCATCAAGGCAACAAAAGAACATGTCCAACATCTCTGGAAGCAATAGGTGTTATGATCTGCCTTTGGCAGGTGGAAAGAGCAGGACTTAGGGCGCAGGCAGAACTATGGTATGAAAATGACAATTTAATAACAGAAAACTCAAACAAACAAACAAAGGCGCAGCATGAGGGCTGAAAAAAAAATCAAAACTTGACAGCAACTAACTCATGGAGGTAACTGGGAAAACATGGGAGAACAGTACAGGGAGACTGGATCTGACTGACAAAATTAATAACCCTTCTTCAGTCTGGATTTCATAATACAACAGCGCCCTCACTGTCTATGCCGCAGTTCGGCACCTGTCATGTGATGTGTCACATGATATGGCCATAAACCATAAAAAATGCTCAGTTGTACTAAGTATTCCACATCACAAGGTTGCAGACACGTATAACTTACTGCTCTTGTCTTGGAGGACTGATATATCTCAAAGAACCACCCAAAAACCTCACTTCTGGGTCACCGAAGAAGAACAGTCTGTAAACAAATGTTGATGTGCTCCATCGCAACATGGATGAGGCATTTTCTCCCAAATTTGCCAACTATGATTATAAAAAGAGATTACTTAGCTTATGAAGGTAAATATCTACATTTTGTTATAACAGAGGGTGGCCAAAGCTGGTTAATTTTCATCTGCCATCAACCGCAGCTCCATGTGACTGGACAGAACAATCGCGCCAGTTCCGTGTCATCATATAAGATAAATCGTGGCAGAATAAAAGTGAAATTGAGGTGGAATAATCATAAGAGTTTCTGGATGTGGGAGAGAAAGTGAAAATGACCAATGTAGAAAAACATGATATTAATACTTATGATCAGGTATAAAATAATTTAGTTTATATTGATGTATTGGAATCTGAGATCAAATCTCGTTTCATATACACGAGAAAAGTTAATAACACTCGTAGGGGCACCAGCTTCTATCTTTAAGAAGCAATTTTGATTTTAATTTCACTTAATACCTGTTTAATCACTCAATAAATTAATTAATAATCAGTCTCAAAAATTTTCCGTGAATTTGATACCGGGGCTTGAAAGAGACACAGAATGAAATAAATTCTCAACAACTTCTCTCATTTTCACATATTTATTAAACGAAATGGTTAACAGATATTGCAGTAATTTCATTAATCATAAAATCAATCTTGTAAATGATAGATTAACAATGTCAATATTTTTGGAACCAGGGTTACACTGAGAATGAATTTTGATCAGTTTGAGTTAACAGATTATGGAAACAACGTAAATTTATGGAGAAAGTTTACTAACTATGAAAAGTTCTGGATTAATCTTAAGAAAATAAAAATGGAATTTTAATGAAAAGAAGAGTTACATTAATGGATTCTTAATTTGCATCTAATTAGATATCAAATTATTACCGAACCTCAGATGTTTAATTCAGCAGATGAATTAAAGTTTGCAGCTCACGTGATTCTTCTTCGATGATTCCCCGTTGATCTGGTCAATGTCCTTTCGTCGTCCTCATGAAGTTTTGATGTGTTGTTCAGGGCCAAAACCCAGAATATTTGTCCAGCAAATAGTGGAGAGACGGACGGATGGGTGAGATCGTATGTTTGATCTCAATGGTTGAAATCCTGCAGAAGCACGCTGATTATTCAGCTGCGCGTGATGTGGAGGGCTGCGTCTTCTCAGACGCCTTCGATAGTAATTAATTAAAGATATCTAATCCGATCTCAAATTAAAGAGTTTCAGACTTTAGATAAAAATAATAGCTTCTGGTGTGTGATTGGTCAAGAAAAATATTATAAAAATAAAGTCAAGATTAAAGCTTACATTAAAATTAAAAACAAACTGTGGTTTTACAGAAAGTTTAACAAGGAAAAAGTGATAAATAAAAATTGGAGTTTTAACTCCTATTAGAATGAGCTCGAAGGAGGAGGAATTCCTAGGCATTTAAGAGAAAAGAAAAAGAAACATTAAAATACAAAGTTACATAAACAAATTACGAGTTCTCTGCTCTGTGACCGGAAAAGCAACACATGGTAGAAGTCTTTGTTCAGGCAGTCCTTTGTTCTTCCCAAAGTTCTCTCGCTGCTGTGTGGACAATGGATAGAGAAGTGTTGAAGAGAAAGGAAGATGGGCGAAAGAGAGACAAAAAAGAGAGTAGCAGGGGGTCTCCCTCCTTTTATAAGTTCAGTCGAGCTTTTCGCGGGCTTCCGGGTTGACAGGAACTCCAGCCAATAAGCTTCCTTCGTGGGCGGGCTTTATGAACTTTTAGTCCAATAAACAGTCTATTGTCTGGAGCTTTTGAGAAACAGTTGCTGTCATGTAGAGATTAGCTGCTGGAGTCACATGGTTTTAGAGCCAAATCTTGATACATACTGGAAGTGCTTTTATACCCTTATGTATAAACTAAGCTAACCTTAGTGATTAGTGTAACTTATAAGCAATGCTTCTAAATCAACGTGAAGGAGTAAACATTCCTTTAAACATTTTTAACATGCATATATATAAAATCACAAATTAATGCATTTCACACATATTATTGATTTTCCCCATCAAGACATCAGAGTCCATTTGCTTTTCTTGGTCCTGGAAAAGAAGAGAAGGTTTAGAATTGAGTTTGTAGTAATGTACTTTAAAGTTCACTGGTTAAATCTAGCATGTCCCAGAGTTTAAGGAAATTAACTGAGCTGTGGATCTGTGTGGTGATGAGGGGCTCCTTGGGTCTGTTTCATGTCTCCATGTTGATGGGGGCAATAAAAAGAGGTGCAGGAGGAAATAGGATGAATTCTTTTAGACTGTTTTAGCAAAGGAATGGGATTTCAGCTGTGGCCTGGGGGAGAAAATTAGTTCTTGACTGTCTTACTCCTGGGTGAAACAGAATGTCTTTAAGTAGAAGAATAATTATTGTTGAGCCAAAGTGAGATGATGCTACACCAACATAAGACGAAATAAGGACCAGGATGATGAAAATGAACGAAATGAGCCACCTAGCCAGCGGTAAGTCTGACAAATTTCTGTTTATTTGCATTGTACTGATTTTCTGGCTCATATACTTTGAAGATAAGATAACAAAAAACAAAAACAAAAATGAAGACAAAAAACAAAACCATCCTTTGTGTAAATATGTCCAAAGTCTACTTTTGACTTAAAGTTATGTAATTTGATATGGCTGCCATCATATTATGCAAATTAGATGTATAAATTTACTCCTATCTCAAACTTTGGATCATATTCTACATATTTCTAATTGAGAGTAAGCCATTATCTCTTACCACTTTCAAGTTATAGCCTTTGAAATCTCTGACATCTAAACTGAATATTTTCTTGAAAAAATCTTGACCACCAGGGGGGAGGTTGCCAGGTGCAATAATGCACCACAGACAGTCAGTGAGTTTGAACATTAATGATGCCAAGGGGAGCACAACTCAGAAAAACATATATATAGGGGAGACAGATAATTACAGACACAGGACAGCTGGTCAAACAATCAGGGGCCAAACAGTAGCACATGAGGAAAAGTGCTTACAGGCATGGGAACATGAAGGACTGGAGACAATAGGTCTACAAATGTACGCACAAGAACCAGACCACTGATAATAAGGACAAACATGGAATGAGCACAGCCGACCAAGGGAAACACAGAAGACACAATAATCATAACAGAGGAAAACACAGAGACATCACTAATGACATTCGGGACAAACAGGGATGACACAACATGAATACAGACCGGGGAACACAAAGGACAGTCAATAGGAATAAAAATAATAATCACCAAGAACTAAGCACAAATGACAGTAAATGCAAATAATGAAAAGGGAAAACACAAAGATATCAAAATAACAATGTGTGGGCAAGGTAAGAGGGACAATGCCCAAATCCTAACAGAACCTCCCTTGGTGTGGGGGGGGGGGATTCCAGATGCCCCAAAATAACACAAAAATACATCAAAGTGGGTGGGAGGAGGGGGACATGGCACAGTGGGGAACAAACACAGGGATAACACAGGCAAAGAAAACAAACAAAAATGTCCATCAGGACATTTTTCCCGGGAAGGGGGGGGGGGGGAGCGACCAAAGTCCATGGCAAACCCAGCCAGGGAATGAACATGCATAGGTGAAAGCAACTTGGGAGCTCAAAACTTAGGAGGTAACAACACGGACACTCCAAACTCAGATGACAACATAGGACCTTTACACTCTGGAGATGATAACATAGAACCTTTAAACTCAGGAGGTGACAACATAGACACTTTAAACTCAGGAGGTGACAACATGGAACTCTTAAACTCTGGATATGACAACATGGAACTCTTAAACTCTGGAGGTGACAAGATGGAACCCTTAAACTCTGAAGATAACAAGATGGAACCCTTCAACTCTGGAGATGACAACATGGAAATTTTGCATTCAGGAGATGATGACAAGGAAATTTTGCACTCAGGAGATGATGGCATCAAGAAAATTTTGCACTCAGGTGTAGCAATATGTGATTAATAATTATGATCAGGTATACAATTATTTAATTTCTATTAATGTATCGGACCTGAGATTTACTTTGGGTCCACACGCACAGAAAAAGTTAATAAACACTCATGAGGCACCAGCTCACCTCTTTAGTGAGCACTTTGATCATTAATTTCATTTTATACCTGTTTAATCACTCAATAAATTAATTTATAATCAGTCTTAAAACTTTAGTGAATTTGATACTGGGGGCTTTGAAACCAGACTCACAATGAAATAAATTCCCAGCAACTTCTCTAATTTTCACATATTTATTAAATGAAATGATGATTAAAGGACAATGATATAAGTTTCATTAAACATTAAATTAAACTTGTAAATGATAGAGTAACAATGTGAACATTTGCAGAACCAGGGTGAAAATGTAAGCTGAATTTAGATCAGTTTGAAGTTAATGGATTATGGAAAACGGAACGCAAGTTTATGGGGAAAATTAAACTAATTATATGGAAAAGTCTGGATTACTCTTAAGAAAATGAAAATGGAATTTTAAGGAAAAGAAGAGTTATGTTAATTGCTCTTTAATTTTGTATCTGATCAGATACTGAATTATTCTCAAATCTCAGACGTTTTATTCAGCAGATGAATAAAGAATGCAGCTCACGTGACCTTGCATGGTGGAGATCCTTTTGGTGTCGTAGTCTGTAGTTCTTAGATGGCTCCAAAACCAGAATATCTGGCCAGCAGATATTCTTACAAAGTACAGCGGCTTTCCAGCCGATTGTCACAAGATGAGATTTTGATGTGTTGATCACCTGGGCTGAGGTACAGCCCAAAAGTCTTCCTTTTTCATGGCGTGTTGATTTCTTCAGCTGTGCGTCGTGGATCAATGACTTCTCACGAGGGAATTCGAGAATAATTACAAAATCTGATCTAATAGCAAAATTAAAAGATTTCTACAACTTCGTGGAGATGAAATTAGCTTCTAGGGTGGCTGTGGTCAATAAAAAAAATAAACATAAAGTCAAAATTACAAATGGTGAGTTTAAATAAAGTCTAGCAGGAGAAAGTTATAAAAAATAAACACATAGGAGAGGAAGTTTGACTCTGAATTAGGATTTGAGCTCAGGAAAGAAAAGGAGTAATTCCTAGACGTTTAAAGAAAAACAAAAAAACATGTGGGAGAAATCTCCTTTGTTCTGTGGCAAATGAAGCGATCTTTATTCTTTGTTCTCCGGTAGTGATCTCCAGGAGTGCTCTTCTGTGAAGTGATGAGAAGCAGGAGAAGTGGAAGAAGAGGAAAGAGAGTTTAAAGAGGGCGTCTCTTCCTTTTGATCTGTGGATAACTTTCGCGGGCTTCTGGGGATTGGCCGCGGTCAGTCACATGGTTTGAGAGACGTTTTGGCAAATCTGATACACACATCTTAACACTGAATATTCATCTATACACCTATGTATAAAATCTAACCTACTTCAGTAGCTCATGCAACTTTATAACTAGTGCTTTTAAATTAACATGCCAGAATAAACATTCATTTAAACATTTTAACATGCACATATTTAAAATCACGGATTGATATATTTAAAACCCATTATTGATTGTCCACATCAAACATCAAAAGTCCATTTGCTTTTCCATGGTGTCCTGAAGAAGAGGATGTTGAAAATTGAGTTTTGTAACAAGAATTGTAGTCAAAAAGTTCACTGGTTAAATCCAGCATGTCCCAGAGTTGCCAGTAGAGGGCAATGTTGAGCTGGGGATATTTTGTAGGCCATATGGCATTCCACAAAGGTCTCCTCTTTGTCTAAGTTTTATTGGCCCATAAAATGTTAAGGAGGAAATGCATTAGGAGGAATTCCGGAGACTGGTTTAACAAAGGAATGTTAGTTCAGCTGCGGTCCCGGGATGAAAGAGC
The DNA here is from genome assembly GCA_020510985.1 of Pholidichthys leucotaenia. Classification (NCBI taxonomy): domain Eukaryota; kingdom Metazoa; phylum Chordata; class Actinopteri; order Cichliformes; family Pholidichthyidae; genus Pholidichthys; species Pholidichthys leucotaenia. The sequence continues at coordinate 323,258,876 of CM035836.1, read as the reverse complement.
AGTTCTTGACTGTCCTTTTCCTGGGTGAAACAATGTCTTTAAGCTGAAGAATAATTTTATTGATGAGCCAAAGTGAGATGATGCTACACAGGAGATGATGAAATGGAAATTTTAAACTATGGCGATGTAAACATGGACACTTTAACGTGAGGAAAAGATAACACCAAACCTCCAAACTTAAAAGATGATAACATAGAAGCACCTAACTCAGGAGAAGATATGGGAGCCTCTTGCTGTGGAGAAAACATAGGAGCCTTTTGCTCTGGATACCACAAAGGAGCCTTTTGCCCTGGAGACCACAAAGGAGCTTTTTGCTCCAGAGATAACACAGAAACTTTAAACTCAGGAGATAATGGCAAAAAAGCTCTAAATTCAAGAGATAACACAGAAACTTCCAGATCAAAAGATGACATGGGAGCTTTAACCTCACGGGAAAACAAGGGAGCCCCTTGCTCTGGACAAAACAGTGGAGTGTTGATCACAGAGAGAGCTGGAGCTAATGTGTGTACCACAGAGACAGCTGGAGCTGTGGCATGCACCTCAGAGACAGCTGTAGCTGTAGCGTGCACCATGGAGACAGCTGTAGCTGTAGCGTGCACCACGGAGACAGCTGTAGCTGTAGCGTGCACCATGGAGACAGCTGGAGCTGTAGCGTGCACTATAGAGACTGCTGGAGCTGTCACGTGCACCACAGAGACTGCTGGAGCTGTGGCCCACACCACGGAGATTGCTGGAGTTGTGGTGTGCACCTTGGAGACTGCTGGAGCTGTAGTGTGCCCCTCGGGGACTGCTGGAGCTGTAGTGCACACCTTGGAGACTGCTGGAGCTGCAGTGTGCTCCTTGGAGACTGCTAGAGCTGTAGTGTGCACCTCAGAGGGAGCTGGAGCATGCACCTCGATAAGGGTTGGAGCTAAAGTGTCCTCTTCCATCCCTGCCACAGCCACCTTGGACGGGGAGGAAGAAACACAGGGTGGGTCACCACAGTTGCCAGCAGCAGAGACTGGCGGAGAGGACTCAGAGGCAGATGGGAACTGCATTTGGGTCCCCCCACTAGGAGCAAGACAAATCTTTTAAAAAATGGATGTTGAAAATAAAGGGAAAAGCACGTCCCTAAACTCCTGGTTCACTGCTGCTGGGTTGACAGTCTCTGGTGAAGCTGCTGGTGGCATGACGACCTTGAAAGACACCGGAGGAGATGATGTGACAGCCTCTTGAGATATTGACAGAACAGTGGATAAGGCAGTCTGAGGCGCAGCAGTGGGCGAGGGCACCAGTGCAGCAGTTGTGGGAGCCGGCACTGCAGGTGGAGGGTGATGTGGAGCTGGAGCAGCATGAGGAGGTGTTGTTGACAGAGGCACCGGAGCCCGGGGATGTTTCATCGTTGATGCAGGCTGCAGCACAGATGGTGAGCTCCTCTCCTGCCCATGGAGAGGTTGTAGGGCTGCAGAGGCTGGCGCAGGAGCTAGGGAACTGAGGGCTGGTGCTTGGTGAGGACAGGTGCGTAACAAAGCCAGGGAGCATCTTACGGACGGCACAGGCTCCTGTGATGCCCAGAGCAGGAGACGCTTTATCATCAGCGCATTCCACAGCACAGATAGTGATCTCCTCTACAGCCAGTGGAGTGGCTGTGGGGCTGGTGAGACTGGCCTTGGCACTGGAATGGACACCGGAGAATGGCGATGAAAGGGAGGAGCCAGGGACATGGAAGGCTTCTCCATCAGCACAAGCCTCAGCAATTCAGGTAAGTTCCCCACCGTCTCACTGTACATGTGCCGGAGGTTGGAGACTGACATTAACAGCCCAACAAGCTCGGGGTAGTGCCGCAGGCTGGATATGCTCCCACTACCTCTGTCGTGGCGTCCAAATATCCCAAAAGCTTCCTCCGGCGTATGTGATGTGCGGGCGATCAATACAAGGTACTCTCAATAGTTTCAGCCGCCCATACCTAATCCGCATCAAGACCAATGCTCCCAAAATCAATGCCCGCTGAGTCCTCTTTTGGTGGTGTCATTCTGTTATGATCTGCCTTAGGTGGGTGTAGGTGGAAAGAGGAGGACTCAGGGTGCAGGCAGGATTTCAATGCAAAAATAATTTAATAACAGAAAACTCTAACGAACAAACAAAGGCGCAGCACGAGGGCTAGAAACAAAACCAAAACTTGAAAGCAACTAATTCACGGAGGTAACTGGGAAAACACGGGAGAACAGCACTGGGGGACTGGATCAGACTGATGAAAATAACATTAAAGATGCCAAGGAGAGCACAACTCAGAACAACATATATACGTATAGGGGAGACAGATAATTACAGATGCAGGACAGCTGGGCGAACAATCAAGGGCAAAACAGTAGCTGTCACAATGCTGAGCACGAGTGGGGAACCGTGCTCAATCATCCTGGTTATTTAAGTCTATTTAGTTCATTTTCTGTATGTCTTCATCGTGAGATATTTTGTTTTTGGGTTGGTCCGGGCTGTAGTTTCTGTGTTTATATTTGAGCCTCCTCCGTCCTTATCCTCTCCTCTCTTGTGGTATTTTGGTTTTCATCTATTTTACATTATTTGCATCCCTTGTATTGTCTTGTCCTCACTTTAGATCTTCTTTTGTATCGATGTATTAATCATGATCTGTTTTCCTTCCCAGTCTGCGCTTTTACTTGGACAGTCATTGTTTGCCTCTTACTGTCAAAGTCTGTTCGCAGGCTGCAGTCATTTGTGCCATTTCCTTATGCCCGATTTAGAGCTTGCTGTACTGCCTCTCCGAGCAGCGGCGTAATATCAATGTCAGCTGGGAATCCCCTGGCTTTTCCTTTGTTTAATCCTACGTGTGACCCACGCTGTAATTTTCATTATTCCGGATGGACCCCCCGTCTGCACTGACGTTTCTGCACGCCCTTCTCCCTGGTTTTCTCTGGTCCTTGTAAGTGTTCTGTTTTATGTTATTTTTGTGTGTACACTAATAAATATGCAAACTCACAGCCTGCATCTGGCGTCCTCAGTCTGCCCGTGAAAAGGGCGATTCATGACAGTACACCGCTACCAGTGATGAGACGTCAGTGGCTGTGGGTGTTGCTTTTGTCTTTCTGTTTTTCCCTCCCGTGTTTTGCTGCAGTCTGTTCTTTTTTGCAGTATGGCTGCCCGTGTGGACTGCAGTGTTTTCGGGCTGGACAAGGTGGAGTTTTGGGCAGCGGAGCTGGTGGAGGACAGCATCTCGGACACTCATTCCACCCACACTCCTGAGGAGGCTCTGCAGTGTTGGGATAGTGCAGCACAAGTGATTGAGGCATACCCCATCCTGTGGAGCTATCCGGAATTGGCAGTTCTCCTCACCTCAGTGTTCCAGGCTTGACACTGGCTCCGCGGGCTGGAGGAAACCTCTTTCCCATCCAAACCTGTGCCAAAGAGGAAGTGGCTCCAGGTGCGGAAGCCTCGAGCCTGGTGCCGTCATCCAGCTCCAGACTTTTCTTCTCCTCCTGAACAGTGGCCCACCACCTGCAGTATTGAGTATGCAGCCCTCATGCTCTTTGATGGTCCCAGCACGGAGGAGCTGGAGGAGCGCCAGTGGGTTTTGGCAGCATAGAAGGAGCTCATCCTGGATTACAAACCATGGCTCCTTCCTGAGTTTTTGCCACAGTTGGAGGGAGCTTCACCGGGCAGACTGGAGTCTGAGCAAACGGCAGAGCATCCCCTGACTCTGGTACTCCGCCCATCATGCCAGACAACCTTCACAGCTCCCAAAAATATGTCATCTGGTCCCACAGCAGCCACCACCAAGGCCCGGGAATGAAGGTAAATATCCGTTCATTTATTGACACCTAATAATGAATTGTCTTGCCTTATTCCTGGCGATGAAGCTCAGCAGCAGCAACCCAACTTAGCTGAGCTTTCACCATCTGCTGCTGTTATTTTATCCTCACCTGCTTCTCCCATGTCCTTCTCCAATTCCCCTGAGTGTCCACTGGCCCTGGGAGGGAGCCATCGGACAGTGAAGAGGCCTGCAGTCCTGGAGAGGTCCATTCCAGCCCTGCAGCCACATTCTGGATTGGAGGAAAGCAACCCGTGTGGCCAGAAGCCTGAGCCAACAGGAAAGTGTCCCCTGGCTTCATCAGCAAAGGACTCAGCACCACCGGTGAGACGCTTATCGGCGCCAGCCGCCACGCTGGGAGATCCACCAGCTTCATCCACCATCATGCCTGCTGCCAGGTTTGCCGCAGTAGAGTCGCCGGAGTCCTGGGCGGCAGGGAGCTTGAGTCCAGGCAAGTACTCTGTTCTGTTTTAACACCTGCAGATCTAGATAAATCTTGTCTGGCTCATGGTGAGGATAACTGCTGCAGATGTCCTCTGCTCCTTAATTCTCCTCGCCGAGCTTCACCACTGCCGGTAACTATGTTCCGGTGTTTTCTTCTTCTTCCCCATCTGAAGTGGCAGTGTTGGGGTTGGAACATCAGATAGAGAGAGCCGAGACGTCCCAGCCTGGATCGCCGGAGACCTGGACGGGGGTGGAGCTCAAGCTAAGGAAAGCCCTCTTTTTTGTTTTCACATTAGCTACTTTAGAGAGGTCTTGTTCAGTGCTTGGTGAGGAGAGCCAGTTGCAGCTGCCAGCTGTTTTTCAGTTATCTTCATCGGGCTCCACCGCTGCCAGTGACTCTGAACCAGTTTTTGTCTCTGTTCTTTTGCCTGGGCCATCTCCGCCTGAGGTCATCATGGGTTCGCCGCCTCTTCCTGAGGTCATCATGGGTCCTCCGTCGCCACCTGAGGTCACTGTGGGTCCTCCTTCTTCACTCAAGGTCACTGTGGGTCCTCCTTCTTTGCTCAAGGTTGCTGTGGGCCCTCCTTCATCTTTGCCCGAGGTTGCCGTGGGTCCTTTCCTTTCACCTGAGGCCGTCGAAGGTGCTCCACCTCCGTCCGAGGTCATTGAGGGATCCCCACCATTGCCTGAGGTTGTGGAGGGTTCTCCACTGTCAGCTGAGGTCATCGTGAGTTCTCCTTTAACACCAGAGGCCTCCGCAGAGCAGTCACTCTCCTCTTCAGGGGCCCTCGCCGGTCAGCTACCCTGGTCAGCTATCCTTTTTTGTTTCTTTCCCTCCAAGCCTGGGTTCCCCCTCCTCCCTCCTGGGGTGGGTTATTTTTCTTATTCTTACTGGGGGGATTCTGTGTGGGGGAGTCCCTTCTCTTTTTTGATGTTACGTTGAGGTGTCTGGATCCACCCCTTCAGAGAGGGGCTCTCTCATGATGCTGAGCATGAGTGGGGAACCATGCTCAGCCTTCCTGGTTATTTAAGTCTATTTAGTTCATTTTCTGTATTTCTTAATCTTGAGTTATTTTGTTTTTGGGTTGGTCCCAGCTGTAGTTTCTGTGTTTATATTTGAGCCTCCTCCGTCCGTATCCTCTCCTCTCCTGTGGTATTTTGGTTTTCATGTAATTTATATCATTTGCATCCCTTGTATTATTTTGTCCTCACTTTAGATCTTCTTTAGTATTGATGTATTAATCATGATCTGTCTGACTCTGAGCAGTCAGACTATGAGAGCAAGAGGAGTCGCTCAGGATCAGATGACGAATCCAGGGCCGGTTCGCCTGCCGCAGCTAATTCTAAGTCCATCTTCATCCGAAGAAGACTCAGAAGAGGAGATGATAGCCTTTCATTTAATCTTTCCCTTAAGAGATGGTAGAAGATGCTCAGGCTGAGGTTTTTGATCCTCTTGCATCCTTGTTTAAGTTTGCGCTGCTTCTTGGGTTGCGACGATCCCACCTCATCATTGCTGCCCTCTGGAAGGTCCTCGAAACTTATGGATGCCCTGAGCATCCATAAACGTATGGATGCCCTGAGTGTGAAACAGGGGTGTGTGCTGGCACCAACTCTTTTCTCCCTCTACCTCACAGCTGTGCTGGACACTATGAACAAAGGGCTCAACAAGGGCGTGTTTCTCCGCACAAGGACAGATGGCAAATTGTTCAACCTTGCCCAGCTTCATACCCATACAAAAACACAGGAGATGATGAGATGATGATGAGATTCAACTTTATTGTCATTACAACATGTATGAATACAAGGTAACGAAACGTGACTTGGCACTTGGGCACGCTCTGCAGAGCGCATCCAAGGCCGGGGCAGCCGCTAGGCGGCAGTCATGAAGAATGGAAAAAAAAAGAAAAGAGAGAGGATATGACACAATAGGCGAGAGAAAAAAACATGTTTTATCAAATTGACGCTTAATGAGTAAGCGAAATTTTGATTGCAGGCAAAAAAAACCTCAATGCATATTTAGCAGACATTTAGTAGACAAATCACACAGCAGAGGGAGGGAGAGCAGTGTGTGTATATCAGTATGATGATGTCAGTGTGTGTGTGCAGTGTTGAGTGTATCAGTTACTGGAGTACAACAAATAGTATCCTAGGCAACGATAGATGTTATAGTTCATGAACGCTGTCCCTGAAGAGTTCTGTTTATTGCACCGCAGCGGTGTTTGGGTTAGCAGAGCCAGCTGACACATCCGCTTATCTCAACTCTGGAGGAGTGAGTTATCCAGGGGCGCCGATTCAAGGCCGAATCTGCACAGACAGAGTATAGGATTTTCCCTGTTCTCATATTCTGAGCTTACAATTCAGATTAACATTCACTGTCTTTAAATTCATATCATTCCCTGGAGAGCACGAAGCGACTCCAGATGTTTCCCCTTCTAAACACAGATGAACATGTCCGGTAGAGTCCATTTCTCTACAGTGCATGCAGATGGTAAATTCCATGTTGGTCATTTGCCGCTATTTCGTGCACTCCCCATCTGGTCGAATTATTGAGAAGCAGCTCCGCCGGGTCCGCATTTTGATTAGCTCTTCCAGTTAAATTTTCGATACACCAGGAGAACTCCAAAGCCCAATCAGCAGAAATCCTGTGATCGTAAAGCCAAAACAGGTAGATGTTTTTTCTACATCTTCAGTCGAATCACACAGACACATGAGTTCCAATCCATGGGTCTCTCCACATTTGGGCTCCCCCGGGCCCAATTTTCTGTTTGAAAGGTGGTGTCAGTTGCGTTTAAAGCCCAGCTTATATCCATTTTCCGTATTTTCCATTTGGGTTGAGATCAGCAAGATGGTGAGACGGCACAGACACTCACTCAGACGCAGCAAGCTGGGATTAGGTCAGGAAGGCAGGATAGGAGGAGGGAGGAAAAATGCGACTGCTCTCTCTGAAGGCAACAGGAAGAAGGAGTTGTGCATCAGAGAACTGCTTTATGCTGATGACTCCGCCCTTGTGACCAGCTGATATTCAGCAGATTGTGGATCGTTTCTCCTTTGCAGCTGATATGTTTGGCCTAAAGATCAACATAGCTAAGACCGAACTGCTCTATCAGCCTCCTCCAATGTCCACTGAACTGCCAGAAATGATTACAGTCCACGATGAACCACTGAAGACAACTGAGTTTTTGACTTACTTGGGCAGTACCATCACAAACACCAATTCTGTAGATTTGGGGGTGGAAAGGAGGATCCAGTCCGCCACAAAGGATTATGGTGCGCTATACAAGAGACTTTGGAGTTGTTATGACATCAGTACGAAAACCAAAGTGAAGGTTTATGCAGCTGCAGTTCTTCCTTGCCTGCTCTATTCCATTGAGTGTGCCACTCTTTACCGGAGACACATCAGGGCTCTGACAAGACTCCAGCTTCGCCACCTACGCTCCATCCTCAACATCAAGTGGCAAGACTGTATCCCAGACATTGAGATACTGCGTCATGCACACACAGTCAGTGTTGAAGCCCTAATAACAGTGTCACAGCTTTGCTGGGCAGGGCATGTATGTCGGATGGCCAACAGTAGACTGCCAAAAGCTGTGTTCTACTCGGAACTGAGCCAAGGAAAAAGGAACCATGGAGGACAAAAAATGCATTTCAAAAATGTCCTAAAGTGGCATATGAAGAGAACTGGCATCCCATATGATACCTGGGAGGAAGAGGAACTCCAGAAAGTCAGTTGACGAGGACTGTTGAGGAAAGCAACGTTAGCTGTAGAAGAGCAATGCCAGCAAGAATATCAGCGTGCACATGACTGACAGCATTCAGCAACAACTTCAAGCATTTTCCGGTGCAACAACTGTCAGCGTTCCCGAGCGGGTCTGATTGCCCACACAAGAGCCTGCTTGAGATAGACCTCAACTCAAACACAAGACAGTCATCTTTGGCAACGAAGGACAGCCATATATATATATATATATATATATATATATATATATATATATATATATATATATATATATATATATATATATATATATATATATACACACACACACACACATATATATATATATATATATATATATATATATATATATATATATATATATATATATATATATATATATATATATATATGCCCAAAGACATCCAGCTGGCCCGCCGCACCCGCGGAGGAAGAGAGAGCTTAGACATTCTGCTGCACATTCACCAACCATAATGTTCTGCACTGTGTGTCTATATATATATATATATATATTAATATGTACATATGTATACTAGCTGTTCTTGGTTTTTTTTCTTGCCTTCTGATTGTTGCTCTGAGTGTTTCTATCCCTGTGCTGTTGCAATCCTGGAATTTCCCCATTGTGGGACTAATAAAGGCTTATCTTATCTTATCTTATATATATACAAAAAACACTTCGGAATATATTGAATGAAACTGGAGCCCCAAAGGCTGATGGGAAATGTAGTCCATTCAATATATTCCCATTTCCATTCAATATATTCTGAAGTTCATTCAATACAGTCCAAATTTCATTCAATATATTCCCATTTTCATTCAATATATTTTGAAGTTCATTCAATATATTCGGAAGTACATTCAATATATCCCCAGTTTCATTCAATATACTCTAAAGTTCAATCAATATATTCCAATGTTCCTTTTATATATTCCCAGTTTCATTCAATATATTCGGAAGTTCATTCAATATATTCCAAGTTTCATTCAATATATGCTGAAGTTCATTCAATATATTCAGAAGTTCATTCAATATATTCTGAAGTTCATTCAATATATTTGGAAGTTCATTCAATATATTCCCAGTTTCATTCAGTATATTTGGAAGGTCATTCAATATATTCCAAGCTTTTCTTTGTAATATATTTTTTTTTCCTGAACGGCTAGCCATAATATATATATTAGATTAGATTAGATTAGATTCAACTTTATTGTCATTACACATGTATGAATACAAGGTAACGAAACACAGTTTAGCATCCAATTAGAAGTGCAAAAGACAGCAGTGCAGTATATACAGTAATTGACAATATGTGCAGTTTAAGCAGATATATGCAAATATATGCAGCAGTGCAGAAAGTTAAGAGTACCGTTATGTGCAAATAATGTATAATAAGTTAGGTGGGCAGTTATGTACAGGTGAGGATGGTAAGAGATGATGGTAAGAGAGTCAGCGGGGAACTAAGTTCAATAACGTGACAGCTGTTGGAAAGAAACTGTTCCTAAACCTGCAGGTTCTAGTCCGAAGACTTCTGAAATGCCTTCCGGAGGGGAGAAGCTGGAACAGTCCATGAGCAGGATGGTTGGAGTCCCTAAGAATGCTGCGTGCCCAGCGCAGACATCTTTTCCTGTAGACGTCCTCTATAACTGGAAGTGGAGTCCCTGTGACGCGTTGGGCGGTTTTCACCACCCGCTGCAGCACCTTACGGTCAGCGACAGAGCAGCTCCCATACCAGACTGTGACACAGTTGGTCAGGGTGCTCTCTATCACACAGCGGTAGAAGTTGCCCAGGATGTCAGTTGACAGATGGTTCTTCTTCAGTGTCCTCAAGAAGAAGAGGCGCTGATGGGCCTTCTTGATCAGACTGGTGGTGTTAACTGACCAGGACAGGTCCTCCGAGATGTGGGTCCCCAGGAATTTGAAGCTGGGGACACGTTCAACAGCTATGCCATTGATATGGATGGGGTCATGTGTCTCTTCCCTCTCCTTCCTGTAGTTCACTATGAGCTCCTTGGTTTTGCTGGTGTTAAGGAGCAGGTTATTGTCAGCGCACCAAGTAGCCAAGTGCTCAACCTCTGCCCTGTAATCTGACTCATCATTGTCCCTGATGAGGCCGATCACCGTGGTGTCATCTGCGAACTTTATGATGGAATTGGATCCATACATAGGCCTGCAGTCATGGGTGAAGAGGGAGTAGAGGAATGGGCTGAGCACACAGCCCTGTGGTACACCAGTGTTGAGTGTGATGATGGAAGAACGGTTGGGGCCTGACCTAACATGCTGGGAACTGTTGGTCGGAAAATCCATGATCCAGTTGCAGGTTGAGGTATTGATTCCCAGGTCCCCAAGTTTAGTGATCAACTTGGAGGGGATAACTGTGTTGAATGCTGAGCTGAAGTCAACAAACAGCATTCTTGCGTAGGTATTCTTGTCATCCAGATGTGAGAGTACACAGTGCAGCGCTGTAGAAACCGCATCCTCTGTACTCCTGTTGCTCCGGTAGGCAAACTGGTGAGAGTCCAGTGTAGGGGGCAGGCATTTTTTTGAGCTGTGCCAAGACCAGTCGCTCAAAGCACTTCACGACTATGGGCGTCGGTGCCACAGGGCGATAGTCATTTAGGCACGATGGTGTTGAATGTTTCGGCACTGGTACTATAGAAGTGGTCTTGAAGCACGCTGGTACCACCGCCTGGACCAGGGACAGGTTGAAGATGTCCGTGAAGACCCCTGCCAGCTGCTCAGCGCATGCCCTCAGCACACGCCCAGGAATGCCGTCAGGTCCAGCAGCCTTGCCTACGTTGATATGACTCAGTGCGTTACGGAAGTCGATGTGGGTGAGTGTGAGGTGGTGGAGGTCGTCAGAGGGTGGGAAATTGATATTCTTTTCGTTATTGTCCTTGTCAAAATGAGCATAGAAGTCATTTAGCTCATTGAGAAAGGACACAGTCATGGCTATAGGTATGGAGTTGCTGGGCTTATAATCAGAGATAGCTTGAATGCCCTGCCACATGCGTCGGGGGTCACAGTCCCCAAAATGTTCCTCCACCTTCAGTTTGTAGCTGTGCTTGGCCCTCTTGATGCTTCTCTTCAGATCTGCCCTGGATGAACTGTAGGCCTGTGCGTCACCAGATCTAAAGGCATTGTTACGTGCCTTTAGCAGAAGCCGCACTTCTCTGTTCATCCACGGCTTCTGATTTGGGTACGTGGTGATCTGTCTTTCCGTGGTGACACTGTCAATATTGGTGTTGATATGGTCCAGGACTGAGTGGGTGTAAGAGTCGATGTTTATGTGGGAGCCACAGGTAGCCTGAGAGGTGAACATACTCCAGTCTGTGTTCCTAAACTTTTCCTGGAGTACAGAGTCAACCCCCTCTGGCCACACTTTGATGGTCCTCACTGATGGCTTTACCCGGTTGATGAGCGGAACATACTTAGGGGTAAGGAACAAAGATAAGTGATCAGACTGACCTAGGTGGGGGAGGGAAGTTGCTGTGTAGGCTCCCACAATATTGGTGTAAACGTGGTCCAATGTTTTGTCCCCTCTTGTGTGACAGGAGACATGCTGGTAGAATTTAGGAAGCACTGTCTTGAGGTTAGAGTGGTTAAAATCACCCGCCACAATAAATGCTGCCTCTGGGTGTGCAGTTTGTTTTTTGCTAATAGCTGCATGTAGTTCTTTCATAGCAAGCTTAGCATTAGCATCCGGAGAGATACAAGCAGCTGTTATGATGGTACAAGTGAACTCGCGTGGCAGATAGAAAGGTTTACATTTAACCATGAGAAACTCCAGGTTAGCTGAGCAGTGTCTCGCAACAGTAACAGAGTTCGTGCACCGAGCCTTGTTAAAATAAATGCACACTCCCCCACCTCTGGTCTTACCGGAGTCATCAGCTGCTCTGTCTGCCCGGAGAGTGTGTAGGCCGGCTAGCTCGATAGCATTGTCGGGTATTCCACTGTGTAACCATGTTTCCATGAAAACCATGATATTGCAGTTCATAAGTCTCTTATTGTTGGTGATCCAAAGCCGTAGCTCATCCATTTTGTTCGCCAGTGACCGTACATTAGCGAGGAAAATACTGGGTAGAGAAAGCCGGTGCGGTGTTAGCTTTAGCTTAGCTCTTAGCCCTCCGCGCTTCCCCCGCCTTTGTTTACGGTCTCTACGCCGCCTGCGAGCACTTCCGGTCGGCCGAGAAGCTTGCTGAGCGTCGGGTGTTCTCCAGAGCTCAGGGATGAGACGTAGGTTGCTGATAAAAAGATCGTTATCTTTATTTTGTAATCCAATGTCCAAAAGCTCATTTCGGGTGTAAGATGTGAAAGTGAAGCTGTTCTGAACGAACAGACCCGAAATGAGCAGAAATAACACTGCTAATCCACAAAATCTGAGAAGACGCTGAGCCTCGCGTTGTGCATGCGCCGCCATCTTGCAGAATAATTATATATAGTATATATACAGTGGGGAAAAAAATTATTTAGTCAGCCACCAATTGTGCAAGTTCTCCCACTTAAAAGATGAGAGAGGTCTCCAATTTTCATCATAGATATATCTCAACTATGAGAGACAAAATGAGAAAAAAAAATCAGAAAATCACATTGTCTGATTTTTAAAGAATTTATTTGCAAATTATGGTGGAAAATAAGTATTTGGTCAATAACAAAAGTTCAACTCAATACTTTGTTATATACCCTTTGTTGGCAATGGCAGAGGTCCAACGTTTTCTGTAAGTCTTCACAAGGTTTTCACACACTGTTGCTGGTATTTTGGCCCATTCCTCCATGCAGATCTCCTCTAGAGCAATGATGTTTTGGGGCTGTCGCTGGGCAACACGGACTTTCAACTCCCTCCAAAGATTTTCTATGGGGTTGAGATCTGGAGACTGGCTAGGCCACTCCAGGACCTTGAAATGCTTCTTACGAAGCCACTCCTTCATTGCCTGGGCAGTGTGTTTGGGATCATTGTCATGCTGAAAGACCCAGCCACGTTTCATCTTCAATGCCCTTGTTGATGGAAGGAGGTTTTCACTCAAAATCTCATGATACATGGCCCCATTCATTCTTTCCTTTATATGGATCAGTTGTCCTGGTCCCTTTGCAGAAAAACAGCCCCCAAAGTATGATGTTTCCACTCCCATGCTTCACAGTAGGTATGGTGTTCTTTGGATACAACTCAGGATTCTTTCTCCTCCAAACACGACACGTTGAGTTTTTACCAAAAAGTTCTATTTTGGTTTCATCTGACCATATGACATTCTCCCAATCCTCTTCTGGATCATCCAAATGCTCTCTAGCAAACTTCAGACGGGCCTGGACATGTACTGGCTTAAGCAGGGGGACACGTCTGGCACTGCAGGATTTGAGTCCCAGGTGGCGTAGTGTGTTACTGATGGTAGCCTTTGTTACTTTGGTCCCAGTTCTCTGTCATTCACTAGGTCCCCCTGTGTGGTTCTGGGATTTTTGCTCACCGTTCTCGTGATCATTTTGACCCCACGGGGTGAGATTTTGCATGGACCCCCAGATCGAGGGAGATTATCAGTGGTCTTGTATGCCTTCCATTTTCTAATAATTGCTCCCACTGTTGCTGCTTATCTATTGCAGATTCAGTCTTCCCAGCCTGGTGCAGGTCTATAATTTTGTTTCTGGTGTCCTTTGACAGCTCTTTGGTCTTGGCCATAGTGGAGTTTGGAGTCTGACTGTTTGAGGTTGTGGACAGGTGTCTTTTATACTGATAATGAGTTCAAACAGGTGCCATTAATACAGGTAACGAGTGGAGGACAGAGGAGCCTCTTAATGAAGAAGTAACAGGTCTGTGAGAGCCAGAAATCTTGCTTGTTTGTAGGTGACCAAATACTTATTTTCCACCATAATTTGCAAATAAATTCTTTAAAAATCAGACAATGTGATTTTCTGGATTTTTTTTTTCTCATTTTGTCTCTCATAGTTGAGGTATACCTGTGATGAAAATTGAAGACCTCTCTCATCTTTTAAGTGGGAGAACTTGCACAATTGGTGACTGACTAAATACTTTTTTGCCCCACTGTATATATTCAGTACACACACACACACACACACACACACACACACACACACATATATATATATATATATATATATATATATATATACACTACCGTTCAAAAGTTTGGGGTCACCCAGACATTTGCAGCTAGAATAGTCATTTACCACATTAGCAATGTATAGAGTGTATTTCTGATTAGTTTAAAGTTATCTTCATTGAAAAAAAGTGTTTTTCTTTCAAAAATAAGGAAATTTCTAAGTGACCCCAAACTTTTGAACGGTAGTGTATATATATATATATATATATATATATATATATACTGTATATATATACACTACCGTTCAAATGTTTGGGGTCACCCAGACAATTATTTTGTGTTTTCCATGAAACTTCACACTTATTTACCACCATGAGTTGTAAAATGAATAGAAAATATAGTCAAGACATTGACAAGGTTAGAAATAATGATTTGTATTTGAAATAATAATTTTTTCCTTCAAACTTTGCTTTCGTCAAAGAATCCTCCATTTGCAGCAATTACAGCATTGCAGACCTAACATGATTGCACAAGGGTTTTCTAATCATCCATTAGCCTTCTGACGCAATGAGCAAACACATTGTACCATTAGAACACTGGAGTAATAGTTGCTGGAAATGGGCCTCTATACACCTATCTAGATATTGCACCAAAAACCAGACATTTGTAGCTATAATAGTCATTTACCACATTAGCAATGTATATAGTGCATTTCTGATTAGTTTAAAGTTATCTTCATTGAAGAAAAGTGCTTTTCTTTCAAAAATAAGGAAATTTCTAAGTGACCCCAAACTTTTGAACGGTATTGTATATATATATATATATATATATATATATATATATATATATATATATATATATATATATATATATACAGTGGGGCAAAAAAGTATTTAGTCAGCCACCAATTGTGCAAGTTCTCCCACTTAAAAGATGAGAGAGGTCTCCAATTTTCATCATAGGTATACCTCAACTATGAGAGACAAAATGAGAAAAAAAAAAATCCAGAAAATCACATTGAAGGATTTTTAATTAATTAATTGGTAAATTCCTTGGTAAAATAAGTATTTGGTCAATAACAAAACTTCATCTCAATACTTTGTTATATACCCTTTGTTGGCAATGACAGAGGTCAAACGTTTTCTGTAAGTCTTCACAAGGTTTTCACACACTGTTGCTGGTATTTTTGGCCCATTCCTCCATGCAGAGCTCCTCTAGAGCAGTGATGTTTTGGGGCTGTCGCTGGGAAACACGGACTTTCAACTCCCTCAAAAGATTTTCTATGGGGTTGAGATCTGGAGACTGGCTAGGCCACTCCAGGACCTAGAAATGCTTCTTATGAAGCCACTCCTTCGTTGCCCGGGCGGTGTGTTTGGGATCATTGTCATGCTGAAAGACCCAGCCACATTTCATCTTCAATGCCCTTGCTGATGGAAGGAGGTTTTCACTCAAAATCTCACGATACATGACCCCATTCATTCTTTCCTTTACACGGATCAGTCGTCCTGGTCCCTTTGCAGAAAAATAGCCCCAAAGCATAATGTTTCCACTCCCATGCTTCACAGTAGGTATGGTGTTCTTTGAATGCAACTCAACATTCTTTCTCCTCCAAACACGACACGTTGAGTTTTTACCAAAAAGTTCTATTTTGGTTTCATCTGACCATATGACATTCTCCCAATCCTCTTCTGGATCATCCAAATGCTCTCTAGCAAACTTCAGACAGGCCTGGACATGTACTGGCTTAAGCAGGGGATCACGTCTGGCACTGCAGGATTTGAGTCCCTGGCGGCGTCGTGTGTTATTGATGGTAGCCTTTGTTGCTTTGGTCCCAGCTCTCTGCAGGTCATTCACTAGGTCCCCCCGTGTGGTTCTGGGATTTTTGCTCACCGTTCTCGTGATAATTTTGACCCCACGGGGTGAGATCTTGCGTGGAGCCCCAGATCGAGGGAGATTATCAGTGGTCTTGTATGTCTTCCATTTTCTAATAATTGCTCCCACAGTTGATTTCTTCACACCAAGCTGCTTACCTATTGCAGATTCAGTCTTCCCAGCCTGGTGCAGGTCTACAGTTTTGTTTCTGGTGTCCTTTGGCAGCTCTTTGGTCTTGGCCATAGTGGAGTTTGGAGTCTGACTGTTTGAGGTTGTGGACAGGTGTCTTTTATACTGATAACAAGTTCAAACAGGTGCCATTAATACAGGTAACAAGTGGAGGACAGAGGAGCCTCTTAAAGAAGAAGTTACATGTCTGTGAGAGCCAGAAATCTTGCTTGTTTGTAGGTGACCAAATACTTATTTTACCGAGGAATTTACCAATTAATTCATTAAAAATCCTTCAATGTGATTTTCTGGATTTTTTTTTTTCTCATTTTGTCTCTCATAGTTGAGGTATACCTCTAATGAAAATTGGAGACCTCTCTCATCTTTTAAGTGGGAGAACGTGCACAATTGGTGGCTGACTAAATACTTTTTTGCCCCACTGTATATATTCAGTACACACACACACACACACACACACACACACACACACACACACACACATATATATATACAGTATATATATACACTACCGTTCAAAAGTTTGGGGTCACCCAGACATTTGCAGCTAGAATAGTCATTTACCACATTAGCAATGTATAGAGTGTATTTCTGATTAGTTTAAAGTTATCTTCATTGAAAAAAAGTGCTTTTCTTTCAAAAATAAGGAAATTTCTAAGTGACCCCAAACTTTTGAACGGTAGTGTATATATATATATATATACATATATATATATATACATATATATATATATATATATATATATATATATATACACTACCGTTCAAAAGTTTGGGGTCACCCAGACAATTATTTTGTGTTTTCCATGAAACTTCACACTTATTTACCACCATGAGTTGTAAAATGAATAGAAAATATAGTCAAGACATTGACAAGGTTAGAAATAATGATTTGTATTTGAAATAATAATTTTTTCCTTCAAACTTTGCTTTCGTCAAAGAATCCTCCATTTGCAGCAATTACAGCATTGCAGACCTAACATGATTGCACAAGGGTTTTCTAATCATCCATTAGCCTTCTGACGCAATGAGCAAACACATTGTACCATTAGAACACTGGAGTAATAGTTGCTGGAAATGGGCCTCTATACACCTATCTAGATATTGCACCAAAAACCAGACATTTGTAGCTATAATAGTCATTTACCACATTAGCAATGTATATAGTGTATTTCTGATTAGTTTAAAGTTATCTTCATTGAAGAAAAGTGCTTTTCTTTCAAAAATAAGGAAATTTCTAAGTGACCCCAAACTTTTGAACGGTATTGTATATATATATATATATATATATATATATATATATATATATATATATATATATACTGTATATATACTGTATATATACTGTATATATATACAGTGGGGCAAAAAAGTATTTAGTCAGCCACCAATTGTGCAAGTTCTTCCACTTAAAAGATGAGAGAGGTCTCCAATTTTCATCATAGGTATACCTCAACTATGAGAGACAAAATGAGAAAAAAAAATCCAGAAAATCACATTGAAGGATTTTTAATGAATTAATTGGTAAATTCCTTGTTAAAATAAGTATTTGGTCAATAACAAAACTTCATCTCAATACTTTGTTATATACCCTTTGTTGGCAATGACAGAGGTCAAACGTTTTCTGTAAGTCTTCACAAGGTTTTCACACACTGTTGCTGGTATTTTTGGCCCATTCCTCCATGCAGAGCTCCTCTAGAGCAGTGATGTTTTGGGGCTGTCGCTGGGAAACACGGACTTTCAACTCCCTCAAAAGATTTTCTATGGGGTTGAGATCTGGAGACTGGCTAGGCCACTCCAGGACCTAGAAATGCTTCTTATGAAGCCACTCCTTCGTTGCCCGGGCGGTGTGTTTGGGATCATTGTCATGCTGAAAGACCCAGCCACATTTCATCTTCAATGCCCTTGCTGATGGAAGGAGGTTTTCACTCAAAATCTCACGATACATGACCCCATTCATTCTTTCCTTTACACGGATCAGTCGTCCTGGTCCCTTTGCAGAAAAATAGCCCCAAAGCATAATGTTTCCACTCCCATGCTTCACAGTAGGTATGGTGTTCTTTGAATGCAACTCAACATTCTTTCTCCTCCAAACACGACACGTTGAGTTTTTACCAAAAAGTTCTATTTTGGTTTCATCTGACCATATGACATTCTCCCAATCCTCTTCTGGATCATCCAAATGCTCTCTAGCAAACTTCAGACAGGCCTGGACATGTACTGGCTTAAGCAGGGGATCACGTCTGGCACTGCAGGATTTGAGTCCCTGGCGGCGTCGTGTGTTATTGATGGTAGCCTTTGTTGCTTTGGTCCCAGCTCTCTGCAGGTCATTCACTAGGTCCCCCCGTGTGGTTCTGGGATTTTTGCTCACCGTTCTCGTGATAATTTTGACCCCACGGGGTGAGATCTTGCGTGGAGCCCCAGATCGAGGGAGATTATCAGTGGTCTTGTATGTCTTCCATTTTCTAATAATTGCTCCCACAGTTGATTTCTTCACACCAAGCTGCTTACCTATTGCAGATTCAGTCTTCCCAGCCTGGTGCAGGTCTACAGTTTTGTTTCTGGTGTCCTTTGGCAGCTCTTTGGTCTTGGCCATAGTGGAGTTTGGAGTCTGACTGTTTGAGGTTGTGGACAGGTGTCTTTTATACTGATAACAAGTTCAAACAGGTGCCATTAATACAGGTAACAAGTGGAGGACAGAGGAGCCTCTTAAAGAAGAAGTTACATGTCTGTGAGAGCCAGAAATCTTGCTTGTTTGTAGGTGACCAAATACTTATTTTACCGAGGAATTTACCAATTAATTCATTAAAAATCCTTCAATGTGATTTTCTGGATTTTTTTTTTTCTCATTTTGTCTCTCATAGTTGAGGTATACCTCTAATGAAAATTGGAGACCTCTCTCATCTTTTAAGTGGGAGAACGTGCACAATTGGTGGCTGACTAAATACTTTTTTGCCCCACTGTATATATTCAGTACACACACACACACACACACACACACACACACACACACACACACACATATATATATACAGTATATATATACACTACCGTTCAAAAGTTTGGGGTCACCCAGACATTTGCAGCTAGAATAGTCATTTACCACATTAGCAATGTATAGAGTGTATTTCTGATTAGTTTAAAGTTATCTTCATTGAAAAAAAGTGCTTTTCTTTCAAAAATAAGGAAATTTCTAAGTGACCCCAAACTTTTGAACGGTAGTGTATATATATATATATATACATATATATATATATATATATATATATATATATATACACTACCGTTCAAAAGTTTGGGGTCACCCAGACAATTATTTTGTGTTTTCCATGAAACTTCACACTTATTTACCACCATGAGTTGTAAAATGAATAGAAAATATAGTCAAGACATTGACAAGGTTAGAAATAATGATTTGTATTTGAAATAATAATTTTTTCCTTCAAACTTTGCTTTCGTCAAAGAATCCTCCATTTGCAGCAATTACAGCATTGCAGACCTAACATGATTGCACAAGGGTTTTCTAATCATCCATTAGCCTTCTGACGCAATGAGCAAACACATTGTACCATTAGAACACTGGAGTAATAGTTGCTGGAAATGGGCCTCTATACACCTATCTAGATATTGCACCAAAAACCAGACATTTGTAGCTATAATAGTCATTTACCACATTAGCAATGTATATAGTGTATTTCTGATTAGTTTAAAGTTATCTTCATTGAAGAAAAGTGCTTTTCTTTCAAAAATAAGGAAATTTCTAAGTGACCCCAAACTTTTGAACGGTATTGTATATATATATATATATATATATATATATATATATATATATATATATATATATATATATATATATATATATACTGTATATATACTGTATATATACTGTATATATATACAGTGGGGCAAAAAAGTATTTAGTCAGCCACCAATTGTGCAAGTTCTTCCACTTAAAAGATGAGAGAGGTCTCCAATTTTCATCATAGGTATACCTCAACTATGAGAGACAAAATGAGAAAAAAAAATCCAGAAAATCACATTGAAGGATTTTTAATGAATTAATTGGTAAATTCCTTGGTAAAATAAGTATTTGGTCAATAACAAAACTTCATCTCAATACTTTGTTATATACCCTTTGTTGGCAATGACAGAGGTCAAACGTTTTCTGTAAGTCTTCACAAGGTTTTCACACACTGTTGCTGGTATTTTTGGCCCATTCCTCCATGCAGAGCTCCTCTAGAGCAGTGATGTTTTGGGGCTGTCGCTGGGAAACACGGACTTTCAACTCCCTCAAAAGATTTTCTATGGGGTTGAGATCTGGAGACTGGCTAGGCCACTCCAGGACCTTGAAATGCTTCTTATGAAGCCACTCCTTCGTTGCCCGGGCGGTGTGTTTGGGATCATTGTCATGCTGAAAGACCCAGCCACATTTCATCTTCAATGCCCTTGCTGATGGAAGGAGGTTTTCACTCAAAATCTCACGATACATGACCCCATTCATTCTTTCCTTTACACGGATCAGTCGTCCTGGTCCCTTTGCAGAAAAATAGCCCCAAAGCATAATGTTTCCACTCTCATGCTTCACAGTAGGTATGGTGTTCTTTGGATGCAACTCAGCATTCTTTCTCCTCCAAACACGACACGTTGAGTTTTTACCAAAAAGTTCTATTTTGGTTTCATCTGACCATATGCCATTCTCCCAATCCTCTTCTGGATCATCCAAATGCTCTCTAGCAAACTTCAGACAGGCCTGGACATGTACTGGCTTAAGCAGGGGACCACGTCTGGCACTGCAGGATTTGAGTCCCTGGCGGCGTCGTGTGTTATTGATGGTAGCCTTTGTTGCTTTGGTCCCAGCTCTCTGCAGGTCATTCACTAGGTCCCCCCGTGTGGTTCTGGGATTTTTGCTCACCGTTCTCGTGATAATTTTGACCCCACGGGGTGAGATCTTGCGTGGAGCCCCAGATCGAGGGAGATTATCAGTGGTCTTGTATGTCTTCCATTTTCTAATAATTGCTCCCACAGTTGATTTCTTCACACCAAGCTGCTTACCTATTGCAGATTCAGTCTTCCCAGCCTGGTGCAGGTCTACAGTTTTGTTTCTGGTGTCCTTTGGCAGCTCTTTGGTCTTGGCCATAGTGGAGTTTGGAGTCTGACTGTTTGAGGTTGTGGACAGGTGTCTTTTATACTGATAACAAGTTCAAACAGGTGCCATTAATACAGGTAACGAGTGGAGGACAGAGGAGCCTCTTAAAGAAGAAGTTACATGTCTGTGAGAGCCAGAAATCTTGCTTGTTTGTAGGTGACCAAATACTTATTTTACCGAGGAATTTACCAATTAATTCATTAAAAATCCTTCAATGTGATTTTCTGGATTTTTTTTTTTTTCTCATTTTGTCTCTCATAGTTGAGGTATACCTCTAATGAAAATTGGAGACCTCTCTCATCTTTTAAGTGGGAGAACGTGCACAATTGGTGGCTGACTAAATACTTTTTTGCCCCACTGTATATATATATATATATATATATATACAGACGTGGATAAAATTGTTCGTACCCCTCTGTTAATGAAAGAAACACCCACAATGGTCACAGAAATTACTTGAATCTGAAAAAAGTGGTAATAAATAAAAATTCTATGAAAGTTAACTACTGAAAATCAGACAATGCTTTTGAATTGTGTTTCAACAGAATTATTTTAAAAAACAAGCTCATGAAACAGGCCTGGACAAAAATGATGGTACCCCTAGAAAAGATTGAAAATAATGTGACCATAGGGACATGTTCAACCAAGATGTGTCCTCTAATTAACATCACAGGTGTCTACAAACTTGTAATCAGTCAGTCGGCCTATTTAAAGGGTGACAAGTAGTCACTGTGCTGTTTGGTGACATGGTGTGTACCACACTAAACATGGACCAGAGGAAGCAAAGGAGAGAGTTGTCTCAGGAGATTAGAAAGAAAATTATAGACAAGCATGTTAAAGGAAAGGCTATAAGACCATCTCCAAGCAGCTTGATGTTCCTGTGACTACAGTTGCACATATTATTCAGAAATTTAAGATCCACGGGACTGTAGCCAACTTCCCTGGACGTGGCCGCAGGGGGAGACGGATAATACGAATGGTGACAAAAGAGCCCAGAACAACCTCTAAACACATTCTTGGTGAACTGCAAGGTCAAGGTACATCAGTGTCAGATCGCACCATCCGTCGCTGTTTGAGCCAAAGTGGACTTCATGGGAGACAACCAAGGAGGACACCACTGTTGAAAACAAATCATAAAAAAGCCAGACTGGAATTTACCAAACTGCATGTTGACAAGCCACAAAGCTTCTGGGAGAATGTCCTATGGACAGACGAGACAAAACTGGAACTTTTTGGCAAGGCACATCAGCTCTATGTTCACAGACGCAAAAATGAAGCATACCAAGAAAAGAACACTGTCCCTACTGTGAAACATGGAGGAGGTTCTGTTATGTTCTGGGGCTGCTTTGCTGCATCTGGCACAGGGTGTCTGGAATCTGTGCAGGGTACAACAAAATCTCAAGACTATCAAGGTATTCTAGAGAGAAATGTGCTGCCCAGTGTCAGACAGCTTGGTCTCAGTCGCAGGTCATGGGTCTTGCAACAGGATAATGACCCAAAACACACAGCTAAAACACCCAAGACTGGCTAAGAGCGAGACATTGGACTATTCTAAAGTGGCCTTCTATGAGCCCTGATCTAAATCCTATTGAACATCTATGGAAGGAGCTGAAACATGCCCTCTGGAGAAGGCACCCTTCAAACCTGAGACAACTGGAGCAGTTTGCTCATGAGGAGTGGGCCAAAATACCTGCTGAGAGGTGCAGAAGTCTCATTGACAGTTACAGAAATGGTTTGATTGCAGTGATTGGCTCAAAAGGTTGTGTAACAAAATATTAAGTTAAGGGTACCATCATTTTTGTCCAGGCCTGTTTCATGAGTTTGTTTTTTAAAATAATTCTGTTGAGCCACAATTCAAAAGCATTGTCTGATTTTCATTGGTTAATTTTCATAGAATTTTTATTTATTACCACTTTTGTCAGATTCAAGTTATTTCTGTGAATATTTTGGGTTTTTCTTTCATTAACAGAGGGGTACTGACAATTTTGTCCACGCCTATATATATATATATATATATATATATATATATATATATATATATATATATATATATATATATATATACTGTATATACTGTATATATATGCATGGGGGGGGGGTTTACAGGTTAAAGAAATAACGACACTAATGACAAAACTACAGATAAAATATCCATAATGTGTTTCTTGTTTAGAGATTGTAACTAAACACCCCAACTGTTTTGCAGATCTGATGTGTATACACACCTCTATCACACCCTAAAACATAAACAAAGGGACTTACTCTTTTCCGGGCAAGTTTTGACAATGTTGCTTCTCTGCGCTATTTTTATTTGTTGATATTGTCTTGAGCTGTGGGTTTTCATTTAAAAACCGTAGGTATAGCAGTCAGTTTTAGAACTTGTTTGTAACAAATTTTCATGTCTAAAGATTCCTGTATAGCAGGCACCTCCTCAAAACTGTCTGCAGTGAAATGATCGCTACAGAGTACAGAAAATGGTGTTGGATGCCATTTGTCCCTTGTTCTCTGTACTTGCTTCGCCCATTTTTTAAGAAGATTGGATCTTTTGGGAATGCAAACAGGCTTATATGTTCACTGGTGCAATTAAAACACCCAGTCGCCACACAACATTTTGGCCTTTCTTCACTGATACAGAAGCTAAACAGCTTGTTTACACTGACAGCACACGGATCAGCCAGGATTAAACTCCTCTCATGACGTCATATCCAGAAACGAGGCGAGTCTCCGGATATCGTGTCACTGCAACACAGCGCTAAATTTAAATTCACTTAGAAATATTTTTCCACTTATTTAGTGTTCTAAGTCAACAGAACCAACTGTGTGGACGATTGAAGATAAATTCATACTATTCTATTTTTTCATCCATTAAAGCTAGAAATTAAACTAAAATTGCCATTTATGCATTTTACTTTTAACACCTA
Source organism: Pholidichthys leucotaenia (assembly GCA_020510985.1). NCBI lineage: Eukaryota > Metazoa > Chordata > Actinopteri > Cichliformes > Pholidichthyidae > Pholidichthys > Pholidichthys leucotaenia. The sequence goes on along the minus strand of CM035836.1, from coordinate 323,234,721 downwards.
ATTTGAGTCCAGATTTATTGTCATGATTTTTATAGTTTTACAGTATTTTAGTCTGTTCATTATCAATTGTTTTTGTCTACTTTTAGTCAATAACAAGATTTGGTTTTTATTCATTGAAAAGAACACTGCTTCAATCGGTGTGAAAAAAGTTAGAAAAAAAAACTGTCAGGGTTGCTGGGCAACGGGGTAGTGCATGGTCACACAAACAGATGTCATCCAAAGACTTGACCATAAACTTTGTTCTTACCATCTATGGACTAAACTCTTTCATTTTTAGATTCTTTTACATTCATCCTTCAAAATGGGTGGCCACCATCGGCCCTTCTACAAGGCTACAACACCTAAATTTGTGAATGATCAGCCCAGTGCTGGCTCAGCCATATTTGCATGGTCAGCTATTGCCAGCCATTTTGTGGAATGGCATAACGTGGGGGAGTAACTTGCTGAGAGAGCATAACTAGCTGAAGGGGAGTAACTTGATGGAGTCTGCGAGCTGCAGACGGACCTGTCTCGGATTTCTTGCAGCTCTGTTTTTTCTTTATTCCGACTGTTTCATCCGGTTACTAGCTTAGTGAGCTACTCTGCGTGGCTGTCCTGTGTCAGCAGCGTCAGTGTGTAATTGTGTATCACGAAGCAGCAATACATGACAGAACCCCAGCACCACTGCAAAAAAAAAAAAAAAGAAAAGAAAAGAAAAGAATAAATGGATTCCTGTTTTTTGAGAATGGGTTCTGAATCGTGTAAAATGAGAAACTACATTCTTATGTGATCTGATTTTTTTCCCCAACACCCCTAGTGCATAGGGATGACTGGTTTAAAAAATATTTAGTTCCATATAAAATTGCAACCAATTTTGATATGGTAGATTTAATTTAGTTTATATGTTCCTTCTGTGGAGAGAGAAATAATCGGCCAAAGCGGTGCAGAGCAGAGCAGACTTTATTAATCTCTCCCTCACATTCACAAGAATCACAAGCATAAAAAAACAGATTGAGGGCACCTCTCTTTTTATAGCATACCACTCTCTCCGCGACCTGGGGTGCTGCATTAACATAAATACATTTGCCATTCTCCTTTGTCACTGTTCGCATCAACACACAAATCCCCCCATGACCATTCCCCTTCAGTCTGAGTGGAAACATACTGAGTGGAAACATACTGAGTGGGTCCCCCCCCCCCCGAAACTCAGACTGAGCCTTAACCCTAATGTCCTTTGGGCTTCAGACTATGTCCATAGTGGCTGTAAGGGGGGGTTGGCGGCTCTGAGGCGCTGCTGTGCTGGTGGGGGGCTCCTGGGGGTGCATCAGTCTGTGGGGGGACAGTGGGGGGGGCATCTTCAGCATGCCATTGTGACTGATCTGATGAGTCATTTACCTGGGGAGGTCTCAGTGGGGGTCGCCCACGCCAAGGAGCACGGGCCAACACCACCTGCTCGTCTGCTAAAACGAAGGTGGGCTTAAGCCTGTCTATACAGATTGTTTCCCTGCCCCCCCCCCCAAGTCTAACACAAAATGTTTCTCCCTGGGTTCTAGCACTCTGAACGGGCCATCATAGGGCTGGCCCAATGGGGTCCGGTGGCCGTCGTGCCTGACAAATACAAACAACGCGTCCTTCAAGGTCTTTGGCACAAAAGCATGGGGAAAACAGTGGTGGGCCGGGTCGGGTACCATCCTTGCCTCTGTGCTATGCAGTGAAAGCGGGGATGGATCGGTGTTTGGCGCGGGGTTGTCCGGCAAAAACTGTCCTGGGAGCCTCAGCAGCTGGGAATAAAACCAGCTCTGCTGGGAAGGCTGCCAAATCATCCTTCAGTGCTGAACGCAACCCTAATAGAACCCACGGCAACCGGTCCACCCAATTTGCATCCGTAAGCGAAGCCCTGAGCGCTGCTTTAAGTGATCTATGGAAACACTCGCATAACCCATTGGCCTGGGGGTTGTACGCGGTCGTGCGATGAATTGTGACGCCCAGGCTCCGGGCCATCATGGACCAGAGGTCGGAAACAAACTGCGGGCCCCAGTCGGATGTGATATCCAAAGGGGCGCCGAAACGTGCCACCCATGTTGTCAAAATAGTGTGTGCAACTTCTGCTGACGTGGTGGAAGCTAGCGGGACTGCCTCGGGCCAGCACGTGGTGTGGTCCACCACTGTCAGGAGGTGAGTGAACCGTTGCGATGGCGGGAGGGGGCCCACGAGGTCCACGTGAACGTGGTTGAACCTCTTAGCCGGGATATGGAACGGCTCCAAGGGGGCCTTTGTGTGCCTGTGCACCTTGGCTCATTGGCATGCTACGCAGGCTGCAGCCCACTCTTTCACCTGTTTGCACAGGCTTGGCCAGACGAACTTTGCTCCCACCATTTTGACTGACGCGCACACTCCTGGGTGCACCAGGGAGTGAACCGACTCAAGTGCCAAGCGCGTGGGACCACCAGGCGTGGGCGGCCTGTGGAGATGTCACAGAATGGTGACGGGGGGCCCGTTTTGCAGTATTCTGCTCTCCAGCCTTAACCCTGTTGGTCCAGACTGGAGCGCGCAAACGTCCACATCACCGATCTGCTCAGCAGCCATGGCCGAGTAATCTATCCCCACATAGACTGGGGCCACTAATGCGCGCGAGAGGCAGTCCGCCACCACATTTAGTTTACCGGCCACATGCTGAATGTCGGTCATAAACTCTGAGATCGCGGCCAGCTGTCTCTGCTGCTGGGCCGACCATGGTTCCGAAACCTTGGCCACTGTGTACGTTAGTGGCTTGTGGTCCACGAACGCAGTGAAGGTGCGCCCTTCCAGCCAGAACTGGAAGTGGCATATGGCCAGGTGGAGAGCCAGTAACTCTCTGTCGAACGCACTGTATTTACGTTCATTGTTGTGCAAAGACCTGCTAAAAAAGGCTAGTGGCTGCCAAGAACTGGCGATGCACTGCTCCACAATGGCCCCTATGGCCACGTCCAATGCGTCGGTAGTGAGCGCTAGCTGAGCCGCCGGGTCCGGGTGCGCCAGTAGTGCGGCATTCGCCAGAGCTGTTTTAACCTTGGAAAATGCCTGCTCTCGCTCAGGAGTCCAGTCAACTCTGTCCGCCGGTTTCCGTTTCTTAAGCGCGGCGTTGAACGGCTGCATGAGCTTGGCTGCGCGGGGGAGAAAACGGCTGTAGAAGTTAACCATCCCCCAAAACTCCTGCAGCGCCCTTACCATCTGAGGCTGAGGAAAATCTGCCACTGCATGCATTTTGTCCGGTAAGGGTATTGTGCCCTCCGGTGAGATGCGGTGGCCAAAAAAATCGATTCCCGTCACCCCAAACTGGCACTTTGCCGGGTTGATTATTCACCCGTGCTCCTCCAACCTCTGGAAAACTGTCCTGAGTTGGGCTACGTGTTTGTCTTCGGATGCGCTGGCCACCAGGATGTCGTCCAGGTAGACGAACACAAACGGCAGATGGCGCAACACTGCATCCATCATGCGTTGGAATGTCTGCACCGCACCTTTTAACCCGAAAGGCATGCGTAAAAACTCAAAAAGAACAACCGGGGTTATTACTGCCGCTTTAGGTGTGTCCTCAGCTCGCACCAGGACCTGGTTGTAACCACGGACCAGGTCTATCTTGAAAAAAATGCATGCCCCGGTGAGGTGAACGGAAAAATCCTGAATATGGGGGATCGGGTAGCGGTCGTGCACTGTGGCGTTGTTTAATCTGCTGAAATCTCTGCAAGGTTGCCACGATCCCTCATCTTTAGGAACCATATGTAGCGGGGATACCCATGGGCTGTTTGAGCGTCTGATGATGCCCAACTTTTCCAAGTTTGCAAACTCCTCACGCGCTATGGCCAGTTTAGCTGCATCCAGGCGCAGAGGGCATGCGAAAATGGGCGGCCCCGTGGTGGTAATGAAGTGCTCCACCACATGTTTAGTGACGGTCGCCGAACACGTCGGGACCATGAGTGCTGGGAACTGGGCAAGTAGTGTGTGGAACTTACCCCCTGGAGCTGTGACGTTGGCTAGTGTTGTGGGCCCGGCTCCTCTAGCTGTACAGGGGAGAGAATCAAATGACATTGCGTTAATCAGGCGTCTGTTAGCCACATCGACTAGTAGTCCGTGTGCACACAAAAAATCAGCGCCCAGAAAGGGGAAGATGCATGCTGCTATGACAAATGTCCATTAGTATGTATGGCCATGCAAGGATACAGTCAGTGTCCTCTCACCAAAAGTCTTAATGTCTGAGCCATTTGCGGCCGTCAGCTTGGGGCCTCTAGTTCCCACCAGCCGGTCTGCGTAGGACGGCAGGATGAGGCTCTTTTGGGAGCCAGTGTCCACAAGGAACTGTCTCCCCGAGCGTGAGTCTGTCACATAGAGCAGCTTGCTTGCTTCACCGGCGGTCGCAGCTGCTACCGACTGCCGGCCATGGCATTTCCCGAGTGCTTGAATTGTCACGGTGGCACGCATCAGTGTGCATTCTCTCCAAAACGGCGGTGGTAGAAGCAAAGCGTGTCTCTCCGGTGCTTCTTGGCCTCCGCTGTAGCCACCGTCATTGGCCCCTTGCCTCCGCTGGCCGTCTCGCTGGGTTCCGACGCCGCTGCGTTCACTGCGAGGGCTCTGGTGGTGAGCATAATCCGATCTGCCTCTTGTGCTAGCGCCCAGTAGTTGCGCACGGCCATCAGTGGCGAATTGGCAAGGACCGCCCTGGCCACTGTCGGAAGGTTCCGGAGGAAAAGGTGAGCAAAGAGGAAATGCCCGTTATCTGTGCCCATCAACGCCAACATCTTCTTCATTAATTCGACCACCGACCAGTCTCCCAACTTAGAGCGTGTCAGGAGCCTTTCCGCTTTCTCGCAGTCCGAGAGCGTGTTGCGCCAGGTCAGCGCGGTTTTGAGAGCATCGTATCTGTCTTGGGCTGGGGGCTGTTGGAACAGGCTCGCCACCTGCTGAGTTGTGTGTGCGTCCAGTGCTGCAACCACGTAGTAATATTTGGTGTCATACGCCGTTATTCCCCAGAGCGCGAACTGGGCCTCGGTGTGGAGGAACCAAGACTTCGGGTCGTGTAGCCAAAAGTCTGGGAGTTTGACCGAAACAGTGCACGCGTTGCTGGCACTTCCCATCCAGGTCATCTCCGGGGTGTTCGCCTCGAGTTCCATAGTGCGTCAAGGGTCACCAGTGTGGAGAGAGAAATAATCGGCCGAAGCGGTGCAGAGCAGAGCAGACTTTATTAATCTCTCCCTCACGTTCACAAGAATCACAAGCATAAAAAAACAGATCGCGGGCACCTCTCCTTTTATAGCATACCACTCTATCCGTGACCTGGCGTGCTGCATTAACATAAATACATTTGCCATTCCCCTTTGTCACTGTCCGCATAAATATTATAATGTCATAATGTCAAAATCATAATAATTATGACAACACTTTAGATCAGTTTGTAAGGACTTTGACTGCTGTTAGTTGTTCTGTTTTTTGTAAATATGCTGAATCACACTTTTATGGTCTGTTTAAGTTCATCCGTTTTAGCTATTCATGCTTAAAAAAAAAAAAAAAAAACAGCTGTTGTTATTAAGCTCCAGCAGTTATTTATGTCAGTTCCAGTTAATTTTAGGTTGTAAATGTGTTTTATTTTTATTGTTTTGTGGTGACCCAGCACCATGCAGATTGACTCTTATTCACGCTCAGCAAGGGTGGACGAAACGGAACACAATTTGCATACAGAGGACAATGCACAGACGGACAAAGAGCCAACCTATGTCATGCTAATCATGTGTATTGACTGTTATGCTAATGTGCCATGCATTCTCTTTTCCTGTATCACCGATAAAAGAGCTTGTGTGAGATGCCTCAAAAACTCTACACAGCACACACAGCACAGCACTGTAGCGCACGTCGCTACAAGTGCGTCTCATTTTGATGGAGGAAATAAAACTCTGCGACCTTCCAGCTTGTCGTACCTCGCCTGAATTTATTCCTCCACAGTTTTAAAATATATAAATAAATGTTGTGAAACGTTGGATGCCTGAATTCATTTGTGCCCTTTCAGTTACTGTAGAAGATGAAATCTATTGTTTATTCAGTGTGACAGATTCACAAAGTAATGGTTTACCTCACCTCTGCAAAACTAAAGTATTTTCAACCTTTTGATAACGTAGTGATAAACAAGAACCTAAAATACAATGTACATATTAGATATATACATAATGTTGTAATCAGTAATCCTTAGTGAAGTTGGAAATAATTTATGGTGGAATAATAATCTTTTTTTTTCGAATAATTTTGTGTAAAAACAGAACTGCATCTCCAAAAATTAGCACATCACCATTCAGATCTATATCAAATAGCTCAGACATATTCATCCAAATTTAAAAAAAAATAAAATAAAATAAAATAAAACAATCGTAAAATGGCTACATTTATATGGGATTGTTGTAAAATATATAAGCTTTACTTTTTAAATTTGAGTTATTTCTAAAAATAAATCCACCACAATATTCAATTTTTGGAGGTGAATGAGAAGACTGTAAAAGAAAATCAACCTCAAGTCAAGTCAGTCAACATATAACAAACAGGAATTTATTTGGGGGGAAATAGTTATTAAAAAATAAACAGTCCAGATGCAGGGTCCATGGGGCAGATCTGGGAGAGCAATAGAGAAATTCATTAAATCGGGATTAGGCCTCTCTGGAAAGCTTTTGTTGTCCCCACAGTCAGTGTTGACCTTTGTTTCTATAGTCAGGTATACTTTGTTGATGTAAAAAAGGACAGTCTCTAAGAAAGTGTCATCACAGACTAACAGCATTAAAACATGACAATATGTGAACTACTAGACAGTTTTAGGACTACAGCAGTGCTGCAATGAGTTTGCTTGGTCTGTATAATGTGAATGGCAATATACTGTAGGTGAAGAAAAGACCAGGTACAGAAATGGAATTACTTTTTATGTGTGGGTTGTGGGAGGAGGGAGCAGACCCCGGGGCAGACCCAGGGCACGTTAGAGAGACTATGTCTCCCAGCTGGTCTGGGAACGTCTTGGTGTCCTCTCTGAAGAGCTGGAGGAGGTGGCTGGAGAGAGGGAAGTCTGGTCTTCTCTGATTAAATTGCTGCCTCAACAACCTGGACCACCAGAAAAAAAACGACCTGATTAGAGAAGAGGATCAACATTTTTTCTAATTCCACATTCTTGGAACACCAAGTGCACAGGCAGGTTGTGGTTTTAATAAAAATGAAAAGTCCAAGACATTTTAGTTGCCAAATTTTGACTATTGTCTTGAGAAGTTATTCAAAAAAGAAAGATCAAATATCTGTTGCATCTACTTTTGGTAAAATGATCCATAAATATGATTGGTTTGACCAGGTTTCTCACTAAATATTAAAAAAAAGAAATACCCCTTAACATTTCAAAAACAGTTAAAAAAAAGTCTCTGAAACAAACACAGTTAAAAATTCAAAATAAAGAATTTGGCTTTATACATTACTGCGTGTAAAATGATTTGATAAGGCTAAACTTACATTGATGTGCTGCTGACTGTCTTCCTTACTGGACGGTTCCTCTGGTGGTTGTAGTCCTAAGCTGCTAGTGGAGTCCAGGCCTCATACACAGGTGGGGTGGAGGAGAAGCTTCTGCTGACATCATTAGAATGTGGTTTTTAAATGTTGATCTATGAGAACACAATCATATTGATAGTCCTTTTTGTGAGCTTTTACATGTAAAACTTTTCATCAAACTCACCTAAAGGTCAGATATTGATGTTCTGTCCTTAACCCCCATTGGTCCATCACATCAGTGAGGGCTTCAGAAGCTGTTGACCCTGTCCCCAGTCACAGACCATGTTTATATGGACGCAAGTAACCGGATTAAAAGCCTGATCAGAATAAAAATGCTTCATGTAAACATGCCAATCCGAATATTCTGACCTGATCATGCTCATTCAGATCAAAATTTCATTCCGATTGAGACGGGTGGGTTATGCCGATTGTTAATCCGAATGGAATGCATGAGAACACTTATTAGGAAGAAAATACGTTTACTGCGTATGTCTGTATGTCACCCACAAGTTGATGTGACGTATTTCCGCCTTTACAGCAGCTAGCGGAAGACATAGCATGAGTAAAACAAAACTGGTCTTTATCATCCTGCTGTCTCCCTCTGTTTGTCATATGCAGAAGTATGTACTTGTAGCTTCATTACAGAGACCAGCAGAAGCAAAAGAACAGTCTGAATAACACAATACAGGTCCATTTCACAAAGAGAAAGACACGAAGCAGGGCTTTCTAACACTGGAAGTTGCTTCTTCTTCTACTATTTTCGTAATGTTGGAATATCAAAATGTCGACGTGCGCATGTCAAAAGGATTTAGTCCATTCAAACGTGTGACACATGGAAACCCACGTCCTAATCGGATCAGCTTTTTCAGGATCCATGTAAACAGTAAAGTTCTGATCTGAATTGTAATCAGATTGAAGAAATTTTGCCCATGTAACCATGGCTACTGTTTGGTGGAGCTCTTCTCTGCTATATCATGATGACATTGTCCAAACACCCATCTGTCCTTATTCACCTAATGATGGAGGAGATCCTTACAGAGGGTGAAAAAATGTTGTGGTTTATTACTTGATAGTCAAAAATCTGACATAAATTTCCACATACATAATTACAGCTACTTCAGGGACCCAATTCAATTCAATTCAACGTTATTTACATAGCGCCATTTTGCACCAACAGTCATCTCATAGCACTTTCAACTGTAGGGAAAACTCCCACAATTGCAGAAAGACCCCAGCAATCAGGTGATCCCCTGTGAGCAAGCGCTTGGCAACGGTGGAGCGGAAGAACTCCCTTTTAACAGGAAGACACCTCCAGTAGAACCAGGCTCAGGGAGGGGCAGTCATCTGCTGCGACTGGCTGTGAGGTGAGGGGATAGAGAAGATGAAATGAACAGACATGCAGAGAGCAAACAGCACGATGGGGACTCAATCTATGTGAGAGAACAGATGTTAATGACCAGCAAAAATAATATTTCATTGAAAGTGAAGAAAGGAGTGAAGCCCAGTGCATTATTGGAGAGCCCCCGGCTGTCTAAACCTATTAGCAGCATAACTAAGGGAGGGTTCAGAAACACATGATCCCTCCCTAATTGTAGGCTATATCAAAAAGGAAGGTTTTAACCCTATTCTTAAAAACAGAGATCGAGTCTGACTCCCGAATCCAGATTGGCAGCTGGTTCCACAGGAAAGGAGCTTGATAACTGAAGGCTCTGCCTCCCATTGTACTTTTGGAGATTCTAGGTATTGCAAGTAATCCTGCATTTTGGAAGCGTAGTGCTCTGTTGGGATAATAGGGTAGTATCAGATCTTTTAAATAAAAAGGGGCCTAATTGTTTAGAGCTTTGAAAGTGAGAAGAAGGATTTTAAACTTAATTCTAAACTCTATGGGAAGCCAATGAAGGGAGGCCAGAACCAGAGAGATATGATCTCTCTTTCTAGTACCTGTTAAAATTCTTGCAGCAGCATTTTGGATCAACTGAAGACTTTTTAAAGATGTTTTAGGACAACCTGATAATAAAGAGTTACAATAATCTAATCTAGAGCTAACAAAAGCATGGATTAGTTTCTCAGCATCACTCTGAGACAAGATGCTCTTAATCTTGACAATATTACGCAAATGATAGAAGGCAGTCTTAGAAACAAATTTAATATATGAATTTAAAAACAGATCTTGATCAAAAATAACTCCCAAGGTTCCTCACAGAGCTATTAAGAGAAAGAGTAACCGCATCAAAACTAAAAGTTTGATTTGGAAAGGAATTTCTAAAGTTTTTTGACCAAATAGAATGACGTCAGTCTTATCTGAATTTAATAGCAGGAAATTACAAGTCATCTAAGCTTTGATTTCCTTAAGACAGGCTTCTAACTTGGCTAATTGATTACTATCATCTGGCTTCATTGACAGGTATAACTGTGTGTCATCTGCATAACAATGAAAGTGTATACAGTGCTTTCTAATAATGTTGCCTAACAGAAGCAAATATAAACTAAAAAGAGTAGGGCCTAGCACAGATCCCTGTGGAACTCCATGACTGAGCTTTGAGTTGAAAGAAAACTCATTATTGACATGAACAAACTGGAACCTATCAGATAAATAAGATCTAAACCACTGCAACGAAGTTCCATTAAGTCCAACATAGTGTTCTAATCTATCAAGTAGAATATTATGATCGATAGTATCAAAAGCTGCACTAAGGTCTGAAAGGACAAGTACAGAAACAAGTCCATTATCAGATGCAATAAGGAGGTCGTTGGTGACCTTCACTAAGGCTGTTTCAAGATTCAAAGGCTTTATTATCATGTGCACAGTTAAGAAATGCTACATTTCCTGAGCAATGAAATTCTTACTTTGCTCTCTGAAAGAATGCCAAGTTAACCCCTTGCACTCTGGTCAATTTCCCTAAAAACGCCAAAAAATAACGTACCCAAAGTAAATCAAAAGCTGTTCTTCAACCCTTTTTAGCATCTTCATGGGGTTGGTCTCATTTAAAAGAAAACACTTTGAATTTTTTGGCAAAACAGACATAATCTCTCGAAGTGTTCCTGCCACTGAGTAACAGTCATCTAAACATACTGAACTTGAAGAAAATAAATTTTGCCTGGGTGTTTTTTTGGATACAAATGCTTGCAAATAACACAAAGCTTCAGATCTGGGCTGGAAAATGAACAGAAATGTAGAACCAAGTGTTATCCAGCTGAGGTCAAAATTTTGTAACAATGCCACAAAAAATGAATATATTACACAGCTTTGTTCTCAGGTAGTTCCCAGGCGTTTGTGAACTGTGCCAAATTGTGCCAAATGGCACAGTTTGGAAAAACGTCTGTAACTTTTGAATGATTCAATATAGAAGCTTCATCTTGGGCTCTAATGAACGGTGACACTCAGGGCTGTGTGTGTGTGTGTGGGGGGGGGGTTGTTTATTCATTCATGAATGAATGAATGAACAAACAATCCCCCACACACAAAGAAGCATGCCACATAAAAAATGTGTGGCTTTTTTTTACAAGAAAAAATAACCTACAGTGCACTAAAAATTGTTCTAAAATATTTGTAATGTAGAGGATAACAACTCCCCCCCCCCCACCCGCTACAGAGGACAGACATCGGTCATCGCTACATGACGGAACAGTCATGTGGCCATGTGGCGACCGCGGCGCACAGTCCCTGCGGTCCCCGCGCACGAATGCCCCCCCCCACAGCAGGGGGGGGGGCATTCATGGTCCGGACGCGGCGCACGAACCTTGGCGCACCAAGTCCGAAGTCCGTGCGCCGCGGTCTACTACACACAGTTGTAATTTACCGATTGGTCAAAAGTCATTTTTGATTACAATTTTCAGGGATAAAGAATAATTTAGCTTATAACACTTACCTGTCCACAACAGCATGTGGACGGTCTATGATGACCATGGAAGAGAATCCTAAACATCTACTCTGCTGGGACAGCACCGCCTGTGGCTGAACAGGCCAATGCGCGAATGGCAGTCCCTGTCACACAGGTCGCACTTGTGGGTGGTCTCCGTGCAGCTGGGTCTGTGGCGGTTCTTCCTGCGGGTCCTTTTTTCATCTGCTGCAGCAGTCAGTCTCTCTTCACCCAGCCTTACACAAAACAGCTTTCGAACTTCTGTGCTTCAATTGGCTGGCTGTATTCGCAGCCGTTGGTAGGCTGGTCCTTCTTGCTAGGTTTTCAGTCATTGGTTCTTCAAGGTTTCAGAAACCCAATTCAAGGCTCTTATTAGTCGAATGAGAGGTCAATCCCATCTAAACCAATCAAAGCACTCCTTTGGCTTTCTGTCCGCAGCTGTGTCTGTAGTGGAAGAACGGAAATGCAGCTTTTTTTTTTTCAGTGCGCTCTAGGACACAGCGCCCTCGTGCGCTCTAGAATGCAGAGACATCCCTGCCTGCGTTACACCAGAGTGCAAGAGGTTAAAGGTACAGAAACAGCAATTCTAATAGGTCATGAAACACGAACACAGTAACTCAATCCTAGTACTGATGGATGCTAAGACACATACACCAACACACAGTTAGGCAGTAGAGGAATGAAAATGGAAGTCACCAGATGACTAAAGTGATAGTGGTATATTGATATCAGAGATGATGTGAACCTGAGATGGCATGAACCTATGTACAGTGTGCAAATGAGCAGTGTGCAACCTGATGTGAACCTGAGATGGTATAGACTTATGTACAGTGTGCAAATGAACATTGTGCAACAAGCAGTGTATAATTATAAATTATTGATGAGTAGCAGCAGAGATGATATTGACATCAGACAGGTGATACTATATCTACTGTACAGGTGACCAATGTGTAAATTTAGCAGGCAGTGTGTGAGTTCCTATATGCAAAGTTGTGTTGCAGAGTTTTGGGAGTTGTTGTCTGTTCATGAGTCTGATGGCAGTGGGAAAGAAGGAGTTTTTCAGTCTGGTTGTCCAGCATTTCACACTTCTGTACCTCCGGCCTGAGGGTAGAAGTGTGAACAGTCTGTGTTGGGGGTGGATGGGGTCCTGGAGGATGGCGTCAGCTCTCTTTTGGACTTTGCGGTGGTAGATGCTCTGCAGAGAGGGGAGTGGAGTCCTGACGGTCTTCTCCGCTGTCTTCACCACTCTCTGCAGGCGTTTGCGCTCCAGGGCAGTGGTGTTTCTGTACCATGCAGTGATGCCATTGGTCAGGATGCTCTCAACGATGCAGCTGTAGAAATTGTTGAGCATCCTGAAAGACATGCCGGACTTCTTCAGCCTCCTCAGAAAGTACAGTCACTGTTGAGCTCTCTTGACCAGCTCTGTGGTGTTGTGTTTCCACTTAAGGTAACCACTGATGTGGATGCCCAGGTATTTAAAGTTGCTCACCCGCTCCACCTCAAGCTTCCGGATGAACAGTGACCGATGGGGTCTCCTCCTCCCTTTCCTCATGTCCACTATCATTTCCTTTATCTTGTCCGTGTTGAGGGTGAGATTGTAGTCCTCACACCATGACACCAGGTTGGCCACCTCCTTCCTGTAGGGTGCTTCGCCATCACCAGTGATGCGTCCTATCACTGCTGTGTCATCCGCAAACTTTAGGATGATGTTGTCTTTGTGGGAGGCAACACAGTCATGGCACAACACTGGGGGACACCTGTGTTTGTGATGATGCTGGCTGAGGTCCTGTTACCCATCCTGACAGACTGGGGCCTGCCGGTTAGAAAGTCCAGTAGCCAGTCACAGAGGGTGGGGTGCAGGCCAAGTGAAGATAGTTTGTCGGTGAGTTTGTGGGGGATGACCGTGTTGAAGGTGGAGCTGTAGTGGACAAAGAGCATCCTAATGTAGGAGTCTTTATCGTCCAGGTGGGAGAGAGAATAATGGAGTGCTACAGCAATGGCATCTGAGGTGGATCTGTTGGGCCAGTAGGCGTACTGCAGGGGGTCCAGGGAGTCAGCGGACTGGGCGAGCTCGAGGAGCTAACGTGCCTGGTGAAATCTTTGGTGCGTTCGCTGACTCTCAGGGATCGCCAGATGGAGGAAGAAGCCGCTTTTCAGGAGCAAAAGTGGCAGGCTGTAGAGAATCACATTCGTCGGATGGAGTCACAGGTTGCGGAACTGAGAGAGGACTATGGGAGCCGGGCTGAGCGTAGTGGTGACGTCGGCGCTTCGAGGGAGGATCCTAGGGTGACGGCCAGTGGGGTCGGCCCGCGAGAGGATGATTTGCCGCTGCAGGTGCAGCCCAGGAGGCCACGAATGCATCACGAGCCCAGGCTGAATCCTCTCTCTCCCGAGGATGACATCGAGCATTACCTGGCGACGTTCGAGAGGATCGCTACAGTCTGCCGCTAGCGTGAGGAAGAGTGGGCTATTCATCTGGCTCCTCTGCTTGCAGGTGGGGCGCGGAGTGCATATGTTCTGATGGACATTGCAGACACGGATAATTATGGAAAATTGAAAGAGGCTATTTTTGAATAAATGTGAAGTCACGTCCGACACCTATAGGAGGAGGTTTCGGTCCCTGGAGGTTTGTCAGGACGAAACCCCCCGTGAATTGTATGTACGTCTGAAAGACCTGTTTTGTAGATGGATGAAACCAGAGACCTTAATGATAAAAGACATTATGGAACAATTAGTTTTGGAACGGTTTTTGCGCATGGTGAGCCTGGAGCTGGGAGTCTGGATGCAAGAGCGGGACCCGAAGACTGCAGAGGACGCTACGCGTCTGGCGGAGGTTTTTCTGTCGGCCAACAGGAGAACTACCCTCGGCCATGGCAGCTCTTTCACCTCTCTCAGGAATGAGTTTAATGGGGGTGAAAGGGGTGGTCCAGCTCAAGTTAGACATTTCAACTCCAGACAGTTTTAAATGGCAGACATAATAGAAAGGGTATGTCTTGCTATGAAATGGGCAATAGGGTCCCTTAAGTATTATTTATTAGGGCGTCATTTTGTATTGGAGACAGATCATTGGGCCCTACAGTGGTTGGACAGAATGAAGGATATAAATAGTCGTCTCACAGGGTGGTATGTGTCCCTCCAACCTTATAATTTTACTGTTCGGTATGTGACAGGGAAAACCAACCTGGTAGCTGATAGCCTTTCACGAATACATGACTCATAAGAGTACTGTATTCTCGGGAAAGGGGGGAGGAAATGTGACGATGGGATGTCACCACTGTATGTCTGGTTATATTGTGTGATCATGTTATATTTCTAATGGTAAATGTTATTATGATTATTTGTTAAAGTACACACATTTATTTGGGATCTGTCTTTGTTTAATTTGAATGCCCCTGGGAGATAATTAGTATGGTTAAGTATTTTGGGTAAAATAATGGATGAGTTATTTCACATACCTTTGCCAACATGATTCCTGTGCGTGTCCAGGCAAAAGACTCCGTTAGGAGTTGAGGGCTTTTAATAGGACACCAGCAGGAATGAAACATCTATGGTAAGTTAGAGGGGTGGTTTAGCTTTGTTAATAAGGGTTTTGAATTATTTATTGAATTATTTATATTGTTATTGATTGTTATTTATTATATGTTATTTATATTGTATAGTTGGGAAAATATTTATGTATTTTAGAGATTAGTAGGTATGTGTAAATGATGGAAGATTTATTGTTTTGCCTGGGATTATGGTAGGGGCTAATCAGCCCTAATTATCTCTGTTAGTATAAAACAGGTGTGGTGATTGTGACCTTAATCGAGAATCATCGTCGATCATTGTTGTTGAAGCAGAGCTTGGAGAATCGTGTCGGATGTCTGGAACTATCTATCTGTAAGATTATTGAAATAAAATGGAAAATTGGAATTGACGATTTTCGCCTCCTACTTGCCATCGTTATCGTTCACAGAGAGGTTGAAAATTGCTGTGAGAACATCAGTCAGCTCTGCAGCACATGCTCTGAGGGCCCGCCCAGGGATGTTGTCTGATCCTGTTGCTTTGCGGGGGTTGATATTCCTCAGTGCTTTGTTTACCTGGTCTGGTGAGACTCTTATGCCTCATTTCCACTAGCCCAGTTCGACTCGACTCGCCTCGTTTTGTTTCGTTACTACTCGTTTCTGCCACGGTTGTGCCTCCATTACAACCGTGTAAAGCCGTGTATAGCTGGGGTAGGTGGGATTTTTTTTTTACAGCAAGGCGGCGCCACACTCCTGTGACGTAAAACACGCGACCCAAGCCAAACACAACATGGCGGCTTTACAAGGTGACTCCTCGGTCTGTGGCTTTTTTCACCGTAAATGCCAAAAAGGACTGTCAGACAAGGGTACAGGCAGTGAGACGAAACACTCTGGAATAGTTCTGCAGCTTCTGGAGAGAGCCGAAGACGTGAGGATACAAACTAGGTCATATGTGACGGTAAGCTAATGTTGCTAATGCTAGTTTGCTATAAATACGTCGTACTACACTGTAATCTCTGCCAAGTTATCACTGTTAGGTACTAAAATATGTACGCTGTGTGTGTTTCAGATGGCTCTGTTGTGGGAAAATTACCACTTCAAACGGTCAGTCTGGCGTTCATGTACAGCCTGTCAACTGAGTAACAGGCTGAGTGAGCCTGTCAACTGTTAGCACAGCTTCACAAACGATCAGTGGTTGTAGAGCTTAAGAATGTCTGGTTTATTTCCTGTGCAAAAAATTGCTCTGATCTAAGTAAAGTAACCCTATTTCACTGTTTATGGGAATGTAGAAAAATCAGAATGTTTTGGGAAGAGGTGAGGGTAACAATTGAAAAAATAATTTCAAAACAATTTACATTGAATCCTAAACTGTTTTTGTTGGGTCTGTATCCAGAAAAACATAACTTTAATAAGAGTGAAAGAACATTCATAGACCTCAGTTTGCTTAATGCCAAAAAATGTATTGCATTACTGTGGAAAAACTCATAGACCAGATGTGACTCAGTGGTTAAGACAGATGTTAACAACCTTCCACTAGAAAGAATAACATACATACTGAAATCAAAGGAAAATGTGTTTGAGAATATATGGAGACCTTTCATTGATTATGTAAAGAAAGTAAACATAACTTCTGAAGAAGAAGGTGAATGATATGTGTGGACCTTGCAAATTCCAAGCTGGTGAATGTATATTATGTATTCTTATGTAATAGATTACCTAGACTAAACAGAGGGACATTGTTGTTGACTTGTTTTTGTTCATGGTTGTTGTTTTTATTACCTTTTTTTGTTATTTTGTTATTGTCCTTTTTAGTTTTTAAATTACTTTTGTGTTAGTGTCTGATTGTGTGTGCTGTTTGTAAAAAAAAAAAAGGTTCAATAAAAATATTGTGTGAAAAAAATTGCTCTGATCTGCGTGAAAATCATGGACTGTTGAGACATCATGGACGTACCTGCTCCAGCTGCACTGAGTCTGAGATGTTGTCATAGCAAAAAATGATCAGCTGACACAACTTGATCGCCAGGTTAATAACTATATTAGCCACAAAATGTATATTCAAAAGTAAACAGTACTGAGTTTGGTATAATAAGATGTATTTGACAGTTATGATGCATTTTAGGCCAAAACAAACTTGATCTAGGATTAAAAGCAATTAAAATAATGCAGTCACAAGGTTACATGGAAAATGCTTGATTTACTAGATACATATACTGTAGAAATATATATTCTCTGCATCAACAATGTACTATACATGCATTCATGTAGTATTGCACTGACAAACCTCTGAAGTTTTTTGCAGATGTCTCTTTTTTATATGTGAAGGTTAGTGGATTCGATTCCAAGTCATATATTGGCTGATATTATTATACACTCATAAATATAATATGAGCATGTCAGAAATAAAATTTAATTAGTTACATAGACTTTAGACTGCTGCCCCACCCCCCCGCGTCCCTAACCACCAGTTTAGCAGCAGAATATGAATGAGCTAGTTAGCATCATAGCTAGCACTGATTAGCTTACCTGTCAGAAGAAAAATGGTCACCTCTGCATGACTTTTCAACCTTTTGAGACTCTTCATCAGACATTAGCCATCAGAAGCAGAACCCATATTTATCCTGCAATACTTGAGAATGACTGGGAAAACTGACGTTTGCCTTGACACTCAGGTATTTAGCTGAATAATTCATGACCTGGCAACCCAACAACCCAAAACAAGACATTTTTTGATTTATTTTTTTGGGGGGGTGGGGGGAATTTTGTGTACTTTATTGATCCCCAGAGGGGAAATTCAGGGCATCCACCTTGATGGATGAAGCAGCCTTGGTACAGCGCTATCCCTTCATCATTCACACACACTTTCACATCTAGGGCCACTTTAGAGTCTCCAATTAACCTAACCTGCATGTTTTTGGCCTGTGGGAGGAACCTGGAGAAATTCCAGAGTAAATCCCTGCAGACACGGGGAGAACATGCAAACTCCACACAGATCACTGTTCGGCAGGGGCTGGGATCGAACCCGGGATCCCATGGCCAAGGGTGAATTGCTGTGCTGCCACAGTGTTAACCACTGCGCCACCGCACCGCCATGGCATGGCATGTAACATCAAGCTAGCGATGCTATTGGCTGTGTCATCCTCACTGGACTTCCATGCTTGTCTTACAAAACACAACACCAAATTACTAAACACAACAACAAAACAAAAAACCCGTGGCTGCACGGTGGCGCAGTGGTTTAGCACTGTGGCAGCACAGTTTTACCCTCGGCCGGGGGATCGCGGGGATCATGAGATCGTGGGTTCGATCCCAGCCCCCGCCCAACAGTGAGCTGTGTGGAGTTTGCATGTTCTCCCCGTGTTGCGTGGGTTTACTCCGGGATTTCTCCGGTTTCCTCCCGCATACCAAAAACATGTAGGTTTAGGGCGCTCGCGCACGCAGCGACCGGCAGCCGGTGGCTTACCAGACTGCAAACCAAATCTACCTACGGGTACAAATAAGTAACAAAAAAAAAACAAAAAAAAAAAAAAAAACCCAACAACAAATTGCTAAACACAACAAAAAAGAAAAAAACAACAAATTCCTAAACACAACAACGAAACAAAACACACAACAAAAAACAAAACACAACATAAAACAATAAACACAACAACAAATTGCTAAATACACCAATGAAACAAAAAACACAACAACAAAAAACACAACAACAAAACAAAAAACCATCCACTTACTAAACACAACAACAAATGACTAAAACACCACAACCAAAGAGAAATCACAATTACATTAACTCAGCCGGAAAAGGCAGATACCTCATGTTGACAAGGCTCGTTGCTGATGGACAACCTGTCCATCTTTTAAGCAGGAAGTGCTGGATCTGCGTGTAAACTTCAGTGCTCCCGAAGATTCAACTCTTGCGGTTATCAGAGATTATTTTGATGCAGGCCATACATATGAGGTGATACTAGACATGCTGTCAACTTTTCACAACATCACAATGGGTATGCACACTCTGAAGACACGTTTAGCTGAAGCAGGGATGTACAAAAGAAAGAACTATTCCCCAATGACTGAAGTGAGATGTGCAATTCTGACAGAGCTGCATGGTCCTGGGCAACTGTTCGGCTATCAGGACTATATGGCAAGTACTTCAACAAAAATACAAGCTACGTGTTAACCATTTGAGTGTGTCTGCCACCAAATTGTGACATAACCCCTAGTGGTCAAGAATGGTAAATATTTTTGTCAATTAAATAGTTCAGATTTCCAAGACTATAACATGAAAGTGGTAAGAGATAATGGCTAATTGTCAATTAGAAAGATGTAAAATATGATCCAAAGTTTCAGATAGGAATAAATTTACGTGTCTAATTTGCATAATGTCACAGCAGCTCTTTAAATTCCATAGCTCAGTCAAAACTGGACTTTGGACGTATTTACACAAAGAATGGTCCAGTCTTTTGACACAATTTTTTGTACAGAGGTACCTCATCATCTTATCTTCAAAGTACATGAACAAGAAATCAGTACAATATTAAAAAAAAAACAACAACACAGAAATAAGTCATTTACTGGCGGCTAATGGGACTCGCTCGCTGCTGTGGCCACTGCGTTTTCACCCATCGTGGTCGTTATTTTGTGTCCTGTTGGTCATTTACACTGTCTACCACATCTCCAAAGTCTTATGATTATCCCACATAAATTCTGCTTGTATCCCGCGGTTACTTTCCGTGTACAAAGCCGCCTAAGTGACGGTGACGATGACCGATCGTGGCCATATTAGCTTTCTGAGCTAAAAGAAGGGAATATGGGGTAAGGAAATGAGGAGTTCTTCTTCTTTGGTGTATTACGTGTCATCCATTGAGACCTCCAACGCATGTCTGCCACTTTCTGAAACTGGCAGGTCAGTACAAATCAGTACAAATCCCCAATGCAGCCGGCGATGTCAGAGTGAGATGACAGGCTCAGCGCCGTGCTCTGCCACTAGGGGCATGCAAATTCACACACTCGGAGGGTTAAACGCGATACTGTAATGAGATTGCTGAAACAATTAAATCCACAAGGGATGTATCTGAGAACACGAAGGAGATTTATAAGACGAACATAGGTCCAAACTCTATATGGCATGTAGATGGATACGATAAACTGAAACCCTTTGGTTTTTCCCTCTCAGGATGTATAGATGGCTTTTCATGAAGAATAATGTGGCTTGTTTGTGGGGCTACCAACAACAACCCATCTGTCATCGCACACAATTATATTAACTGTGTCAAAAATGAGATTAAGAACTGACTTTGGAACAGAAGATGGGACCATGGCAGCAATACAATGCACCCTCCACGATGAGCACATGGATTACTATGCAGGCTCATCAAGTCACAGCTATGGGTCATCAATAGGGAATCAGTGTATTGAGTCTTGGTGGTCCTTTTTCAGAAAAGGAAGGTAAGTGTGTTTCTTATTAATGTATTTAAAGTACTTTGGGAACCGCTTATAGAGATTACTCCTGGTCAGCATGAACACTGACCTGATTTTTTTAAAGGTTTCATTGGTCATGCAGAGTACTATATAGCTGACAGCCCATTACATAAAGTATTTTTTTCCTATGAGCTGTCATGTATGAAACCATCCAAAATGTACACTGTAAGCAGAATACTCTAATTTGTATGAACAAAATTGTATAGGAATGACTGTTCAAAACTTATTGATCCATATAAGCGGCTGATCACTGTAACTGACCATTTTCCACTGTTGTGTAACCTGGGGAAGTAAAGACCCTGCATTATTAGTTGGCTACCTTTATGAGAATAAAATATTTTGCAATAGAAAATATTGCACAATGCTGTCAGTGAAGCATCATATCAACTAGTGGTATTTATAGTTTTAAGTTATTCTGTCACTATACATTTTTCCTTTGGTGCAAGATAAGCAACTTTGCATTTAAGGTATTTCTAGGGCCCAGATTTAGATGGACCTGTTCGAAGATCTGAGAGACTCGGGACACTTCAATGGCAGCCACGAACGCCAGTGCTTACTGAGATTCTGCTTCAGTAATGTTCTCCAGAAAGACATGGATGAATGGACCAACCTCTGGAACAGGCACAGAATTTGATGCTCCAGACTTGCATCATGTCCTGGGGGGGATTCCAAGTGAGCTCTATCTCTTGCCTCACAGGTAAATCAACTCTGCATGAGTTTATGTAGGCCTCTACATTTGTATAAAATCCAGTGCATTATAACAAAAAAAACACTTATAAGAATTAAATCATGGAGATGTTTTCCCTTGAGTGTTCAGTTACATAATTGTCTTACTGTGTAGGTTTGGATAAAGTGAATGTGGCCTAGCTGTTGAAGACTGGCAACTAAATGTTACAATTTTAAAATCAATAACATAAAAATTTAAGTCATATCTAAAATCAACAAAGAAAATCAAATAGAAGTAGACAAAAAACAAACAAAAACTTTTAAGTTATTACGAGTTTATCTCCTAGCATTTACAGTGAGATACTGAGAGTTTTTCTCATCTTTGTACAATTTTTTGAATTGCTTCAGAGTAGAACATGTTTTAATATTTTCAGCGCAGCAGTTCCATAGTTTAACTCCAGTGACAGACATGCAATGATACTTTGTATTTGTTCTAACCTTTGGTTTATTAAAAACAGAGTTACCTCTTAGCTCATATTTGCTTCCCCTTTTTTTAAACAGTCTCTGAATATTAATAGGTAATTGGTTATTATTTGCTTTGTACATAATTTGAATGACATTATAATCTACTGGATCTCTAAATTTAAGAGTATGCAATTGAATGAATATTGGATGTGTTGGTTTACGGTAAGGTTTCTTTGATACAATGCGTACCACTTTTTTTCTGTAGTAAAACGATTAAGTTTGTGTTTATTTTGTATGTGCTTCCCCAAATCTCCACACAGTATGTCATAAAAGAAACTATCAGTTAATTATATAAAATGCAAAGAGATTTCTGACACAGGAGGTCCTTATCTTTATACAGTACGGCAATGGACTTAGACATTTTAGTTTTGACATAATTTATGTGTGATTTCCAGTTTAGTTTGTTCCTTTGACCCCTAGGAACTTGGTTTCCAAAACTGTGTCAATTTCAACATTGTTTATTTTAATTTTTCTGTGATTATGTAATTTGCAGTTTCCAAATATTATACATTTTGTTTTTACAAGGTGAATAGATAAATTATTTGCAGTGAACCATTGATTGATTTGTTTAAGTTCATTTTCTACTGAA
Organism: Pholidichthys leucotaenia; assembly: GCA_020510985.1. Classification (NCBI taxonomy): domain Eukaryota; kingdom Metazoa; phylum Chordata; class Actinopteri; order Cichliformes; family Pholidichthyidae; genus Pholidichthys; species Pholidichthys leucotaenia. The sequence goes on along the minus strand of CM035836.1, from coordinate 323,212,588 downwards.
TCCAGAATCTGCTTAGATTTTCTCCACTACAAAAAAAGTTGTGTCATCTGCAAATAAAATACACTTAAGCAATTTAGACACAGAACATAAATCATTACTATACAAAATAAACAGCAATGGACCAAGTACAAAACCTTGTGGTACCCCAGACGTCATCTTCAGCAACTCAGAGTCTGTATTATTCACATGAACATATTAATATCTGTCTTCTAAATAGATGTGCAACAAGTCAAAAGCTATTCCTCTGATGCCATACTGATGCAATTTACTGAGGAGCAATTTATGGTCAGCTGTATCAAATGCCTTTTGTAAGTCCAGAAATATTCCAACTGTGTATTCTCTTCTATCTGTTGCATCTGTAATCTGTTCAAGTCCATGAGTGCCAGTGAGGTAGTCCGGTTCTTCCTGAATCCATACTGCTATTCACAGAGTATATTGTGCTTATCAATTAAACCATTTTGTCTCTTAACAATTTTTTTTTTTTTTTTTTTTTTTTTTTTTTTTTTGTATTTTGGAGAACTGAGGTAACAATGAAATGGGTCTGTAGTTTGACAATAAATGTTTGTCACCAGTCTTATACAGAGGAACAACTCTTGCTATTTTCATTTTCTTTGGAAATTTACCAGCAGTAAGTGACATTTTGCATACGTAAGTGAATTGTTTAACAATACAATCAATAATACATTTAACCAAGAACATACTGAAATCATTACAATCAGTTGATTTTTTTGACTTTGAATTTGTTAACAATGTCAAGAATTTCTTTTTCATCTGTTTCTTTCATAAACATTGAGTAAGTGTTTATGTTGACGACATTGTCAGCACCACTTGTATTTGCTGACGATACAGTGGAGCTGGCAATCTTTTTTCCTTATATTAACAAAATATCCATTAAATGTCTTGGAGATCAAGCTATTTTCATTGATTATTCCATTTTCTGAATTTAAATAAGAGATGTGGTTGGAATTTAGTTTTTCTTTCTTTGTTATATTAAATGCCTTCTATATATTACATGTATTAGTTTTGTTATTTTCCAATAATTTACTGTAATATATATTTTTTACTCTATCTTAAGATACTAATGAGTTTATTTTTATAAGTCCTGTATTTCTTTTCAGCTTCTACAGTTCTTAATTTCAGAAACGTTTTGTATAACAAATTTTTCTTTTTACAAACATTTTGCAGGACCTTGGTGAGCCAAGGCTTATCTCTGTATTTAACTTTCCTTCACTACTAGAGGGCAATGTTTATTATATACTTGGGATAAAATAAAACAAATTCTCCATATGCTATGTCAATGCCAACATAAACACTGCTCCAGTCTTGTATTTTTAGATCATTTCTAAGATGGTTGATTGCGGTTTCTGTTGCAAGTCGTTTAAAAATCTTATCTATTTCAACGTTATGTGTTACACAAGTGCCTGAAGAAACAAAAACAGGCAGATGGTCTGTCACATCATTGATAATAAGGCCAACAGTTACATTCCCCTCAGTGACATTTGTGAAAATGTTATCAATAAGCATTGCTGAATTTGTTTTTATTCTAGTGGGGTATGTTATTGAAGGGTAGAAACCCATACAAAACATGGAATTTATGAATTCACTTATTTGGATATGGTCATTTGGATTTAATAAATCAACATTGAAGTCTCCACAAATAAATACCAGCTTCTTATTACCTACTGTACTGAAAAGCTCAGACAATTTTTCTTTTAAAATGTCAATATTGGTTCCCAGTGCTCTATAAATACAGCTTATTATGATATTTTTTGTAGTTGTTGTAATTAATTCCACAGTTACACACTCCATGATGTTTTCCATTTCAAAAGACATATTATCTACAACTTGGCCTTGGTAGCAGGACCTGATATATAAACCAACACCACCACCCCTTTTTGTTTGACCTGCTTGTGGTATATAAATCATAGCCTCTTCATTAGCACTGTATGAAGTTGGTCATTTTTTAGCCAAGTCTCAGAAATTGCAACAGCAGAAAAATTTGTGTTATATATATATTTTTTTTTATATTTGTGACAACCATCAACAGGTCCTCTAGAGACACAACAGTCACTTTTTCTGAAAGGGAAAAAAATAAGTTTTCATTGTGGGTACATTGTTTTATGTCTCTGGATTATCAAGATGCTGCATTTACCAAAGCATTTGTCTTGAATTTCACAGTGTGATAAAATATGTTACAGAAAAAGGTATGACAAACCTTCACAGTCAAAATGATAATCAGCCCAAAATCCAAGTGTTTTGCTCTCTTTCTGTCGCCTGTTGCTTCCTGTTGGACTGAGGTCTGGTCAGAACATGGTCTCCATGTCTGCTGCAGTCAGCTTCTTAGGAGAATGGCACAAGACAGGAACCAACACACTGGGATGCTGCTGCACTGCAGTCAGAAACTGCAGGCTTGCAAGTCGTTCTTTGAATCTATTAGGAGTAATAATTAAACAGTAAATGCTTTACTGATGAGATAAAAAAAAAATTGCAATTTTTTAAAGCAAAAGTCACAATTTTGCAAAAGGAAAAAAAATCAGAAAAAGTAAATTATGAGATGAAAAAAGTTACAAATTTTAAAGAAGGAAGTTGTAAATTTATGTAAAACAAAGGTGTAAATATGTTATAAAAATTAAGTAAAAAAAAAACCAGAAAAAGCCTGACAATTTACTAGGAAAAAAAATGCATTTTTTATGTTCATTCCTCTCATTTAACTTTCCGCAGTGTTAAAAGGCAAAAACAGAACCTACAGATTCTCAAAATTAAATGAGGATTTCACCTCAAATGCAAGAAAATATACAGTAGCTATAGTATTTAAGACCTTTGCAAGGCAGATTTAAGGATTAACTGCAATTTTATTAATAAAGGCTTAACATTGTATGAACAAATTCAAGACTTTAAGACATGGATAATTGCAAACTTTACCCAAACTTAACTCTTTCATGTTCACAGATAACAATATGATCTCTAGTGAGAGAGTATGGAGCAGGTGGAGGTATGCTCTGCAGATTAGAGCGATGAAAGTCAGTAGAAGCAAGACGGGATATACGTGAAAGGCAAGTCTAAAGATGAGGATGCAAGGAGTAGGGGTAGTGAAGGTAGATATGTTCAAATAACAGGGGTCAACCATCCAAAGTAATGGATGGTCCACAAGAAAGGTGAAGAAGAGAGTGCAGGCTGGGTGGAGAAGAATAATTTCTGACAGAAAGATAGCAGCTAGAGAAAAAGGGAAGATTCACAAGATGGTAATGAGACCTGCTGTGATGTATTGTTTGGAGACTGGAGCACTGACAAAAAGACAGGAGGCAGAGCTGGAGGTGATTCTCATTGGGAGTGACTAGGAGGGACAGGATAAGAAATGAGTGTATCAGAAGGACAGCTCAGGTCTAGCGGTTTGGAGACAAAGAGGCAAGGCTGAGATGGTTTAGACATATGTAGAGGAAGGATAGTGGATATACTGAACAAAGGCTGTTGAAGATGGAGCTGCCAGGCAGGAGGAAAAGAGGAAGACCACAGAGAAGATTCATGGATGTAGTGAGGAGGACATGGAGAGGGTTGGTGTTACAAAGGAAGATGCAAGGGGTAGGGTGAAATGGAGACAGATGGTCTGCTGTGGAGACCACTAAAGGGAGCAGCTGGAAGAAAAAGAATATGACTCTTTAAAGTATTACCTTTGAATGACAATGTGGTTTCTGTGTACAATGTACCATCTGAGGTACTCCTCAACAAGTGTATGCTTCTCCTCTGAAGTGGTCACACGTCAGAAACATCCAGCTGTTTGGAACATGGTGCTGTTTTGTAAAATCAGCTTTTGCAGAGATTCCACAGATTCTGTTTTCTAAACCTATTAAAAAGAATTTCAAGAAGAAACAAAAATAATCCCTGATTGGTTGAAACAATTTAAAAAAAGAATGCTTTTGTAGCTGGTGGTCATTTGGTGCAAATAATTCCAATGACTGAAAAATACCCCTACAAGGTTTAGGATTCTTCATTTTACCACAATTTGCCTAATTTCCGCTACGCCCTCTTAAGTGTTTTGATGTTTGAGTGACATTCTTGCCAGATTTTAGGTCCACGGATGAAAAGACATTTTTTTTGTCTCATTGGATAATTATCTGTTCCAAGCGCATTCGTGATCCAAGTCTTTCCTTGAAGACAAGTAACAGGAAAGTTAAATATCTTTAAGGTTATTAAACTAAAAATTTAAAGATGCCTTGGTTCTACTAGAGATCACTGATAATCAAAGATCAGTTACAGTAGTATTAGTATGCAAGATAGTGAGCTACTGTAACTTCTACATAATGAAGTTTGCATGTGAGCTAGACTAGCTACCACATTTACTGTTGTAAATACGCTATCTCACCCATTCACCGGTGTTGTGCTGAGAAAAGCATGTCTGCCGTGGAAAAAGCATCCGTCCCCCTTTTTTTTACTTCTAAAACCATATACACACGTGGACAAAATTGTTGGTACCCCTCTGTTAATGAAAGAAAAACCCACAATGGTCACAGAAATAACTTGCATCTGACAAAAGTGGTAATAAATAAAAAGTCTATGAAAATTAACCAGTGAAAATAAGACAATGCTTTTGAATTGTGGCTCAACAGAATTATTTTAAAAAACAAACTCATGAAACAGGCCTGGACAAAAATGATGGTACCCTTAACTTAATATTTTGTTGCACAACGTTTTGAGGCAATCACTGCAATCAAACCATTTCTGTAACAATCAATGAGACTTCTGCACCTCTCAGCAGGTATTTTGGCCCACTCCTCATGAGCAAACTGCTCCAGTTGTCTCAGGTTTGAAGGGTGCCTTCTCCAGACGACATGTTTCAGCTCCTTCCACAGATGTTCAATAGGATTTAGATCAGGGCTCATAGAAGGCCACTTTAGAATAGTCCAATATTTCACTCTTAGCCATTCTTGGGTGTTTTAGCTGTGTGTTTTGGGTCATTATCCTGTTGCAAGACCCATGACCTGCAACTAAGACCAAGCTGTCTGACACTGGGCAGCACATTTCTCTCTAGAATAATTTGATAGTCTTGAGATTTCGTTGTGCCCTGCACAGATTCAAGACACCCTGTGCCAGATGCAGCAAAGCAGCCCCAGAACATAACAGAACCTCCCCCATGTTTCATAGTAGTGACAGTGTTCTTTTCTTGGTATGCTCCATTTTTGCATTTGTGAACATAGAGCTGATGTGCCTTGCCAAAAAGTTCCAGTTTTGTCTCGTCTGTCCATAGGACATTCTCCACGAAGCTTTGTGGCTTGTCAACATGCAGTTTGGCAAATTCCAGTCTGGCTTTTTTATGATTTGTTTTCAACAGTGGTGTCCTCCTTGATCGTCTCCCATGAAGTTCACTTTGGCTCAAACAACGACGGATGGTGCGATCTGACACTGATGTACCTTGACCTTGGAGTTCACCATGAATATGTTTAGAGGTTGTTCTGGGCTCTTTTGTTACCATTTGTATTATCCGTCTCCTCCTGCGGCCACATCCAGGGAGGTTGGCTACAGTCCCGTGGATCTTAAATTTCTGAATAAAATGTTCAACTGTAGTCACAGGAACATCAAGCTGCTTGGAGATGGTCTTATAGCCTTTCCTTTAACATCCTTGTCTATAATTTTCTTTCTAATCTCCTGAGACAACTCTCTCCTTTGCTTCCTCTGGTCCATGTTTGGTGTACCACACCAAACCGACTGACTGATTACAAGTTTGTAGACACCTGTGATGTTAATTAGAGGACACATCGTGGTTGAACATGTCCCTATGGTCACATTATTTTCAATCTTTTCTAGGGGTACCATCATTTTTGTCCAGGCCTGTTTCATGAGTTTATTTTTTAAAGTAATTCTGTTGAACCACAATTCAAAAGCACTGTCTGATTTTCATTGGTTAATTTTCATTGTGGGACACATATGCACATGGTTATATCACTTTAGACTTCACATCTCAGATTGAACAAAGGACTGAGTCTCCTTGGAGATAACAGGAGGATGTGGAAGTTTAGTCTTTGGTATGCAAAGAGACGGCCTTGGGGGATTTCCTGGCTGCCAGAGACTTTAGGTGGAGGTGATAAGATCTAAGAGAGGATGCATTGTTACTTGGGATTAAATGCATTGTGACTGTGAGAGAGGATGCATTGTTACTTGGGATTAAATGCATTGTGACTTTGAGCTTTGAAGGTCCTGAGTATTTAAAGGACGAAGATCTGGGTTTTTTCCTCTTTTTTCTGTTTTGCTGATGTTGGAAGATGTGAATAAACCTGACTCGTGAGATAAACTCTGCCTCGTCATTTTCACATTCCCACATCATAGAATTTTTATTTATTACAACTTTTGTCAGATTCAAGTTACTTCTGTGACCATTGTGGGTTTTTCTTTATTAACAGAGGGGTACCAACAATTTTGTCCACGGCTGTAAAGGATTACAACACTGGCAGTGTTATTTTTTTCATTTGTGGTTTTACAGCATCGCTCCTCAAATGTGCTCTTGGGCGAAGGGGGATGTTTCCAGGCAAGACGTGCTTTTCTCTGCACAACACCGGCTCTTTGCTATACCACTGCAACCCCCACCCCACTTTCTCTATAAGTCTAACTTCAGTCAAACATAAAGCAATGTTGTCTAATGTCCTACTAATGTCTTCACACTCTAGAACACTCTATAGGCAGCTTTCTGCTGTAAACTAGGACTGTAAAATTTTCAACATCACTTAGGCACTGGAAGCATACTGCCACACACACTAACTAGCTCAGGCAAACGATGGCCTCCATTAGCAACAATAATGTAATGTAATTTAAAATACCTGAAGGTGGTGGTCCAGCGGTGGGCTCATTGTCAAGAATGTCTTTCAGTCCCTTACCACAACGACTGCAAAAGTTCGGATGCAAGTGTTCAGCAATATTTTTGCCTCAATAAGGGCAATGCATACAGACGTGGACAAAATTGTTGGTACCCCTCTGTTAATGAAAGAAAACCCCACAATAGTCAGAAATAATTTGAATCTGACAAAAGTGGTAATAAATAAAAAATCTATGAAATTTAACCATTGAAAATCAGACAATACTTTTGAATTGTGGTTCAACAGAATTATTTTAAAAACAAACTCATGAAACAGGCCTGGACAAAAATGATGGTACCCTTAACTTAATATTTTGTTGCACAACCTTTTGAGGCAATCACTGCAATCAAACCATTTCTGTAACTGTCAATGAGACTTCTGCACCTCTCAGCAGGTATTTTGGCCCACTCCTCATGAGCAAACTGCTCCAGTTGCCTCAGGTTTGAAGGGTGCCTTCTCCAGATGACATGTTTCAGCTCCTTCCGCAGATATTCAATAGGATTTAGATCAGGGCTCATAGAAGGCCACCTTAGAATAGTCCAATGTTTCGCTCTTAGCCATTCTTGGGTGTTTTTAGTTGTGTTTTGGGTCATTATCCTGTTACAAGACCCATGACCTGCGACTAAGACCAAGCTGTCTGACACTGGGCAGCACATTTCTCTCTAGAATACTTTGATAGTCTTGAGATTTTGTTGTACCCTGCACAGATTCAAGACACCCTGTGCCAGATGCAGCAAAGCAGCCCCAGAACATAACAGAACCTCCTCCATGTTTCACAGCAGGGACAGTGTTCTTTTCTTGGTATGCTTCATTTTTGCATCTGTGAACATAGAGCTGATGTGCCTTGCCAATAAGTTCCAGTTTTGTCTCGTCTCTCCATAGGACATTCTCCCAGAAGCTTTGTGGCTTGTCAACATGCAGTTTGGCAAATTCTAGTCTGGCTTTTTTATGATTTGTTTTCAACAGTGGTGTCCTCCTTGGTTGTCTCCCATGAAGTTCACTTTGGCTCAAACAATGATGGATGGTGCGATCTGACACTGATGTACCTTGACCTTGGAGTTCACCATGAATGTGTTTAGAGGTTGTTCTGGGCTCTTTTGTTACCATTCGTATTATCCATCTCCTCCTGCGGCCATGTCCAGGGAGGTTGGCTACAGTCCTGTGGATCTTAAATTTCTGAATATGTGCAACTGTAGTCACAGGAACATCAAGCTGCTTAGAGATGGTCTTATAGCCTTTACCTTTAACATGCTTGTCTATAATTTTCTTTCTAATCTCCTGAGACAACTCTCTCCTTTGCTTCCTCTGGTCCATGTTTAGTGTGGTACAGACCATGTCAACAAACAGCACAGTGACTACTTGCCATCCCTTAAATAGGCCGACTGACTGATTACAAGTTTGTAGACACCTGTGATGTTAATTAGAGGACACATCTTGGTTGAACATGTCCCTATGGTCACATTATTTTCAATCTTTTCTAGGGGTACCATCATTTTTGTCCAGGCCTGTTTCATGTATTTGTTTTTTAAAATAATTCTGTTGAACCACAATTCAAAAGCATTGTCTGATTTTCATTGGTTAATTTTCATAGAATTTGTATTTATTACCACTTTTGTCAGAATCAAGTTATTTCTGTGACCATTGTGGGGTTTTTTTTCATTAACAGAGGGGTTACAACAGTTTTGTCCACGTCTGTAATTCATAGATCCTTTTCCTTCCTCTGGGCCAAATGAAAGCATGTGGCACATTTACTTCTTCTTTAAAAGATGGACAGGGTGTCCATCCAATCGGCGATGAACCTTGTCAACATCAGGTCACCACCTTTTCTGGCTGAGTTAATGTAATTGTGATTTCTCTGTGGTTGTGGCGTTTTAGTCATTTGTTGGTTGTGATTTTTGTTTTGTTGTTGTATTTAGTAATTTGTCGTTGCATTTTTTGTTTACTTGTTGTTTTTTGTTGTTGTGTTTTTTGTTTTGTTTGTGTGTTTAGTAATTTGTAGTTTTTTTGTTTTGTTGTTGTGTTTAGTAATCTGATGTGCTTTTTGTTTTGTTATTGTTTTGTGTTTTGTTGTGTTTTTTGATTTGTGTTTTTTGTTTCATTGGTGCGTTTAGTAATTTGTTGTTGTTTTTTGTTTTGTTGTGTTTAGTAATTTGTTATTGTGTTTTTTGCATTGGTGGTGTGTTTTTTGTTTTGTTGTTGTGTTTTTTTTGTTTCGTTTTTAAGTAATTTGTTGGCATAATTTGCACTTCAGGGCCACCGTACACTTCACATACATTACTGATTTACAAAATAAATGACAATGGCTCCAAAACTGAGCCTTGTGGAACCTCACATATTACATCTTGTGATGTTGATTTGACTTTATTTGTACATACTGCTCCCTGGGTATACAGACTGCTTGTCTGGACATACTGCTCGTCTGGGTATACGACCACAACAGACAACCAGAGAGGCGTGGTTGTGACATCTGGGCAGTGGTCGAGCACTGGAGGAGCTGCACCCATTAGGGTTGCCGAGAGGAGCGGTGGTTCTGGAGCACTGGGGCAGATTGTCTGCATCGGGCAGTGGCACCGGACACCAGTGAGGACGCCGAGCCTCGCTGATTGCAACACAGAGCAGTTTTCACCTTGAAGAGGATTGGTTCCAGTGTCATTCTCCTCATGACAGATGAGCAGCTAAAAGTCTATCTGCCAAAGGTTGCAAAAAGACATTGGACTCCTGCTTATTTGACAGACTACAAATGAAAAGCAACCATGGGACACAACCGTGGGATGTGCTAAGCTAATGCTATCGCTACAGCTAACACCATAGCTAGTTGTTGCACCTAACACTGATACAAAGGAGCGACTCTGTCCCTGGTTCATCTCGCTGACCCGGCATCAGCCCGGTAGATGACAGCTGAGCCTCCCACACAGATTCTTAGAATCTTGTGATTGGGGCTCACCGGAGGAACTAACCGAGGCAACAGCTGGACAGGAGCCGGATCGGAGCTCAATTATAGCGGGGGTAGGAGACGGGGACCAGTGGAGGAGTAGCCGGGGCCCCAGCTGGATAGGAGCCGGATCGGAGCTCAGTTACAGCAGCGAGGCTCAGCAGAGGAACTACTGAGGAAGACGGCAGTAGGTGGCAGGGCTCAGCGGAGAAGCTACCAGGACCCCAGCTGGACAGGAGCCGGATCGGAGCTCAACTACAGCGACGGTAGGCAGTGGGGCTCGGTGGAGGAGCTGACGACACCCCGGCTGGACAGGAGCTGGATCAGGAGCTCAATTACAGTGGTGGTAAGCAGCGGGACTAGCAGCAGAGGGGGCTAGCTGAGGCCCCAGCTGGATTCGAGATTGGTTGGATTGGATACCGGCGACACCAGCAGAGATTGTTTTATTATCAACAAGTCAGTAAAAATGCCACCAAAGAACGAAGAAATGGAAGAGATTAAAAAAATCTCTGAACTTCTTGTCAGAAGAACTGATCAAGTGGTCAATCAGCAGCTTAAACTATTAGGGCTAATGGAGGAAGTCCGAGAACTAAAATTACTATCATCGGCCTCCGTCGGTCTATGATGACCATGGAAGAGAATCCTAAACGTCTACTCTGCTGGAACAGCACCGCCTGTGGCTGAACAGGCCGATGCGTGAATGGCAGTCCCTGTCACACAGGACGCACTTGTGGGTGGTCTCCGTGCTGCTGGGTCTGAAATTAACAATTAAGGAAAAACTAAAATTTACAATTTACAACTAAAATTAACAATTAAGGAAAAAGACAAAAAAAATTGCAGACTTGGAGTGACGCATCGAGGATCTTGAACAATATTCTCGTATGGATGATCTAATTATAAGTGGACTAGACATTAAATATCAAACATATGCCAATGCTACAGCAGGAATGAGAGGTGAGGAGGCTCCCTTAAGTGAATCAGTCTCCCTGGAAAACCAGGTGCTTCAGTTCATTGAAAGCAGAAATATAAAAGTTGAAGTAAATGCAATTTCAGCCTGTCATACTTTACCCAGAAAAGATAATAAAACAAAAAAATCAATTGTGATGCACTTTGTGAACAGAAGAGCAAAGAATGACATACTAAGGCAGGCCAGAAAGCTATGGGGAACAGAAGTTTACTTAAATGAACATTTAACAAAGACTAATGCTGAAATAGCATGGCAAGCACGGATGGTGAAAAGACAAAATAAGATACAGGCAACATGGACAAGAAACTGTAGAGTTTGGATCAAACTAAATGGAACACATGAGGAAGCAAAGGCCATAATAATCAGAGATCTTACCGACTTAAATAAATATAGATGAACACTGATTAAGAAAATTAAGAGACTATGATAATCCATATCCACACACACTGCAAGAATAATTCTTTTGTGACATACCATGTTAATGTACTTTAAAAACAAAAACAAAACAAAACAAAAAACTTAGACTGACTTTAGTAGACGTCAATTATCCCCAGTTGGAGGAAGTCATTTGACACAGAGTGAGGAAATTCAAACACTGAAAATATGCCATTATGCTGAGCATAAACTACAAGAGATGGAGAATGATATTGTAGCATTATGTGATTAATAATTATGATCAGGTATAAAAATTATTTAATTTGTATTAATGTATCGGGACCTGAGATTTACTTCGGGCCCACACACACAGAAAAAATTAATAAACACTCGTGGGGCACCAGCTCACCTCTTTAGTGAGTACTTTGATCATTAATTTCACTTTATACTTGTTTAATCACTCAATAAATTAATTAATAATCAGTCTCAAAATTTTAGTGAATTCAATACTGGGGGCTTTGAAACCAGACTCAGAATTAAATAAATTCCCAACAACTCTCATTTTCACGTATTTATTAAATGAAATGATGATTAAAGGACATTGCAATGATTCACATTAATCATTAAATTATACTTGTTAATGATAGAGTAACAATGTGAACATTTGCAGAACCAGGGTGAAAATGTAAGCTGAATTTAGATCAGTTTGAAGTTAACAGATTATGGAAAACGGAATGCAAATTTATGGGGAAAATTAAACTAATTATATGGAAAATTCTGAATTACTCTTAAGAAAATGAAAACAGAATTTTAAGGAAAAGAAGAGTTATGTTAATTGCTCTTTAAATTTGTATCTGATCAGATACCAAATTATTCTCAAATCTCAGACGTTTTATTCAGCAGATGAATAAAGAATGCAGCTCACGTGACCTTGCATGGTGGAGATCCTTTCAGCATCGTAGTCTGTAGTTCACAGATGGCTCCAAAACCAGAATATCTGGCCAGCAGTTATTCTTACAAAGTACAGCGGCTTTCCAGCCTATTGTCACAAGATGAGATTTTGATGTGTTGATCACCTGGGCTGAGGTACAGCCCAGAAGTCTCCCTTTTCCGTGGCATAGTGATTTATTCAGCTGCGCGTTGTGGATCAACAACTTCTCTCAAGGGAATTTAAGAATAATTAGAAAATCTTATCCAATAGCAAAATTAAAAGATTTCTACGACTTTGTGGAGATGAAATTAGCTTCTAAGGTGGAAGTGGTCAATATAAAATTAAACATAAAGTCAAAATTAAAAACAGTGAGTTTAAAGAAAGTTTAACAGGAGAAAGTTATAAAAATAAATGTCTAGGATGGGAGTTTGACTCTGAATTAGAATTTGAGCTCAGGAAAGAAAGGGATTAATTCCTAGACATTTAAAGAAAAACAAACAAAAAAAAACGTGGGAGAAGTCTCCTTTTGTTCTCCCATAGTGATCTCCAGGAGTGCTCGGCAGTCATCTTCTGTGAAGTGACGAGAAGAAGTGGAAAAAGAAAAAAAAGAGAGCAAAGAGAGGGTGTCTCTTCTTTTTTATAACTCCAGCTGAGTTTTCGCGGGCTTCCGGGGATTGACAAAAGCTCAAACCAATAGTCTTCCTTCGTGGGCGAGTTTAAAGAACTTCAGTCCAATAAACAAACAGGATTTTGTCTGTAACAACCAATAATACTGAGAGAGCTGGAGCCCAGCATATGTTGGTTGATGATTGGTTGATACCGGTCCTCGCAGACTGACACACAATTTTAATATACTAGGGATTCCTTAACCTACTTATGTATAAAGTCTAAGCTAGTCTTAGTGATTCATGCAACTTTATAACTAGTGCTTTTAAACTAAGATGCAAGAATAAACATTCATTTAAACATTTTAACATGCACATATTTAAAATCAAGGATTAATATATTATTTCAAACCCATTATTGATTGTCCACACCAAGCACCAGAGTCCATTTGCTTTTCCATGGTGTCCTAAAAAAAAAGGGGATGTTGAGAATTGAGTTTTGTAACAAGAATGTAGTCACAAAAGAGTTTACTGGCTAAATCCAGCATGTCCCAGAGTTGCCAGTAGAGGGCAATGTTGAGCTGTGGATATTTTGTAGGGCATATGGGGCATTCCACAATGGTCTGCTCTTTGTCCACGTTTTATTAGCGCATAAAATGTTCAGGAGGAAATGCATTAGGAGGAATTCTGGAGACTGGTTTAACAAAGGAATGTTAGTTCAGCTGTGGTCCTGAGATGAAAAAAAACAGTTTTTGACTGTCTTTTTCCTGGGTGAAACAATGTCTTTAAGCTGAAGAATAATTTTATTGATGAGCCAAAGCAAGATGATGCTACAATATTGATCCTGATAACCCCTTCTTCAATAATATTCATAATCATTGTGAATATTATACTGAAAAGCAATTTAAAAGTCAAGTGTAATTAGATGGTAAACTATCAATAATACACTTCAACAGCAGAAGTCTTAACAAAAACTTTCCACAGATTCAGGACTATTTAAAACAGCTAGATAGAAAATTTACAGTTGTCACAGTCTCTGAAACTTGGCTTAATGAAGAGCAGGCTTCTCTGATGGCAATAGAGGGATATCAGATGTTTTATATTAATAGATCTAAAAAAAAAAGTGGTGGTGTTGCACTGTTTATTGATGACCTGTATAGGCGTAAACTTGTAAATGAAATGTCCTTTGCACTACCAGGGATTCTGGAATGTGTTACTGTTGAGATTGACCAAGATAAAACAAAAAATCTAATTATAAGATGTATATATAGAATGCCGGGAACTTGCATTGAGACATTCAGAGATAAATTAGTTGAGCTGTACAATGATATAACTAGTAAGAAAATGGTTGTAATCTGTGGAGATTTCAATATTGATTTACTAAATCCATTTCAACAAAATGTAATTACAGAGTTCATGAATTCTATGTACAGTATGAGTCTATATCCCACAATAACACATCCCAGTAGAATCACAGTTCACACTGCTACACTTATTGATAACTTGTTTGTTAATATTATTGATAAGAAAATAGAAAGTGGATTACTGATAAATGACATAAGTGATCATTTGCCAGTCTTTGCACTTATCCATGGCCACTCTGGGGCCAATACAGACAAAACTAAAATCTCTCAGATATAAATCATAAATTGCAATCAGTTCTTTTAAAGAAGACCTGCTGAAGCAAGACTGGACAAAAGTCTATGAATCAGATGTAAATGAAGCCTATGACACATTTATGAACATTGTAACCACTCTTCATGAAAAAAATTGTCCATTAGTAAAGAAAAAGCTTAAACAGAAATTTGTTGACAAGCCATGGTTAACCAAAGGATTACAAAAAGTGTGTAAAAAGAAAAATCCATTATATAAAGCTTTTCTAAAGAAAAGGACAAAAGAAGCAGAGCAGCGGTATAAAACATACAAAAATAAGTTAACATATATAATGAGATGTAGTAAAAGAGACTATTACAGTAAAGAGTTGGAGAAAAACAGAGATAATATTAAAATACATGGACAATACTTAACAATATTCTTGGAAATAAAAACAGAAATACAAGCTACCCAGCCAATCTTTAAAAAAAAAAAAAAATGACTCAGAGTGTGAATGCAGTCTCACCTGCAGATGAATTTAATAAATTTTTTGTTTTGCTCGAGAAATACCCATTACGGCACCTACAGGTGATACAATAAGCAAAATCATTGCTATAAAAGACTCCATTTTCATAAAGAACACAGACAAGAAAGAGGTCATTGAAATTGTTAAATCGTTTAAAAGTAAAACATCTACAGATTGTGATGGTATTGACGTATTTTTAGTCAAAACTATCATTGAATGCTTAGTGAAGCCACTGACACATATTTGTAACCTGTCTCTCCAAAAAAGTATATTTCCCAATGCAATGAAAATAGCTAAAGTAATTCTGATATACAAGATGAGTGACAGAGGGGAATTTTCAAACTATAGACCAATTTGACTATTGCCGCAATTTTCCAAGATACTTGAAAAAATATTCTGTGAGAGAATTGACAACTTCATAATGAAGAATAATTTATTGAGTGAGCAGCAATATGGGTTCAGACACAAGGGGACAACTGCATTTGCTCTAATGGAATTTATAGAAAAAACATCAACTGCCATTGAAAATAAAAAGTATTCAGTTGGGGTATTCCTGGATCTTAAAAAAGCATTTGATACAGTGGATCATAATTTATTATTAAATAAACTACAAAATTATGGTATTAGGGGGGTAGCACTGTCCTGGTTATGTAGTTACGGTACTTAAAGAACAGATATCAGTATGTATGTGTTGGTAGCAAAAACTCACAGTTGCTGAAGGTTACTTGTGGAGTCCCACAGGGTTCAGTTGTTATTGTTATTTTTTATTGTTATTGTTATTCAATATGTATATAAATGATATATGAAAAGTTTCTAAAAAAAATGGATTTAATATTGTTTGCTAATTTACATTAATTTATTATGCAGTGGAAGCAATTTGGAACAACTTTTGGATACACTCAGAAAGGAATTAGGAAAGCTTAAACTGGTTTGATTCAAACAAATTAACTCTCAATTTAAGTAAGACAAAATTTATAGTTTTTAACAACCATCACAATAACTCAGTAGCTAAACTCAGTGTAAATGGTGTAGAGATTGAAAGGGCATCCAAAACTAAATTTCTTTGAGTAATAATTGATAATAAACTGTGTTGGAAGTCACATATTAATCATATTAAAGGTAAAATATCTAAATCAATTGCAATACTTCACAGAGTGAAATATTTGCTGAATTAACCCACACTATATACTTTGTATCATTCATTAATACTCCCTTACATGACATATTCTACTGAAGTATGGGGAAATACATATAAAACAAACATATATCCAATCTTTATGCTTCAGAAGAGAACTTATTAGAATAATAAACAAAGCTACTTACAGGGAACCTACAAACACACTTTTTCTTAAATTAAAAGCTCTCAAGCTGAAAGATCTGGTTGACTTTAAAACTGCAGTAATAATGTTTAAAGTGAAGAATCTATCACTGCCCGCAAATATCCAAAAGCTGTTCCAAATAAGGGAGAAACAATATCATTTCAGAGGAACATATATATTTCAAAAACCTTCAGTGAGAACTACCACCAAGCAACACTGTGTCTCAGTGCAAGGAGTTAGATTGTGGAATGCTTTTGGACTTGAATTAAAATCATGTACAACACTTGGACAATTTAAACAAAAACTAAAGGAAAAAATACTCCAAACATATATACAAGATGACATGTAAAATCATATAAGGATTATCATATTCAGTCTGTGTTGTGTTGTTGCTTAGATTTTTATCACATTTTGTCTTTGTTTTGTTCTGAATTGTAATCGCTCTTGTTTTGTTTTTCTTTTGAATTCTTGGATGGAATATGGGTGGGCAATATAAGCTGCGGCTTCAGCCATCACCCATTTTGGATAACTTATGTTGAACTGTATAATCAGAGGAGTTATTGTTTAATTTCACCTTGTAAGATGTTTTTTTTTTCTTTCCCCTTTGTTATATTATTCTGTTCCTTTCTTTTAATCTTTACTTTTAATCTAACCGAAAAAAAGATTCATTCATTCATTCATTCATTCATTCTATTGTTTATGTAACTGGATAACAACTTGAGTGCAACCCCTCTGATTCCATATTTTGTCTTTTTTTTAATTAACAACTCATGTTCAACTGAATCAAATGCATTTTTAAATCTAAAAACACTCCAATTGCATATTTTTTATTTTCTATTGCTGAAGTTATTTCTTCTACAAATTTTGTGAGGACCAGTGAAGTGGTTTTGTTGGTCCTAAAGCCATATTTTTGTTTGTATAGAACATTGTGTTTAGTGATAAAGCTGGCCAGTCGCATATAGAAAATTGTTTCTAATATTTTTGAAAATTGTTGAAGTAGAGAAATTGCTCTGTAGTTAGAAAAGATGTGTTTGTTGCCCTTCTTGAAAACAGGTATCTCTTTAGCAGTTTTCATTTTTCTTGGAAAAATACCAGTTTTCAAGGTGTCATGGTTGCCCCTCTAGGCCAGAGAAGGGGAGGGCCCAGTTGTGAGGTGATTTTGATAAACCATGATCTATTGTGAAAACTGAACAAAAAGCATACAATAATACAGCTCATGGGTTGAAATAAAAGCACGGTTAGGCAAGACTAGATAACAGGCGGGATAACTTAGGCTAGGAAACAACACAGACTCAGATTGGGAATAAAAACAGGCTTGGCAAAAGCTTGGGTAACATGTCGATATAAGAGAAGGACACTGCACTGGACATAGTACACTCACACTGGCATAAATGGATGAGGGGCAATCAAGACAACACAGAGCAGGTGAGAACAATCAGGGGCAATCAAAGACAGCAGGGCATGGCAACAGGTACAGAAAAACATGAAGAGCTGAGACGAAAGGTAGACAGGAATGGAGAACATACAAGAAATATAAACACAGGACCAGGGAATACATGACAATGAGAAAAGATCATGAAAATAACAAAAAGAATGATACAAAACTAAACCCAAACCCCTGACAAGAATAAAGAACATAACCCAACTATAATGAATAATAATAAACACAGTGAAGCCCAAAGTACAAACTGGGCTGGGGCAGGGAAAACAGAAAAAAGCAAAAATAAATTCAATGTGTGAGCATAGTCCCAAGACCATGCCCAGAACCCTAACACAAGGATTGATTTCTTATATAAGTAAAAGGTTCTACCACACTTTCAATTAGGCTTTTCATTAATGTCATGTCAATATTGTTGCAATCTTGAATTCTTATCTTTAAAGCCATGAACAATCACAATGATTTCTTTTTCATCTGTTTGTTTCAAGAATATACTGTCCTTTACATCTATATTTTTACTGTCTATGTCATTTTTATTGATGGGGCTAATAATCTCCCTTGACAGACCAGGAGCAACACTGACAAAAAAGTATTAAATTTATTAGCAATTTGAGAAACATTTGCAATTTCATTGTTAGTATTTTTAAAGCATTTAGCAAATTCAGATTAATCATTTCTTTTTCTGAAAATTGTATTCATTTTTTTCCTTGTACTCTTTATGTCATAAATGCTATTCAGGGTAGGATGAAGACCCAAACACTAGCTGTGAGTTTGCACAAATTTAATAATAAAAAATACAAAATGTAACAAAAAACAAAACTTACAAGGCAGGGAATTACAGGGAAGAACAGTGCTGCAGCTGAGACGTGGAATGCATGCCAGGAGACAGAGTGAAATGAGATGGAGAACTCCCGTCTGAGCACTGAGAATGATGCTGCAATGGACTGCGTTGCAGCAGGCCTTAAATGCAGCTAGGATGAGCAATGACAATTGATAATAGGTTTGGGTAACAAGAGCGAGGATTATGAACTGAAATAGTACAGCTGGGAACAACTGTGAAACTAGCTTAGAGCAAATGGAAGTAAACAAAGGACACTGTCAAGGTAAAAGCACAGGAGGACATAAATACAAAATGAGAGCAGACACCAGGAGAAAATAATAATAATAATAATAATAATAATAATCCATCAAGACGAAGACAAGAGAAAACACAAAACCAAGAGATGCTAATAATATAGAATTCATGAATACCATAATACAAAAACAGAAGTGAAGAGAAAGGCGAGGGTAGACTCATGTCAAGGACCAAGAAGATGTAATTATGAATACAAAAAGGAACACCAACGCAAAGTAATAATACACAAGGTTATAATAACCCCAAACCCAAACTATCAATAAACAAAACTATAGAAATCAAACTAAGAAACAAAGGGATTAAGAAAAACAAATGGCAAACTCACATATCTCACAAATCTCTTACTTCACAAATTTGTTGAAATCTCATCACATTGTTAAAAGTTTGACCCTTGACATCTTGTTTTGGCTTACAACTTCTCACCTGACCCTTCCATTCATTTTTTCCCTATTTACAACGCATTTGACCTATATGGCATCAATACCACTCAGAGAATTCTCTAGAAAGGGTGAATGAACCTACAGACAACCCCAATGCTCAAACATAACTTAAAGTCAAGAACAGAAAATAATCTAACATAACTGAAATCATGAGCATTGTGCTCTTCCAGTGCTCAGTTTCATGACACTTTGTCATTCTTTTTATTGTCTATGTTATTATAATAATCCTTTTAACTGTTTCTTAAATTTTTTGTTAATTTATTTTTATGTCATATTTGAACTCTGCTTCATTTGTTCTTTTCATTAGAAAATCTTTGCATAATAAGTTTTTCTTCTTATAGGCATTAATTATTCCCTTTGTAATCTAAGACTTCCCTGTGTTTTTTTTTTTTATTCACTTTACTGGGGGGCAGTGTTTTTCATAAGATTCAGTTATTACTGTCAAGAATGTATCATGTGATTCATTTACATTTTCCACATAGACCTTGTTCCAATTATAGCTTTTAAGTTCTTTCTTAAGTAAGTTGATTGTTGGCAAATGGTCAATTGTGTCATTAATAATTAATCCACTACTTATGTTCTTTTCTGCTGCATTTGTAAAAATATTGTCTATTAATTTAGCACTTTGTGTTGTTATTCGAGTTGGTCCTGTGATTGTTGGGTATAAGCTTATGCTATACATTGAATTTATAAAGTCATTAATGGTCTTTATATCCTAGGGGTTTAACAGATCTATACTGAAGTCCCCACAAACAAATAACATTTTCTTATCAATTATTTTCCTCATATACAGTATATCTACTATCATTTCTCTAAATGTTTCAATATACGTCCCGGGAGTTCTGCATACACACCTTATCATTACATTTTTATATTTGTCAATTTCTACTTCCACAGTGACACATTCCATTATATTATCAACAACTAGTGACATGTTCTGAATTTTTCTACATTTATAATTTTTGTCAGCTTTGCCTTAGCAAAGGGTGAGGAGTTCAATCATCTGGGAGAGGCTCAGGGTAGAACCACTGCTCCTCCACAGTGAATGGAGCAAGTTGAGGCAGTTTGAGCATCTGATCAGGATGCCTCCTTGACGCCTCCTACTTGAGGTGTTTCGAGCACGTCCCACTGGGTGGAGACCCTGGCGCAGACCCAGGACTTGCTGGAGACACTATGTCTATGACCAGACCAGCTGGAAGACATAATCCCCCAACTGGTCTGGGAATACCTTGGCATCCTCTCTGAAGAGCTGGAACAGGTGGCTGGGGAGAGAGAAGTCTGAGCTTCTCTGCTTGAACTGCTGCATCCACGACCCAGACCTATGGAAAAGCGGTGAAGGGTGGATGGATATAATTTTTGTCAACATACTGTGGGGCAAAAAAGTATTTAGTCAGCCACCAATTGTGCAAGTTCTCCCACTTAAAAGATGAGAGAATGAGAGAGGTCTCCAATTTTCATCATAGGTATACCTCAACTATGAGAGACAAAATGAGGGGAAAAAAAATCCAGAAAATCACATTGAAGGATTTTTAATGAATTAATTGGTAAATTCCTCGGTAAAATAAGTATTTGGTCAATAACAAAAGTTTGTCTCAATACTTTGTTATATACCCTTCGCTGGCAATGACAGAGGTCAAATGTTTTCTGTAAGTCTTCACAAGGTTTTCACACACTGTTGCTGGTGTTTTGGCCCATTCCTCCATACAGATCTCCTCTAGAGCAGTGATGTTTTGGGGCTGTCGCTGGGCAACACAGACTTTCAACTCCCTCCAAAGATTTTCTATGGGGTTGAGATCTGGAGACTGGCTAGGCCACTCCAGGACCTTGAAATGCTTCTTACGAAGCCACTCCTTCGTTGCCCGGGCAGTGTGTTTGGGATCATTGTCATGCTGAAAGACCCAGCCACGTTTCATCTTCAATGCTATTGCTGATGGAAGGAGGTTTTCACTCAAAATCTCACGATACATGGCCCCATTCATTCTTTCCTTTACACGGATCAGTCGTCCTGGTCCCTTTGCAGAAAAACAGCCCCATAGCATGATGTTTCCACTCCCATGCTTCACAGTAGGTATGGTGTTCTTTCTCCTCCAAACACGACAAGTTGAGTTTTTAACAAAAAGTTCTATTTTGGTTTCATCTGAACATATGACATTCTCCCAATCCTCTTCTGGATCATCCAAATGCTCTCTAGCAAACTTCAGACGGGCCTGGACATGTACTGGCTTAAGCAGGGGGACACATCTGGCACTGCAGGATTTGAGTCCCTGGCGGCGTAGTGTGTTACTGATGTAGCCTTTGTTACTTTGGTCCCAGCTCTCTGCAGGTCATTCATTAGGTCCCCCCGTGTGGTTCTGGGATTTTTGCTCAACGTTCTCGTGATCATTTTGACCCCACGGGGTGAGATCTTGCGTGGAGCCCCAGATCGAGGGAGATTATCAGTGGTCTTGTATGTCTTCCATTTTCTAATAATTGCTCCCACAGTTGATTTCTTCACACTAAGCTGCTTACCTATTGCAGATTCAGTCTTCCCAGCCTGGTGCAGGTCTACAATTTTGTTTCTGGCGTCCTTTGACAGCTCTTTGGTCTTGGCCATAGTGGAGTTTGGAGTCTGACTGTTCGAGGTTGTGGACAGGTGTCTTTTATAATGATAACAAGTTCAAACAGGTGCCATTAATACAGGTAACGAGTAGAGGACAGAGGAGCCTCTTAAAGAAGAAGTTACAGGTCTGTGAGAGCCAGAACTCTTGCTTGATGGTAGGTGACCAGATACTTATTTTACCCAGGAATTTACCAATTAATTCATTAAAAATCCTTCAATGTGATTTTCTGGATTTTTTTTCTCGTTTTGTCTCTCATAGTTGAGATATGTCTATGATGAAAATTGGAGACCTCTCTCATCTTTTAAGTGGGAGAACTTGCACAATTGGTGGCTGACTAAATACTTTTTTGCCCCACTGTATACAGCAACTCCACCATCCTTTTTTTATTAATGAAGAAATTGTTCTCAGGATCAACATTGTTTTCAGTGTCATAACCTTTGTGCTCAGTAAATTGGAAAGTTCTTAATCTGTTGCTTTCATGGTCAAAAATGAGGTCTTGTTGATCACTGTGTACAGTTTGGAGTGAGTTAATGTTGTTAGCCATAAGCGATCGATATCTTAATTAACCTTTTTCTGCCTTTACTGATCACCTGTGTACCTGTCCAGCTCTGCGATGTCTTCAGTTATGAGTACTTTGGCTCTCTCTGGTGAACTATTCAGTTTTATGTATATTTTGCAGTTATTTGTCCATGTTGATTTTATCTTGCCTTGTTTCTTCAGGATTTGAGCCTGCCTCGCCATTGCTGCATTTTTCTTTGGTAAATGTTAATTTAGATACACATTTGTTCCTCTTAACAATTTCCCTTGCTTGAGCAGTGCTGATTTCGCTTTTCTGTTCACAAATCATAGTATAATAGCAGTCTTCATGATTTTATTTTTCTGTTTTAAAGGATGACACGCTTCAATATCTTCATTTCTCACCTTTATTCCTTTGCTGTCAAGGAAGCTGATGACTTGCTGCTCAACGGAAGCCAGATCCAGCTCAGTTGGCTCCTCATCGGCTCAGACTGCTCTGGCATATGTTTGGGGCTTGGTTTCCATTCCAGTAACAATGATATTGTTAATCCTTGATTATTGTTCAAGATCATCCACCCGAGTTTCCAGAATGGAGATTTTTTTTGTCCTTTTCAACATTTTTTCTTTTCATTTTTTCTATCTATCTATCTATCTATCTATCTATCTATCTATCTATCTACACACACACACACACACACACACACACACACACACACATATATATATATATATATATACAGTATATATATATATATATATATATATATATATATATATATATATATATATATATATATATATATATATATATATATATATATATATATATATATATATATATATATATGTGGTTTATATATATACCTGCAATCCTTTTGTAAATCAGCCCCAAGAGTACAGTACGGAATTCAAATTTTGACAAACTGACCAATGCTTAACATTCTAGTCAAACACTACCTCTTGGAACCACAGCTCTGATAATAGGAGTTTCAGTTTTGTTGTTGGTGTAAACACAAAAACACAGCACATGTTTTATTAATATGAAACTGAAGATCAAAGGCACCACAGATTTTGGAGCAGCAGCAAACAAAGCTTTATGTTTTCAACTTATCTGTTCAAAACAAAATGACACAAACTGTTTTCATCTCAAAAATTCTGGGCTTTGGCAAACAGTTACCAAAAAAATAAAGGAGCGTTTCTCTTTTCTTTTCCTCCCCCTGCAGCAATGACTCCACTTGTTATCCAAGAGTTTATTTCTCCTCTTTGTTTCCCCCCCTTTCAGGCATTGTTCTCCATTTTGCCTCTTTTCATACACCTCCCTTCATCGATAGTGCCGAGACTGATTCAGCTTGGAACAATGTGATGGTAGCGGGCAGCTTTTCTCTGTCAATTTTTAAGCTCCATCTTTTTTGTGCCTCTCCTCTAAAACGCTGAAGCACCACAACAAGCTGCTCCTCACCTCGTTTGGGTGACAAAAGCCACTCTGAGAACGCCACTCACACTTATCACTGGGCTGTTAAGTGCTTGTGAGTCTGTGGGTGAAAAGTGAAAAAGATATATATATATATATATATATATAGATAGATAGATAGATAGATAGATAGATAGATAGATAGATAGATAGATAGATAGATAGATATATCACAGGTCCCCTCTGGGGATCACCACCTTATCATGGTGGAGGGGTCTGTGTGTCCTAATGAGTCCAGGAGCTATGTTGTCAGGGACAACTTGCCCCTGGTAGGAATTCCCAAGGCAAAATGGTCCTGGGTGAAGGGCCAGACCAAGAGCGGCCTATGAGATCCCAATGAAAAAGTAACAGCAAGGATCCAGTGTCCTCAAAGGAGCCACATGGGTCCACCCTCCAGTGGGCTCACCACCTACAGGAGGGTTCATGAGGATGATGGTGTTATGTGAACCGGGAAGCAGTCTGGGCTTCTCTGCTTGTACTGCCCCCTCCCCCAACACACACACACACACACACACACACACACACACACACACACACACACACACACACACACACACACACACACAACCCAAACTCTCAGATAAGCAGTAGAAGATGGATGGATGGATGGATTTATGCAGTGATATGAAAAAGTGTTTGCCCCTTCCTGATTTCTCATTTTTTTGTCACACTTAAATGTTTCAGATCATCAAACAAATTTAAATATTTGACATATGAGAGCCATTATCCACAAATGATGAAAACATGGAACAGTGGTGAACCTTCCCAGGAATGGTCGGCTGA
This sequence comes from Pholidichthys leucotaenia, assembly GCA_020510985.1. Taxonomy (NCBI): domain Eukaryota; kingdom Metazoa; phylum Chordata; class Actinopteri; order Cichliformes; family Pholidichthyidae; genus Pholidichthys; species Pholidichthys leucotaenia. Next base: position 323,188,115 of record CM035836.1, on the reverse strand, counting down.
CCAACATTACCCCAACAGCACAGCGATGACTGATACAAGAGGTCACAAAAGACCCCATATCAACGTCCAAAGAAATGCAGGCCTCACTTGCCTCAGTTAAGGTCAGTGTTCATGCATTATATATTATGGTATTGTATAATGAATGTCATTATTGGATGGATAATGACTAGAATGATATTATAATTTATTGGGTATGGAGAAGGGGTGGGAATATATAAGCGCTGGCTTCTTCCCACTCCTTTTGAACAAGGACATTTTTTAATGTTTTTTTTTTTTTTTTTGGTTGTTGCTTTGATTCCTTGTTTTTTAATTTTTTTTTTGTCTTGGTGTTCAAATCAATCAATCAGTCAATCAAACAATCAATCAATTCCAGCAGATTAACCTGGCAAAGCTGTGTTTCCTCCTTATGATCAGGTGTAAACAAACATCCTTCATCAGAAGCCAGTTTGACAGGCACTTTGACAGTGGCACTCAGAAACACGTGACTGTCAGGGATAACAGCAGGTCAAACTGATTTTTCTAGCTGATAGCCTGCCACAGAATCCAGCTTCTCTGAGACATCAACTGATATTACTGATGAGTCAGAGTCAGAAAGCACCCAAAGAGGCTCCACACATACAGTCCATCCATCCATCCATCCATCTTCTACCGCTTTTCTGGAGGTCCGGATCGCGGAGGCAGCAGTTCAAGCAGAGAAGCCCAGACTTCCCTCTCTCCAGCCACCTGCTCCAGCTCTTCAGAGGGGATACCAAGGCGTTCCCAGAACAGCTGGGAGACATAGTCTCTCCACCGAGTCCTGGGTCTGCCCCGGGGTCTCCTCCCAGTGGGATGTGCCTGAAACACCTCAAGTGGGAGGCGTCCAGGAGGCATCCTAATCAGATGCCCATACCACCTCAACTGACTCCTTTCAATATGGAGGAGCAGGGGTTCTACTCTGAGCCTCTCCCGGATGACTGAGCTCCTCACCCTATCTCTGAGGGTGAGTCCAGCAATCCTACGGAGAAAGCTCATTTCAGCCGCTTGTATCCACGATCTCGTTCTTTCGGTCATTACCCAAAGCTCGTGACCATAGGTGAGAGTAGGAACGTAGATTGACTGGTAAATCGACAGCTTTGCCTTAGAACTAAGCTCCCTCTTCACCACAACAGACCGGTACAACGTCCGCATCACTGCAGATGCTGCTCCAATCTGTCTGCCGATCTCTCACTCCATTTTCCCCTCACTCGTGAACAAGACCCCAAGATACTTAAACTCCTCCACTTGGGGCAGGAGCCTGTCCCCAACCCGGAGAGGACAATCCACCTTTTTCCGGCTGAGGACCATGGACTCGGACTTGGAGGTGCTGATTCTCATCCCAGCCGCTTCACACTCAGCGGCAAACCGTCCCAGCAAGAGCTGTAGGTCATTGCTGGATGAAGCCAACAGGACAACATCATCTGCAAACAACAGAGATGAGATCCTGTGGTCACCAAGCATGACACCCTCCATTCCCTGGCTGCGCCTAGAAATCCTGTCCATAAAAATTATGAACAGGATCAGTGACAAAGGGCAGCCCTGGTGGAGTCCAACTCTCACTGGGAATGACTCCGACCGAGTGTTGGCAATACGAACCAAACTCTCACAACGGTCGTACAGAGACCGAATAGCTCGTAACAACAAGCCCGATACCCCATACTCCCGAAGCACCCCACACAAAAATCCACGAGGGACACGGTCAAATCTCTTCTCCAAGTCCACAAAACACATGTAAACTGGTTGGGCAAACTCCCACGAGCCCTCAAGAATTCTCGAGAGGGTAAAGAGCTGGTCCGATGTGCCACGGCCAGGACGAAAACCACATTGCTCCTCCTGAATCCGAGGTTCGACCAACGGCCGGACTCTCCTCTCCAGTACCTTGGCATAGACCTTCCCAGGGAGGCTGAGGAGTGTGATCCCTCTAAAGTTGGAGCACACCCTCCGGTCCCCTTTTTTGAAGAGAGGAACCACCACCCCGGTTTGCCATGCCAAAGGCACTGCCCCCGACCTCCACGCAATGTTGCAGAGGCGTGTCAACCATGACAACCCAACAACATCCAGGGCCTTGAGGTACTCAGGGCGAATCTCGTCCACCCCCGGGGCCCGGCCGCCAAGGAGATTTTTAACCACCTTGGCGACCTCAGCCCCTGTGATAGGCGAGTCATCCCCCTCGTCCCCAAACCCTGCTTCCTCTGTGGAAGGCGTATCAGTGGGATTGAGGAGATCCTCGAAGTATTCCTTCCACCGCCCGACGATATCCCCAGTTGAAGTCAACAGTGTCCCATCCGCACCATACACAGTGTGGACGGGGAGCTGCTTTCCCCTCCTGAGCCGCCGAACAGTTTGCCAGAATCTCTTTGAAGCCGACCGAAAGTCTTGTTCCATGGCCTCACCGAACTCCTCCCATACCCGGGTTTTTGCTTCAGCAACCACCCGAGCTGCACTCCGCTTGGCCTGCCGGTACACCTCAGCTGCTTCGGGAGTCCCACAAGCCAACCAAGCTTGATAGGACTCCTTCTTCAGCTTAATGGCCCCCTCACCACTGGTGTCCACCACTTGGTTCGGGGGTTGCCACCACGAGATGCACCGACCACCTTGCGGCCGCAGCTCTGGGCCGCCGCTTCAACAACAGAGGTGGAGAACATGGCCCATTCAGACTCCATGTCTCCAGACTCCCTCGGAATGTGGTTGAAGTTCTTCCGGAGGTGGGAGTTGAAGACCTCCCGGACAGGGGCCTCAGCCAGACGCTCCCAGCACACCCTCACTATACGTTTGGGTCTACCAGGTCTGAATGGCTTCCTCCCCTGCCATCGGATCCAACTCACCACCAGGTGGTGATCAGTTGACAGCTCTGCACCTCTCTTTACTCAGGTGTCCAAGACATATGGTCGCAGGTCTGATGACACGATAACAAAATCGATCATCAACCTGCGACCTAGGGTGTCCTGGTGCCAGGTGCACATATGGACACCCTAATGCTTGAACATGGTGTTCATTATGGACAGACTGTGGTTAGCACAGAAGTCCAATAACTGAACACCACTCGGGTTCAGATCGGGCAGGCCGTTCCTCCCAATCACCCCCCTCCAGGTTTCACTGTCGTTGCCCACGTGCGCATTGAAGTCCCCCAGTAGGACAATGGAGTCTCCAGGAGGAGTACCCTCCAGCACCCCAGTCACAGACTCCAAAAAGGGTGGGTACTCTGAAACATCATTTGGTGCATAGGCACAAATGATAGTCAGGACCCGTTTCCCAACCCGAAGGCGCAGGGAAGCAACCCTTTCGTCCACCGGGGAAAACTCCAATATAGAGGCAGCAAGGTGGGGCGATACAAGAATACCCACCCCTGCTCGTCGCCTCTCGCCCGGGGCAACTCCAGAAAAGGCCAAGCTCCAGCCCCTCTCCAGGAGACTGGTTCCGGAACCGGAGCTGTGTGTTGAGGTGAGGCCGACTATATCTAGCCGGTATCGCTCAACCTCGTACACCAGCTCAGGCTCCTTCCCCACCAGAGAGGTGACATTCCACGTACCAAAAGCCAGTTTAGAAAGCTTGGGATCAGTCCGCCAAGGTCTCCGCCTTTGACCGCCACCTAATCCACATAGCACCGGACCCCCATGATCCCTCCTGCAGGTGGTGAGCCCACTGGAGGGCAGACCCACGTAACTCCTTCGGGCTGAGCCCGGCCGGGTCCCATGGGTGGAAACCCGACCACCAGACGCTAGCCTTCGAGCCCCTCCCCCAGGCCTGGCCCTAGGGTGGGGCCCCGGTAACCCCATACCGGGCGGGGTACACTGAATCCTTGATATAGAATTTATCATGAGAGTCTGTTGGATCATTCTTAGTCTGGCCCTTCACCCAGGACCATTTTGTCTTGGGTGACCCTATCAGAGGCAAATTGCCCCGGACAACATAGCTCCTGGGATCACTGGGGCACGCAAACCCCCCCACCACGATAAGGTGACGATCCATGAGGGGGATATTAAATATCCATATGTCCAAATATGTTAAAAATATATTAAATATTCATATGTCCAAATATGTTAAAAAACACACAGGCTTATACAGGGTGTCCTAATTTTTCCACATGACTGTAGGTCTTCAGAATTCCAATGATAAATTGGAGCAGCCAACACCACAGGTGTCATTGTACATGCTGGAACCAATTCACAGAAATTGTGATCATGCACCATCTCTGAAACATTCTGAGCGTGCACCGTCTCCAAAACTTTCTGAGCATGCACTGTCTCTGAAACATTCTGCGCTTGCACTATCTCCAAAACATTCTGTGCATGCACGGTCTCTGAAACATTCTGAGCATGTATCGTCTCTGAAACAGAGGGAACTGGGTGTAAATTAGAGGAAACATCACTTGAGTGTGCATAGCCAAGATCACTGTCCGGCCCCAACTCAGCACCACTGGCAGCACCAACACTCAGTCTAAAGGCCCTTTTCCACTAGCCCAGCCCAGCCCCGATTGAAAACCCGACTCTACTCACTTCGGTTCGGTTCGGCCTTGGTTGCTTTTCAACTACTGCTGGCGCACCTGCTGGCACACCTGCGGTGGGTGGGAGTTCCTGAACAGCAGGCGGCGCCACACTCTCGTGATGTCAAACACGCGACCGAATCCTCCACAACAAAGAAAATGGCTGATGATGAGGAGAGAAGGAAGGAGGAAGGAGAGAGGAATGACTGTGACATGAAACTGGTTAAATCTATGGTGCTGACTTGTTGTGCTCTGCACAATCTGTGTGAGAGTCATGGAGAGACGTTTGACACTACATTGGATGATGCAGTAGATGAACCAGTGGCGGCAGCGGCACAGAGAGCAGAGAAGCAGGGAGCCGATATACGAGATGCTGTGCTGTGTAGTACTTGTCTATTTCGCCCACATTTATGTGCATACATATTTCAAAAATGTTTTTTGTAAATAAAATGTTGTGCATGGTCCATCTACCTGTCCTCTTGTTCATAACGCTTATCTGTTAAGAAGGTGCGAAGCCATCAGCCTAATGATGAGTCCACACTTCTCACTGTTGTGATAATTGCTCACGCTGAGCGCTCTGACAGCCCCGCTGTGGGGGTCACACACGACGTGTTCCTCCCCACACTCTCAATAATTTTTTTTCCCATATATTTTTCTCTTTGGCGTACAGAAATGGCAATACGCCCGTATTTGCTAAAATTGCATTTTCCCCGTATTAAAATACGGCGAAACCGTATCACTTGACAGGTATGTAATTACATGCAGAAACACCGCACAGGCCATCTTCACAAAAATCCAGCTCGACAAGCCACTTTTGCTTAGGTGGAAATGCAAATTGAACTATAAATCATGTGCTGTTACATGTCATATTCCCATGTCAAGGTCTCCCACTTTTACTTACAAATTGATTTTTAATTTTTGGGAAAAGGGAATATAAATTTTGCACTTGTTGGTAACAACAGTTGTGTGCAACAAAAACACAGTTGTGTATCCTTGTCCGATTTGTCTACTATTATTAGTGCCAAATTTTTGCGAGATTCTTTCTTAATTTATTAAATTTTGACTGGTGATGCAACATTCAACTTACATGTACTTACCTTTAGCAGTGTCTACAAGTTCAAGCACACCTGTACAACTGCTTATAACATAAAAAATGTACCCGTTCAAGAGAAATGGATTCCGCATTGCAAATTTGTTTAAAATAAAAAAAAAAAAAAACTACCAAGACATTACGTTTCGTTGTGTTGTTAACAATTAAATTACCATTAGAAGGCTATACACCTGACCTGATGAACAGCAGCATGTGGAGTGAACAGAGAATGGAATATGTATGTAATTATTGGCTTTTCTCATACGGTGTCATAACAGATGAACCAGACTTTTGATGCAAACAATACAATTTTATTCCAGAAGCAAAATTTACAAACAAAAAAACAGACTGGGCATGGGGAGACATGGTTAGACACGCCGACTGCTAAATGCATCCACAAACCTGCCAAATAGGGTCAGGAAATCTCTGTTGAATGCTGACATCTCTGTGAGCTCTTCCCTTCGTAACACAGCGTCCTGCTCCAGGGCTTCACGTGCATCTGCCCGCACATCTGCGGCCACCTGTCGCAAATGCTGCATGTACTCCTGATGGTGTTCTTGCCGCTGGTCATGTTGCCGTTCCAAGAGCCGCATCTCTTCGTCATGCATGTTGACCATCGCTAATGTAAGGTCAGCGATGGGAGTTGTCTGTTTTCGTCTTGCCTAGATGGAAAGACAGAAAGGCATGGTCGTTAAAGCTGGATCACTACATATATTATGGAATTACACAGGTGAAAGTTTGTGGTGGAGTGTCACTATTATATTATGCTTCATTGCTGTATATAAGCTGAACTGTCATGTTGCTGCCACTCAGTAGAGCAGATTTTGCAACACGCAGGGTGCTGTCTTCGGCTGCAGCCCCCCTGCAAAACTAAAAAGGATTAAGATTAAGAATATGGATGGATGGATGGGTAATGTTTAAACTAGTTGCTTGTAGTGTGGCCGCAGAAATCTGAATGGGTTAATACAGTCAGCTGACGCGAAGCATTTCAATGAAGCATGTTGATTTCAACGGCAGTTCATGAGCTTTATTTGTTTTTATAAAACAGGAGTTACAACAGCACTTCAATCACCACACCTAAAAATGGTTGTGGAACACCGATAAGTGAAGACCAAAGAATAACCTTTTTGTACATTTAAAAAGACATTTTCAATTAATTAATATGCAGCTACAGGAAACTGCATTAATCAATTTGGTACATAACTTGTTAGGCTCCAGCCCCCCCCGCGACCTGTAAAGGATTAAGCGGTAGAAGATGGATGGATGGATTTTCGACCCTGGTTTCCGCTGGACCTGTTTCAACCAAAAAAAAAATCATGGTTATTGTGCCTTACCGGCACTTGAACGTGATCCAGATGGAGCTGGTGATGTGGCTGACATCGGAGCCGATCCAGCTGGCGCTCCGCCACACGCAGGAGAGTCCGGTGTGTCCATGTCCACTGAGGTGGACCCCTGTGATATGAACTGCGATTCTAGAAAGAAAATGCACACAATTTTAAACTTAACACCAAAGTGCCACATGTACACAACACTCTCAAGTTTTTAACCGGAATACAATAAGCGTAATTCAGCGTTTTGTTCGCGCTAATACTTAACACAAAGCAAGCGTGAATCTGCAGTTGGCTGCAAAACAATAGGCAAGCCTCAGTAACAACCATTACCCACAATCTAACAACCTTCCTATTTCATAAAAACAGTGAGCTTGGCACAGAAAGGATAAAGTGGCGAAAAGATGTGCAATATCAAAACAACACTCACCATCCACGGTTTCCAAGGCCATGACTGTGGCCGTGACTGTGGCCGTGTTGAGCCCAATGTCTCAGCGAACCACTTCCACTCCTTCCAATCCGCTGCACTTCGAGCATTGTGGTCCTTCACTGCTCGGTAATCGCTTTTCAGCTTTTTCAGCTTCTCCCGACACTGTTTGGCAGTACGGATGTGCCCTTGGGAAGCCATCTGCTCGGACACCTGCTGGTATATTTTTTCATTTCGAGTAGATCCGTCCAACTCGCGCTGGATGCGATCGTCAGCTAATATAGAAAGAAAATTGCGCACCTCCTAATATATAATATTAGGAGTATATTATTATATAAGTATATTATACAGTATATTAATATAATATACTGTATTAAAGGGGCGCACTGTGTTCACTGGCTGAACAACTACAAATGGCGGTCGTGGAGTAAATTCAGCAGAAAAAGTCGCTTTCGTGACGTTACGACCTGACCAATCAGCGGCGACCAGTCTCTTAAAGTCATATCACAGGCATACTCAGCCCTACTCAGCTCGGTTAGACCCTGCCCTGGATCAGGTACTAAAAAAGTACCTGCTAAATGGTGCTGGGGCTAATGAAAAATGCTCAAACGCGGGCTGAGTGGTGCGGTGTAGGGCTAAGTGAGGCTAGTGGAAAAGGGCCTTATGTCTCTTCAATCGTGCCCCTCTCCATTCTAACCCCCACAGCAAGAGCTCTTTCCGCTGTTCAAAAAACAACCTGGCAACATTAATCCCTTCAGCCATTATAACAGGTGTTACGCACACGCCAATACATACAAACAAATTAGACTGATGCGTAAAATCAGTTATCACAGGCACAGTGCTCTGCCCAGCCTGAACACAGTTAATTCATGCTCTAAACCAAAAAAAACCACCACAAACAGATTTTCAAATTAACAGACACTCACCAACCTCCGTGTCTCCCCAACAGGTGCGTGCTTCTTGGCAAACGTTGCACAATAATGAGCGCTGACGTCACCCGAACACCACAACCACTAGCTCATTCACAAAAACCACCGTCAGCGCCTCTACTCACACTTGAGTAGATTGCGCAACCAGACCAAACCAAACTGGGTCACAAACAGAAGGAAGTATTTCCATACAAAAAATAACACACTAGAAATTCTTCTCCCTGACTACCTAGTCACAGAAGCAGATCTACCTAACATAGACCCTAGTCTTCGTGCAGTTACTGGTGGGAGGATCTTTACTCATTAACCCACTGGGCTGCCGAGCAACTGCTACACAGCGACTCGCAGGATTCCCGTGGAAGTGGCCCCAGACCGTTTTCACTGCCCCTTTAAACCAAAGACAGACAGTGAACCCCCAATGGAATTCACTGTTAAGCCTAACATGAGAAATTTCCTGTGATATCAAAATCAAATAAATGGAAACACTTACCTGCTTTAACCCAGTTAACACACAAACAAATCCGCCAAACAAAGCAATGAGCTCCTATTTCCATACATAGGCTCAGACAGATGAGCAAATGAGTCCGGATTCATAAATAGATCTAACAGATGAACCGCGTCTAAACAACCAGACGAGCTCCCATTCCCTTACAAATGGGTCCAAGCTCAAACAGACAAGCAGATGAGCCCCCCGCTACAGAGGACGGACATCGCCCGGTGCGCCGCGGTCACGGTGCGCCGCGGTCTACTATGCACAGTTGTAATTTACCGATCGGTCAAAAGTCATTTTTGATTACAATTTTCAGGGATAAAGAATAAATTAGCTTATAACACTTACCTGTTCACAACAGCAGTGTCGCTGGCAAACTTCTCTTCCTCATTGTCAGACGAACACGACGCTGGTCCACTTGTTATGGACTCATGGTTCTGGTCACGCGACCCTGTCAAACCATAATTCCTTTATTGCGGTTTTGCGCTTCCATGATTGTGGTTTTGGCGAACGATTTTTCAAAACAAATAAGAAAAGTAGTAAGAAAAAAAGACTGGCGAACGCGTGTGTGTCACTCAGTGGCTAAAACAAAACAGTTTTTGCAAGGGAGGCACGCTTTCGAACTACTGTGCTTCAATTGGCTCACTGTATTCGCAGCCGTTGGTAGGCGGGTCCTTCTTGCTAGGTTTTCAGTCATTGGTTCTTCAAGGTTTCAGAAACCCAATTCAAGGCTCTTATTAGTCGAATGAGAGGTCAGTCACATCTAAACCAATCAAAGCACTCCTTTAGCTTTCTGTTCGCAGCTGTGTCTGTAGTGGAAGAACGGAAATGCAGCTTTTTTTTTTTCAGTGCCTTGTAGGACGCACAGTGTGCATCGTAGGATGCACAGTGTGCGTCCTAGGACGCCTTCGTGCGCCCTAGGACGCAGAGACGTGTCCGCCCGTGGTACACCGAAGTGCAACAAGTTAAAGAAAATAAACATGTCTGTAAGTGTCAGTGGTGTGTGCGTGTGTGTGTGTGTGTGTGTGTGTGTGTGTTGGATGCATGCGACAACCAAGAAAACAAACAATCCAGTCACTGGCCAACCCAGCGACCGTATGTCTCTGACAAGACTGCAAATGCACCCAGTGAAAAACCCAAAACCAAAAGCTCACAGGCCACAGATAACACAAACAAGGGCCGCCAACACAGCCCAGACCAAACGACAAACAGCAGGCAGCAGTGGGCAGAGACAACACAGCAGAGAGGCATCTGGCCTCTACCTGAGCAAAAAGCAGCTGACAAGTGCGCAGGTGTTGCTTATATAGGGTAACTCTCAGCCAGGGGCCGTCCTTCGGAGCTCCACCTACAACACAAAAAAAAAACCCCACAGAGTACCCACTCCAAGAAGGAGCAGGGCTGTAACAATCACCTTTGTTCTTGAAAATTGGTACCAAAACACTTCTTCTCCACTTCTAAGGCATCCTCTCACTCTCCATGATTGTGTTAAACAATCTGGTTGAAAATTCCACTGCCATCGCTCCTAAATATCTCAATACCTCCACAGTTAGTGTATGTCATCTGGACCAACTGCCTTTCCATTCTTCATCCTCTTCAAAGCTGCCCTCACTTCTGCTTTGCTAATCCTCGGGACTTCCTTGTTCACCATCTGTCCTTCATCCATTCTCCTATCTCTCTCATTTTCTTTATTCATCAGCTCTTCAAAGTACTCTTTCCACCTTCTCAACACACTCTCGTCATTTGTTAGTACATTACCATTTCTGTCCTTAATCAACCTAACCTGCTGTACATCCTTTCCAGCTCAATCCCTCTGTGAAGCCAGTCGATACAACTCCTTTTCTCCTTCCTTAGTATTTAGCTGTTCATACAACTCACTATGAGGCAGATTTACTTAGGCAGTGCAAATCAGCAAGCGCGCAAATTAGACTGAGCGCCTAAGGGAGTGGCCAGTTTTTGCCAGTGATCTACTAACAACACACAAAATTATGAACGCAGACACAGTCACTTCATTTCAATAATGCCCACCCATCCGCCCAGAACACGCAAAATTGTGCACAGGCACAGCTGATGAGGAAGTGGGTCATCAACAAAGGCACAGCCAGTGTGGAGGAGCATAACAGTTTTTTTAAAGCTTTTTTTTTAAGTGCAAAGCCCAGTAAAATAGTTTATATTTGTTTGTCATATATCAGAGTTTTGATTTTCAATTCACATGGCAGACTCCTTTGTTTAATATGTATAAATTAAGGACTACTCATGAATAAATTGATTATTTAACCAAAGTGGTTATTTTATTAACACAAGAACCATCATGGTCTGATGGAAACTCTGGGGTTTTATTATGTAAATAACTTTAACAAAATCTACAGGTCTCCCAGTTCACAACTTTTTATAAATGCCATTGAGTTACGTGTTGCAATTCCAGGGAACATTTTTATGGATCTGTGCGCTCTTTTTGTAAATAATCTCATCGTTGTTTTCCATATTGTGTATCCTGAACTGGAAGAGAGAAATACAGAGAAGATGGAACTGAATTACCATTTTATGCACAGCAAAAAGAAATACTGTAAATATAGAAATATGGATAGAAGAAATAAACAAAGAAAATTGGCAATGTGGAAGATTTTGCTGTAAGAGCAAGGGAGAGCTTGTTACGACTCGCTCTCGCCTGTCTCCTGCCTCAGCTGCACGCACACCTGCGCCTCATCAGTCTCGGGCTATATAGCCCGCTCCGCCTGGAGCCTCGGCCTGGAGCTGTCTGCTTTCCAACGCTCATCATCTCAGCACATGCCAACCCTCTGACTGCGCTCTTTGGATTTCTCCCTGTCAGTGTGTAAGCTCAGCATCCTCTCACCTTGTTACCAGTTTTCTCCCCTGTGCACAGGTGGATTCCCTGGCGGCGGATTACCTCCCTCTTCCTTGCCATCACTCTCCTCACTGCGCCGAGCGCGCTCAGGGACACTGTCTTCCAGGCGGGAGACCTGCGGCTTTAGCCAGAGCCAGCCACCTTACCATCTGCAAGTGAGCATAAAACTGTACGTTAATTCCGCTGGGTGTGCACCGGCAGTTAATCTCTGTTTGCTCTGTCCTTAGGGTTGCCTGGCTGTACGGCGCTCTGCTCTGCCCTTGACTCATCCTGTCCTCCTGCAATACATCACATCCCGCAAACACGCACCCATACACCTGTTATTCTCACAATAAAGTTATTGAATTGCACTCGAGCCTGTGTGCATGTTCCCTGGGTCGGACCTTATGTCAGAGCTGATCCGAGTCTAACCTCCACAGAAAAGAAAAAAAAAAAAAAGTCACTATCGGCTGACACATCTGTATGTCCACTGCAGGTATAAGGGCTCCTATTGTATTCTATTTTATGGATACAAATTCATGTAGTAGGCTATATACAGTATAGACAAATGAAATAAAAAAAACTGCTGATGTCCAGTTCAGCATAACACCTGTTGATATTCATATAATCTGTTGTTCTCTCATGCCAAATAAAGTCACGGCAGAGAGAAGCTTCTGTCACGTGCCCTCGGTTCTCGCCGGTGTCTCAGCACCAACGATTGTTATCATGTCAGGTGCAGATGAATAAAGACAAGCTTTTTGGGGGCATTAAATCCTGGCACATTTAGTAGCAGATTGACAACCGCAAACCTTAGTAAATCACCTTGCGCCAGTCATTTTAATACTCCATTACCCCAAATTTGCGCATTGACATGACAACTCCCACAAATGCATATGCAATGAGGCCAGGTGCAAAATTAACATAGTCCACGCCTTTCCACCGCTAATTTTGCCCTGCGCCCATTAATAAATCTCAACAGTAGTTTTTTACCACCAAAACAGGGTTTTACGATGGTGCAGCACGTTAGTCAATCTGCCCCTATATGCCTTATCCTTTCCCTTCGCCATCTCTCTCTTTGCCATGTGCCTAAATTTCAAATACTCCTGTCTACTTTCTTCATCTCCCTGACTATCCCACTTTTTCTTTGCTAGTGTCTTCCTTTGGATACTTTCCTGTGCCTCCTCATTTCACCACCAAGTCTCCTTGTCTTCCTTCCTCTGTCCACTGGATACACAACATACAGTACCTTTCTACCCATTTCCCTCAATACTTTTGCTGTACTTTCCCAGTCATCTGGTAATTCTTCCCTACCACTCAGAGCCTGTATCAACTCCTTTCTGAACTCTGTGTGACCTTCTTCCTTCTGCAACTTTCCCCACTTAATCTTTGGCTCTGCCTTTACTGTTTTCCTCTTCTTGCTTTGCAAAGTCATCCTACAGACTACCATCTGATGCTGTCTAGCTACATTCTCGCCTGCCACCACCTTGCAGTCTCCTATCACTTTCAGATTTCTCCTTCTGCATAAGATGTAGTCCACCTGCAATGTTTCCTCTGGCTTAAAGACCTTGGCGCGGTGGCAACATATTTTTCCCCAGAGGAGGGGGGCAGTAAACATACCGGAATATGTTAATTTTATACTATTTATTTCTTTTTAAATTTTTACACAGTAACGTTGCATATGGAACTTACCATTTTAAGTACTGTACAACCGAGACTTGAATATTGGGCCAGTTGGGGTCCCATCCAGACATCTTGTGTTTAGACTTTTTAGTGGTGTTATCCTTCTCTCCTTCCTCTGCCTGAACACTTTCCTCTCCTTGGCTCCTCTCTTCTGTCTCATCTTGCCCTCTCTGAGCCCTGTCTAATTCAGGTTCTCTCTGTCTATGGTGGTATACAAACAGGTTAGAAAATATAAAGTGTCATGTTTTGTCCTGCAGGACTTTTTGTCATGGTTTACATAAATGACAAAAAATATGTGTATTTTTTGTATTTTTATTCTAGTGTTTCTTTTTTTTTTCCATTGAGAGAGTAGGAAAGGGAAAGAAACATTCATAATGGTAATGTACTCATGCATACTTACATTATATGATCAGGTGGGTATAGTAACCAGAAATTCTACTCATGTAAAAGCAGTGCTTTGAAATTAATAATTAAAAGTAGACAACCAAAAATTTCTAGTTAAGGATACAAAAAGCACCCACTTAAAAACTTGAGTAATGACTTCAGTCTTGGAGGTTTGAGGTTTTTCTCAAAAATTTCTAACAATTTTCTTAGAGTTTTCTACTTTTCTCTGTAAATCTATTTAAAGCTGAAACGATGTTCCTCAAATTTGTAATTTCCTCTTGTAAAATTGACTTTTCTTGTACATTTTAAACTTTATTATAAATTTGTGGATTAGTTTATGACTAATTTTTGTCTGTTTTTAAAATAAAATTACTGGGGTTTTTTTTAAGATAAATTTGAAAGACTGTGTTTTTTTTTTTTTGTTTTGTTTTGTTTTTTACTTTTTCCTTATAACAATTTACATTTTTGACCATAATTTTGCAGTCAAAACAGAACAATAATTTAACTGTGATTACAAAGAAAAAATATTAATAATATTGTATTTAATGAAATAAATTAACTTAAATGACCAAAGATATTATTATTATTTCTGTTATAATATCCATCCATCCATCCATCTTCTTCCGCTTAATCTTTTTTGGGTCACGGGGGGGCTGGAGCCTATCCCAGCATCTTTGGGCAAGAGGCAGGGTACACCCTGGACAGATTGCCAGTCCATCGCAGGGCCAAAACAGAGAGACAGACAACCATTCACTCTCACAGTCATGCCTAAGGACAATTTAGAATCCCCAGTTTTTTGATGCCAATTAACCTAACTTGCATGTTTTTGGCATGTGGGAGGAAACCGGAGAAATCCCAGAGTAAACCCATGCAGACACGGGGAGAACATGCAAACTCCACACAGATCACTGTTGGTCGGGGGCTGGGATCGTTATCATATTTCTTCATATTTATAGTTTTTTTTTCTTTGTTTTTTTTTTTTTTTTTTAGAAATCTCCTCACCACCCAGACAGCAGGAAAAATATCCCTTATTTTGAAATCAAATGTTGACTCGTTTACTTTGTCTGAAGGCTGCTGACAGATTAAAGTCATTGACTTCATGAATTTCGGTCATCTTAACCTGCCAGGTACACAATAGGGAACTGTAGCGGACTCTAAAGACATACAGTAATTCACCACAATATGTGCTGATGTACAGAATGATCTGTTTAGGCAGTTATAGTTGTGCTCTCAGGCTTTCTCATCAGGCACCTCTCTAGACAGCCGCTGAAGGACCTCAGTTAAGAGTGAAAAGAGAGCTAGCGTTTTTAGCTGTTGCTTTTTGTCACTGCCGCTGGAGAATAAAAACGGCACACCTGCTCGTGCAAGAAAAGAGAGAATTGCCAGTCTCTTCATTCCTGTAATTCCTACAGAACATAACTTAATATTGTAGTGGCTGATGAAATATACCTCAGCAATTCATCAGTCCCCCTTGCCTTTCCCTTCATATGAAGCCGGCTGCATATGAATTCTAATCACACCTCTTAGCTAAGTGACTCTTCCATTATTGCTCTCGTTTCCAGCGGGTTAAACCCGTGATAAATGCCTCCAGTGCTTACATACCTCTTATGATTTTTTTCTGTGTTTAAAGTACTTTGATAAACTCATGTTTCTGTCTGACAGTCGCACTTAATGAGACACTGCTTGCTGACTGACTGGAAAACTCGCATGGGCGGGGTGCTTCTAAACTCCGTGTGGATGACGGCCACGTGTGTTGTTCGTGTGCAGGCTTGTGGAAAGTCATTGCTTTCGTTGCGTTGTTTTTGTGTCTTTATGGTTTCTGGTTAGTGCTTCATTTTGACAGCGCCGTGCAGCTCCCAGCTGTCAAACTGGCTCGCGGGTTGCACAGCTGTCAGTAATGGTGATTCTTTTCGCCACTCATGCTCCACATCTGCTGCCAATGTTTGTATGGTTATTTAAGGGCATGACTATCTGTGCTCACTGTCGTGCCCTTCTATACCATGGATGTCCTCAGCAGAGTTATTCTGTGAGTGTTTTGGGCTGCTGTTGAGGAGAACGGGAGAGCTCCGTCTATGTCAGTGTTTCCCCTTTTCTGCCCGGCGTTCCCAGGCCTCTGCCTGCCTGTCGACGTCGAGCCCTCACTCTCCTTCAGCATCCTTGCTATCCATTATTCATATGTTTAGTTTGTTTTGTCTTTGGACACCAAAGACAAAACAAACTAACTAGCGTTTGGTGTCCTTCAACATCCTTTAAAGGGCAGTTTAGGGCAGATTCCGTCTGACTCCCTCTTTACCTCCTGAACACTTTTCACATACTTTTCCTTCAGAATTACTCCTACTTCATTTCTCTTCCCACCTGCAGTGGTGTGAAAAAGTGTTTGCCCCGTTCCTGATTTATCATTTTTTGTATGTTTGTCACACTTAAATGTTTCAGATCATCAAACAAATTTAAATATTAGACAAAGATAACACAAGTAAACACAAAATGCAGTTTTTAATTGAAGGTGTTTATTTTTAAGGGTAAAAAAAAAAATCTAAACCTACATGGCCCTGTGTGAAAAGTGATTGCCCCCCATTAAAACATAAATTAACTGTAGTTTATCACATCTTTGGAAAGCTGAGTTCAATTTTCTGGCCATTTCTAAAGCTTTGGGACTCCAGCGAACCACAGTGACAGCCATTATCCACAAATGGCAAAAACATGGAACAGTGGTGAACCTTCCCAGGAGTGGGTGGCTGACCAAAATTACCCCAAGAGTGCAGCAACATCTCATCCAAGAGGTCACAAAAGGCCCCACAACAACATCCAAAGAATTGCAGGCCTCACTTGCCACAATTAAGGTCAGTGTTCATGACTCCACCATATGAAAGAGACTGGGCAAAAATCGCCTGCATGGCAGAGTTCCAAGACCAAAACCACTGATGAGCAAAAAGAACATAAAGGCTTGTCTCATTTCTGCCAGAAAACATCTTGATCATCCCCAAGACTTTTGGGAAAATACTCTGCAGACTGATGAGAGAAAAGTTGAACTTTTAGGAAGGTGTGTGTCCCATTACATCTGGCGTAAAAGTAAGACAGCATTTCAGAAAAGGAACATCATAACAACAGTAAAACATGGTGGTGGTAGTGTGATAGTCTGGGGCTGTTTTGCTGCTTCAGGACCTGGAAGACTTGCTGTGGTAAATGAAACCATGAATTCTGCTGTCTACCAAAAAAAATCCTCAAGGAGAATGTCCGGCCATCTGTTCATGACCTCAAGCTGAAGCGCACTTGGGCTCTGCAGCAGAACAGTGATCCAAAACACACCAGCAAGTCCATCTCTGAATGGCTTAAGAAAAACAAAATGAAGACTTTGGAGTGGCCTAATCAAAGTCCTGATAAGAATCTGATTGAAATGCTGTGGCATGACCTTAAAAAGGCGGTTCATGCTCGAAAACCCTCCAATGTGGCTTAATTACAACAATTCTGCAAAGCTGAGTGGGCCAAAATTCCTCCACAGCACTGTAAAAGACTCATTGCCAGTAACTGCAAAAGCTTGATTGCAGTTGTTGCTGCTAAGGGTGGCCCAACCAGTTATTAGGTTTAGAGGGCAATCACTTTTTCACACAGGGCCATGTAGGTTTGGATTTTTTTTTACCCTTAATCATAAACACCTTCATTTAAAAACTGCATTTTGTGTTTACTTGTGTTATCTTTGTCTAATATTTAAATTTGTTTGATGATCTGAAACATTTAATTGTGACAAACATACAAAAAAATGAGAAATCAGAAAGGGGCAAACACTTTTTCACACCACTGTACACCATGGTAGGACAGTTTAAGTCCCCCTCCAATGCTCCTAGCCTTACTTCCCTTCCATCTGGTTTCTTGAACACACAGTATATCTACCTTTGTTCTCTCCATCATATCATTCAACTCTCTGCCTTTACCAGTCATGGTCCCTACATTTAACATCCCTACTCTCACCTCCACACTTCTATCTCCAATACTCCATAGATTCCCTATGGGGCTTAGGTCAGGAGAGTTTGCTGGCCAATCAAACACAGTGATGCCATGGTCATTAAACGAGGTTTTGATACTTTTGGCAGTGTGTGTGTGGCGGGGGCGGGGGGTTTTCCAAGTCCTGCAGGAAAATGATATCCAAACACCAACAGATGACCATTGTTAAGATAAAAGTAAATTTTGCATTTCATTTGAAAATCAAAGTCCCCGAGTCTGGAGAAAGAGAGGTGAGGCACAGAATCTAAGTTGCTTGAGGTTTATTGTGACATTTCCACAGTCAGTGATGATTTGAGGAACCATGCCATCTGCTGGTGTTGGTCCACTGTGTTTTATCAAGACCAAAGTCAGCGCAGTCGTCTACCAGGAAATTTTACATCACTTCATGCTTCCCTTTGCTGACAAGCTTTATGGAGAAGCTGATTTCATTTTCCAGCAGGACTTGGCATCCCCCACACACTGCCAAAAGTGTCAAAACCTAGTTTAATCAATCAATCAATCAATGCATTAGATTTATATAGCGCTTTATCATAGACACTCAAAGACGCTTTACAGAAATTAAGGGTCATCCACCACCTGGATGGATGAAGCAGCCACAATACGGCGCCATCCCTTTAACCATTCACACACACATTCACACAAAGGGCCACTTTAGAGTTTCCAATTAACCTAACGTGCATGTTTTTGGCATGTGGGAGGAAACCGGAGAAATCCCGGGGTAAACCCACGCATACACGGGGAGAACATGCAAACTCCACACAGATCACTGTTGGTCGGGGGCTGGGATTGAACCCACGATCCCACGATCCCCCGGCCAAGGGTAAACTGTGCTGCCGAAGTGCTAACCACTGCGCCACCGTGCAGCCAATGCGTCACTATGGCGTCACTATGTTTGAATGGCCAGCAACTCTCCTGACCTAAGCCCCATAGAGAATCTATGGAGTATTGTCAAGAGGAAGATGAGAGACACCAACAATGTAAGTGAGCTGAAGGTCACTATCAAAGCAACCTGGACCTTCATAACACCTCAGCAGTGCCACAGGCTGATCACCTCCATGCCACGCCACATTGATACAGTAATTAATCCAAAAGGAGCCCCAACCAAGTACTGAGTGTGTACATGGACATACTTTTCAGTCGGCCAACATTTCTATTAAAAAACTACTTTTTTTCACTCTCTGTGTAATGACTCTATATGATATAGAAGTTTATTTTTTTTAATTGAATTACCTAAAAAAAATCCTTCTTATCATTCCGACGTATGCCCCATGTCTCAGCCTGAGGGCTTTTCTACTTCAACCTACTCCTGCCTTGTGTTTTTGCTCCTGTTTGGATTTATGTTTTTCATTAAACGTTTGCAACTCACAGTCAGTGTTTGGGTCTACATTCTGCCCCACCTGGGAAATTCATGACACACACCTGTCTATATAAGGTCCCATGGCTGACAGTGCACGTCAGAGCACAAACCAAGCATGAAATCAAAGAAATTGTCTATAGACCTCTGAGACAGGATTGTTTCGAGGCACAAATCTGGGGAAGGGTACAAAAAAATTTCTGCTGCTTTGAAAGTCCCAATGAGCACAGTGGCCTCCATCATCCTTAAATGGATGAAGTTTGGAACCACCAGGACTCTTCCTAGAGCTGGCCGGCCATCTAAACTGAATGGTCGGGGAGAAGGGCCTTAGTCAGGGAGGTGACCAAGAGCCCGATGGTCACTCTGTCAGAGCTCCAGCATTCCTCTGTGGAGAGAGGAGAACCTTCCAGAAGGACAACCATCTCTGCAGCATTCCACCAATCAGGCCTGTATGGTAGAGTGGCCAGATGGAAGCCACTCCTTAAGGGCCTTTTCCGCTAGCACGCTTTAGCGCGACACGGGACGGCTCAGCACGCTTTGTACGCTTTTCCACAAGCCCCAACACGGTTTAACAGCCGTGATTCTCAGCCCCGCTGAAGGGCAGGGTACAGCAGTGCTGAGCTGGGCCGTGTTGTGACGTTAACAGACTGGTCGCCGCTGATTGGTCAGGTCATAACCGGCACTGATTGGTCAGGTTGTAACCGCCCGTCTCCTCCTCCTCTTCTACCGAATCTTCACGACCTTCTCAATAAAGTTTTTGAAAAAAAAAAAAGAATCTAGACGACCGCCATTACTCAGCACGCAACCACTGTTGGCGGTTTCTTTTCAGTGTATTGCTGTGCTATTTTCATTTATTCTCTATCAAAAATGGCTTCGCGTAATAAGGGTGTTCCATGGACCAATAAGGAGGTGCAGTGTCTGCTCACTGCATTGTCAGACGAACGTATCCAGCGCGAGTTAGACGGAACCGCCCGGAATGAAAAAATATACCGGGAGGTCTCGACATCGGAGTCCTTTAACGGTGAGTTTTAATTTTTTTTTTATTGTGCGTTTTTTCGCAAATATATTTGGTAAGACGCTCAGTTTATTTATGCAATAAAAAAGCTGCTCATTTGTGGATGATGATCGCTGCTTTATCGCAGCACACTGCGGACTCGCTTTTCTTTTAATTATTCATGTGAACAATACGCTGAAATAAGCTTATGTAATCTTGTTAAAAACTATTGTCTTTTCTGTATATCTTGCACTTTCATGCTGTATTTTATTGTGTGCATTTTCCTTGTAGAATCCACGCGTCCGCAGCGCCAGCATGCCCGGATTCTCCAATGTGAATCTGTCCCGTCACCAGGCTCAAAATGTATTCAATGATAAATATTTGCAACATTTAAATGAGGTTGCAGAAAACGCGAGGGTATCCCTGGACCTGGCAGAGACAGCTTCATTCAACCGAGCCTTCCTGACCCAGTTTGGGAAGCTGGGAGAGGCACTCAGTGGTCGGCGTGTATAAAATGTCGATTAACCTTCATGTTGTGTTGCAAAGTTTTTTTTTTATTTTAATATTTTGTATATAATAAAATGGAATTGTTTTGGAAAGTGTGGTTTGTCTGTTATAACACTGAATTATAAAACAGTATAACTGCATAGAAATTCCATTGCCTAGTCTGATGAAAATGATGCTGATCATCCTGTCAGGGGTCAACCATTGTAAAGGTAATGTAATTTTTAACTAGACCAAAAAACAAATGTTTTTGTAAGCTTTCTGTTCTTTTTATTGAAATATCATAAAAAATTAGCAACACATGATACAGTTCTAAACTTTGGGTAAATTTTTTTATGTTAACATAAGAAGTTGCACAGTTGGACTTTAAAATGAAGCAGGAGAGACTGATCAAGCTTACAAGTCAAAAAGTAAGTATATGTAAATTGAATGTTCTATCGGCATTCCAAATTCAGAGAATTACAATACTTTAGAAGGAGTGTAGCATCATCTAAACGGAAAATAATAACACTGTTGTTCCAAACGTTGACCTGAAGGTGAAAAACATGAATTTTTTTTATTCAGTATGTCCAAAATGCCCTAGGATGTAAAAAATAATACAAATTGGTGTTGGCCAGTGTGCCACTGTCTCATTATTTAATACGAATAAAAACAAGTTTCAGCTCATTATTTCTAGGTCATTTGGCAGTTAATTCAAAACAAAAGTGACTTGTGTTGTTGCAGCTTTTTTATCAGAGAGTTTCTCCAGTTTTGGAGCATATAATCATCTGTCCCTTAACTGTTAAACATTAAATAACAGCAGACAGATTGGCAAAGGATACACAATTGTGTTGCTGTAGCCTAAAACCGCTGTGACCCACTGCTTGTGGTGCTACCTTTCATGTGTGTGCTTTTTATGAATATTCACACGTTTTTGTAAGTACAAGTGGGATAGTATTAAATTGAAATATTCATTCATATTTCATCTCGCTGCCTGTACCCTTGTCTGGCGGTCCTTTTTGGCGTTTACGGTGAAAAAAGCCACAGACCGAGGAGTGGCCTTGTACAGCTATGTGTTATGTTTTGCTTGGGTCTTCTCAATGAAGTTTTGGAAAAAAAAATGTTTTGCTTGGGTTGCGTGCGTACGTCACAGGAGTGTGGCACCGCCTCGCTGTTATAAACCCACCCACCCCAGCACAACACCCATGCCAAACACCGTGCTAATGGAAACAGAAGCATGCCGAGCCATACTGAAGTGAATCGAGCCGTACCGAGGTGTGCTGGGCTAGTGGAAAAGAGGCTACATGGCAGCCAACCTGGGGTTTGCCAAAAGGCACCTGAAGGACTCTCAGACCATGAGAAACAAAATTCTCTGGTCTGATGAGACAAAGATTGAACTCTTTGATGTGAATGCCAAGCGTCATGATTGGAGGAAACCGGGCACTGCTCATCACCAGGCCAATACCATCCCTACAGTGAAGCATGGTGGTGGCAGCATCGTGCAGTGGGGATGTTTTTCTGGGAGACTAGTTAGCAACTAGGAACTGGGATACTAGTCAGGATAGAGGGAAAGATGAATGTGGCAATGTACAAAGACATCCTGGATGAAAACCTGCTCCAGAGCACACTCTGCTCCAGCGAGTGTACTGGTGGACCACCCTGTGGAAGGACATGCAAGAGTTTGTGAAAGCATGTCAGACTTGTGGTCGGAATAAGTCTAGTTCATCACCTCCTTCTGGTCTGCTCCACCCTCTACCCATTTCCGGTCGACCCTGGTCCCATATCGCCCTAGATTTCATCACTGGACTTCCCCCATCCTATGGCAAAACTGTTATCCTCACCATTGTTGACCGATTTTCCAAGTCCATCCACCTGGTCCCCCTCCCCAAACTACCCTCTGCCACCGAAACTGCCAATGTTCTCACGACCCATGTAATCCGCCTTCATGGTATTCCCATGGACATTGTGTCTGACCGGGGTCCTCAGTTCACCTCTAAAGTTTGGAAATCATTCTGCCGATCCCTTGGAATCTCTGTGAGTCTGACATCTGGCTATCACCCCCAGAGCAACGGGCAGGCTGAGCATACCAAACAATCCCTGGTGTCATGGTGCCCACAGGGCCATCATCAGTCTCAACTGCACGCACACCTGCTGCTAATCGTCAGCGGGCTTTAAGAGCCGGACCTGCCTGTGACTCAGCACGGAGCTGTCTGTCGAACTTCTGAGGACACGTCTCTCGTCTGCAGCCACGTCCTGGCTCATCATCTACCAAAGAGCAACGCATCACCGCACGTAAGCTTAACTTCAACTTACCTTGTCAAGTTCATCTCCCCTGTGCACAGGTGGATCTCCCTGGTGGCGGATTCTCCCTCCCTGGTGGCGGTTCAGCTCCACTCCTTCATCAGGGTAACCCGCACTCCTCTCTGCACAAAGCCAGACGCTGTCTTCCTGGCTGTCGCTCTCAAGGCAAACCTGAGTCGTCCACCACCATCTGCAAAAGTAAGCGGTCGTCATTATTACGCCCTTAGCGCTGGTGCTAAGTTAACACCTCTGCTTTGTCTCCATAGGGTTGCCAGGCCGAATGGCGTCCAGCTCCTCCCCAGCATGAGTCCAGCACTGCACGCACCACACTGTACATACACGCACGCATTCACAAGACACGGGTTGTTAATAAAAGGATAATTGTATTTCCCTCGAATCTGTCTTCTGTCCCCTGGGTCCAGAATTATGTCACCTGGAGGCCGCCTTCAGATGTGTAGCAGCCACTGCAGTGCGGTGGCGCAGTGGTTAGCACTGTGGCAGCACAGCAACTCACCCTTGGCCATGGGATCCCTGGTTCGATCCCAGCCCCTGACCAACAGTGATCTGTGTGGAGTTTGCATGTTCTCCCCGTGTCTGCGTGGGTTTACTCCGGGATTTCTCGGGTTTCCTCCCACAGGCCAAAAACATGCAGGTTAGGTTAATTGGAGACTCTAAAGTGGCCCTAAGTGTGAATGTGTGTGTGAATGGTTAAGGGATAGCGCCGTACCGTGGCTGCTTCATCCATCCAGGTGGATGCCCTCAATTTCCCCTCTGGGGATCAATAAAGTATACAAAATCAAATCAAAAAAAAAATCAAAAACCCTGCTACTTGGAGCACGCATCTGACCTGGGTGGAGTACGCTCATAATTCCGTTGTTTCCGCTGCTACAGGGCTCACTCCATTTGAAGTATCCATGGGTTACGCCCCAGCCCTGTCACCCATGACTGAGTGGGAAGTCACGGTGTCATCCGTGGGGGCCCACGCACGCCGTCGGACCTGGAGGGCCACCTGGGCCGCCCTTCTTTGATCTATTGAACGCAACCACAAATGCATGGACAGGAAGCGTGGCCCTGCTCCGGTGTACAAGATCGGGCAGCGTGTGTGGTTGTCGGCGGACCAGATACCCCTGAAGGCTGAGTCAAGAAAGCTGTCACCCCACTTCTTGGGGCCGTTTCCCATCACTGAGATCATCAACGATGCCACAGTCCGCCTCCAGCTCACACGGGCCCTCCGTGTCCATCAAACGTTCCACGTTTCACAGATTAAACCCCTCTCCGTCATTCCACTCTGTCCTCCCCCGAAGCCCCCCCACCTTGGATTCTCGACGGCCAGACCATCTACACCGTTCGGAGGATTCTAGACGTTCACCTCCGGGGCCGAGGGTTACAATACCTAGTCCAGTGGGAGGGCTACGGCCCTGAAGACAGGTCCTGGATCCCTAAATCGCATTTTCATGACAAAGAGATGGTCCGGGCCTTCCACCGAGCCCACCCGGACAAGCCCAGTGGACCGCCAGGAGGCGATCCTTGGGGGGGGGGCACTGTCATATGCAGGTGAGCGCTCACCCCTCCCGTCCTGTTGAACTTTCCCCTAGCTCCGCAAGCAATCAGCTCACCTGCGTGATTGGACACACCTGCTGCCTCTTCCTTGCCAGTGCTTATAAGGACCATCTAGTGAAACCTTCAGTGCTGGCTCTTTGGGTAAACTGCCTGCTTCAATGAGTAAGTGTTTGGTTTTGTTGACAGAGAAACTTCCACTCACGTTTCCTCTCCTCTCTTCTTTTTTCAGGTTGCTGCCATATGTGCGGTGTGCTTCTGGGGATTGTTGCACTCTCACCTGCTCCATCATCCTCACCCCACCTCAGCTTCCTCACTCCACCCGGTCAGACCACACTCAATCAACCCCCGACCAGCTTCATCCCGCTGGTTTGTCTATTACTGTTGGTGCTCTGTCGGGTTCCCTGTTTGGTTTATGTAAGTTGCCAATTTGGTTTTCCACATCACCATATCCCTGCTCTCATTAATCACTCTTGTCCTCCCCACAGGTCGTGTTTTCCTCTGACAAGTGGCATTTTCTCTACAAGTGCTAGGTGTGAATGTGTGCGTGAATGGTAAAGGGATAGCGCCGTACCGTTGCTGCTTCATCCATCCAGGTGGATGCCCTCAATTTCCCCTCTGGGGATCAATAAAGTATACAAAATCAAATCAAATCAAATCAAAGTGCTTCTCTTTTGAAATTAATCAGTAAATTGTGTAAACTTGCCTCTTTGTGTTTTAAGTGTTTTCTCTGGTGTTGCTCCCTGCACGTGAGCTGTTCCTTCTATCAATATGACAGAACATCTCTGGAGAGATCTGAAAATGGCTGTGTACCGACGCATCCAATCCAACCTAATGGAGCCTGAGAGGTGCTGCAAAGAGGAGTGGGCAAAACTGCCCAAAGATAGGTGTGGCAAGCTTGTGGCATCACATTCAAAAAGACTTGAGGCTGTAATTGCTGCCAAAGATGCATCAACAAAGTATCGAACAAAGGCTCTGAATATTTACTGTATGTACATGTGATTTGTTAGTTTTTTATTTTTAATAAATTTGCAAAAATCCCCAAAAAAACTTTTTCATATTGTCATTATGGGGTGTTGTGTGTAGAATTTTGAGGAAAAAAATTGAATTTAATCCATTTTGGAATAAGGCTGTAACATAACAAAATGTGGAAAAAGTGAAGTGCTATGAATACTTTCCGGATGCACTGTACTCCTCCTCCTCTTTACTCTTCATCTTCCACCACCTCCTCTTACACGTACTCTTCCTCCTCTACCTCTCAGATCATTTTCAGCCATTGTTGGTGTCATGTCCACCCTAGACTGGCTTAGATTGATTGACTGATGCCTTTATTAAAAGGCATATTTTTAAAAAAAAATTATTTCTCATTTTGCTTATTTCTAGTTTTATTTTTTTTTAAATAAAACGAGAGCGAGAGAGAGAGAGAGAGAGAGAGCGAAAGAGAGAGATTTTGATTTGATTTTTAAAAGGTCTTTAATAAACACATTTTTCCATCATTCAGTACAATACCATACAACATTACAAGAAGAATTACTCCCCCCTAAAAACGCCCAAACAAGTGCTGTCCATCATGGACTAAACAAAGGACATCCTCAAGGGACCAGAAGGTCCTAAAACCCTCCACATCCCCCTTCCCCATAAAAAACTCAAAATACAGCCTTATTCTGGCTTTAAGTAGCCTCACAAATAAAATTTTGGCATCAAAAATCATTCTCAAGTTTTCTTCTCCGACTTACATAGCTAGCCAACTTTGCCTGCCCTAAAACAAAGTTCAGTAGTTGACACTTTTGCTTAAAATGATGATTGTACATAAAACCACAAATGAAAACCTGCTTGGAGAAAACCTCTTTAAAGCTGTGAAAAAGTTCTGTGAGTAGTTCAAAGAGGCCATTTAGATGCTGACATTCAGTAAAACAATGAAAAACTGTCTCTCTAGAGGAACAGAAAACACACTGATCACTGACACTGCTGTTAATCACAGAGACAAAAGCACTGACAGCTATAATGCCATGCAGGACCCTCCACTGTAAATCTCCATGCTTCTTAGGAAGAGGGGGTTTATAAAGAGCCCTCCAGGCAGGCCGATGCTCTTTTCCCAGTCTAAAATAGGCTCTCCAAGGAGTGTCTACACAGGTGTTCAATCTATCCTTGTTGAGCACCATCACTACAAGTCTTGTAGTGGAGGAAGGAAGATCTTGCCAAACTGGACCAGTTCTGCAAAATCTGGCGCCTAAAACCAAGCCCAGCAAAAACTGTCTCCAGTGTATTCCATCTCCACAATGCAAAAGCTGCCAGAGAACTAAACATCCACCTGAGCGGACTCAAGCTTAAGCATGCCCCAAAACCAACTTATCTTGGAGTGACCCTTGATAGGACCTTATCCTTCAAGGAACATCTAAAGGGGACGGCTGCTAAGGTGAAGGTACGAAACAACCTGCTCTGCAAGCTCGCTGGTGCAAAATGGGGGGCGGCAGTCTC
This sequence comes from Pholidichthys leucotaenia, assembly GCA_020510985.1. Lineage (NCBI taxonomy): Eukaryota > Metazoa > Chordata > Actinopteri > Cichliformes > Pholidichthyidae > Pholidichthys > Pholidichthys leucotaenia. The sequence continues at coordinate 323,161,281 of CM035836.1, read as the reverse complement.
CACCCTGCGCACCTCAGCACTGGCCCTTTCATACTCTGTAGCAGAATATTGTGCCCCTGTCTGGTCCAGGTCATCTTACACACACCATGTAAACACCCAGCTCAACTCAACCATGAGAACTATAACTGGAACAATCCGCTCAACATCACTCCCCTGGCTCTCTGTACTGTCAAACATAGCCCCTCCACACATCCGGCGAGCAGCATTAACTCAAAGGATGCTCCAAAAAGTTAAAGATTCTCCTCACTTACCAATCCATGCAGATATCTACACCCCACCCACTGCCCGACTTTCATCCAGACGGCCGATTTGGAAAAACCCTCCCCCAGCTGACTTTACCATCCAGACAGCTTGGCAAGAGGAATGGGAGACCAAGGAGGTCCCAAACAAACAGCTGGTGATAAACCCCAACCAACAGGTCCCGGGCACCAACCTCCCAAGGAGACAGTGGTCTACACTCAATCGCTTCAGGACTGGACATGGCCCCTGCTTGGCCAGCCTTCACAGATGGGGCAGTAGCCCTAGCCCACTGTGCACATGTGGAGAGGAGCAAACAATGGAACACATCATAGAGGCTTGCCCGCTCCAAAGACTGGAAGGAGGATTACACACCCTCCATACAGCAAACCAGGAGGCAACTGCTTGGCTTAAGGACTTTGCATTCACTAAATAAATAAACTACAAGTCTGTACAGCACCTTACCACTGGCTTCTCCAAAGTCCACACCAGAGGGAGCAGGGAATGCCAGTAAGGAGCTAGGACAAACGTCAAAGTCCATATGAAGTGTAAGGGAGGGAAAAAGGTCCGTGCTTTCTGGCTGCAGCGTGCCTTTACTAAAGTCCATGAGGAGAGAGCGCTCAAGTCCATGAAGCTCCTATTTCCAGTGTGAAAGAAGACCACCAATGAAACGATTTGATCTGAAACCAAGATGTGCTGCTAAAGCTGAGGCGTTGTTGAGGCTAGGACTGACATAACACACAGCTCAGGAGACGCACACACACAGGCTCAGAGTAGCTCAAATAGCTTTATTAACAACAGGAGTGTATGAATGTGTGTCTGCGAGATGTGAATGTGTTGGTGGCGGCGTCTGCTTCGGGCACAGAGGCAGGAGGCCGTACAGCCGGACAACCCTATGGGAAAAGCACAGGGAGAAGGGTGACGGGCACACACCAACACAGGAGATATATAAGCGAGAGAGGAGCTTACTTGGACAGGACGGATGACTGGCACAGCAAGGGACGAGGTCCGGTAGACAGCCACCTGGAAAGCCCGGTGCAGCAGCAAGGAACAGGCGATGGAGAGGAGCAGTCCGCCGCCGGGAAATCCACCTGTGCACAGGGGAGCAGACTTGGAGGAGAAAAAGGTAAGATCTTCTTACCGGAATGATCAGCTGAGAATGAAAGGGAACTCACAGCGATGCGTAGGGAAGTCTGACGGCTTCAGGCCGAAGCCCAGGGCGAGGCAGCTTAAATCCATCGCCGCTGATGATGTGCAGGTGTGCGTGCAGGTGGCGCCGCTGATGAGCGGCGCAGCGTGACAGTATTCCCCCCTCTAGCAGCGCCTCCTGGCGATGGCTTCTCTGGGTGCGCTCCGTGGAAATCAGCGATGAGCGATGGGTCTAACACAAACGACGAGGGTACCCACTGCCGATGTTCAGGCCCATAGCCCTCCCAGTCCACCAAGTACTGCAACCCACGACCCCAGCGCCGGGAGTCCAGGATGGAGGAGACAGGCCAGGCCAGATGGCCATCAATCATCCGGGGCGCGGGTTGCGCAGCAGGAGGAGGGCAAAGGGGGTCGGAGACTGCCAGCTTCACCTTGGACATGTGGAAGGTGGGATGGATGCAGAGGGAGGGGGGAATAGCTACACGCACAGCCACCGGGTTGATGATCCTGGTGATGGGGTATGGGCCCATAAAGCGCTGTGCCAGCTTCCTCCTCTCGCCCTTTAAAATCACGTCCTGGGTCGACACGTAGACTTGCTGACCAACTCTGTACGCCGGGGCAGGTCTTCTGTGCCGGTCCGCCACGGCTCTGTTGCGCTCCGCCGTGCGTAAAAGCGCATTGCGCGCTGACGCCCAGATGGAGCGGAACTGTCTGAGATGCGCCCGTACTGAGGGGACAGTTACCTCACTCTCCTGCGCCGGGAGCAGAGGGAGGTCGTAACCCAGGGATGCCTTAAAGGGGGACATCCCAGTAGCAGAAGAGCGAGCGGTGTTATGGGCGTATTCAACCCAGGCGAGGTGGTTACTCCAGGACATTGGTTTGGACGCCGTGACACAGCGGAGCGCAGCCTCCAGCTCCTGGTTGGTCCGCTCACACTGCGCGTTGGTTTGGGTGTGATGGCCGGAGGAGAGGCTCACCTTGGCTCCCAGGGCGTTGCAGAACGACCTCCAAACCTCTGAAGCAAATTGGGGCCCCCGGTCTGAGACTACGTCCACCGGAATCCCATGCAGCCTGACCACGTGCTGGATTAGGAGGTCCGCCGTCTCCAGGGCAGTTGGGAGACCTCGTAGGGGGACGAAGTGTGCTGCCTTGGAGAAGTGGTCCACGATGGTCATGACGGTGTCGTAGGTGTTTGAGACTGGGAGTCCGGTGACGAAATCCAGGGCGATATGCGACCAGGGCCTGCCAGGGACGGGCAGAGGCTGGAGCAAACCCACTGGAGGGGCATTACCCGATTTGTTGGTGGCACACACTGGACAGGCCCGGGCGTAGCGGGCAGCGTCCCTCCGCAGGCCCGGCCACCAGAAGGACCGCTGGAGGAGGTCAATCATCCGGGAGGAGCCAGGGTGACAGGTGAGCTTGGATGAATGCCAGTGGATGACCTCCCCCCGAACCGTGGATGGCACGAACAGCCTCCCCTCCGGTCCGCCGCCAGGGTCAGGTTCCACTTCCTGCGCCTTCCGGATCTTGCGCTCAATGTTCCAGGTGACGGCTCCCACGACGCACGACCTGGGTAGGATGGTGTGGACCGTGTCCTCCGACTCCTCAGGGGCGAATTGCCTAGAGAGGGCGTCGGGCAGGCCGTTCTTGGAGCCAGGCCTGAAGGTGATGTTAAATTGGAACCTGGCAAAGAACAAGGACCAGCGCGCCTGGCAGGCGTTCAGGCGCTTGGCAGATCTAAGGTACTCCAAGTTCTTGTGGTCCGTCAGGACCACGAACGGCAGGTCCGCCCCCTCTAGCCAGTGACGCCACTCCTGTAGCACGAGCTTGATGGCGAGGAGCTCTCTGCGCCAAGCGCCGGGAGAAGAAGGCGCAGGGCCGTTTGACTCCGTCATCTGGCGACCGCTGGGATAGCACCGCCCCCACTCCTGTGTCCAAAGCGTCCACTTCCACGATGCACTGCAGCGCAGGGTTGACTTGGCTAAGGACCCGGGAGGAGGAGAACTCCGCCTTCAGCGCCTGAAAGGCAGCCGCGGCCTCTTCGGTCCACCAGAACGGGACCTTAGGGGACGTGAGGCGGGTCAGCGGGCCAACGATGGTGCCAAAATTTGGGACGAAGCGGCAGTAGAAGTTCGCAAACCCAACGAACTGTTGCACCTGCTTTCTTGATGCAGGTGTGGGCCATTCCACCACCGCCTTCACCTTCTCTGGGTCCGGAAGCACCTGGTCGTGGGAGATGATGAACCCGAGGAAGGATGTTGTCTTCGCGTAAAACTCACATTTCTCGGCCTTCACGTACAACCGGTTTTCCAGCAGTCTTTGGAGGACCCGCCTCAGGTGGACCTGGTGCTCGTCCCTGGACTTGGAGAAGATGAGAATGCCATCCAGGTCGACGAACACAAAAAGGCCAATGAAATCCCGGAGGACGTCATTGATGAGGCGCTGAAAGACGGCTGGAGCGTTGGTCAACCCGAACGGCATCACCAGGTATTCGAAGTGGCCGTTCAGGGTACGGAAGGCTGTCTTCCACTCATCTCCCTCCTGGATCCGGACGAGGTGGTATGCGCTGCGTAGATCCAGCTTGGTGAACCAAGTCGCCCCCTGGAGGGAGTGGAAAGCGGTGTCCATGAGGGGCAGGGTGTAGCGATCCTTCTCCGTAATGTCATTAAGGGCACGATAGTCAATGCAAGGACGGAGGGATCCGTCCTTCTTACCGACGAAGAAGAATCCTGCCCCCACAGGTGATGACGATGGGTGGATTATCCTAGCACTCAGCGACTCCTTGAGGTAAGAGTTCATGGTCTCCTTCTCCGGCACCGACAGACTGTAGAGTCGCCCAGAGGGTAAGGGTGCCCCCTGGCGGAGGTTGATTGCACAGTCATAGGGCCTATGAGGAGGGAGAGACATCGCCTTGGACTTGCTGAATACCATACCCAGGTCGTGAAATTCCAATGGCACCAGGGACAGGTCCGGGGGCGCAGCGTCCGTAGGTGAAGGAGAAGCGGACGGAGAGCAGGCAGCGGACTGTAGACAGGTGCTCATGCAGAACGTGCTCCATGCCGACACCCCGGCGGACTTCCAATCCAAAACGGGGTTGTGGAGGCGTAGCCAGGGATACCCCAGGATGACGGGCGACACTGAGTTGGGCAGGACGTAAAAGGTTATCTCCTCCCGGTGGTTTCCAGAGATAATAACCGGGACGGGGATGGTCTGGTGTGTTACTCTCCCCAGGGAGGCACGAGAGAGGTTGACCAGGGAGATAGGGTTCCTTAGTGCCTGACAGCGGATGCCCAATCGGGTTGCCAGGCTTTGTGAAATAAAACTGCCCTCCGCGCCCGAATCCACCAGTGCGTGGGTGAGATGCCCAGTGGAGTTGTGACAAAAACGGATGGGCAGTTTCAATTGTGTGAGGGGACTTAACCGATTGACGTCCGCGAGGCCCCCTACAGTGACTCGCGGACCCCACCGTTTGGCTTCTGTGGACAAAACTCTACCGTGTGTTGACTATCTCTGCAATACATGCAG